>OX422209.1:393718489-394991125 GCA_949130495.1 Sambucus nigra | reverse complement strand
CCACCTATACAGATATGGTGGTAGTGTATGACTACTTGGATTCCATGAAGAGTTGGTTGATGTTGCCATAGATCTATGACATAGAGGAGGATCCACCTCCATCGGCTAAGACAAGAGGGGTGTCGGGGTCTTCAATCCAGACTTTAGGGAGTGGTGCTTGGGAAACAGAGATTCCTTCACTTCATGAGTATGGATTTCCCTCCCGATATCTGCATAGGGAAGGTGGAGACATTATAGAGATTCATCATTGCCCTCGTGCAGTGTTAGAGGTTCTTCCTCCCATATCACTGGAGCACAATCTATTAGGGGTACATGTTCTTACCTTCTTCTTTGATCCATGCATTCCAATTTTTGTAATTTTCACTTCTAATTTTGATAGTTCTTTTTTCATTTTTCTTGCAAACCATATACCTACGAACCTCTTGGGTATGGGACATCCAAGACAGGATGTCTTCGATGACTGAGCGAATTCGAGTGCTTGCTCATTCTTATGCCTCTCCTCTGACAGTTTTTGGTGACTTCATCCCCTCTTATAGATATGGGAATGGGTTCTCTACCTCCCTTTGTCGTGGCAAGATTCCTCGCCATAATCATTTTCGCATCTGGTAGCTTTCTTAGGATTTAGAAAGAAAGTTCAGGTTGTGTCCCAACAATTTTATTTCCTTTTTGGTTATTTTTCTTTGTTCTTTATACCTAAAAATTAAAAGAAATAACATATATAAATGATACAATTTATTTGTTTATCTTGAGTTTAGTGTATTATTCTACATACACTTTTAATTTTCCACTAAGCATTTTTGTGAAATAAAAAAGTGTGTAATGCATTTGAATATATTTTTTAATATAATAAAAATTAACCAGGATATTTTCTAGTAGAAAATCATTCATTGAGGGGGCTTATTTGGACTAAAAAGAAGCAAAAAATGAAAAAGGGGTTTTCCCTGAAATAGGGTAGTGTCGGCCGACTTGCTACCTGGCCTAATATGAGAGCAAAAAATCTGACATTTCTCATAGTATAGCCCTTGTATTGTTTTAGTCTAGTTTGGCGTATCGCATTACAAACTATCACCTACCGCCATGGCAAACTGACATCAACACTCGAGACTTCCTAACATCCCATAAATGTATAAACCAACTTAGTGTTTAAATTAATTCACAAACTTTATTTCTTGGGTGTTTATTTTTGTTAAAAATGAATTAGTTTTTTTTTATACAGAAAAATATTTTTTAAAAATTACCTCATTCAAACGAGATCTGTATCTCGTTCGAATTAAAAGGGTAGCTCTTTCGAAGGCTCGTTGGAAGTTTACATTGAACGTGCATCAATTGAGAGCGTATTGTTTTAGGTCGTTTGAAGTTGGTTCAAATGGGATAGCTGTTTCGTTCAAACATGATCCTATTTCATTCTAACAAACTTCTATTCCCATTAAAACGAGCTTCAAATTCGTTCGAACGAGCCACCGCCTCAAAATTTATGAACGTTATATAAATACTTATTTCGTGTTCAGATTTTTTTTACATTTGCTAGATCGTTTTCTGAATATCTTTTACAAAAGTTCTTCTTTGTTTAGTGTTCTAAAATACTTTTAATTCACAACATACATCCTGAAAATTATTTTTGTGAATTCGTTTAAAACCTAGAAAGCCTCTTGTATTCTACATACACCTTTGTGGAGGAGGCATATCCATAGTTGACCATTGTGATTCTTGAGGGGATCATTACAGAAGACAAAGGTTGATCGATGGTACCGAGTATGGAAGACTGCGTGTGGACTGTTATGGACTGAGTGGTTTTCGTTAGAGATTTGAAAAGGCTAGCGTGTTATACTTGTGGCGGTTATCAAGTAGTCTATAAGTCGACTGTCTTGTAATATTTCTAAAGTGATGAATAAAAAGTTTTTCTCGAAAGGGATTTTTCTTGAAACTTTGCCTTTATTGAATGCTTGCTTTGCTTTATTTGTCTTATCACATAGATGTATGTTTAGGACAAAAAGATAAAATTAATTAAGATAAAAATTGGAATTTTTGACTATCCTTGTTGAGCACATTTATTTTCGCAATCACTAAGTGGTGTTAGAGCCTTCCACTCTTATAAGTGGTGTTAGAGTATATTTACACACTTACACCTGCCTATTGGCATGTCAGTAAAGGTACTTGTCTTTTCAGCCTTTGATACCCTCTTGCTGCACCTTTGGTCCTTTCATTCCTGTATAAAAGTTGGTGGTTCAGCTACTTTAACATTTTATGGGAGACTTTGGCTATAAATGGGGGCTCAAGGTTGTATTTTTGGATCACCAATCTTCTCTTCTCCCTTATTTACAAATTCGTTTCTTCTTAAGGCTTTTCTTATAGCCGAAGCATATATTGACTATCTCAATGTCTTAGAAGCTATGTGCATGTACAACATTGATTACATTGTGTTCAACTTGTGATCGGTCATTTTATGGCATAAACGTTTGATTAACTAGAGTCTCTTAAAGACGAATCTACAGTTCTTATACCCTAAGGACCACATATTCCGTTTCGGGTTGGACAAGGTGTGTCCAACCTACAAGGAATTATTTGCTCTGCTAGGTATCTACCCTCATGTTTTGACCACTATGCTTTGATTTTCCACCCTCCGAGGGGAGTATTGGTTGAGTTGTTGCACATTTCTCTATTTGTGACCAGACCATTAGTTCATGGGGGATACATCAGTCTCCCTATGGTGTTTGAGTCTTTACAACGTCTGGATGTTCAATTTGGGGGATAAAATGGTGTGGTGGCATTAGTACTGATCGTAAAAGCACTTCTGGTGACAGGTGACATGAGCATGGACACACAAGTTCATGCCATAGTTTTTTGGATACATTGTTACTATAATTCGAGTCCCACTATTTTGGCGAAGACACCAAATGGCCTTGACGACTAGAAATAGGACCCTTCTACCGTCCTGTGAAGGGTCTTGTGATGTTTTACATATGGCTAGTGGAGAGGTTTCTCTTGGTTATGCCCCATCTATTTCCTTCGACTAATAGGCATAATTGCTTTCTTCGGTCTAGGGTGGACTTTGGTACATTTGTGGATGACTGGTTTGATTAATTAATAGATAATGGAGCCAATTCTATTTATTGGTATGTGCCTTGATGGGGTGAGCCTAAACCTATGCTGTAACTAGATGATTACTGCTAGGTTCGCCTTGTAAGACTTCATTGAACCTCCTTATATCTCTCTTGGAGACTCCTGCACTAGGTGTTTGGGAACAGATTATCCCCCCCTCGTATAAGAAACTCTTTTCCCATGGATTACCTGAATGAATCTTTGATGATGTCTTTGCATAGTTTATGTCAACATCACAGTCCTACTCGATGTTTGACCCTGTCTGTGGGAGAGGCTTCAGTGGTTTTGGGTGATTATTTGAAGTGTCAATAAAAGGACCTAATTTTGAAGGTTTGTGTTATGGAGTCTGGTTAGAGATGTCTTATGAAATTGAGGTCGTGGAAGGGGATGAGTTAGTACCGACTACTATTTTCAGGATGTAACATTGCATTAAGAGCATGTGGGTACAAACTTAGAATGTGGACTGCTAGGGACCTCAAGAAGGTAATGATGGTGATAATGATAAAATGGGGCCCTCTAGAAGCTAGTGAGGGTTTTGTGAAACTTATTGGGAAGGTAGTTGGTTTAGTTATTAGGTGTTGGTTCATGGCATGTTTATTGGTGTAGACTTTTGATCTTAGTGTAGGTTTAAGTGAAGGTTTATTATTGTAGTTTTGGAAAATAACCATTTTTTATTTTATTTGAACTTATACTTTAGAAATAAATGTTAATTTTATTATATCATATTGTGCCTTTGTGGAAGAGTCATTTATGCTTGAAATATCTATATCAAACGATAAGGCATACATTAGTCTTTTATTCAATTGAAATGATGGGATAGAACTTACGCCTCATGGTGGGGGAAAAGAAGATTATTTTGCGAAAAAGAAAGAGTCGCGCCCAAAGTTGCTTTATGGTTTGCCTACATACCTCTATGGAGGGTAAGAAGAGACTTTGTAATGTTAGAGAATATTTTGAGAGGATCATGTCCTAAGTAGTTCTTGTAGAGTAAGTAAATAAGAGTTTTTTAACTAGAAGGAAATATGAGAATTAGTTAGTATGACGAGAGTCGATCGAGAATAGATTTCTTCAGATAAACAGGGTTGACTATGCATGCCATTCTTTCTCCATCGAGATCAGTGAGTATAGTCTCAACCCCTAATAATATTTCCTTCGCATGGTATATGCACTCTAGTTGGGCTTGAATTTGCCTCTGGGATCCTATATAGGTTCCACAATTTCTTTGAGAGGTAGGTATCCTTCTCACACACCACAATCTTTGACTTTTTTATTAAATAAGCGTTCAGTGGGATGATGATACACTTGTATGTGATATAAATCTTTTAGTCTCTTTTCATCTAAGAGAGCTAACTCTTCATAATGGTTTTGGTTCCAGTCAACTTCTTATATTTGGCTCTCAAGCATGGCTCGTAGAGAATGTGTTTCGAGTTATACAAGTAGGACCGCCTCCATGCCATAAACTAAGAAATATAGGGTAGCCCCGATGGGCATTTTGATTGACATGCGATAGTCCCAGTGAGAATAAATGATTCTATCAGCCCAATCTATGAAACTTTCTATCATCTTAGTGATGATGGATTTGAGGTTTTTATTTACAGCTTCAACAACCCATTGGTTTGTGATTTGTAAGGTGAATATTTATGTATTTGAATGTCGTATTCTTCAACCACTTTTATGACTTCAATCTTGAAATGTATACCAATATCAGATACAAGCTCATGAGGGACCCCATATCGGAAGATGATATTCTTTCAAATAAACTTAGCAACCTTATGTGCATTCACATTGCATATGACTCGGCTACAACCCATATAGAGAAATAATCAATAGCGACCAAGATAAAATCATGCCCATTACATGCTTTGGGAGTGACTTTCCCAATGATTTTGATGTCCCAAGTCGAGAAGGGCTTTTGATAGGTTATGTTATATATGTCTCAAGGAGGTAAATGCCGAAGATTGGCATATCGCTGGCATTTAAGGCATCTCTTAACATATGTTGCATAGTCCTGAACCATAGCAGTCTAGTAGTAACCTTGTCAAATGATCTTCTTAACGAGCATGTGGTCGTTCATGTGGGCTCCGTACTCCCTACTGTGGATTTTCTACATAATTTGTTCGATGTGAGACCCGCTTTTCATTGAAGATGTTCACCATCTAAATTCCTCTTGAATAGAGATTTATTGCAAATGATGTATTGGGATGCAAGTCTTCGGAGAGTTATACAATATTTCTTATCATCCCCTTGAAGGTATCTCGAACATATTTAATGAGGCACCAAAACCATAATATAACAGTCCAACTTCATCTAAGTTTTCCTCTGTGGCGAGATCAATATGGTAGTAGTGGATCGACTTGGACTGTTTTCGAACTTGCAAGGGGGGAAATTGTTATTCCCTCGGGCATGTCAGACATAAAAGAAAATGCTGCCAATGCATCGATATAACTATTTCTAGAATGGGGGAGGTAATGGAAAGTGACATCTTTGAATTCTGAAGAGAGCTCTCTTATATGGGCATAAAAGGTAGGAGCTTTTCATCTTTAATATTCCATTTTTGGATAACCTGTCCTATGAAAAGCTTTGAATCTCCGTATACACCAAGGAATTGGATTCCCTTTTCAAGAGCGATTTTGAGATCAACCATATATTCATCATACTCTGTCATGTTGTTCGTGTAAGTCAAGTCTAGCTTGATAGAGATGGGAGTATGAGGGTAATCGAGTACTATTTGAAGTATCCCAATGTATAACATTTCTTGTTAGCAGCTCCATCAAAGAACATTTTCCACTAGAGTTTCTCAGGAGTAATGAAGAGAATCTCTTCATTTGGAAATTTAGAGATCCATACACTAACTTCTTCCATGGGGTGATTTCCTAAGTAATCAGAGATGGATCTCCCTTTGATGGCGTTTTGTCTGATGTAGACAATATCAAACTCAGATAATAGCAATAATCGGGCTATGCATTTTGATAAAGAATGTTTCTTTAGTAGATCTATTCAGGACATGAGTTTGATGGGTAATGCAATCATGTAGAAGATTCTAGGTGACCCTAACTAAGGTAACGCAAGCCTTTTCCAACGTTGCATAGTTTATTTCATATCCCTCTAGCTTTTGATTGACATAATAAATGTCTATCTCTTTATGTGACTCTTCAATGTATTAGGCCATAATAACATGTGTAGAAGTATCGGTGATGGTTAGGCACAGAAAGAGGGGTAGAGTAGGTTGTGGTGGCATGAGCACCAGTGGTTGAGTAAGGTACTTCTTAATTTTATCGAAGTCTTGTTATCATGACTCATTCTAAACCATAATTTAGTATTTTCGAAGGAGTTTGAAGATAGATTCATAAGTGGAAGTGAAATGGCTAATAAATCTACTGATGTACTGGAGCTTTCCCAAGAAACTGCGCACTTCCTTCTCAGTTCGAGGTGGTGGAATTTTGAAGATTGCTTTGAGTTTGGTAGGGTTATCTTCAGTTCCCTTATCACTGACCATAAAGCATAAGATATTTCCCTTGTTGACATTGAAGACACACTTTTATGGATTGAGGTTAAATTGGTATTGTCGCAACCGTTCAAAGAATTTCCTTAGGGCGAGGATATGACCTTCTTGAGTTTTGTATTTGATAATCATGTCATCCACATACACTTAGACTTACTTGTGGATGACATCGTGTAGGATGGTCATGGATGATCTTTGGTATGTATCCCCAATATTTTTAGATCGAAAAGCACGGTGTGGCAAAAGGTTCCCTACAGGGCAATGAAAGAATTCATCTCTTAATGATCGAGATGCATCTTGGTCTAATTATACCCAGAAAACCCATCATTGAATGATTTGAGAGCATGATTGGTAGTGTTTTCGAGGATCATATTGATGTTAGGTAGAGGATAGTCATCATTTGGAGAAGCCTTGTTCATATCTCGATAGTCGATGCATATACGGACCTTCCCTCCTGATTTTGGCAAAAGAAACTATGTTGGCGACCCAATTTTGGTACTCAACTACTTGGATGAAACCCACATTTAATTTTTTTATCACTTCATCTTTAACCTTGAGGGACTATTCAGGTCGAAGCTTCCTCAACTTTTGCTTGACAGGCTTGCAATCATGGTACATAGGGATCTCGTGTTGCACAATTTCAGGGTCAATACCAAGCATGTCATTGTAGGATCATGCGAAGATGTGTAAGAACTCTTTCAGAAGTTATTCGAATTATGATTGCTCTTAGTTGTTGATATTTGACCCTATCCTAATCTCGTATGGAATGCTACTGGAACTAATATTAATGAAAATAGTCTCCTCATAATTAGTTTGATTGTAGTTACATTGTTTTATTTTTTTTCCTTATTGAGATTAATTAAGAATTATTCATTCATCAAATAATCTTCATCAATTATTTGATTAGAATAATGCAATTAATATAAGGCACAACAAGAAAAATCAAAATCTTCATTCATTTTATTGATATTATTTTTAGGAAAAGCATTCATGAGGACCTCCTCAAATGAGGCCTTGTTTACATTAATGTCAGAAAAAGAAAAAGTAGGAATAGGTTCGGTCTCAAGTTAGTAAATGGCAGGGTTATCGGCTAGCAGGGTTGAACTGACCAAGATGATCCACATATTGAGGAGAGGTTTATTAGCATGGTAGATCCTCTTAGTAGGGCCAGATAACTTAGATTCGGTGCAGAGCATGCAAATATCCATCCCTAATTTCACGAGGCCAAAAGATTCATCATTGTCTATGATTTTATTGTCGAAGAAGCTTGAATCTGAAAAGTTAATCGCCAAAGACTTTACCTTATGTTTGGATCCCTCGGTCCATGTGATTTTTTCCTCAAAGAATATTTTAAAACCCAATTTTATCTTTTTTTTAACATTGTTGAACCAAGGTTCAGGAAAACCTCATTAGGGGAAATCCTTACCCTCTTTGATGAAGTGGCCTTTTAGGGAGTCGCCTAAGATGACCTCTTTTTCTTCGACACCCTTTTTCTATATGGTTGGCAGAGAGCCATAAGTTCGATTGGGGAGGGTTGATACCCTAGACCTGTGGTGGATAAATATTTTTTAGAACAATCGGCTCAAGGATCCCTTATTGTCTGCTGCTTAGGACCGTTCTGGGCATGAAATACATCCTCTTAAACATTTCAATCACATTAACATTCCTACGAAAAATGTGTTTCGGGCTCATCATTTCTTTGAAATTATCCCCTGCTGGGAGGGGGAGCAGATCAATTTTGAAGCAAAAAAAAATATGTCATTAATACCATGTTGTATCTTCAAGATTGAGTTGTTGGTCCCGATACCATATAAATTGTCGTCATCCCCAATAATCATGATGATATGACTATTTATAAAGAACTTAAGCTGTTGTTGGAGGGAGGAAGCAACACCTCTGAAGTTGTGGAGCCACGGGCAACTAAGAATTAAGTTGAAGTAGGATGGGATATTAATCACTTGGAAATCCACTTTAGGGAAAATCAAGTAATCCCTTAGTGTGAGAATATTGGATCCCATCACCTTTCAGCGAGTGTTGTCATGAGTGCACACCATAGCTGATGTAGGAGCGAGATCACTAACTTACAACCCCAGGCATCGAAGTGTTCTAAGCGAGAACACATTCAAGGCGGAACCAATATGAACAAGTACCAATGGAACCATTTTTTAAAGAACCTCAACTAAGATATTGAGGTCATAATTATGATCAAGGACGAACTTTGGGATTTCTTCATAAACAAAGGAAATTAACCCCTTGGTGGTCAAAGGTCCAACTATGTTGATGGCCTCTCCAGGAGAGGTAGAAAGAGGGACTGTAGCTGGTGTGAACAACTTGATAAAGGAATTACTATGAAGTTGGGAGGGCATGAGTAGTCCCCATAGGTTGATGTTTGTCTGTGTCTTTTTTAGTTGTTCGATAATTTTACTTTCCTTGATGAGCATTTCAGGCATTGGCGGGTCTTCACCAATTCTTTTACCTTCATCTATGGGCAAATTTTCTTTAGGATGAACTTGATATTTATAGTGTCGACCTAATCAGGTCATGTGATTTACTGAGGAAGGGTAAAAAAGGAACCCTATTTACTCATCTATATCAGGGATGCCAGAGACTTCGTTTATTTCTGACAAAAGTTTTCCAAAAGAGATTACCCAACAGAAAGAGGCAAGCACATTGGGAGCTTAATTATTGAGTCCATCATTCGAATCATCTGGGTTGCCATAGCCATCGCCCCATCCCATGGTGGTTATCCGATTACTTCATGAAAAGTTTATGCATTCGACAAAGTCTAGTCCTTTGAAGGAAAAATCCTCCGAGTTCAAGGAGAAATATTTTTCACAAATGACCAAGTAACCCTTGAGTTTCTTCACAATGAGGATATCGAGAGATTCACAGATTCTCTTTTTCTTGAGACTTTTCTCCATTAGGACTTGAACAATACTATCCAGGTTGAACTCTTTGAGAGGCACAGACCATTCATAGGATTTACGGGCCCATTTTCAAGTTTCCATGTAAAAACCACTTATTCTTTCACATTCTTCTCCTTCGAGAGTCAATCTTTGCAAAAATTTCAGTTTGAATTCCTCAACTATTCTAGGACGACTGGAAAATTCATATTGTGCATTGTTGACCTAGTTAAAACAATAATACAAGCTTTTATTATCAAGGAAATGGCTCTGTCATGAGCAGTTTCAGGATGAAACAGATGTGATGGGCATATTTAGAGAGGAATTATGGATTTATCTAGGAAGCTGGATAAAATGGGACTATTTATGGGTTTAATTTTGGTCAAAGGGTCGAAGTTTGAATCTTCATCAATGAGTATGGTATTCACACCAACCTGATGCAATGACAGAGGATTTTCGGTACTATTTGTCTTTGGTCCTGTAAGAGGAGAGGTGATTCCTTTATCAATGAGCCCATATAAAGTGTTCTTGAGGTGATGACACTAGTAAGTTGTATGCCTAGCAGATCGGTTAAAGTCACAATGGGCGTCATCTTTGAAATATCTGAGAAGAGGATTAGGTAATGGACAATGATCCAAGGGTTTGATAAGGTAACGGGAGATAAGGGCTTAGTACACTTTAAAAGGGGGAGCATGGAGTTAGGTGTGCTCTTTTTCTACAATAGCAGGGCGGGCTTCTGGTGCCCATGAAGTGGTAGGATGGGAGGAAATATTATTAATGGCACCAATAATAGGCTTCTCATATGTTCGAGGAGTAAACTGATTGACTGATTTTTTTGCTTCTAACTCCATCTTCACATTCTGATTATCAATACTCTCTTTTATCTCTACTCCATCTTCTCGAAGGGCTCTAAGATAAGGGTTATACAGACTACCCATAGTGTTATTGACGTGAGATAAAAAGTTCTTCTTCACAATACTCACTTGTCAATGTAGCGACTTTCTCGCTCCACCAGGCTATAAATCTATTGACAGATTCCTCGAAACCTAGTTTCAGTAGCTCAAGGTCATGGAGGGTTATTTCCAACTCTTTGTTCTACTTGTAATGAACCATGAATTTTTTAGCGACATCCTCCTAACTTTGAATTTAAGATTCTTCTAGAGATAGGAACCAGCAGAGGACGCTCTCTATAAGAGTTTGTTGAAACATTTAGGACATAATCTCTTTTGTATCCCCTAATAAATTTATGGTTTGGTGATAGTTGGGCAGATGCACAATGGGAGGCCCACTTCCTCCGAACTTCTCAATATCTGACATTTTGAATTTCTTGAGAAAATGATACTTTGTGTAAAGATAATTCTCGAAGAGTTTTACTTGATCAAACTTATGAGAGAGCATCTTAGGGTCTTCTTACTGAGATTTTATACTTTAGGATCTGCTAGAACAGGCGCAGGCAAGTTAATCCTTATTTGAAGAAGATTTTATCATGGGCAAATGGGCATGAGATTTCCCATTAACAGGAGGGATGCGCGAAGGCATTCCAATGTGTGGAGATGCTAGTACTCTTCAGGGTACCATATCAGGTAGGACATTCCTTGACGCATGGCATGAGGAAAGACAGCATTTTGACCTGGTAAGACTTTTGGTTCAGGCATCTCTAGGATCTAAACCTTGTTTATCTGTAACTCATGAACATCTAGTTTTAGGATGTAGATCTTGGAGGTATTTAAGTTATCATGGTCATCAAATTTGGCTGAAGGTTGACTTCTTGATTATGGTTCTCCATGAGGTGGATGTGTTAAGACAAATATGTTTCTTCTGAAGCTGTTGAGAATAAGGATGAAGTTGAATTCCAAGGTGGTCGGATGGTGGACTGTTACCAGTAAGGAGCCAAGCCAAGCCAAGCTAGGGGTAATGCGGTGCACTTTAGAGGGAAACGGTTTATTTTTATAAAAAAAGGTGTTTTCTTTATTTTTGAAAAATGAATATTTTTGGTATTTTTAAAACGGGAGAAAAATGGGGGAAATGCCCTTAGTGTAGTTGTTATTATCATGTTCCACTTGTATTATGTTCTGCCTAAGGTGCAAGTGAAATTTCGAACATGACCCGAGTCTGAGCAGGAATGGGGTAATAATACATGACTCGATTTAAACTGTTTCCAGACTCACAAATAGGGTATTGTTTTTAAAAATGAGCAAAAGAGCGCAAAATTGGAAGGTAAGACGACCCAAAATTTTGACAGAGTTTCGCATTGGAACCGACCATCTAGATACGAGTGTCTTGAGGCATACATATATATGAGGGTTATGCATGGGAGGTTAGCTTAGGGGTTCCCCCTTTGGCATGACTTCCACAATATACCTCTTACCTATTAGGGAAATCATTCATTGGTACATGTAGAGAAGTCATTTGATATACCCTAGTGTACGTAAAATGTCTCACAATATATCTCGTGGTGACGGTATGTGTGATAGCGAAATCAATATACTCGACGTACGTGAACGAATTCCTACTATATACTTTCTGTCGTGAGTTCGGTCAAGCGCTATGATATGGGGGAAATATATAATATATGTCGAGGGTACTTGGTCAATGGAAGAAGGAGCTTATTGCTTAGGTTAATTGTGCCCCACAAAATTGGTAACCCTTCACAAAGTGACTCCCCAGTACGAGACATAATAGGGTCAATATTCAATGCTCCTGTAATGTAATGTGCAAATGCACAACTCTTAATTAGTATCTTTATGAAAAGTAATATGTACGCTATAAGGGCACTGTTCAACTATTAAGCATGAAGTAAAAAGGGGGAAAATATATACAAGTGGCATGTGATAAAGAGCTAATCTACCATTAACCACATTGCTAAAGCTGGTTGTTGGAATGAAGCATTATATTATGCTAAAAGGTGAGTGGGCGTCAGAGGTGAACAAGATGCAATTAAAGAGATAATCTATGATGGCATTGACCAAAATGTAGTTGCAGATCCCCCCAAGTTTTAATTGGGTCTCTCATTTCTGTCGAATGTCAAGCCTTATGCCATTATGCCTTTTCTTCTTCTTCATGATAACATAGTGTACGGTTTTATTTCCCTTTGTTTAGTTAATGAAAATAACTTCCTTTTGCAATTCCTTTATGTATACATGTAATCTGTGAGCGATCAATATGTGGCCATGTGTAGTTGTTGGTAGTCGACTCAAACGATCACCAATGGATATATTATAGGACTTTTAATTACTTAATGTTTCTAATATTTAATATTTAATAGATTTTTTTAAAACAAGATGAATTTTAAAGTTTTAAAATAAATTTTAATGATGAAAATTATGCCTAATGAGGTAAAAATGTAATTTTGCAAGTTTAAATAGGGGCAAAGAGGTACATTAAGCAAAATCCATTATCTTCAACGTTATTAGAAAAAAATTACTAATAAACATTAAGGGATCAATAGATACCAAAAGTACATTAGGGGCCTAATAAAAAGACTTTACAAACATTAGAAGCTATTTATATAATTAACCTTTTTAAAGTTGTTTTAGTGGCGCGAGAGGACAATTGTGACATGGCTCGTCTCTCAAAGCCTTTAAGCAAATTTGTCTGGGATTTGTTAAAAGAGAAACGAGAAACGTATGGAATCGTAACTACAACTAATATATTCATTGGTGAATTGTGATGAAAAATTTTACGGAACTCGTGTGAAATACTCTTAGAACACATTTTTTGTGCCTCAAAATAGTACGAGGGTTCTACATAATATTTGTCTTATTGGTCATGTCAAAACTTTGTTCTTACTATTTTGGATTCTCAGTGTGTATCCTTATTCCAAATGCCAAATGTTCCTTACATAATATAATGTTCATCGCAAAACTAAGTAGCTCATCTCCCACATAGTTAGATGACCAATCTCCTCAAGATTGGTAATGTTTCTGCAATCACACCATTTACTTGAAGTTGATCAATGGGTTAAATGATGTCAAACCTAAGTCCAAACTTCATTACAATCAAAAGTTATTTCGTTCGGTGTGTTTTGCCCACTCCAGAAGGAGAATATGTCGATAGTGAGGTCTTAGTTGAGAATAAAATACAAAATTAAACGTTGGAAGTCAGTACAAGCTATTTAAAATCCCTTCACCAATTGTTGATTTTTAGTTGGACACTTTAACGAGATACAAATTTGGTTGCTCAAAGATCAAATGGTCAGCCAAATTAATCCTCATCCACACGTTTTCAGTTGGTTTGTTTGAATGGAAAAGGAAAAGAAAGTCTGGGACACGTATTTTCCTTTTCCTTTTTCTTCGTTTGGTTCACCGAAAAATAGTGGGACCCATCTCAAATATACTTTCCCACAAGAAACGTTTTCCCTCAAAACTAGTCCGACCAAAGAGGTAGGACCCTCTCCCAAAATCTATGTAGCCCACTGTTGAAGAAGTCCTCATCTGTCGAAGTCAGTCCCACCAAATCACAAAAAATTCCATAAATTGTTTAACTTAGTTGGAGTAATTGATGCATAAATATGACAAAGCTCTAGTCATTCACGTCACATTTAAACCTCCGAGAGGTAAAAAGGATTGTAAGTATTCTTCTCTTACCTTCGAGCTACAAAAAAAATTGGAAGTACTCACCACATATTCTAATACATCTGTTGTAATTTTTGCAGATGGAGCGAGTGTTCAAAAAATTCAAATAGAGGACATTTCTCTATCTAGTTAGTTGGACCCAAACAAAAGGTGTAAATGTACGGTTTTGTTAATGTTGTCATATTATACTTGTTAATAGTTTAGTTTATTGATTTTTATATGGACACACAATTCGAGACCAGCTAGCTTTGAGCTAATAGAAACAAATTATACAACACTTGCCTTGGTTTAATGTACCTATGCATGAGACTCTGGACCAGCTGGCTTTGAGCTCATAGAAACAATTTTTTTTTTCATATATAAAAGGTTTTCTAAGAAAAACATCCGTTGTTATAAAAAGAAACAGTTTTTACATTGATTTTTTTTTTAAGTAAAAGAGCTATAAAACAGTTTTTTGGTATAAAAAACTACGGTATTTGATTAGGATGAAATACTAAAATAATTTGATAACAATTTTTAAATAAAAAATATATAAAATAATTTTTTTTTACACTCCTCACGAAGCATGTCTCATTCAAAGATACATGGTCCTGATCGATAGCATCCAAACAAGAAGATCCAACAATTTATAATGGAAAAAGGTTTAACTTAAATTATTTTAAGATATTCTATTCACTCTCAACAGTATAAAAAACGATCAACCTCACAATTAAAAACAAGTAAATAAACATATAATGCATGTATCAGTGAAGACCACCTGCCGTTGATTTACTCATAATATTTCAACATAGTTTTTTATGTAAAAATAGTCAACATAGTTTTTTATGTATAAAAACCTATTTAAAATTTTACCTTGTTTGCTCCTTCTTGTGTATGAAAATAGTCAACATAGTTTTTTATGTATAAAAAATTGTTTTTTAATTTTAATAAAAAAACTATTAAAATTTTACCTTGTTTGCTCCTTCTTGTGAATAAAAACAGTCGACATAGTTTTTTATATATAAAAAACTGTTATTTAATTTTAATAAAAAATTGTTTAAAGTTTTACCTTTTAATAAAACAATTTACCTTGTTGATTTTATTGGTTTCACATGTGTTTACCTTGTTGATTTTATTGTTACAAACACTCCAAGAACTTGAAGTATTGAGCCAGGAATATATTTATGTTGTTTTTGAAGGTCTTCTAGCGGATGAAATCAAGGCCAAGATAGTTATGGCATATCCTCCAAACATGCGAATTACTTTTCTACAAAGGCATTATGGTATTGGATCTTCTGGATTTGGTGCTTATAGTTCTAGTAGCGATTTTGAGCTCTTTGATGATTGATTAGTTTGTCGAGTTCTTCAATTTATTGATGTTAGGATGTTTATTATTTCATTTTAAATAATTTGTTGAGTGCATTTAAACCTCGATTTTAATATTTTAATGTAGTTTAATAATTTATTATCTTGCTTATTTTCCATGGTGTGTTGGGAATTATTTATTTAATTGGAAATACGAAACTTTCATGCAATTTTTTCCAAACAGACAATTCTTTAATTTTCTTGCAAAAAACTGTTGTCAACCAAATACACACAAGAAAATGATTTTCCTTTTCCTTTACTTCACTTCACTTTTTTCGGGAATCATTTTTTCGCTTAACTTTCCAGACAAACAAACAGAGCCTTTGAGCTGAACACTTTAACGAGATACAAATTTGGATGCTCAAAGATCATATGGTCCGCCAAATTAATCCTCGTCCACTCTTGAGCCCAATGGGACTAAACCCCCATATTTTGGGCTATTGCTTTGATTCATTTGTATGGATAAAGTTGACATGACAATTAATTTTGTTTCAACACAAACAATTTTTTTCAGTCTCATCTAGAGAAAGAGGATGACCCTGGAAAAGGAGCAACTCTGTATATAGTCCATCTCGTTAAAGAAATTAACTATATCATCACAAGATCGCAACAATGAAAATGGCCTGTGTCGCAAGATAATTCTTCGTCTTAGTTGCAATTGTATTTGCCAGCAAAGAGGAAGAATAGCAAAATCATGATAACGAGCATAGTAAATAAAATTGGGTGGATTGGGTTTGGTTCAGTGGTATAAGGCTGTTACTGAGACAGTCTTGGGGGTGGATTGGATTTGGTCCTCAGTTCGATCCCCGACACTGTCAAAATAATGCTTGACCAGCGGAAGTCACGAACCGCAAACGTGGATTAGTCGAGGCACGCTTAAAGCTGCCCGGGCACCACGTGATATGATACCAAAAAAAATGTAAATAAAATGGCAAAAAAATTATACATTTTGAGCATGGAAAAATTGGAAGACTACAGTAAATTGTATTAGTAAACTAGAAATATAACCAAGCAACATTATCAGGTTTTGTTTTTGCAAGGAAATTCTCAGAAAATATACAGCCTTAAAAGATAAAGAAAGGAACAACTCGTTCATGTATTTGTTTATCTCCTGTAAACAAGGTATAAAAAGAATTGTTGTTAAGTAGTAAATTGAAAAAATAAAAACAATTATTCCTCCCCAAATAAATTTGAGGCCTCTACATCAGTGAACAAATATGTATAATAGTCATGAGATAAAAGAAAACAATAAAGAATGAATGGTCACTTGTCAGCAGTTTATTAAGAGCTTTTGCAACAAGTAAGCACACAGTCCTCCAAAAATTGGTTGAGCTGAGAAGTGTATAATTGTGGATCATGTCGGAAATGATCAACATGGGGTGTGGAGATAAAGTTGCATGCCCTGACCTCATGCCCATTCCTCTGCTGCCCCTCAATGAAAGACTCTACGGACCCCACAGGAATGACTTTATCTGCAGAGCTATAAATATATAACTGCGGGCAAGTCGGTTGTCCCGATGTCAACTGACCCAACACATCAGAGAGCCTCCTGTAATTTGAGAGGAAAAAGAAAACATCAATACCAAGTTGAATAATACACTGCAAGGGAAAAATACTGGTTTCTGACTAGCAAAAGATGATGGCTTATCCATGTAGTCTGAGGCTCCAGAAAGTTTAACAATCAACAAATGCCTTGAAGTGAAATGATTAAAAAAAGATGTGTGCGCGCTATGGCAATTGAGATAAGTTATCTCACCTATTTACTGCAGGAAGATTCAAAACCACCTTAAAGAACTTCTCTAAAACAAGTAGCAAAGCTGCCTCAGTTATTGCTGGTTTGGCTTCCTTGGCAGTTTTAGTTCCACCTGATAGTTCCGGGCCTGGTTCAATGTTTCCTTTGGTTGCAACACTACTCTTCTTCAGAAACGCAGCAGAGAATCCCGAAGCCCAGACCTAAATAGAAGTAAAGAGAAGTTGACTAAACAATTTTGCAAAAAATTCATAGACTACAGAAACTTTGCGAGAAAAGAAGCCTAGCTAAAACCAAACTTTGAAAGCTATCAAAATAAGTAAACAAATAAAATGAGCAGTCAAATGTCAATCTTGGGACAGTAATATTACTAAAGAAAAGGGAGGATTCTAGACACCAATCACTGAAAAATGCAGTATGAGTACTCAAAGTGAAGGTAAGGAACTCAACACAAAATCCCGCAACAGCACTGTATTAGTACCACTCACATCGTTAGTATTGGGCATAACCAAATAAATGTCTTAATCGCATTGTCATTTAGGGTGCATTTATGTAAAAAGCTAAATTAAATTGATATCAGTTCATTTGTATAAGAAGTTTGAAATATAGAAGAGACAAAAGAAGACGACTGACTTGCTACATTTCCTTTCCTCATGGAATCCAATTCTATGGGGTGGGAAAGAAATGTTCATGACAAACGCGGAAAGGATGGAGCACGTAGCACATTTGAAACAAGTTAATCCTTATATATAATTGCAATTGATAACCGAAAATGTATAAAAAAAATAAAAATTTAAAGAAGTTTTTTCATGAAGAAAAAAAAAAAGTAACGGCAATCAAACACACCCCCACAAGAAAAAGCTAGACTCTATGTTCACAATCATTCCACCACAGTATTTCACCCTAATCATGTTGATGACAAAAGCCATATAACCGCAGCAACATTTACCTGTGGGTCGGGGGCTGCTACAGGAGCAGAATCCACAATACAGCCCCTAATCTTCCCCATTACAGAAATGTCCTGCTTTTGAAACTTTTCCAAAATAGCTCCATATCTGTAAGGTAACAAATAAACAAACGCATTAATAAAAAAGGTCTCACACAGACCACCAAAGATAGGTATTGATAGAAGAGGAAGAAATCTCACGTCAACCATCCCGTGTTGCTAAAAGTGTGAAACACCAGATTCTTTCCATTCTCTTCTTCTAACCAATCAGCCAAGTGGTTCACAAGCAAGTCTATGTTCCGTTCAGCTTTCCCACCAATCTGGTAACTGAGAATCTCAGCCATAGGAAAAGTAAATGTAATGACATGAAACCCTCTTGATGTATACCAGTCTGCGTACTTCTTAAGGTGCTTCTGCTTTGCCCCTAACCATCCGAGTAACACCACTACCGTCCTTGATTTAGCGGATGAACAGTCAGAATTATTAGAAAAATCAATGGCATTCTGATCAGGTAAATGCCACCTGTACAGAACCTCTGAAGATGAGGAAGAGGTAGGGACACTAGGAATATATGCAGTTGGATTTGGAGTTTTGGCCAACTCAGCAGACTTGTACAAGTCCAGGAGAGGAGAGGAGGCAACAGACGAAAACAAAATGTTCGAAGGAATCGGGTACCTTATATTGGGAATTGATAATTGAATTTTAGTCACAAAAGATAAACTACCTAGCTTGGAAGCTGAAATGTGAGATACCCATGATGGGTTTGTTTCTTTAAATGAACTGGAATCAGAAGAATTAGATTGTTCTAATGAAGCAGATGTATCTGATGATTTAAAGGACTGAAATTTTTCATGAAGGTCAGCATAAACAGAAGCTATGGCAACTGCAGAGGCAGCCACAATTGGTCTTTGAAGGATTCCAGACAAGGAACCCATCATGGTGAACAAACTCACAATCTCTCATACAAATATTCAAACCATATTCATAAAGAAGAAAATGATTACTCCAGATTCTATTAATATAAACACCCACAACCCTAGAACGAGAATCACCTGCACAAAATTATTGGAAGAAGTGATGATTAATGACCAAGTTAACAAATTGGATTCTTTATAGGCTTTTATATCTCCAATATTCATTAAGAAAACGCGCAAAGAGACCAATATTGAAGTCAAAACCATGTGGGAATTCAGTCAAATGATTGAGATAACGTTTTACCTGTTGTGGGTATTAGACTTACTTCATGAAAATCGGGCTGTCAATACAATGTTTGACAGCCCGACCCACGCTATTTATACTGTCAGCAGCCGATCCCCAAGGTTCCCCGATTGTCAACTCTTTGTTTGCAAACGCGTCCTGCAAAGTAGGAGCTACCAAACGTGTCGTTAACTTTTGGTCAATGAAATTTAAACAACATGATAATAAATTAGACTCAAATATAAAAATAGATTATGTAATTTTAAGACTTAAAAATAGATTATCGTTTTCATTTTTAGTCCCTATTTTCAAATTAAAGAAATACGTGGCATGTTGTGATTGGTTGATGTTTTATGAATATGGGTCCGCGCCAACGGCTTTATTAAAAAATAGGGACTAAAATCATAAATAAAATGTTTGTTGTCCTATTTCCAAAATACATATTATAATAGGTCCTAAATTTACAAACCCCATATAAAAATATTAAAGAGGTGCAAAATTAAGGGTGCGTTTGGTGAGACAACTTAATATATTTAAACGGATATACCAAATAGTACCTCAAACATTTTTTAATATACATTTAGTCGAAGCCTTTTTATTTTATTCCAAAAAGTCCCTCAAAATTATTTAAAATGTCTATTAAAAATTCTTTGAGAAACTTTTTGGTAATTA
Organism: Sambucus nigra; assembly: GCA_949130495.1. NCBI lineage: Eukaryota > Viridiplantae > Streptophyta > Magnoliopsida > Dipsacales > Adoxaceae > Sambucus > Sambucus nigra. The sequence goes on along the minus strand of OX422209.1, from coordinate 394,971,138 downwards.
ATCCTAATATTTGTTTAGAAGTCTAGGACATAAATTATTAATAGGGGGTTTTGGGAAAAGGTCCTTATAATGCTCAAAGTTTATAAAATTAGGACAATCCATATAATTTTATAAATCTAGTCCCTCTACTAAAAATTTCATGAAAAAGGTGAAAAATAGTGTCCCTGACGCGGACCAAAAAAATAAATGCTATTGTATCACAGGGACTAGATTTATAAATGCTATTGTACCACAGGGACTAGATTTATAAACTTGAAAAGCATTGTCCTAAAAATTCAAATATAGGAAGGAGCATGACCTTTACCTTTATTCTCTATTATTAATAAATTATTAACACGTTTGCGTTATGTTTCTTGCTTTTATCTGTCCAAGGAAGTGTAATAAATTCAAATTTGTTATAAAATATGTATTAAGTGGATGTCCATGTATATTTCAGTCAACTGATATTCCACAATTATTAAGGGATCTATTGAATTACCTTATTTAGTAATATAGATATGGGTCATATTAAGTAAATACTCAAGGCACATCAATGAAATGAATAATTCACTCCCTCAAAATTTTCTATATGTCCCCTTTATTTTACAACACGTTATCAGCACAAGTGTTCTAAAAATTTTCATATAATTCACGCACACAAGTTTCTTGCTCCAAATCTTTTAAGCACGAAAGCCCCTTCCCATTGACATCACTCATGCCAATTCCTAATATATATATATATATATATATATATATCAGTGTTCTAAAAGGCACGCCTACGCTTGAAGCTTGGGAGAAACGCCCCGACTTAAGTTTTTTACGCATTATTCTTGGTAAAATGCTTAAGGCGCAATTTTTTTAAAAACAAAATTGGTTTAGTAAAACATTATCGCCTTTAAAGACTTTTTTGAAAAAATCGGACTAATATCTCATTCAAAACAACCAAAAGACAAATGGTATCCCAAACCTCTCTGCCTCTCGTCCAAAAAATGAGCGTTTTTTCTTTTTTTTTCTAAGTATTTAAAAAAATAGTATTTTAGTTTGCATATATTCATACATATTTTAAGTTATACATAATTTCAGTATTTTTAATAGCCTTGTTATAGTTAAAAATCTTAAAATATATTTAGAAAGACCTAAACGCCTTTTCACGCCTAAGGCCCACCTAGACTTCTAAGGCTTAAGGCTTGGCCTCCTCGGTCACGCCCCGCGTTTTTTAGAACCTTGATATATATATATATATATATATATATACAATTCTTCTTTGGTTGACTGCTTCTCATAAAAACCAAGCACGTAGTTGGCAAGCTTTACTCTCTTTTTTGATATATAAGGTATGGCTCACCCTTATCCAATATATATATTCTTTAACTATCTATTGATATATTCTACCACCCATTTGTTATTTTTTGGTACTTGAAGTTTTCAATGGCTATTTATATTTTGAGGTTAAAGTTCCCAAATAGTCATTTTAAATTTGACACCAAAAGTTTTCACATAGTATTCTTAATTTGGGATCAGAAGTTCTCAAATCATTCAAAATTGGGACCTGAAGTTCTCAATTATTATTCAAATTTTTGGGCATGACAATAAAATATTCCCTATAATCAAACTTGAAGTTTTGATTATTTCTATAATAGGGCAAGGGATACAAAAAATTCCATAACAAAATTTAGATCCAAAGCTCCAATAATTCTGTAATCAAACATAAAGTTTTGATTATTTATATAATAATTATTTACAGTTTGGACCTAGAGTTCCAAATAATTTTACCCTTTATTAAACTTGAGGTTTGGATATAATTGAGCAAGGAGTTAAAGCCCCTAAATATTTAATATTGTGATACGAAGTTGTCCTTATTATTTACCTTTGGGACCTGAAGTTCCCCAATAATTATTCAAATATAGAAATTGAATTTTCTCTGTTCAAATTTTGGGACGTGAAGTACGTAAATTATTTGGACCTCAAGTGTTAAAAGAAAACATATCGCAATCAAACCTGAAGTTTGGATTGTCAAATTTAAAGATTATTAGACCAAGAGTCCTCAATTATCATTTATTTTTTATACGAAGATTCATATTCATTATTGAGACCAGAAGTTTACAAAATATTATTTGTAACTGGGATATAAAATATGTGAACCTGAAACTCCAACAAAATATACCATAAATCAAAACTTGAAGTTTTAATTATTCATGAGGTATGAATTTTGAACGTTCTCAAATAATTATTAATAGTTTGGACTTGAAGCTCCAAATATATTATTTTTGTTAGGATTAGTTTAAAAATAAATTGGATATTTAAACATATCTTTTCAACTTCTTGGTTTTTCATATTCTTTATTAATTGAAATGTCTTTTTAAATAATCTATTAATGGTTAAGTATCTTTTTAACTATCATATTAATAGTTTCACACCATTAAACCTTTGTCTCTTGTTGTTTCGCTTTATTTGAGTATTAAATTACTTTTAATGGTATTTAATTTTAACTCCTTTTCACATTCCAATTATTTAATGTATATATTGGAACCTTGGGAATGTGTAAGGAATGTGACAAAATTAAGCCCTCATTTTTTTTAATAAAGAGGTTGGATTATTATTCGTCAGAATTAATAAAAATATTTGACACTTGTTTGGAAGATTCTCTAACATTTTTATCCCCTAATCAAACCAGAAGTTTTTTTTAATGTCCTTCGACATTAGTAATATTGAACTTGAAGTTCAACTATTTGTGTAGAATCAGAAGTTCTCACATACAAATGATAAAAACTTGAAGTTTTATACATAATTCGCACCAGGCACTTTGTGAGCTATTTAATGTAAGACTTGAAGTCCTAGGATGTAATTTTATAATTTATATATATCCGAAAATTCATGTATATGTGACATTAAATAGAGAACATGAAGTTCTCATTACTTTTCATAAAGAATATTAGTCATCATTACTTTCATGATCCATAACATATCCTCAATTGTTTCTTTTATTAATTACATACTTTTGAAAAAAAAAGAATCAATATTAATCCAAGCCCTAATTTTCTGGTGGAAGCTAAAGGTATATTACCTTGTTAAATATTTAAAACCTAAAGTTTCTTATTTCTGAGCCTGAAATATGATAAAAATATAAAATTTTAATTCTTGAAAAGTTCTCTACTTTAATTGTTCAAATTTCTTCCTTTAAATATACATCCTCATTTGATATTCGTACAATTAATATTTTTTGTGCTTAAAGCATAATGATTAGATTATGATTTCTAATTATACGAAGTCATCAAAATGCATGACTTTTAGACATATATATCTTTGGATTATTTTTCATAAACGATCTATATCCTCAAATATGAAATTCTTTCGAGATCATTAAGCATTCAAAGATTCACTGTTACCAAACTTAAAGTTTTTGTTATCCATCTCATTCTTTGAATATGTGATATTATTTGATACGACATTTTTTTAAAAATACTTTCATTTGTTTAAGTTTGGTTACCAGACTCTTGACCGAAACATAAATTATTGTTGCTCATATATATTTGGACTGACACATACTTCACAATTTATATTGAATCTTGTAATTGACAATTATGAACTGTCATTATATAATGACATATGTCTAGCAAATAATGAACCACTCATGTTATTCGAAAAATCAGAAGTTTTTTAGACTTGGTATGTAATATTCTAAAAGGTTCAATCATTGTTGAACATAAGGCTCCTGAAGAGCCTATGTGATGTTATGTGGTACCCGCTCATTCATATACGATGAGTTATATGAAAGCAATTCCTGAAGAAATTCGCTTCGTTTTATGGGCTTCAGAATACATGGGTAGCATATTAATAAATAATGAAAGTAACTTTGAATTACTTTTAGTGTTGAAAGCCAAAAGCTTACACTAGCAAAATCATCATTTCATTATTCACGGGATTATATTATACAATATTTATTTGTCAGGAGACTACAGCTCCATGGTTCAATTAGGTGATATTATACAATAACCATTTTGATCACCGCATTTGTTTTTCATAAGCCTTTGAAATTGCAAATGATATTCTGTGATTTTTTTTTACGAAATATTTATTACTATTGTTATTACAAGGGTATGTATATGGTGCTTAGAATTCAATTTCTATTAAACCATTGTAAAATATAGTGTTTTTTGTATGTGTAATTTTATTTTGATGAAACACTTTTTCCGCCGTTAGGGGGAGATAAAACATACCTGACGTACAAATTGTTCTTGAAGAACGATTTGTTCCTGAAGAACGGCGAGAATTATCGTGAAATACTTTCACTATGTCTCATCTAAACCCCCGTATCGCTCAATGCGAAAATAAAGTGAAAAATGATATTGACATCAAATGTCACGTGAACTAGTTGCATACGTGCTTGCCAACATCATAATCACAGAAAGACAAAATCAATTCGGCAGCATATAAATGTATTACACAGCAAAAGCGTGGCAAACCTATAGACCCCAACTACTTGGCTCCCCAAAAGTGGAGGTTAAATAATATCATGCCCAAATAAGACTCCAGAAAAGGTTATACATAACGCTTCAAAGAAGGTTATGAACAAAATATCCACTTTCTCTAAAACCCCAAAAGAGGTTATTATCTATTAAAAAACACAAGTTCCTGAAGTGACTATAAAGCCTCTGAAGTTGGCAAAGGTACCTAATATTAAATGAGATCTCTATGTTTTATACATACACAAGAGAAAAGGGAGATCAACAAAGATGATCATCGATAGTATAATTATATATGTTATAGCTAAAAAAATCAAAGGGCAATAATACTATAAATCCACGTACTATGAATGAATGTCGACAAAGAATATAGTGGCCAAAATGAAAAAATATTACGATAGCATAATTCGAGTCTCTTAATATACGTCGTGTATTTGGACATATAGTAGAAACCCCAAAAGATATTAACCCTGAAGGTTACGAATGGGTGTTTATAAGAATGTGAAGTGTTAAAACTCACTAAAAAATGCATAATTCATGGCACAAGGTTTCTTGAAGAAACAAAAAATGATTATATACGATCATACCATCCCGTTAAGATCGTAAATACTTTTCAGATATCTGACTAGCTTAGCAATTTTTTAAAATATAATATATGAGACTCATGAATATTATAATTGCTTATATATATGGGACTTAGACAAAAAATACATATAAAAATCTTAGAAGGATTTTCTTTGCCTGAAGCAAACATAAAGAGTACGTACTCAAAATGCATTAAGACGTTCATTGTACAAAAGGCAATCCAGATGGATATAGGTACAACCGTCTTAGTATAACGAAGGGTATGAAAACAATCATATATGCAAATGTGCCATTATAAAATATCCTTAAATGGATTTACTCCTGAAGAGCTCAATTGAAATGAAAAATATCAAAATAAGGAATTTAAAAATGAATGACCTTGGGATAACTAATTATTGTCTTGCCCTGCAGATCAAGCACAGTTTATGTTATACACATATCTATTAGTTAACTGGATTGAAAAAACCTGTAATGCTTTAGCATATATTAAGCACACCATTTTTAGTTTACCCATAATGTCTGGTCTTTGGACATTATAATATTCATATTATCCTAAAGGAGGACAAATATATACTTGATCTAAGAGTACCATGTTAGCATGTTGTTATTGCATTACTTTTATATTATTAGTATATTGTTATATATAACACAATAATTGTAGTCAATTTCTTTGCAATAAACAATTACCATTTAACATGCAAAGTATGCGACTAATATCAATCATATTATGTGATATTTGTATATCTAACCATATATGTTTAGTCAGTTATATAGATGCAGGTTATCTTTGGGATCCTCATAAGTAACAATCAAAGTACTTTTGACTTGCCTCAAACAACAAATGTTCCTACTACTCCTTATGAAGGCAATAGCCCACACTCAAAAAGGCTACATCAAGGGAGATATGACTAACACATTTCAATTCTTCTACATCCATGAACTCTAAAAGAGTTATGCAACACATAAACTCCAGAAGAGTTATACTATTGAAGTCAAATAGATCTAATAAAGTGACATATTCATCCCTCTTCACCCAAGTCTTATGGAAGTCGAGCTTATGTGTTAAAGCAACATTTTAAAAGGTTGTGAATGAGACTGATATGCATCGACTCAATCATCGGAGAAATACAATAATCAGGAGGAGTATCCAATCAGGGGGAACATTTGATCAGGGGAATAATCTAAGAACATGATATTTTGGACATATATGTGTTGTACCCTTTTTCCTTTAACTAGATTTTTTTCCATTGGGTTTTTCAATTAAAAGGTTTTAACAAGGCAACACTAAGCGCATCCAACACCGATTCAATGATCATAAAAGTTGTATTCTTTTTCCTTCACTTTGATTTTTCCCAAAGGATTTTTCCTAAGTAAAGTTTTAACGATGCAATAATCATTGAATGGTAGATATGGTGTACATCCAAGGGAGAGTGTTATAAAATGTGTATTAAGTAGATGTCCACATATATTATAATTATTAAAGGAATTATTGGATTACCTTATTTTGTATTATAAATATGGATCATACCCCTTTAGTATTGACATATCAATAAATTGAAAGAATCACTTCCTCTAAATTCTCTATGTGTCCCCTTTATTGTACAACAAAATTGAAGGGTGAAAAAACTTGAGATAAATTGGTCACGCTTAAACTGACAAGCTTATTTTTGGTACCGTGGGTGTCCGGGTCAGCTTGTGCGTACCTCGACTAATCCACCGGCTATACGTATTAGCTCCTCAACACACATAACATGTAAGTCACAAACTTGCATAGCGACGGGGAATCATACACACACTAAGGGAACAAATATTGGCATGCGACATTGGAATGACGTACTGCCTTTTTTCACATCAAAGGTCCTTCGATCAATTCGAGAGTTACCTCCCTAATCTCGGAGGGAAAAAACACAGAAATCAAATCCAAATATTTTGGGAAACTGTAAGGACATAAATTTCCAATTGAGTCTCTGTATTGTTTTGACTTAATTCCGTGAATAATTGTGTTTGTAATATGTCATAGGGAGAATTTTATTTTGTCACGATCCCACTTGGTCTATGACGTATTGAAGAAATTGAAGACGTTGCGACAAAGCTTCAAAGATTTGATCATACCGAAGTTTAAATTAGTGCAAGTTTATTCGTCTTCAAAGTCTAATTACATTCCGAGATCACTCAAGTATGAATGCGTATAATTAATGGTGCTCGGAATTATTTTATAAATAGATAAGGATGTAATTTTTATAAAGAAAAATGTTTTAAATATTTTAAAAGTGTTTTAAAGGTTTAAACTTCGTTTTATGATGATAAGCTCGTAAAAGAGTTTGATTTTTTTTTTATCTCTCTTTGGAAGAGACGCTTTAAACAAACAGTCAAAAAGTCAAACTTCCGCGTTGTCGTTCAAACGACATCCAATCTCGTTCGAACGACATGTTTTTCGAGGCGGCGTTTAAATCCTATTTAAACAGTGTTTGCATCATAATTTCGTAAGTGTGCTTTCTGGAAAAGAGTTTTTCGAACCAGAACCTTGTTTGCACATGTTTTCTAAGGTTTAGAAAGCATAAACACATCCTTAGAGTTTGCAAAGATCCGAGTTATCATTCTTATATGTTTACGTGATCTTGCTGCACCAAAGTTGTTTGTTCAACACATTGAACACAAAGGATTTTGCAGTGAAGAAGCGACGGACATCGTGTTCGACATCGTAGACGTATCAAAGCCATATCGGTGGACACCGAGACATACGTGGACGTGTGTGTTGTGGATAGGTATCGTGGAAGACGAAATTTCTGCGTGGGCACTATTGAAGAACGGTTGAAGATCAGAAGGAGCGTCAAGACCCGTGGGGATCGAGTCATAGTATAAGGCTAATCTGTCTTTGTAAAATCATTGTTCATAGTGATTGTCTGGCTTGGGCTGTCCGAGGTTATTTTTCCCGTTTTGGGTTTTTTTCCTCGTACATCCAGCGTTGTGAGTATTCTTTACTTTACTTTACTTGCTTTAATCACTAGATGCATGTTTAGGAATAATCAAGATAAAATTGGTTTAAAGTGAGAATTGGGTTTTCACAACTTGGTTTGGTGCATAATTAAAAGTTGGATCTTTTTCGAAGAAAAATTGGTTTTATTTAAAACACACATATTGGGCACTCCTCAAATTGGTATCAGAGCTAGAAAATATTTTTATTTATTTTGTGATCCTGTGTGTTTTCAAAGATGAATTCTGGATATAATGAATTTTCTCGAACTCCTGTTTTTATGGCACTAATTACACTTATTGGAAGATGAGAATGAGATGTGCTTTAAAATCTATTGATGAGCGTGTTTGGCTTGCAGTTGAGAAAGGTTGGACACCCCTTGTCACTATTATAGGTGAGGTCACTAGTTTAAAGCCTGTTGAGTCTTGAACCGAAACTGAACAAAGACTTGCCCAATATAATTCTAAGGGTCTGCACGTTATTGCTTCACATGTCACACACGAAGAATATAACAGAATTATGACTTGTGAAACATCAAAAGAGGCTTGGGATATTTTGGCACTATCACGGTTAGGGTGTTAAAACTTCAAAATCTCACTACACAGTTTGAGACCATTGGGATGTTAGAGAGTGAGACCTTTGATGAGTTTTATGCTAGGTTTTTCAATATTGTCAACTCGTCGTTTAACCTATGTGAGAAAATTCCCGACAACCGTGTCATTAAGAAAATCCTTAGGTCGTTGCTTAGTAGGTTTCATGCGAAAGTGACCATTTAAAACTCCTTGGGTAGGTTAGAGTCAACGAAACTAGAAGAGATTGTAGGTGACTTACAAACCTATGAAATCGACATGATTACCTCCAAGCAAGTGCCTAAGAAAGAAAAGGGTATTGCTTTGAAAACCCGGAAGGAGGAAATTAAAGTTTCAGATTTCGATTTCGATTCCGATTTTGAGGATGTTGCTTTGTTGGCAAAGAAATTTAAAAAATTTATTAAGTTTCAAAAGCAATCGAAAGATGCCAAGAAATTTGAAAAATTCAAGAACAACAAAGTAGATCCCACATCTAAAGATAAGTTTGATAAGCCTAAAAGAGATGAGTCGGATAAGTGTTTTGGGTGTGAGGGGTACGGTCACAAGGTTAAGGAGTGTCCCACTAGACTTAAGAAAGAGGGCAAGCAATCCGTTGTCTATAATGCCACCTTAAGTGATAGTGAACCGGAAGAGGGAGAGAGTTCCCCCATTGAGCGTAACTTTGTTGCGTTTATGGCATGTCATGTGAGCGACGACGATACTACTCATGTGAATGACACTTCCGAGGAGGTTTTGAGTGTATCCCATGTTAGTGAGGGTGAAGAGAGTGACGAGGAGGAGATAGATGTGAAAGAATTGCAAAATGCGTTTAATGAGTTGTATGCCGAAACGGTGAAGGCGAAAAAGGCTAACTCAAAATTGCAATCTAAGTTGAATGAGCGTGCCATAGAAAATAATGATAGTTTGATTGAGGATCTTAGGGCACAAGAGAAGAAGTTTTGGGAGAAACTAGAGTTTGTGGAGAAAGAGAGAGATAATCTCCGTGGTTTGATGGAGTCCTTGAAAAAGGAGATTTTAGAGTTTGAGGAGTCTAGGCGTTTACTCGAGTCTAGGATTCACGAGTTGGAGGAAAGGTTGAGAGACTCGTCTAGTGTCAAGTTTGATTTGGAGGTTAGGTCGGAAAAGTTAGATAAGATCTTAGGCACCGTCCAAATTAAGGAAGATAGGGGAGGTATAGGTTTTGGTGAGAGAATTATTCCCATCCCCCCCGCACGTGTGAGAAACACTAGGATGGTCAGAAAAGGTCCACCTAAAGGTAATCATTCCCACCACCGCTACACTTGCACGTTTTGTGGTAGGAAAGGTCACCTTAGGCGTTATTGTTACGACCTTAAACAAGCTCCTAGGAAGTTTAGTAATAAAGTTGCCTCGGTTCCCAAAATCCCCATGCGTCGTTTTACACCTACTTGGGTTAGGAAATCGAATTTAGTGGCTTTAGGAATTAAACTTCATGATTCTCGTTTGGGTGCACTTGATTCTTCCCATGCTAAATCAAAAGGATGATAATGTTGCCATGTTTGTCATATGCTAGTTTGCTTCATGATATATTCATTGCTAGTATTATGACATGTTTATCATTTTGTATTATATTTTTCATTTGTTTGAGTCCTATTGGAAAAATACAAAAAGATTTTTTTTTTTAGAAAACTTTTGAAAATCCAAAAAAAATGTGCTTTTCTTTGAGTCAAAATATGTTTGAAAAGCCAAAAAGATTTTCATATTAGTGTGCTTGGACCCCCCTCCCATCGTTTCATAATTCATGTGGCTAGGACATTTGGTCATTATTATCGATGCTTAGAATGATCTTAACCATTTTTATATGGGGTTGTTTCGAAGTTGATATGCATTTTGATTCGACTTTGTATATATGCTAACATTGCACACATGCACGAGTTTATATGGATGTTTGACTTCTCTTGCATATTTGAATTTGGTGAGGCGTTCTTATCTCAATCTAATCATCTATGCGTAAGTAGACTTAAGGAGAAGTGTGCATGTAATAACCATTTACCGTGAGGATTTGAATTGAAAAAATGATAAGTGATTCATGGGAAAGGGCTGCGAGAGTTCAAAATTAACTCGTCGTGAAAACCACCGTTTAAAAGAGCCCAAAAGAAAAGCAGTATGATAAGAAAATGACCATTAAGATTTTCTCTAAGTTGAGAATGCTAGAAACCTCAAATGAACTTGAAAAAGTATATATATGAGGGAGTTTAGTTGGAGAAAATTTAAGCGGGTTTGCACAACTAATCCTAATGTTGAAACATTGCAATTTGGCGCTATTGTTTGTACAATCGTCAAAATTCTGGATTTGTGTGCATGTAGTATGTTTAGTTCATTAAGCTCACACTTTTATTGTCATATGGCTATGATAAAGTTTGATGATTTATCGCTATCAATTAGAGCTTCTTGATCGTTTCGATGTGTTGAAATTGTGACTCATTTGTTGTAGTTTCACACCCATTCATTCCATGCCCATGTTTGAGCACATCGGTACTATGTTTGCATGTAACTCACAGTTTTATTTTTTATGAGTTTTTGCATGTTGTGCGAAAAGCCTACTGTTTTAGCACTGTTTTGCTTCTGTCAGGCCCTTCCTGGAATTTTTTTGTGGAAATTTTTTCACTGGGCATTACTTTATAATATTTCTGGAAAACTGGGAAATTTTGGCAGGTCGCGCGAAGTCGTTCAAACGATAATCCATATCGCGCGAACGACTTTTGTACTTCGTTCGAGCGACTTCCTCATCTCGTTTAAGCGAAGTCCCTGGCTCGTTCGAACGACATGGTGAAAAATGGCTTTTGATTGGTTTGCAGTCCTCTGGTTCATATTGATATTTTTTAGGTACTGCGGGAAGCATTTCGGGACTGTTTGGCTTATATGCAGGTTCTTTTATGTTCCACATTGGTATTTTGCATATGAGTCCGTTTATCAAACCTTATTAATTTGCTATATTCTTTGTGTGATTCCTTAGTTTACTAGCTACTGTTTTGTCATTACATGATCTTATTTAGCTGGTTGTTTCATGTTTATCTAGCGGTTTTCGTTTTTCAAAATTGGTATCAACTTGATTCTATTTGGTATCATATTCTCATGCTAGATATTTCAAATTGGTTTATCTTTTCACCGGATTGTCTATTCGAGACAAAAAGGGGGAGAGATGTATGTGATGTAGGGGGAGTTTTGTTGAGCATTTCTATTTGATATCTGGATTTACATATTGTTTGATTATAATTCTTCCTAAGAGCAACCGTATTGGGGGTGATGGACGAATGGTAGGTTTGCAAACTAAAAAGATGGTTTAGCCTTTCATCAATCATCAGACTCACAGTGGTGAGAGATGAGTGAATTTGTAAATGTAGTTCCTACGAACAACTCTTGTTTGTAGGAAATGAAATGGTATTTCTTGCGGACAATATTTGTTCGTAGGAACCCAAATATATAATAGAAATGAGTATTTATATTTCCTACGAACTTCAGAAGTTCGTAGGAATTTTCTACGAACAACATAAGTTCGTAGGAAGTCTTACTGAATTTGCATGCGTTTAGTAACTTTGCAAATCCCCTGCCATTTCCTCTACCAAATTTGTTATCTTTCTTCCACCAGTGCGAGTCACACAGTTTGTATTTTTACCTATTTCTTTGTCCATACATTACACCACTATGGATGCTCTAATTGGTATCAAATAATTGCTCACATGTTTGAAATGATTTGTTCTTATTAGAAATATAAATTGGTATCATTTGTTCCTCCATACTTTACTGTGTATTTGTTTGTCTGTTTCATGTGTGTAAGTATGCTTCAGCAATTCGATATTTCAAGTCTACATCACATTCAGACAGTCCATGCTTACCGGTGCTACATATACTAGTCTGTGTCCTGTATTTTTTATTTTGGGTTTATGGGATGGGATTTAGGCGTCATACGGCTTGACGGCCCGGTTAGGCATTTCACTTGTTTAGTTTTGTCCCCGAATAGTCAAAAGGGGAGATTTGTAAGGACATAAATTTTCAATTGAGTCCTTGTATTGTTTTGACTTAATTCCGTGAACAAAACTGTGTTTGTATTATGTCATAGGGAGAATTTTATTTTGTCACGATCCCACTTGGTCTATGACGTATTGAATAAATTGAAGACGTTGCGGCAAAACTTCAAAGATTTGATCATGCCGAAGTTTAAATTGGTGCAAGTTTATTCGTCTTCAAAGTCGAATTACATTCCGAGATCACTCAGGTATGAATGCGTATAATTAATGGTGCTCGGAATTATTTTATAAAAAGATAAGGATGTAATTTTTATAAAGAAAAATGTTTTAAATGTTTTAAAAGTGTTTTAAAGGTTTAAACTTCATTTTATGATGATAAGCTCGTAAAAGAGTTTGATTTTTTTGGATCTCTCTTTGGAAGAGACGTTTTAAACAAAAAGTCAAAAAGTCAAACTTTCGCGTTGTCGTTCAAACGACATCCAATCTCGTTCGAACGAGATAAGGATGTCGCTCGAACGAGTTCCTCAAGTCGTTCGAACGACACGTTTTTCGAGGCGGTGTTTAAATCCTATTTAAACAGTGTTTGCATCATAATTTCGTAAATGTGCTTTCTGGAAAAGAGTTTTTCGAACCAGAACCTTGTTTGCACATGTTTTCTAAGGTTTACAAAGCATAAACACATCCTTAGAGTTTGCAAAGATCCGAGTTATCATTCTTATATGTTTACGTGATCTTGCTGCACCAAAGTTGTTTGTTCTACACATTGAACACAAAGGGTTTTGCGGTGAAGAAGCGACGGACATCGTGTTCGACATCGTAGATATATCAAAGTCATATCGGTGGACACCGAGACATACGTGAACGCGTGTGTTGTGGACAGGTATCGTGGAAGACGAAATTTCTGCGTGGGCACTATTGAAGAACGATTGAAGATCAGAAGGAGCGTTAAGCCCCGTGGGAATCGAGTCTTAGTGTAAGGCTAATCTGTCTTTGTAAAACCATTGTTCATAGTGATTGTCTGGCTTGGGCCCTCCAAGGTTATTTTTCCCATTTTGGTTTTTTTTCCTCGTACATCCGGTGTTGTGAGTATTCTTTACTTTACTTTACTTTACTTGCTTTAATCACTAGATGCATGTTTAGGATTAATCAAGATAAAATTGGTTTAAAGTGAAAATTGGGTTTTCACAACTTGGTTTGGTGCATAATTAAAAGTTGGATCTTTTTCGAAGAAAAATTGGTTTTGTTTAAAACACACATATTGGACACTCTTCAGAAACAAAAAAAGAAAAAGAAAACCTTCAATTTAAGTCTATATTTTCAATTTAAAATAATATTGATTATGGATATAGGACATTCAACTTTATATTGCAACAGGGGTGATATTCTCTATAGTTTAGAGAGAGTTATTATGATGTGCCCCCACAGAAGATGAATTGCACTTGCACTTTTAAGAGTAAACTATCTCATAGGTCCTTATCTTTCCACTTATTTTAATTTCGTCCCTATTACTTTTTTTGTTTCAATTTCATCATCAACCTTTTATTTTGCCTCAATTTCGTCCCTGTCCTTTTTTTGTTTCAATTTAGTCCTCAACCTTTCATTTTGTCTCAATTTAGTCCCTCTATTAATTATTTTTTATACAATTGACTATTTTACCCTTATTTATTGAAAAATAATAAAATGGATGCTATAAATATTAAAAAATTAACAATTTTATTATTATTTGAGGATAAAAAATGTTTTTTATCAAGAATAATAATTAAAAAAATAGTTTGAATTTTTATTTTATCCCAATTGTTTTTAATTTTTTAAAAAAATTGGAATAATAATTTTAATAGTCAGCATAGTTTTTTTGTTTATAAAAAACTATTTTTTTAATTTTAATTAAAAATATTTAATCGGATGTCTTAGATTCACGATTAATTAATGCCGCTGGCACGGATCCATATTGAAGAACCTTATACCTTTGACTTACTTAAGTCTATATTGTATAAGTGTTCATCTAATTTGAAAATAGTGACAAAATTTGTTGTCTAACCTAGAATCCAAAGAACCTCAGAACTATTCACTCTCTAATCCTCTTCAATGATCCAAATCAAGGTATAAATTGAATCACACTACACACATTAGAAGTGCATACATGTGTATATATTGCTCATAATTGATTGTGTGTTAAATTCCCCTTAAAATGTTGTTTTAATAATTTTTGGGAATTTTTAAACATTTTTAAAAATAATGTTTTCTTTAATAAAAGTGTGTTTATAAACTTTGTGGGGTTAAAATGCTATTATGAAAAATCAGTTTTTCATTAAAATGTTTGATTGGGTAGAATATCAATGCACCAGAGACTTCAGGGTGTTGCCTGTAATTATTTTAGGACGCGCGTTTGCCAGCCAATGGAATGCCAACACTTGTCATGTTTCTGTTATCTCATTTTGTGTTTGTTTTGTGAGAGAACTGCCTGGTGTATTGTGGTTCGTTAGATCAAACCTTATCTATGACCTGCATGTGTTTTAAGCATATCCATGTGCTATCACTTTGGACCAATCACCTTCATTTTAACCACCGTTGTTTTACCACCCTTGGATCAAGTCAATATAAGGAAGACTGAATCCCAACCGTTGATTTCGATCAGCAATCCAGAACCTTCCTTGGCTCCTATATAAACCCTCTTATTCTCAACCTTTAGGAACTTTTGGCAGTCGTCCAAATTGAGAGAAAAAAAAAAGAGAAAAGAGAGAAGTGAGAGAGAAGAGAGAAGAGAGAGAAAGGGAATTGTGTTAGAGAAACCCTAACCCTAACCCTAAACAACTTCAAACCATCTTCAAACCTTCGTATATTCAAAACCCCAAACACAACCTTGAGTGTTTGAGAGAGATTGGTGTTACTGGTTTGATCGTTTGTAGCTGTAACCTCTTGATCTGTGATCTTGTTACCAACTTAGACATTTTTGGTGAGATCTGTATTTCTTTATCATAGAAATCTTAGATCTACACTTTGCATGTCACATATCACTAGATCTGCATATTTGTTTCTTGTTTTAAGAAAATATTTGTTGATTTAAATCTATAAATGTTTTATGTTTTCTGTTCTTACGAAACTAAACCTTGACCTAGTTGGATTCTCACTTGGAGATTTTCGATCTCGAAAATATTTTTAAAAACTGAGATTGATTAAGATCTTGACCGATTTTGAAGCAAGATATCCGTGGAATCTAGTATAGATTAAAAGGTCAAAAAGGTTTTAAGTTCTGTAAGAAAGAAAGAAAAGAAAATCACAGCATATAGTCTTTATATGTAATTTTCTAGGACTGTCTGTAAAAATTAAGTGTGTGTGAGTTCATGCATGTGTTTAGAAATCACATCACAAACACTTGACACACTACCACACTGAAAGTGTTGTGAATAAGATCAAAGATTATTGAGTCGACGCAAAGAAAGCTAAAGCAAAGGGGAAGTTATCAAACTGGAAGAACATCATCAACAATCAGATCTACAAGAAGTTAGAAGGACACCAAGTGGGGTATATTCCTAAACTTAGAATAGGCTGAGTTGTGTGTATGTATGTTGTATTGTTTGTAACTGCTATTTGTTTTTAGTGGATTTTTTACTTTTGTGACTATGAAGTCACCGTGGATGTTTCCTCTATTGGGAGAGGTTTTACCACATTAAAAATTGTGTGTTCTGATTATCTTCATCTCCTCATCTCATTCTATAGTGTGCTGATTTTTTTGAAACTATCTTAGTTTTAAAAACTGATTACAAAGTCTTGGTTATTCTCGTACATAGGTTTTTGTAAACACATCTTATTGTTTATCATTTTTATTTTCAAAAGAAAAGGGTTTCTTCAACAAACATTTCGGAGATGCTTATACAGTTTAATCATTGTATTAAACGACATTAGTAACGTTTTTCAATTGGTATCAGAGCCCTGTAAACTTTTATTTCAAAAAGGATCTTGTGTTTCTGAAATCGTTTTCTGAAAATCTTTACTATGGGCGAGAAAAATGAAAGGTTTGGTAATCTGTCCAGACCTCCACTCTTTGATGGAAACAACTTTGCTTACTGGAAAGTAAGAATGGTTGCCTTCATCCAAGGGACTTTAGGAGATGATGTCTGGGACATTATTGAAAATGGATATACTTATCCTACTAAACCAGCCACTGAAGGAAGCGATAAGAGGGTAAAGAAAATCTTAAGTGAGTTTACCCAAGAAGAGAAAACTATTTCTCGTAATAACAATAAAGGCAAGAATGCCATCTTTATGTCTATTAATGAGTATGAGTTCAAGAGAATCTCATCTTGTGCCACTTCCAAGGAAGCTTGGGACACATTAATCACTGCCCATGAAGGAGACTCCAGAGTTAAAGCTGCTAAAACTCAAATGCTTACCCAGCAGTACAACTCTTTAATTATGTCTGACTCTGAGTCTTTTGATGATTTTTACATGAACCTAACTGATATAGTTACTAAGTTGCATGCTAATGGTATAACATATGATAGGAATGAGATTGTTTCTAAAATCCTAAGATCATTACCACAAAAGTTTGACAGCAAGAGGTATGCTATTGAGGAGATGAGTGATCAAAACCTCACCCCTGAGTTACTCAGTAGCAAACTTAGGACTGTGGAAATGGAATTAGACTTTAAGAAATAATTAAATCGGTCTCAAAGAAAACAACCCAACTCTAACTTGAGTTTTTCCTCTAAGATATCTAAACATGAGACTAATTTGACAAACTGTGACTCTGATGAGGAGTGTGATATAGACAAACTAGATAATCAGATTGCCTTAATGTCCAAACAATTTAAGAAAATTGTTAAATTTAGAAACAAACAGGCATCTAAACAAGGCAAGCCTAATTATCCAACTGTGTCTAATCCAAAACCTCATGAGAGAGGCCTTGACAAACATCCTAAGGACAACAACTTCAGATCTAACAGAGATCTTAAAAAAATTGAATGTTTTAGATGTGGGAAACTAGGTCACATTGCTCACGATTGCAGAGTTAATCTGAATAAAACCAACACACACAATAGAGCCAATGTCTGTAAAACTTGGGATGATTCAAGTGACTCTGATGAAGAGGAACTTGAGTCATCAAATGTACTTGACCCTTGCATGTCCTTTTTTGCTAAGATCATTTACAATGATGATATGCCTGTGTGTGATAATGATACCTCTACTCCTGCTTTTGTGAATACTGCTTTGACTGGCCTAAATGCCTTGTTATCTGAAAATGTGGCTAGCTCTAGTTCCGTGTGTGTGAGTCAAAGAGATCTCGATAACGACGATGTAAATGGGTGCGTGAGTACTAAAACTAAATCGTTAGGGGTCACTACACACACTTCACTTAGCGACTCAGACACAGATGACCTCCCAGATATTCATACTTTGTATGCTAAAACTCTTAAAAAAGGCACTAGACTGGAGAAGACTGTTAGAGACATGACTAAGAAATTAGATGATCTAAGTCTTATTGTGAAGCTGAATGCCGAAGAATACACTAACCAGTGTCTGACACATCAATCAGAAATTGAAACTTTTGATCAAAAATTGAAAGAGTTGACCAAAACTAATGAAACCCTGGAAATGAAATACAAGGGAACATTATTAGAACTGGAGGAAGCAAAAACAAAGACTGCAACTGTTTTCAAAAAAAATTCTAAGTTTGAAAACAATTCAAATTGTTTCACTGACTTTGTTGTTGACTCCAAGACCAATTCTGATGATAGAACCGGTATTGAATTCTGCCCTAAGAATAAACCACAAACTAAAAATCTTGAATCTATTAAGTTTGTGTCTGGGGGCAAAAGACCAATCGAAACATGTCCAGATTTTCATTTTATTAAAAAGGAATATGATCAAAAGCAACAACATAAAGACATTGGAGAGTCTAGTAACTCTAAGGCTGACAGTACACTTGAGACTAAATACGTCTGTCCTTTGATCAGAAAGGCTGAATCTACCTTTAAAACCATACCTCCTAGGAATAAGACTTCTGAACAGAATCCTGTTAAACCCATCTTTAGAAGTTTCCCTAAGGAAGTACATCCCTCAAGCAATCAATATTGCTCCTACTGTGACGTTTATGGTCATTCTTTTGAAGGTTGTTATGCTAGGCGTCTAAACACCCCTGTGTACAACACCCCTGTTTACAAGAACTTTAACTATTCTAGGCAAAATCGTAACCATTATTTCCTTCCAAGACAACCTGACAAGAACTCTAACTACAGGAATAGAAAGACCAAAACTAAGAGTTCATTTAAGAGAAAGGCTCCCAGAAACTTTCCTAAACCAAAAGCTCAACTTTTCCACAAAAATCAGTTTGTTGCTCCAAATGTTTTTCGACAAAAAGATGCCTCTCGAAAATTTTATCAAATGAGAGCAAACTTGCGCAAAATTAAAACTATAGCTATTTGGGGTAGAAAAGATGATCTTGTACCCCAAATAAAGTGTAACATTGTTATCACCGCCTTAAAGGCTGAACACACTTCATCTGGTTGGTACTTAGATTCAGGATGCTCCAAACATATGACAGGAGATGAAACCAAACTCTTAAACAAAACCAGATTTGCTGGAGGTAAAGTAGTTTTTGGTGACGGAGTTTCATCCCAGATCATAGGTAAAGGAATCCTAAAAGAAGAGGGAATGCCAATTTTGGAAAATGTACTTTTAGTTAAAGGTCTTAAAGCCAACCTTCTAAGTATATCACAATTTTGTGACTCAGACCATACTGTTACCTTTTCAAAGAACAATTGCAAAATTCTAAATGATAAAGGTGAATGCATCATTACCGGATTTAGAACACCTGACAATTACTATACTGTCAAGACTAGTTCTGAAACCTGTAACATTGTCAGAATGGATGACAATGAAATCTGGCATAATCGTATGGGTCACCTAAGTTATGATATCCTTGGTAGATTGTCTAGTCAAGAGATTGTTAGAGGAATTCCTAAAATTAAACCTATTTCCAGTGTTGTTTGTGGTCATTGCCAGGAAAAAAAAATAGTTAAGACTTCGCATAAAAGGTTAAAGACGTTCTCACCTCTAGACCTTTAGATCTCATCCATATGGACCTTATTGGTCCCTCTAGAACTGTTAGTCTTTGTGGACACAGTTATATCCTAGTCATGGTTGATGATTTTACACGATTCACTAGGATTGCCTTCTTGAAACATAAATCTGACACGTTTCAGAAATTTTGAAAATTTTACTAAGAATTGAAAATGAGAAGGACACACAAGTCAATCGCATTCGTAGCGATAGAGGAGGAGGGTTCATAGACACGGGAATAGTTGAATATTGTGACTACAACGGTTACAAACACGAATTCAGTGCCCCTAAGACTCCTCAGCAGAACGGTGTTGCCGAAAGAAAAAACCGAACTCTTCAAGAGATGGTACGTGTCATGTTGCATGCCAAATCTCTACCTAAGTACTTCTGGGTAGAATCTATTAGAACTGCATGTCATATCATTAATCGGGTTTACCTTAGGAAAAACACTAAACAAACCTCTTATGAGTTGTGGTACAATAAGAAGCCTAATCTGAAATATCTAAGAACTTTCGGAAGTCAGTGTTATGTCTGTAAAGACAGAGAACATTTGTCTAAATTCGAGACGCGTGGTGATAAAGCCATCTTTTTAGGTTACTCACCAAACAGTCGTGCTTATCGTATATACAATCTGCGTACTAAGACCCTTATGGAGTCGATAAATGTAATTGTAAGCGACACTATTGTTGAAAATAAGATATCGGAATCACCTATTGTGGTTGAATCTGAAAATGATTTCAAAAATGATTCACCAGAAATAGATGACTCATTACCTATTGAGAGTCCAGAAGTACCTGGCTGGTTCTCTAAAGATCATCCCATTGACAACGTGGTCGGTAATCCTAATGAGCCAGTCCGTACTAGATCCCAGTTAAGAAATTATGCTAATTATGCATGTTTCATCTCCCTTGTGGAACCGAAAAATGTTAATGAAGCATTAAATGACACACACTGGATTTCTGCAATGCAGGAAGAACTTTTACAATTTGTCATTCACGATGTCTGGTATCTTGTACCGCGGCCTCAAAACAAAAATGTTATTGGCACACGTTGGATCTTTAAGAACAAATCTGACGAAAATGGGGTAATCCTTAGAAACAAAGCTAGACTAGTTGCTCAAGGTTACTCACAAATAGAAGGGATAGATTTTAGCGAGACATTTGCCCCAGTCACTCGTCTTGAATATGTTCGACTTCTTTTCGCCATAACGTGTCACTTAAAATTTACACTTTATCAAATGGATGTCAAGTCTGCCTTCCTCAATGGAATCTATCCGAAGAGACGTATGTAGAACAACCCAAAGGGTTCATTGACCCAAAATACCCAGACCATGTCTTTCGTTTAAAAAAGGCTTTGTATGGCTTAAAACAAGCTCCTAGAGCTTGGTATGAACGCCTATCCAACTTTTTGTTGGATAAGGGTTTTAAGAGAGGAGGAAATGACCAGACCCTCTTTGTCAAACATTTTGACAAACACATTATTATAGCCCAAGTCTATGTAGACGACATCATCTTTGGGCCTACTTCAACATCTGAAGTTAAATCCTTTTCTGCTATTATGCATAAGGAGTTTCACATGTCCCTTATGGGGGAGCTACAGCTTTTCTTAGGATTTCAAGTGAAACAGAATTCTGATGGATTATTTGTCTCTCAAACTAAGTATGCCTTAGATCTTGTTAAGAAATTTAGTTTAGAGAATGCTAAAGTTGCCAAAACGCCTATGAGTACTACTGTTAAATTATGTAAAGATGAAAATGGGAAGTCAGTTGATTCCACACTTTATCGTAGTATGATTGGTAGTCTACTCTATCTAACTGCCTCACGACCAGATATAATGTATGCTGTATGTCTGTGTGCTCGTTACCAGAATAACCCTAAAGAGAGCCATTTATCTTGTGTAAAACGTATAATAAAGTACATAAAAGGCACTCTTAATCTTGGACTTAGGTACACTAATGATACCTGCAGCACCATCATAGGGTATACTGATGCTGATTGGGCCGATTGTACTGATGATAGTAAGAGTACATCAGGTGCCTGTTATTATGTCGGCAATAATTTAGTAGGTTGGAGTAGCAAAAAACAGAATTGCACATCTTTATCTACGGTTGAGTCCGAATATATAGCAGCAGGTAGTTGTTGTGCTCAATTGTTATGGATAAAACAAATGTTAAGCGATTATGGGATTAAAGAAGATCAGTTACAATTGTATTGTGACAATCAAAGCGCCATTAAGATATCTAAAAACCCGGTTCAACACTCGCGAACTAAGCATATTAAAATAAGACATCACTTTATACGCGAACTTGTTGAGACTAAGGAGTTAGAAATTCATTACCTACCTACTGATTTGCAACTTGCAGACATGTTCACTAAACCTCTAGACTATAACAGATTTCTGTATTTGCGTAATTCTATAGGTATGGTATGTGCTGATTAATCTCTTAAGACCTTAATTTTTACCCTTTGTCCATTTGAGACAAAATGGGGGAGAAATTTGAGTCTTATGGGTTCAATGTTTTGTTAAAACTTCATCTAAACTGCTTGATCTTAGTGTGCATATGTGCAGGAACCTCTTCTACTGGTTTTCTACCATTTCTTTCTAGTGTACAAATTTGTAAATAGTTGAGTTATGTAATTTTTGACTTTCTAGGAAATGGGTAGATAGTATCTTTTGTATAGGACTAGGTTTTATTTTTTTTGGTTCCCTAAGAGTTTAAGCTAACTCAAAGGAGATTTTGTCTCATATTTTCAAAGGGGGAGATTGAAGCACCTTATACCTTTGACTTACTTAAGTCTATATTGTATAAGTGTTCATCTAATTTGGAAATAGTAACAAAATTTGTTGTCTAACCTAGAATCCAAAGAACCTCAGAACTATTCACTCTCTAATCCTTTTCAATGATCCAAATCAAGGTATAAATTGAATCACACTACACACATTAGAAGTGCATACATGTGTATATATTGCTCATAATTGATTGTGTGTTAAATTCCCCTTAAAATGTTGTTTTAATAATTTTTGGAAATTTTTAAACATTTTTAAAAATAATGTTTTCTTTAATAAAAGTGTGTTTATAAACTTTGTGGGGTTAAAATGCTATTATGAAAAATCAATTTTTCATTAGAATGTTTGATTGGGTAGAATATCAATGCGCCAGAGACTTCAGGGTGTTGCCTGTAATTATTTTAGGACGCGCGTTTGCCAGCCAATGGAATGCCAACACTTGTCATGTTCCTGTTATCTCATTTTGTGTTTGTTTTGTGAGAGAACTGCCTGGTGTATTGTGGATCGTTAGATCAAACCTTATCTATGGCCTGCATGTGTTTTAAGCTTATCCATGTGCTATCACTTTGGACCAATCACCTTCATTTTAACCACTGCTGTTTTACCACCCTTGGATCAAGTCAATATAAGGAAGACTGAATCTCAACCGTTGATTTCGATCAGCAATCCAGAACCTTCCTTCGCTCCTATATAAACCCTCTTATTCTCAACCTTTAGGAACTTTTGGCAGTCGTCCAAATTGAGAGAAAAAAAAAGAGAAAAGAGAGAAGTGAGAGAGAAGAGAGAAAAGAAAAGAAAAGAGAGAAGAGAGAGAAAGGGAATTGTGTTAGAGAAACCCTAACCCTAACCCTAAACAACTTCAAACCATCTTCAAACCTTCGTATATTCAAAACCCCAAACACAACCTTGAGTGTTTGAGAGAGATTGTTGTTACTGGTTTGATCGTTTGTAGCTGTAACCTCTTGATCTGTGATCTTGTTACCAACTTAGACATTTTTGGTGAGATCTGTATTTCTTTATCATAGAAATCTTAGATCTACACTTTGCATGTCACATATCACTAGATCTGCATATTTGTTTCTTGTTTTAAGAAAATATTTGTTGATTTAAATCTATAAATGTTTTATGTTTTCTGTTCTTACGAAACTAAACCTTGACCTAGTTGGATTCTCACTTGGAGATTTTCGATCTCGAAAATATTTTTAAAAACTGAGATTGATTAAGATCTTGGCCGATTTTGAAGCAAGATATCCGTGGAATCTGGGATAGATTAAAAGGTCAAAAAGGTTTTAAGTTCTGTAAGAAAGAAAGAAAGAAAAGAAAATCACAGCATATAGTCTTTATATGTAATTTTCTAGGACTGTCTGTAAAAATTAAGTGTGTGTAAGTTCATGCATGTGTTTAGAAATCACATCACAAACACTTGACACACTACCACACTGAAAGTGTTGTGAGTAAGATCAAAGATTATTGAGTCGACGCAAAGAAAGCTAAAGCAAAGGGGAAGTTATCAAACTGGAAGAACATCATCAACAATCAGATCTACAAGAAGTTAGAAGGACACCAAGTGGGGTATATTCCTAAACTTAGAATAGGCTGAGTTGTGTGTATGTATGTTGTATTGTTTGTAACTGCTATTTGTTTTTAGTGGATTTTTTACTTTTGTGACTTAGAAGTCACCGTGGATGTTTCCTCTATTGGGAGAGGTTTTACCACGTTAAAAATTGTGTGTTCTGATTATCTTCATCTCCTCATCTCATTCTATAGTGTGCTGATTTTTTTGAAACTATCTTAGTTTTAAAAACTGATTACAAAGTCTTGGTTATTCTCGTACATAAGTTTTTGTAAACACATCTTGTTGTTTATCATTTTTATTTTCAAAAGAAAAGGGTTTCTTCAACAAACATTTCGGAGTTGCTTATACAGTTTAATCATTGTATTAAACGGCATTAGTAACGTTTTTCACATATCATTTAAGTAATGTGGGTCTGATCCAGCGAATTAACCAATCGCAAATCTAAGACATCAATTTTTTCCCCATTTATGTAATATAATTGATAAATAAAAAACTTTATACGATGTGGGTCCGCCCCTGCGGTACTAATCAATCGTGAATCTAAGAAATCAAATTAAACATTTTTAATTGAAATTAAAAAAATAGTTTTTTAATAAACAAAAAAACTATGCTGACTATTAAAATTATTATTCCAATTTTTTTAATTAAAAACAACTGGGATAAAATAAAAATTAAAAATGTTTTTTATTATTATTGTTATTATTCTTGGATAAAAAAATATTTTTTTATCCCTAAATAATAATAAAATAGTTTATTTTTCAATATTTATAACATTCATTTTATTATTTTTTTTTAATAAAGAGTTATAAAATAGTCAATTGTATCAAAAATAATTAAGAGAGGGATTAAATTGAGAGAAAATGAAAGGTTGAGGACTAAATTGAAACAAAAAAGGACAAGGACGAGATTGAGATTGAGACAAAATGAAAGGTTGAGGATGAAATTGAAATGAAAAAAAGGATAGGGATGAAATTGAAACAAGTGAAAAGGTAAAGAACCTATGAGGTAGTTTACTCTACTTTTAAAGTTAAAAAAATGGCTCAGCTCTTAGGCCTCGTTTGGGAGTTTGAGAGAGAAAAGGAAAGGAAAATTTTATTAGGAGAGAAAAGAAAAGAAGAGAAGGTTAATAGGAGAGAAAAGAAAAGAAGAGAAGAGAAAGGAATTTGAGAGAGAAAAGAAAATAATTTTCTTTCTTGCGTTTGGGACTTTGGGAGGAAAATAATTTTTTTAAGAGGAAGAAGGAACAATTCATTAAAAAACTTTCCTTTCTCTCCATTTCTTTCCGATTTGGAAAGAAAGTTTTGGAGAGAAAGGAAGAGAAAGTTTTTTTAAAATTTTCCTTTCTTTTCTCTCATTTGAAACTCCCAAACGAGAGAAAGTCACTTTCTTTCCTACTAAAACTCCCAAACGAAGGAAAAGAAACACACTTTCTCTTCCTTTTCTTTCTTTTCTCTCCAAAAATAGAACTCGCAAACGAGGCCTTATTTTAGCCACGCACTACAAAGGACAAAAGAGGATTTTTGATATTTAGGCTATAAAAGAACAAAAAATCAAATATCGAGGTCTTACCAGTTAGCAACCAAATACACACAAAAGAAAGAGACCAGGTTCCAATTCCAAGCGGACCCAATTATTCTCTAACTAAAATAGAATCAAATGACTGCCAGAAATTGATCTGAACGAGATGGTGACGAGAGGAAGATTTCTTCTTTGTGAAGGTATTTTTTTTCCTTTCCATTTTTTTTATGGATTAGGCTTAATGATGGAGGTAGATTGGATGAGTGGTTACAATTAGCAGTGGATGGTGGAGGTGCGCAGGTGTGATGATGGAGGTTGAGGTGGATGGGATGGTGAGAGAGGGGGTTCGAATTTTGAATTTGGGGTTGAAAATTGTTAATGAGGGAGATAGATTTTAATATTTTTTTCCTTTTTTTTAGTTTCGGGTTTTGGTTGTTTTTTATTTTTTTGGTTTTTTATCAAGGGTATAAGTGTTCATTTACTCTTAAAAATGGAGGGAACCCGATTTTGGGGTTATGTATAACGAGTTGATAGTTAAAAGGATGAGTTTGTTGGGAATTTTAATTGAGGGGGTGATCTGTAAATTCGCGATAGTTAAAGGGGACTAAGTGCAATTTTCTCAATTAAAAATTTCCACATATATAAGAAACAAAATAAAAAAAATTATTAATGTAATAATTATTTGTCAAAATTAATTCAATATACCCATTTAAACTAAAATAATAAATCAGATAATTTAAAATTTTATTCAATATATATATACACGATTTTTGTATATATACAATTTTTTATTTTATACTTTAGTACAAAGTTAATTAGCTTACTTTGTTACATTTTTCGTCACTAAATACGAAAATTTCGTCACAAAAAGTGATATTTGGTGACATTTAGCAATGAAAAAATGTATTAAAGTCTAATCAATTGATTAATTTGTATTTAAGTCTAAAATAAAAAATAAGTAATGTATTAAAGTTTAAAAAAAAAAACGTAAGTGTTTGTTTGATATAAATGTGGACAAATGGCTTGGGAGACAAATTTGACATGAAAAAATTTGCCATGGTAAATCCTATCATTTTTCAAGTGAAGTTGTTTGATAGCAATTATTTTTCAGTTGGCAAATTATAATTTTTAATGTTTGATAAAGTTGTTAATTCTAACAAAATAATAAGGTTTTAAGCCTTTATAACGAACAAAAAATAGTTTTTTAAAATAATTTTTTCTAACAACATAAAAATAGTTTATAAAAAAACTGTTTTTTTAAAAGAAGAGCTTTAATTAAACAAAATAGTTTTTAACACAAATAAAAAACAATTCATAACGATTTTTTTAAAAGAAAAAACAACTTTTAACAAAAAGAAAACAGTTTTTAACAAAAATAAAAAGAGTTTTTAAATAAATAAATAAAAATTATGAGAAAAAAAATTATTTGGTATATAGCCGTGTAAAAAATATGACTCACATTATTCGTGTTAATTGTCACCAAATATGACTCACGTAAGTCATGTTAACTGTCACCAAATTTTACTTTAATACATTACTAATTTTTTATTTTAGACTTAAATATAATTAATCAATTTATTAAATTTTATTACATTTTTTTTTGCTAAATGTTACCAAATATCACTTTTCATTGCAAAATTTTCATATTTAGTGACGAAAAATTGAAAGTCTAAAAAACTGATTAATTTTTACTAAGTAAAGTGTTATTTTTATCTTAACTAAAATTGTATGGGAGAGGGTACTTTTTGTCATTGTCTTTTAGATATATGAAAGGGAAGTGGAGGAGGAAGTTGGGGGAGTGGGAATAATCGCTCCCTTTTTATAAATGAAAAGTTGATTATTCTAAAAATGAAGTTGATAAAAAAATAATTGTATTTTAAGATGAAAGAAGGGCATTTTTGTTATTGAATAATTTTGTGGATGATCTTTAAAAATAATGGAGTATTAAATAAATGAGTTTGTTTTTGGGATTAAATGAGTTAAACTAAAAATATTTTTTTTTTTACAAAATATGCATTTATGTTAAGGATTATACATTAATTCATCATTAATTTTTTTTTTTAAATAGGTCCTATATAAAGAGGATTTCCCTAAATAAGTCCTAGTAACTTTTCAATCATCAAATATGTTATATTCCTAATTTTTTTGGACTTTTTTTCACAATTTTACCCTTTTAAGATTAACAATCCGTAAGGCCTTGTCCAATGGTTTAGTTTCTGAACCAAATTTTAGATAGCAGTTATCGCAGGTTTCCATCCAGATGGCACTGTACCGAAATTTGTGGAAGAAAACTTCTGTTTCACCTCTCCACCGGTTAGTTTCTACCCAACAGTTTTTATATATATTTAACTACAAAAGGAAACGTGGATAAATTTTCAGCCAAAGAACATCTTCCATGTCAGATTGTTTAACTGTTTATCCATTTTTACATGTAGAAATGGTGATAGATATTTTCCAAATGACTCATCATACACGTAGGATTCACTGTTATTTAGAAATTGCCATTGGAAAGGTTTTGAACCTTTCCTCATTTCTACAGTAGAAAACTACCAAGAAATAAACCATTGTTGGAGAAGGCCTAACTTCTTGGGGGAAGTTACACAAGTAAGAACTTTTTTTTCTTCCTATTTTTATTCTTAAAACAATCATAATTTTTGGTTTATAAATCTATTTTTCACAAAATTACTATTTTTGAAGTCTTCTCACCAAAATTTATCAAACAAGATCCATAATACCATTAACATGTCAAAGAAAAAATTACACAATCGAAGCTCTGATTAAACACATTCAGTAAATATTACTGTCCATGTATTTTTTTTATTGAAATATTATGGGTTGGGCTCTATGGATCTTGTTTATAAATTTATGGATTTCATTTTTCGGTGTACACTATCTGTGTAATTTTTTTTAAATATTATGGACTTCATGAATATTGTTTGGTAGATCTCGATGAGGAGATTTCAAAAATAATAATTTTACGAAAAATGATTTGTAAATCAAAGGGTATGATCATTTGAAAATTGAAAATAAGAAGAAAAAAAGTTCAACAACTTGTGTAACTTTCTCCTAATAGTTACGGATTGCTAATTTTAAAAGGATAAAATTATATAAAAATAAATAAAAAAATTAGAAATAAGACATATTTTATGATTGAAAAGTTAATAGAATTTAAGTAATGAAATCCTCTTCATATAGGCCTATATATTAAAAAAATTCTTAATTTTATAATAGAATTATTGTGTTTCCTATAAAAAAAAAATGTTAACAAATAATTTTTTCTGCACTGAACCTTGTAATTAGGGACATAGGTGATCAATTCAAGATCTAGGCCACAGTCTAAGGAAAAAGAGAATGTAGAACAAAAGAAATTCCGTAATATTGCAATTGATAAAACACAAATGCAAATTAATGAACTTTTACAGCGACGAGCATTCATGGTGTTCTGTGAATACAGATATAAGCCCAAAATGGAGAAGTAGATAGATAGAACTAACCAGAGACAAGGAAATGAGAGAATGAAAAAAGCCTTGCGCTTAAAAATCCTTCAACTCCTCCTTTCGAACGGCTTCTCTCTAATAACATAGACACAATGTGAAAGAATCCGCCTTCATCGGAGATAAATAGTATATGCTCTCTTGCTCCCTAGATACTAGATATAGTCCGACGAAAATAACGCTCGTTCACCCTCTTTATAACTCCAAGTTGGTATTGTTGTTTTCTTGGGCTCCTCAACTCTCTCGCCTCGCGTGTTTTTCCTGCATCCTCATAAATTCTTTAGATTATGAAGTTACTAGGGCTGTCTTTCTGTTCCCCGTAGTGGACGGCTTTCGTACTGCCCACTACCACTTTATACGGTGAGAGACGTAAATTTAATTAAAAGAACATAATCATAAATTGTAAAATATAATTTACTTAAGGGCATTCTCATTTAGATCCTATTAAATTTTGGATAGAGCTATTCTCATTCCAATCAATTTCCAAGACACTCCAAAATCTTGTAAAATGAAAAATTATCATTTAATACAGTTTTGAACGTAATTAATAAGTCTTTATGAAAAATAGTTTCTTTAAAGAAAAAAAACTGTTTTTTTTACTTTTAAAACAGTTTTGAACTATTTTAAAAGTTATGATTTTTATTATATTTAATGTAGGCCCTCGTTTTTATCATTTTCGTTAAAAAATATATTTGATATGTGCTCTCTTTTTTACATATGTTTTTTTTTGAAATTTTGATTTCTTAGAGACGTCATTGTTTTCTTTTGGTTTTTTTTTGTCTTATAGACGCGATTAGTTAATGTCGCTGGTGCGGACCCACATCATTTAATGGATGTGAGTTCGCGTCAGCGACACCAACCAATCGTATTTCTAAGACATCAAATTTAAAAAAAAAAACATATGTAAAAAAAAGAGCATATAGTAAACATATTTTTTAACGATAAAAATAAAAACGAGAGCCTCCATTAAAAAAATGAGTTTTTTTAATAAAAAAAAAAGGGGGACAAAAGAAAGTGTTTTTTTTATCAAATTTTATAACACCCGTTTGATTGTTTATTAATAAAGAAAATGAAAGAAGAATTTTAAAATGTTTCTCGTTTTCTATTAAAAACACGTTGTTCCTAAAACACTTTTTTTCTTTATTTACAGTAATTCTATCAAAGTAAAGAAAAAACGATAAAAAAATATTTATTATCGATTTTTTTAGAATTACTGTAAATAAAGAAAAAAAGTGTTTTAGGAACAACGTGTTTTTAATAGAAAACGAGAAACATTTTAAAATTCTTCTTTCATTTTCTTTATTAATAAACAATCAAACGGGTGTTATAAAATTTGACAGAAAAGACACTTTCTTTTGTCCCCCTTTTTTTATTAAAAAAAACTCATATTTTTTTTTAAAAGAGAACTCAGTTTTTTTAATTATTATTTGGGGTACATTTCAACGGTTTTAATTTTTATTAAAAAAATAGAGTAATTATTCAACTTAAAAAAATAGTTCAAAACTGGTTTTTCATAAAGATTTATTAATTATGTTTTACTTTTAGCATGTTAATAGGAGTGTATAAGTATTAAAGGATTATTTTGTCATTTTACATTATTTTGGAGTGCCTTAGAAATTGATTGGAGTGGGAATAGCTCTACCCTTAAACTTTTTTTTTTAGACATTTTAGTCTCACCATGTCTTTCTCTTACATATAAGTCTTATTACTAATTTTTTGGAATTTTTTTTTACAATTTTACCCTTTTAAAACCAATCATTCATAACTTCCTTGAAGAATTACATAAGTGGTTGAACTTTTTTTTTAAATCTTCAAATGATCATAACTTTTAATTGACATATCTGTTTTTCGCAAAATTACTATTTTTGAAATCTTCTCGGCGAGATCTATCAAACAAGATCCATGAAGCCTATATAATTTCAAAGGAAAAAAATTACACAGACAGTAAACTTTACTGTATGGACCAGAAAGAGAAATAGGTTTATATCTGTAACATTTTCAAAAACAGTAACATTTACTGTGTTAATATTACACAGTATATATATATATATATATATATATATATATATATATATATATATATATAGGGAGAGGTTCACAAGTGGACCAAAAGAATGGACTTTTTAATGGACCTTAACAAAAAACACATTCATTTTAATTCCTATAGTGTAATTGGTCCGCGCCAGCGGCACCAAATACACGTGTCGATCGATCCCCCACCCCCCACACGCCCCGCACCCACCCCACCCCACCCCCCACCCTCCCACCACCACCACCACCATGGCAGCCCTACTGTCATAAGGGCTGCCACAAGGGCTGCTTTGTTGATGGTGGTGGTTGGGGTGGGGGGGGTGGGGGGGCGGTGGAGGTGGGGGGTGGGGTGGGGGGGTAATGAGGTGAAGGTGTGGTGTCGGGTGCCGCTGGCGCGGACCAATTACACTATAGAAATTAAAATTAATGTGTTAATATGTGTTTTTTGTTAAGGTCCATTAAAAAGTCCATTCTTTTGGTCCACTTGTGAACCTCTCCCTATATATATATATATATATATATATAGAGAGAGAGAGAGAGAGAGAGAGAGAGACACACACACACACACACATACACAGAGTGGATCCAAACCATTTTTTTCGAAATTATCTTATTTTTAAAGGTCAAAACTATCCAACAACCTTCATCAGAGTTTCGATTTGTGTGGGTAGGGTTGACATTGGGTTATGTTTATATATGTAATATTTTTACAAACAGTAACATTTACTGTGTCAACATAGTATATATATAGAGAGAGAGACAGCCTACTGTGCACATTAAGTTTGTATAGTGCTGGCGCACACCAATTTTTTTAAAGCATTAAAAAAAATATTTTTGAGTTGATTTTTTTGTGTGATATTTAAACATTTCAACGGACCCGTGTAAAAAAAATCAGCTCAAAAAAATTTATTTTGCTATTTTTAAAAAATCGGTCAAACTTTCGCAGCTTTTTTGATCGATTTTTTAAAAATAGCAAAAGAATTTTTTTTGTGCTGATTTTTTTTACATGAGTCCGTTGAAATGTTTAAATATCACAAAAAAAATCAACTCAAAAATATTTTTTTACTATTTTAAAAAAATGATGTGCAAACTTAGTGTGCACATGAGTCTAGCTCTCTCTCTCTCTCTCTCTCTCTCTCTCTCTCTCTATATATATATATATATATATATATATATATATATATATATATATATATATATATATATTTATACGGTGGATCCAAACCTCTTTTTTCCGATATTATCTGATTCTCAACGATCCGCGCTAGCGGCATCCAATCCCCACCATCACCTACCCCCATTGTCGGAACTACAACAACGTCCATCAGAGCTCTGATTTGGGGTGACATGGGGTGCCACTAAGGCGGACCTTAGGAAATAAGAGAATTTTGGATAAATGGGATTTGGATCCACCGGAGCTCCGGGTTGAGGTGAGTAGGGTTGACATTGGGTTATGTTTATATTTGTAACATTTTCACAAACAGTAGCATTTACTGTGTTATAACACACACACACACACACACACAGATATATATATATATATATAGAGAGAGAGAGAGAGAGACACACACACACACACACACACACACACACATTGTTGATCCAAACCTTTTTTTCTGATATTGTCTTATTTTTCGCACTAGCGTCATCCGATCCTCACCACCACCCACCCTCATTGTCGGAGCTACAAAAACCTTCATCAGAGCTCTGATTTAGGGTGACATGGGGTGCCTCTGGCGCATACCTTAGGAAATAAGAGATTATTGGATAAATGAAGTTTGGATCCACCGGAGCCCCACTTTAGGGTGAGTAGGGTTAACATTGGGTTAGGTTTATATCTGTAACATTTACTGTGTTATAAAATATATATATATATATATATATACGGTGGATCCAAGCCTTTTTTTTTTCTGATATTGTCTTATTTTTAGCGGTCCGCACTAGCGGCATCTAATCCCCACCACCATCCACCACCATTGTCGGAGCTCCAACAACCTTCATCAAAGCTCTGATTTGGGGGTGACATGGGGTGCCGCTGGCGCGGATCTTAGGAAATAAGAAAATATTGGATAAATGGGGTTTGGATCCACTGGAGCTCCGATTTAGGGTGAGTAGGGGTAGCATTAGGTTAGGTTTATATCTGTAATATTTTCAAAAAAAATAAATGTTACTGTTTGTGAAAATGTTACATCGGCATTCCATGCCACCTCAAATCAGAGCTCTGATGAAGGTTGTTGGAGCTCCGACAATGGGGGTGGGTGGTGGTGGGGATTGGATGTCGCTAGCGCGGATCGTTAAAAATAAGATAATATCATAAAAAAGTGGTTTGCATCCACCGTATATATATATGTGTGTGTGTGTGTATATATATATATATATATTGTGTTATATGAACACAGTAAATGTTAATGTTTGTGAAAATATTACAGATATAAACATAACCCAATGCCACCCCTACTCACCCCAAACCGGAGCTCCGGTGCATCCAAATCCCATTTATCTAATATACTCTTAATTTCAGAGGTCCGCGCCAGCGGCACCCTATGCCACTACTATCCACCCCAAATCGTAGCTCTGATCAATGTCGTTGAAGCTCCGACAATGGGGGTGGGTAGGGATGGGGATTGAATGTCGCTGGCGCAAACCTTACAAAATATGGTAATTTAAAAAAAAGAGGTTTGAATCTACCGTATATATATATATATCTACATATATGTAAAATATGACGGTGTGATAATAGATTAAATTTACAAATTTCTAACTTGGCACACTTATTTAATTAGGGTCTATTTTTAAACCAAATTAATTCAGGCCCTAAACATGCAACTGCGTGTGTGCATGTGTCAAACCCTAAATAAATAAAGCATGCAACACAAATTTCAGGAAAAATCCCGAAGGGCAAAACCTTTTTATTTCTAGAATTCTGACAAGTTCACAAGACCATTGACTTACAAACCATATTTCTTTCGCCCACAAGAGTAACGCACGGTGTCTTTGTCAAACCTACAAAGCAATGGCTAGAAATAAATCAGCAATGGTTCCCATGCAGCTATACCACCGGGACGCTCAGTTCAGACACGCAATCTAAAATCTTCACAAGGACTCCCTCCACAATAGCACGCAGTTGTCGGTTGCAGAGCTCTCCTCACAAAGAATGAACAAAAGTAAAGTGTGTTCTTGAACACCAAAACAATTCACCAAAGCATATGGGATTTTTGTGAATTGAAAACAAAAGGGATGAAAACCTTAAAAGAAGAAGTCAAAAAGAATTCTGCAGATTCGCAGTTTTCTGTCTTTCAAAACGCTGGGACTTCTTAATGAAAACAAAATCATTTAATGAGTATTTATAGAAAATCGAACCGCCTCTGCCGTTCGAACGAAAAGGGGATCTCGCTCGAACGAGATGCACGTGTCGTTCAAGCGACTTCTTTCGACAATGCAATGTCGTTCGAACGACAGAGCAAAATCTTTTGAACGACTGGAACGTCAGAAAATATTATTTTAATATCCGCTCCAACACATAGAAAAAATATTCATTCTTAAATTTTGACGAAAAAATCTGCTCCAACACTTAGAAAATATTTTGTAAAAATATCCCAAAGCTCTAAGTGTAAAGTTAAGGTATTTAAAACATAACCTTACCAAAGTAAACTTTGTGGAGGCTTTTTGATGAAGAACATTGATATATTCGGATCCGTCTTGATGTATATTGCTCTTGAACTTCTTCGACGGTTGTAACGGCATACGATATAATTAATTATGACGGGCATTTATAAAAATATGTCATTACAAATCTCCCCCTATGTCTATGCCGGAACATACATAAAAATATTTGAATTATCAAATACCAAAATGCCTATACAAATTTACCCTGCCATGAATCTCAAAACTGAAAAGGTACAAATTTGCAAGATCTTAAACTTTTCTTCAAAAATCTTCATCAAATCTCAAAGTTTTTCTCATTAGGGTGTGCAACATAATGATCTTCAATCTTTGTACCTACACACATGAGATAAAGAAAAAATCTTCGTGACGTATCGAGTTTGAAATGATATAAGAATAAATCATTAATAAATCAAATCTCTCCCATAATGCAAAAACTCCCCCATAACATGTTAATTATTTCTTCCCTATTTTATGATGTCCCCAAATAGACAGATAGGAAGAAACAAACTAAAACATGGAGTGTCACGATAAAAATGCATAGCAAATATGAATCAAACTACGCGCATGCAAATGAGTATCTCAAAAACTTTCACAATCTATTTTTGATTTTTCAAATTTTTCGTACCAAAATAAGATACCAAAAATCACACACCATGGATTTATACTCAAACAACCAAGTCATGGAAATGGAATGAATGGGTGTGAACACATTCGATAGGTAAATAAACTCAATCAATCATATGTTCACGATGAATACGTGTACTCCTAATGAATGAACATCAAAAGTATCCTTAGGTGTAAAAATTGTTAAATTTAGATGACATCGTCTTATGCAAATCAACAAATCAAAGTCAAAGTGATTTCCACACCAATAACGTCCAAAACTATTTAACGCTTTTTCAAGACTTTCAAGGACGTGCAAACCCGTTTTAAATTCCATCCAAACTCCCTCATGCATATTTTCTTTTAGAGGTAATCTAAATTCTCAAACATTGGAGAATTAGTGCAAAAACCTAATGGTCCCTTTTTGGCATGAATTTCTTTTTATTGCCTTTAAATTTTTGCGGGCTCTTTTAAACCTCTTTGGACCCCGGATAATAAAATTCCTCAATTTTTAGGTTCGATATAACGGTGGCTTAGTATTCACAAAGGCCAAATGAACCTTTCGCGCCCTTCCCCGTTTTCAAATAAAGCACACAACCTTGCTAAACAGTTCTTACATGCACTACTTTCTTGTCAAGTTTTATCGCACTTGATTCGTTTTTAAAGACATGATTGAAATGAAAACACCCAACCAACATGTGAAAAGACAAGAACAATAATCAAACAAATCCGTGCATGTGTGCAATAAAGGAAATCATGAGTCAAGCATGTAGGAAGTAACACTTAATTACATCTCAATGACTCCAAACATTATAAAGCACAAATACGACATGATATATTGTCTCAAAACACTATCAAATAGTCACATGAAAAATGGAATGATGTTGTGACTCGGTCATCCTAAGTGTCTATCCATAAACAGTGCAAATTAAATATAAAAATCTTTTTGGATTTTCTCAAAATTTATCAAACTAAATTTTTATATTTTCCAATTTTTTTTAAAAAAAATAGAAAACAAACAAACAAGGTACAAACTAGACATAGGCAAATAATATCATCATGCAAATCAACCTATGCTAGTAAATAAGTCAAACCTCAATCGTTAGGTGCGGAAGAGTTTTTCAAAGGTGGTGTCAACTTATGAAAACCCTCCATCAAATTTTGTGAAGTTTTGACTAAAAGCTTAACTTGCTCACCTAGATGTGCAAACTCTCTCATGTAGTCTCTAGGAGCATGTAAAGTATCACGTGTGGGTGAATGTGTGGCAGAAACACGTGTAGTAGCAAAACGTGACACATAACCCAACTTAAAATAAAATTCCCTAAGGTGTCCTCTCCTCTTGCAATGGGAACAAACATAAATAGGCCTAGGAACACCTTTCTCAAAAACTCTAGGACGCACTCTCCTAATAGGAATGGGACGTCTAGGTGGGTTAGGGTGAGACTCACGTGAATCTAAAGTGGGAACCAGCTCGGGTACTATTTGGGAAGTAGAAGCACCGTCATGACTTATTCCTAAACTCTCACCACTACCCAAAATAGGATTGAGAACCATCTTTCCAACCTTCTTAGATGCGTTCTCTAAAGGGACTTTGACCTCCCGGACACGTTCGAGATCACTCTCGAGTTGGGATACACGTGTCGTCAGACTAGACATCGTGTTAGCCAAATCACACTTCTCCCTACCTAAATCAATCAATTTCTCACTCAAACTCACTTTCACCTTCTCAAGTTGACTTGCTTTGGCCTCAAACTGACCCAAAATCTCAATCTCTCTCTCCAAAATTTTCACCTTGAGACTTAATTCTTTATTCAATTTTTTTGTCTTTAAAGTCTCAGCATACATATCTCTAAAATCAATTTGGAGCTCACTTTCATCTCCACTTTCACACTCACTCGAAACACTCAAATCCTCCTCATCGGGGGTCTCACGAGAACTAGTCCCCTCACCTCCATCCAAACTAGGTGTGTTAACCCGACTAGCTAAAAACGCGACACACATACCGTGCTCTTTTTCATCACCCGAATCAAAAACCTCTGTATCACTATCACTAAGTGTGGAAGGCATAGCCACTTTCTTTCCCTCTCTCCTAAGTCTAGTGGCACACTCATACGCCTTATGCCCTTTACCCCCACACTCAAAACACATCAAACTTTCTAAATTTTCCTCACTATCCTTTTCTTTTTCTCTATCCCTCTCTTTCTCACCGTTTTCTTTGGCCTTTTTATTTTTCTCAAAAAATCTCTTATTGGAAGAATTATTTTTGTTCATGTTGAGAAATTTTTTAAAATTTTTCACAAACAAGGCCATATCTTTAAAATCAAAATCTTCCTCAGAATCGGACTCACAAAGTTTTTCTTTAAAACGAGTCTTTAAAGCAACGCCTTTAAACTTAGCCTTAATGGTTTGGGGAAACATGTCAATCTCATAGGTTTGAAAATCTCCTACAAGTTCTTCCAACTTAAGTGATTTCAAATTTCCCAAAGAGTTAAAAACAATGACTTTAGGAAAAAAAACGTTATGGGAGAAATCTCAAAATCTTTTTAATGACACGCGTGTTATCAATCACCTCACCCAAATTAAAACTGGTGTTTACAATGTCCGACAAACGTGCATAAAAATTAACAAAGCATTCAGACTCAGACATGGTGATAGTCTCAAATTGGGTGACCAAATTTTGTAATTTTGATTCTTTAACCGCGTTCGTACCCTCATGTGTCAATTTCAAAACATCCTATGCCTCTTTAGACGTGGTGCACGTCATAATTCGGTGGAACTCGTCAGGAGTGACGTCTCCAGAAATAGCACTCAAATCACGTGAATTAAAATTAGACATTGTAAAATCATCTTCAGTCTAGGCCGACACGAGTTTTAAAGAGGTGATATTTTCAATGGTGACAGTGGGAGGAGTCCATCCATTTTCGCAAAGCAACCAAACATGCTCGTCAATGGCTTTTAAACTAGATTTCATGCGAGCTTTCCAATAGGCATAATTTTTCCCATAAAAAATAGGCACTTTATTAAATGAATGTTCCATTGGAAAAATTACGATTTTTGACAAAAGTGATTTTTCAAAAGAAATCAATATCCCAAGAATTTTGTGAAAAATAGGAATACACAATAAAATAGTGTAACCTGCTCTGATACCAGTTTGTAAAATACTACGATGTGATAATTGATTAAATTTGTAAATTTCTAACTTGGCACACTTATTTAATTAGAGTCTATTTTTAAACCAAATTAATTCAGCCCCTAAACATGCAACTGTGTGTGTGCGTGTGTCAAACCATAAATAAATAAAGCATGCGACACAAATTTCAGGAAAAAACCCTCAAGGGCAAAACCTTTTTATTTCTAGAACTCTGACAAGTTTACAAGACCATTGACTTACATACCATCTTGCATTCGCCCATAAGATTAACGCATAGTGTCTTTGTCAAACCTCCAAAGTAACGGCTAGAAATAAATCAGCAATGGTTCGTACACAGCTATACCACCAGGACGCGCAGTCCAGACACGTAGTCTAAAATCTTCACAAGGACTCCCTCCACAATAGCACGCACCTGTCGATTGCAGAGCTCTCCCCACAAAGAATGAACAAAAGTAAAGTGTGTTCTTGAACACCAAAATAATTCAGCAAAGCATATGGAATTTTTGTGAATTGAAAACAAAAGAGATGAAGACCCTAAAAGGAGAAGTTAAAAAGAATTCTACAGATTCGCAGTTTTCTGTCTTTCAAAACGCTGGGACTTCTTAATGAAAACGAAACTATTTAATGAATATTTATAGAAAATCGTACCGCCTCGGTCGTTCGAACGAAAAGGGGATCTCGCTCGAACGAGATGCAAGTGTCGTTCAAGTGACTTCGCGCGACAATGCAATGTCGTTTGAACGACAGAGCAAAGTCGTTTGAACGACTAGAACGTCAGAAAATATTATTTTAATATCCGCTCCAACACTTAGAAAAAATACTCATTCTCAAATTTTGACGAAAAAGTCTGCTCCAACACTTAGAAAATATTTTGCAAAAATATCCCAAAGCTCTAAGTGCAAAGTTAAGGTATTTAAAACATAACCTTACCAAAGTAAACTTTGCGGAGGCTTTTTAATGAAGAACCTTGGTATATTCGGATCCGTCTTGATGTAGATTGCTCTTAAACTGCTTCGACGGTTGTAACGGTATATGACATAATTAATTATGACGGACATTTATAAAAACATGTCCTTACAATATATATATATATATATATATATATTGTATAATATTAACTCAGTAAATGTTACTGTTTGTGAAAATGTTATATATATAAAACTATTTCATAAATATGTCAGAAATAAAAAATTATTTCATTTTCTGGTATATGCAGTAAAGTTTAATATCTGTGACATTTTCACAAACAATAACATTTACTGTGTTATCACATTACACAGTACAAAGTATATATATATGCTCCTTTTTTAAAGGTATGTGCCACCGGTAACTAATGCCACCCCTACTCATCCCAAACCTGCGCTCCGGAGGATCCAAATCCCATTTATCCAATAGTCTCTTATTTTTAAAGGTCCGCGCTAGCGGCACCCCATGCCACTCCAGTGGATCCAAATGTCATTTATTCAAAAGTCTCTTATTTTCAAAGGTTCGCACCAGCGGCACCACATGCCACCCCTACCCACCCCGAATCGGAGCTCTGATGAAGATCGTTGAACATCTAACAATGGGGGTAAGGATTTGATGCCGCTAGCGGGGACCTTTAAATATAAGGTAATTTTGGTTGGGATCCAATGTGTGTGTGTGTATATATATATATATATATATATATATATATATATATATATATATTCTTCGTAATATTACCACAGTAAATGTTACTGTCTGCTTGTGAAAATGTCACATATATAAAACTATTTCATATTCTAGTGCATACAGTAAAGTTTACTGTTTGTGTAATTTTTTTTCTTTGAAATTTTATTGGCTTCATGGATCTTGTTTGATAGATCTCGTCGAGCAGATTTCAAAAATAGTAATTCTGCGAAAAACGGATTTGTGAATCAAAAGTTATGATCATTTTAAGATTAAAAAAAATTCAACCACTTATGTAACTCCCTAAAGGAAGTTACGGATGATTGGTTTTAAAAAGGGTAAAATTGTGAAAAAATTCCGTAAAAAGTTATAATAAGACCTATATGATTGTTGAAAAGTCAATAGGACTTATATGAATGTTGACCCGACAAATGAGACTTAAATATAATTATCTCTTTAATTAATCAAAATATTAATCGATTAATTAATTAAATATGATATAATTCTTTAAAGAGCGTTTTGAAAAAAGGTCCAATCTAATTCAAAGTGTATAAAAATAAGTCACTCGACATAATTTTATTAATTTAGTCCATGTACTAAAAACACCATGAAAAATAACCAATATGCCATTTGACAACTCATACAAAAAAAACACATCAAATCTTTAAAAGTCCATAACTTCAAATCTACAATTATAAAATTTATAAAATTTATATATTTAAAATCTACTCATCGAGATCTATCCAATAAGATCCATATTTGATATTTTTTGACAAAAAATCAAAACCGATAAATTTACTATATCACTAAAACCTCCATTTTTTCCGACAAAAACTCCATTGTTTCCGGCGAACACTATATTTTTTTTCGGCGAAAAACCTTCTTCTCTGGCGTTGGTAATAGTACTACTGGAGCAAACCAAAAAATGAAAGAAATAGACGAAGGAAGAGTGAAACGAGGAGAGAGAAACAATCCGACGAGAATTTCGGTGATCTCCGACGAGGATTTCAACGTTCCGACGAGGATTTTGGTGGTGGGTTGGAGGTGGGGTTATGTGTTTATTTTTAGAATGAGTTTTAAATGTGTATGACTAAAGGTATAAATATAAATACCTCTTTAACTAAAATAAATGAAATTACCTGTTTTGTGTACTCGTAACTATAAGGGACCACACAAATAAATATTATTGTACCACAGGGACTAGATTTATAAACCCGAAAACCACTCTCCTAACAATTAAAATATAGAATGGAATATGACATTGGCCTTAGTTCTCTATTCTTTAAAATAAAATCTTAAATAAACACTATAATTATACTTTAAAATCATATTTTTTTTTTACCTATAATCAATATGCGGAACATAAAACAATAATGTAATCACGTTATTCAATTCATAACTATGAATTTTGAATTCGTTCTTGTACCTTCATTATGTCACTGTTGGAAAAATTAGTGAAGCAATTGATCTTAAAGATTTCCAATCAAGCTAATTTCGGACCACAGCTTCATCTTATATACGGCAATAACATATTTCAATTTCAGCGCATTTCAATGGTTAAATCTTTTTTATAGCCAAAATACTATTCCAAGAATTAAGACGCGGTAAGTCTTTGGATTTATCTCCTTTATCCTATGATTTCATTGTGTTTTCTTTTCGTGTGTCTGAATGATGAAAAATTGATCACTTATTTATAGGTAGGGACAGGACCCAAATCTTCAGAAGTCACTTAATCTCAACCATCCATCAAGGTAGATACCTAAGAGTCCTTTTGACTCTTC
Source organism: Sambucus nigra (assembly GCA_949130495.1). Taxonomy (NCBI): domain Eukaryota; kingdom Viridiplantae; phylum Streptophyta; class Magnoliopsida; order Dipsacales; family Adoxaceae; genus Sambucus; species Sambucus nigra. The sequence goes on along the minus strand of OX422209.1, from coordinate 394,929,245 downwards.
GTATTTGGAATACCCTTTCATTAACCAAAGTGATTCTTAATATTAATATAATTATAGAACATATTATGGAGAATTATTATTTTAAATAATTCAAACATTCTCCCACTTGATCCATAATTATCATAAGGCGTACAATAATCTTGAGTCTTCCTAAAATGTTTTTTCATAAACACCTTAATCAAATAAACCATTAATAAGAGTCATGGCGCTCACATACTAATTCAAGAGCCTGATTGCTTCCATATATAACAACATTAACAAGTCATCCAACAAGGTTTATAAATAGGGTTATTCAACAATGGTCCACTGATGTCTTATAAAAAGACTATTTCTGTCACTTTCATCCATTCACATACATGTAGTCACAAAAATTTTAATGTTCGGAGAACATCTTAAATGACATCAAAACATAGTATCAACTAAATAAGCATTAAGCAATCCATAATCTCATTATTTTAATAACTACACTCGAGACTCACCCATTCAACATGTTAGCAATGTCCTTGGTAGTAATCTTTTAGTAAGTGAATTTTTTATGTAAACACTCGTACTTATGTGTTTAAGTGACACCAGTTGATTTTGAACATATACTTTGATAAATATGCATTTTAATTTAATGTGCTTAACTTCCTTATAATACCCATCAATTCTTTAAAAAGAATGCAATAACAATATAATATTTCACCGACTTGGTAAAAATGTCGACAACTCTTGGTCTTAAAATGAAATTTCGCAGCCATAATTGTCATACCCTGCTTTTTGGTATGGATGTAAAAGAGAGTATATATAAAGCAATGAATTAAATTTAAGGTGGAAAACAAAACATTATTCATTAAAACTTCACACATAGTGTATTACCACCGCAAGGGTGAATTACATCTTATTGTCAACATGAAATATAAAGTAGATAATAGAAAATTATCACTATTTGCTTCCATCTGGTTTAGTCTCCATCCAAAGAGTTACGTATGTAAACAGGTGACTTATGTGTGTCACACAAGGGGGAGAGAGACTATCCTCCGTTTCCTAGGCCATCTGGAGGAAAAAGGAATTAGCACAAATATGTTAAGCAGGCTTTACCAATTTTATAACAATTATCTATATATATGAAAGGTGGAGTGTATACTTGATAAGAAAGTTAAAGAATTTAAAACTGATAATCTCGTACTTATCAGATTTTAAAGTAGTATAGAATTAAATAAGCCATCAGTAAAATCAAATAATAAGTAATCTAAAACCTTTGGAAAATAACTGACTAGGCACACAATTAAAGTCTCACTCATACGTATGTAGATAAACTCCAGTTCTCAATCATATGAGACCATAAGCCAAGTATGAAAACACAACAGTCTGCTTCTTAGTTACTACTGATACTTTTTTAATAAATAATAGCGCACAAAAGTGCAAAGTTAATTAAATAGTTACAACGAATTGTCATTATATCAGTTATTAGATGAGAAGGGTTCAAATTGATCCAAGGATCATAATTAAAATAATCAGTGATGTAATAACATATGAATATGATAATCTCTACACATACTTCGAACCAAATAAGGCTATCATGGAATGATATCAATAGTAGTTAAACAAATATACAACATTTACTATTAAAGAGGTAAAAATACCTACTTGAACGGAGTTTTGAACGAAAAATATCAAAAGAGGATGTCGGGAGAAGTTGGTACTGGAGTATATGTATACAAATGTTTTTGTGAATAAGTAGTGTTGGAATTGAGGTTGGTTTTGGCCAATTTATACTAAAAACTAGGTATATTAAAGTTTAAGAGGTTAAATTGTAATTAATTTGAGGCTTTAAAATCTTAGGCTTAGGGTCAAATTCGAAATTTGGTGTAGAAAACTTTCGGACTCAAAATACATCAACGTATATATAGAACAAGTTTGGGGTTAAAATTCGTAAGTTGGAAAAGTCAGGAGTGGTCAATTTGCAATTTAGGAAAAATATTTCAAACCTAAAACCCTAACTTTTCATAACTTTGGTTAGGTTCGACCAAATACAGCCTTTCGGATCATTATACTATTTTGATCAGAAAAATAAAATAAAAATATTGAAAAAAAATCAGAATTTTTTTATTAGCCACACGCCCCCACGCGTCTGGTCAATGAATCTGGTTGAAAAGTTCATCTTCAACCTCTCGAAAGTTGACCTAGGGATTGAAAAACTTTGACCTAAGATAACTTCTGATTTTCTAAACCATTTGAGATGCTTTCTGAATCAACCCAACCTAATTTCCACAAAGAATCTAAAAATATAAGTTTTATGGATTGAGGTTCAGTATACATTGAGTTATGAAAGTGTGTATTTTTATAAAATTTTAACTAAAATTTCAAAGCTCTACTGAATACGAAAGAGGTTCTTAAGAGTATGGTTGTGTTTATTGTATCCTAAAGAAGCATTTGGGTTTGGTTTAAGGGATTGAGTGGTCTGGTTATGGAGAATTTGAAATTTTTTAGTTTCTGAAATAAAAAAACCTTCGAGCAATTGAGGCTCAAAAGTTAGGATTATTTATAAACGAGCTATGAATTAGAGCTCCTAAGTTCATAAGAAATCATTTCCTAGCTTCAAAATTGATTTATAGTCAGGAAATCAAAACTCACCATTAAAGGTCAAGCTTTAATAGAGGTTTTTTCGAGTTTCTTCAAAAGGGACTGTTTTTCACGTAAACTTCCTATTGTTTTGATTGATATATACATAATATTAACACAAAAAAAGTTTGGTATTAAAACAATGAATTATAATGCATAAAATGATAAGATACCTGGTTTCGAGGAAAAATTTGAGTTTTGTGTAAACTGACGTTACGAGTTTTGGAGGCTCTGTTCGTGGGTAATTAATAGGGTAGAAGAAGCGAATGTTATTGGCTTAGTTTGGTTTGGAGGTGGATTCGTCCTTGTTTTAAGAATATAAGTGTATGAAACCTTGTTCCTTACATGTTTGCATGGTCATACCTGTAACACCCCGTATTTTTAATGATTTTTATATAGAGATTAATTAAGTTAAAAATGGAAAATTAATCCAATTTAAAATAAATATTAATTAGCGAGACAAGGGATAAAATATATTTGTAAGAATTATATTGAGTATTACTTAGTGAATGAGTAATAAATTACTAAGAATGCATTATGATTGTTGTGAGCGAGAAATACGGTAATTACGATAATTTAGTATGGACACGCGTGTCAGTCGTTTTGGGACTTAAATTTATGAGATGAAATGTAATTTAATTATGGTTAATCCAAATGGTCATTTTGAGTGCCCCAATGTGTTCGGAAGTGTCGAGAAAGTCAGAATAATGTACTCGGAGGTTTGGTTTGGGCCCCGGGGCATTTTTAGGCCAAACAGGCACCCGGGGAGGGTATTTCAATCTTTTGGATTTTTAAGGTAAAAGGACCTACGAGTTTTTTAGAGTTATATCATATGGTAGGTTGAGGGTGTTAGGGTTAACACTTACAAAATCTAAGAGAGGAAATTAAAGGAGGAAGGGGAGGAGTTCCAAGGCTTTCCCACACCATTTTTGCACCACCACCACCACCACCGGTGTGTAGATCAGGAGGAGAGGAAGGCAATCCCAACACCTTTTTGCAGAAAATCAGACATACAATTTCAGGGGAGTAATTGAGTGCATATATTATCCTTGTTAGAGTAGGATTGAACAATACCCATGAATAAATGAATTTGTCTTTAAATTGGAGAATTAATTTATGATCTTGGGTAGGAATTGCATGTAGATTGAATTCTGTGTGAATAGAAAACGAAATCAAATCATATGTGATGATAATAATAGAGAATTCTGGATTTTGTTGATGTTCTTGAATAAAAATAATAACCTAGGGGTTTTGGAGTTGAATTGAAGGATTAATGTGATTTAAATGACCTTCTTTGATGTTTTGATTACATTAAAAATCCTTTATACATGATATTATAGGGATTAATACACTTTGTTGGGAGTTTGGGACCGAATTATAGAGGTTTGGAGGGTTGGAATTCCCGAAAACCGTAACAGTTAAAGGAATGAGATGACCTGTACGTTTTCAAATCGATTCAGCCTAAGGGCGAATCAATTCGGTCAGGCGAATCGATTCGGCCATTGGTCGAATCGATTTGGAATTCCAGATTTTGACATTTTTCCCTATTTCAACCTTGAACTTATAAATCTTGATCAAGTGAACTTTTGGGATACCTTTAAAATACAGTGAGAGAGATTTTGGTCATTAGTAGGCTAATGATAGGATTGGGACTTAGTCATATATGATATGAATTAAGGCTAATATTAATCGGTTTAATTTGTAATATAATGAATTCGGGGAATGAGAATGAGTCACGGTGAAGGTGAGCGAACCTATGATTTAGACCAGACGAGTATGGGTGAATTACCTACTGAAATAATTGAAAGAATAATTGGCACACTTCGAGTAGTGGGGGATACTCGAGAATATACGATGAGAAGTATAATTGTAATTTAATAATACGTAGGATATCCGAGAGTTATATATACTACGTACGGGACATATATTATAGGTTGAGTGTATACTTATACTGGTGTTATATATATATATATGTGTGTGTGTGTGTGTGTGTGTGTGTGTATTGTGTGAATTCTCATATGTGAACATACCTAGGCTACCTACTATCACGGGAGGTTCGGTGTCGTGGACAATCTTACCCTGATGAGCCCATTGGGGGGATTTTGACTTGTACCTCAGAACATAGAACTTAGGGATTGAGCACTACTTATGTGTATGACAGTGTGATCGATCATTTGGGTGCGTTAGGTGTGTGCGTAGCCCAAAGGCTTAGAATTATGCTCATCTCCAAATTGTGTGAATTTTGAATGTATAATTCGACAGTGATTCCGAACCAGAAGTCCTTTACTTAGTATGTGATGTAGCAGGACTTGATAGCAGAGTATGCCTGAGTCGCAGGTTTCCACCTAGGGATGCCGTATTCGTATATGTTATAAGAGTGATATATATATATATATATATATATATATATATATATATATATATATATATATATACACGTGTGATTTATTTTACTACGTATGCATTAGTAGATAAGATAGATAGTGATATCTAAAGTAATTTAAGTATGTGGGAACTTAATATTTAATTGGTGATTTTTACTGGCTAAAAGGGTTTGGAAATTTAGTAATGTATTATGTGGGCCATACGGGTGGGCACAACGAATCATTAGGCAGGGAGAGACTTAATTTAATCTAGTTAGGTGGGGTAGCGTAACTAGGATGGTTTAGAAGTATGCGTTAGGCGTGCACATTAGTTGAGAGGTGAGGATCTCAGGCGATGGTACGTGGCATTAACATGTATTCAATATTTGCTCTTTAATGCATTTTAAATACTTACAAAATATTTTCAAACTGTTTTACTTGGGATCTGACCCATTCAAATCCATTTTTGTAGAAACATTTTAGGTGCCCAACTATAGGGACGCTAGGCTTAGGAGTTCATTCATATTTGACATGTTGCAGCTGCTGTGGACGTTGCAGGACCTCGGTAGTAGACACATCTACCTTTATCAGTTTCTCTTTATCATCCGGTTATCTCAGTCGGGCATGTTACCTATCTTTAGCTAGTAGTAATGTCAAAGACAATATACCTTTATTTTATTTCCAGTGTTGGATTTGGTTTTATATTATTGACTATTGTATGTGGATTACAGGATGGAGTGTTTATTCTAGACATATTTATTTATTCAGTTGTTTCAGCTTTTTTTTCATTGTTTACTGGAATGGTGAATGTGTTTAGTAGTTTAAATTTGTTGCATGTTAATAAAAAAAAAAAAATTGACACCGGGCCATTAGGGTATTAGTAATATAATTAGATTTCAATAGTGATGCTAAGAATAAAACCATTAATGATTCCTGTTTAATTTAATAATGGACAGATCACCCAGGATTAAAATAGGCGGGGTGTCACAAATGGTATTAAAGCATTAGGTTCTAGTGTCCTTAGGATCTGTGCGAACTTTTCACGTTTCTAGCATAGCATTCTTTTATATAGAGCCCTACCATTAGGATTGTTGCATTCATAATTACGCATTTACATCTTCAGCTATTTTGAGATATATTGAATTGTGGACTTATAAAAATTCTTTTTCATTTCAGATCTTCCCATATGTGCACCACGGGTCACCCGAGAGGCACAGATCGAGCCACAGCCAGCTCAGGCACAGGGGACTATGAATGTTGCGGAGGTTACCGCCATTGTTGTACAAGCGATTAATGTAGCTTTGACTACTTTTGCTCAGCAGGCACCACAAGTGACACATCAGCCTCAGGTTATGGTTCCAAACCAGACAGTCATTTCCTTCTTTCTGGGACCAATTCAGAGACACCTTTCAGAAGGCTCATCCTCTCGAGTTTCAGGGGAGCTCCGATGTTATTGTTACTTGCCAATGGAAGAAGAACATCTAATGGCATTTATGGATGTATGAGTGCACAGAGACAGATACTAACTACTTTTAAGCTAGTGGGGGCAGCCTTGTAATGGTGGGAGTCTGTTACCACCACATATGAGAGGGATAACATGTCTGCTCAGGAGTTCTGCGAGCGATTCGACTGCAAGTACTTTCCACCCGCCATTTAGACAGAGATGAGGAGGAAATTCTTTGACGCTTCCCAGGAAGGGAGGACAGTAGCTGAATATGAGGCGGAATTTACTTGGTTGGCAAATTTTGTACCAAAGGAGATGAGCATAGAGGAGAAGAGGATACAACTCTTTGTTGATGGTCTTACTTGGAGGATCCTACAGCATTTGTTGGGTAATCCTGCTCTGAAGACGTATACGATGTGTTGAATGCCACTTTACTACATTGTCAGGATCACCACTTCCTCGTGAAAGGAAGCAAGCGCACAAGAGAGTCCATCCAGCAGGGCAGGACAGGGGGTGGCAATGCCAGTGGGCATAATTGACTCAGACTCAGATGAGACAGGGTGAACAAGCTTCCCAATAGGGGATGCTTCTAAGCGTTTCTGATCAGGGGATTTTAGGCAGGGGTGGGGTGGATTAAGGCATAACCATCAGGGTCAGCAGGGCCAACAGTATTTTCAACAGGGCCAAGGGAGAGGTGGTAGTGGCCAATAAGGCCAGAGAGGAGGAAATTTCACAGGCAGGTGTTTCATATGTGGCAAGAATGACCACAAGTGTCAGGATTGCCCTGATATGGGCAGAGTTCTGCAGCATCAGGGCGCTCGCTAGGAGCCCTAGAGGCCTATTTTTCCCACTTCTCTCCTATCACCAATAACAACATCAACACTACCTACTCTACCAGTTATCCCAACATCCCCACTTCAGTAGGGGCAATTATAGTACGGGCGTGTGTACAACGTCCACCAGACCGCAGTTCCACAGGCTCCACCCGCAGCTGAGGGTACATTTTTTATACAAGGGACTTCAGGGCGTATTTTATTTGACACTGGGCCCTCACACTCATTTATAGCCAGTAGATTTACATGAGTCACAGGATTGTTAGACACGACCAATAGTATAGTCATGTGTGTAAACTCACTACTGGGTAGCGGAACACTAATCTTCTTTATTTGTCAGGGTGTGAGTATAGATATTGGGAGACTGATTTTGCCCGCCGATATGCTCGTGTTAGATATGTCGGAGTATGACGCCATTATAGGTATGGATTGGCTAGGAGCGTATAGGGCCATGATTGATTGTTACAGTAGGAGCATCGTGTTTACGATTTCAGGCTAATAGATGTTCTTAGTAGCGATGCCTCGTACCGAAGGAGGCTTTCCGACCCACTTATACTATATAGAGGAGGAGACCTCTAAGGGGGTGTTAATCCCCCTAGATTCGATCCCAGTTGTGTGCGATTTCATTGATGTATTTCAGGAGATATCGGGATTATTGCCTAGTCGAGAGATAGATTTTGTCATTGATTTAGCGTTGGGCACTCAGTCGATAGTTCGTGCACCTTATCGTATGGATCTTATGGATATGAGGGAGCTACGGGATTAGATCGAGCAACTTTGGGGTCCGAACTTTATTCGTAAGAGTACCTCGCTTAGGGTGCCCCAGTGTTGTTTATGAAGAAGAAAGATGGATATCTACGTCTGTGTGTGGATTATCGGGAGTTAAATAAAGTTACGATATGAAATAAATATACGTTTCCCCAAATCAATGACTCATTCGACCAGCTAAGAGGATTCACCTACTTCTCTAAGATAGATTTGAGATTAGGGTACCACCAGTTGCGTATTCGGGAGCAAGATGTATCTAAGACTGCCTTTCTGATGAGATATGGGTCTTACGAGTTTCGAGTTATGCCATTTGGGCTAACCAATGCGCCAGCCGTGTTCATGGACTTAATGAATAGGGTGTTCAGAGAGTTCTTGGATCAGTTTGTCATTATCTTTATTGAAGACATCCTGGTTTATTCTCAGACTGAGGAGGAGCACACCGAGCATCTGCGTCGAGTTTTGCAGACATTGCGTGAGCACCAATTGTAAGCTAAGTTTGAGAAATGGAGATTTTAGCTGCATGAGGTACAATTTTAGGATCATATTGTATCTTCCAGGGGGATATCAGTGGATCCGAGTAAGGTGTCAGTAGTGAGGGAGTGAGGATAGCCCACAACACCGATATAGGTGCATAGTTTCTTGGGGTTAGATGTGTACTACCCACGGTTTATTCGGGGATTTTAAAAGATTACGAGTTCGTTGACCAACTTAACTTGTAATGGGGTATCATTTATCTGTGATGACACTTATCAATTGGCATTCGATGAGCTGAAGGACAAGTTGAATTCATCACCTCTACTCGCACTGCCCAGGACAAGAGTGGAGTATCTTGTGTTTACTGACGCATCCCTACAAGGACTTGGGGGGGATGCTACAGTAGGAGGATCAAGCTATAGCTTATGTTTCCTGCAAGCTTAAGACTCACGAGAGGAATTACCCCACCCACGACTTGGAGTTAGCAGCAGTCGTATTTGTGCTACGAATTTGGAGACATTACCTGCTGGGAAGAGGTTTTGCCTATACACAGATAATAAGTCACTACAGTATTTGTTCATTCAGAGAGAGCTGAATATGCGTTCGCGTAGGTGGCTAGAATTTGTGAAGGATTATCAGTTCGACATCCATTATCATTCAGGGAAGGCTAACGTGGTGGCAGATGCGTTGAGCCGTAGGCCAATGGGGGATATGGCTGAAGTTTGGAAGGATAAATAGAAGGAGCAGGGACATCAGGATTCAGTTTACAAATCATTTATGTCGGTTATGAACGTCACCCCCAGATTATTACGAGGGTGGTACAGGCCCAGGCAGCGGATTCATTTTGTCAGGATCGAATTCGAGAGCTTTTAGCTGGGGGAGCAGAGTCGTAATCCGTGAGTTTAGAGGTAGGCTTACGCTTCAATGGGAGATTTATTATCCCAAATGGGGAGGACTTGTGACACGTGGTGATGGCAGAGTCGCACGAGTCACGATTTACGGTGCATCCTGAAGGAGATAAGATGTACCAAGATATGAGACGGCAGTATTGGTGGAGTGGGATAAAGAGAGACATGACAGAGTTTGTCTCGAGGTGTACCACTTGTCAGTTGGTGAAGGTGGGCCATCAGAAACTAGCAGGGGTTCTACAACTGTTAGATATTTTAATGTGGAAATAGGAGAGCATTTCCATGGATTTTATCACTGGGTTGCCTACATCTCAGAGGGGTCACGATTCCATTTGGGTGATAGTGGATCGGTTGACCAAGGTGGCCCATTTTCTGCTAATTCGGATGGATTACACCACGGGACAGTATGTCCAGATCTTCATCGTTGAGATAGTGAGATTGCAAGCCACTTGATATTGTGTTCGAAGGTATAAGATCTTTGTGTCTCATTTTTGGGAGAGTTTTCAGGAGGCCATGGGTAGCGAGTTACGATTGAGTACGACCTATGACATGTAGACGGACGGGAAGACAGAGAGGACGAATTATATATTATAAGATATGTTATGAATGTGTATACTTAATTTTAAAGGAGATTGGGAGCAGTATCTTCCACTTGTGGAGTTTGCATACAATAACTCCTATCAGTTTACGATTGGCATAACACCATTTGAGGCGTTGTATGGTAGACCTTGTGGTTCGCCCGCTTGTTGGTTAGAGGTAAGGGGAAATAAGCTACTCGGACCATAGTTGATTCAGGATACTTTGGCCAAGATTGAGCTGATTCGAAGTCGTATACGGATAACTCAGGATAGACAAAAGAGTAATGTAGATGCCAAGCGGTTCTTTCTGGAGTTTAATGTGGGGGTCCAGGTGTTACTACATGTTTCTCCTATGAAGGGTATAATGAGGTTCGGAAAGAAAGGGAAGTTAGCAACAAGGTATGTGGGGCCATTCCAAATCATCGAACAGATTGGGCTAGTTGCATATAGACTCAGGTTGTCGGAGCACTTGCATCGGATTCATGACGTATTCCACATTTTTTCACTGAAGCGATATCTTCGGGATGAATTAGCTCACACTCACATTGCATTGGAGGAGTTTGATTTGCAGCCCGATATCTTCTGATAGCACAGATATTGTACCCCTGCCATGGAAGAAATACTACAGAGTACTATCTTCTAACAGTCGCGACCCTATTTCCTATAGAGGTAATACATGAATATACCTTACAGCCCTGCCATAGCACTATGCATACAGTCTGTGGCCCTTACAAGTTACATGCCGCGGCCACAACCTCATCATTCAACTGGCCACAGCATCTTCTCATCACAGAAAAATTACAATGCATACACCTCCTATATATAGAGGCCCACACCTCGAGATAGGGGGTTGATTCATTTCTTCATCCAGATCTGGGTTCATTTCTAGTACTAATACATAGATCAGAGACCACTCGGCCAGCTTGGGGGCTACTCTCTGGCATCGCATCCATCTCTCCGGCACACCGAAATCCTCATAGACATGTATTTTCTTCTCTCATTTACATTGTACGCCTATTATGGCATTATAAACAAATACTACAAACGAATATAATGAGAGTGTGGCACCAAAGTGGATGTAGGCTGATTTTTATATCCGAACCACTATATATCTTGTCTTTTATCTCTCTTTACTTGCTCTATTTGCTCATTATGCACTTTATACTTGATTTGTTAGTACGAGAACGGCAAGTGGGTGATTTCTCGTATCATCATTTCATACGAGGAGAGGCCAGTTGCTATCCTAGACTATATTGAGAGGAGACTGAGGTTAAAGGTAGTTCCACTTGTACGTGTTCAATGGGCGAACCATAATGCCGATGAGTCGACTTGGAAGCGCGAGGATGAGATGCGCGACAAATATCCAAAGTTATTCATACTAGGTATTTTTTTGAATTTCAGGATGAAATTTCGTTATCAGGGGGAAGTATGTAACACCCCGTATTTTTAATGATTTTTATATTGAGATTAATTAAATTAAAAATGGAAAATTAATCCGGTTTAAAAATAAATATTAATTAGCGAGACAAGGGTTAATATTTATTTGTATGAATTATATTGAGTATTACTTAGTGAATGAATAATAAATTAGTAAGAATGCATTATGATTGTCGTGAGTGAAAAATATGGTAATTACGGTAATTTAGTCGAAATGCGCGTGTCAGTCGTGTCGGGACTTAAATTTATGAGATAAAATGTGATTTAATTATGGGTAATTCAAATGTTCATTTTGAGTGTGCCAATGTATCTGGAAGTGTTGAGGAAGTCAGAATAGTGTACTGGGGGGTTTGATTTGCATCCCGGGGCATTTTTAGGCTAAACCGGTACCCCGAGAGGGTATTTCAGTCTTTTGGATTTTTAAGGTAAAAGGACCTACGAGTTTTCTAGAGTTGTATCATCTGGTAGGTTGAGAGTGCTAGGGTTAGAAGTTACAAAATCTAAGAGAGGCCATTAGAGGAGGAAGGGGAGGAGTTCCAAGGATTTCCCACACCATTTTTGCACCACCACCACCACCACCACCGGAGTGTAGATTGGGAGGAGAGGAAGGCAATCCCAACACCGTTTTACAGAAAATCAGACCTACAATTCCAGACAAGTGTTTATTTTTCCAAATTGAGTGCATATATTATCCATGCTAGAGTAGGATTGAACAATACCCATGAATAAATGAATTTGGCTTTTAAATTGGAGAATTAATTTATGATCTTGGGTAGCAATTGCATGTAGATGGAATTCTTCTGTGAATAGAAAACGAAATAAGATCATATGTGATGATAATAATAGATAAATTTGGGTTTTGTTGATGTTCTTGGATAGAAAGAATAACCTAGGGTTTTTGGAGTTAAGTTGAAGGATTAATGTTATTTAAATGACCCTCTTTGATGTTTTGATTACATTAAAAATCCTTTATACATGATATAATAGGGATTAGTACACTTGGTTAGGAGTTTGAACTAAATTATGGAGATTTGGAGGGTTGAAATTCGTGAAAACCGTAACAGTTAAAGGAAGGAGACAACCTGTACGTTTTCTAATCAATTTGGTCATTGGGCGAATCGATTCAGTTTCCCATATTTTGGCAATTTTCCCTATTTAAGCCTTGAACTTATAAATCTTGATCGGATGAACTTTCAGTATACCTTTAAAATATAATGAGAGATATTTTGGTCATCAGTAGGCTAATGATACGGTTGGGACTTAGTTATAAGTGACATGAATTAAGGTAAAGATTAATCGATGTAATTTGTAATGTAATGAATTCGAGGAATGAGAATGAGTAATAATTTAAAAGAATAATTGGCACACTTCGAGTAGTGGGGGATACTCCAGAATATACGATGAGAAGTATAATTGTAATTTAATAATATGTAGGATATTTAGGAGTTATATATACTACGTACGGGACATATAGGTTGCGTGTATACCTATACTGATACTATATATATATATATATATAGATAGATAGATAGAGAGAGAGAGAGAGAGAGAGAGAGAGAGAGAGAGAGAGAGAGAGAGAGAGAGGTTGTGTGAATACTCATTGTGTGAATTCTCATTTGTGAACATGCCTAGGCTACCTGTTATCACAGGAGGTTCCCCGTCGTGGAAGGTCTTATCCCGATGAGCCCATTGGGGGGATTTTGACTTGTACCTAAGAACATAAAACTTAGGGATTGAGCACTACTTGTATGTATGAGAGTATGACCTGTCATTTGGGTGCGTAGCCCAAAGGCTTACAACTATGTTCATCTCCAAATTGTGTGAATTTTGAATGTATAGTTCGAGAGTCATTCTGAACCAGAAGTCCTTTACTTAGTATGTGATGTACCAGGACTTGATAGCAGAGTATGCCCATATCGCAGGTCTCCACCTAGGGATGCCATATTAATATATACATATATATATATATATATATATATATATATATATATATATATATATATATATATATATATGTGTGTGTGTGTGTGTGTGTGTGTGTGTGTGATTTATTCTACTACGTATGCATTAGTAAATAAGATGGATAGTGATATCTAAAGTAATTTAAGTATGTGGGAACTTAATATTTAATTGGTGATTTTTACTGGCTAAAAGGGTTTGAAAATTTAGTAACATATTGTATGGGCAATACGGATGGGCACAACAAATCATTAGGCAGGGAGAGACTTAATTCAAACTAGTTAGGCGGGGTAGCATAACTAGGATGGTTTAGAATTATACGTTAGATGTGCATATTAGTTGAGAGGTGAGGATCTCAAGTGAGGGCACGTGAAGTTAATATGTATAAAATATCTGCTCTTTAATGCATTTTAAATACTTGCAAAATACTTTCAAACTATTTTACTTGGGCTCTGACCCGTTTCAAATCCATTTTTTGTAAAAACCTTTTAGGTGCCCAGCCACAGGGATGCCAGGCTTAGGAGTTCTTTCATATTTGACGTGCTTCAACTGTTGTGGACGTTGCAGGACCTCGGTAGTAGACGCGTCCAGCTTTATCAGTTCCTCTTTATCATCCAGTCATCTCAGTCGGGCATGTTGCCCATCTTTAGCTAGTAGTTATTTCAGAGACACTATACCTTTATTTATCTCCAGTGTTGGATTTGGTTTAATATTATGGACTATTGTATGTGAATTTCAGGCTGGAGTGTTTATTCTGGACATATTTATTTATTCATCTTTTATTTCATTGTTTACTGGAATGGTTAATGTGATTTAGCAGTTTAAATTTATTGCGTGTTAATAAAAAGATTAAAATTTTGACACTGGGCCATTAGGGTATTAGTAATATAATTGGATTTCGACATTGATTCTAAGAATGAAACCATTAATGATTCATGTTTAATTTAATAATGTACTGATCACCCAAGATTAACATAGGCGGGGTGTCACAATACCATGTGATTTTGGACTCATTTTCTTAGGTGGAGGCTAATGTGGGGAGGGGGGAATGTGAAAATAAGTTTGGTTTAGGTTTTAATCCTTGGTTAAAAGTATATACACTTATTTGGTTCAAAAAGTCATACTTTTGTAAAGTTTAGGGGCATTTTTATAATTTATAATATATGTGAGAGTTGAAAATGATATTTTTAGTTAGTTGATGTCTAGAGGTTTAATTTTATATAAATTTTAGGTTTAGGCATTAAGAATAGGTCAAGTAATGCTTATTTAAAAAGTTCGAGGTTTATTTCTGTAATATTTAAAACTTCAAGGGTACTTGGGTAATTTAATGAAGTTGTAGATTTTGTAGAGTAGTTTTATCCTCATTTTGGGTACTTTTGAGTTTATACATGCTAGGAAGGGTAAAAATAAGAATTAGGGTATCTTGATTCAAAGTATGGATATTACAGTCTACCTACCAAAAAAAATCCGTCCTCGAATTTACCTTGGAAAAGGTAAGGATATTGGTATCTTTCATAGCCTATTATGGTTCCCATGTGACTTCTTGCTGATTTTGATATTCCCAAAGTTCTTTGACTAAGGGGATGTCTTTATTTCTGATAAGTTTTATTTGGTGATCCAAAATTTGAATAGGGCGTACTTCAAATTTGTGATTTGATTAGACAGAAATTTCTTACCATGTAATAGTATGGGAGGAATCAGGAATATAATGACGAACTGGGATACATGAAATACATTGTGAATATTAGATAATTTTACTAGTAATTCTAATTGGTAGGTTACAGGGCCAACACGTTTAGAAATAGTGAAAGGTCCAATATATCTGGGGCCTAATTTTCCTTTCTCTCCGAAGCATAAAATTCCTTTTTGTTTTTAAAAATACTCGGTCATTAATTTAAAATTCTAAGGGCTTCTGGCGTTGGTCTGTATAACTTTTCTGACGATCTAGGGTAGTCTTCAATCTCTCTCGAATCTGTTGTAGTTTCTCAGTGATTTCTTGGATTATTTTAGGACCAAATTTTTTACTACTTCCAGATTCTATCCAATATACAGGTGAGCGACAAGGTCTTCCATATAAAGATTCAAATGGGGTGACTTTGATACTTGACTGATAACTATTGTTATAAGAAAACTCAACGAGGGGTAAATGCTCATTCCAATTATCGGGCATATCTAACGTACAAATTCGCAACATATCTTTTAATGTTTGAATTGTACGTTCAGATTGTCCCTCTGTTTGAGGGTGAAATGTGGTACTCAAATGAAGTTTATTACCCATTGTGGTTTCAAGTGCTTGCCAAAACTTTCCTACAAAATGAGAATCTCTGTCTGACACGATGGATAAAGGAATTCAATGCAATCGGACAATTTCTTGAATGTAGAGTTTACTGAACTTTTAAAAAGAATTAGTGGTTTTCACTTGCAGAAAATAAGCAGATTTGGTAAGTCGGTATACTCTTACCCAAATGAAATTATATCCTTGAGACATACGACGGTAGTCCACTGAAAAATTCCATCATAATATGATCCCATTTCCACCCTGAAATTGGTAAGGGTTGAAGAAGTCCACCAGGATGCTGGTGTTATATGGATGCTAGTGTTATATCTTTACTTGTTGATAAGTAAGACATTTTCTTACAAAACTCTCAATATCATTTAACATCTTTGGCCACCAATATTGCTTCTTTAAGGCGTGGTACATATTGAAGCTTCTAGGATGAATAATAAACTTATAACAATGGGCCTCTTGCAATACTTCTTCTCGAAGAGATAAATTATCGGGTACCTATAATGTATTTCCAAATCATAAGCCTAATGTCTTATCATATGATAAGCCGTTATTTTTATACTGAAGATCTTGGATAAAAGGGTTTTGGGACTGTTGTGCTAAGATTTTCTTTCTCAAATCTGGATATGCAATTATATTGGAAAATTTTGAGAAAAGGGGTATCAATTGAAGATTATATTGCTCTATGTAGCAGCAATATCGTAAGAAATCAATGTTTGGAGTCTTCCTACTGGATTATGACTTAAAGCATCGGTTACCACATTTCCTTTGCCTAGTTGGTAGTTTAATTTAAACCAGTAATCTTCTGAAAATTCCATCCAATGTTGTCTTAAATTTAAATCTTTTTTAGTGAAGATGTATTTCAAACTCTTGTAATCATAAAAGACTTGAAATTCTTCACCATAAAGGTAACTGTGCCAGATTTTCAAAGCAAAAACTACAGTTGCTAACTCAAGATCATGGACAGGGTAATTACATTCATGGGTTTTGAGTTGTCTTGATCCATACTCTACTACTTTCCCTCTTTGCATTAAAACACATCCTAAACCATGCAATGAGGTGTCATTATTTACATCATAGCTTACGTGAGTAGAAGGAATAATGAGAGCATGAGCAATAGTTAATTTGTCCTTCAAAATTTGGAATGCTTGATTATATTCATCAGTCCATACAAATGGTACTTCCTTCCTAGTTAGCTTTAAGAAGGGAAGAGCAATGTAAGAAAATCCTTCCACAAAGTGATGATAATATCCAGCTAATCCTAGAAAACTTTTTATCTCGGTGTTGATACCAAATTTAATCTGCTGACGTAGACCAATCACACAAAGACACGTGTCAACTTACATGGCAAATATAAAGACTATCGACGAGAAATATACTTGAAGCGCTCCGAGCTTTCGAGAAACTTAAGCGGTGCGAGCAACTAAAGCGTTCCGAGCAACTTAAGCGGTGCGAGCAACTAAAGCGTGCCGAGCAACCTCAGCGGTTCGAGCAACTGAAGAACACATAGCGTACACATCAAGAAAACCAAAAGACAACTACGTATTAAATGTGCATTATTATCGTACAGATGTACATGTCTGCTAGATAACAACGCATTATCCTTTGATATGTACAGCCTCAAGGCTATAAATACATTGTAAACTCCTCATAAGAGGGGAACTCGGAATTACTTGGTAAACCCTATTATCAAGATTCAAGGCAAACAGTCAGCAATACAAAATAGTGGACGTAGGCCATTTTCATAAGGCTGAACCACTTTAAAAATCCTTCGTCTGATTTATTTCATTTTTATCTGTGATTGATTAATTAGATATAATCTAGTTTTTTACATCAACAGATTGGCGCCGTCTGTGGAAAACGATTACAATTAGCGTTTTTCACCAATACATTCATCATCTATGGCTGAGATCCCGGAATCCAGTAATCGGAACACAGGGGTCCCTCCAAACCCCTCTACTCCACCAAATATTCAAGATTTGGCCGGTATAATGGCTAATTTAGCCCAAGGGCAAACGACTGTGCAAGAAACCATGCGTCAACTGATACAAACTGTTCAAGGCGGAGTACCGTCTCAATCAGGACAACGAAATATCCAGAGGAATACCCATCTACCATCTTTAAGAACTAGACAAACGCTATTCCCGGAAGTCTCTTAATCTAGACGTACTGACTCATATCGTACTGAGGGATCTAATAATCCTTCGTATCAGCCTAGCCGGACCTTATCAGTACGAGCTACAAATTCTCAACGAAACGTCACTCTAACTTTATAAAGGACTAGTGCTCTGGAAAGGTTGAGTAGAGCTTCTCCTTTTGATCGTTTAGGCCCTAGAAGGAATAGAAATCCTCCCAGGACTGCGTCGAGGAACTCTCGACGACCATCCGACCTGAGGGAAGGCTCTGCTCAGTCACGCCCAACTACCCGTAATAAAAGATCCCAAGAGGGAAACTCAATACGATCAGTCGCTCGAATAAATAGATCTGAGGTGGGAAATGAAGCATGGAAAGGCTCGATTCAAAGGTTGGAGGACCGATTAGGGGAAATGGCTAAGGGCAAGAATCATCTACAAAGAACTTTGTCCAAGGGACACCGTTCGTACAGGCAATTGTGGACTTCCCCACACCATAAAAATTCAAAGCTCCTGTGGTGACACCCAAATATGATGGAAAAATTGATCATGTCTTCCATATAGAACAATACCAAGCTGCTGCCGATATTTATGCAGTTCCAGACAAGATGAGATGCAGGGCGTTTTCAGGAACTCTCACCGGGTCAGTTCAGATATGGTACAATAACCTTCCTGGGGGAAGATTTTGACTTTCCTTCAACTGGCAGAGCTCGTCATAGGAAATTTTTATTTTGGAGCAAAGCCAGTTAAACGAGTAGCACATTTACTGAGTGTCAGACAGAAGACAGGCGAAAGTACCAGAGACTATATTACTCATTTCAATAACGAGAAACTTGAAGTGATTGATTACGAGGAAAAGACAGTAATTACTGCCCTGATGAGTAGACTGTTACCAGACAAATTATATTATACTTTGGCCAAAGATTCGCCTAAAACTATGGCAGAAGTGATGGCAAAAGCAGCCAAAATCATGAACGCAGGTTGCGAAGAAGAATTCAAACACTAAAGAGACTAAGGTTGAGGTTGGTAAAACTAAGAAGAAGGAACATAGGAATAATGGTGGCGATAGGCAATCGAAGGGTAAGCAAGCACTGGAGCAGATGAGGAAATATGGAAATTATACTCCCTTGAAGGTAGATATAAATCACATTCTGGAGGAGATCAAGAACAGCGAGGAGTTAGCATGGCCAGGGAAAATGAAGGCAGATCCTGACAAAAGGGACAAGTCCAAATATTACAAATTCCACAAAGATCATGGTCACACGACCAAACGATGCATAGCTCTCCAGAATAAAATTTAAGCACTCATCAGGCGAGGAGAATTGACTAAGTATGTTGATCGCCAAAATGGTGGAAAGACCAGCGACCGAGGAAGGCAAAGATCTAAGTCTCCTCGTCGAGCAAAAGAAGATAAGAAGAGAGATCACGAAGATGATCCAGAAGATGGCCCCGATCTCCCCAAAAGACCAAGACATCCATAACGTGAGGTATTTTCAATTCATTTTGGGTCATTTGAATGTAATGTCATTACAGGTGGAGATGCAGGAGGAGGAGATCTGACTGCGAAGAGAAGAGCTTACCTCAATGAGGCCCAAGCTTGCTCTTACATACAACGAATAAATTTGGCTAAAGATGATCGCCCGAGGAAGGTGAATAAAGAAAAATTGGTCATCAGTTTTTCTAAAAATGACCTGGCAGGTGTATTATATCCTCATGATGACCCATTGGTGATCAAGATGAGAATGAAAGAAGTGGTGATTTCACGAGTACTAGTGGATAATGGTAGCTCTGCAGATATCATATTCTACCCATGCTTTGATAGTTTGAATTTGAAGCTAGCCCAGTTGGAGCCATATCATAGGCCCCTCCTTGGTTTTACTGGGGAAAAGATTTTTCCACTTGGGACGATCAAGTTGGATATGCTTATTAGTACATGGCCTGCTTACCGAACAGAAAGAGTACGCTTTTTCGTAATGGACAAAAACGTCCAATCAAATTACAACATCATCATGGGAAGGGTAGTTTTGAAGAATTTCGAAGCAGTACCATCTACTGTACATCAATGCTTAAAATTCCCAACTAATTTCGGAGTGGGAGTTGTGAAAGGAGACCAGAAAGTAGTTCGGGAATGCTACTATTCATCTACCGAACAGGAAGAACAAGAAGAATCCAAGAAGAAGACTATTACGTACCAAGTGGATGAAACAGAAGATGCAGAGATTGAAACTTTGGACCCTAGAGACGAGTCTCAGCTCGTGAAAGGCCAGGTCGTGGAAGCTACCGAGAATATCATTCTGGACGACGAACGTCCAGAACGAACGACTCAAATTGGTGCGTCAATGGATACCTCACTAAAACAGGAATTGATAGCATTCCTAAGCAGAAAAAAACAAACTTTTACATGGAGTCACGAAGACATGCCAGGGATAGACCCAAGTTTCCCGTGTTACGAGCTCAACGTGAACAAGAAAATCAAGCCAGTAAAGCAACGAAGAAGAGTGTTCAGTCCCGAAAAGAACCAAGCTATACAGGAAGAGGTAGAGAAATTACAGAAAGCCTTTTTTTATTGAGGACGTTAAATATCCAAACTGGTTAGAAAATGTGGTGATGGTAAAGAAGAAGAACAAGTGGAGGATGTGTGTAGACTTCACCGATCTTAATAAAGCCTGCCCAAAGGATCATTTTATTTTGCCTCGAATCGATCAACTGGTGGATGCTACCTCGGGGCGTGAATTGTTGAGTTTCATGGATGGTTACTCTGGTTACAACCAGATCAAAATGAAGCCCGAGGATAGGGAAAGTACCTCTTTTATCACCCCAATAGGAACTTATTGCTATAATGTTATGCCTTTTGGACTTAAAAATGTAGGTGCAACGTATCAGCGGCTGATGAATAAGGTGTTTGCAGAGCAAATCGGTCATAACATGGAGTTTTATGTTGACGATATGCTGACGAAAATTAAGAAAGTTGCGGATCATTTAGTTGACCTGGGTCAGACTTTTAATCAACTAGAGAAATATCAAATGAAGTTGAATCCCACCAAATGCATATTCGGAGTACGAGAAGGTATGTTTCTCTGATATATTATAAATCAACGAGGTATCGAGGCGAATCCTGAAAAGATCAAGGCCCTATTAGAACTAAGATCTCTAGCTACGAAGAAGGAGGTGCAAAGTCTGACAGGGCGAGTTGCAGCACTTAACAAATTTGTGTCACGAGCAACAGATAGATGCCTCCCTTTCTTTAAAACACTTCGAAAAACTTTTGAGTGGAATGATGAATGCGAGAAGGCCTTTCAAGAATTGAAGAAATATCTAGGGACACCTTCGTTATTATCTAGACCAGTGATGGGAGAAAGACTATACTTATATCTGGCAGTTTCAGAGAACGCAGTTAGCTCAGCGTTGATAAGAGTGGAGAATGGAGTGCAGAAACCAGTCTACTACACCAGCAAAGCCTTCCAAGGATAAGAGATGAAATATCCAAGATTGGAGAAGTTAGCACTAGCACTAATCGAAGCGAGCAGAAGAATGAAGCCATACTTCCAAGCCCATACTATAGTGGTGTATACTGATATGCCATTAAGACAGGCTCTGCATAAACTTGAGAAATCGAGAAGATTGATGTACTGGGCAATAGAGCTGGGTGAATATGACATAGTGTATAAACCTAGGTCACCACTGAAGGGGCAGGCAGTAGCGGATTTTATAGCAGAGTTTACTCACTCTGATACATCCAAAGAGCAGGAGTTTAATACAGACCAACCCGTGGACGATACGGGATCGTCGAAGATAAGACCCGAGCAACTTCCATTAGGGGACGAATAAGAAAAGATGATCAACGAGCAACGAGAAGTGTCGGAGGAAGATAAAAGGAAGCATTAGATATTCCATCGAGGAACTCTGTCAGACCAAGAATTTGATAATGAAGTACCTGTGTGGAACCTATATGTGGATGGTTTTTCGTGCGCAACAGGTAGTGGGGCAGGAATAATTTTAAATAGTCCTGATGAAATTGATATGGAGTATGCTCTACGCTTTCAATTTAAGGCTTCCAATAATGAGGCTGAATATAAAGCTATGATAGTAGGTCTAAATCTAGCTAAAACCATGAAAGCAGAGCAGGTCATCGTATTCAGTGATTCACAATTAATCGTAAATCAAATTCTCGGATTGTATGCAGCAAAGGGAGAGCTAATGGTTAAGTATCATGCAAAAGCTATGGAGGTAGTTTCGACTTTACCGTAATACGATTGATCAAAATACCAAGATTGGAGAATGCAAGAGCCGACGCCCTAGGTCGGTTGGCATCAGCAACGCGCACCGAGCTACGAAGAACAACCCCAATAGAAATCCTTATAGATCGGAGTGTGGACGAAGACTTGATGATAAACTTCATCGCCCTCGACTTGGGACCATCCTGGATGGATCCCATCAGGGCTTATATCGAAGAGGGGATTGTGCCACCTGACAAGATCGCAGCCAAAAAAC
This sequence comes from Sambucus nigra, assembly GCA_949130495.1. Taxonomy (NCBI): domain Eukaryota; kingdom Viridiplantae; phylum Streptophyta; class Magnoliopsida; order Dipsacales; family Adoxaceae; genus Sambucus; species Sambucus nigra. Next base: position 394,906,967 of record OX422209.1, on the reverse strand, counting down.
TGAAGTTTAAAGCTGCTCGTTACGTATTGACAAGTGGAGTTTTGTATAGAAGAGGCATTATAGGGGCTTTATAAAGATGTGTCCATCCTTTTGAACTTAAATAATTGATTTAAGAGGTTCATGAAGGGTCTTACGGAGTCCATGTAGCAGGTCGGACGCTTTTGCGGAGAATGACAACACAAGGGTATTACTGACCAACGATGAGAGCTAACTGCACAGCTTATGCTAAGAAGTGCGACAAATGCCAACGTTTCTCTTCCATCCGAAGAACTCCCCAAGCATTATTAACACCCATTACATCCCCTTGGCCATTCGCCATGTGGGGGATAAACTTGGTAGGACCACTACCAATGACCAAAGGAAGACTCAAATACCTCGTGGTCGCTGTGGATTATTTTACCAAATGGGTGGAAGCTGAACCTCTCATTGATATGACGTATGATAAGGTCTATCAATTTATTTGGAAGAGTATCATTTATAGATATGGTCTCCCACCTGCATTCATTACTGACCATGGAACCGAATTTGACAACGAGGAATTTGATGCATATTGTCATCAATCTAATGTATTGAAGATCCACTCCGCGCCAGGCCATCCCCAGAGCAATGGGAAAACTGAAGTAACAAACAGAACACTACTAAACGGTTTAAAAAAGCGGCTGGATGATGCGAAGGGAAATAAGATTAACGAGCTACACTCTGTGTTGTGGGCTTATCACACTACACCACGAACGGCAACTGGGGAGTCTCCATACATGTTGACATTCGGGAGTGAAGCTGTCATACCTGCTGAATTGGGTCTACCTACACATAGAGTACTTAATTTTAATTCTCCTATAAGCGACTTGATGAGGCGTTTAGACCTAGACATGCTCGAAGAAGTTAGGGAAGAAGCAGCAATCAGGAATGCTACATACCAACAACGAACAACTTTGTTTTACAACAAAAGGGTGAAGAATTGCGATCTAAAAGAAGGGGATTATGTGCTGAAGAAAGTGATCCAAAAGCATAAAAAATTAGAGGCCAACTGGCATGGACCTTACAGAGTGATTGAAGTTGTTCGTCCTGGGACATACATAATTGAAACTTTGGAAGGAGAAGAATTCAAGAATGCATGGAATGCAGAGCATCTGCGTAAGTACTATCAATAATTGAAATCCATATGTAACACATTTATTTCAATATGAATAAAATGATGTTTCGCCCCTATTTCCTTTTTGTTGAAGTTTTTTTTTTGGAATATTAGTGCTACACACTACGCAAACATAAATTCAGAGTAGCAACCACCAACTCCGGTTGGTCGGCAATTTAGTAACCACCAACTCTGGTTGGTCGGCAATTCAGCAACCACCAACTTCGGTTGGTCGACAATTCAATAGCCACCAACCCTGGTTGGTCGGCAATTCAATAATCACTAACTCCGGTTGGTTGGTATCAAACTAGACAAGAAGATGGATGACCTCCCGGGGTATCCACTGTCTAGGCAATAAGGTAATCTTAATGGGATTACTATAACTAACCAGGAACATGGGATGAATATCATTCTATTGCTTAGGCCCAAAGAGTGACAAGTCACTATAACCACCAACTCCGGTTGGTCGGTGTAGATGCAATTATTATGCAACACAAATAAATATAAGAGAAAGATTATCAAGAAGAGGACAAGGAATACAAGATGCCAATCACACAACAAAGGATGTACGTGGTTCAGCCAAGATGTGCCTACGTCCACGGTGGTGCAGTCGATATTATTTCTATATACTCCGGAGAGTGGTTACAGAGAATACAACTTGTCCTTTTACCCCGGACCTAGGGTTTAATATATACATGTGCATGTAGATGAATGGGGGTGATGGGTCCTCCATGTTTTCCATTTCCCCCATAACTTCCCTTTCATGGGATCGTGGGGGGAGACTGGATCAATTATAAAAGATGAAGGGCCTGGACTTTGGGCCGCTAGGATTGGGCTACTATTCCAGGCCCATAGTTCTAAATTTCAGGTACCCACAATTGCCCCTAAATTTATTGGGCCATGTTTATGGGTCCAATAGATTTAAATGATCAGCCATTTTTTGTGATTCTTCGAAAGCTGTGAAGTTGCTTTGGCGGCACCCGCTTCGCTATCCGTGCGCTATGATTAGAATTGAAAGCTTGTTGGGATAGCCACTTTTTCTTCCGTCGTTTCAGCCTTTCCAGTACTTCTTCCTTCTTCTTAGAACTCTTAGCGCCTCGTACCTTCTTATCTAAATCCCCATTCCCATTGCTTCTTAGTCGTCTTGAGCTCGTGCTTCTTCATCACTCGAATCGATCTTCTGTTTTGTAAGTTTCTCGTGCCCTTTCTTTGCACTTTTTCTTTGGTTTGTAGAATTTCTTGCGTTTTTCAATGGCGAAGATTGGAAATAGGTCAATCTCTGAGTTCAGGAAGTTCTATAATATTCCTGAGTGGGTAGAAATTGAATGTTGTGCCTCCCCTCCTAGGAACGTTAGGGATATAGAGGATGCCCACTGGATCCATGTTTTGTTGCTCTCCCAGGGGGGACTTACTTTTCCCCCTAATGATCTATTTCTGCATTTTTTTGATTATATCAATATTGTTCCCGCACAGTTCTCGCCCAATGTGTGGAAGATAGTAAATGGCGTTCATAGAATAAACCAGTTGTATGGTACTAGGTTAGGACTTGCCGAGATCTGTTTCTGTTATTCCTTCTCTCGAACTAGCTCAGGTGTCTTATACCTCAAAGCTAGGAATCCTGATAGGGTATTGGTAGTAAACCTACCTGATTCCCATAAGGACTACTGGAACGAGGGTTTCCTCGTTAGGAATTGGCAGTTCCCTCCCCAGTTTGAAGGGTCGAGGTCTGAGAGGTTCACTGTACCTTTTTACGAGGAAGAATATATAGGTAGACATTGTACTGTTGTTTCAACCTTTGCTGACTTGTGACTTTTCTAAACTCTCTTTGCTTTTTCTTCCACAGCGAGAACAAAGAATTTGGAGCCTGCTCTCAGTGAGGTTCGTATCTCGGAGTTGGTGAAAGCTTGGAATATCAGGGAGCCTCTGGGTGACGGAGAGCACCCCAGGTCTGCTGCCTTTTTGCTCGAGTACAAGAACGCAGGCTCCAGCTTCATAGCACGGCCTGTGGATAGTGTTCCAGAGTTTGATTCTTTCGGAGAGACTACTGCTGAGCCTATCCAGTTGGACGAAGAGGAGAGAAGCTCTGAGAGTGAACCTGCAGGAGCTGAGAGTAATTTAGGTGGAGGGAGCTCTGACAGTAGCAGTTCTTCTGAAGAGGATTCTGAAGCTCGAGGATCGTCGAGCATTTTCAGTAGTTCAGGCGAAGAGATGCCTCCAAGGAAGAACCTGATTAGAGACGATGATGATGAGGACCATGTGCTTCTTGCACAGAGGTCAAAGAAACAAAAGTCTTCTTCTGGGGCCATGGCTACTGGTTCTCGATCTTCCACTCAGGAGAAAGAGAGGAAGAGGAAAGAAGAAGAGCAGGTGAGAGAAAGGGAGAGAAAGAATGAGGAGGAGAGAAAGAAGGTGGAGGAGAAGAATAAGTGGAGGAGAAGAAGAAGGTGGAGGAGAGGAAGAGGATGGAGAGGGAGAGAGAGGAAGAGAGGAGGAAGATGGAGTCGAGGATGAAGGCTGGGCAAGCCTTGGTCCCGGTGTCAACCTTGCCCGAGGGGGCCTCAGTTGCCACTTCCTCTCAGCTGGCTCCTGCACTGTTTGAGAGGACAGTTCTTCCTGCAGATCACCAGAGGGCACTGGGGTCTGATCAGTTAGCCCTTCAAGCTAGCCAGAGACTAGCCTTGGTAAGGTTCTCTCCCTTTTTTAATTCCTTAACAAGTTTTAATTATTTCTCCTTCTTGATTTCTTTTTCATTTTTGGCAGTTTGTGACGGACTTCGCCGTGCTCTACCGTTCTCGCGACGAGTTGGTGAGAATGAATGGCGAGCTGGAGCAGCAGAAGTCCGCTCTGGAAGTCAGGGGTTCTCGGTTGGAGGCTGATCTGAAGGCTGCTGATGCCGCCCGTGCTTCTTCTGATCTGGCCCTTACCAATTCTAATCGAGAGAGGGACGCGACGGTCAAGGAGCTGGGCGAGTTGAGGCAGGCCTATGACCTAGTCTGCTCGAGCAAGCTGGGTATTATGGAGGAGAACAAGGCTCTGATCGAGCAGCTGAAGGAGAAGGAGTCCCAGGTAGCCACCATCAAGGAGGATTCATACAACTCTGGATGGACTGCTGCTTATGAAGACACTGAAGTTCAAATAGGCTATATCAGCCGTTTGAACTTCAAGAAGGGCTGGAACAAGGCCCTCCAGCTGCTGGTGTTGACGCTGAGTCTCCTCTGTTCGACGAGCATGACCCGGGTCCAAGGCCAACCGTGGACGAAGAAGCCCCTACCCCAGCCATCGAGGGTGTTGATCTTACCTCTCAGACAACTCCTGCCGATGCTGGTCCTGCCCCGGCGAATGAGGGCATCCCTATAGAGGTGGGCGCCTCTGCTGCTGCTGACAAGGGGAAGCAGCCAGCCACCTCTAGGCAGCCTGAGGTTGCTAGTTAATCCTCTCTTAGGATTATTTTTGTACTTCTGGTTGTAATTTTTCCATTTTCTGCTCGATGTACTTGATCTTTATTAATGAAATAAAAAGGCTTCTTTTTCCAATGCATTGATTGATTTTTCTTTCCCTTGCCCTTTTATGTCTTGTAGTTGACTGATGTAGAAGAGTATATTCCTGCCACATCTCAATTGGGCAGGACTCTTGGTCCCAATGCCAGTCCTCAGGTTCGTCAGGCCTTCGTTAGGCTTTGCAAGTCTCTTAGGTCAAGGAATCAAAAGTATAAGGAGCAGTCCGAGATAGTAGCTAGGCTGAAGGACGGGCTCCAGGATATGGAAGGCATTGGTGCCTCTGTACAAAAGGAAGTTAATGTACTGAGAGCAAGGTTGCTTGAGGCCACCGAGATAAACCAAGTTGGGGAGTTCCTGCAGCAGGAGAATGAAAACCTGAGGAGGGAAGTCCTGCAACTTAGAGAGCATGCGCCGAGCACTGCTTCAGCGGTTCTGCAAGGCTCCTCGTCTTCGCGAGCTAGACATACTTATTCTATGCCGCGAGGTTCCACTCGTCCTCCCCTCCCGCGAGCTGGTAGGAGCACAAGGGGTAGGAGCAGGGAAGCAGAAGAACAGCGGGACAAGGAGATGGAAGAGCTCCGTGATGATGTCCGGCGAGCATATGTAGCTGCTGCTGGGCTTCAAAGGGATGTTACCCGATTGCGGCATTTATTCAAGAAGGGTCCTCGACAAGCATGGGCTGACGGTTATGATCAAGGCTGGCGAGATGCTCCCACAAGACTATCCGAGTTCGAAAAACTTTCTTTCATCAGAGGGTGGTTGAGTGCCTTAAAAGAGCTCCAGGTCCCGAGGAACTCAGTGTTATGGTATCGTCACGAGACGTCCTCCTCCACTCTGATGCCCAATCCATTCTGAAGGGATGATAGATGGATCCCCATTGATGCTATTCCTCGGCAACTATTAGAGTTGGACGCATATGAGGTTGTGGAAGAGCTGGTCTCTGCTCCTGATGATGGACGAAGAGATAGGGTGGCAGACTATCTTGTTCGGAGGCTTCCACCTTCTTGAATTTTTTGCAAGTTTTTTCTTTTGATAATGTAAACGCTTTGGGCGAGCTTCGCCGACTAAACGTGTATTATCTTTGTTGTAAATATAACAAGTTGTTATTCTTTTGTCTTTTTTTTTTTTTTTTGATAATGTAAATGCTTTGGGTGAGCTTCGCCGACTAAACATGTATTATCACTGTTGTAAATATAAGAGATCAATGAAAAGTTCGTGTTTTGGGCACTTTTGCCGACTAAACGTGTTCATCCAATCTTTTAATATTCTTGCTGCTTTGTAATTCTTTTTGTTTTTCTATGCAAGTGTCCTCCCAGTCCAGTATAATACCAAAATACCATTGCGACCCATTTTACCTTTTAGGTTGTGTCGTCACACTCCCTTAGGCCTAAGTAGGGCAATTGGCGAGGACACACCTGGTATTGGATGTCTTCATTCGGTTAGGATTTTGCTCAACCAAAGTAGGTTTGATGGCCAGTATAAAATCTGGTCGCATTGCCTAAGAATCCTCTGTAGGGCTTTATATATTGCCAGGGGCAATGCTAAGAGGTCTCTCGTGTTTTATGACGATGACATGAGGAGGGGTATCCCACTGCTATATATCGACCATCGTGCCTGTGAATTTGGAAAAGGATGAGTGATAAAATGCAGTTACTGATTTCATTAGTAATAATGGGAATGAACTGTTCCTTTCACATAACACATACAAGAAAAAGATTCAACAATAAAATTCCTTGAGAATCTAAAAATAGAATTTCTTGAGATTAGCTGCATTCCATGCTCTTGGTATCTCTCTGCCCTCAATCGTTTCCAAATGATATGCACCTTGCAGGTCGTCCCTAGTTACTTTAAAGGGTCCTTCCCAGTTTGGGCCTAGCTTGCCATCTGATGACCTTACTGTATTGCCCAGAACTTTCCTTAGAACATAGTCCCCAACTTGGAATCTTCTCGGGTTAACCCTTTTGTGGTAATGCCTTGCGAGTTGTTGCTGATAGCTCGCAAGCTTCACCGGTCTAGTTCTCTACTCTCGTCGGTGAGGTCGAGTTCAGCGAGCAACGCCCCATCATTCTGGCCTTGGTCGACAAGGTCGGATCTCATTGTTGGTAAGCCCGCTTCTAGTGGAATGACTGCTTCCATGCCATATGTTAGCGAAAATGGGATTTCTCCTGTTGCTCGCCGATGAGTTGTTCGGTATGCCCATAGGACATGGGGTAGTTCGGTTGCCCATACGTCCTTGGCTCGCTCTAATCGCTTCTTCAATCCATCGATCACAGTTTTGTTGGAAGCTTCTGCTTTCCCATTGCTCTGAGGGTAGGCCACCGAACTAAAGTTGTGCCTTATCCCGTGTTCGTTACAGAAGTCCTGAAAGGGGCCACTCTCAAATTGTGTCCCATTATCAGTGATGATGGTTCTGGGAATTCCGAATCGAGTGATTATATTCCTCCATATAAATCTTATCATGTCAGCGTCTCGGATATTTGCCAATGGTTCTGCCTCGATCCATTTGGTGAAGTAGTCAGTTGCAACCAACAGGTATTTGCGATTGTCGACAGCAGTGGGTAGTGGTCCCACGATGTCCATCCCCCATTGGGCGAAGGGCCACGGGCTGGTCAGGGATTTTAGGTCGCTGGTTGGTTGGTGGACCATTGGAGCGTGAAGCTGGCATTTCGGGCATTTGCGGACATATACTGCGGAGTCCTTTTGCATATATGGCCACCAATAGCCTTCTTTCATTGCTCGAAAGGCTAGGGACCTTCCTCCGATATGGCTTCCACAGATTCCTTCGTGAAGCTCACGTAGCACTTGCTCGACATCGCCTGGGTGGACGCATCTAAGTTAGGGACCGGAGAAGGACTTCTTATACAAGTCGCCTCCTGTGGATAAGTAAAAGCGAGCAGCTTTGACTCTTATCTGGTGGGCGATTTTCTTGTCCTCAGGGAGCGTGCCCTCCTTTAAATAGTTTTTTAAGGGGTCCATCCAGCTGGGGGTTGAACCCACCTAGAGTATTTGTTCCACGTTTGGCAGCTTGCTGTTGTGGTTAATTCTTGGACAAATGAGGAAATCGATGGGAATGACCCTTTTAAGACTAGAATCAACTGCCGAGCTTAGGGTTGCTAAGGCGTCGACATGACTGTTTTGCCCTCTGAGAAACTGCTGGATGTTGATCTCCTCAAAGCTCGTCATGAGTTTCCTCACCAGGCCGAGGTAGGCTGTCATTCTTTCATCCTTCGCATTGTAATCTCCACTTATCTGATTGGAGACTAGTTGAGAATCGCTGAACACCTGTAAACGTTTTGCTCCCAGAGTTTGCGCCTTTTGGAGACCGGCTATTAGGGCTTCGTACTCTGCTTCGTTATTGGAGGCTGCAAATCCAAGCCTGATTCCTTGCTCAAGGATGGTGTTTTCTGGGGTGATAAGAACGATGCCTACGCCTGCCCCCTTTGAGTTAGAGGATCCATCAACGAATAGTTTCCAGGTTTCCACTGTTGTTGGGTCCTCTTTTTGCTTTGTTGGTTGAGGTTGGTCGGGGAGTTCTTTGCCAGTGAATTCGGCTATGAAATCAGAGAGGATCTGACCCTTGATAGCGGTCCTTGGTTGAAATTGGATGTCGAACCGGCCGAGCTCGACTGACCACTTAGACAATCTTCCCGACAAATCCGCTTTTCTTAGGACCGCCTTAAGGGGGTGCGATGTAAGGACGATGATGGTATGAGCTTTGAAATAATGCTTCAGTTTCCTCGAGGCTATCACTAGTGCAAAGGAGAGCTTCTCCAATGGCAGGTACCTTTGCTCGGCATCTAATAAGGTCTTGCTCGCGTAGTAGACGGGGTGTTGGATTCCTGCGAGCTCGCACATTAACGTCGAGCTGGCAGTGTGACTGGATACCGAGAGGTATAGGTACAAAGAATCCATTTGCTGTGGTATGACAAGCAGCGATGGAGAGCTTAAGTAAGACTTGAGCTCGTCCAAAGCTCGCAAGCAGTCCGGGCCCCATTCTATTGGTTTACTCCCTTTTAGAAGCTGGAAAAAAGGTTTACACTTCTCGGAAGATTTGGAAATGAAGCGATTTAAGGCAGCGAGCATTCCAGTGAGCTTCTGCACCTCCCGGACTGTTCGAGGGAGTTGTACCCTTTTGATTGAATCGATCTGGTCCGAATTAGCTTCTATGCCTCTCTTACTGACCAAGTATCCAAGAAATTTTCCTGACTGGACACCGAAGGAACACTTGCTCGCATTAAGCTTCATTCGGTACTTCCTGAGGATCTCGAATGTCTTTGACAGGTCTGAGAGGTGATTTTCCTTCTTCTTACTCTTAACGAGCATGTCATCGATGTAGACCTCCATTGTGTCTCCCATTTGATCCTTGAACATTTTTATGACCAGCCGCTGGTAGGTTGCCCCTGCATTCTTGAGCCCAAATGGCATGACCTTGTAGAAATACAACCCAACCGTTGTGATAAATGCCGTTTTGTCCTGGTCTGGGGCATACAAGGGGATCTGGTGATATCCTGAGTATGCGTCCAGGAAACTCATTCGCTCGTGAGCTGCAGTGGCGTCTACTAGTTGGTCTATCTTTGGGAGGGGGAAACTATCCTTAGGGCATGCTTTGTTGAGGTCAGTGAAGTCGATGCAAACTCTCCACTTCCCATTGTTCTTCGAAACTACTACTGGGTTGGACAACCACTTGGGGAATTATACTTCCCGTATGGATCCTGCATCCAGTAGTTTTTTAACCTCCTTTTCGACCGCTTTAGCCTTCCCGAGTGCAGTTCTTCGTGCCTTCTGCGTGACTGGCTTGAATGTGGGGTCGACGTGCAGCTGATGACAGACCATATCAGGATCAATGCCAGACCGCTCGTATGGTTCCCATGCGAAAACATCTACGTTATGTCTCAGCAAGGTCGTCAACTCATTCTGTTCTTGATCGGTGAGGGATGCTCCAATCAAGAAGACTCTACTACTGTCACCAACTTTGGCTATAACTTCTACCAGGCCCTCGATGACACGCTCAGAGGGGAGGATCCTGGTCTCCTCTACTCCTGGTCTTCCGTACTTTAGTTGCTATTTAGAAGGTATCACACCCTCTTCAACTTTCTCGTTGGGTTGACCGGCCTTCTTCTCTGGCTTTGGTCGGATGGCTGCTATGAAGCACTTCTTTGCCATCGCTTAGTCACCGTGAATCTCCATTACTCCTCGCTCCGTTACATACTTGAGCTTCTGGTGGTAGGTCGAGGAGACTGCCTTCATTGCATGAAGCCATCCTCTGCCGAGGATGGCCTGGTATGGTGATTCGATGTCAACTACCAAAAACTCGATCATCTTGGAGACTTTCCCAGCATGAACTGGCAGCACTATCTTGCCTAGGGGCATGGTCATTTTCCCAGCGAAGCCGACCAAAGGAACAGTAGCTTCCTTTAGGTCAGCGACGCTCAACTTTAATCTCCTGAACAGGTCGAGGTACATTACTTAGGATGAGCTTCCTTGATCGACGAGCAGCTTGTCGATGTCAAAGTTGGCTATCCTGAGTGTAATGACCAGGGCATCATGATGTGGGGTCCTTACTCCCATCAAATCTTCATCCGTGAAAACAATATACTTGTTATAGTTGACATCCTCTGCTCGTCGACGCTTTCCTGACTGTGACTTTGCTGGATTGATTTGAAAAGCCTGCATTACCGCTGTAAGTTTTCTTCTCCATTCGAGCTGAGTTCCCTTGTATCTGCTTGACGTCAGATACTCCGTGAATTACGGCGAACTCATGTCCAGCATCATCTTCCAGCACATTGTCGGGTCTCATCTCTCTGTTGGCAGTCACTTTCTCTGCCCTTTTCTCCATAAAGTCGTTCAAATGCCCGGACTGGGCCAATTCTTCGAGGTGAAACTTAAGAGCTTTGCAGTGCTCGGTCTTGTGCCCTCCCTCTTTGTGAAAAGCGCATCTTAACGCATTATTCCTCTTTGAGGGATCTCCCCCAATCTTCCTGGGCCACTTGATGAATGGCTCATCCTTGATCTTCGCGAGAACCTTGTAAATTGGTTCTTTGAAGACGGTGTTGACCGCCTGGAATGCTTTCGACGCATCCTGGTTCCCTCCATTCTTGGAGCCATTTTTGCTCCATTCTTTCCTCCTTTCCTATGGTTCTCTGTTTTCTCACCTACCTTGGTAGTGAGCTTAGCTCGACTGTTTTCTTCTGTGTTAGAGCGGGTGACATCTTCCACCTTTGCATATTTCTCGATTCGGGCCATAAGGTCGTCAATAGTCATAGCTTCCTTCTTCGTCAGGGATTGGTAGAGGAGGGAAGAACTAGGGAGCCCAATTTTGAAGGAGGCCACTGCCACCTCCTCCGCGCAGTCCTCGATCTCATTGAATAGCTCCCAGTACCTCTTCGCGTATTCTTGGAGGGTCTCTTGAGGCGTTTTCTTCATTATCAGTAGAACATCCATCCTTTTGGGATGGGAGCTACTGGTAATCAATCGGGCCGTAAAGAGTTCGGCTAGGGATTTGAAATTCTTGATCGACCGGTGGGGGAGCCTTTCGAACCACTTCTGTGCTACATCATGAAGGCTCGAGGGGAAAATACGGCACATTAGGGCATCCCGGTGACTCCAGAGGGTCATGGCCTGTCGGTATTGCCTGACGTGATCGATGGGATCAGTCTTTCCGTCATAAATCTTGAACCTTGGAATAGCAAATTTCTTGGGAGCTTGCTCCTCTTCGATTTCTCTTGTGAAAGATGACTTCATCTGGATTTTGAGAGCTCTCCTCGCGAGCTCTCTAGTTGATCTTGTTCCGTGGTGAGCGGGATGCTGGTCCATCTCCCTGCGGACCATGTTTCGTATGTGCTCGTCACTGCGAGCAGGGCTCTGGTGGCGGCGAGCTCTTCATAGCTGTTCGCGGATGTCATCGTCTGACTCGCCTCCTTCGTCCCTTTGAGATTCTCGCTAGGGCTCCTTCCTCGGCTGCGAGACTTGCTCGCCTGAGGGCTAGGAGTGCGATATGGGCGTCTCCGGTTATCAGGGTGAAGCTCCCTTTCTAGTCTTTCCAGTCTCCTTTTCAAGCGAGCATTCTCAGCCTCGTATCTGCGAGAAGACTCCCTCTGCTCGTGGAGCCTTGCCTCGTACGCATCAATCAACCTGGATATCTGCGTGGACCTCGCTGGTCCCTGACTCTCTTCTGAGGCTGGTCTTTCCAAGCGAGCTCTCTGTTCTGAACGTCGGACTTCAGACCTAATCCTGCGAGGAGCAGGTGGCTCTTGAATATCTCCTGCTTGGGGGGCATTGCTGCTGTGACCAGACATCTTAAACTCATTTCTTGATGTGGGCTCTTCTCAGGGAAAGATGAACGCTTCCCACAGACGGCGCCAATTGTAGATGCAATTATTATGCAACACAAATAAATATGAGAGAAAGATTATCAAGAAGAGGACAAGGAATACAAGATGCCAATCACACAACAAAGGATGTACGTGGTTCAGCCAAGATGTGCCTACGTCCACGGTGGTGCAGTCGATATTATTTCTATATACTCCGGAGAGTGGTTACAGAGAATACAACTTGTCCTTTTGCCCCGAACCTAGGGTTTAATATATACATGTGCATGTAGATGAGTGGGGGTGATGGGTCCTCCACGTTTTCCATTTCCCCCATAACTTCCCTTTCATGGGATCGTGGAGGGAGACTGGATCAATTATAAAAGATGAGGGGCCTGGACTTTGGGCAGCTAGGATTGGGCTACTCGTCCAGGCCCATAGTTCTAAATTTCGGGTACCCACAGTCGGCAATCCAGTTACCACCAACTCCGGTTGGTCGGCAATTCAATTACCAAGCAGGACATTTCGTCCTTCTACAGATATATATATAAATATTCACCAGTGAATAACAAAGATATTTTACAAAGTGTTTCCAAGAACATGAAATTGTAAAAGAAACTAAATCATCCTTCTTTATTAAAACCAAGCAGATTACATACGATTGGATTCATTACATACAAATATCCTATTCTATGGGTTTTTTCCCTTCTTCTTTTGACATAGGTTCCACCCCAGCTGGAGGATCATCTAATGCATAAGGAGAGTTGATGAAGTTTAGATCTCGCAACATTCTAACATTAGTTATGGATGGTCGATCAAGCAGGTGCTCTGGATGAGATATCTCAAAGTTTGAATGAAGACTATAGTCATCAAGATACTTAGAGATCAAAACACGAGGAATAGCACGGGCTGGAATCCAACTAAGGTCAAGTTTGAAAGGAGGTACAGGTAAATCAAGAACTCCAGGTTCATAATAATCCCACAAAAAATGACCTTGCTCCAGTTTGAGAACACATAATGCATTCAACCACCCCTGCTTATATCCTTCATTGTTCGACTGTTCCAAACGAGCATCAAGATGATACAGTGCTTCATTATACCCAGCCATCCAAAATTCCTTGGGCTGCTTGTGGAATTGATAAGTTAATCTTTCAAGTTGCTCGTGGAGATTTTTCAGCAGAATTTCTTTACTTTCCAGTACACAACTCTGATTGGAGAGTTGGTCGGTGAGACCTTGAATTTTCTTAGGCATTTATTCCAAAGCCTGATTCTTCGCCGTCAACTGAACTCCTTGATTTTCTAAGGCCAATTGGGTTCTTGTCTCATCAATAGTAACCCGACCGGACCTTGCTCATCCACGGGAAGAAGATCTTTCTCTGCCACGAGCAGGTGTGGAAAGCCCAGTTCATTTCAAAGTTTCCAACTCATCCCGTAAGTTAGCATTTTCTACTTCTAGAAAGGAAAAACCATCATCATTAATTGGGACCAAGGCTCCCGAAGATGATGAGGCAGCAGATTTGAGCTATTTTATTTCCTCCTGCAAATTGATGTTCTCTTGCTCTAACAGCTTTGCAATATGTTTGTGCTCTTCGACCTCAAGCTTTAACACACTTTCCTTTTTCTCGTGAGCTGAAATGTACTTGTCATATCCCTTATCAGCACTCAATTGTTGATACTTTTTCTCATGACCTTGATGCAAGAGTGTGGTGGATTCTTTATACTGCTTCTTAAGCTCTTCGATCATTCCTTGAAGCCCTTCAATCATTTCGTAATAAGCTACGTTGTTAACTACAGCACGATCAAGTAAGCACTTCAAGTATTGATAAGCATCAGTTTCTCATTCAGAAGCATCTGATCCGAGGATGTCAATTATTTGGGCCTCAGTCAGGTTGGCATGATCAGCTTTGAAATAGTCATTACACTTCTTCATCAACTCTGTATCATTAGCTGATAAGAGTTCCATTCTGGCTACAAACTAGCAAAGAGAAGATGAAAAGCAAAATTAACAATCATACGAATAGAGTAAGTAAGAGAGAAATTCCAGACAAACCACAAAAGTTCATTTTTTATTCATCATGATAAAGTAAAACACTGTTCAGAGTTACATCCAAGAAAATAACAAAATAAAAGACCCGAGCAACTTTAAACCTTCTCCTTATTTCCTACGATTTCTTCGGACGATTTGGAGGAAGAGGTTGGTTGCTCGAACAGTGATGGATGCTACTCGGCAGGTGCACTTGCTCGGATGGTTGAATGATAGCAATAACAGGGACTTGCTCTCCTATCACAGAAGACTCATTTGATGCAGCCTCATCTTCTTCTTCTTCTCTAGGAGAGGGAAGAGGGCCATGAAAGAAGTCTTTTTCTTGAGGAGCTCTTCGGCAGACTTCAATTTCTCTTCTACCTCTGTCTTCTATTGCTCAACATCTAGAAGCTTGGCAACATTCTCCTCAGCATATTTAAGCTTGACCTCAAGCTCCTTATTATTATGTTCAGCTTCCTTTAATTTCTTCTCCAACTCTTTGGAGGCAGTCACAACTTGATCTCTATCTAGTTCAAAAGACTTGAATTATTTCTCCCAAGCACTTTTGTCTTCCTCATACTTCTGACGAGATTCATTCAAGGATCGAGTTAATCCATCAAAAGCTTCTTCTACCCCATCAGAGGAGCTAGAAGCCTTAATAGCTTCATCTTTCTTCAAAATACTATTAAAGCATGTCACGAGCTGAAAAAGGAAGAATTTTGAGTCAATATATCAACAATAGTATTAGAAAATAAAGGAGTCAAACTAATGATACTTACTGAACTAAGGTATTGAGCAGCCAATGTAGTAAGTCTCTCACGAGAGAAGGTGTCTTCAACACCTTGGGATTCTGGAATAGTCCAAGATCTTATCAAGCCCACATCGGAGCTCGGAGCAACAAGAGCATAAACATTACCTTCAACATTTGAAGGTTGAGAAATAGGGTCAACAGGTCTCTCAGAAGAACTTTTTTTCAATCTCCTCAGAGGAGCTAGAGCACTTTCAATTAAAGGTGCTGTCTCTAATGGCGAGATGACAACAGTCTCACTCGAAGGTGAAATGACAACAGTTTTACTTGGAGGCACTGGGGGCTTCTTGCTAACTTTTTTAGCAGCAATAGAGGGGGGTACATCTATATTCTGTATCCCCTCATCTGGGACATCTTGTTTAATTTTCTTTGCCTCTTCAGCAGCAAGGGCAGATTTATCAAAAAATACAGGAGCTTTCCTCTTCTTCATTAGATCAGTAATAGGAGAACTTAAGTCAGAAGCAGATCCTTCCACACCAGTTTCAGAAATTGGAACCTGATCAAGATCAACCGCCACAGGATGAGCAATGAAAGACGAGGTGGAAGTTCTGTACCGCAGCAAGTAAGAAGCAGTTCTAATGTGCTCCCCAGCAACTGATTGATGCAAACCCTCGATAAGTTTTAAATCTTTTATGTTAACGTCAATCTCTTTTGGAGGTTTCCTTTTACTGTCAACTGTAAAAAACAAATTAATGTCAGTGATACATTTCATCGAACACAAAGAAAATAAGATTTCAAAAAATAAAAACAACCTATCCCATTGCCATAAGGTGGACACTTGGGACCTTGGTACACATCGTTTCCCTCTAATGGGGGGTGTTGCCAATTTTTCATCACTACCCCATGAACAAAATAGTCTTTATTGGCATCGGGAAGATTGACAACTAAAGCTCTATTCAGAAATCTAGTTCTTAAATATAAAGTAGCATCACTGGTAACCCATCTATAACAATATATGATTTCTGGGATTCCCAAACGAGTTCCATGAAGTTGATTCAACCTATGTACGCTATTAACTACCTTCCATGTATTTGGAGCTACTCTTGCAGGTACAATATCGAAATATTGGCAAAACTCCAAACACAGGGAATTTGGCGGGAAAGAAAAGCCACACTCAGCTAAAAAAAGACTTGGGAACCAGTGTCCCCCCGCAAAGGAAAGTAAATCAGAAGGACAAGAAAGTTCTTCCAAAATAACCCACGAGGGGATTGAAAACTCAGACCAAAATTTATCCAATGATTCAACAAGATAAACCATGGTGAATAAAATAAATAGAGAAGAGGGAAGAAAATCTTACAGAAGAAAGAGAAATCGGTTGATAATGAAGGATGGAAGGAACGAAGGCACAAGAGAAAGAGAAAACACAAGAATTCAAAAATACAGATTTGAAAAGTAGAAGACGACTAGATTTCTGTCGCATTTAAATACTTTACCTCGGGAATGGAGAAAAACAATGATTACCAAGAAAGACGCTTGCGTTTCCGGCGGCTGAAAGAGAAAAAGGGCACAAATATCAAAGTGACAGTGGAAATTTAAAATATTTATGAAAGTAAGTAATCCAAGAAGTTTTCTAGCAAAATGTTACACACTCCTCCTCAACACCGAACTGTGAAACATTGGGGGCTTCTATTGATACCAAATTTAATCTGCTGACGTAGACCAATCACACAAAGACACGTGTCAACTTACATGGAAAATATGAAGACCATCGACGAGCAGTATACTTGAAGCGCTCCGAGCTTCCGAGCAACTTAAGCGATGCGAACAACTAAAGCGTGCCGAGCAACTTAAGCGGTGCGAGCAACTAAAGCGTGCCGAGAAACTTAAGCGGTGCGAGCAACTAAAGCGTGCCGAGCAACATCAGCGGTTCGAGCAACTGAAGCACACATAGCGTACACATCAAGAAAACCAAAAGGCAACTACGTATTAAATGTGAATTATTATCGTACAGATGTACATGTCTTCTAGATAACAACGCATTATCCTTTGATATGTATAGCCTCAAGGCTATAAATACATTGTAAACTCCTCATAAGAGGGGGACTCTGAATTTCTTGGTAAACCCTATTATCAAGATTCAAGGCAAACAGTCAGTAATACAAAATAGTGGACGTAGGCCATTTTCATAAGGCTGAACCACTTTAAAAATCCTTCGTCTTATTTATTTCATTTTTATCCGTGATTGATTAATTAGATATAATCTAGTTTTTTACATCAACACTCGGTGATATTAAAATTTTGGTAGGATCAACTTGGATTCTATTTTCAGAAATCACATATCCTTAAAGTTTTATTTCTTTCATCAAAAAAATCATATTTGATCTTCTTAGCATATAACCGATGGTTTTTTAGAGTGCCTAATACTGTCTGTAGATGTTAAGCACACTTTACTGGATTTTGGGAATAAATAAGAATATCGTCAACGAAAAGGATAACAAACTGGTCAAGAAAAGGTCTAAAGACTCTATGCATAAGATACATAAAAGTTGCGGGCGGTGCATTGGTTAATTCGAAAGATATTATGGTAAATTTGAAATGTCCATAACGAGTTCGAAAAGAAGTTTTGGGAATATCTTCTTCTCTTACTCGCAATTGATGGTAACCAGATCGAAGTCTATTTTATAAAAAAAACCTTGCTCCTCGAAGTTGATCGAATAGATTTCCTATTCGGGGTAGAGGATACTTATTCTTAATAGTCACCGAGTTTAGCTTACGATAATCTATGCATAACCTAAAGCTTCCATCCCGTTTCTTGACAAATAATGCAAAAGCTCCCCAAGGACATGAAGTTAGGTGAATAAAAATCTTTTCAAGAAGATCATCTAGTTGAGTACGAAGTTCGCTAAGTTCTAAAGGATCCATTTGATATAGAGATCTCGAAATAGGGAGAGTATTAGGATAAAGATTTATGCTAAATTCTATTTCTTGAAAAGGGGTTTTCCTGGTAATTCTTCTCGGCAAACATCTTCGAATTGTTCCAAAATCCTAGAAATTAAGGAAGAAGAATTTTGAATTTGGAAAACTGATGGTTCAGATGGACCTGATCCTTAAAATATAAAGGAACAATTATTTTTGTTTCGAAAATAAATTTTCTTGGCATGACAATCAATATAAGCGTGATGTCTTGATAGAACATCCATACCGATAACAATATTGTAAGGACAAATGTCCAACTGAGTCAATTTGTAAGTGTTAGCTTAATTCCGGACAAAACTATTTGAGTCATAGGATAGAAGTTGTGACCTTTCAAGCCTATGACATTGGAGGTGAAGACGTAGCGGCAAAGTTTAACGAGATCACATCATATGTCGCGTTTCGTGCCTTGTGTCGTCATCGACTTTCCAAGGATCTCTCAGTTATGAATGCATATGTTATATTGATACTTGGAAATTTATTATTGGGTGTTAGAATTTTTGTCAATTTTTTTTGAATTCATACTATCTAAAGATTTTATTTTCGGACACCTTTTCGTAGAAAAATCATAACTAATTAAAAAAATTAGAAAATTACGAAACTGGTGGCCACAAGTTCGTATTGAAATTTTCTAGATTAATAGACCAAAATCTCATTTGATATGTCGTTCGAATGACCCTAGAATGTCGTTCGAACGACCTTGGAATGTCGTTCGAACGACCGAATAGTTTTTGGTGCGAAAATGGAAGTTTTTCAGCAGTTTTTCTTTTGTAACTTCTCACTACTTTTCTACCCATTTATGTAGTGAGGGAATTAATATTGTTGCATTACCTTTTCCAACTTCTAAATAGAGAAACCTTTAATAGAAGTCCCTTGAGTTTTCGTGAATCTTCAATGGTTTAATCTTCAAAATAAAAACCAAGTTTACACCCAATTCATTTGTATGATCCAAGTTTCAACATGACTGTAATACCCCGTATTTTATACTTTCTAAATTTGGGGATTTATTAAATTTAATGTGAGTTATTAATTTAATATAAATCCGGAAATTAATTATTTTTAATCACTAACGTGATGAGAGTTAGTAATCATTGGAAACTTGTTGAATATTACTAATGAGTAAAGTAATATAATATTGGTACTATTAGATGTCACGAGTGAATAAAATGACAATATTGGAAATTTGAGTCGGGACGCGCCTGTGTCGCATCGGGACTAAATATTGATTAATAAAAGTGAATAAATTATAAGTCGCTCGTATGGTCGTTTTGAGTGCGCCAAAGTGTCCGTAAGGGTCGAGATAGTCAGAAAAGTGTACCCGGGGATTTAGTTTGGGTCTCGGGGCGTTTTTAGGCCTATTTAGCACCCCGGGAGGGCATTTTGGACATTTTGCATTTTTGGGTAATTAAACCCACAAAATTTATTAGGTTATATCAGCCATTTGGAATGGTCTTTTAGGGTTAGCAGACTCACAACCTTAGAACGGCCATTAGAGAGAAAGGGTAGAAAGCTTTCCAAGCAATCCAAGGCCAAAAATTCATCCGGTTGCACCGCCACCACCACCAACGCGTAGATCGCGCGACGGGGAACACAACAACACCAAATTCGTCCACAAATCAGAACCCTGAAATCTCCAGGCAAGTATTTATCTTGCTTAATTTCGTTAATGCATCATTCATGTTAGTCTAGGGTTGATTAGGAGGAGTTTCATAGAAGAAAACCCATGTTGGAGATAGGAAAATTGCATGTAGTAATGATATGAATGAAAATATGGAAATCCCTTCATATGTAGAGGTTTAACCACGAATTTTTGATGAATTAGAAGTAGAAATTCTGGAAAAAGACTGATTAGAACAAAGCTAAAGAAATTTCTAGGGTTCATGAGATTTATATAAGTTTTGGCCCATTAATCCATGGATATTGATGAAAATTCGCATGCTTTACGTAGGAGATGTTTAATTTGGATTTATAATGTTTGTAGTACGAATTTCTGGGAGTTTGGGTGTTAAAAATTTGAATTTGGGTGATGTTGGATGATAGAACCCGTAACTGTTAATCACCAGAATTCGCCATACCTGTTTGATCGATCGATCGAACCAGGAGTGTCGATCGATCGACGCATCGATCGATCGAGCCCCTGCCATCGATCGATCGACCCCTCCTGGCAGACTCAGGTTTCCCCTTTAAATAGTTAATTCAATTCAAATGAGTAATAATCTTTGGACATCCTTATTAAAATATTTTGGGAGATAAAGAAGACCAGTAGGACTTATTAAAAATATGAAACCTTTAATGTAAGACGAGATTTATAATTTTTATAGGGATGTTTACATATAAGGGACGATGGAATTATGTACTAAAGGGAGGGACGCATAAGGTAGTTACGTTGGAAAAATAGATGAGTACCTACTGAATTTTACACTTAGGAGAATGGAATCCATGAGTGTTACGTAGTAAGTTGGAATAATCCCTCGAATTAAAGTAAGAGACGAACCGTTATACGTGATAACTAAATGACGAGAAATAAGGACAAATGTCATAATTATGGGTTATGAGATGTACCTAAACTCGATATAGTAATAGTAGTATATTTATATGACTGTGTTTGTGCATATACTATATACGTGTGAAAATTATGCCCGCGCTCTTTCTATCCCTGAGGTTACAACGCTGGGACAGTCTTATCTCGACGAGCCTTTATGGGGGATATTGACTCGTACCCTAGAAGATAGAAATCCTTTGGTACAGGCTATTGAATCAATAGTTCAGACGGTCCTAAGAGATGTGTGGGCATGTACTGACCTCTTAGAGACTTGGAATCTATGCTTCGCCTCAATATTTTTGTGTTTGTGTTTGTACAGTTCGAGAGTGATTCCGAACTTGTATTTCCCTTAGTACGAGTGATACGGGGACTGGATAGTAGAGTATGCCCGCACTATAATTATTATGTGGGGTGCCGTTGGAATATATATATTATGTGAGTATTATATATATATATATATATATATATATTAAATTCTGGAATTTGGGAACTACCTACTGTGTTTATGGTAAGTAAGAAAATGAATCATTATTTCAATTGGGAAACATGTGTGTGAAAAGTATAATATGATACTGAGAAACTTTATTAGCAAATAAGGTTTAAATGAGAACTTTGTTATTTAATGAAATTAACCTCTTACTCAATTGAAATTGTCAGTTTAAATCTTACGTGCAACCTAAGATAAGATAAGTTAAATCGCTGGGAAGGTTAGTGCGATAGGTGTGCACATTAGAAGAGAGGTGAGAATTTCTCAAGGGAGTGTCGCACTAATATGTTGTTGCATTGTCTAGTAAACATTTTAAATACTTGCTAAACAAATTTTAAATCGTTTTTACAATCGGGCTCTGACCCGTTTCCATTTTTTTTCTCTCTTGTATATGTATATGTATGTATTACAGGTGCCCAGCCACAGGGGCGTCTTGCATAGGATCCTTTGGAAGGAACGCGCTGCAGCTTAGGTGGGAGTTGCAGGCCTCTTGCTTAGACGACCTCATTTAATTGATTCTACTCCTAGCATTATTCCAGTTGGGCATGTGTCGCCATTTTCATTATTTAGTTGCTTCATTGGACATTGTGATTCATTTATTTCTAGTATTTACACTTTGGGATTTATTATTGTCAGGATGTTTTTCCTTTAAATTTTAATGTTGGAATTACTTAGTTGGATGTTTAATTAATGGATTGTTTGTTCCAGTATAGTTGTTGTGTGATCCTTTAATTATGAATTTCGTAAAGTTTAAATGTTGGTTTATTTAAATAAAATTTGGAAACTAATGTCTAAAATAGTTTTGACACTTAGCTTAATTATTTAGGGTGTTAAATTGGAAAAGTTATTTTTACGACAATGATGCTAAGAATGAACCAACCGTTCACCTTGATTATAATTTAATAAAGGACTAATCACCCGGTATTTAATTAGGCGGGGTGTCATAGGTGGTATCAGAGCATCAGGTTCTAGTGTCCTTAGGATCAGTACGGCTTATTTCGTTTCCAGCTTAGCGTCTTTGAATTAGAGCCCTAACACTAGGAATGTTGTATTCATCTGTATGCGTTGGAAATTCGTACTTTTGCGATTTGTTGATGTGAATGTTGAATTTATTCAAATTATTTTTTTTAAAAATTTTCAGATGGCCCGTCAGGACGAACAAGCTAAGGCCATTGGGGAAGTTGATGAGCAAGGATAACTCACACCTCAGGTGTCTCCGAATAGTGTACCAATCACCGAATTTGCGGGCATTGTGGCACAAGCAGTTACCACTGCAGTCTTACAGTACCACGAACGCAGCATGAAGCTTGGAGGAGGCAAAAGACCTAGAGAGGTTGATCAAATTCATGTGACTAAAGTAGAGAATTGTGCGAAGGCACCGAAATTGCGACAACAAACCACTCAAGGCCGAGACAGTCCCAGAGGTAACAAAATTTTTGTAAAGGGCCAAAAGCATCAGGGCCAACAAAGTTGGGGTCAGAATGAAGTCACAAAGAAGTGTTTCAAATGTGGAATGGACGGTCATAAACGTCAATCTTGTCCAAATCAGACTGGGGAGAAACCACAACCTGACCAACGAGAAATTTCAGGACTCTGCTCTAAATGTGTGCGACCGGGTCACAAGTGGAAGGATTGTCCTCAACCTGACATCGTTTTTTCGCAAATTTCTCAGCAAGGCCAACACCGTCAGCAGCAGGGCCAACAACGTTTTTATCAGGGCCAACAGGGTCGTGGTCAGCAGGGTCAGAGGGGAGGTAATTTTAGGGGCCGATGTTTCGTGTGCGGCAAGAATGGCCATAAGCGCCAGGACTGTCCAGAGGGTGATAGGGCCCCACAGCAACAGGGTGCCCGTAATGAGCCACAGAGGACACTTTTTCCAGCCGCCCTCCCAGTACCAGCTCAGGTACCAGCCCTATTAGCCATTCCAGCCTCTCCAGTGCAACAGGGGCAGTTACTGTACGGACGTGTCTACAACGTCCACCAGGCAGCAACTCCACAGGCACCACCCGCGATTGAGGGTATGTTTCCTATCCATGGTACTATGGGTCGGGTTTTATTTGATACTGGAGCGATGCACTATTTTATAGCTACCCATTTTGCGAAGGCCTTAGGGTTATTAGCCACAGCAGAGAGCACTGTGACGTGTGTCGACTCACCCCTGGGAAATGGTTCTCTTATTTTCTTTATATGCCGGGGTATGGGGGTAGAGATTGGTAGTTTGGTATTACCAGCAGACATGTTAGTCTTAGATATGCATGAGCATGACGTTATTATCGGTATGGATTGGCTCGCAGCTTACAGAGCCATGATAGATTGTTTCGGTAGGAGTATTGTCTTTGCCATCCCCGGGCAAAAGATGTTTGTAGTGGCGATGCCTCGCCCAGAGGGAGGCTCGACCGCTCATTTGTATTACATAGAGGAGGATACCTCTAAGGAGGTTGTGACTCCCTTAGACTCCATCCCAGTTGTTCGTGAGTATTCCGATGTATTTCAGGAGATACCAGGCCTACCCCCCAGTCGAGAGATAGATTTCGTCATAGATTTATTACCAAATACTAGACCTATAGCACGCGCTCCATACCGTATGGCTCCGGCAGAGATGCGAGAGTTACGAGACCAGATAGAGCAGCTGTTAGGTCAGGGCTTCATTCGAAGGAGTACCTCACCTTGGGGCGCTCCAGTTTTGATTGTGAAAAAGAGAGATAGTTCACTGAGGCTATGTGTGGACTATCGGGAACCGAACAAGGTCATGATACGGAACAAGTATTCGTTGCCTCGAATCGATGATCTGTTCGACCAACTGAGGGGAGAAACTTTCTTTTTGAAGATAGATCTGAGGTCGGGGTACCATCAGCTATGAATTAGGGAGCAGGATGTTTCAAAGACTGCTTTCTTGACGAGATATGGGTCCTATGAGTTCAGAGTGATGCCATTTGGCCTCACAAATGCTCCAGCCGTATTCATGGACTTGATGAACCGAGTGTTCAGAGAGTTCTTGGATCAGTTTGTCATCATCTTCATAGATGACATTCTGATATATTCACACTCCGAGGAGGATCATACCGAGAACTTGAGGCAGGTTCTTCAGACTCTACGAGAGCATCAGCTGTATGCTAAGTACGAGAAGTGCGGGTTCTGGTTGCGGGAAGTACAGTTCTTGGGGCATGTCATTTCTGAACGGGGGATAGCAGTTGACCCGAGTAAAGTGTCAGCGGTGAGGGAGTGGGGACAACCCACGACACCGACGGAAGTGCGTAGTTTCTTGGGATTAGCCGGATACTACAGGAGATTCATTCGGGGTTTCTCCAAAATAGTGGGTCCATTGACGAACTTGACTCGCAAGGGGGTACCATATGTTTGGGACGATGCTTGTCAATTGGCCTTCGACGAGCTGAAAGACAAGCTTACTTCAGCACCGGTCCTTGCCTTACCTAAGACGGGCGTGGAGTACCTGGTTTACACCGATGCCTCTTTACGGGGACTTGGGGGAGTACTTCAGCAGGAGGAGAAGGCTATAACTTTTGCGTCCTGCAAGCTTAAGCCACATGAAAAAAATTACCCCACCCACGACCTGGAGTTAGCAGCGGTCGTTTTTGCATTAAGGATATGGAGGCACTACTTATTGGGGGAGAAATTTTGCTTGTTCACGGACCACAAATCACTGCAGTACCTGTTCACTCAGCGAGAGCTGAATTTGCGTCAGCGCAGGTGGTTAGAGTTTGTGAAGGACTATCAGTTCGACATACAGTACCATCCGGGGAAGGCCAACGTAGTTGCTGATGCGTTGAGCCGTAGACCAGTAGACGATGTAGCGAATGTTTGGAAGGCAAAGTGGGAAGATTTGGGTCACCAGGACACAGTAGCCCATTCCTTCATATCTGTCATGACAGTGACACCCGAGATTGTTACGAGGGTGATACAGGCACAGACCGCAGACCCATTTTGCCAGGAGCAGATTGTACGACTTTTAGCCGAGGGTGCTGAGTCCTATTCTGTTAGTTCTGAGGGGGGTTTAAGGTTTAATGGGAGATTAGTTGTTCCGGAAGGAGCAAAATTACGTCATGCAGTAATGACCCAGTCCCACGGGTCTCGATTTGTAGTACATCCTGGGGGAGATAAGATGTACCAGGATATGAGGCAGCAATACTGGTGGAGTGGGATGAAAAAGGATATTGCTGAGTTCGTGTCCAAGTGTTCTACCTGCCAGCTGGTAAAGGTGGACCATTAGAAACCGTCAGGGTTACTTCAGCCATTGGAAATACCCGCGTGGAAGTGGGAGAGTATTTCCATGGATTTTATTACGGGGTTTCCTACATCACAGCGGGGCCACGACTCCATCTGGGTGATTATGGATCGATTGACCAAGGTGGCTCATTTTTTGCCGGTGCGGACAGACTATACCACGGGTCAGTATGCTCAGTTGTTCATTGCTGAGATTGTCAGATTACATGGGGTGCCCCTGAATATTGTGTCAGATAGAGACAAGATTTTCGTGTCGCATTTCTGGGAGAGCTTTCAGGAGGCTATGGGTACAAAGTTGAGGTTGAGTTCAGCTTATCACCCACAGACAGATGGACAAACAGAGCATACTAATCAGATGTTGGAGGATATGCTACGCATGTGTGTCCTTGATTTTGGAGGAGGTTGGGAGCCACACCTTCCACTAGTAGAGTTCGCTTATAATAACTCTTATCAGTTCACAATTGGCATGGCTCCATTCGAGGCTTTGTATGGCAGGCCTTGTTGTTCCCCAACTTGTTGGCTAGAGGTTGGGGATAACAAGTTGCTCGGACTAGAGGTGATTCAAGAAACCTCCGCTAGGATTGAAATGATCAGGAGTCGCATTCGAGTAGCCCAGGACAGGCAGAAAAGCTACGCCGATGCAAAACGGTTCTTCCGAGAGTTTAATGTGAGGGACCAAGTATTACTACGTGTATCTCCTATGAAAGGAGTGACGAGGTTCGGGAAGAAAGGGAAATTGTCCCCGAGGTACGTGGGACCATTTCCCGTTATCGAGAGGATTGGGCTGGTAGCATACAGATTGGGACTGCCCGAGCATCTACATCGCATCCACGACGTATTCCACATCTCGTCGTTGAGACGATACCTTCGAGATGACATGGCTTACACCCACATCGCGAAAGAAGAGATAGACTTACAGCCTGACAGCTCTTACGAGGAGAGACCAGTGGCTATCCTAGACCGTAGCGAGAGGAGATTGAGGTCGAAAGTAGTTCCACTTGTACGGGTCCAGTGGGAGCATCATAATGTGGAGGAATCCACTTGGGAGCACGAGGCAGATATGCGTGAGAGATATCCAGATTTATTCTTACCAGGTATGCCTTATTTTCCGAATTTCGGGACGAAATTCCATTATTAGGGGGGAAGTATGTAATACCCCATATTTTTATGCTTTCTAAATTTAGGGATTTATTAAATTTAATGTGAGTTATTAATTTAATATAAATTCGAAAATTAATTGTTTTTAATCACTAACGTGACGAGAGTTAGTAATCATTGGAAACTTGTTGAATATTACTAATGAGTAAAGTAATATAATATTGGTACTAATAGATGTCACGAGTGAATAAAATGACAATTTTGGAAATTTGAGTAGGGACGCGCCCGTGTCGCGTCGGGACTAAATATTGATTAATAAAAGTGAATAAATTATAAGTCGCTCGTATGGTCATTTTGAGTGCGCCAAAGTATCCGTAAGGGTCAAGATAGTCAGAAAAGTGTACCCGGAGATTTAGTTTGGGTCTCGGGGCGTTTTTAGGCCTATTTAGCACCCCGGGAGGGCATTTTGGACATTTTGCATTTTTGGGTAATTAAACCCACGAAATTTATTAGGTTATATCAGCCATTTGGAATGGTCTTTTAGGGTTAGCAGACTCACAACCTTAGAACGACCATTAGAGAGGAAGGTAGAAAGCTTTCCAAGCAATCCAAGGCCAAAAATTCATCCGGTTGCACCGTCACCACCACCAACGCGTAGATCGCGCGACGGGGAACACAACCACACCAAATTCGTCCACAAATCAGAACCCTGAAATCTCCAGGAAAGTATTTATATTGCTTAATTTCGTTAATGCATCATTCATGTTAGTCTAGGGTTGATTAGGATGAGTTTCATAGAACAAAACCCATGTTGGAGATAGGAAAATTGCATTTAGTAATGATATGAATGAAAATCTGGAAATCCCCTTCATATATAGAGGTTTAACCACGGATTTATGATGAATTAGAAGTAGAAATTCTGGAAAAAGACTGATTAGAACAAAGCTAAAGAAATTTCTATGGTTCATGAGATTTATATAAATTTTGGCCCATTAATCCATGGATATTGATGAAAATTCTTATGCTTTACGTAGGAGATGTTTAATTTGGATTTATAATGTTTGTAGTACGAATTTCTGGGAGTTTGGGTGTTAAAAATCTGAATTTGGGTGATGAAGGATGATAGAACCCGTAACTGTTAATCAACAGAATTCGTCATACCTGTTTGATCGATCGATCGAACCAGGAGTGTCGATCGATCGACGCATCGATCGATCGAGCCCCTGCCATCGATCGATCGACCCCTCCTAGCAGACTCAGGTTTTCCCTTTAAATAGTGAATTCAATTAAAATGAGTAATAATCTTTGGACATCCTTATTAAAATATTTTGGAAGATAAAGAAGACCAGTTGGACTTATTAAAAATATGAAACCTTTAATGTAAGACGAGATTTATAATTTTTATAGGGATGTTCACATATAAGGGACGATGGAATTATGTACTAAAGGGAGAGACGCATAAGGTAGTTACGTTGGAAAAATAGATGAGTACCTACTGAATTTTACACTTAGGAGAATGGAATCCATGAGTGTTACGTAGTAAGTTGGAATAATCCCTCGAATTAAAGTAAGAGACGAACTGTTATACGTGATAACTAAATGACGAGAAATAATGACAAATGTCATAATTATGGGTTATGAGATGTACCTAAATTCGATATAGTAATAGTAGTATATTTAAATGACTGTGTTTGTGCATATACTATATACGTGTGAAAATCATGCCCGCGCTACTTGCTATCCCTGAGGTTACCGCGCTGGGACAGTCTTATCTCGACGAGACTTTATGGGGGATATTGACTCGTACCCTAGCAGATAGAAATACTTTGGTACATGCTATCGAATCGATAGTTCAGACGGTCCTAAGAGATGTGTGGGCATGTACTGGCCTCTTAGAGACTTGGAATCTATGCTTCGCCTCAATATTTTTATGTTTGTGTTAGTACAATTCGAGAGTGATTCCGAAGTTGTATTTCCCTTAGTACGAGTGATATGGGGAATGGATAGTAGAGTATGCCTGCACCATAATTATTATGGGGGGTGCCGTTGGAATATATATATTATGTGAGTATTTTATATATATATATTAAATTCTGGAATTTGGGAACTACCTACTGTGTTTATGGTAAGTAAGAAAATGAATCATTATTTCAATTGGGAAACATGTGTGTGAAAAGTATAATATTATTCTGAGAAACTTTATTAGCAAATAAGGTTTAAATGAGAACTTTGTTATTTAATGAAATTAACCTCTTACTCAATTGAAATTGTCAGTTTAAATCTTACGTGCAACCTAAGATAAGATAAGTTAAATCGTTGGGAATGTTAGTGCGATAGGTGTGCACATTAGAAGAGAGGTAAGAATTTCTCAAGGGAGTGTCGCACTAATATGTTGTTGCATTGTCTAGTAAACATTTTAAATACTTGCTAAACAAATTTTAAATCGTTTTTACAATCGGGCTCTGACCCGTTTCCATTTTTTCTCTCTTGTATATGTATATGTATGTATTACAGGTGCCCAGCCATAGGGACGTCTTGCATAGGATCCTTTGGAAGGAACGCGCTGCAGCTTAGGTGGGAGTTGCAGGCCTCTTGCTTAGACGACCTCATTTAATTGATTCTACTCCTAGCATTATTCCAGTTGGGCATGTGTCGCCCTTTCCATTATTCAGTTGCTTCATTGGACATTGTGATTCATTTATTTCCAGTATTTACACTTTGAGATTTATTCCTGTCAGGATGTTTTTCCTTGAAATTTTAATGTTGGAATTACTTAGTTGGATGTTTAATTAATGGATTGTTTGTTCCAGTATAGTTGTTGTGTGATCCTTTAATTATGAATTTCGTAAAGTTTAAATGTTGATTTATATAAATAAAATTTGGAAACTATTGTCTAAAATGGTTTTGACACTTAGCTTAATTATTTAGGGTGTTAAATTGGAAAAGTTATTTTTACGACAGTGATGCTAAGAATGAACCAACCGTTCACCTTGATTATAATTTAATAAAGGACTGATCACCCGGTATTTAATTAGGCGGGGTGTCACAATGACATTTGTTTGAGATCATTTTTGGCACCGAGTTTTATTCTTTACACCATAGAGATTGTTTCTTGCAGAAGATTCCGTGTACGTGGATTTTCATACGGTGGACTCCGTGTGCGTGAAGGTAGTTTTTCCCCATCGGTGGACTCGAGACGTAGGTGGACCCCTAGGTTGTCGCTAGGCGGAGGTGGAAGGAACGAAGAGCGTCAAGGCTTGCGAGGGCGCCGAGTCGTTGTGTAAGTATTCTGTCGTGTCCTTTGTAATTCCATACTTAGTGGACTTATGACTGCGCCGTCCGAGATTTTTTCCATTGTGGGTTTTCCTCGTACATCGCGGCGTTGTGGTTGTGTTTATTTTATCTTGCAATTTCATCAAGATGTATGCTATGTTTAACAAGATAAAATTTGGGTTTGACCACAAAAATGGAGTAATTAGTGTCTAACTAAATTAGGTAATTTTAGTTTACTTTATTTCAACTCAAAATTAATTATTTGGCAAAATTCATGTTAATCTTGAATTAAGCATGTTTTAAATTTGAACTTTGGTTTGTGTAAATTTGCACTTGAATGAAAGTTATGATTTAGAAGAAGATAATTTAATTTTTGAAAGAAATTAAAAATTAGAAATATTCCGTGAACCATCCCTTTAGAAATTAAAAATTGGTATTTTCCGGGAACCTACGCCCCCAACAAGTGGTATCAGAGCTTATTGATTTAATTTAAAGGAAATCTTCCTCTACAAAGTGGTATCAGAGGAAGAACACTAAATTATCGTGTTAGATCCTTTTTAGGTTTGAATATGAAAATATATCATTTTTGAGGTTTCGTGTTTTTGATAATTCTCACTACGTCTATCGAAAAGCGTGTATGAATGTTATAATGGTTAATTTTCGCATGCTTGCACATGACTCTTCACTTACTATATCATATGCATGATTGCTTGCATGTAACATACACTAGCTTTTGTACTTCATGATATATGTGTTTGCTAGTTGCTTGTGTTTTGAATCTTTTGTATTCTGATTTTTTGTTTATTAGGTTTTATTAAAAAGACAAAAAGATTTTGTTTGTCATTTGAGTTATCCTTATTTTTACAATTTGTTTAAAAATTTGAAAACTCAAAAAGATTTTTTTTTGTGTATTTTAGTTTTACACACTTTATGTGGCATATTCTTGTGTTTGAATCCTATATCACTCTATATCCATGTGGCTAGAACTTTTGGTTATGAATTTTAATTCTTAAAGTGTTCTTTATGATGCTTGCATGGAGTAGTTTGTGATAAGTAGCCAAAAATGTCTATTTATACCCTAAATGGATGCATTTTAGTCACTCGTTTTCAATAAAAATGGCCTTATGTTCGTATTTTATTATTTCTCAGGTCAATATGCTGTCGCAGTATCAAATTATGCTAATTCGATGTAATTGTGATAAAGTAGCGGTCAAATGCGTTAAATGAAGAAAATCAAGCGACCGTGTAGACTGAAGTTCCTTTTGAGCTTGCCCGATGAGTTCTGATTCGCTAGACCCAGTCTCGAACCAAACCTAAGCATAAACTGAACCTAAGCCATCACCCGAGCCTCGTGTGTGTTTAGTTTGTGATTTTATTATTTTTTAAATTTTTATTCGAGTCGTATATAATTTTTTAGTATTTTTTATATTGTATTTGCGTGCGTATAATTGTGTATATTATGGTCCTTTATCGTGTGTCAGGTATTTTTATGTAAAAATAATTAAGTATATTTATTTTATTAGATTTTTTTTTTTTTTTAGTTTTTATTTGTGTTTAGTTTAGCTTGATTTTATTATTATTATTGTTACTGTTATTTTATTAGTTTAGCTTTATTTGAGTCTTTTATTAATAGGTTAGGGATTAAATTTTTAGTTTTATTTATTATTTTGAGTTGTAAATAGTTTTAATGTTATTTTTTCAGTTAAGTACAAAACACACTCCTACCAAACTTCACCTTAACAGCCAAACCACCTGTTGCTTACCCCCAACCCATAACTCCAACTCTAACCCGGAACCTCCACCTGCTAAACCCACAAACCCATGGACCTACATCCGGCCTTAACCCGCACCTGCTATGTCCAACAAGCCACAAACCCAAAATCCGAGCTCAACCCGCCTGCTAGACCTCCAACATGAACCTGATCGCGGGCCAACTGTCCGACAATTCAACCTCCGACCAACTGAAAAATTCCGACAACCTCTCCACTCATATTCGGCCGGACTCCATTTCAACCAACGCCTGCCATCCTCCATAGCTCGACCTTTTAACCCCCCCAACGCTATTAACCCGCTTAAACCCATACGAACCCGGAGCTGATCATTTACCCGAATCCCACCATCCGGACCTGCTTCCATTAACCCGACCAACCAAACTGTCATATCCAACCCATTCCCGTCAATCCGGTTCTTGGCACCGACGACCCAAGGCCATCTCGGACCTGGTCCGTCCAATACCCCATACCCGAAAGCCATTGCCCAAACCCGGATACTACTACTCCCATAAACCAAAACCCTCCCCTGCTATCCCTTTAAAATAGGGACTTCAACATGCCTTTGACCAAATCCTCCCCCTCTTTCTCTCTCCTGCCGATTAAAAATATACCCACATGTCTTTTAAGGATCCGTTTGATATGCTGCGATGGTATGGGTGTTTGATCTGCTTTAGTCTACTTGTTCTCTGGATCGTGAGCTCGTTGCGTGTTCTGAACTCGGTGTATGTTTGTAATGGCTTTATGGATGTGTTTTGGTCTGATGTTTGGGTGGTCTCATGGCTATTCCTAGTTGCAGAGATTCTCTCGTGTTGAGGTTGATGTTTTTAAAGTGGCAGGTCGGTTTGAAGGTTTGTGATGGTTTGATTTGATGGTTTTGAATCCAGCAGGTAGTGGTTTCTTCGTGGAGGTTTCCAATTGGCACGTGTCCTTTGTCTAGAAACATCTAGAATTTTTCAGGTGTGGGCTGTGTTTGAAAACTTATGAATGCTTGTGGGCGGTTGTTTGGTCTTTTAAGAGTAGATGGTGAGGCTAGGTGTATTAGTTGTGGTTTTTTTTAATCCTTACGGCCTGCGTGCCTTTCGGCTTCATTTTGTTGCCTCGTTGGTTGTGTTGGCCTTTGGGCTTTTGTTTTGTATCTTCGCGTTTGCCTCTTTTAATTTATAGAGAATTAAGGTAAAGGTCATGTTCCTTCCTATATTTGGATTTTTAGGACATTGCTTTTCAAGTTTATAAATCTAGTCCCTGTGGTACAATACCTTTATTTTTTTGGTCCGCGCCAGCGGCATTATTTTTCACCATTTTTCATGGTATTTTTAGTACAGGGACTAAATTTATAAAATTATTTGGAGTGTCCTATTTTTATACACTTTGAGCACTATGAGGACCTTTTCCCAAAACCCCCTTTAATTAATTCACATTTCATTAAAAAAAAAAAAAAAAAGTTTGATAGGTAATTTTTATCAAGACAAATGCTATTTCTTCACTTTTTTACCCACATTTGGAGTGTTTGTTAACCATTTTTGCCTAAGGAAAATTTTGCCCAAAAAACTCACGTAACCTCTATTTGCCCAAAATTGTGGAGAAATTTTGCTATGCTCCTTTGGTGGGAAATATTTGTCATGGCATTTACCTAAAATCGTATACTATTCAATAAAAAAATTATAAATAAAAAATTGATATTTTGTATTAAAAAATTGTATATTTTATTAAAACAAACTGGACATTTTTATAAAATAAGATTTTCTAAAATGTTTATTTTTATAACAAAATACAATGTTTTTAAACTGCTTATAAAATTGTTTTCGTTATAAAATTGATTTCATCATTTTGATAAAACTGTTTTCGTTATTTTTTAAAAAAGAAATTGGACGTTACTTTTATTTTAGATAAAAAGTTTAACATTGTTTATAACGTTTTTTTTAAAGCGGTACAAAAGTCCGTTTTGTAAAAAGAACAAAAAATGTTTCAGTTATCTTTTTTTAAATAAAAATAACTGAATATTTCTAAAAAAAAGCTAGATATTTCTAAAAAAAAATAGCTGGATATAACTTTTTTTTTCAAAAATTGTAATTTTTATAAGACATTTTTTTTAAATAGGAAGTTATTTCCATTTTTTTTTAAGTTGAAAGTTATTTTAATTAAGAAAAAAAAGTTGGACGTTTTTTTTAAATTGCTAGATTTAACTTAAAAACATTTTTTTTATATAAAATATAAGCATTTATAAATTTTATATGTTAAAAAGTATTTTTTTATTGTTAAAAGTCCATAAAATATTTTTTAATAACATTTAGTCCAAATTTTTTTATTGGTTATAACGCAAATGGGTAAAAATGACAAGAATTTGCCAACATTATATGGGCAAAGTTTGTATATACCAGGATAAATTTTGGCAATCAAACAATATGAGTAGACAAATAAGTGTCTTTCACTAGGCAAACTATGCATATCAAACACAAAAAAATAGCAAATACAGTTTTTGCCAGCATGCAAATAAAACCTATCAAACAACACGAAATTATCTTTGCCACAACAAAATTTGCCTAGACAGGGCAAATTTTACCATGCCAACACTTTTGCCCAACGTCAATCAAACGGACCCTTAGCTTTGTAAATCCCATAAGAGTAATTCTACTGTGACCGAATTTTAGACAAACTTTTTTCAGACACACTGACGTGGCGGCGTGTTATTGGTTGGTTTGTAGGTCCCACTGGCGTGGACCCCAAAAATCAACCAATAGCAAGCAGCCACGTCAGTGTGTCTGGGAAAAGTCTGTCTAAAATTCGGTCACAATAGAATTTTTCATCCCATAAATCTCTATACCAAAAAATCAACTCGTGGGTGTTATAAACTGCAGGTCCCTTTTTCTTTCGAATGTGTTTCAAGGATGTTAAAAATAACTTTCTTTTTGAAAAACATTTTCCAACTTTTATACGCACCAAGTATGAGAACCAATTTTAGTTAAGTCCAATTTTATCTTGTTTAATCATAAACATGCATCTAGATGATTAAAGCAAGTAAAATAAATAAGTTCATAAAAGTGACGCCGAATGTACGAGAAAACCACTAAGGGAAAAAACCTCGGACGATCCGAGCCAGAAAATCATTATGATGTGTAATTACAAAGTAGAGACGATATACTTACTCAACGACTCGATCCCCATAAGTCTTGATGTTCTTCTGATCCCTCAACCACTCCTCCACAGTTCCCATGCAGAAGCCCTTTTATGATACCTGTCACGTGTCCACAGATGCCTTAGTGTTCATCGATACAACTTGGCAACGTCTACGGATTCAGACCATGAACTTCTTCATTTCTTCACCGCAAAACCCAACGAAACAAATGTTCAAGTGATGAACACACTCTAATGGTGTAAATTAAGATCTCCATAGCATATGAATATGAAAACTCGGATCATGAAACTCTAAGGATACAAAATTCTGAGTGAAACACTCCTTAAATGGAAAACTTGAGTCGGTGGAATCGCTCGAATGAGATCACTTCGTCACTCGAACGAAATGGCCATGTCGCTCGAACGACATGTTCATCTCGCTTAAATGACACTGCAATGTCATTTGAGCGACTGTTAATGTTGTTTGATCCTTCTAAACATAAGGGAAGAATCTATACGACTCTAAACAGTAGTTATCTCAGAATAAACAAAGTTAAAACCTTTTAAAATCATTTTTTTAATAAAAAAAACATCCTAAAAACATTTTTCGAGTCCCATAAACATTACGAATTCATACCTGAGAGATTGGAATGCAATGAAGACCTGAAACGTGCTCCAAATTAATCTCAGCATAATAAATCTTTGAAGCTTGGCCGCAATGTCTTCAATAAACTTTATGTCATAGACTGTGTGGGAATCATGACACTAAAAAATCTATCTATGACTCAAAATAATTTTTTTTTTCCGCGAATAAGTCAAATACTTACAAAAACTCAATTGGAAATTTTGCCCTTACAAATCTCTCCCTTTGACTATTCTGGGACAAGACCCAAACAGTAAATGCCTAAGCCGGGCCGTCAAGCCGTATGACAACTAAATACCATCCCATAAAATCCAAACAGTAAAAATTACAGGACAAGACTAGTAAATGTTTGTCCGACTAGCATGAGCTGCCTGAATGTGATGTAGTCTTGAAATCTTGACTCGCTGAATAATACCTACACACATGAAACTGACAAATATCTTGTGAAGTCTGGAGGAAAAAATGATATAAAAATACCAATATGTAAAACGAACCATTTGTTATACATGTGAGCAAATTATTTTGATACCAATTTGAAATCAAGATATCAATTTGTGCAAACTAATTAATATATATATATAAGCATGAAAGAGTATGATATCAATTTGTAATGCAAAAAAAACTATGTGCTCATAAAAAAAAATAAACTCTCTCCTCCTACATCACATACATCTCTCCCCCTTTTTGTCTCGAATAGACAATAAGTGAAAAAGAGAAATACATCTCTCCCCATTTTTGTCTCGAATAGACAATAAGTGAAAAAGATAAACGAACATCAAATATGCACTGCCAATAAACATAAACCGCTAGCTAAAAATAATCAATAAAGCATATCTAGATAAACATAAACCGCTAGCTAAAAATAATCACAAAGTACCAAATTGTAGCTAACAAACAGTCATAAAATATGAATCATCAAAATCGTTGATGATGTGACTTAAATCAATGTCGTATAGATATTTAACATGCATAATCAACATATACTACATATGAACACCCCATAAGTACCAAAACAGTATGATATTATCATTAAAATAAAGAAGGTACGAAATCATAAGAATCCAAAAATTTCTCCCAGAGGTCGCTCGAACGACTATGCACTGTCATTTGAACGACATTGCATGTCGTTTGAACCATGCATCAAGCGACATCAAACAATGTAAAACAGTAGGCTCTCGCACGATGAAACCCTTCAAGCGACCTTCGTGCGACCCATACCTGACACTTTTCATTAGCTCGCTTGAATCTCGAAAGTCAAAACTTCAAGCGACATGGACTTGTCGCTCGAACGAGGTACATATGTCGTTTGAACGACATCAAAGTTTTTATATTCCAGTTCTAAATGATGAGGTTTTGCCCAGTGAAAATTTTCCTGAAAATATCAACTGGAAATATCAAACAGTAGAAAAACAGACTAAAAACTGAAAAAATAAAGCACGTAAAACAATGTGAGTTTCATGTTAACATAGTCAAACATGGATATGGAGTGAATGGGCGTGAACTATAACAATGAATCACAACTCCGACACATTGAAACGTTCAAGAAGCTCTAATTGATAGCTAAATGTCATCAAACTTAGTTTTAGCTATATGTGACAATTAATATATTGAGATAAATGAACTAAACAAACATCATGCACACAAATTCAAAATTTTGATGATTCTACAAACAATAGCGTCATGATACGACTTTTCAACACTAGGATTCGTGGTGCAAACCCGTTTATATATCCATCCAAACGCCCTCAAATATATATATTCTTTTTCAAGCTCTTTTGAGGATTCTATTTTTCTCAACTTAGAGAAATCCTATTGGCTCTGTTTTGGCATATGAGTCTTTATATCGCCTAAATTTTTTCTTGGGCTCTTTTAAACAGTGACTTTCATGACGAGTTAATTGTACTCTTGCAGCCCTTTCCCGTGAACACTCATCATTTTTTCAATATATGCACTATAAATCTTCACGGTAAACGGTTCCTACATGCACAGCTCCTCCTAAGTCTTATTATACATAGATGACAAAATTGAGATAAGAACGTCTCACCAAACTCAAATATGCATGAGATGTCAAACATTCATATAAACTCGTGCATGTGTGCAAAGATGACATATATACAAAGTCGAATTCAAATGCGAATCAACTTTGAAACATCCCCATTGAGATAATGGTTAAGATCATTCAACGTAGCAACAATTATGACCAAATGTCCTAGTCACATGGATAATAAAATGAAGGGGGTTCAAGCACACCAATATGCCATATCAACCATGAAAAACTCACGACACAAAAATGAACCGAAAATCTTTTTGAGTTTTTCTAAAAATATTTTTGACCCAAAAATATATTTTTTTTATTTTTCTCAAAAATATTTAAAACCAAAAATCTTTTTGTATTTTTCAAAAAATTTTATGAAAAATAAAATCTTTTTGTATTTTTCAAATAAGACTCAATAATTGAAAAAATATAATACAAAGAGATACACATGTCATAACATTAACAAGATATCTATTGTGATGCAAAGACTAGCATATGGCAAACATGGCAACACAATCATCCTTTAGATCTAGCATGGAAAGAATCAAGTGCAACCAAACAAGAACCATGAAGTTTAATTCCTAAAGCCTCTGAGTCCGATTTTCTAACCCAAGTAGGTGTAAAATGACGCATGTGGGTTTTGGGAACCGAAACGACTTTATCCCTTAACTTTCTAGGAGCATTTCTAAGGTCATAAAAATAACGCCTAAGGTGACCCTTCCTACTGCAATGAGAACAAGTGTAAACATGAAGAAGAATATGACCTAAATGTGTATCTCTCCTAACGTTCCTAGTCGGGTCTCTCACACGATTGGTTTAGGATTTTTGAATGGGAACAACACTATCATCATAGCATATACCAAACCTATTTTCCTTGATTTAGACGGTGCCTAATATCCTATCCAACTTCTCCGATCTAGCTTCCAAATTAAACTTCACCTTACTCAAGTCTTTCAATCTCTCCTCTAGCTCACCAATCCTAGACTCAAGCACACGCCTAGACTCTTCAAACTCTATAACCTCTTTCTTTAAATCCTCCATCAAACCACGAAGACTATTGATAGCTTTGGCTTTTTAGTGTTTGTGTCGTTGTTGTCAAGCCAAGCTAATCAATTCCTTTATTACCTATAAAAAAATACAACAAACTTGCATAGAGGTAAGTAAGGATGTCAATCTTAATCTAAGGAGTGAAACAAATGAGAAGTAATGTAATTCATTTTTTTTATTAAATTTCTTTTAATTGTTTTTACTTTTTCTATTTTTTTAGCTTTTTTTAATATTAAAATAATTTGATGGGATGAAGAGATAACTAAAGTATATGACTAAAAAAATGATGAATAAAATCAAACACTAAAATAAGAGATAAAGTGAGGTAAATAAATGTGAGAATAATCAAGGAATGGGACTACAACACAAATTCTAGTTATTCTAATTAGTTAATTTACTCATTTAAAATCTCCCAAGTTAGTATCGAAATTACAAGTCAACTCTCGTCACAAATTTAATTTTAATACCAAGCTTTTAGAAAATTAAATTCAATCCCCCGCAACTCTAGAAATTAGATCTATACCCCTTTTAATAAACTACCTGCTAGGATCGATTCATTAAAATTCATATAAATCATAGAAAATAAAATTTAGAGTGAAAGTTCAAGGAATAATGCCCCTATCTCTAGTTCTATTCTAAAATGGGTATTATATCTTGAATTCTGATTTTCTCTCGAAATCATTTACCCTCTCTCGAGGCATAAATTGAAGGATGAAGGATCAAAATTAACATTCAAAGGGAATTTCAAATAAACAAACTAATTAATTAAAATAACATTAAATAAGGGTTCATCCCACCCCTTGAAAGGGGTTTTAGACTAACATGGTGAATAAAAACAATAATCAAGTAATTAAAGGCATTAAAATAAAGTAGAAGAGATGAGAGAACAAATCTTCAAACTAGTCGCATTGATTTGTAAAATTGAACTCTAATTCTTCATTGAACTTGGGTAGCATCCATCCAAATTGAGCATCCAAACAATTTTTAATTCAATACATCACTCAATTGAATCTCTCAATAATTTTATTTCTCACTAATCTCTAAAAAAAAGATAATAAAAACTACACTAAAAAAATAAAAAAAGTGTTTCTCTCTCAAGTCTCTAGAATTATCTTCCTCTTTTCTCTAGCTTCTCTTCAAAATGGGTCTTGATCTTCTTAAATAGTAGGCACAATGGATCAAGGGGTATTTTGGACATTAGAAAGGTTCATGAGAATGAAAGGTGTGAGTGGGGGTAATTTAGGGAGAGATACGAGTGCATGTGTAAGGGGTGGGGAAAAAAATCTGATTTGCTCATGAGGGTAGTTTTGGGAAATAAGGGATAAAAGGTGTAAAAGGCAAGCGGGGGTTAATGAGGTAATGAGGGTAAAGGTTAATTAAGTATGTGGATTTTAATTTTGGCTTTTGATTTATGAGAAGGTTAGGTGGGATGGGCTGCCGAATTGAGTGGCTGGATCAGACCAGGTTCGAGGTCGCGGGTTTACGAGTCTGACCGGATTTGATGCCGGAGCGATGGAGTTTTTGGGTTAAGACCGGGTTTGGCCCAAGTCGATACATATGGTTATGGCTGTCGATGAAGGTTAGGGGATTTAGAGAGTTGACAGAGCAGGTCTGATTACTGTGTTCGCTAGAACCGGTAATGGCTGTTGAGTCTGGGTCTGAAATAATTTGGACCATAGGTTTTTGGTTGTGGATTCAGATGGTTGGAACCGTCGGGGTTAGGTGATAGGTGAAAGAGATGATGAATAGTGACGGAGAGAGAAATAATTTTATTGGGTTGTTTGGTTGGAGAGTGTTGGTTATAGAGGAGAGAGAGTGTATGGTGGTGAAAGGTTGTAGATGATTGGGGGGGGGGGGGGGGAGGGAGAGGATAATGTGTGGGGGGTATATGGGATGGGTGGTGTGTGTGAGTTAGTGGATGATAGGATAGTGTGTGTGTGCCATGGTGTAGTATTGTGAGTGTGTGTGTGTTAGTTTGTGACCCCCCCAAAAAATAAACTAAGACTCAAAATTAAATCTATAAAAATTAAAATTCTATAAGAAAAACAAAAAAAATATAAAGTCTAAAAAAATAAACTTCTAATTTTAAAAAAATATAAAAGACTTAAAATAAAATAATACTAATAAACCTAATAAAATATTAATAAAATGAAACTAAAAAATAAAAACTAAAAATCAAATAAAAATAAACCCACACCTAAATAAAATAAAAAAATAAATAAAAATAGTCGACATACAAATAAATCCTAAAAATATATACAAGACTCTAAACAAAATATAAAATCAATCCTAATAATTTGTGACATCCCGCCTAATAAAATACCAGGTGATCAGTCCTATATCAAATTAAACAGGAATCTCATATGGTTTCATTCCCAGCATCACTGTTGAAAAACCATTTAATTACTAATATCCTATAAGGCACAATGTCAAATTTTACACTTTCTAATATTTTTAACTTAAACGCACAAGTAAGTCCATCCATACAAAGATATGAACAACAAGAAATGAAATAACTAATAACCGATTACTCTCGGTAAAACATTTAAACAATCATATGAAAAAGGCGTAAACGAAAGTGCGCAAAATAAAATTAAAGACAACAGTTGGGCAATATGCCCGAATATTACAACAGTGCCTCCTCTCTACATCATAAGGATATAAGCGTCTAAACAATTTTTTGCCTATATCCATAGCTGAGGTAGCAACGTCTGACTCGAAAGAATAATCATCCAGGCGTCCCTGTGTCTGGACACATAAAAAGTATAACAAAGGAGAAGAAAAAGAAAAGATAGATACGGGTCAGAGCCCGGGTTTTGAAAAACATTTTAGCAAGTTTTTAACATACTTTAATTTTTAAAATATGATATTCTCTATATTTAAACTGGTGTCGCACTCCCATGAGATACTCCTCACCTCTTATCTAACAGTGCACACCTAACACATGTATTTTAACACCCTAGTTATGCTACCCCGCCTAACTAGTCAGCAACTAGATCCTCATACGCTATCTCATACCCCGCATATATAATATTCTAGGCTTTCGCATTGTAATTTCTCGCTTATGATTTACTAGTTCATTATGAATAACTTTCACTAGTTATTTTACACTAATCACATTTTAGTGTTATTATCTCATATATAATATTTTCATCTTTATATTCATATATCACAGATTTTATTCCGAATTTTATACTCCCCGGATGATCCAGAATTTATTCTTCAATTCATTCTTTATTCTGTCCGTGTATATATATATATATATATACACAATATACTATACACATCAAGTATATCCATACTTATATATCACACACTATATAAGTATAATAACCATCCCTCAGAGATATAACTCAATGGGTGCAGTCTCTCAATGCTATCATCTTCCAAGGAATTACTCACACATCATCCTGGGTACCAGCGGTCGGACTCTCACACCGATTTGGTAAAAACCAAATCACAACGTATGGGAAGCGATTATAGTTCCTCACCTGAAAGTGAGACCGAATCATACCCAAGACGTCTCACCCATGATTAAATATCACACAATATAAAAACGGACGCTATGACACGGGGACTATACTCTCCCTACTCCTCAAGACAGGGACCTCACCCACATCACGCAACTTCCTATGATAGCATTAGAGGGGTATGATTCACATAAATATATCATTCACACACGGATATAGTCATAATAACATTATATACATACTGTCTCTATACCCATATGTATTATCAAATCTGGCCATACATACCTATCAATCTCGACATTAGCCTGTAAATCCCGAATATACCAATTCGTATTAATTTATAAGTATACAAATCACTTATTTTAATCCCAATAGTATTCACTAACTTATGATATGATTATCACAATCATTATTTCCCAATAGTAGCTTGTCACGTCCGGCTAGTATTCTTAAATCATCTTACTCGCACCTTAGGATTTACTCATATAAATATTCGGCATATATATAGTCTACCCATATATATAATCGGCATATATATTCTACATGCATAAATATATATGTATGGACCCGCCGAATAATTCCTCGAATGTCGTTCGTCCCAAATAATCCTAAAATTTATACCCCAAATTTTAATCCCACTAATCCCAAGGGTCAAACATCACTCATTTAATCATTTAAAGGTCCTCACACTCTATTTAGGATCCTCTAATATTTATCTCCAAAAATAATTATCAATTTCCATCCTTAAAACCCAAGGAAAATTTCTTAAAACAGTTAGGGCCGAATCGATTCGACAGGATCCGAATCGATTCGCCTTGACCCGAATCGATTCACCCTTAACCGAATTGATTAGAAATGGTTCTACTTTGATTCTATCCTCAACCGAATCAATTGTCCTTGTACCAAATCGATTCACTTAGATCGAATCGATTAGCCCCCCTTCGAATCCATTTGAAATGGTTCAATTTTCTAACTGTTACGAGTTCGTCATCTTCTTCTTCTCCCATTTTCAATCCAAAATTCATCCAACCTAATTTTTATGGATTCTACATTACCCAACATCCATATAAACATATACACAATTATATATACCAAAAAACAACAACTAATTCATGGGATTCATCCATCTGATTAAGAATAAAAACCCTTTTCTTAATTATACCCACTTTCCATTTCTTCTAATTTGTCCATAAAGATTACACCATTTACATGGTTTCAAGCTTAGATTTTGTGTGGAGATAATATCACATAAAGTTTTATATGAAATCATCTTCAAAGACCCAACTTATGCAAGAATCCCAAATCCAAAATCATATAGGTTTCATCACCAACTATAATATGAACAATAAACACACTAAATAGTTAAAGCAACTTAAACATTTGCCTCGTTGGATAAATTCGACGTCATCATGCCGGGATCTGCTGGAGCTTGGTAAAAAATCTCCCATTTTCTCCCTTTTCTTCTTCCTTTCTCTTCTTCTATTCGTTTTCTTTCTTTTCTTTCTTTCTTCTCTCTTCCTCTCAGCTTATAAGAGAGGAAATAAGGGTTATCCCCTTATTAACCCAAAATTGACTTGTATACACAAATGCGAGTCCCTACTAGTCCAAAAAGTCCCCCGAATCCAAACACTACCCCATGGTACTCTATTCTGACTATCTCGGCCCTTTCGAGACCAACCGTGCACTCAAAATTTCCATCCGAGTCACTTATAAAAAATGCACGTCTTAAACCCAACACATCTCCACCCGTATTTTTTGAATCAAATAACATCACCTGTCGCTTTTGTTCACATGTGACACAAAATAAAATAGTCCATCTCATTTACTTTAAATTTTCAAATTATTAAATTACACCCACTCATGAAATTTAAATATCCATAAAAGTACGGGGTATTAGATTCTCCTCCCCTTATAAGGGAATTTTATCCTCGAAATTCGAATTATATCGGTACTAAAGACTTAGGATCTTGAGCCACACACAACACCCTTTTATACCCATAATCAATCTCAAAGTAACATAAGGGTTACTCCACTAAACATTCGCTAGTGGCACCCACCTGTCTGAAGACTTAACTACTATTGCTCCAGCTTCACGGCAAACTTGTTTAATTTTCCTTCATACTAATATTCTTTATCAGTTATAAGAATTCACCTCAATAACGGCACATCACACATTGTGCTTATATCAACGACATCTAAGTAAGACGAGCCTATACATCCTTAGCTCTGTAGTTTCGATACTGGGAAAGGCTGCACGTCATTAAGTACCAGTTTCCTATATCCATCCCAAGATAAAACTCCCATACTGAGAGAAACCATAAGAACATCTGACCATTCCTGTCAGTCCTTTAAATCTCGGTTCATGGCGACGTAACTCTTACGAAGCTCAAAAGTCACCCCAAAATAGTTTGTGGTTAATGCCCCTCTAGTCAACGGACTCTAAATCACGTTCGATCCAAAGTCTATTTGTTCTCTCACCTCTAAACAACCATAGGGAGAATGACCAGGCTTTCCCACACAAAACCTTAATAGACACCTTGTCCACAATAGACAGGTACGAGTTACTACACACAACTCTACCAATCGATAATTTCTCCTCTCAATTATCGTACCATGCTTTACTTTAATTACAAGTTAGGTCAATTGCGGAAGTAAACTAACCACAGTGACTCTAGAATCACATTCATACGACTTTACTAGTCGTCAATCACCTCCCATCTACCCATCGGGCCATAGGTGACACGACTTGCCAAAAAAAATGCCATCCCCACTGCTTCCCATAATTCCTATCAGAGGTGGGGTTCAAGGATCTCATCCTGATTTGCAACAATATTGGGCGTCACCTTACAATGGTGCCATCCTTCTTTACTAACCTGTCTGCCCATGCCGTCACTGGAATCTTCGATTTGATACAAAATTTTCTGGTTAATCATCTCGAACTAACTTATTTTCATCTGTGAGTGGTGCACCCGGAGACAATCTCACTATGTCTCACCTAACACCAATTTTCCACTTATAATATCTCACCTTAAGTGGTACTTTATACTCCCCTTCTTTCCCTGGGTACCAAAGTTTTTGCCCGTGCACTTGAGCCACAATGCACATTTCTGGGCCCGTTTGTCTTATAGAGATTAACATTCTATTTACGCGCAAGCCACTCTCATCATTAGACTGAGTAGGGCTCCACTTTACTTTCACACAATAATTGGATTTTACTCTTCTCAAGATATATCCGAATACGTGGCTTCCCACATCCTTTCAACACATCTCGGCTGTGCCAACTCTCATTGCACACATATACTTGGATCATCGCCCTTCTCACACGACGTTCGATCCATCATTC
Source organism: Sambucus nigra (assembly GCA_949130495.1). Lineage (NCBI taxonomy): Eukaryota > Viridiplantae > Streptophyta > Magnoliopsida > Dipsacales > Adoxaceae > Sambucus > Sambucus nigra. The sequence continues at coordinate 394,862,224 of OX422209.1, read as the reverse complement.
CATTCTAGCTTGTTTATAACTACCCCACAGGCGTATATTCCACACATTTATTCCTACGTCCTCCTATCTCAGACGATTTGAAATCAACTAACCAGGGTGCCCATACACCCTATAATCAGTGCATATTTGCACAACACTGGAAACATCACACACTTTCTTCAAAACTGGCTTCACATTCTAGACGTGGCTATAACACATGGGTGTTCTCAATCACCCCATAAATCATTATTTATTTCTTTTCGACATTGTTCCACCCTTCAAGTCGTGGTGAGAAGAAAATTTTCAATGCTCTCTCACGGCATTATCGGCTCTACTGGCCTTATACTATATAATAGCTCTCAGCTCAGAGTGTTTTCTCTATACTTCCATTGATTAACATTCGAAACTGACGCCCTAGTATCCATCAATGTCTCTCTATTCACGACATTCATCAAGGTTCATGCGTATCTCATCACGCAATATCATTTAAATAAAGAACTTTCCCCAATACTCTATCACTCAGCATTGTCGGTAATCACATTCCATAAACGTCAAACACATAACTGGGACTCTAAAAATCCTGTCCCTAGACATATAAATATACATTTAATCTCCCACGTCTCTAAAGGAGTGATATAACAATGTGCTCTCCCTATCACCAAGTTCTGAGCACTAAACATACTAACGAGCTAAATCTCTCCCCTCGATAATAAACCCAATATACCCCGAATCATATCGGTAAAGTCCCTACATACCGGGATCAAATATCTCGAGACAACTATACTCTTTGAAGTCTCTATCATAATATAATATAAGTGCGAGTTCCACCCTTTTTCAGGTGAGGTATTTCCAAACGACACATTCTACCCTGGAACAACAAGCACAATAGCCTTGCAATATCAGCCCACTATTGTTCTAACCAGTCTATACTTAGGATAATATCATACTCGTATAACACATCACTAAAATGAGTCATTCCAATAAAATATAAATATATACGACTATACCTACACCCGTTTCCCCATGGATGAAACCAAAAATAACCTTGCAATACCACGAAAATATATATAAACATAACAATGCTATCGATATACACACTAAACTCGTCTCACACGTGAATTTCGTGCTAATCAAGATACCGTTACTTGCTCATGCAACACAAAGCATACCTCATTCACCCGAGGTTAAAACTCATTTCTCTATCTTGCCAATTGCCCTGGCTGCTTAAATGGTTCGCGAACATGACATGCCTGTCTGAACCGAACCAAAAACTATCTTAATTATTTCCCCATCTAGGCACCATACTCTTGTCCCTTTACTCGCTTCGGGAAAAAATAATGTATGTGGTCCTACTCCCCACATAAAAATATCTCTTTATATAATACACTTATCTTCGTCCACACTAGCTGTATTAGGGTTTTCCTTCTCTCCGACCCTGGTAGCCTCAACCCTGACGGCTACCCTTATTATTCCCTTAGCTCCACTGGCAGTAAGGAACACACTACTGGTCTTACCACTCCCAAATATCCACTGTCACTCGGTAGGAATTCAGCTATCTGAATCATTTACATGGGTCCCCTGATGGGTCTCCCCTACAGTGTTTCATTAGCACCATTACATCCAGTCTTACTCCCTGACTAAAGCCTTCAACGCTTTTAGCTCCCTACACAAATAAGAATTCATAACCTCATTGTCAAAACATGACATAGTCGCCATATGCTTCGACCTTCTAAGCAGAATTTCCCTTAAGTGCTGGTGACTCCTTTCATGAGTCCATCACCTACTTAAGGACTCTTTTATCCATTGTATCTACCTCGTCGGGTACAAAGTTTGCTAGACAAGGTCTCTGTCCATACCTCATGTGATAAGTTCAGAATTTTATCCACATCTCTTTCTAAACAAACGATGAAGGAAGTTGCGGTTAAACAATACCTAAGATCCTTCTATTGACTACATACACAATCTTCACATTTACCAAAATTCCAATGGGTGCTCCTCTTCAAAGACCCATTCGACGCTCTCCCCTTCTAACCCCATTTGGCGAGTTTAGTTTAGCACCACTTTCTGCTATAACGGTACTTGAAAATATAATCTTCACCCTAGCAGTCCTTACATCCCCATCTTCCTGGGGAACAATAGGGGTGACCTCGATTACGATACTCATCCCCAAAATATTCTTCAACTTCAACTAAGCCCCGCCTCCTACTGTTCTCACAACGGCCCTCATTGGTCGTCCTTCGTCGTTCGACACACGAACACCCAAACGCATATAAGATTTACTATAATTATACATTATGGAAGGAGAACGAAATATCACCATAGGAATCAACAATTCTAAACATAGGGCTCTATATCAAATACAGGGCAACGCTGGAAACGTAGCACGTCCACATAGAATCCTAAGGACACTAGAACCTGATTCTCTGATACATCTGTGACACCCCGCCTAATAAAATACCGAGTGATCAGTCCTATATCAAATTAAACAGGAATCTTATATGGTTTCATTCTCAACATCACTGTCGAAAAACCATTTAACTACTAATAACCTATTAGGCCCAATGTCAAATTTTAAACTTTCTAATCTTTTTAACTTAAACGCACCAGTAAGTCCATCCATACAAAGATATGAACAACAAGAAATTAAATAAATAATAGCCGATTACTCTCGATAAAATATTTACACAACCATATAAAAAAGGCATAAACGAAAGTGCGCAAAATAAAATAAAAGACAACAGTTGGGCAATATGCCCGAATATTACAACAGTACCTCCTATCTAGATCACAAGGATAGAACCGTCTAAATAATTTCCTGCCAACATCCACAGCTATGACAGCAACGTCCGACTTGAAAGAATAGTCATTCAGGCATCCCTGTGTCTGGACACCTAAAAAGTATAACAAAGTAGAAGAAAAAGAAAAGATAGATACAGGTCAGAACCCGACTTTTAAAAAACATTTTAGCAAGTGCTTAACATACTTTAGTATTTAAAATTTAATATTCTCCATTTTTAAACTGGTGTCGCACTCCCATGAGATACCCCCCACCTCTCATATAACAGTGCACACCTAACACATGTATTTTAACACCCAAGTTACGCTACACCACTTAACTAGTCTCTCACAACAACTAGTTCCTCATACGCTATCTCATACCCCACTTATATAATATTCTAGGCTTTCGCATTATAATTTCTCACTTATGATTTACTCGTTCATTATGAATAACTTTCACTAGTTGTTTTACACTAATCACCTTTTAGTGTTATTATCTCATATATAATATTCTCATCTTTATAAATGTATATCACATATTTTATCCTGGATTTTATACTCCCGGATGATCCAGAATTTATTCTTCAATTCATTCTTTATTTTGTCAGTATATATATATATATATATATATATATATATATATATATATATATATATATATATATATATATATACATTATACACATCAGGTATATCCATACTTACATATTACACACTATATAAGTATAATAACCATCCCTCAGAGCTATAACTCAATGGATACAGTCTCTCAATGCTATCATCTTCCAGGGAATTACTCACACATCATCGTGGGTACCAATGATCGGACTCTCACACCGACTTGGTAAAAGCCAAATCACAACATATGGGAAGCAGTCATAGTTCCTCACCTGAAAGTGAGACCGAATCATACCTAAGACATCTCACCCATGATAAATGTCACACAATATAAAAATGGACGCTATGACCTGGGGACTATACGCTCCCTGCTCCTCAAGCCGGGGGCCTCAGCGACATCGCGCAACTGCCCATGATAGCACTAGAGGGGTGTGATTCACATAAATATATCATTTTACACACATATATATTCATAATTACATCATATACATACTCTCTCTACACCCGTATGTATTATCAAATCTGGCCATACATGCCTATCAATCCCGACATTATCCTATAAATCCCGAATATACCAATTCGTATTAATTTTTAAGTATACACACCACTTATTTTAATCCCATAAGTATTCATTCATTTATGATATAATTATCACAATAATTATTTTCGAATATTAGCTTATCACGTCCGGCTAGTATTATTAAATCATCCTATTCACACCTTAGGATTTACTCACATACATATATTCGGCATATATATATATATATATTCTACCTATATATATAATCGGCATATGTATTCTACACACATAAATATATATGTACAAACCCATCGAATAATTCCTCGAATGTCGTTCGTCCCAAACATTCCTAAAATTTATACCTCGAATTTTAATCCCACTAATCCCAAGGGTCACACATCATTCATTTAATCATCTAAAGGGCCTCACACTCTATTTAATATCCCCTAATATTTATCTCCAAGAATAATTCTCAATTTCCATCCTTAAAACCCAAGGAAAATTTCTCAAAACTGTGAGGGCCGAATCAATTCGCCTTGACCCGAATCGATTTGCCCTTCACCGAATCGATTCTACCTTCACCGAATCGATTCAAAATGGTTCTACTTTGCTTCTGTCCTCAACTGAATCGATTCGCCTTGGACCGAATCGATTATCTCCCCTTCGAATCGATTGGAAATGGTTCAGTTCTCTAACTGTTACGAGTTTATCCTCTTCTTCTTCTCCCATTCTCAATCCAACACTCATCCAACCTAATTATTATGGATTCTAACATTATCCAAGATCGATATAAACATCTACATACTTATACATACCCAAAACAACAACTAATTCATGGGATTCATCCATATAGTTAAGAATAAAAACCCTTTTCTTAATTATACCCACTTTCCATTTCTTCCAATTTGTCCACAAAGATTACACCATTTACATGGTTTCAAGCTTAGAATCGTGTGGAGATAATATCACATCAAGTTTAATATGAAATCATCTTAAAAAACCCAATCTATATAAGAATACCAAACCCAAAATCATATAGTTTTCATCACAAAATATAATATGAATAATAAACACACTAAATAGTTAAAGCAAGTTAAACACTTGCCTCGTTGGATAAATTTGACGTCCCTGTGCCGGGGTCCACCGGAGCTTGAATAAAAATCTCCCAATTTTCTCCCTTTTCTTCTCCCTTTATCTTCTTTCTTTCTTGTCTCTTTCTCTCGGCTTATAAGAGAAGAAATAAGGGTTATCCCCTTATTAACCCAAAATTGACTTGTATACACAAATGCGAGTCCCTACTAGTCCAAAAAGTCCCCCGAACCCAAACACTACCCCGGGTACTCTATTCTGACTATCTCGGCCCTTCCGAGACCAACTGTGCACTCGAAATTCCCATTCGAGTTACTTATAAAAAATGCACGTCTTAATCCCAACATATATCCACCCATGTTTTCTGAATAAAATAACATTACCTGTCGCTTTTGTTCACCTACGACATTAAATAAAAATAGTCCATCTCATTTACTTCAAATTCTCAAATTATTAAATTACGCCTACTCATGAAATTTAAATATCCATAAAAGTACGGGGTATTACAAAATTAAAAACGACTCAAATAAAATCTAAAAAAAAATAAAATTAAAAATAAAATAAAGGTTGCAAAGTAAACACACAAGGCTCGGGAATGGGTTAAGGCTCGGGTTTGGGGACTAGTTAATAGGCATGTGGATTAGTTTTATCTCATTTAACCAAATCTTTGCCGCATTTTGCCTCGAAATAAAGCTTTTAAAATCGCAAATGCAAGCAAGCCTACAAAATAGACAAATACGCGCATAAAACCCATTTTATTGAGAATTAACAATTAAAAATCGTCTATTCGGGGTATTATTTGATCACTTTTGGGTGCTTATCAACTATCTCTCTCTCTTTCTCAACATATTCTAGTTTCTCCCTAAGAGTCTTCTCCCGTGCCCTAAGATCTTTAATTAAAGCATAATAATTTTCTAGACACGCTCATTCAACCTAGCTTGCAATTTCAAGTTTTCCTTTTTCACCTTTACCTCTTCCTTATACAACTCATTAAAGGCATCTTGTAACTCTCCTACATCGATCTCCTCATTCTCACTAGCTTCACCCCCACTCACTTGGGATTCACACTCAACGGCCTCGAAAGTGTCATGCACATGAGAATCTTCATGGGAAGATTTATCGTCGTTGCTCACATGATATGTCATGAACGCTACAAAGTTACCCTCAATGGGGGAACTCTCTCCCTCTTCCGGTTCATTATCACTTAAGGTGATATTATATTCTATCAATTTATTGGCCTCCTTCTTAAGTCTAGTGGGACACTTGACAACCTTGTGACTGTACCCTTCACACACAAAACACTTATCCGACACATCCCTCTTAACTTTCTCACACTTATCCTTAGGGGAGGAATCGACCTTGTTGTTCTTGGATTTATCAAGTCTTTTGGCATGACTCGATTGCTTTTGGAACTTATGAAACTTTTTGAACTTCTTTGCCAACAAGGCTACATCCTCAAAATTGAAATCGAAATTGTCATTCGAGACTTTAGTCTCCTCATTCCGGGCTTTCAAAGCAATGCCTTTTTCTTTATTTGGCACTTGCTTGGAGGTAATCATATCGAGTTCATAGGTTTGTAACCCACCTACAATCTTTTCAAGTGTCGTCGATTCAAGCATACCCAAGGTGTTCAAAACGGTCTTTTGCATAAAATATACCGGCAACAACCTTAAGATTTTCTTTATAACATGGTTGTCGGGTATTTTCTCTCCTAAATTAAATGACGAGTTGACAATATTGGACAACCTAGCATAAAACTCATCAAATGACTCACTCTCTAACATCTTAATCATCTCAAATTGTGTAGTGAGGTTTTGTAGTTTAGATGCCCTAATCGTGCTAGTGCCCCCGCGAGTAAGTGCAAATATATACCAAGCCTTTGTTGAAGTTTCACACGTAATGATTCTATTATACTCTTTCAGTGTGACATGTGAGGAAATAACGTGAAGACCTTTAGTGTTGTAAAGTTAAAGTCTATGTTTGGCTTCGGTCCATGACTCAACATGTTTTAAATTATTTTTCCCACCCTCTCGTGTGACCGGTGGAGTCCAACCCCTTTCAACTGCTAACCACACACGCTCATAAATTGATTTCAAGGCACATCTCATTCTCATTTTCCAATAAGCATAATTTGTGCCATAAAAAATCGGAGCTCTAAAACTTTCAAAGTTTCCAAAATTCATCCATAAAAACAAAAGGAATCAATACACACAAAAAATATTTCTATCTCTGATACACATTTGGAGGCCTGTTTTTATTTCGATTGTGTTTTTAAGGAACTTAAAAATATCTTTCTTTTTGAATTTTTTTTTTCCAAATTTTATACGCACCTAGTATGTGAACCAATTTTAGTTAAGCCCGATTTTATCTTGTTTAATCCTAAATATGCATCTAGGTGATTAAAGTAAGTAAAAAAAATAAGTTTACAAAAATGATGCCAGATGTACGAGGAAACCACTAAAGGGAAAAATCTCGGACGACCCAAGCCAGACAATCACTATGATGTGGTATTACAAAGTACAGATGATAGACTTACTCAACGACTCAATCCCCACAACTCTTGATGCTATCCTTCAACCACTTCTCCACAGTGCCCACATTGAAGTCTTTCTATGATACCTATCCATAGCACACACGTCCACCGACGTCTCAGTGTCCACCGATACATCTTGGCAACATCTACGAATTGAGAACACTAACTCCTTCATTTTTTCACCGCAAAATCCAATGAAATAAATGTTCAAGTGATGAACACACTCCAATGGTGCAAACCAAGATCTCTATAACATAAGAATATGAAAACTCGGGTCTTGAAACTCTAAGGATACTTTTAGACTTTGAAAACCTTGGAAAACTTTGTGCAGAAAACGTACTGATTGTAAACTATTTTTTCTAGTTCTGTACTCTTACGAAATTCTGAGTGAAAAAGTCGGTGGAATCGCTAGAACGAGATCACTTTATCGCTCGACCGAAATGGACATGTCGCTCGAACAACATGTTCATCTTGCTTGAATGACACTGCAATGTCATTTGAATGACTGCTAATGTCATTTCATCCTGCTAAACACAAGGGAAGAATCTACACAACTCTAAACAGTAGTTATCTCAGAATAAATGAAGTTAAAACCTTTTTAAATAGTTTTTTTAAATAAAAATAACATCCTAAAAATATTTTTCGAGTCCCATAAACATTACGCATTCATACCCGAGAGATCGGAATGCAATGAAGACGTGAAGCGTGCACCAAATTAATCTCGGCATAATAAATCTTTGAAGCTTGTCCGCAACGTCTTCAAGAAACTTTATGGCATAGACTGTGTGGGAATCATGACAATAAAAAATCTATCTATGACTTAAAACAAGTTTTATTTCGGGAATAAGTCAAATACTTACAAAAACTCAATTGGAAATTTTGCCCTCACATAAACAAATGGTGGCAGCTCATATAAGAGAAGACTCACGTACATAGAGATAATAGAGTTAGATTGTAGAGAGAAAATCGTTGTCATTTTTATACATTTTAGGAACATAAAAAGTAAAAAAAATCAGTTTTGTTTAGAATAATTTTTAGGATTGACTTGTATTCTTCTTTTTGTAATTAAGTGAATGTATTTGTGAAGGAGACGCACTTCAACTACGCGATTCAAGAGGAGAATTTTGTATCGTAATTATTTATTTCTCTTTAATTCTTTATTGTGATTGTGCTTCATTATTTAATTATGCTCGGCTAGTCACCTCATTCAAGGGGTGGGATGAAACGCGTAGAATATTAATTTAATTAATTGTTATATTTCTAGGAAAATTAATTCAGAATCGTCACAATTTAATTTATGTAATGAGAGTTAGTAAATTAATTTTAAAAGTTAATATTTGATTTTGGAATCAAACTAGAGATAGGTTTTTCCTAATAGTGAAATATTAATTCGGTGTTTAAATTCAAAGTTTTGTATCATTTTTTTAATAATTTAATCTTAGTGGATATTTTATTAAAAAGGGTATGAATCTTAAATTTTTTAGAGTGTGGCATATTTAAAATTATTTTCTAAAAAGGATATTATTGAATTTAAGATTGTAACAAGAGTTAAATTGTAAATTTAATATTATCTTGAAATATTTGAAATAAATAAATTAGGAAACTAAACAAAATTGATCACGCGGTATAATGCTATCTCTTGTATCTTCTCACAATTCTAAACTCGATTACAATTAAAATTTAGTAGTTATTTAATTGCATACGATTTTAGCATTAATCGATTCATTCTCTCTTGATTTTTTTTTAAAAAAAACATAAAATATTTTTTTTATAAAATTTGGAATTTCAATTGTTCACAATAATTGTTTCATCACTTGAAAGTTGGATTGGCTTCCTTACTTACAACTATGCAAGTTTATATTATGATTGTAGGTTGAAGGAAATTTTGAGACTAGGCTTTTGAAGACAACGACAACACAAAAAAAGCCTTTTATCAGTTTGACTTTGATTTTCTTAATGGATTCTCTTTGTATATGCGTCCTCACACACATGCACGAACTCTTTTGAACATTAACTTCACATGTATATTTGAGCTTTATGAGATGTTATCCCATCGATTTTATCATCTATATGTTTTGTGACTATAGAGGATTTGTTCATGTAAGAACCGTTGCCCGTGAGATTTATTTGAATTGTATAGAAAATAACTGAGCGTGCACGAGAAAGGACTACGAAAGAAGAAAATATTCTTTACGTGAAAGCCATCGCTGGCAAGAACCCAATAAAAGATTAAAGGCAATAAAAATAGAAAAAAATCCAAAAAGGGGCCAACTTAGTTTGTTTGATGTTTCAAAAGAATGAACTCCAAAGAATTAAGAATTGAAAAGAAAAGAAAATATGTAATATGTTTATCTTTTGAGGGTGTTTAGTTGAAGATCAACGGGTTTGCACAATGAATCATAGTTATCCTTATTTTGTCATGATGCCATTGATTTGTAGAATCATCAAAATTCTAGGCTTATATGCATTGTGCTTGTTTGTTCTTTGATTTCACTTTATCATGTCACATGAGGCTAAAACTAAGTTTGATAAAGTTTTGCAATCAAATAGAAATCCTTGAACATGTTTAAGTGATTGGGTCATAATTCTTTTGTATCTAGTTCAAACCCCTTCACTCCGTTTATCATATGTTTATTTAGACACATTTATGCCATATGAGTGTGTAAAGCTTATTGTGTTTAGTGTCTTGTGTGATATTCATACCAATATATATATATATATATATATATATATATATATGTGTGTGTGTGTGCTTAATTGATATCTTTGTGTATATTTATATATATGGCATCATTTATTTTTGAGTCTTTGCTTTTACATCTAGTCCATGTATGCTTTTTGTTGATATATGTATCTATCTTGTTGTAACTTTTCATTGATATCCCATGCTTATCTTAGTTCATTCTATTTGGTATCATTTTTCTATCGCATCTTAGTTGGCATCTATTCCCGAACAAAAAGGGGGAGAAATGGTATCTAACTCTTTTAATTTGGGGAGATCTAACTTAGGGGAAGACGTCTTTCTTAGGTAGATAATGTTAGACAAAGGGGAAGGATTTAATTATGCATTTATATTGTTATATTTTCTATGCGTTTTATGGTGTGTTTAAGTGTACAGTTTTTCATCCATGCGAAAAAGTTTTTAATGCAAAGCTTCTCAAAATATGTGTCGGTCAAGCATCTGTATTTTTTTTTAAATTTTGGTTTGGGATTGAATCTTTTAGATGAGCTTGACGGAGGATAGGGTTTTTATTTTGGTTTTGTCCCGGAATAGCCAAAGGGGGTGTGAGTGCGCTAGTAATCAATGAACAAACTTGTTTAATTAAATTCCAATTTTATACCCAATTATTAATTAAAACCCTAGCTCATGCATCTAATTATGATTGATATAATATATGTAATCAAGCATGCCCACAATCACAAACACAAATTTATGGAAAAATTCCCATAAGGGTAAAACCTTTTTATTTCACTATATTGTGTAACGACATACAAATACAAAGAAATATAGCTTATTATGAACACGAATACCCATAGGCGTCGGTTCGTTATCGTTGGCAAGAGATCCCGCAAGAGCTCCAATGGTCAGCAATGGAGAGACAACCTTCTTCTCCACAAGGCCTAGATGAGTATAATGAGTAATAAGGGTTTAGAATGATTCTCTCTCTCTCTCTCACACACATACACACACACACACACACACACACACACACACACACACACATATATATATGGGACGATTTGGTGAATCAAAAGTGGTTTAAAACTCAAAAGATGAAGTCTTAAAATTGCAGTTGTTCTGCAGAAAACGGAGTTGTAAAGACTTAAAACCTACCTGCAGAAACAAGTATTTATAAAAAAAATTAAGTTGGAGCGGTCGCTCGAACAACATATGGATGTCGCTCGAACAATAACAGATGTCGCTTGATCCTATATCGCGCGACCTATCAAACGAAGTAAAAACACCAAAATAATATGGGTTCGTTTAATGACTTGCTTCAGGCGAGGTTCGAGCGACCTATCTCGCGACATGTAGTGTCGCTTGACGAGGTCGTTTGAACGACATGGCTTAGTCGTTTTAACGTCCGAAGCGTCAAAATCTAAGATCGCCAACAGGACTTCCAAAATTAATTTTGACTTCGAAAACCCGACTTTTTTGATAAAAACATTTTAGAAAAAATTCCCAAATAAATACAGAAACATTAAAAACTTCAAATTAAACATTATACCATTTTAGCGAGTGGAGTTAGTGGGAACGATTGAAGATGTACGTTGCATGTTGCTCGATGATATTGCATTACGCATGTATGAAGATGATGGGTGCGTGAAGCTTCGAATTTGGATGGAGGTCGTTATGGATAATCGTGTTGATGTGCCGAATGTAGCGGTATACGACATACTTGCTGTGATCTAGGACACATAGAAAACTCCATTCTAAATAGATATTTATAAAATCATGTCCTTACAAATATACCCCCATGTCTATGCCGATACATACATAAAAATATTCGAATTATGCTACCCAAAATCAAAGTAAATGACATACAATTTAATATCCCCATAAACCTAAAAACTGGAAACACTAAATAACATGTTTTCAAAGATTATTTCAACATCTTCAATTCTTCAACTTTTCTTTGTCATCATCACGGTGTGCAAAAATTGATCCTTAATATTGTATCTACACACATGAGACAAGAAACAATACCCATGACGCGCAAAAGTTTGAAAACAATGATAAGCATAAATGACACTATCAATTATGGGGGAATATTTGTTTCTATGATTACATGATTTGCTTATGCTTAATTGTTAAGCATAAATGAAAATATCAATTAAGCATAAATAAATCATGTAATCATAGAAACAAATATTCCCCTATAATTCGTTCTCCCCATTTTATGATGTTCCCCAATAGACAAATAAGAATAACTTAAAGCAATGCATATGCAGAGTGTCACAAGGTAATAAACTTCTCTTTTTCAATTTTTCAAAAATTTTCTCACAAAAATAATAAAAATATACAACAAAGAATCACACCATGAACGAATACGAAAATAACCAAGTTGGTGATAGCGTAAATGAAGGGATGTGAACAAATTCGATAGGAAAATCAACGCAAACAATCATAACATATGTTCACGATGAATTTCGAATATTCCTAAGGAATGAACTCAACATCTTCCTTAGGTGTAAAACTAGTGGAATTATAAGAAATTGACTCAATCTAAGAAACAAATCAAAGTTCAAAGTGATTTCCACACCAATAACTCCCAAAACTATTTAAGGCTTTTTGGAGATTTTCATGTAAGTGCAAACCCGTTGATATACAAATCCAACCAAACTCTCTCACATGTAATAATGATCATGTAATGATATATCATTTCATGTGAATGATCATATTATCCTAAACTAGCTTTGCCTTGGCTACTTTTTTCATTGCCACACTTTTTTGGCTCTTTTCAATTCATTGGGTCTTGGATACTATTTTCAATGCCACACATTTTTTACCCGAATTAAACAGTGGCTTAATCGCAAAGGATATTATGATTACCTTTCTTAGCCCTTCCCAATTTTTACAACATATAAATATGGAAACAAAATCCTCACGGACAACGGATAAGACATGCACTATTATTATTCTCATTTTATCGCATTTGGTTCGTTATATAGACATAATTGAGATGGAATCACTCAAACCAACATGTGATAGACAAGTACACAATTCAAAGAAAACCGCGCATGTGTGCATTAAAGGAGATAAGGAGCCAAATATGTAGAAATATATCACTAATCACATCTTAATGACTCCATACATTATAAAGCATATGGATGAAATGATGTAGCATCTCAAATCACTGATCAAACAGTCATGTGGAATATAGAAATGAAGTTGTGACTTTGGCTATCTTAAATGTTCATCCATAAAAAGGTGTAAACAAAATACAAAACTCTTTTTGTGTTTTAAAAAAAAAGTTATAAAAAGAAAATCTTTTTGGATTTTTTAATTTAAAAAAAAAATAGAAAATCTTTTTGTATTTTTCTAAAAATATGAAAAAATAAAAAATACTATAAATATGATACAAATAATACAATCTAGCAATAGGAATCATATGATTTGAACATGAAAAATTCATCCTATTTTAGGCATGGTACCCACCCCCGAGTCAACTGTGCAAATTCCTAAAGACTTCCTAAGAATCTCGAATCTAAGGGCGTCTAAAGGCTTCGTGAAAATATCGACTAGCTACAGGTCGGTAGACACAAAACTCAAGGATACGACTTTCTCTTCTACTAACTCACGGATAAAGTGCTTGTGTTTCCTAATGTGATTTGTGCGCGAATGCTAAACTGCATTGCGGGATATGTGTATCGCACTTGTGTTATCACAGGAAATAGTCATGGTGTCTTGTGATATCCCATAATCCTCCAGCATCTGCTTCATCCACAGAAGTTGCGTGAAATAACTCCCAACGGCGATGTACTCAACCTCCGCAATGGACAAAGAGATGAAGTTTTACTTCTTGCTCAACTGAGAGACAAGATCAGAACCAAAAAAGAAACACCCACCAGAAGTGCTCCTACATCCATCTGCATCCCCGACCCAATCAGCATCCGAATATGTGGATAAGTGATCATTGGTATTAACTGAATACCAAATGCTGTATGAGAGAATCCCACTCACATATTTGATAATACGTTAAGAGTGAGTAAGTGTGAATCTTTCGGGGACGATTGATATCGCACACAGACTCTAACACTAAAGGCGATGTCGGGACTACTGGCAGTCAAGTAGAGAAGACTACCCATCATACTTCGATATAAGGTTTGCTCTATATCTTTGCCTGAAGTGTCCTTGCTAAGCTTAGTTGATGTACTCATTGGGGTACGTGCGTACTTAGCGGAGTCTAAACCCAATTTCTACACACAGTCTCTAAAAAACTTGGATTGGGAGATAAACATCCCATCCTCTAGTTGACGAACTTGGAGACCCAGGAAGAATGTAAGCTCACTAACCATGCTCATCTTGAACTCAGTCTTCATCTCCTCCTAAAAGTCGTGAGCATGTCGAGAGCACGTGGATCCAAAGACTTTGTCATCCACATAAACCTGGGAAACCAAAATAGCACCATCTTCTTTCCTAATAAGAAACGTCTTATCAACTCGCCCTCTCTTGAATCTATGGGGTAAGAGATAGGAAGTAAGACTCTCGTACCAAGCACAGTGTGCTTGCTTCAAACCATACAGGTTTCTCAGGAAAATAGATGTGATCAGGTTGCTTAGGGTCTTCAAACCCTTTTGGTTGTTCCACGTAAACCTCCTCTTGTAGAATGCAATTCAGAAAGGAACTTTTGACATCCATCTAATATAACTTGAAGCACAGATGACATGCGCTGGAGGAGAGTAGTAAATGGGCGGACTCAAGCCTCGAAATAAGAGCAAATGTCTCGTCAAAGTCTACACCGTCTATCTGTGTGTATCCCAGAGCGGCCAACATAGTCTTATTTCGGATAATGGTACCATTCTCATCCATCTTATTCTTGTAGATCCACCTAGTACCAATCATATTCTTCTCACTAGGTTGGGGGACAAGTTCCTAGACATCATTCTTTCTAAATTGAACCAACTCATCCTGCATAGTATATATCCAGTGTTCATCTTTGAGTACTTCTTTAATGTTCTTGGGCTCGACTTTAGACGTGTAGCACAAACAGCTAACCACGTTCTCTAGCTGAGTATGAGTCCCCCTAAGGTGGGATATCCTAAAATGGAGGAAGGGTCATGAATCTTACGAACCAAAGAAAGTGTGTACCCTAAGTTAGGAGTAGGGTCCACCCTGGGTTTGTGAGGGACAATGGGATCATTAGCTGGAAGTACATTATCCTCACACAAAAAGGCTAGAATCAACAAACTCCGTTGGTTTGTCATCTTGCATAGTGAAGTTTATTGACTCCAAAACCTTAGAGCTACTCAGTTTAAAAACCCGATATGCTCTACTCATCGATGAATAACCTAATAATATTCCCTCGTTTCTCTGGGAGTCGAATTTTCCTAATTGTTCTCTATCCCATAGGATGTAGCATTTGCCCCCAAAACACGAAAATATGAAAGGTTGGGCTTCTTTTTAGTCCATAATTCATAAGGCGTTTGAAGTGTATGTGGACGAAGGTACACCCTATTCACCATGTGGCACGCGGTAGACACCGCCTCTGCCTAAAATCTCCTAGAAACTCTATGACCTAGAAGCATAGATCTAGCCATTACCTGAATTGTCTGATTCTTCCTCTCAATAATCCCATTGTGCCGAGGAGTCTTCACAGTCAAAAATTCATATTTAATCCCGAGGCTATCACAGTAAAGATCCACCTTTTCTTCCTTAAATTCAGTGTCATTATCACTAAGCATTTTATTAATAGTGACACAGTGTTGATTTTGCAGGACATGACACTTGGTCATAAGAAACTCTACAACATCGAATTTCTCTCTCAATAAACCTACTATCGAATAATGAGAGAAATTTTCTACCATCACGAGGATATACCTCTTATTACCTAAACTCTCTGTAGGACCCATAAGATCCATGTGAATAAACTCAAGCACTCGTGAAGTGGTAATGAAATTCAACTTCATGTGGGGGCTACAAACTTGCTTTCCAACTGATAGGGTCCACAAATCATGGAAGTCGGTTTCTCGAGTAACAATAAGCCACGTACTAGGTCCTTATTAGCTAATCGCTCTAAATCTCTAAAATTTATGTGACCTGGATGTTGATGCCACAAATCCATAGGAGTGATCGTGGCACTATTATAGACAAATGAAGACTTGGGCACAATCCCATAATAATTATTTTCAGTCCTCACCCCTTGAAATAGAAGTTTATTGTCTTGATCATAACATTGCACTCGTCCGGTCAAACTTTACTGTAAAGTCAACGTCGTACAACTGGCTAATGCAACCTTTGATGTACAAAATATTATCTAGCTTAGGAAATCTTGGTATCTCTGCTATACCTCGTCCTACTATGCTAGACTTGCTTCCATCTCCAAAAGTGACTTTACCTTCCTTACGATCCTCTAAGTAGGTAAAAAATGAAACATTACCTTTCATGTGCCTGGAGAGCTCACTATCAAAATACCACTGTGAGGTATTATGTGCTTTAAGAGCAACATGAACAAAATGGGCCATTATGTCGCGCTTTGGTACCCAAGAAGTGCTAACCTTATGTTTTCCCTTGTCATTGTTGGTTCTGGCCGGGATTTTAGAAGTATCCACTGACGACAAAGACATTCGTTGGAACTCTTCCATTCAACTCTGAGACGTGGCGAATAGAAACTCAACCTGGTCTTTAAGAGTAGTAAGATTGCTAGTGGTACGTGGCAGAGTAAAAGTACATCGTGTTCGATCCAAACTATAGCAAAACTCCTTAAGGTGGCCTTTTCTTTTGCAGTAGGTACAAAAATACACAGTCTTAGGCCGACCTTGGTTTGTTTTTCTTAGCCGAGCTCTTCTTTGGGGTTTTGAATGATGGTCGTATGGATTTGTAGTAAACTCAGGAATTGGTTTGGATGTAACATGAGACGGGGAAGCACCATCAAAACCTATTCCCTGCCTTTCACTAAACCCTAAATCAGGGGCGATTTCCCATATTTCCAGATCTGTCCTCTATCTGTACGTTGACCTCCCGACTCTCTCAAAGTCATGAGTGAGTTGGGAAATAAGGGCTTCAAGTTTTTTTTGAGCCTCCACGGAGGAATGGAGCTCACTCGTAAGACTAGCCACTTTCTTGGTCAAATCCCCTTTTTCTTTATCAAAATAACTCTCTCTCTCTCTCTATCTCCAAACTTTCTCTCTCTCTCTCTCTCTCTCTAAAATGACTCTCTCTCTCTCAACACAAACTCTCTCTCTCTCTCTCTCTCTCTCATATCTCCCAAATATTTCTCTAAGGCGATGATCCTAAGAGCTAACGCTTTGTTACACTTTTTAGTTTTATAGGAATCAGCATACAAATCGGCGTAAGTGCATCGTAGGTCACTCTCGCTTTCACTTGCAACATCCTCCCCCTCACTCACATGACTTTCATTGTCGAGGTGTCCTTGTGAAGTAGCATTCTCATATCATGAGGCACACTGTCAGTACTCACAAGAATAGCTATGAATGTGGTGACGTTATATTCATGCAGTGACTCATCTCCAGAATCCACCGACTTGACCTCACTATCGTCACTAAAGGAGGCATTTAAAGTAGCTTTGACTTTGCCTTGAAGTTTCAACCTAGTTGGACACTCAAAAGCCTTATGACCTCTACCATCGCACTCATAACATCTCTCTTCATCTCTTTTAGGCGTGTCCTTTTTATCTTTATCATTTTTCTTTTCAGATTTATTTTTCTCAAAATTCTTTTTATCTTGGAAATTGCCATTATTTTTCTTCAATTTGAGAATTTTCTTGAAATTTTTTGCAAACAAGGTCAAATCATCTAAATCAAACTCCAAATATGACAGCTCTTCCTCTTTTCTATTAGACGACTCACCCCTCTTTCTTACTGACCCCTCACTTTTTCTAGCCCGAGATTTAAGTGCTACCCCTTTATATTTTGATTTAATCGTTTTAGGAAACATGTCAATTTCATATGTCTCGAGGTCTCCTACCAGTTCTTCTAATTTCAGACTATTCAAATTTCATATAGAATTTAACACAGTGACTTTAGGGATAAAACGCTCGGGCTTATCTCAAAATCTGTTTAACTAGTCTAGCATCAAAATATGTTCACCCTAGTGTTAACAATATCAGATAAGCATGCATAGAAGTCATCAAAACACTCGATTCAGGCATGGTAATTGTTTAAAATATTAGTTAAATTTTGCAATTTAGATTTTTTAACTGCAATAGTGCCTTCATGGGTAAGTTGAAGAGCATCCCATGCTTCTTTTGACGTGGCACATGTCATCATGCGTCGAAACTCGTTAGGTGTGACGGGTCTAGAAATTGCACTTAGCCCACATGAGTTATATGTTCTCCATTTCAATTCTTCCTCAGTCCAGTCTGACACCGGTTTAAGGCTGGTCACATTTTCTACGATGACAGAGGGAGGATTCCACCCTTTTTCACATACAACTAAGACATGTTCATCAATGGCCTTTAAATGGGATTTCATACGGGCTTTCCATTATGTATAGTTTGTCCCGTCAAAATTTGGCACCCGATTATACAAGTTTTCCATAGAATTTGTGCTTTTTTAAAAATTAATTTTAAACAAAAATTGATATCCAGAAAAAGTTTTCGAAAAAATTACGCGGTATAATTTTGTAATTGGCTTTGATACTAATTTGAGAGTGCGCTATCAATTAATGAACAAAATTGTTTACTTAAATTCCAATAATATGCCGAGTTATTAATTAAAACCCTAACTCATGCATCTAGTTGTGATTGACAGAATATACGTAATCAAGCATGCACACAATCACAAACACAAATTTGAGGAAAAATCCCCAAAGGGGCAAAACCTTTTTATTTCACTATATTGTGTAAGGACTTATAATAACTTGTTGTGACACATGAATACCCGCAAGCGTCGGTTCGTCGTTGTCGGCAAGAGATCCCGCAAGAGCTCTAATGGTCAGCAATGGAGAGACAACCTTCTTCTCCATAAGGGTACTCTAGATGAGTAAAATGAGTAATAAGGGTTTAAAATGATTAGCATATATATATTTAGGATGATTTGGTGAATCAAAAGTGGTTTAAAACTAAAAGGACGAAGTCTTTAAATTGCAGCTGTTCTGCAGAAAACGGAGTTGTAAAGACTTAAACAACCTACCTTCAGAAACAAGTATTTATAAAAAAAATTAAGCCGGGGCGGTCTCTCGAACGACATATGGATGTCGCTCGAATGATAACAGGTGTCGCTTGATCCTACATCGCGCGACCTATCAAACAAGGTAAAAACACCAAAATAGTACGGGTTCATTTGATGACATGCTTCAGGCGAGGTTCGAGTGACCTAACTCGCAACATGCAGTGTCGCTTGACGAGGTCATTTGAACGACATCATCCTATTATTTGAACGACATGGCTTAGTCGTTTGAACGACTGTAGCGTCAAAATTTAAGATCGCCAACAGGACTTTAGAAATTAATTTTGACTTAGAAAATCCAACTTTTTTGATAAAAACATTTTAGAAAAAATTCCCTAATAAATATGGAAACATTAAAAACTCCAAATTAAACATTATACCATTTTAGCGTTTGGATTTAGTGGGAACTATTGAAGATGCACGTTGCACTTTGCTCGATGATGTTGCACTACACACGCATGAAATTTATGGGTGCGTGAAGTTTCGAATTCAGATAGAGGCTATCATGGATGATCGTGTTGACCTCCCGATTGTAGCGGTATACGACATACTTGCTGTGATCTAGGACACATAGAAAACTCCTATATTCTAAACGAACATTTATAAAATCATGTGCTTATAGGGGGAGATTTGTAAGAACAAATTTCCAATTGAGTCAATTTGTAAGTGTTAACTTAATTCCGGACAAAACTATTTGAGTCATAGGATAGAAGTTTGTGACCTTTCAAGACTATGTCATTTGAGTTGAAGACGTAGCGGCAAAGTATAACGAGATCACATCATATGCCTCTTTTCGTGCCTTGTGTCATCATGAACTTTCCAAGGATCTCTCAAGTATGAATGAATATGTTATATTGAGACTTGGAAATTTATTATTGTGTGTTAGAATTTTTTTCATTTTTTTGAGTTCATACTATCTAAAATTTTTGTTCTCGGACATCTTTCCGTAGAAAAATCATAATTAATTAAAAAAATAAAAAATACGAAACTGGCGGCCACGCGTTCGTATCAAAATT
The DNA here is from genome assembly GCA_949130495.1 of Sambucus nigra. Taxonomy (NCBI): domain Eukaryota; kingdom Viridiplantae; phylum Streptophyta; class Magnoliopsida; order Dipsacales; family Adoxaceae; genus Sambucus; species Sambucus nigra. The sequence goes on along the minus strand of OX422209.1, from coordinate 394,841,841 downwards.
TTCTAAACTCATGGCCTGAAATCTCATTTGATATGTCATTCGAATGACCCTGGAATGTCGTTCGAATGACCGGACTATTTTTTTGTGCAAAATGGCAGTTTTTCAGCACTTTTTCTTTTGCAACTTCTCACTACATTCCCACCCATTTATGTAGTGCGAGAGTTAACATTTTTGCATGACTTTTTCCAACTTCTAAAGAGAGAAACCTTTAAGAAAAGTCCCTTGAGTTTTTATGAATCTTTAATGGTTTAATCTTCAAAACAAAAACCAAGTTTACACCCAAAATCGTTTGTATGAGCCAAGTTTCAACATGATATTTATTTGGGATCATTTTTGGCATCGGGTTTTATTATCTACACCATAGAGGTTGTTTCTTATGGAGGATTTCGTGTACATGGATTTTCATAAGGATGACTCCGTGTGCGTGACGGTAGCTTTGCCCCATCGGTGGACTCTGAGACGTAGGTGGAATCCTCGGTAGGCGAAGGTGAAAGGAACGAAGAGCGTCAAGGCTTGCGAGGTCGTCGAGTCGTTGTGTAAGTATTATGTCATGTCCTTTGTAATTCCATATTTAGTGGACTTGTGGCTGAGCCGTCCGAGGTTTTCCTGTTGTGGGTTTTCTTCGTACATCGCGGTGTTGTTGTTATTGTGTTTAATTTATCTTGCAATTTTATCTAGATGCATGCTTAGGTTTAACAATATAAACTAAATTGGGTAATTTTAATTTACTTTAATTCAAGTTAAAATTAATTATTTGGAAAAATTCATGTTAATCTTAAATTAAGCATGTTTCAAATTTGGTTTGGATAAATTTGAACTTTGGGTTGTGTATATTTGAAGTTGAATTAAAGTTGTGCTTTAGAAGAAGATAATTTAATTTTTGAAGGAAATTAGAAATTAGAAAAATTCCGTGAACCATCCCTTTAGAAATTAAAAATTGGTATTTTTGGGAACCTACTTCCCTAACAAGTGATATCAGAGCTTATTGAATTATTTTAAAGGAAATCTTCCTCTCCAAATATTGAAATCGCAAATATCTAAAATTATCAAGTTAACAAAGAGTGTATCCAAACCTAGCTGAATTTTACAATTTCTATAACATTGGGTAGGTGTATTGATTTCACCTATACGTAATTCTATATCCAATGGAACAATTAAAGATATAGGTAGTAACTGTAACAATTTAGCTAGTTTAAGACTGATAAAGGAATGTGTTAGACCTAAATCAAATTAAATCTGTGTAAGAAGATGATGAAAAAGTATTGTACCTTCTATCATGTCACGGGAGTTTCGTGTAGGTAATATAGCACAATTTTCTTAGCAGGATTTGGCTTAGGTTGGTTTTGGATAGGATGAGGGTTTCGATTTCTCAGGGATTATCTAATTGATGACGGATTGGAGGAGATTTCAACTTAGGACCCTGTGGCTGAATATGTCCTACTTGACATTCATGACAATGAATCAATAATTGGGCAGTGTTATGGAGAATTTGGGAATAATCTTATCCGTTTGGATTTGGATAGGGTTGATGTCGAGGTTGAGGTAAGTTTCTAATAACATGATTATTTCTATTAACGGGGGGAGAAGATCGTACAACACATAAAAATTTTCGTTCCACAATTGCCGCAACATCGATAAGTTAAGAATAACCTCGAATTTGTAAAGGAGCGTTAGAAGTCTTGATCCTTGGATGTAGTCCTCTTTTAAAATGCTTTCATTTCTTTATCTCAGTATCCACATACTCAGTAGCATAACGATACAACTCAGTAAACTTGATTTCATACTGAGCTACGAATATATTTGCTTGTTTTAATCATAAGAAATCTATAATTCGTTGATCTCGTTCAGCTTCTGGAAAATACTTTTTAAAGAAAATGTTTTCAAATTATTCCTAAGTAAAATTAGCAACATTCTAATTATATGACACAACTTTCCACCAGAAATCAGCTTTACCTTCGAAAATCTAGGCAGCAAAAATCACTCAAAGATTGGTAACTATACCTATCCATTAAGAGTTTTCACAATCTCATACATCCATTTCTCAGTTTCACTAGCATCTGGCTTTCCAAAAAATGAAGGGGGTCGCTGTCTCAAAAATTCTTCGAGAGCATTCATTCTAAGGATTTCCTTTGAGATTTCCTCTGGAGCTGGGCGAGGAATTTGTTGTTGTCGAGCTAAAGATATAAATTCCAAGAGATATCGCATGATTCCTTTAGTGTAAGTCTATTTAGTCTGAGTTACAGTGGAGGGAATTTAAGTACGAACAATCTTAAAATATGATAGAACAGTCACAATAATACATAAGAACATAAAACAAGAATATGTCATAATATTATACAGAAAATAGAGTTATATGTTACAATAATGTAGTATTTCACAACAGTACATATTCTATATAAGTTAGAGTTAGTTAACCTCCTAAATAGTAGCTGGGTACACTATTGTGACACCCCGCCTAATTAAATACCGGGTGATCAGTCATTTATTAAATTAAATTAGAATATCCAGTTGGTTCATTCTTAGCATCACTATCGCAAAACAATATCTTATTAATTCACCTAATAATTAATTAAGTTAAGTGTCAAAACTTTTCCAAATTTTATTTTAATTAAATCCATACCACCATACTGAATAAAATAGGTAACAGGCCAACACAACTGAATTAAAATTCAACTAGTATAAATGTGATTGGAATAAACTCTCCAGTTGAAATATCTCAATATCACCATCCAAAACAAAATGATAATAACAATATCAATATAAAACGAATACAGTATCCGGAACTGAAATGAGATAACTAAATCCTAGGCGACATGCCCTACATGCTGCAAATACTATAAAGATAAGAATCAAGAAAACGAATGCATCTAATCCAAAGCTGCATCCCCAGAGACTCGTTAAAATATCCATCCTCTAAGCCGGGCATCCCTGATGCTGGGCACTTAATAATATACATATAATAGAGAAGAGAATATGCAAGTAAAGGGGTCAGAGCCCGATTGTAAAAGATTTTTAAAAATAGCAAGTGCTTAATATTTAAAAATTAAGCCAGTATTACATTCCTATTACTTTTTCGGCTCTCACTTGAGAACCTCACCCTTCATCTAAAGTGCACACCTAACGTACCTCAAAATCTTCCTAACAAAGTTCTCATTTACTATTTTAATATAGATGTTACTATGATTCAACCTCATCTCATTTCCCCGTATTTCTCACGCAATACATATGATAATTTCTTTTTAATATCAACTAAGATTTTCAAGGTTTTAAGATTAAGTATTCACTTACTTAATTAAATTCAGATTTCATTAATCTCTCATATCTACCAAAAGTCACACAGTAGACTAAATCATAGAATTAGTATATATATATTTCATCACAACAATATATATATATACTAGTAGGCCTGTCAATTGAGTCGAGCAGGCCCGAAGCCCGCCTTCTCGACCCGCTAAATTTGGGCCGAGCTTTTATTGAGTTTGAGCCGAGCCGAGCCGAGTTTGAGCCGAGATATTAAGCCCGAATTCAATTTGAGCCGAGCGTGAGCGAACCACTTTCAAGCCCGAACTAGGCTCGGCCCGAAATAATATATATATATGTATATATATATATATATATATATATATATATATATATATATATATATATATATATATATATATATATACAAAATTATTTTATTTTCTATGATATGTAAAAAATATTTTAAAACAAAATAATTTTTATAATTTTATCCTTATGCAAATAAACTATTGGACTTAATATTAAAGAAACAAAAATAAGGTGGGTCGTTTATTAATTTACTTTTAGTTAATATTATGGGACTTGTGAATATTAACGCTGAAATCTATTTTTTTTAGTGCTGAAATTTGTTATTTTAATGCTGAAATGTGGGTTTTTAATGCTAAAATGTCAATATTAGTGTTAAAATCTATTTTTTTAGTGCTGAAATGTATTTTTTTAGTGTTGAAATCTGTTTTTTTAATGCTAAAATGTGTTTTACTAATGCTGAAATGTCAATATCAGTGTTGAATTCTATTGTTTTAGTGCTGAAATATGTTTTTTTATTGCTAAAATGTATTTTTTTATTACTGAAATATGAATATTTATTATTAAAATAATAAATAAATATGTATTATAATATTCAATTCGGGCCTGCTCAAATGGGGCCCGAAGCCCGATTTGCTTTGTGAACCGAGCTTGAGCCAAGCACTCTCATGCTCGTTCGGGCCGAGCTTGAGCTTGAGCCAAATAAATCAAAATCGGGCCGAGACTGATCAACTATAGGCTCGGCTCATAGAGCCCGATTGACAGGCCTATATAATAGTAAAGAACCCCCCAGACACAGCTGCGGTGCATGCATACTCTGCTATCATGTCCTGATGCATCACTCACTGCATAACGGACAATTGGTTTGGCGTTTCTCACGAAACGTAAATCTCATAACACAAATATTGGAAGCGAGCATACTCCCCAGCCAAATGGGTCACGCATATACCTACGCTCCCATTCGATCGTCGAAACTATCATTCACACCGATAGCACGTGTCCAAGGTCCTATGCTCAGTGTAAGAATCTAAATCCCCCCAAATGGGTCCAATCAGGATAAGACCGTGCACAACGCGAAACCTCCACCCCGATCGCAAGTAGCGTAGGTATGTCACGCACAAAATAAATCATAATATAGGTATTTATCCCACCTATATGTATATATATATATATATATATATATATATATCAGTAGGTCATACGCACAACCCATAACAATTCCCTTACGTAGTATATTTATATCTCGAATATCCTACGTATTTATAGATTATAACTTTACTTTCCGAAGTATATTCCCGAGCTTTTCTCAACACTCGAAGATTATCAAATATTTCTCATATAATTTCAGTAGGTACACCCTACTAATCCATGTCATCCCAATTTCCAAATTTAATCATTTCAATTGGGTTTATTCTTCGATACTTACTAATTCGATTTTAACCCCTTATTCCCATTCCCTATTATTAATTCCACCGATCAATATTTTTTCGGGTTCTACCTATAACCCTACTGACTTTCCTTAAGTCCTAAAATGTTCAATTAGTCACCCCGAAAGATTTATACAAGATGGGATTTAATCAAACCTTATAACAAAATAATTTTCAAAAATCCTGGAGGAGTCGATCGATCGAAGGGATGGTTCGATCGATCGATCTCGACATTCTTGAGTCGATCGATCGATTCATCAGGTATGGCCACGATTCTGCATATATTTGCCTACGGGTTTAACCATTTTTCATCTTCAATTCATATGTTTTAAAGTCCCAAACTCCTTATAATCTATTCCATATGAGATGACAATGTATATAAATGATTTACAATAATAAAACAATCCTAAATCTGGAATAAAACATCATTTTTCATAATTTTCAAAAAACTAATATTTTATCGTATTCTCCAAGAAGAAACTATAGAAACCATATTCTCTTCATCAATTATTTCCCCATTTCGGGGCTAATATTATATGATCAGCCTAGATTAAATCTACATGTTTCTCACTTCTAGGGACTGATTCAAAAACCTCATAGTTTAGCTTTAAATCATGTAAATATTCTGAATTCTACAACTATCCTGATATGAACATGATACATGCTAGAATTGTAAAGATTAATCCACTTGCCTCTAATATGTAGGTTTGAACCTTTGAGGATGATAGGCTACTGGTGATCCTCCTCTTTTCCAGCCAACTTCTGGTGGTGGCGGATGACCTTGTCCCTTGGTTTCCTAGAGCTGGCCTTTCCCTTTCCAGAAAACTCTTACTTTTCTCTAATTCTCTCACTCTAATGTTTTGGTGAAATGAACATGCATCCTTATTAGCCTTAGACTTATAAATAATCATGCATTTTCGTGCTTACTATTCACCTCCCATGTAAATTGACCAAAATACCCCTATGGGGTGTCTATTCAGCTCCGAAGTACCCCGAGACCCAAATCAAACCCCCAAGTTGACATTTTCGACAATTTAAAAGCTTCCGCATACTTTGGTGCAGTCAAAATGACCATTTGGATGACATAAAAATATTTTACATTGAATTCATTTAATCTTAGTCCCGACACGTCTCACGCGCGTGCCCCGACTTAATGCCCGAAATTGTTATATTCATCACTCGCGATAATTTTTATTAAATCATGTAAAGTCATAATCATATATTACTTGTAATCACTAAGTAATATTCAACTTATATCACACATTACTTTACTCTCGAGTAATATTTAAATCCGGATTAATTTTAAATATCTCACAATTAATCCTAATTAATCCCATTTTAAAATAATTAAAAATTACGGGGTATTACATACTTCCCCCCTAATAACAGAATTTCGTCCCGAAATTCGAAAAAAGACATACTTGGTTGAAATAACTTCGGATAAATATCGCGCATATCATCCTCGCGCTCCCAGGTAGACTCCTCCACATTATGGTGTGCCCATTGAACACGCACAAGCGGAACTACCTTCGATCGCAATCATTTCTCACTGCGGTCTAAGATCGCCACCGGTCGCTCCTTATAATAACTATCTGGCTGCAAATCAACTTCCTCCAACGCAATATGAATGAATGCCAACTCATCTCAGAGATACTACCTCAGCGAAGAAATATGGAACACATTATGTATACAATGTAAGTGCTCCGACAGTCCAAGTCGGTACGCGACAGGTCTAACCCTCTTAATTATAGGAAATGGTCCTACATATCTCAGAGCCAATTTCCCTTTCTTCTCGAATCTCATGATTCCTTTCATAGGAGACACGTTCAATAACACCTGGTCCCCCACATTAAACTCCCTGAAGAACCACTTGGCATCAGCATAGCTCTTCTATCTATCCTGGGCTACCCGAATGCGACTCCTGATCATTTCAATCCTAGCAGACGTGTCCTGAATCACTTCCAGCCCAAGTAACTTGTTGTCCCCCACCTCCAACCAACACGCAGGAGAGTGCCAAGGTCTACAATATAACACATCAATTGGGGCCATACCAATGGTGAACTAATAGGAATTATTATAGGCAAATTCCACCAGTGGAAGAAACTGCTCCCAACTCCCTCCAAAATACATATACACATGCATAACATATCCTCTAGCATCTGTTTAGTACGCTCGATCTACCCATCCGTCTGCGGGTGATAGGCCGTACTCAATCGCACCTCGGTACTCATGGCCTCGTGAAAACTTTCCCAAAATTCGGAGATAAAGATCTTGTCCCTATCGGACACAATATCTAGCGGTACCCCATGTAACCTTACTATCTCGGCTATAAAGAGCTGTGCATACTGCCTCGTCAAAAAATCAGTCCCAACCAACAAGAAATGAACTACCTGAGTTAAATGATCCACAATCACCCATATAGAATCATGGACCCTTTGAGTAGTAGGCAACCCAGTGATAAAGTCCATGGAAATGCTCTCCCATTTCCACATGGGAATCTCTAGCGGTTGAAGCAACCCGACAGACTTCTGATGATCCACCTTCACTAACTGATAGGTAGCACACTTAGAGACGAACTCAACAATGTCTCTTTACATCCCACTCCACAAATACTGTTGCCTCATATCTTGGTACATCTTATCCCCATCGGGATGCACCGCAAATCTGGATCCATGCGACTCTTACATCACTGCGTGCCGTAACTCTTCCCCTTCCGGAATAATCAGTCTACCATTAAAGCGCAAGCCTCCCTCTGAACTCACTGAGTAAGACTCTGCTCCGTCGGCTAAAAGTTGTCGAATTTTCTCTTGACAAAATGGATCCGTTGCTTGGACCTGTACTACCTGCATCACAATCTGAGGAGTAATGGTCATAACTGACATAAATGACCCAGCGACAACATCCTAATGTCCCAGTTCCTTCCATTTAGCCTTCCAAACCGCGGCTAGTTCACCCTCAGGTCTACGGCTCAACGCGTCTACTACCATGTTAGCCTTCCCTGGGTGATAGTGTATGTCAAACTGATAATCTTTCATAAATTCAAGCGACCCGCGCTATTGCATATTGAACTCTTTCTGAGTGAACAAATACTGTAATGACTTGTGATCTGTGAATAGGTTAAATTTTTCACCCAATAAATAATGTCTCCATATTCGAAGGGAAAATATGACTGCTGGTAGCTCCAAGTTATGGGTAGGATAGTTTTTCTTATGAGGCTTAAGCTTCCTAGAGGCACAAGTTATAGCCTGCTCTTCTTGCTGTAGCACCCCACCAAGTCCCTGTAGCGACGTGTCAGTGTATACTAGGTAATCTACTCCTGGCATGGGCAGTGCCATTACGGATGCTGAAGTTAATTTATCCTTCAATTCATCAAACGCTAACTCACATGCATCATCCTAAATAAACTTTATGCCCTTACAGTTTAAATTTTTCATCGGACTCGTAATCTTCGAAAAGCCCTTGATAAACTGTCTGTAGTAACCAGCTAATCCCAAGAAACTATGAACTTCGATCGGTGTCATGGGTTGTACCCACTCCCTCACCGCTAATACTTTGCTAGGATCCACTGCTAAACCCCTTTCTAACATTATATGCCCAAGAAATTACGCCTCCTGGAGCTAAAATCCACACTTTTCATACTTGGCATACAACAGATGCTCCCGTAGTGTCTGTAACTTCGCAAATGCTCGGCATGTTCCATTTTGGTAGGAGAATACACCAGGAAAACAATGACAAACTGATCTAGGAACTCTTTGAACACCCTATTTATTAATTCCATAAATATAGCCGGTGCATTGGTCAACCCTAATGGCATAACCAGGAACTTATAAGATCTATATCTTGTCAGAAAAGAAGTCTTTGACACATCCTTCTCCCCGATTCGCAACTGGTGATATCCAAACCTTAAGTCTAACTTTGAGAAGTATGCTGCTCCTCTCAACTGATCAAATAAATCATTGATGCGGGGTAATGGATACTTATTCCGGATCGTGACTTTATTAAGTTCCCGATAATCCACGCACAAATGTAGGGATCCATCCTTCTTCTTCACAAATAGGACTGGGGCACCCCAAGGTGAGGTACTCTTATGAATGAAACCATGTCCCAATAACTGATCAATCTGATCCCTCAACTTCCTTATCTCAATAGGAGCCATACGGTAGGGGACACGGGCTATCGATCGAGTTCCCAGTGCTAAGTCAATCACAAACTCAATATCCCTACTCGACGGTAACCCTAGTATGTCTTAAAACACATATGCGAATTCCCTAACAATAGGAATCAAATCAAGGGGAATCACAACTCCCGTAGAGGTCTCCTCCTCTATGCAATACAAATGATTAGACGATCTTCCCTCGGGGAGAGGCATCGCCACTAAAACCATCTCTTGACATGGGTTAGAAAATATAATGCTCCTACCAAAGAAATCAATCGTGGCTCTATAAGGAACAAGCCAATCCATCCCAATAATAGCAACATATGCGGATATGTTTAACACAAGCATATTAGTTGGTAAAATCAGACTCCCAATATCTATACTCACACCCTGACATATAAAGAAAATAGGCGTCCCACTATCCATCAGTGAGTCTACATAATAGTACAACTGGATATGTATAATAACCCCGCGGCCCATGAAAATTTAGTGGATATGAAGGAACGTGAAGCCCATGTATCAAACAAAATACGCCCCATAGCCCCAGAAATAGAAAACATACCCTCAACTGCAGGTGGTGGATGCTGAATGTAATACCCCGTATTTTTATGATATTTATTTATGGGACTAATTGAATTAAATGTGTATTCATTGGAAATTAATCCGGATAAAAATACTAGCGAAATGCGAGTTGGTATTTGATTTTATTGAGTATATATGGCTATATATGAATATTGAATCATGAAAATTGTCGTGAGATTGAAATACGGCAATTTGGAAATTTTGTTGGGACGCGTGTGACGGTCGCGTCAGGAATATAATTAGTTTAATTAAAAAGTGAATTTTATTTCTATTAACTGTATGGTCGTTTTAAGTGCGCCAACGCGTCCGGAAGGGTCGAAATAGTCAGAAAACACTAGCCGGGGGTTTAGTTTGGGTCCCGGGGCATTTTTAGGCCATACCGGCAACGTATAAGGGTAGTTTGGTAATTTTGGAATTTTGGGAATTAAAACCCACGAAAATTAGGAATTAAAATCTGACTTAACATTTACCCACAAAACCCACTAACTACACTAATTGACTTAATGGGCTACGGGAGTTATTGGAAATAAGTTTAGGGTTTCCTAAAACAACCTCTAGCCACCATTGTCATTTTTAGAGAAGAAGTTGTAGAGAGAGAGATAAGAGAAATTCTGCAGAGAAAGAGAGAACAATTCAATCTTCAACATCAAATTCAGAGATATATCAGAGGCAAGTGGTTTAATTACGTGAATTGCATTGAATGTTTCTTCCATGCTTAGACATTTCTGAAAATTTCATTGTTTTTGGGAGATTGATGAAAACCCATTAAATTGGAATTAGAAACTTACATTTTGATGAGAAATCGCATGTAGAATTGTATTTAGGTGATTATTCTGATGATAATATATCTTGTATGAAAAAAAACGGATTTAATTATGACCATTGATGATCTTAAAAATTTCTAGGGTTCATGTTCTTGAGATTGGGGAAAAATGTAGAGACTTGATAATTGGGTGATGATTAGGATGAATTAACCCCATAAATATGTTATTTTATGACCTAAGTATGTTTAGGAATGATTAGAGACCTTGAACAATTGTTGGATTGATGTTTGAATGTGATTAGAGGTGAAGAAAAGTTGGAAAAACGTAATAGGAATTTTCTGGGCTCAAACTGTCACCTCGTTAGAAAACCTGCCCAGGTCGTTCGAACGAGCTTCTAACGAGTTGACAGTTTGCCTTCTAACGAGAGGGATGTTCGTTCGATGTCTTTCGTTCGAACGAGATCTCGTTAGATGCCCAGTTCGTTCTAACGAACTCTCGTTCGAACCAGCCTCGTTCGAACGAGACTTTTAACGAGCTGACAGTTTAGGCTTTTTGGCCTGTTTTGATTTCGCGTATCCCGTAACCTTGTTTAATTGTAGAGATAACATTTTCCCTTGATGATAAATGGATATAGTTGGGTTATTTGGGATATATTGAAGAGTAAAACATAGAAGTGTGATTTGAATTAAATGGAAATTGTGGAATAGGACGTGAGTGACTATTACGATGCGAGAATTATTGTCGGCTTAAATAATTTAATTAACCGGGAACATGTGAATTGTGTAACATTATAAGTCGGTAAGAGAATGAGAAGTGTACCGCAAATAAAATATGGTGATTACTAAGAAGTGTGTATACTTAGTATATGTATATGATTTTATGTGTATGACATACCTACCATACTTGCTATCACGGGAGGTTTACGTTCGCTTAGGGCCTTCTAATCCTTGTGTTGCCCGGATTTAGATTGGTACCTCGAGAGCGTAGGCCAGAAAAGGACTTATTAGGATGTTAATAAGTCTGCTGATCGTGGGAGCGTAGGTATGTGCGTGACCCATGTGATGTGACTATGTTCGCCTCCATTGTTTGTGATTGTTAATATCTGAGAACGATTCCTGAGAGATTCGGAATGCGTGATCCTTATGTACGTGATGTACCGGGATGGATAGCAGAGTATGTGTGCACTGCAGCTTAGTCTCGGGTGCTTGTATTGTATATTTATGGCTTGACTAATATACACTTAAATTTATGAGAACTTTCATGTTGGTATTGTGAGTATAAATATAGAAACGCTTTGAGTAACTATAAAGGGATAACCTGTAATGAATTGTATTGCTAATAATCGAGAATTCGAGTTTAAGTAAAGACCTCTATTTAGTTGATAACGCTAGAATGCATAATAAGAATCGAGTAGTAAGGGGGTAGAACTTATTATGGTTTGGTTAGATATGTATGTTACTTAGATGGGTACGGTATGTTAGGAGTGCACAAAATTAGTCGAGAGGTGAGTATTTCATGTGAGTGCACGTCCTAACATGTATTTTGCATTCATTGTTTTAATGTCATTAAAGCACTTGCTATTTTTAAAATACTCTCCACTTTAGGGCTCTGACCCGTTTTCTTTCAAATCTATTTTTTTGTAAAAACCATTTTAGGTGCCCAGCCACAAGGACACCATGCATAGGCTTTTCATTCCGGTGACGAGCTGTAGCTGTTTGTGAAAGTTACAGGACTTTGATAGTAGACGCTTCATCTACCTTGACTCTATATTCAGATTTCATCAGTTGTAGGGCATGTCGCCCATTTCTATTAGAAACATTTCCTATTTCAGATTTTCAGACTTTTGACATTGGGGGCTTCTGTTGACACCAAAATTAGTACGCTGATGTGGACGAATAATAAGAAGACACGTGTCAATCTACATGGCACAATAGCAACGAGGAAGATTGTTTCCCCGACCAACATACTCACTCCGAGGAACACCAACCCTCCGAGGAACTCTTATCCTCCGAGGAACTCCAACGCTCCGAGGAACTTTTGGACGACGAGCAACTAAGGCGGTTCGAGCTGCACCTCGACCACAGCATTAATTGCCAGATAATCAATAGTTCAACTATTCATTGAATGCTTATCATCTTGACAAGCACGTTTGAAGAACATTAAATGAATTACCCTTTCATATGTGTATCATTTAATGTAACACCCTTTCATGTACAGCCTAAGGGCTATAAATACCTTGTATCACCCTCATTCAAAGGGACGGGAATTTCTTAATAGAGCTTGTAATCGAGAATTCCCAAAACACTCAGCAATAACATAACAGTGGACGTAGGCCATTCTTATAAGGCTGAACCACTTTAAAATCTTTGTCTCATTTTATTTATCTGTGATTGAATAATTAGAGCTATCTAATTTTTTACATCAACAGATTGGCGCCGTCTGTGGGAAGCGATTGTTATTATCGTTTTTCACCAAAAATCATTCATCATCAATGGCGGATAATCCAGAATCTAGCAATCGAAACGCTGGAAATGCTGGAAATCTTCCAAATCCCTCTGCACCTCCAGATCTGGCCGGAATTATGACGAATCTGGCTCAAGGACAAACCGCCATGCAAGACACAATGAGGCAACTCATACAAACCCTTCATGGCGGTGCACCTGGACGTTCAGGACAACGAAGTGGTCAGAGGCAAACTTATTTACTTTCTTCACGATCCAGGCGTACTGAGTCATATCGTAATGAGGAGTCTGATTGTTTCACTTATCAACTTGGGCGAACTTCGTCAATAAGGGCTACAGATACTGATCAACGTATCACTCTCTCTCCAGAAAGACCCGGTGCCTTAGAAAGACTGAGTAGGGTGTCTCCTTTCAGTCGATTAGGCCCTAGGAGGAATAGGAGTCCACCTAAGACCATGTCGAGGAGTTTTCGACAACCATCTGATCTCAGAGAAGGGTCAGCACAATCACGACCAGTTGCTCGTCAAGATAAATCTCAAGAGGCTACTTCAGAACGATCTATTGCTCGAACCAATAGGCCCGAGGAAGGAAATGAAGCGTGGAAAGGGTCCCTTCAGCGATTGGAGGATAGATTGGGAGAAATGGCTAGGGCGAAGAATCCCCTACAACGAACTTTTGTTCAAGGGACACCTTTTGTCCAGGCCATTGTGAATTTTCCTACACCATCAAAGTTTAAAGCACCAGTAGTAACCCCTAAATATGATGGAAAGACAGATCCTGTCCTTCATATAGAGCAATATCAAGCTGCCGTCGATATCTATGCTGTCCCCGACGAGATGAGATGCAGAGCGTTCTCAGGAACTCTTACTGGAGCTGCCCAGATATGGTACAACAATCTTCCTCGGGGTAAGATTTCAACTTTCTTTCAGTTGGCCGAGTTGTTCATAGGCAATTTCTATTTTGGAGCAAAGCCACTAAAACGAGTAGCACACTTGTTAAGTGTTAGACAAAAATCTGGTGAGAGTACTAGAGATTACATAACTCATTTCAATAACGAGAAGCTGAAAGTTATAGATTACGAGGAGAAGACAGCAATCACCGCCTTGATGAGTGGGTTGTTGCCTAATAAGTTGTATTACACCTTGGCGAAAGATCCACCTAAAACTATGTCAGAGTTGATGGCAAAAGCGGCCAAAATCATGAATGCCGAGGAAGCTATGGCTGTAAAGAAGAATATAGATAAAGACACCAAGGTGGACGTCGACAAGTCTAAAAATAAAGAGCATAAGGGCAATGGTGGCGACAAGCGTTCCAGAAATAATAAGTCATCATGGGAAGTCCTGAAGAAATTTGATAATTATACTCCCTTGAAAATGGGTATTAATCATGTCTTGGAAGAAATCAAGAATAGTGAGGAAGTAAAGTGGCCGAAGAAACTGAGGTCAGATCCTGATGCGAGGAACAGGGATAAATATTGCGAGTTCCACAAAGATCATGGCCATATGACTAAAAATTGCATAGCTCTTCAGAACGAGATTGAAACACTCATCCGAAGAGAAAAGCTAGCAAAATATGTTAATCGGGGAGGTGAAAGAAGAAATAATGATCAAACTAGAGAGAGGTCTAGATCTCCTCGTCGAGCAGAGGAGAAAAAGAAGAGAGACCACGAAGATGATGCCGAGGATGACCCCGATCTTCCCAAGAAACCAAGGCAGCCAGAACGAGAGGTATTTTCCATACGTTTTGGGTCATTTGATTGTAATGTTATTACAGGAGGAGATGCAGGAGGAGGAGATCTTACTGCAGAAAGAAAAGCTTACCTCGAAGAGGCACAAGCTTGCTCGTACATTCAGTGAATAAATTTGGCCGAGGAGGATCGTCCGAGGAAGGTAAATAAAGAGAAGCTGGTTATTGGCTTTTCAAAAAATGATCTGGCAGGTGTTCTTTACCCTCACGACGACCCTTTGGTGATCAAAACGAGGATAAAATAAGTAGTGATTTCAAGGGTGCTGGTAGACAATGGCAGTTCGGCAGACATCATGTACTATTCATGCTTTGACAGTTTAAATTTGAAGTTATCTCAATTGGAGCCTTATCACAGACCTCTTCTGGGTTTTGCTGGCGAAAAAGTTTTTCCACTTGGGACGATCAAGTTGGATATATTCATTGGAACTTGGCCTGCTTGTCGAACAGAAAGAATACGCTTCTTTGTGATGGATAAGAATGTACAGTCAGCCTACAACATCATCATGGGAAAAGTTGGTTTGAAGAAGTTCGAAGTAGTCCCATCTACAGTACATCAATGTTTAATATTCCCAATAAATTTCGGAGTGGGAGTGGTGAAAGGTGATCAAAAAGTAGCTCGAGAATGCTATTACTCATCTACCGAGCAAGAGGAACTTGAAGAATCAAGGAAAAAGACTACTACCTACCAGGTGGAAGAAGATACAGAGATTGAAACTCTCGATCCAAGAGATGAGTCCCAACTTGTAAAAGGACAAGTGGTAGAATCTACAGAAAATGTTATTCTGGACGACGAACACCCTGAACGAGTAACCCAGATAGGTTCATCGTTGGATGCTTCGATAAAACAAGAATTGATAACTTTCTTGAGAAACAGAAAGAAAACTTTTGCGTGGAGTCATGAAGACATGCCAGGAATAGATCCAAACTTCTTATGTCATGAGCTCAATGCGAATAAGGAGATCAAGCCTGTAAAGAAGAGAAGAAGGGTATTTAGCCCCGAGAAGAATCAAGCTATTCAAGAGGAGGTCGACAAGCTCCAGAAAGCCCAATTCATTGAAGATGTGAAGTATCCGGACTGGTTGGCAAATGTGGTGATGGTAAAGAAGAAAAACAATAAATGGAGAATGTGTGTTGATTTCACTGATCTCAACAAGGCTTGCCCAAAGGATCACTTCCCATTGCCCAGAATTGACCAACTAGTGGATGCTACCACGGGGCACGAGCTACTCAGTTTCATGGATGCTTACTCTGGATACAACTAGATCAAAATGAAACCTGAAGACAGGGAAAGCAATTCTTTTATTACCCCTAGGGGAACTTATTGTTATAATGTTATGCCTTTTGGTTTGAAAAATGCAGGAGCGACATACCAGCGGCTGATGAACAAGGTTTTGGCCGAACAAATCAGTTGCAATATGGAGGTCTATGTCGACGATATGCTGACAAAGAGCAAGAAAGCTGCTGATCATCTAGTTGACTTAGGTCAGACCTTTGATCAACTGGATAAATACCAGATGAAGCTCAATCCGACAAAGTGCAACTTTGGAGTACGAGAAGGAATGTTCCTCGGGTACATCGTCAACCAGCGAGGCATTGAAGAAAATCCAGCAAAAATCAAAGCTCTTTTAGGGTTGCGATCTCCAACGACGAAGAAAGAAGTGCAGAGTCTTACAGGACGAGTTGCAGCGCTCAATAGATTTGTATCTCGAGCAACTGATAGGTGCCTTCCATTCTTAAAAACACTCCGAAAAACTTTTGAGTGGAATGATGAATGTGAAAAAGCCTTTCAAGACTTGAAGAAATATCTGGGAACACCTCCATTGCTGTCCAGACCAGTGATGGGAGAAAAGTTATACTTATACCTGGCAGTATCAGAAAATGCGGTCAGCTCGGCATTGATCAGATTGGAGAATGGAGTCCAAAACCAATTTATTACACAAGTAAGGCTTTCCGAGGTGCAGATATCAGGTACCCAAAGTTGGAAAAATTAGCATTGGCCTTAATTGAGGCAAGTAGAAGAATGCGGCCATATTTCCAGGCCCATACCATCATCGTGTATACCGACACGCCATTAAGACAAGCCCTTCATAAGCCAGAAAAGTCAGGGAGACTGATGTACTGGGCAATAGAGCTCGGTGAATATGATATTGTGTATGAACCTAGATCATCCTTAAAAGGGCAAGCTATAGCAGACTTTATAGCAGAGTTTACATATCCTGATACCCCCGAGGAACAAAAGTTGCTCGCTGACCAACCTGTGGATGTTACAGGATCAGCAGACATAAGTCCAAACCAACTCCGGTTGGTAAAAAGGCTTGTGGATGTAGAAAGATCATCAAATTCAAAGCCATACCAACTCCGGTTGGTAAAAGGGCGAGAAGAGATGGTCGACGAGGAGCGAAAAATACCAGGGGAGGATGAGACAAAACAACAAATATTTCACCGAGGAACGCTGTCAGATAAGAATTTTGAAGACGAGTTACCTACGTGGAGATTGTATGTAGATGGGTCATCTTGTACAACAGGTTGTGGAGCAGGGATTGTTTTGAATACCCTAGACGAGATTGACATGGAATATGCTTTACGATTCCAATTCAAAGCTTCCAATAATGAGGCTGAGTATGAAGCCTTGATAGCAGGTCTTAATTTAGCAAAGATTATGGAAGCGCAACAAGTGATGGTATTCAGTGATTCTCAATTAATTGTGAATCAGATAATGGGAACGTATGCAGTTAAAGGAGAACTAATGGTGAAATATCATGCAAAGGCGATGGAATTGTTGGCAGAATTTGATGCCATTCAGTTAATCAGAATACCAAGAATGGAGAATGCACAAGCAGACGCACTGGCCCGACTAGCATCAGCTACTCGTACCGAGTTGCGAAGAACGATACCAATTGAGGTGTTAGAAAATCTAAGCATAGATGAAAGCCTGACGATGAATGTTATTTCCCTTGATTTAGGACCATCTTGGATGGATCCCATCAGGGCATATGTCGAAGAAGGAGAATTACCGGAGGATAAGATCGCCGCCAAGAAATTGAAGTTTAAAGCTGCTCGGTATGTACTAACTAATGGTGTTTTGTATAGACGAGGAATTTTGGCAGGCTTGCAAAGATGTGTACATCCCTCCGAGGTGAAAGAATTAATTGAAGAAATCCATGAAGGGTCCTGTGGAGCCCATGTAGCAGGTCGAACACTTTTGCAAAGGGTGATGACGCAAGGATACTACTGGACAACGATGAGAGCTGATTGTATAGCCTATGCCAAGAAGTGTGACAAGTGCCAACGTTTTTCCTCCATCCGACGAACTCCACAAGCATTGTTGACACCCATAACTTCTCCTTGGCCATTTGCCATGTGGGGAATTGATTTGGTTGGACCACTGCCAACAACTCGAGGAAGATTCAAGTACCTCGTCGTTGCAGTGGATTATTTTACTAAGTGGGTAGAAGCTGAGCCACTTATTGATATGACATACGAGAAGGTGTACTAGTTTGTTTGGAAGAATATCATCTGCCGATATGGTCTCCCTCATGCCCTCATTACAGACCATGAAACACAATTCGATAACGAGGAATTTGCCGCCTATTGTCATCAGTCAAACATTTTGAAGGTTCATTCAGCACCAGGACATCCTCAAAGCAATGGACAGACTGAAGTGACGAACAGAACATTATTAAATGGTTTGAAGAAAAGGTTAAATGAGGCTAAAGCAAATTGGATTAATGAGCTACAGTCAGTATTGTGGGCTTACCGAACAACTCCCCGAGCAGCAACTGGAGAATCCCCATATATGCTGGCATTTGGAAGTGAGGCTGTAATACCTGCCGAGTTGGGTCTACCAACACACAGAGTGCTGAATTTCAATTCCCCAGTCAGTGATTTGATGAGAAGATTAGATTTGAACATGCTCGAGGAGGTTAGAGAAGAAGCAGCCATTAGGAATACTGCATATCAACAACGAACAGCTCTGTTTTACAACAAGAGGGTGAAGAAATGCGATTTAAAGGAAGGAGATTACGTGCTAAAGAAAGTCATTCAGAAGCACAATAAATTGGAAGCAAATTGGCATGGACCTTACCGAGTTACAGAAGTTGTTCGACCAGGAACTTATCGAATAGCAACTCTAGAAGGAGAGGAATTCAAGAATTCTTGGAATGCTGAACACCTTCGCAAGTATTATCAGTGATGTAAAATGTACAACAGGTCCATCAATATGAATAAAACGATGATGTTTCACCATTTTTTCTCTCCTTTGTTCGAAAGTTTTTCGGGGAATACTAGTGTTGTACACTACGCTGCTCGACAGAAAAAAGAAGACGATAGTTCAAACCCATGACCAACTCCGGTTGGTAAAAGGGCGAGAACAAACTATACTCCTTTGGTTAGGAGGCATACACTAGCGTGACCAACTCTGGTTGGTAAAATAACTAGTAGATAGTTCGAGCGTGATCAACTTTGGTTGGTAAAATAGCGAGAACACGATAGTTCAGACCCACGACCAACTCCGGTTGGTAAAAGGGCGAGAACAAACTATACTCCTTTGGCTAGGAGGCATACACTAGCGTGACCAACTCCGGTTGGTAAAATAACTAGTGGACACTAATAGTTCGAGCGTGATCAACTTTGGTTGGTAAAATAGCGAGAACAAACTATACTCCTTTGGTTAGGAGGCAAACACTAATGTGATCAACTTCGGTTGGTAAAAGAGTTAGTGGGCATGATAGTTCAAACCCATGACCAACCCCGGTTGGTAAAAGGGCAAGAACAACATTCTTAAAAATGCCAATCTCGGTTGGTTTGAGAACAAATATTTCAAACTGAACCAAGTATAGTTGGTCGGGGATAAAAACCCACTAACTGTAGTTGGTCGACGAGGAAAAATCTTTGACCTTGGTTGGTCGGGCACATTTATTGAAAAAGACAAAATTTACCAAGTATAGCTGGTCGGGGATAAAAACCCATTAACTATAATTGGTCGACGAGCTCAATTTAAACAACCTTGGTTGGTTGTAAGAAATTTTAACATTTTTTATACTCATTACTTTGTTATTAAAGTGATCGAGCAACATTTTTGATACTTGTAATTTTTTATTACTAGATTGGTCGATGAACCACAAAGAATTGTTATGCAATCACAAATATAAAAGAATTAGAAAAGTACAAAACAATAGCAATACAGATTTGCAAACAAAAAAAATGAAAGTCTTTCATTAAAATTCAAAATAAATTACAAGTTACATATGTGTGCTAACTATTACATTGAAAATCCTATTCTATTGGTTTTTTCCCCTCAGCTTTCGATACAGGTTCCTCGCCAGCAGGAGGATCATTTAATGTCTGAGGAGAATTGATAAAATTCAAGTCCTTCAACATTCTGACATTCATTACTGAAGGAGTATCCAAGTGATGCTCGGGACGAGATACTTCAATTTGAGAATGAAGATTATAGTCACCAAGATATTTTGAAATTAAGCTCCGAGGAATGGCACGAGCTGGGATCCATTCCATGTCCAATTTATAGGGTGGTACAGGCAACTCTAGTAGCCCCGGAGTATGATAATCCCACAGGTAGTGCCCCTGTTCGAGCTTCAACACACCTAGGGCGTTCAACCATCCCTGTTTATAACCTTCATTATTGGCATTTTCAATGCGAGCATCCAAGTGATAAAGGGCCTCATTATAGCCTACATTCCAGAATTCGCGAGGTTGTTTATGGAATTGGAAAGTTATTCTTTCTAATTGCTCATGAAGGTTCCTGGCAAAAACATCCTAATTATTCAAAGCAGATTTGGTCGATGCAAGTTGATCCTCCAAAGTTAGGATTTTCTTGGATATTTCAGACAAAGCCCGATCTTTGGCATTCAGTTGGTACGCTTGGGTTTCCAATGTTGACAGAGTACGAGCTTCTTCAATACTACGAGGAGTTCTTGATCGACCCCGAGCAGCTGGAGTACTTTGTTCCTCGGCAACATTCAGGGCAGCTCTTCCTCGCCCACGAGAACCTCTTCCTCGTCCCCGAGTAGAAGTAGAAGTACCAGATCTTCGCAGGACATCCAACTCTTGCCTTAATTTGGCATTCTCAACCTCTAAAAAGGAAAATCCCTCATCAGTCACTGGGATTACCGCTGTTGAAGAAGAGGCTGCAGATTTGTATTGTGCTAGTTCTTTTTGCAAATTATTATTCTCTTGCTCCAGCAGTTCAGAAGTCTGTCTACAAGCTTCAACTTCTCCCTTTAGGGTCCTCTCTCTGACATCGTACCCAGCAAGGATCTTTTTGTGTCCCGTCTTGACAAAAAGCTGTTGATACCTCTTTTCATAACCCTCGTGCAGAAGGGCAGTTGATTCTTTATACTGAGTCTGAAGATCTTCTAAAGTATATTGAAGCTCCTCGATCATGTCATAATAGGCCACGTTGTTGGCTACAGCACGATCAAGAAGACATTTCAAGTATTGATAAGCTTCTACTGCCTGCTCTGAAGCACCATAGCCAAGGATGTCGACAACTTCTGATGCACTGAGGTCTGTGTGACCAGCTTTATAATACTCATGGCATTGCTGCATCAACTTTGTGTCATTAGCAGACAAAAGATCCATCCTAGCCAGAAACTAACAGAGAAAGAAAAAGAAGATCAAGACAGAGTGCAGATAAAGAAGAGACAATCGTATGGAAGAAAAGAACTCAAATTTTATTAGATCATAAGGCAAAGTTACAAAGATCAGAGATACAAAGTACAAGTAAGAAGAAAAATAGAAAGATAATACCGAACAACTTCACACCTTTTCCTTGTCTCCCAAGACTTTCTCGGGAGGCTGGGACGAGGAGCTTGGTTGCTCGGTGGGAACACTGATTTGATCGGCTGAAGTTGGGATTTGTTCAAGAGAAGCAGGCAAAGAAGAAATCTCCTCAGCAGATGTCTGGTTGGGTTGAGGAGCAAGGATTTGATCACCCACAATTATTGAAGATTCTTCAGATGCAGCTTCGTCTTCATCTTCGTCTTCAATAACTGGAGGAGGACCAGGGAGATGTTGTTGAAATAGCTCGGAGTCCTCGCTCACCTTCAATACCTGCAAGGCAGCAATCCAACCATCGTGGAAGTATTTCAAACTTCCATAATTCACCTGGGTCATCATTGCTGCTACCCCCTATCCCATCCTTTATCCCAACCAATTCGAAAGGATTTCTTCACAGCTGTTTTTCTCTTCATCTTCTCCGAGGAGAGCTTCTTGCATAGAAGGTCCTCGGAGGCTTTCAGCTTGGCTT
The DNA here is from genome assembly GCA_949130495.1 of Sambucus nigra. Taxonomy (NCBI): domain Eukaryota; kingdom Viridiplantae; phylum Streptophyta; class Magnoliopsida; order Dipsacales; family Adoxaceae; genus Sambucus; species Sambucus nigra. Next base: position 394,819,888 of record OX422209.1, on the reverse strand, counting down.
CCAACTCCTCCTTCTGACGATTTGCTTCACGCAGAAGTGTCAGCTCTTCCTCAGCTGATTTCAGCTTATTTTCAAGCTCCCCGAAAGTAGTGAGCTTCTCGGAGTATTTCTTGTTCTCCCTCTCCAAGTACTTCACTTTGTTTCCCAATTGCACCTTCTCTGCTTCAGATGCATCCAATTTCTTCTCCCATTCACCTTTATCCTCGTCGTACTTTTGATGGGATTCCTTCAGAGATTGGGCCAAACCATGGAATGCATCCTCTACTCCAGACGAGGAGCTTGAAGCCTTGAGCGCTCCATCTTTCTTCACAATGGTGTTAAAACAACTCACCAGCTGGAAAAAGAAGGTAGTGATGAGTTAGTGCCGAGATACATATATTGATAGAAGGAAAAATTCAAGATAAAAAGAAACTTACTGAAGCAATGTGACGAGTAGCTAGGGATGTCAGCATATCCCTAGGCATGTTTTCCTCGATGCCTTGGACTTCAGGAATAATCCAAGTCTTTACCGAGCTCATTGCAGAGCTCGGGGGAATGATGGTTGGAACACCAGCTCCACTAGTTTGGAGCTGGGGAATGGCTTCAGAAAAACTCACCGAGGAGGATTTTTTCAATCTCCTCAGTGGAACTTCAGTAGTTTCAACCAAAGAACCTTTGGTGGGGGAAATAGCGACCACTTCCACAGAAGTACTTCTCTTGCTCGGAGCCATTGGAGGCTTCTCGGCAGCCTTCTGAACAGCAACAGAAGGAACAGTATCAATTTTCTTGGTCCCCTTAGGGACTTCAGCCTTTTTCCTCTTTCCATCCCCGGCAGAGGAAGTCTCCTCGAAGATAGCAGGAACTCTTCTCTTGCCCATCTTCTGACTTAGAGGAAGGTGAGATTCTGGTGAAGATTCCTCGGAAGCTGGCAATGGGTCACTAATGCTGACCACATGACGAGCAGTAAAGGATGATGTGTAGCTCCTGTACTGCAGCAAATATGAAGCAGACCTGATGTGCTCGTCTGCAACTCTTCGATGCAAACTCCAGATATGTTTTAAATGCTTGATATTAACTTCTGTTTCTTTTTGGAGTTTTTCTCTTGCTGTCAACTGCAAACAAGAACATATTGAAATATCAGTCATACATTTTATCAAATACCATGAAATCATAATTTCAGAAACAAAATAAGATGAAAACGACCTATCCCATTGCCATATGGGGGGCATCAGGGACCCTCATATACTGCATCTCCAACCAAAGGGGCATGTTGCCAATTTTTTATAACTACCCCGTGTTCAAAATAATCCCTGTTGGCATCAGGGAGGTTGACTACTAAGGCCCTATTCAAAAACCTAGTTTTTAAATAAAAAACGTTGTCTAAAATAGCCCATCTGTAGCAGTACATAATCTCAGGAATTCCTATACGAGTTCCATGAGTTTGATTTAACCTATGTACCCCATTAACTATTCTCCATGTGTTGGGAGCTATTTTTGCAGGGACAACGTCGAAGTACTGACAGAACTCTAAACATAACGGATTTGGTGGAAAAGAAAATCCACATTCAGCAATAAATAGGCTAGGGAACCAGTGTCCCTCAGCCAAATCAAAATAACTTGAAGGCTCAGAAAGAACCTCCAAAGTTACCCAAGAAGGAATAGAGAAGTCAGAGCGGAACTTCTCAAGAGATTCGATAATGTAAACCATGATGAATAAAAGAAGAAGGAAGAAGAGCTTACAGGGAAAAAGGAGATCTGTTGACAAACGAAGGAGGAAATGAACGCACAAGAGAGAGAAAAGCTTTAGAAAACTCGAAAGCAGAAATTGAAAAGGTAGAAGACGATGGGATTGCCTCTGAAGTTTAAATACCTTGCCTTGGGAAACAGCGAAAGAAATGATTACAAAAAGGAAATATTACGCTACCGGCGGCTAAAAGGACAAAAAGGGCACGAAGATCGAAGCGCTTATAAAAATGCAAAAAGGCGGATTCTGCGAATTTGGAAGGAAATTTAAATACGAAGAAAAGGCTCCTAAAACCCAGGAAGGTCATTTAATATCGCCATATACCGAGAAAGAATGTTCCATACTCCTCAAAGTTCGAAATATGAAACATTGGGGGCTTCTGTTGACACCAAAATTAGTACGCTGATGTGGACGAATAATAAGAAGACACGTGTCAATCTACGTGGCACAATAGCAACGAGGAAGATTATTTCCCCGACCAACATACTCACTCCGAGGAACACCAACCCTCCGAGGAACTCTTATCCTCCGAGGAACTCCAACGCTCCGAGGAACTTTTGGACGACGAGCAACTAAGGCGGTTCGAGCTGCACCTCGACCACAGCATTAATTGCCAGATAATCAACAGTTCAACTATTCATTGAATGCTTATCATCTTGACGCGCACGTTTGAAGAACATTAAATGAATTACCCTTTCATATGTGTATCATTTAATGTAACACCCTTTCATGTACAGCCTAAGGGCTATAAATACCTTGTATCACCCTCATTCAAAGGGACAGGAATTTCTTGATAGAGCTTGTAATCGAGAATTCCCAAAACACTCAGCAATAACATAATAGTGGACGTAGGCCATTCTTATAAGGCTGAACCACTTTAAAATCTTTGTCTCATTTTATTTATTTGTGATTGAATAATTAGAGCTATCTAATTTTTTACATCAACAATACTCTCCACTTTCGGGCTCTGACCCGTTTTCTTTCAAATCTATTTTTTTGTAAAAACCATTTTAGGTGCCCAACCACAAGGACACCATGCATAGGATTTTCATTCCGGTGAGGAGCTGTAGCTGTTTGTGGAAGTTACAGGACTTTGCTGGTAGACGCTTCATCTACCTTGACTCTATATTCAGATTTCATCAGTTGTAGGGCATGTCGCCCATTTCTATTAGAAACATTTCCTATTTCAGATTTTCAGACTTTTGGCATGTAATTAATTCAGGATACATTGTTTTACTTAGTTCAGTTGTGGGATTGTTGTGAGGAGTTTTCCTCCGGACTTATTATTTTGTTGGTTATTCTATTGCTTCGTTATGGTGAATGGTTGTTATTCTTTCATTATCCTTTTTACTGTATGTTATCAGAATTAATTTAAAATTTGACAACTTACTTTTTAAATACTAGGTGGTTAGTAATCATTAAAATGTTTTCGACAGTGATGCTATTAACTGAACCAACTTGGCATTTTGTATTAATTTAATAAAGGAGTAGCTACCCGGTATTTAATTAGTCGGGGTGTCACAGGTGGTATCAGAGCATCAGGTTCTAGTGTCCTTTAGGATCTGTACGGCTTATTATGTTTCCGCTGAGTTTTCTTTGATGTAGAGCCCTACATTTTTGGACTGTTGTATTATTTTTTATATGCTACGTTCTTCAGCTATTTTGAGTTTATAACTGTGAACTTATAAACTTTATTCTTGTTTCAGATGCCTCCACGACGTGCACAACGAGTTCCCAGGGATGCGACGCCAGAACCACAGCCCGCACCAGTTCAGGGCACGATGAACGCCGCCGAGGTTGCAGCCATTGTAGCCCAAGTGGTAAATACCGCACTAGCCGTAGTTCAGCAGGCACCACCTCAGGCTCCATTAGCCGCCCCAGTTCAGGCACATGTGTTCCCGTCTGCTTAGGAACGTGTTCGTGATGCTTTTCAGAAAGCACACCCTCCGGAGTTCGCAGGTAGCTCCGATGTTGTGGTATCTAGTCAGTGGAGGAAGGATATTCAGAGGCACCTGAGGATGTATGAGTGCACAGAGGTTCAGAAGCATATACTAGCTACTTTCAAGCTAGTAGGTTCTGCATTGCAGTGGTGGGAGTCTATTACCACCTCAGAGGAGAGAGATACTCTTTCTATACAGGAGTTTTGGGTGCGGTTCAACCGCAAATATTTTCCGTCAGCTGTTCATACAGAAATGAGGAGGAAGTTGATGAGCCTTCGACAGGAGGGTAAGACTGTGGCCGAGTATGAGGCCGAATTCACAAATTTGCTGAACATTGTACAGGATGAGATACCGACGGAAGAGAAGAAGATTCAGAAATTCACAGACGGGTTGACTTGGAGGATCCGTCAGCATTTGTTGGGAAACCTATCGTTGGCCACTTACTCTGATGTGGTTAACGATGTACTGTTACACTGCCAGGATCACCGCTTTCACATGGCTGAGGGCAAGAGATCGGGAGAGTCCAGCCATCAGGGCAGGACTGGAGGACATGGTGCCAGTGGGGCACAATCTGTTCAGGGGCAGAGGCAGGGTGATCAGGGTTACCAGCAAGGGGATCATAAGAGGTTCAGATCGGGGAATTTCAGACACGAACAAGGAGGTTTCTGGAAGGGCCATCAGGGTCCGAACGGCCATCAGAACCAGCAGGGTCAGAATGGTCAACAGCAATTTCAGCAGGGCCAGCAGGGCCAGGGGAGGAATGGTAACGACCACCAGGGTCGGGGGCAGCAGGGACAGAGAGGGGGGAACTTCCCGGGGAAGTGTTACGTTTGTGGCAAGACTGGCCATAAACGCCAGGACTATCCTGATAGGGGCAGGGCCCCGCAGCAGCAGGGTGCTCGACAGGAGCCGCAGGCACCTATGTTTCCCGCCGCCCTCCCAGCACCACCGCAGATGGAAGCATTACCACCCATTCCAGCAGTCCCAGTTCAGCAGGGGAAGCTTCAGTATGGGAGAGTATATCAGCTTTAGTAGGCCGTAGCCCCACAGGATCCACCAGCCATTGAGGGTATGTTCTCTATTCAGGGGACTATGGGGCATATTTTGTTTAACACGGGGGCTACACACTGTTTTATTGCTATGAGATTTGCACGCACCATTGGGCTATTAGACACCGCCGAGAGTACGGTTACTTGTGTAGATTCGCCGTTGAGTAGGGGTTCTGTGATTTCACGTGTATGTAGAGGCGTGGTTATAGAGATCGGGAGGTTTACTTTACCCGCGGATATGTTAGTATTAGATATGACCGAGTATGATGCCATTATTGGCATGGATTGGCTAGTTGCGTACCGAGCCATGATTGACTATTTCAGTAGGAGTATTATCTTTGCCATTCCCGGGCAGGAGATGTTTTTAGTGGCGATGCCTCGTCCTGAGGGAGGATCGTCCACTCATTTGTACTATATAGAGGAGGAGACCTCTAAGGAAGTGGTGATACCACTTGATTCAATTCCGGTTGTTCGAGAGTTTGCCGACGTATTTCAGGATATACCTGGATTACCTCCGAGTAGAAAGATAGACTTTGTGAGCGACTTGACGCCGGGCACTCGGCCTATTGCCCGCGCACCTTACCGTATGGCTCCAGCTGAAATGAGAGAGTTACGGGATCAGATTGAGCAGTTATTGGGACAGGGGTTTATCCGGAGGAGTACTTCACCGTGGGGTGCTCCTGTGTTGTTCGTGAAGAAGAGGGATGGATCGTTGAGGTTGTGTGTGGATTACCGGGAGTTGAATAAAGTCACGATACGGAATAAGTATCCGTTGCCCCGAATCAATGACTTATTCAACCAGTTGAGAGGAGCTTCTTTCTTCTCAAAGATTGATTTGCGATCAGGATACCATCAGTTGCGTATCAGGGAAGAGGACGTCTCGAAGACTGCGTTCTTAATGAGATATGGTTCCTACGAGTTTTGGGTTATGCCTTTTGGTTTGACCAATGCTCCAGCCGTGTTTATGGACTTAATGAATAGGGTGTTCAGAGAGTTCCTAGATCAGTTCGTCATTATCTTCATTGATGACATTCTGGTTTACTCCCAGACAGAGGAGGAGCACGCCGAGCATTTGAGGTAGGTTTTGCAGACACTACGTCAGAACGAGCTGTATGCAAAGTATGAGAAGTGTGGGTTTTGGCTGAAGGAGGTTCAGTTTTTGGGGCATATTATTTCCGACCGGGGGATATCTGTTGATCCGGGGAAGGTATCCGCGGTGAGGGAGTGGGGACAGCCCATGACACCGACTGAGATCCGTAGTTTCTTGGGACTAGCAGGATACTACAGGAGGTTTATTCAGGGATTTTCAAAGATAGCAGGTCCTTTGACACATCTGACTCGTAAAGGTGTGCCGTTCATTTGGAGTGATGCCTGTCAGTTGGCATTCGATGAGTTGAAGGATAAGTTGACCTCAGCACCTATGTTAGCATTACCGAGACCGGGAGTTGAGTATCTAGTTTACACCGATGTGTCCTTACAAGGACTTGGAGGTGTATTGCAGCAGGAGAGTCAAGCCATAGCTTATGCTTCCCGTAAGCTTAAGCCTCATGAGAAGAATTACCCCACTCATGACTTGGAGTTAGCGGCAGTGGTATTTGCCCTTCGGATTTGGAGACATTACATTTTGGGGGAAAAGTTTCGATTGTTCACGGACCACAAGTCCCTACAGTACCTGTTCATGCAGAAGGAGCTGAATATGCGGCAACGGAGGTGGCTTGAGTTTGTGAAGGACTATCAGTTTGATATCCAATATCACCCGGGGAAGGCTAACGTGGTAGCAGACGCGTTGAGCTGTAGGCCAGTAGATGAGATGGCAGAGGTGTGGAAGGCAAAGTGGAAGGAGTTGGGATACCAGGATGCAGTGGCCCGATCATTCATGTCGGTGATGACTGTTACACCACATATTGTCACGAGAGTGGTAAAGGCACAAGCAGATGACTCGTTTTGTCAGGAGAAGATAGTTCGATTATTAACAGAGGGAGCAGAGTCCTATACCGTTAGCTCAGATGGGGGATTGCACTTCAATGGCAGACTGGTAGTTCCGGAAGGGGAGGAATTGCGGCACGAGGTGATGGCAGAGTCGCACGGCTCACAGTTCGCGGTACATCCCGGTGGGGACAAAATGTACCAAGACATGAGACGACAGTACTGGTGGAGCGGGATGAAGAGAGATATTGCCGTGTTTGTTTCTAAATGCGCCACTTGTCAGCTGGTGAAAGTGGACCATCAGAGACCGGCAGGACTTCTACAGCCATTAGAGGTCCCAATGTGGATGTGGGAGAGCATATCCATGGACTTTATCAAGGGGTTGCCTACGTCACAGAGAGGTCACGACTCCATTTGGGTAATTGTGGACAGGTTGACCAAGGTCGCTCATTTTCTACCCGTAAGGACCGACTACACTACGGGACAGTATGCCCAGCTCTTTATTGCAGAGATAGTGAGACTTCACGGTGTGCCCCTAAATATCGTATCTGCCCGAGACAAGATATTTGTTTCACGGTTTTGGGAAATTTTTCAGGAGGCCATGGGCACGGAATTACAGTTGAGTACGGCGTATCACCCACAGACCGATGGGCAAACCGAGCGTACAAACCAGATGTTGGAGGACATGTTGCGTATGTGCATCATTGATTTCGGGGGTGGATGGGAGCAGTATCTTCCACTGGTGGAGTTTGCTTACAATAACTCCTACCAGTTCACTATTGGCATGGCTCCATTTGAGGCGTTGTATGTTAGACCTTGTCGTTCCCCAGCATGTTGGTTGGAGGTGGGGGACAACAAACTACTTGGGCCAGAAGTGATTCAGGATACTTCGGCAAGGATAGAATTGATACGGAGTCGCATTCGGGTAGCTCAGGATCGGCAGAAGAGCTATACTGATGCGAAGAGGTTCTTCAGGGAGTTCCAAGTGGGGGACCAGGTTTTACTCAGAGTATCTCCTATGAAGGGGATTATGCGATTTGGGAAGAAGGGGAAGTTGGCACCGAGATACGTGGGGCCATTCCCTATCATCGAGCGGATTGGGTCTGTTGCATATAGACTTGGGTTACCGGAGCAATTGCATCGGATTCATGATGTGTTTCATATTTCCTCGCTAAGGAAATATCTCAGAGACGATTTGGCCCATTCTCACATTGCTTTGGAGGACATCGATCTCCAGCTCGATAGCTCCTACGAGGAGGGGCCGATTTCTATTTTGGACCGAAGTGAGCGGAAACTGCGGTCAAAGATAGTTCCGTTAGTGCGTGTTCAGTGGCGACATCATAATGTCGAGGAGTCCACATGGGAGCGCGAGGATGAGATGCGCGAACGTTATCCAGAGTTGTTCTTACCAGGTACTTTCTAGTTTCGAATTTCGGGACGAAATTCTGTTATTAGGGGGGAAGTATGTAATACCCCGTATTTTTATGATATTTATTTATGGGATTAATTGAATTAAATGTGTATTCATTGGAAATTAATCCGGATAAAAATACTAGCGACATGCGAGTTGGTATTTGATTTTATTGAGTATATATGGCTATATATGAATATTGAATCATAAAAATTATCGTGAGATTGAAATACGGCAATTTGGAAATTTTGTTGGGACGCGTGTGACAGTCGCGTCAGGAATATAATTAGTTTAATTAAAAAGTGAATTTTATTTCTATTAACTGTATGGTCGTTTTGAGTGCGCCAACGCGTCCGGAAGGGTCGAAATAGTCAGAAAACACTAGCCGGGGGTTTAGTTTGGGTCCCGGGGCATTTTTAGGCCATACCGGCAACGTATAAGGGTAGTTTGGTAATTTTGGAATTTTGGGAATTAAAACCCACGACAATTAGGAATTAAAATCTGACTTAACCTTTACCCACTAAACCCACTAACTACACTAATTGACTTAATGGGCTACGGGAGTTATTGGAAATAAGTTTAGGGTTTCCTAAGACAACCTCTAGCCACCATTGTCATTTTTAGAGAAGAAGTTGTAGAGAGAGAGAGAGGAGAAATTCTGCAGAGAAAGAGAGAACAATTCAATCTTCAACATCAAATTCAGAGATATATCAGAGGCAAGTGGTTTAATTACGTGAATTGCATTGAATGTTTCTTCCATGGTTAGACATTTCTGAAAATTTCATTGTTTTTGGGAGATTGATGAAAACCCATTAAATTGGAATTAGAAACTTACATTTTGATGAGAAATCGCATGTAGAATTGTATTTAGGTGATTATTCTGATGATAATATATCTTGTATGAAACAAAAACGGATGTAATTATGACCATTGATGATCTTAAAAATTTCTAGGGTTCATGTTCTTGAGATTGGGGAAAAATGTAGAGACTTGATAATTGGGTGATGATTAGGATGAATTAACCCCATAAATATGTTATTTTATGACCTAAGTATGTTTAGGAATGATTAGAGACCTTGAACAATTGTTGTATTGATGTTTGAATGTGATTAGAGGTGAAGAAAAGTTGGAAAAACGTAATAGGAATTTTCTGGGCTCAAACTGTCACCTCGTTAGAAAACCTGCCCAGGTCGTTCGAACGAGCTTCTAACGAGTTGACAGTTTGCCTTCTAACGAGAGGGATGTTCGTTCGATGTCTTTCGTTCGAACGAGATCTCGTTAGATGCCCAGTTCGTTCTAACGAACTCTCGTTCGAACCAGCCTCGTTCGAACGAGACTTTTAACGAGCTGACAGTTTAGGCTCTTTGGCCTGTTTTGATTTCGCGTATCCCGTAACCTTGTTTAATTGTAGAGATAACATTTTCCCTTGATGATAAATGGATATAGTTGGGTTATTTGGGATATATTGAAGAGTAAAACATAGAAGTGTGATTTGAATTAAATGGAAATTGTGGAATAGGACGCGAGTGACTATTACGATGCGAGAATTATTGTCGGCTTAAATAATTTAATTAACCGGGAACATGTGAATTGTGTAACATTATAAGTCGGTAAGAGAATGAGAAGTGTACCGCAAATAAAATATGGTGATTACTAAGAAGTGTGTATACTTAGTATATGTATATGATTTTATGTGTATGACATACCTACCATACTTGCTATCACGGGAGGTTTACGTTCGCTTAGGGCCTTCTAATCCTTGTGTTGCCCGGATTTAGATTGGTACCTCGAGAGCGTAGGCCAGAAAAGGACTTATTAGGATGTTAATAAGTCTGCTGATCGTGGGAGCGTAGGTATGTGCGTGACCCATGTGATGTGACTGTGTTCGCCTCCATTGTTTGTGATTGTTAATATCTGAGAACGATTCCTGAGAGATTCGGAATGCGTGATCCTTATGTACGTGATGTACCGGGATGGATAGCAGAGTATGTGTGCACCGCAGCTTAGTCTCGGGTGCTTGTATTGTATATTTATGGCGTGCCTAATATACACTTTAATTAATGAGAACTTTCATGTTGGTATTGTGAGTATAAATATAGAAACGCTTTGAGTAACTATAAAGGGATAACCTGTAATGAATTGTATTGCTAATAATCGAGAATCCGAGTTTAAGTAAAGCCCTCTATTTAGTTGATAACGCTAGAATGCATAATAAGAATCGAGTAGTAAGGGGGTAGAACTTATTATGGTTTGGTTAGATATGTATGTTACTTAGATGGGTACGGTATGTTAGGAGTGCACAAAATTAGTCAAGAGGTGAGTATTTCATGTGAGTGCACGTCCTAACATGTATTTTGCATTCATTGTTTTAATGTCATTAAAGCACTTGCTATTTTTAAAATACTCTCCACTTTCGGGCTCTGACCCTTTTGCTTTCAAATCTATTTTTTGTAAAAACCATTTTAGGTGCCCAGCCACAAGGACACCATGCATAGGATTTTCATTCCGGTGACGAGCTGTAGCTGTTTGTGAAAGTTACAGGACTTTGCTAGTAGACGCTTCATCTACCTTGACTCTATATTCAGATTTCATCAGTTGTAGGGCATGTCGCCCATTTCTATTAGAAACATTTCCTATTTCAGATTTTCAGACTTTTGGCATGTAATTAATTCAGGATACATTGTTTTACTTAGTTCAGTTGTGGGATTGTTGTGAGGAGTTTTCCTCCGGACTTATTATTTTGTTGGTTATTCTATTGCTTCGTTATGGTGAATGGTTTTTATTCTTTCATTATCCTTTTTACTGTATGTTATCAGACTTAATTTAAAATTTGACAACTTACTTTTTAAATACTAGGTGGTTAGTAATCATTAAAATATTTTCGACAGTGATGCTATTAACTGAACCAACTTGGCATTTTGTATTAATTTAATAAAGGAGTAGCTACCCGGTATTTAATTAGTCGGGGTGTCACACTGAACTGTTGCTTGTTGGACGTTGTACACACGCCTATACTATAACTTCCCCTGCTGTGGTGGGGCAGCGGGAGCAATGGTAGGTAAGTCTAGTATCTGTGCCGGTGCTGGAAGGGCAAGTAGAAACATAGTCCTCTATAGATCCTGATGAGCACCCTGTTGATGGGGTATCTTGCCCTTATCTGGGCAATCCTGCTTCCTGTGGCCAGTCTTGCCACATGTGAAACATTTTTTGACAAAGTGTCACCCATTACGACCCTGTTGACCTTGGCCCTGCTGACCATTTCTACCTCTCCCTTAGCCCTACTGGCCCTGCTGCCCCTGATTGCCCTGGTGGCCCTGCCAATTACCTCCTGCCCAAATCAAAAGCCTCTCGATCTAAGTCGCTTAGCATAATCCCCCGCCTGGAAATTCTTCTCTTTCTACCTCTACTGACCCTAGACTGATGATGTTCCACTGCCACTACCTACCCCATTCTTAAATTGCTGACTGGACTCAATCCCCCGCTTGCTTCCCTTATCATGAAGGCGCAGTGAAGAAACACTGCATTCAATACATCTTCGTAGGTCTGTAATGAAAGACTACCCAAAATATGTTGGTGAATCCTCCAATTAAGACCATCCATGAACATCTGAATTCTCTTTTCTTTAGTGGGCACTTCTCTTGGTACCAGATTGGTCAGCCTAGTGAATTCTTCTTCATACTCCGCAACTGATTTCCCCTCTTGAGTGAGGTCCAAAAGTTTCCTTCTCAGTTCGGTTTAAACAGCCGAAGGAAAGAATTTGCGATCAAATCACACCTAGAAGTCCTGAATAGTCATAGTACCCCTTTTCTTTGCTGTGTTAGTGGACTCCCACCACTGTAGAGCTGCTCTAACCAGCTTAAATGTTGTAAAGATCTGCTTTTGAACCTCCGTACACTCATACATATGCAGATGCCGCTGGATGTCTTTCTTCACAACATCAGAACCCCCTTGAAATTCTGGTGGGTGTGCCTTTTAGAAGGCATCACTGACACGCTCCCAAACTGGAGGAAATACCGGTGCTGGTGCTGGTGGCACTGCCTGTGCCGGTGGCGGTGGTTGCTGGACAACAACTAAGGCAACATTAATGGCTTGAGAAAAAATTACAGTAACCACTGCTGCGTTCATAGTTCCCTGGGCTGGAGCGGGCTGTGGGGCTGGGTGTGCTGCTCTGGGAGCTCGTCGTGCACGTCAATAAGGCATCTGAAACAAGGGAGAAATATTTTACCAGCATTTAAAATATCGCAAAAATAACTGAAGTTTTAAATGCGCAATTATGATGATAACAATCCTAATGATAGGTCTCTATATCAAAGGACGCTAAGCAGAAAGCATAGTAACCCGTACAGATCCTAAGGACACTAGAACCTGATGCTATGATATCACCTGTGACACCCCGTCTAATTAAATACCGGGTGATCAGCCCTTTATTAAATTAAATCAGAATATCCAGTTGGTTCATTCTTAGCATCACTGTCGCAAAATAATATCTTATTAATTCACCTAATAATTAACTAAGCTAAGTGTCAAAAATTTTCCAAATTTTATTTTAATTAAATCCATACTGAATAAAATAGGTAACACCCTAACACAACTGAATTAAAATTCAACTAGTATAAATGTGACTGGAATAAACTCTCCAGTTGAAATATCTCAATATCACCATCCAAAATAAAATGATAATAACAGTATCAATATAAAATGAATACAATATCCGGAACTGAAATGAGATAACTAAATCTTGGGCGACATTCCCTACATGCACCAAATATTATAAAGATAGGAATCAAGAAACGAATGCGTCTAATCGAAAGCTGAATCCCCAGAAACTCGTCAAAATATCCATCCTCTAAGCCGAGCGTCCCTGATGCTGGGCACCTAATAATATAGTTATAGTAGAGAAGAGAATATGCAAGTAAACCGGTCAGAGCTCGATTGTAAAAGATTTTTAAAAATAGCAAGTGCTTAGTATTTAAAAATTAATCCAGTATTATATTCCCATTAGTTTTTCGGCTCTCACTTGAGAACCTCACCCTTTATCTAGAGTGCACACCTAACGTACCTCAAAACCTTCCTATCAAAGTTCTCATTTACTAGTTTAATATAGGTGCTACTATGATTCTACCTTATCTCATTTCCCCGCATTTCTCACGCAATACGTATGATAATTTCTTTTTAATATGAACTAAGCTTTTCAAGGCTTTAAGATTAAGTATTCACTTACTTAATTAAATTCAGATTTCATTAATCTCTCATATCTACTAAAATTCACACAATAGATTATATATATATTTCATCACAACATTATATATATACTAATAAGCACCCCCCAGACACAGCTGCGGTGCATGCGTACTCTGTTATCATGTCCTGGTGCATCACTCACTGCATAACGGATAATTGGTTCGGCGTCTCTCATGAACCATAAATCTCATAACACAAATATTGGAGGCGAGCATACTCCCCAGCCAAATGGGTCACGCATATACCTACGCTCCCATTCGACCGTCGAAATTATCATTCACACCGATAACACGTTTCCAAGGTCCTATGCTCAGTGTACGAATCTAAATCCCCCAAATGGGTCCAATCAGGATAAGAACGTGCACAATGCGAAACCTCTACCCCGATGGAAAGTAGCATAGGTACGTCACACACAAAATAAATCATAATATAGGTATTTATCCCACCTATATATATATATATATATAGGGAAAACGCACAACCCATAAAAATTCCCTTATGTAGTATAATTGTATCTCGAATATCCTACGTATTTATAAATTATTACTTTACTTTTCAAAGTATATTCCCGAGATTTTCTCAACACTCGAAGATTATCAAATATTTCTCGTATAATTTCAGTAGGTACACCCTATTGATCCATATCATCACAATTTCCAAATTTAATCATTTCAATTGGGTTTATTCTTCGATACTTACTAATTGGATTTTAACCTCTTATTCCCATTTCCTAGGATTAATTCCACCTATCAATATTTTTCGGTTTCCACCTATCACCCTACTGACTTTCCTTAAGTCCCAAAATGTTAAATTAGTCATCATAAAAGATTTATACAAGATAGGCGTTGATACGAAAATTAGGCAGCTGACGTGGACCAATTATATAAAGACACGTAGCATCTTACGTGGCAAATACATATGCTCACCGAGATACACAGTGTGCCGAGCTACATAGCGTGCCGACCTACTCAGCGTGCAGAGCACCTGACTGGGAAGATCAAGCGACGATTGTACATTCAATGAACATCGGATTTAATGAACATTCTTATTATACATATGGATGTGTCTATTAAACAACGGCATATAGTCTATTCATACTGATGGCCCCAAGGCTATAAATACATTGTAACACCCTCTACAAGGGGGTAATGGATCTCTTGTAATCATCATCGAGATTAAGGAAAACATCGGCAATACAAAGAGTAGACGTAGGCCATTTTTATAAGGCTGAACCACTTTAAAAATCTTTTGTCTCATTTCTTTTATTTTTATCTGTGATTAAATAATTAGATCAAATCTAGTTTTTTACATCAACAGATTGGCGCCGTCTGTGGGAAATGACTATAAGTAGCGTTTTTCACCAAAAACTTATCACCAATGGCTGAGATCCCAGAATCCAGTAATTGGAATGATAATCCAAACCCCTGAGCACCCCCAACTATAGATCAACTTACAGGGATAGTAGCTAACTTAGCCCAAGGGCAAACGGCTATGCAAGAAACTATGTGACAATTCATTCAAACTGTTCGTAATGGATCACCTGCCCAGTCAGGTCAATGAAGCGTTCAAAGAAATACCCATCTGCTATCCTCAAGAACCAAACGTACACTATTACTGAATGTTTCTCAGCCTAGGCGCAATGACTCTCATCATATCAAGAGGTCCAATGATCCTTCATATCAATCGGGACGGACTTCATCTATAAGAGCTACAGATTCAAGACAAAATGTTACCTTAACTACTGAGCGAACAAGCGCTTTGGAAAGGATGAGAAGAGTCTCCTCCTTTGACCGTTTGGGACCTAGGAGGAATCGAAATCCCCCTAGGATTGCGTTGAGGAATTCTCAATGACCAACCGATCTAAGGAAAGGTTCTGCCCAATCACGCCCAGCCACCCGTAATGAAAGATCCCAAGAGGAGAATTCAACGCGCTCTGTTGCTCGGGCAAATGGGCCTGAGGCTGGGAATGACGCATGGAAGGGATCTATTCAGAGATTGGAAGATAGGCTAGAAAATGGCTAAGGCCAAGAATTATCTCCAAAGAATTTTTGTCCAAGGATCACCTTTTCTACAGACAATAGTGGATTTTCCCACACCATCAAAGTTTAAAGCCCCGATAGTGATGCCCAAATATGATGGAAAAACTGATCTTGTCCTCCACATAGAGCAGTATCAAGCTGCTGTTGACATCTATATGGTTCCTGATGAGATGAGATGGAGGGCATTCTTAGGAAATATCACTGGGTCAGCCCAGATATGGTACAACAGCCTTCCTCGGGGCAAGATTGTTACTTTCCATCAGCTGGCAGAGCTCTTCATAGGGAATTTCTGCTTCGGTGCGAAGCCCATTAAGAGAGTAGAACACCTACTAAGCGTGAGGTAGAAGACATGAGAAACTACTAGGGATTGCATCACTAGTTTTAATAACGAGAAACTTGAGGTGATTGACTACGAGGAGAAAATAGCAATAACAACCCTGATGAGTGGCCTATTACCCGACAAGTTATATTATACTTTGGCCAAAGATCCCCCCAAATTCATGGCTGAACTGATGGAAAAAGCAACTAAGATCATGAACACCGAAGAGGCCATGGATGCACAGAAGAATGATGACACTAAAGCAAAGACCAATGCTGAAGGTACAGCGGAGAAGAAGGATCAAAAGCGCAATGGGAATGGCAAGCGACCAAAAGGCAAGGAGGCATTTGAGAAGTTGAAGAAGTACATAAATTATACTCCTTTAAAGGTGGACATAAACCATATTCTGGAGGAGATCAAGAACAACGAGGAGCTAACTTGGTCGGAGAAAATGAGGACAGACCGCAAAAAGAGGGATAAGTTCAAATATTGCGAGTTCCATAGAGATCATGGCCACACGACCAAACGCTGCATAGCTCTCCAGAATGAGATCGAAGCACTCATTAGGCGAGGAAAATTGAGTAAGTTGGTTGATCGCCAGAATGGTGGGAAGACTAACGAAAGAGGAAGACAAAGGTCCAAATCTCCTCGCCGACCAAAAGATGACAAAAAGAGGGACCACGAAGATAATCCAGAGGATGACCCCGACCTCCCTAAAAAACCAAGGCAACCCGATGTGAGGTATTCTCTATTCACTTTGGATCATTTGAATGTAATGTGATTATAGGTGGCGATGCAGGAGGAGGAGATCATACTGCTGAATGGAAAGCTTACCTCAATGAGGTTCAAGCTTGTTCTTACATACAACGCATAAACTTGTCCAAAGATGATCACCCGAGGAAGGTGAACAAGGACAAATTGGTTATCGATTTTTCCAAAAATGATCTTGCCGGCGTACTGTATCCTCACGACGACGCTTTAGTGGTCAAGATGAGAATGAAGGATGTTGTGATTTCACGTGTATTGGTGGACAATGGTAGCTCTACAGACATCATGTTCTACCCCTATTTTGATAGTTTGAATTTGAAGTTAGCCTAGTTGGAGCCATATCATAGGCCCCTCCTCGGTTTTACAAGTGAGAAGGTTTTTCCACTTGGGATGATAAAGTTGGACATGCTTATTGGCACTTGGCCTGCTTGCAAAACAAAAAAGTACTCTTTTTCATAATGGACAAGAATATCCAATCAACCTACAATATAATCATGGGGAGAGTAGGCTTGAAGAAGTTTGAGGTCGTGCCATCCACAGTACACCAGTGCTTGAAGTATCTGACTAATTTCGGTATTGGAGTTGTGAAAGGCGACTAGAAAGTAGATCGAGAATGCTACTACTCATCTGCCGAATAGGAAGAATTGGAGGAGGCCAAGAAGAAAACCACCACCTACCTGGTAGATGAGTCTGAAGATGCAGAGATCGAGACTTTGGACCCTAGGGATGAGTCCCAGCTTGTGAAGGGCCAGGTCATCGAAGCTACGGAGGACATTATTCTGGACGATGAGCGACCAGAACGGACAACTCAAATCAGCACTTCCTTAGATCCATCCATAAAGCAGGAACTAGTGGCATTCTTGCAGCATAGAAAGCAAGCTTTTGCATGGAGTCATGAAGACATTCCAGGGATAGATCCGGCATTCCTATGCTACGAGCTCAATGTTAACAAGGAGGTCAAGATGGTGAAGCAGTGAAGAAGGGTATTTAGCTCGGAGAAGAATCAGGCAATCCAGGAGGAAGTCGAGAAGCTACAAAAGGCCTCCTTCATTGAAGATGTCAAATATCCTGATTGGCTAGCCAATGTCGTTATGGTAAAAAAGAAGAATAACAAGTGAAGGATGTGTGTAGATTTCATAAATCTCAATGAAGCGTGTTCGAAAGATCATTTTCCCTTGCCCCAAATTGATCAGTTGGTGGACGCTACCTCGGGGCACGAGTTATTGAGCTTCATGAACGCTTTCTCTGGCTATAACCAGATTAAGATGAAACCAGAAGACAGGGAGAGTACTTCTTTTATTACCCCGAGGGGAACATACGGCTATAATATTATGCCTTTCAAACTTAAAAATGCAGGCGCTACGTATCAGAGGTTGATGAATAAAGTCTTCACAGAGCAAATCGGAAAGAACATGGAGGTTTAGGTCGACGATATTCTAACTAAGAGTAAGAAAGCCGCCGACCACCTAGCTGACCTCAGCCAAACCTTTGATCATTTGGACAAATATCAGATGAAGCTGAATCCGATGAAATGTATATTCGGTGTGCGAGAAGGCATGTTCCTCGGGTATATTGTGAATCATTAAGGCATTGAGGCGAATCCGGAGAAGATTAAAGATTTGCTGGAATTACGATCTCCAGCCACGAAAAAAGAAGTGCAAAACCTCGCAGGCCGTGTTACAACTCTTAATAAGTTTATATCGAGAGCAATGAACAGATGTCTCCCATTCTTCAAGACCCTCAGAATAACTTTTGAGTGGAATGATGGGTGCGAGCAAGCATTTCAAAAATTGAAGAAATACTTAGGGACACCTCCACTGTTGTCCAGGTCGGTGATGCGAGAAAGACTATACCTATACCTGGCTGTCTCATAAAGCACCGTCAGTTTAGCATTGATAAGAATGGAGGATGGAGTGCAAAAATCAGTGTACTACACTAGCAAAGCATTCCGAGGAGCAGAATTTAGATATCCAAGGCTAGAAAAGCTAGCATTAGCTCTAATAGAGGAGAGTAGGAGGATGAAACCTTATTTCCAGGCCCACACCATAGTGGTGTACAGCGATATACCACTTAGACAGGCTTTACACAAGCCAGAAAAATTCGAAAGACTGATGTAATAGGCGGTTAAACTGGGCGAGTATAATATTGTTTATGAGCCAACGTCCTCACTCAAAGGGCAAGCGGTGGCCGATTTCATTACGGAATTCACTTACCTAGATACCTCCGACCAGTAAGAGCCTAATGCAGAACAACTCGTGGATGTTACGGGATCATCAAGGACAGTACCCGATCAACCAATGTTAGCAAATTCATCAAAAGGGATGAACAACAAGCAATATGCATCATCAAGTAATAGCCCAGTAGTGGAGAATGATAAGAGGAAGTACCAAATATTCCATCAGGGAACCTTATCAGACCAAGAGTTTGATAATGGCATACCTGTGTGGAACTTGTATGTTGATGGCTCTTCATGTGCAACAGGAAGTGGAGCTGGAATAATTCTTAATAGACCTGATGGATTAGATGTCAAATACGCTCTGCACTTTCAATTTAAAGCCTCTAATAATGAGGCCGAATATGAAGCTATGATCGTGGGCCTCAGTTTAGCAAAAATAATGGACGCAAAATAGCTCACCGTGTTTAGTGATTCACAATTAATTGTACATCAGATTTTGGGGTTGTACGCAGCGAAGGGAGATTTAATGTCAAGATATCATGCCAGAGCTATGGAGATTGTGTCCACCCTTACTGCAGTTCGGTTGGTCAGAATACCAAGATTGGAGAATGCGAGGGATGATGCATTGGCTCGATTAGCCTCAACTACTCGCACCGAGCTATGAAGAATGATTCCTATCGAGATATTGGCAGAACGGAGCATAGATGGAGATTTAATGGTGAAATTCATTACCCTAGATATAGGGCCATCCTGGATGGACCCCATCAGGGCATACATCAAGGAAGGGGTTGTGCCAACTGACCAACCTGATGCCAAGAGGCTGAAGTTTAAAGATGCCCGATATGTATTGAATAATGGCATTTTATGTAGAAGGGGTATCATTACAGGTCTACAAAGATATGTGCATCCCTCAGAAGTTAAAGACCTGATTGAAGAGGTTCATGAAGGCTCTTATGGAGCTCATGTGGCAGGACAGACTCTCTTATAAAGGTTAACGACATAGGGATATTATTGGCCAACGATGAGGGCTGACTGCACAGCTTATGTGAAGAAATGCGATAAATGCCAACGCTTCTCTTCCATTCGAAGAACTCCCCAGGCATTGTCAACTCCAATTACTTCCCCCTGGCCATTTGCTATGTGGAGCATAGACTTGGTCGGGCCTTTGCCGACCACCAAAGGAAGGTTCAAATATCTGGTAGTCACTGTTGACTATTTTACCAAGTGGGTTGAGGCTGAACCTCTCATTGACATGTCGCATGAAAGGGTTTACCAGTTCATTTGGAAGAACATTATCTACAAGTATGGCCTGCCACATGCTTTCATTACCGACCATGGTACCCAATTTGACAATGATGAATTCACTACATATTGTCATCAATCTAATGTCCAGAAGATCCATTCTGCACCAGGCCACCCCCAGAGCAATGGGCAAAGTGAAGTGACGAACATGACCCTGCTGAACGGCTTGAAGAAAAACCTAGATGATGCAAAAGGAAACTGGATTAACGAGATACATTCCGTACTCTTTTTTGAAATGTACACATTTCTCTTTCAATGAATAAAATGGTTGGTTTTTCCATACTCTTTTTCGGTTCATTTTTCGTCGGAGTACTAGTGCTACACTCTACACCAACTCTGATTGGTTGGCAGCAGAAACCACCAACTAAGGTTGGTCGGCATTCAATAATCACCACCAACTCCATTTGGTCGGCACCAATAAAATTAACCAACAAAGTTGGCATAACAATCATACAAGGCAAAGCATGTTTGATCACGGATGATCTCAAGGGACATCCCAAACTAGACAAGAAGATGGGTGACCTCACGGGGCATCCAATGTCTAGGCACCAAGGTAATCCTGAAGTGATTACTACAACTAAGTAGGAACACAGGATGAAAATCATTCCATTGCTTAGGCACTAATGGGTGACAAGTCACTATAACTAGACATCAAGCGGGGCAAGCTCCATTATCTAGGAAAAATAGGACAAATTGTCCCTCTATACCAGGAAAAGAAAAAACAAACGATCTAACAAAGTATTTCCAAGGAAATAAAATTGTACAAAGACCAAATTTTCTTCATTAAATACAAGCAGATTACATAAACATGAATTTTTGATTCATCAAGTACAAATTGCCTATTCTATGGGATGGGTTTCTTTCCCTCTGATTTTGACACAGGTTCCATCCCAACTGGAGGATCATCTAATGCATAGGGGGAATTGATAAAATTCACGTCTTACAGCATTATGATGTTGCTCGGACATAGTTGATCAGTAAATGCTAAGGACGAGATATCTCAAAATCTGAATGAAGATTGTAATCACCAAGATACTTAGAGATCAGACTCCGAGGAATAGCACAGGCTGGAATCCAACTGACATCGAGTTTGAGAGGAACAGGTAAATCAAGTAATCCAGGTTCACACCAATCCCATAAAGATGTACTTTGTTCAACTTTCATCAGGCATAAAGAATTCAACCATCCCTGCTTGTATCCTTCATTATTTGACTGTTGCAACCGAGCATCGAGGTGACACAGAGCTTCATTAAACCCATCCATCCAAAATTCTCTAGGATATTTATGAAATTGATAATTTAATCTCTCAAGCTGCTCGTGGAGCTTTTTCACCAAAATATCCTTACTTTCCAGTGCAGAATTTTAGTTGGAGAGTTGGTCGGTAAGAGCTTGCATTTTCTGAGACATTTCGGCTAAGGCTTTAGTTTTGGATTTTATCTGAGCAGCCTAATTTGTTAAAGTTTATTCTGTCCTAGTCTCTTCAACACTTCTCTGACCAACTCTACCTCTACCCCTTGAGGAGGATGTAGGTTTGGCTCATTTCAAAGTTTCCAACTCTTCTCTCAAGGAAACATTTTCAGTTTCTAAAAAGGAAAAACCTTCATCATTAACTGGGAGCAAGGCTCCTGAAGAAGAGGAGGCAGCAGATCTAAGTTGCTTCACTTCCTCTTGCAACGCAATATTCTCTTGCTCTAGCAGCTTGGCAATATTCCTATGCTTTTTAATCTCATGTTTCAGCACACTTTCCTTTTTCTCATGGGCTGAAATGTACTTCTCATAGCCCTGTCAGCACTCAATTGTTGGTATTTTTCTCATAACCTTCGTACAAGAGAGTGGTGGTCTCTTTGTGCTGAAGTTGGAGTTCCTCAATCATCTCTTGAAGGTCTTCTATCATTTTGTAATGGGCCATATTATTGGCCACAACACGATCAAGTAAACATTTCAAGTACTGGTATGCATAAACTGCTTGCTCGGAAGCATCGGATCCAAGGATATTAGTTATTTGAGCCTAAATAAAATCTATATGACCCGCTTCGAAATAATCATTACATTTTTTCCTCAACTCTGTGTCATGAGCTGATAAGAGTTCCATCCTGGCAACAAACTAGCAAGGAAAAATAAAACACATCAATAATGATACAAACAAGAGCAAGTCAAGGAGAAATTCATATTAAACGACAATAACCCATTTTATTGATCATAAGAGGAGAAAGTACAACCAAAGTTACAAGAAAGAAAGGAAAAAGTAGAAGAACAACATAAATAAAGAGCCGAGCAATGCTACACCTTCTCCTTATTTCCTATAACATCATCAGTAGGTTTGTACGAAGGAGTTGGTTGCTCGGGAGGCATTTGGTGTTGCTTGATAGGAGCAGATGCTTGCTGAACTTGCTCGGAGGGTTAAGGAGCAATAAAAATAGGGATTCATTCTACTATCATCATGAAAGACTCATCAGATGCATCTTCATCTTCTTCGTCAATAGTAGGAGGAGGGCCATGAGTGTGTCTCTGAAATAACTCAGAATCATCCGCAACATTCAACTCTTTTAATGCTGCGACCTATCCGTCCCTAAAGTACTTCAGACTTGCATACTCCATCTAGCAAGTAATAAAGGTTAAGGCTCTGTTCAATCCCTTATCCTAACCAGGCTGAACGATTTCTTCACCGCGACCTTTCTCTTCGTCTTCTCGGAAGAAGCACGTTCTTTAGCAAGACTCACCTTCTCCTCAAGGTTTTTCTTATGCCGTTCAGCCTCTTCAAGCTTGCCATCAGCCTCTTTCTTGCTGGAAATGATGACCTTAAATTTTTCCTTCAACTCCTTGGAGGAATTTATGGCTTGGTCATGAGATAAAAGTTCCTTCTCCCAGGTAGCTTTATCTCTCTCGTATTTCTTCTGGGAGTCCTTCAAGGATTGAGACAACCCAGCAAAAGCTTCTTCAATCACTCTGTATGAAGTTGAAGCCTTGATAGCCTCATCTCTCTCCAGGATACTATTGAAGCACGTCATAAACTGAAAAAACAAAGAACAAAAGCTCAAGTTAGAATGTGAATACAGTATATGGAAAAGAAGTGTAAGGAATGATGATACTTACTGACGCGATATGTTGGGCTGCTAAATCAATGACCTTCTCCCATGAAAGGGAACCCCCAGTAGCTCGATACTCCGAAATGGTCCAAGACTTGATTAAACCCCTAGCCGAACTCGAGGTAATAAAACCTGGAGCGCTAGTTCCCGAGGAAGGACCCCTAATATCAGAAGGTTGAGCAGTAGTCTCTATAGGTATTTCTGCAAGACCTCTCCTTAATTTCCTTAAAGGAACATCTTCAATCAAAGATGATGCCTCTTCTCATGCAATAGCAGCACCTTCAATCAAAGGTGCTGCCTCTTTTGGGACAACAAGTGGTTTTTTGCCGACCTCCTTGACAGGTGATATTGTTCCTTTGGATGAAGTACTATCCATTTTCTTTATTCCTTCAGATGGGACATCCCCTTTGCTCTTCTTTGCCCCATTAGTGCCAGGAGCATCCTTGGCGAAGAATTCGGGCATTATGCTCTTCCTCGTCATCAAATCAGTAGTAGATACACCCAAATCAGAGGAGGATTCATCTATGCTGGGTCGAGATGATGGAATTTGATCAAAATCAATTATCGTAGGAGGACCAAGAGGACGAGCAATAAAAGAAGAGGTGGTGTTTTTATATCTCAGCAAGTAAGAAGTTGCTCTAACGTGCTCCCAACAATTGATTGGTGCAAACCCCAGATAAGTTTCAGATCTTTTATATTAATGTCGCTTTCTTTTGGGGGCTTTCTTTTGTTATCAACTGCAAAAAGTGAAATAAATATCAGTGACGCATTTCATCAAATATAAACAGAGCTAAATAGAGAAAAGTAAAAACAACCTATCCTATTGCCATAAAGTGGACATCTGGGACCTTGGTACACATCATTTCTATTTAGTGGGGGGTGCTGCCAGTTTTTCAGCACAACCCCATGGTCAAAATAGTCCCTATTGGCATCGGGAAGATTGACCACTAAAGCTCTATTGGAAAATCTAGTTTTTAAATAAAATGTGGTATCACTGGTAACCCATTTATAACAAAACATAATCTCAGGGATCCCTAAGTGAGTCCCATGAGTTTGGTTTAACCTATGTACGCCATTAACTACCCTCCATGTATTTGGAGCTAGTCTTGCAGGAACAATATCTAAATATTGGCAAAACTCCAAACACAGGGGGTTAGGCGGAAAAGAAAAGCCACACTCCGCTACGAAAAGTGAGGGAAACCAGTGTCCCTCAGCCAGAGAAAATAAATCAGATGGAGAAGGAGGTTCTTCTAGAATAACGTAAGAGGGAATCGCAAAATCAGCTCAAAATTTATCTAAAGATTCGACAAGATAAACCATGAAGACTAAAGCAAAGAAATAAGAAGGAAGAAAAAAAATTCTTACAGAGGGATTGAGAAATATGCTAAGGCGGATGACAGAAAGCACGACAGTACAAGGATAAAAACAGAGTGAGAAAACATAGAGTTTAGAAATCTGGAAGTGAAAAGTAGATGACGATCCTTTTCCTATCGCCTTTAAATACCTTGCATCGGGAAGTAGGAAAAGAAATGATTACTAGAAAAGAAGATTGCGTTTTTGGCGGTTAAATGATGAAAAAGATGCAAATACCCAAGCGTTCTAGCGCAGATTCAAAATATTTACAAATTTTCCATTTCGCGCGCAAATGAAGGGATTAGAGGTAAAAATCCTAAGCGTTGAAGATCTATAAGTAATCAAGACATACAAAGGTGCTCGAGCAACTTTCGAGTAAAATATTCCACACTCTTATATCAAAACTCAATTGTGAAACATTGGGGGCTTCTGTTGATTCAAAAATTAGGCGGCTGACGTGGACCAATTATATAAAGACACGTAGCATCTTACGTGGAAAATACATATGCTCATCGAGCTACACAGCGTGCCGACCTACACAGCGTGCTGAGCTACATAGCGTGCCGACCTACTCAGCGTGCAAAGTACCTGGCTGGGAAGATCAAGTGACGATTGCACATTCAATGAACATCGGATTTAATAAACATTCTTATTGTACATATAGATGTATTTATTAAACAACGGTATATCGTCTATTCATACTGATGGCCCCAAGGCTATAAATACATTGTAACACCCTCCACAAGGGGGTAATGGATCTCTTGTAATCATCATCGAGATTAAGGAAAATATCGACAATACAAACAATGGACGTAGGCCATTTTCATAAGGCTGAACCACTTTAAAAATCTTTTGTCTCATTTCTTTTATTTTTATCTGTGATTAAAGAATTAGATCAAATCTAGTTTTTTACATCAACAATGGGATTTAATCAAACCTTATAACGAAACAATTTTCAAAAATCTAGGAGGAGTTGATCGATCGAAGGGATGGGTCGATAGATCCATCTCGACATTCTTGAGTCGATCGATTGATCCATCAGGTATGGCCACGATTCTGCATATATTTGCCTACGGGTTTAACCATTTTTCATCTTCAATTCATATGTTTTAAAGTCCCAAACTCCTTATAATCTATTCCATATGAGATGACAATATATATAAATGATTTACAATAATCAAACAATCCTAAATCTGGATTAAAACATCATTTTTCATAATTTTTAGAAAACTAATATTTTATCGTATTCTCCAAGAAGAAACTATAGAACCCATATTCTCTTCATCAATTGATTCCCCATTTCGGGGTTAATATTATATGATCATCCCATATTAAATCTACATGTTTCTGACTTCTAGGGACTAATTCAAAAACCCATAGTTTATCTTTAAATCATGTAAATATTATGAATTCTACAAATATCCTAATTTGAACATGATACATGCTAGAATTGTAAAGATTAATTCACTTGCCTCTAATATGTAGGTCTGAACCTTTGATAATGATAGGCTACTGGTGGTCCTCCTTTTTTCCAGCCAACTTCCGGTGGTGGTGGGGGTGGTGGATGACCTTGTTCCTTGGTTTCCTAGAGCTAGCCCTTCCCTTTCCAGAAAAATCTTACTCTTCTCTTATTCTCTCACTCTAATATTTTGGTGAAATGAACATGCATCCCGACACGACCATTTGGATGACATAAAAATATTTTACTTTGAATTCATTTAATTTTAATCCCCACACGTCTCACACGCGCGTCCCGACTTAATGCCCTAAATTATCATATTCATCACTCGTGATAATTTTTATTAAATCGTGTAAAGTCATAATCATATATTACTTGTAATCACAAAGTAATATTCAACTTATATGACGTATTATTTTACTCTCGAGTAATATTTAAATCCGGATTAATTTTAAATATCTCACAATTAATCCTAATTAATCCCATTTTAAAGTCATTAAAAATTACGGGGTATTACAACTATATACATTACTTTATTTTGTTATGTTACATTTTGGAGGGACAGGTTTTTCTTGATTTTGGATTTTCCTAAGCGGGAACATCAACATCATTCTCAGAAGATGCATTTATCAGGCTCGGATGGATCATCGTCGGTAGAATCACTTGAATCTGAAGACAAACGAATGATAAGCTCACTAATTGATGTAGCTTCGGGATAAGGTGGTGGAGATGGTGCATTAGCTAGAGCAAGATTGATGGCTTTTGGAGTATAACCAAATCATCCACATAATCACTGATTTTTCTCATAACTTTCACTTCTCCTGAAAATCTATTTGTTAATACCCGTCGCTTCACATCACTATTGAATCTTCCCAATCCTCATACACAATGAGAATAATCTTTCTGAGACGTGTACATGCTTCTTCTGTGATCGTAGTCTCCCAACGATTTTTCGGTACAATGTCCAAACTAAATAAAAGAGAGCCCCACATATTCATGCTGCAAAACGAAATTTACTATATAATATTGGATAAAAGAAGTTGTAAAATGATAAAATAACTAATATCTCATAGAAGTTTCCCGTATAGGATTCTATCCTAGCGAAATGTTAATTTTAAAACATGCTCTGATACCAACTTGCCACAACCTCTTTTTTTGGTATGAATGTACAGGAGAGTATATATAAAGCAATGAATTAATGTTAAGGCGAAAAACATAACTTTATTCATTAAAACGTCACACATAGTGTATTACCACCGCAGGGGTGAATTACATCTTATTGGCAAAGCAAAATATAAAGTAGATAATAGAAAAGTGTCACTCATTGCTCCCATTTGGTTTAGTCTCCATCCAAATAGTTACGTATGTAAACAGGTGACTTGTGTGTGTCACACAAAGGGAGAGAGACTATCCTCTTTTTCCTGGGCCATCTGGAGGAAAAAATAATTGCATAAATATTCTAAGCCGGCTGTACCAATTTTATAACAATTATCTGTATAGATGGAAGGTGGAGTGTGTATAGAGTACAAGTGTCTGAATACTTTGATAAGAAAGTCAAAGGGTTTAAAATTGACAATCCAATACTTTTCAGATTTCAAAGTGGGTATAGAATTAAATAAGTCATTAGTAAAACCAAATAATAAGTAATCCAAAACCTTTGGAAAATAACTGGCGAAGCATAAAATTAAAATGACACTCATACGTATGTAGCTAAACTCCGACTCTCAATAATCTGAGACCATAGGCCAAATAAAAAATTATGTGGGATAACATGGTAGTCTACTTCCTAGTTATTACTGATGTTTTTTTTAATAAATAATAATGCACAAAAGTGCAAGGTGAACTGAATCGTTATAACAAATTGTTATGATACCAATCATTAGATGATAAGGGTTCAAATGGATCCAATGGTCATAATTTAAAACAATAAATGATATAGTAACATATAAGTATGGTAATCTCTACACATACTTGGAATCAAATAGGGCTATCATGGAATGATATCATTAGCAGTTAAACAAATACGCAAAATTTACTATTAAAGAGTTAAAAAGACCT
The DNA here is from genome assembly GCA_949130495.1 of Sambucus nigra. Classification (NCBI taxonomy): domain Eukaryota; kingdom Viridiplantae; phylum Streptophyta; class Magnoliopsida; order Dipsacales; family Adoxaceae; genus Sambucus; species Sambucus nigra. The sequence continues at coordinate 394,792,038 of OX422209.1, read as the reverse complement.
ACTTGAATATAGTTTTGAACGACTTAAAGATCAAAAGAGGATGTTGGGAGCAACTAGTTCTTGAGTATCTGTATACAAATGTTTGTGTGAATAAGTATTGTTGGAATTGAGGTTGGTTTTGACCAATTTATACTAAAAACGATGTGTTTTAAAGTTTAAGGCGTTAAATTATATTTAATTTGTGACTTGAAAATCTTAGGCTTAGTGTCAAATTAGAAATTTGGTGCAGAAGACTTTTTGACTCAAAATACATCAAAGTATTTATAGAAAAAGTTTGGGGTTAAAATTCAAAAGTTGAAAAAGTGAGAAAATGGGTCAATTTGTAATTTAGGGGAAATATTTCAAACCTTAAATCCTATTTTTTCATAACTTTGGCTAGGTTTGACCAAACACAACCTTACCTTGTACCATTTCGACCAGAAAAATAAAATAAAAAGTTTAAAAAAATTTCAGAATTTTTTGATTGGCCACACGCCCTCACACGACTGGTCAATGAATCTAGTTAAAAAGGTAATCTTCAACCTCTCGACTGTTGACATAGGGTTTGGAAAACTTTGAGCTGAGATAACTTCTTATTTTCTAAACCATTTGAGATATTTTTTGAACCAACCCAACCTAATTTTTCACAAGAAATCCAAAAATATAAGTTTTATGGATTGAGGTTCAATATACATCGAGTTATGAAACTGTGTTTTTTTTTGAAATTTTGACTAAACTTTTGAAGCTCTACTGAATATGAAAGAGGTTCTTATGAGTATAGTTATGTTTCTACTATCATAAGGAAGCATTTGGGTTTGGTTTGAAGGATTGAGGTGGTTTAGTTATGGAGCATTTGAAAATTTTCTTTTTTTGAAACAGAAACACCTTCGAGAAATTGAGGCTTAAAAGTTATGATTTTTTACAAATGAGCTATGCACTAGAGCTCCTAAGTTCATAAGAAATCATTTACTAGCTTCAAAACTTATTTACAATTAAGAAATTAAAATTCACCATTAAAGCTCAAGCTTTAATGGAGGTTTTTTTGAGTTTCTTCAAACCAGAACTATTTTTCATGTAAACTTCCTACTGTTTTGATTGATATATACATAATATCAGCACATAAAATGTTTGGTATTGGAAGAATAAAATATAATGCATAAAATGATAGGATATATAGTTTGGAGGAAAATTTTGCGTTTTTTTGTAAACTGAAGTGGTGAGTTTTGGAGGCTTTGTTCATGGGTAATTTATAGGGTAGAAGAAGAGGACGTTATTGGTTTGGTTTGGAGGTGGATTCCTCCATGTTTCAAGAAGATAAGTGTATGAAACCTTTTGCCTCACATATTTGCGTGGTCATATCATGTGATTTTGGGCTCATTAGCTTAGGTGGAGACTGATGTGAGGAGGGGGGCATGTGAAAATAAGTTTGGTTTAGGTTTTAGTCCTTGGTTAAAAGTATATACACTTATTTGGTTAAAAAAGTGTTACTTTTGTAAAGTTTAGGGGAATTTTTGTAATTTTAGAAACATATAAGGGTTGAATATGATATTTTTTGTTAGTTGATTTCTAGAGGTTTAATTTGATATAAGGTTTAGATTTAGGGTTTAAGAATAGGTCAAGTAATGATTATTTGAAAAGTTCAGGATTTATTTCTTCAATATTTCAAACATCAAGGGTCCCGGGATAATCTGGTAAAGTTGTAGGTTTTGTATAGTAGTTTTATCCTCATTTTTCATACTTTTGAGTTTACACATTCTAGGAGGGGTAAAAATGAGAATTAAGGTATCTTGATTCAAAGTACGAATATTACAATAATTCATACATTGTTGCCTCAAATCATGATACAAACTCAGTATTCATAATCGATAAAACGTTAATGTATTATTTTTCACTCGTTTATAATTTTGGTTGTTAAGCCAAAATAGAGACACGTATTAAAGACTAATATGGATACGTCCGTAAGCTATTAAAATTCTATATGTAACAACTGATTATCTTTAAATGAATAGTCCTCATAAGTGCGAGCATATAGTGTTTTAAATATCTCATTCCTTAATACTCTAGAAATATTTTATTTCTCCAATATATCTTTAATTAGTAATATATAAAGAGTTCTAAAATACATAAACTTACTCCCACTGGACTTAAGGTGTATATATATATATATATATATATATATATATATATATATATATATATATATATATACTAAAATAAATACATAAAGTATGCTTAAAATACCATTGCTGAGAAACTGACATAAATTTTCATAATAAAACTCTTAATAAAAGGATTTACTAAAGCCATAAGAATTTCACATTTTAGGATATAGGTGAAAATATTTATTTACACCTCTTTCTCTATTCATAAAGAAACTGTGACCACAAGTCTAACTTTATATCGTTGATTATCATAAGGGTCGTGTTTAGTTTTAAAGACGCATTTACACTCGACTCTATCGTGTCAATTAGACAATTCAATGCGATCCTAAACTTTATTATGGCCAATTATGACATTATAATTTTTAAAACTTGTGAAAATAAAATTGAATATTTTCTATTTTGTTACTCCTTTGTCAAATTCACATTCTTGTGATATATCTCATAATCAGTCAGAATATCAAAATCATTTAAGAGCTTTTTAAAACTATTTATATCCACCAATCCAAAGAATAATTACTTTGAATGTTAAGGGAATGATAAGAGTATCTTAACTTCTTTTATAACCATATTAGATGATTTGATACTCCCACTAATTTCACCATTCTTTAAATAATTTGACATTTTCGATTTCAACAGTAAATAGTGTACCCTCTTGAAAGCGTAGAGATGTAATTCTAAAACCGAATTCTTTTAGGGGATTGTAAATCCATGCATGTACTAGACATTCCCAATCACGCCGGCATGTCAAATTGGGTAAAGTAGAATTTATATAATACACTTTTAACGATATATATATGTATTTATGTATGTATGTACGTATGTGTGTATGTAAGTATGTATTTATGTATGTATGCAAGTATATTTCGTGTGAATAAATCTTATGGCTATATCAACTTTGGAGCGTTTGGCTGCTTGTTTTATAATGACATGATCTATGTAGGTCCACTATCCAAGGACTATAATCTCCCACTTGGGCCACATAGATCATTTTAAAATTGTAAAATCTTAAGAGACCAAACGTGAGTGTCAAGATTCGTAAGTGCCAACTCAAGGACAATCTGTCTATTAAATCACCAGAGTAAGTCTAGAGTTAAAAGAGTGTGCCATAAAATTGAAGAGTTTTAATAAAGCCAATTTTAAGTTCAACATCATAATATAAGACCAGAATCATTTTCCTTGCAAAAGTTTCATAAAAAACATAATTGTATAAATCACCAGTGAGGAGAATACCATAATTGAGAAAATATGTTCTCATATAAACTTAAATTTTTTTCGTATACTCAAGAAAAATATCTCATGATAAATTTGAAAAAAATATTTTGAAAATTCGTCGAGGTTTTTTTTGAACGATTCCAAAATAACATAAGAAAAGTAATGGATTGTCTTATAAGCATCCTCACATTGATTTAGAACTATTTTTCGTAGCAATCTAATTTTGAAATAATAAAATAAATTATATCATTCATATCGAACGATACATTATAATTCACACAATATCGCTTAAAATATATATGTTACATAATTGATACTCATATTTTAATCTCTAACATTATGAGATTTTGTATAAACTTATGCTTAATCTTTTTAATAATTCTTCAAAGGTTTAAAAGAGTCACACATTAATTTATTCATCAGTAGTGAGTTGCTCAGTTAAAATTGAATTATAACTATTTAGCACTTTTAAGTGAAACTAAACTTCTTCACTTCATTCTAAGAAGTCAGTCTCGAGAGCATTAAAACGAATAAAACATGCAATTTTAGAGAAATAAAATGATATACAATTAATGAGATAAACATTATATTAATGCTATGAGATAACAAGTACATTAGTAACATTTTATAAATGTGAGCTTTCTTTCTAAATAACTTTGAATATTTATATATGACTTTATTCGGCACCATGTTATGTAAATTAGATGGACATATTATATAGGATAACCTTTCACCACCTAATTGGATAATTCCTTAATATTTATTTCAGTTACTCAAAATCAATTTACTTTGGAAAATTATCTTGCTTGATGAAATAAATCAAATATACCCCCTTAATGTCTTTACATATATAAGTATGATGAGTTATTACTATCACTTTTATCTTTAAATTTAATATTCATAAGCATTCTAATTGAGTCACTTTGGTGACTACTAAACTATCCATTATATGAATAGTACATTATTTTATGGATTATATAATAATTTCAACATGCATTAATGTTTTCCAAAGGTGTAAATGGACAGTGTGCTTATAAATTAAGGAAGGTTGTGGACTCTTTGGAGCAACCGATACCACCCTTAATATACAAACATATTGCCCTTTAATATTAACTTCACCATTACAACCGGAATCTTTGGAGAAACCAAATCATTAATAATGCGAACACTCAAAACCATATCCAGACTCTTTTGAGCAATCAAAACCTAGCATTTGAACGTTATGACAAAATTCAACATTTACAGTTTATTAGATGAGATAACTTTGGTAGAATCGTAACCTAATCGTGCTATAAATACTGAGAAGAAAATCTTAGGGCATGCTTTTAATATTTCATAACTCATATTCGACATAATAAGCATATACATTAATCTAATAATTACAATTTTGGAATAATTTTGAGTACCTAAATAAACTTCACGTAAATATTAGTTTTAAGAAAAAATACAAATCCATCGAGGTTAAATTGATGCAAAAACCAATACTCATTAATGTTCATTTAATAATCGTAATTTTACCTTTGGGTAATGTTATAATGAACAGGTCACATCAACGTCGCATTAATAGCATATTTATATTTGGGCCTTTCGGATAACCAAATTTATACACAATAATTCAATATTTACAATTATAGACTAGGGCACTTTAATGAACACCTAATCTAACATAATATAAATATTAATGTCAAAATCTTAACCATAAATATAATATTCATAACAATATTTTGCGTATACCAAAAACATCACATAATATGAATATTATTATAGCCAAATAAGGTAGGACAACTAATATAGTTATTAAAGCACATAAAAAGGATCAATCCAAAAGTTTCAATAAGGGAAACATTTGAGTAATCACTACGAAAGTATTAAGAAAACTTTTTAAATAATCTACAATAAGCGAAATTTAAAAACAATTTAGAGAAAGTAAGAGTTGTCAACTTTATTACCAAATATGACAAATTTAAGGTTTGAATGGCTCAAACATACTCAAATATCCAAAATAATATCCATCATCAAAAATGATAACTTTCGTACACTAGGTCGTTTCAGATTGGCATTAAAAAATTCATGAAATTTTGACTAAATAAGCAGATTTAAGGACATAATTAAATGTCCACAAAAGAAAATCGCAATAAGGGAATCAAATTCAATTTTAATTAAAAAATTAAAATTTTGGAACTCAGGAATCTCATCTTATGAAATTTCCTTTTATGTTATTATATATATATATATACCAAATAATTAATTTGGTTGCATTCATATAGATCATAAGTTGATTTATCCTTAATTGTGCTTTAAATATTTAATTCATGTAGTGTGCAATTTTTTTTTTACTTTCATGGAACATACATGCACACACATATTACATAATATATGTAAAAATAAATGCCCCCAAAAAATATTATACGCAAAACTTAATGGCTAATCATGGATCCAAATATAGATGCATACACAATAATATAATCTTTATAACTATAGATTAAGGCACTTTGATATCTTCCTAATTTAACATCATATAAATATTAGTGTCAAAATATTAATTCATAATTATATTAGAACCTTTGGGCAACCAAAAATAGATTTGGAGTGTTATTGTCAAACCCATAATAATACATCTAATATTCAAAACTTTATGTTAAAAATTTTGGTCAATACCAAGTAAAACATAACATGATCATTAGAACAACTATTTGATGATTAAAAAATATAAGTATTTATTTATACCATAAATATGGGAAAATAATTATTTTTCAAATAATATTTTTTTATTTATTACTATAGTAACAAAAAAAATCTCTTCAAAATTACTCTCCAGTTCGCGGAATCGTAAAATCAATTTTTAAGTGAGAGTTATCAACGTTGACATTATTACCAAAACTGGCAAAAATGCATTTTTAAGGATCTAAATGGCGTTAAATCATCGAGAGAGGGTGATGACCATTATATACAATGGGTTTGTTTATGTCGACGTTTTTAGGTTACCACAAAATTTCGTAAAATTCCGAATAAGTACAAAAATCTGTGGCCAAAAACGTCGCTGAAAAATTCAATAATTCATCAATTCTTTTACCCAGATTCCTTTTGTACGAAAAAAATCTAAATGGACAATTTTGAAATCAGAAACCTAAGCTTTGATACCACATGTAAACGTAATTAAAAGAGCACAACAATAAACTTTAAAACATAATTTAATTAATCAAAGTATTAATGGATTAATTTATTAAACATGATATAGTTCTTTAAAATAGGATCTTGAATTAGCATGATAATCACACATTCAAATTGTGTTTTTCACCTATAATCACTATGCGGAATATAAAACAATAATGTAATCACATACCTCTGTTCATAACTATGGATTTAGAATTCATTGTTGTCCCTTCATTATATCACTACTAAAAAGATTAGGGAATCAATCGACCTTAATGGTATCCGATCACGCTGAATTTAGGATAACAACTTCATCTCGTATACGACAAGAACATATTCTTGTTACAACATATTCTACCGGTTAGATCTTCTCTTATGGCCAAAATGCTATTCTAAAAATTAACACAATCGAGTCTTTGAATTTCTTTCCCTTATCGTATGATTTCGTTATGTTGTCTTTTTCGTGTGTCTAAATGATGAAAAATCAGCCACTTATTTATAGGTAGGGACAGGACCCAAATGTCCAACAGTCACTTAATCTCAACCATCCATCAAGGTAGGTACCCAAGAGTCCTTTTGACTCTTGGTATTTGTATTACCCTTTCATTAATCAAAGTGACTCTTAGCATTAATATAATTATAGAACACATTATTGAGAATTATTTGAAAGGTCATTTTTTACCATTGTCAATATGTATATCGTACGCCGTTACACCGTTGAAGAAATTCAAGATCGCATCTACATCAATGGATCCAAATATCAAAGCGTCTTCAACATCGTAACTTGGTAAAGTTTTTCTGGTAATCCGGACCGATCCGATCATTTTGAAAATGAATCGATCCAATAACCGGACTGATCCGGCATAAAAAATAGACCGATCTGATTTGCATTAAAACCAGTATACCCCGGATCGAAGCGCAACCGATGAAGTGATTTTAAAAATGAACGGATCCGATAACCGAATCGATTCAGCATCAAAATCGGACCGATTCGGATTTGATAATCACGAACAGATCCGCTTAGATTTTTCCACCGACTCAAGTTTCCTATATATATACCTATTTCGATGGTGTATTCTCTAAGACTTTCATAGACGAGTTTAAAAGTACTAATTACTTTAGTCTTCATCTTTTTGAGTCCCAAGACTCATGTTTTGATTCACACAACTTTGCCAAATCTTTGTGAATCCTTTGCAACCCAAGAACACGACCTTGTGTTTGTTCAACCTTTGTGGAGAAGCTGTCTTTCTTCTTCATTGCTGCACATCTGAAGTTCCTGAGGGAGATTTCAGTCGACGACACCGGAACCGACGTCTACGGGTATTTTTGTGTCACTCTTGTTTTTTCATTATAATTCATGTAACTGTATATTACAAATTATAGTGAAAAATAAAAGGTTTTGCCCCTTTGGGGGATTTTTCCTCACATGTGTGTGTTTGAATGTTCTTACATGTTTTACATCTTCTTCAATCACACCTAGATGCATGATTATGATTTGATTGGATAAAACTGAGTTTAATTATATAATTTCTTAATTTGAACGCAAGCGCACATCTTCAAATTGGTATCAGAGCAGGTTACGCTAATCTATCGCGTATTCCTAATTTTCCGCAAAATTTTTCTAAGATATCAATTTTCTGAAAAAAATTGATTTTTGAAAAAGAGCGTGTTCAATGGAGAAATCATATAATAAAATGCCAGTTTTTGACTGGACAAAGTATGCATACTGGAAAGCCCGCATGAGGTCTGCTTTAAAGGCCATAGATGAACGTGTCTGAATTTTAGTTGAAAAAGGGTTGACACCTCCCTCCGTCACTGTTGAAAACGTGACCAATTTAAAACCTGTCACTACATGGACTGAAGAAGAATTGAAATGGTCATCTTTTAATTCTAAGGGTTTAAGTGCTATTTCCAGATTCATCACTACTGACGAGTTCTGACGTATCATGACATGCCCCACGTCAAAAGAGGCATGGGATGTTTTGAAACTTACCCATGAAGGAACTAATGTTGTGAAAGAGTCTAAACTTCAAAATTTAACAACTCAATTTAAGACCATCACCATGCTTGAAACTGAATGTTTTGATGATTTTTATGCTAGGCTATCTGATATTGTTAATACTAGCTTTAATCTTGATGAACATATTCCTAATGATAGAGTTGTTAAAAAGATTCTTAGATCACTGCCTAAACGTTTTATCCCTAAAGTCACTGTGCTAAATTCTATGGGTAATTTAAATACGCTAAAATTTGAGGAACTTGTAGGAGACTTGCAAACATATGAAGTTGATATGTTTCCTAAATCTGTCAAGCCTAAAGATAAGGGGATTGCACTTAATGCCCAAGAGAGAAAAAGTGAGGGGTCGGCAAGAAAGAGAGTTGAGTCATCTAGAAAGAGAGATATTGAAACGTCTGACTTTGAGTGTGATTTTGACTTAGATGATTTGACTCTATTTGCTAAAAATTTCAAGAAAATTCTCAAATTTAAGAAAAATGGAAATTTCAAAGATAAAAAGAATTTTCAGAAAAATAAGTTTGAAAAGAAAAATGAGAAAGATTTTAAAGACCCTCCTAAGAAAGACAGTGAGAGATGCTATGAGTGAGACGATAGGGGTCATAGAGCTTTTGAGTGTGTTGCACGTCTAAATGGAGAAAAGGGCAAATCTATCCTTAATGCTAATCTTAGTGACGACAGTGAGGTCGAGTCGGTGGACTCGGGAGATGAGTCACCGCATGAGTGTAAATTCATCGCATTCATGGCTAGTCATGTGAGTACCTCTTGTGCACCTCACGACGATGAGGATACTGCTTCACAGGGACACCTCGATAGTGAGAACGATGTGAGTGAGGAGGAGGATGATGAAAGTGAGAGCGAGAGTAATATTCAACGCGCCTACGTCGAGTTATATAACGAGTCAGTTAAAACTAAAAAATGTAACAAAGCGTTAGTTCTTAGGATCACCGCGTTAAAAAAATATTTAGAAGAAGCGAGAGAGAGACAGAGTCCTCCACCTGCACCGCCATGAGAGAGAGAGAGAGTCTGCCTGTGTTAAGAAAGAGAGTTTATTTAGAGAGAGAGAGAATTGTTTTGATAAAGAGAAAGGGGACTTAACTAAACAAGTGGCTAGTCTTACGAGTGAGCTCCATTCCTCCCTGGAGACTCAGAAGAAACTTGAAGCCAATGTTGCCCAACTTACTCATGAACTTGAGAGAGCATGGGCAGTCAATGTAAAAATCGAGGACAGATCTGGGAAGATGGAAAAGATGCTCCTCGGTCCGGCTTTAGGTTTTGGTGATAGGCAGGGAATAGGTTTTGATGGTGCCTCCACGTCCTAAATTACACCTGGAACAATTCCTGAGTTTACTATGACTCCATATGGCCATCATCAAAAACCAAGAAGGAGAGTTCAACCAAGAAAAGCAAACCGAGGTCCGTCTAAAACTGTGTTCTTTTGTACATATTGCAAAAAAAATGGTCACCTCAGGGAGTTTTGTTATAGTTTGGGTCGGACACGACGTACTACTGCTCCACTACATCATATTGATGATCTTGCCAGTCTGAGAGAGCGTGTTGAGTTTTTAGCCACCACATCACAGAGTTTGATGGAAGAATTCCGACGGATGTCTTTGTCGTCAGTGAATGCTTCTCGCTTCCCGGCTAAAACCAACATCAACAAAGGTAAACAAAAGGTTACCTCTTATTGGGTACCTAAGAAAGATAAAAAGGCCCTTGTTGTTCATGTCACTCTCAAAGATCATAATACCTCACAGTGGTATTTTGATAGTGAATGCTCCAGACACATGACAGGTGATGTCTCATTTTTTACCCACCTTTTGGATTATAAGGATGGTAAAGTCACCTTTGGAGATGGGAGCAAGTCTAGCATTGTAGGACAAGGTACAGTAGAGTTACCAGGATTTCCTAAGCTAGAGAATGTTTTGTACATCAAAGGTTTGAAAGCAAACCTTCTCACCATTAGCCAGCTGTGCGACGATGACTTTGCAGTAAAATTTGACCGGGACGCATGTAAGGTCTATAATCAAGCTGATAAACTTTTAGTGCAAGGGGTGAGGATAGAGGATAATTGCTATGGGACTGAGCCCACATTCTCACTTGTCTACAACAGCGCCACGATCACTCCTATGGATCTATGGCACTAACATCTAGGTCACATGAACGTTAGAGATTTGACTCATTTAGCTAAAAAGGACCTAGTACGTGCCTTACCATCACTTGGAAAGCCAACTTCCACTGTTTGTGGACCCTGTCAGTTGGGAAAGCAAATTCGTAGCCCTTATAGGAAGTTGCATTCCATTACCACCTCTCGTGTTCTTGAGCTGATTCACATGGATCTTATGGGTCCGACTCGTACTGAGAGTCTGAGTGGTAAGAGGTATATTCTCGTGATGGTGGATGATTTCTCCAGATATTCGATTGTAGGTTTTCTGAGAGAGAAATCAGATGCTGTAGAGTTTTTAACGACCAAGTGTCGTGTCCTGCAAAACCAACGTGGAGTCACTATTAACAGGATGCGTAGTGACAATGGCACTGAATTCATAGAAGCAAAGGTAGATCTTTACTTTGATAGCCTTGGGATCAAACATGAGTTTTGTTTCTGTGAGGACTCCTCAGCAAAATGGGATTGTTAAGAGAAAGAATAAAACGATCCAGGAAATGGCTAGATCTATGCTTCAAGGTCGTAAAGTTTCTAGGAGATTTTGGGCAGAGGCAGTGTCTTCTGCATGCCACATGGTGAATAGGGTTTACCTGCGTCCCCACACACTTAAGACACCTTATGAATTATGGATTGGCCAGAAACCTAATATTGCATATTTTCGTGGTTTTGGGAGTAAATGATACATCCTACGGGATATAGAGCAATTAGGAAAGTTTGACTCCCGGAGCGATGAGGGAATATTGCTAGGATATTAATCAAATAGTAGAGTGTACCGGGTTTTTAACCTGAAGAGCTCTAAGGTTATGGAATCAATAAACGTCATCGTGCAAGATGACGAACCTCCGACGGGTATTTATCCTAACCTTCAGTGCGAGGATGAGGACTTCTCTGGCAGTGACTTACTTGTCTTTCACCCACACTATGTGGACCCTATTCCTGTTCTAGGGGACACACCTGCTTGGGTTCACAAGAGTCATGATCCTTCAACCATTGTTGGCGATCCCACTCTAGGGGTCAAGACTTGTTCTCTGCTAGAGAACGTTGTTAGCCATCTTTGCTACATGTCAAAAGTCGAGCCCAAGAATCATAAAGAATCACTCAAGGATGAACACTGGATATCTGCCATGCAGGATGAGTTGCTTTAGTTTAAAAAGAACAATGTCTGGGAACTTGTCCCCCGACCTAGTGAGACTAATGTGATAGGTACCAAGTGGATTTTCAAGAATAAAATGGATGAAAATGGTACCATAATCAGAAATAAGGCTAGGTTGGTCGCTCAAGGCTACACACAGATATAGGGTGTAGACTTTGGGGAGACATTTGCTCCTGTTGCAAGGCTTGAGTCGGTATGCTTACTACTCGCCATCGCATGTCATCTGCGCTTCAAGTTATATCAGATGGATGTCAAGAGTGCCTTTCTGAATGGCATTCTACAGGAGGAGGTTTATGTGGAATAACCAAAAGGGTTTGAAGACCCTAAGCACCCAGATCATGTCTATTATCTGAGGAAAGCCTTGTATGGTTTGAAGTAAGCACCCCGTGCTTGGTACGAGAGGCTTACTTCCTATTTCTTAGCCCATGGCTTCAAGAGATGGGGAGTTGATATGATGTTGTTCATCAGGAGAGATGACGGTGCTATTTTGGTTGCCCAGGTCTATGTAGATGACATAGTCTTTGGATCCACATGCTCCTAGCATGCTCACCACTTTGAGGAGGAGATGAAAAGTGAGTTTGAGATGAGCATGGTGGGTGAGCTTACTTTTTTCCTTGATCTCCAGGTGCATCAGTTAGAGGATGGGATGTTCATCTCTCAATCCAAGTATACTAGAGTCCTAGTGAAGAAATTTGGTTTAGACTCTGCTAAGCATGCATGTACACCTATGAGTACTTCTATCAAGCTTAGTAAGGACACTTCAGGCAAGGACGTAGAGCAAACCTTAAATCAGAGTATGATAGGTAGTCTTCTCTACTTGACTGCCAGTCGTCCCGACATAGCCTTTAGTGTTGGAGTCTGTGCGCAATATCATGCGTCTCCAAAAGAGTCACACTTACTCGCTCTAAAACATATCATCAAATACATGAGTGGGACTCTATCATACGGTATTTGGTATTCTTTTGATATCGATGACCGTTTGTACGCCTATTCGGATGCCGATTGGGCCGGGGATGCAAATGGTTGTAGGAACACTTCTGGTGGGTGTTTCTATTTTGGTTCTGCTCTTGTCTCTTGGTTTATCAAGAAGAAAAACTCCATCTCTTTATCCACTATGGAGGCTGAGTACATCGTCGTTGGGAGTTGTTGCACGCAACTCTTGTGGATGAAGCAAATATTGGAGGATTATGGGATTTCACAGGACACCAAGATCATTTCCTGTGATAACACGAGAACGATACATATATCCCGCAATCCCGTCCAACATTCGCGCACAAAGCACATCAGGTTACGCGAGCACTTCATACGTTCGTTAGTTGAGAAAAAGGTCGTATACCCGAGTTTCATTCCCACCGACCGTCAGTTAGTCGATATTTTCATGAAACCTTTAGATGCCCTTAGATTTGAGAGTCTTAGGAAGTCTTTGGGGATTTGTACAGTTGACTGAGGGGTTGGTCCGTGTCTAACATAGGATGCATTGTCATTATCATATCATCTGATTCCTATTGCTAGCTTATATCTTTAGTAGTTTTATACTTTTTGTTTTTAAATTTCTTTTAAAAATCCAAAAAGATTTTCTTTTAGAAATATTTTAGAAAAGCACAAAAAGATTTTATTTTGATAATTTTTTTTTGAAAACTCCAAAAAGATTTTTGTATTTTATTTGCACCTTTTATGGATAATCATTTAAGATAGCCAAGTCACAACTTCATTCCAAATATCCATGTGACTGTTTGATAGAGATTTGAGACGCTACATCATTTCATCCATGTGATTTACATTGTTTGGAGTCTTTGAGATGTGATTAGTGATATTTTTCTACATATTTGACTCCTATCTCCTTTATTGCACACATGCATGACTTTACTTGATTATTATACTTGTCTATCACATATTGGCTTGAGTGTTTCCATCTCAATTCTGTCTATACAACGTACAATATGCAATAAAACTTGACAAGATTGGAATGCATGTGAAAACCGTTTGGTGAGACTGTGTGTTTATTTAAACAACGGGGAAGGGCTGCGAAAGGTTTATTTAAACTTTGCGAATACTAAGACACCGTTAAAAAGGGACCTAAAAAATTGAGTAATTTTATTATCCGAGGTCCAAAGAGGTTAAAAGAGCCCGACAAAATTTATAAGCAATAAAAAGCAATTCATGCCAAATATGGGCCATTAGGTTTCACCATCAATTCTCCAAAGTTTGAGAATTTAGATTACCTCTATTCAAAATATAAATCTGAGGGAGTTTGGTTGGAGAATTTAACCGGGTTTGTATTTCCTTGAAATTCCTGAAAAAGCATGAAATCGTTTTGGACGTTATTGGTGTGGAAATCTCTTTGAGCTTTGATTTGTTGATTTGATTAAGCCAATGTCTCGTACCATTTTTTTTACACCAAAGGAAGCATTTGAGTACATTCGTTAGGAGTATCCAATATTCATCGTGCACATATGTCATGTTTGTATGCATTGATTTTCCTATCGAATTTGATCACACCCCTACATTTACTCTATCACCGACTTGGTTGTTTTGTGTTCGTTCATGGTGTGATTTTTTTTGTTTGTTATATATTTTGTGTGAAAAATTTTGAAAAATTCAAAAATTGAAGTTTATTCCTTGTGTCACCCCGGCTTTGCTTGTTTGATTTATTCTTGTCATTTGTTTATTTGGGAACATCATAAAAAGGGGGAGAAAGAATTATCATTTTATGGGGGAGTTTTGAAGTAATGAGTTTTTCTCATGAACTGATATTTATGTTTATCTCATTTCAAACTCGATACGTCACTTGGTATTTTGCTTTATCTCATATGTGTAGGTATAAAGATTGATGATCATATATTTCACACCCTGATGAGAAAAGCTTTGAGAAGTTTTGAAGATTTAAAGAGCAAACGATGAAGACTTATTCATTTGTATCTTTCCAGTTTTGGGTTCATGGAAGGGTAGATTTGTATAGGCAATTTGATATTTGATAATTCGGATATTTTTTATGTTTGTACTGGAATAGACATAGGGGGATATTTGTAAGGTCATTTTTTACCATTGTCAATATGTATGTCGTACGTCGTTACACCGTTGAAGAAATTCAAGATCGCATCTACATCAACGGATCCGAATATCAAAGCGTCTTCAACATCATAATTTGGTAAAGTTTTTCTGGAAAATCGGACCGATCCGGTCATTTTGAAAATGAACCGATCCGATAACCGGACCGATTCGGCATAAAAAATAGACCGATCTGATTTGCATAAAAACCAGTATACTCCGAATCGAAGCCGAACCGATGAAGTGATTTTAAAAACGAACCGATCCGATAAACGGATTGATCCGGCATCAAAATCGGACCGATCCTGATTTGATAATCACGAATAGATCCGCTTAGATTTTTCCACCGACTCAAGTTTCCTATATATATACCTATTTTGGTGGTGTATTTTCTAAGACTTTCGTAGACGAATTTAAGAGTCCTAATTACTCTATTCTTCATCTTTTTGAGTCCCAAGACTCATGTTTTGATTCACACAACTGTAATAACCCGCCCTTTTGGAGATGATTAAATTCCATAATTAAGTATGATTTGGAACTTGGAGAATTTCTCGAAATAGTAATTTTTGGGATTTTCGAGGAGTTAATGATTTTCGAAGGGTGTTATTAATTATTTTGGGACTATATAGGTCGAAGTAATTTAATTATATGTCGCCGTGGAGTATAGCGACAAAAGAGGTAAGATTTTGAGTAGAATACCGCACTTAATTATTTTGGGTTGGAATAGTGATTTGCGGTCAAGTACCTCGGATGGGAATTTCGACTGCGCCATAATTCTCGGAATGGCCGAGATAGTCGAAAAAGAGTGTCCGATTGTCGAAAATGAGTTTCGGGTAATTTTAGAGGTAAAAGTAACTCGTAATTGGGTAAACGAGTCGTTTTTGGGTTTTAAGGGGTTAAAACCCTTTTCTCCTTATAAAAGGAGGAAGAGAGGTAGAAAGAGAGAAAAGAAAGAAAGAAAAGAGAGAGAAGAGAGAGAGGAGGAAGAAAGGAGGAGAAAAAGGAAGATTTGGGCCAAACTCCGCCGGATTCGACTCGAGGTCGTCGGATTATATCCACGAGGCAAGTGTTTACTTGCTTTATTTATTTTTGAGCATAAATATCTCATATCATAGTTGGTATAACAAACCCTAATGATTTTGGGTTGGGTATTCGTGGATAAAACGGGTTTTCGGGAGATAAAACGAATAAACCCCTAAAATTGGTTAATTGGAGAAACTTAGGTTTTATGTAAAATTAATTGGTGGTTTAGGGTTCTAGGATGTTTAGAACCCTTAATATATGGGTATTTGTAGTTGGTTGAGGTTGTAGGACGTTGGGTGAGGCGACAAAAGCTTGGGAGAAGCTTTAATGGCCGAAACCGTCTCGGAGAAGACGATGAATAGTGTAGGCAGCGTGCTTACCGAATCGATTCGGCCTAGAGATGAATCGATTCGGCTCTTGGTCAAAAAATGAAATTTGTATATCTCTTCGACGCGGTCGCGTGGGCACCGACCGCGTATTTTTTTGATTTTTTTTGGATTTATAGTGATTTTTCTACGGAGAGCTGTCCGAGATTGAAATCATTAGTTAGAACTTATTGGAGATAGATATTAGGGGTTCTCAAAAGAATTGTTAGGACCTCTAAAGAATTTGAGGAGATACAAAAACTTTGGGTTTGTAGTAATAAAACCAAGTTAGGATTTAAATGGATATTGGATTGAATTTTGGGTATTTTGGAGATTGAAAAATCGCCCAAACTGTGACCCTCGAACAGGCCGAATCGATTCGGGTACAGGCCGAATCGATTCGCCTAAGGGGAATTGGGTTTCTGCAATGGGCCGAATCGATTCGGGTACAGACCGAATCGATTCTCCATTTACAGACCTGTTTGCAGAATACTTTCCGAATCGATTCGGATTGGGAACCGAATCGATTCGCCCATCCGAATCAATTCGCTAAAGGGGCGAATCGATTCGCTTAGGCCAAAATTTCTAGTTTTCTCCCTTTAAGAGTATGGGGAGTTGAATTACCATTTGGGATTTTTATGGGGATTCCTAAATAAGGGTTTTGAGGATAAATAAACCTTTAAGAGATGATTGAGGTAATTAGTATTGAACAAAGTAAGGAAATACTTTGGGTTTAGTATCATGCTTATATGAAAGCATGATTATGATTCCTCGAGGGAATCTTTGGGATTAATGGTCATCGCTATATATAGTTGGAAAATATGGCCATTTATGTATATTCAAGGATGAATATATGGTATATGTATATACTATGTGATTAAAGTATATATGATATGATGTAAATGATTTTGAAAATAAAATATAAATGCTTTCAAAATGGAAAGACAAATGATTTTCATAAATAATAAAAATGAGGATACACACCTCTCTAAATCGCTATCATAAGGGAAGTTGCGTTCGTATGGTGAAGCCCCCTGGCTAATGATGCAGGGTGGATATAGTCCTATAGGCCATGTGAGCGTTTGTTGTTATATTTTCTGCGCTGGTTAGGAGATTCCGGGTGTGGTCTTGACTATCCCGCAGGCACATGGTCGCTTCCCGACGTCTTTCGATATAGGATCCCAGGTTGTCTTGGAGGCCCTGGAAGATGATATCCATTTAGGGGCGCGCACAGTGGAGAAATCCGTACGGGCGGTCTTAGAACGCGTTTTTTAAAGCAGTTCATAATAATGGATTTGCTTTAATTACATTTCCTGGATATAGGAAGGGAAATGGGTTATATTATTTGGCTTCGGTAACACTTCCCGGATGGAAGAAGGGATGTGGAAGCATATGTTATGATCAAAGCATTTTTATGATAATGAAAATTTCTTTGAATACATTTCCTGAGTATAAAAAGGGAAATGGGATAATTGATAAAGGAAAAGCATTTTTATGTTAATAAAATTGGCTTTCAAAAAGTATATGATTTGTTAAAGAAATTAATGATAATGAATTGGCTTCTATAAATACATTTCCTGGATATGAGAAGGGAAATGGAAGTTTTTGAAATGAAAAGGATAAGTATTTATAAATACTATATGTATCAAGTAATCCTCAGTCCGGGAGATATTATCCGGACGTATATTGTAGATGTACGTATATGTATAAATCGAGTGCCGAGGGTCTAATGGATCCCGACGATCGACCGTGCTGCATAGTAGTGTATCGGGGGGGTTCCTTGTTTGGATTTCGCTTCGCGAGACACCCCACGCACGAATATGGCATTGTGTTGAGACTGGGGAGAAGTTTAATCCTCAGTGCTCTGATATTATTAAATGTTTATGGTATATATATTATATATATCTTTCTGTACTGAGGGACTGGCGGATCTCAAAGATCGACCTTGCTGCATAGTAGTGTATCGGGGGGGTTCCTTGTTTGGATTTCACTTCGCGAGACACCCCACGCACGAACATGGCATAGCGTCGAGATTAGAGTGAAGTTTAGCCCTTAGTACATCTGTTTGACTATCCAGGTTAGATAGTGGTTGGGTATTAGACTAGTTTAGCAGGGTAGCTTGACTAGGATGTTTATAGGGATGCGCTAGGTGTGCACTGTTAGAGGAGAGGTGAGGGGTATCTCATGAGAGTGCGATACCAATTTAAATATGAGATAAAACTATTTTTCTAAAAATAAAGCATTTATGCACTTGCAAAATATTTTCAAAACATTCGGGCCCTGACCCGTTTCTCTACTCTCCTTTCTTTCTCTATACTATATATATATATATATAGGTGTCCAGACACAGGGACGCCTGGATGGAAATTCTTTCGAGTCAGACGTCTGCTGCAGCAGCTGTGGATGCTTGCAGGTTATCGGTAGACGTTTCTCTCCTTGTACTCTAGATAGGAGATATTGTATAAACATTCGAGCCAATGGCTCAATTGCATTTATTTATTCTTTTAGTACAGCATTCGATATGGTTGTATATTTGAACCGAGTGTTCGGTTATTTTAATTTATTTCAGTTTCATTTACGCATATAATTGTGGATGTTTTAATTTGATCGTAAAAAGAGTAGTTAAGTAAAAGTTTTTTTAACGCTCACCTAATAGGATATTAGTAATTAAATGGACTTTCGACAGTGATGCTAAGAATGATCCATATGAGACTCCTGTTTTAATTTAATATTGGAGTGATCGCCCGGTATCTTATTAGGCGGTGTGTTACAGATGGTATCAGAGCATCTGGTTCTAGTGTCCTTAGGAATCTGTGCGGACGTACTACGCTTTCAGCGTTGCTCTCATTTGTTATAGAGCCTCAGGACTAGGATTGTTGATTTCTATTGTGAGATTTCGTTCTCCTGCCATATTATGAGATTATAGAAATCTTTTACGCGCTCGTTAAGAATCGTGTGCGGAGCTCGGAGGTCAGCAGGAGTTGGAGCTTAGCTGGGGAAGCTGGTAGAAGTTGGGGACGAGGACCTTAGTAGAGGCCACTCTCCTTAAGGCAACTATTAAGGATTGTTGCAACGACTACTAAAGTATGGTAGTTATGGTCAACCAAGTACTACTATGGTAGAAAGTGGTACTTAAGATTGAATTACCCCGTGGAGATAAGGGTTCGAAAGGGATCTTACGGATGGTTTTAACCGTGAGTCCCCATGAATCAGCAGGATGAGAAGAATGCTGTTTTGGGAATTATTTGCCTAAGGTTCAGCCAGAGGCCGACGGTGAATAAAGAGTATTATGGTTAATTGAACCTTGTACCTAAGTGAGTTAGGTGCAATGAATATTGAGTCCTTTCCAAGGAGGATGGGCTCACTAAAGAATGGGTATGTTCGAGGACCCCATGGTTGGACATCCACTCGGGGAAATCGTTATAATGAAATTGTGGTTATGAGTTTTACCTCAATTGAGGAGGTATATTAGGTGTGACTAGATGAAGTCGCGGTATTAGTTAGCCCTAGAATCGTGTGGGTAATTTGAGTTATGGCGGTATCGACAACATTATATCATGTATGCCTATGTGTTGTCCGCAGTAGCGGAGTTTTATTTTTTCTTCATTCGCCATAGAGGCGGGTGCTGATAAATGGTATATATATACATATCTGGTCAGTGATGCTCGTTTTATATGTCTATACGAGCATGGTGGTATGATGTAGATAACACATCATGGTGTATTTTCGGAGCGATAACAGACTATAAATGGCAAGTCTATCGTGTCCATGGTTCCTGGAGGGAACATGTTATTGTTGCGATGACCCACCTAGATATAGGTTGAGTTCACCTTAATTATTGTGGGTTACGAAACTTCGATGAGTAGAGGTTTCATTTTCGTGATTTGGGTATATGGAAACCTTATATATGATTTAAGGCCGCAGAATTTTTGTTGAGCTGAACATAAAGCTCATTATTGTTTGCGCAAGGACTTAGAATGAGTGCGAGCGCAGGGTGGTATGACTCTTAGTTTGAGATAGGAGTTCAAACCCCCTTTTTTTGTTGGATTAGGGGATAGGGATATCCCAGTTGCATGTTTAAATGACAGAACTCCATAACCAACGAAGTCAAGGGTTAATGTGTGGAGGGGTTCCTTGTTTGGATTTCGCTTTGCGAGACACTCCACACATGACTCTTAACGGCGTCGGAAGTGGGGAGCTGTTATGGGATGCAAGGATGTTGATTTTGTGGAAAGGTCTTATAGTGTGGATGAACCACTATAGGCTATGAGCCACATGATGTTGATATACTTATGGAGATATTGTGCTATGGAAAAGCACTAAAGTGGTCCCCTCGCCACAAGTGGGTGGGTGAGGTCGGACTTAGAGAAATTTGATTTGAGGATGATTGCCAAGACTTTATAAGAAGGCAAATTTAGAGAAAATCTGTGATCGGGGTGATGTACATAGTGTTCCTACCACGAGTAGGCACTTTGATTAGTTAGGTTTCCTTCTGTATGAGCGGAAGGATAAGATAGTGAAAATGCGTTTGTAGGATTAGCACGGTAGGATTTAGGACGTCCCGCTTGTGTGCCTTAGGTCGCTATATCTCGATGACCGACTACGCGAGGGAGTAGTGTAACGGGAGGGTTCCTTGTTTGGATTTCGCCTTGGCGAGACGTCCCACGCATGAAACCAAGCAATTGTCGGGAGTTGAGAGAGGCCTTGGGCATTAGGGACATTCTTAAAATTATATTAGTTTCGTATAGGTAGGGTAACGCATAGATAGTAGCATTGTAGGATGTAGGCTCGATAGAGTTAGCGATGCCGAGGTTAGGAGTTTGGAATTTCACAGGTTGGAAGGACCCATAGGTGAGTATTACACCGAGGAAAGGAGACCCTTACTGGGAGAGAGTGTTACGTGTTAGACGTTCGCTATGGATGTGCAGATATGCACAAGTTGGAAAGGTGTATGGGCACCTTGATGGTTTTATATACCGCGTAGTATATAAGATTGAAATCCATGCCAAGAGGCATTTTAGAGGATGGGTAGTAAGAGACGTATTAGGGTCACTTTAAGATTTCGGTAGCCGCATAGTGTATGGTTAGGAACCATTAGGTTAGTATCTTTTCCTTGAGGTCTTAGGATTTGTAGTAATCCTAGTTAGAGGGTGTAAGTTGCATCTGAATTTCGAGGACGAAATTCCGTTGTAAGGGGGGGGGGGGAGTATGTAATAACCCGCCCTTTTGGATATGATTAAATTCCATAATTAAGTATGATTTGGAACTTGGAGAATTTCTCGAAATAGTAATTTTTGGGATTTTCGAGGAGTTAATGATTTTCGAAGGGTGTTATTAATTATTTTGGGACTATATAGGTCAAAGTAATTTAATTATATGTCGCCGTGGAGTATAGCGACAAAAGAGGTAAGATTTTGAGTAGAATACCGCACTTAATTATTTTGGGTTGGAATAGTGATTTGCGGTCAAGTACCTCGGATGGGAATTTCGACTGCGCCATAATTCTCGGAATGGCCGAGATAGTCGAAAAAGAGTGTCCGATTGTCGAAAATGAGTTTCGGGTAATTTTAGAGGTAAAAGTAACTCGTAATTGGGTAAACGAGTCGTTTTTGGGTTTTAAGGGGTTAAAACCCTTTTCTCCTTATAAAAGGAGGAAGAGAGGTAGAAAGAGAGAAAAGAAAGAAAGAAAAGAGAGAGAAGAGAGAGAGGAGGAAGTTAGGAGGAGAAAAAGGAAGATTTGGGCCAAACTCCGCCGGATTCGACTCGAGGTCGTCGGATTATATCCACGAGGCAAGTGTTTACTTGCTTTATTTATTTTTGAGCATAAATATCTCATATCATAGTTGGTATAACAAACCCTAATGATTTTGGGTTGGGTATTCGTGGATAAAACGGGTTTTCGGGAGATAAAACGAATAAACCCCTAAAATTGGTTAATTGGAGAAACTTAGGTTTTATGTAAAATTAATTGGTGGTTTAGGGTTCTAGGATGTTTAGAACCCTTAATATATGGGTATTTGTAGTTGGTTGAGGTTGTAGGACGTTGGGTGAGGCGACAAAAGCTTGGGAGAAGCTTTAATGGCCGAAACCGTCTCGGAGAAGACGATGAATAGTGTAGGCAGCGTGCTTACCGAATCGATTCGGCCTAGAGATGAATCGATTCGGCTCTTGGTCAAAAAATGAAATTTGTATATCTCTTCGACGCGGTCGCGTGGGCACCGACCGCGTATTTTTTTGATTTTTTTTGGATTTATAGTGATTTTTCTACGGAGAGCTGTCCGAGATTGAAATCATTAGTTAGAACTTATTGGAGATAGATATTAGGGGTTCTCAAAAGAATTGTTAGGACCTCTAAAGAATTTGAGGAGATACAAAAACTTTGGGTTTGTAGTAATAAAACCAAGTTAGGATTTAAATGGATATTGGATTGAATTTTGGGTATTTTGGAGATTGAAAAATCGCCCAAACTGTGACCCTCGAACAGGCCGAATCGATTCGGGTACAGGCCGAATCGATTCGCCTAAGGGGAATTGGGTTTCTGTAATGGGCCGAATCGATTCGGGTACAGACCGAATCGATTCGCCATTTACAGACCTGTTTGCAGAATACTTTCCGAATCGATTCGGATTGGGAACCGAATCGATTCGCCCATCCGAATCAATTCGCTAAAGGGGCGAATCGATTCGCTTAGGCCAAAATTTCTAGTTTTCTCCCTTTAAGAGTATGGGGAGTTGAATTACCATTTGGGATTTTTATGGGGATTCCTAAATAAGGGTTTTGAGGATAAATAAACCTTTAAGAGATGATTGAGGTAATTAGTATTGAACAAAGTAAGGAAATACTTTGGGTTTAGTATCATGCTTATATGAAAGCATGATTATGATTCCTCGAGGGAATCTTTGGGATTAATGGTCATCGCTATATATAGTTGGAAAATATGGCCATTTATGTATATTCAAGGATGAATATATGGTATATGTATATACTATGTGATTAAAGTATATATGATATGATGTAAATGATTTTGAAAATAAAATATAAATGTTTTCAAAATGGAAAGACAAATGATTTTCATAAATAATAAAAATGAGGATACACACCTCTCTAAATCGCTATCATAAGGGAAGTTGCGTTCGTATGGTGAAGCCCCCTGGCTAATGATGCAGGGTGGATATAGTCCTATAGGCCATGTGAGCGTTTGTTGTTATATTTTCTGTGCTGGTTAGGAGATTCCGGGTGTGGTCTTGACTATCCCGCAGGCACATGGTCGCTTCCCGACGTCTTTCGATATAGGATCCCAGGTTGTCTTGGAGGCCCTGGAAGATGATAGCCATTTAAGGGCGCGCACAGTGGAGAAATCCAGACGGGCGGTCTTAGAACGCATTTTTTAAAGCAGTTCATAATAATGGATTTGCTTTAATTACATTTCCTGAATATAGGAAGGGAAATGGGTTATATTATTTGGCTTCGGTAACACTTCCCGGATGGAAGAAGGGATGTGGAAGCATATGTTATGATCAAAGCATTTTTATGATAATGAAAATGTCTTTGAATACATTTCCTGAGTATAAAAAGGGAAATGGGATAATTGATAAAGGAAAAGCATTTTTATGTTAATAAAATTGGCTTTCAAAAAGTATATGATTTGTTAAAGAAATTAATGATAATGAATTGGCTTCTATAAATACATTTCCTGGATATGAGAAGGGAAATGGAAGTTTTTGAAATGAAAAGGATAAGTATTTATAAATACTATATGTATCAAGTAATCCTCAGTCCGGGAGATATTATCCGGACGTATATTGTAGATGTACGTATATGTATAAATCGAGTGCCGAGGGTCTAATGGATCCCGACGATCGACCGTGCTGCATAGTAGTGTATCGGGGGGGTTCCTTGTTTGGATTTCGCTTCGCGAGACACCCCACGCACGAATATGGCATTGTGTTGAGACTGGGGAGAAGTTTAATCCTTAGTGCTCTAATATTATTAAATGTTTATGGTATATATATTATATATATCTTTCTGTACTGAGGGACTGGCGGATCTCAAAGATCGACCTTGCTGCATAGTAGTGTATCGGGGGGGTTCCTTGTTTGGATTTCGCTTCGCGAGACACCCCACGCACGAACATGGTATAGCGTCGAGATTAGAGTGAAGTTTAGCCCTTAGTACATCTGTTTGACTATCTAGGTTAGATAGTGGTTGGGTATTAGACTAGTTTAGCAGGGTAGCTTGACTAGGATGTTTATAGGGATGCTCTAGGTGTGCACTGTTAGAGGAGAGGTGAGGGGTATCTCTTGAGAGTGCGATACCAATTTAAATATGAGATGAAACTATTTTTCTAAAAATAAAGCATTTATGCACTTGCAAAATATTTTCAAAACATTCGGGCCCTGACCTGTTTGTCTACTCTCCTTTCTTTCTCTATACTATATATATATATAGGTGTCCAGACACAGGGACGCCTGGATGGAAATTCTTTCGAGTCAGACGTCTGCTGCAGCAGCTGTGGATGCTTGCAGGTTATCGGTAGACGTTTCTCTCCTTGTACTCTAGATAGGAGATATTGTATAAACATTCGAGCCAATGGCTCAATTGCATTTATTTATTCTTTCAGTACAGCATTTGATATGGTTGTATATTTGAACCGAGTGTTCGGTTATTTTAATTTATTTCAGTTTCATTTACGCATATAATTGTGGATGTTTTAATTTGATCGTAAAAAGAGTAGTTAAGTAAAAGTTTTTTTAACGCTCACCTAATAGGATATTAGTAATTAAATGGACTTTCGACAGTGATGCTAAGAATGATCCATATGAGACTCCTGTTTTAATTTAATATTGGAGTGATCGCCCGGTATCTTATTAGGCGGGGTGTTACAACAACTTTTCCAAATCTTTGTGAATCCTTTACAACCCAAGAACACAACCTTGTGTTTGTTCAACCTTTGTGGAGAAGCTATCTTTCTCCTTCATTGCTGCACATCTGAAGTTTCTGAGGGAGATTTCAGTCGACGACACCGGAACCGACGCCTGCGGGTATTTCTGTGTCACTCATATTTTTTCATTGTAGTCCGTGTAACTGTATATTACAAATTATAGTGAAAAATATAAGGTTTTTCCCCTTTGGGGTATTTTTCCTCACATGTGTGTGTTTGAATGTTCTTTCATATTTTACATCTTCTTCAATCACACCTAGATGCATGTTTAGGATTTGATTGGATAAAACTGAGTTTAATTATATAATTTCTTAATTTGAACGCAAGCGCACCTCTTCATTATTATTTCAAATAATTCTAATAAGACACTAAGGCCATATCCAATGTTTAGTTTTTAAATCCATTTATATTCAACAGTTAAAAGTTCCCACTAATCTAATTTTCATAGTACCGTAATTAGTGGAATAGATATATATCTCCAAGAGTGTCTTTCCACCCATCATTTCTATTGAATTTTAACTGCAAAATAGGAACGTGGGTGGACTTTAATAATACAATTACTTCCACTTCTGATCCTTCAAACCTCTATCAATTTTTACATGTGGAAATGGTGATAGAAAAATTCTAAATAACTCATCACCCACGTAGGATTCATTGCTACATAAAAACTCTTGTTAGAGAAGTTTTAACCATTCTCTTTTTTTAGCATAGAAAAATAGAAAGGAAGAAATAATTGTGGGAAAGGCCTACGAATACCCTTGTCAAAAGTACCTTCATCATGATTATCACATGAAGCTTGTAATGTGAAATGTACTAAAATAGGGTTATTTAGTATTTGTATCTAGTAGTTCTCACTTATTAGGGATTGAGATCTAATAGTTTCAAAATAGTTCGATGAGGTTTTGTTTTCATTTAACAAATGTCATTGCCTTACGAAATGACCTCATTACCTTTGTTATTACATAATGGTGCATGTGCCCTTTCATTTATTTCACTTTTATCTCGTCAAATAGAAAAAAATCATTTTCATCATCTTTGTCAAGAAAATTTCATTTCCACATCATCCTCTCAGCAGTCGTGTATTCATGTTGATTTGTTCCTTCTAATGCAATATCGTAATAGGTTAGTTGATTAATTTGGGTTTTTAGTTATTTATCAATTTTTTTGTATAATTTGCAGAAACATTAGGGTTTTATTCATTTTATGTTATAATGTTTAATTTTTAGGATTTTTCAGTATTTATCAATTTATTTCAGATCAAATGGATATATTCTTATATTTATTTAGGGTTTTTAGTTTATGTAGGTGTAATTTCCTATAGATGATAGTACCCAAGGCTCAAGATCCGGATAATAATAAATATCATAGAGAATATTGGAATCTCACAAAACATAAGATGTACTTGGTTCGACAACGTGCCTACGTCCAGAGAATTTAGTGTTTGCTCTTTATTACTTTATTAAAATTGGTTGGAAGAATTATAGTACTTCTTGAAGATATAATATCACATTCCCCACTAAATGGGGAGTGTGTTTATATTTATAGAGAAGCTTAGGAGAGCCCTAAGTTCCTTCAATATCTATCCCTAAAAGTTTGTGTGACACCTCGCCTAATAAAATACCGGGTGATCAATCCTATACCAAATTAAAACATGAGTCTCATAGGGTTCATTCTCAGCATCACTGTCGAAAACCAACTTAATTACTAATAACCTATTAGGTTGGCGTTAAAATTTTATTTAACTAATCTTTTTAACCAACCCATTCAAATAAATCAATCAAAACAGTTTATATACACGAATTGAAATGAGATAAAAATAACCGAACACTCGGTTAACATAATACAACCAAATCGAATGCCACACTAAAAGGCAGTAAAATAATAAATGAATACAATTGGGCTATCAGCCCGAATGTTACTACAATGCTTCCTATATAGATCACAAGAATAGAAGCATCTAAAATAAATCTAGTTGCATCCACAACTGCTGCAGCGAATGTCTGACTCGAAAGAATCATCATCCAGGCGTCCCGAGTTTGAAAATGGAGCAAAAGAGGGGAAAATGGAGAAATGGGTCAGAGCCCGAGTTTGAAAATATTTTGCAAGTGCATAAATGACATATTTTAAAATATGAAAGATCACATATTTAAACTGGTATCGCACTCTCATGAGATACACCTCAACCCTCTTCTAATAGTGCACACCTATCGCATACCTTTTAAACCACCTAGTTAAGCTACCCAGCCTAACTAATCTGTTTCACCCATCTTCTAAAAGTCATCATAAACTCGAGTACTAAGGACTAAACTTATCTCCATTCCCAACATTTTGCTACGTTCCTGCGTGGGGCGTCTCGCGAAGCGAAATCCAAACAAGGAACCCCCCGATACAGAACTACATGACAATGTTGATCGTCGAGATCTATTAGGCCCTCAGTACATAACACATATTATAAAATCCCACAGGTATATATAGTTCTCACCAGAACTTATGATCCATACTCATATAAATTTGGATATGAATCTACCGGTAGGAGAATAATACTTTATTCATTCTTTATAAAATATTCTAAGCTATCGCCTGAGCTTATACATTATAATCTCTCACTTATGATTCATCCTTACATCATGAATAACTTTCACTAGTTATTTACACTATTCACGTTTTAGTGTTATTAACCTCGTATATAATATTCTCATCTTTATATACGCATATCACCTATTTTATTCCGGATTTTATACTCCTGAAAGATTCAAAATTTATCTCACATTTCATTCTTTATTATCTCCGTATATATATGTTTCACATCTCATATAAATATATATATATATATACAATATACTATACACATCAAGTATATCCGTACTTATAAATCACACACTATATAAGTATAATAACCATCCCTCAGAGCTATAACTCAATGGATGTAGTCTCTCAATGCTATCATCTTCCAGGGAATTACTCACACACCATCCTGGGTACCAGCGATCGGACTCTCACACCGACTTGGTAATATCCAAATCACAATGTATGGGAAGCGATCATACGTCGTCACCGGAAATGAGAATGAAATATACCCACCACTTCTCACCCCTGATAAAAATCACACAATATAAAATGGACGCTATGATCTGGGGACTATACGCTCCTTGCTCCCCAAGCCTGGGGCCTCACCCACATCACACAACTTCCCATGATAACATTAGAGGGGTATGCTTCACATAAATATACCATTCACACACAGATATATTTATAATTATATCATATATATACTGTCTCTATACTCGTGTATATATATATATATATATATCATCAAATCCATCTATCCATCTCGTAGCATTAGCCTGTAATCTCGAATATACATATTCGATTTAATTCCATAAGAATTCACTTACTTATAATATAAATATCACATATTTTTTTTAATATTAAGCTTATCACAACTAGCTCGTATCCCCGTTACATCCGAAATTCCTATTCGAATCCTAAGGGTCCCTTTCCCATGGAATTTTTAAAAATCACAAATTCTCATAACTTTAATTTATGGCAGATTTCACACCTTGCACTAAAACAACTATAACTCACTGTAAAGAAGTCCAATTGACCTCATTCAAAGTTCATTAGAAAGATAACTTCCATACCTTTTGTTTCATCCATATCTCATCATCTACTTCAAATCATACAGAAAATGGCAAGAATTTGAATTGTCTATAAAATTTCCAGTTTGATTTCTGACTAACGATTTCGATCTTAGACATCCTTTCGTAGAAAAATCATTATAAATTCAAAAAATATAAAAAGAATACATGGTCAGCGCCCACGTGACCGTATCAAAAAGATCTACAAATTTTAGTTTTTGACCAAGAGCCAAATCTACTTTCTTCCTAGTCGAATCCACTCTGTAAGGCGCTGCATTACTAATCACCATCTTCTCCAAATTACAAATCTCCATTAATGCAGCTCCAAGCTTTTTATCTTCTCTCCCATCATCATCCAACCTTAACCAACAATATATACATCTCCACATAATGATATAACCCACACATCAATTAAAATTAAGGGATTCAATCATTCAATCAAAGATTTAAACCCACAACTTTATTAAACCTAACTTTCTAGATCTTCCATTTCTAACCATATATACACACCATTAACATGGGTTTAACACTAGAATTCATAAAGAGTTAACAAAACATCAATTAATGAACTCAAAATCAAATATGACAAATTTATTTCAAAGGTTTCAACCCAAAATACCAACTATAATATGAGACACACACACACTCAATGGAATAAAGCAAGTAAACACTTGCCTCGTGGATAAAATCCGACGACCTCAAGTCGAATCCCGCGGAGTTTGGCCGGAAATCCCCTTTCTTCCTAGTCTTTTCCTTCCTTTATTCCTTTATCTATTTTCTTTCTTCTCTTTCTCTCTCTTAGGGATTTTAATTGGGGGAATAAGGCTTCTCCCCTTATTAAACCCGAAATTGGGTGTATACCCAATTGTAAAATGACTCGTGTACTTAAATGGGAGTCTCGACTAGTCCAAAAAGCCCCCGAAACCCAAACATTACCCCGGGCACTTCATTTTGACTATTTCGGCCCATTCGGGATCAACATTGCGCTCGAAATCACCATCCGAGTCACTTATCAAAAATGTACTTTTTGAACCCAACACAGCTCTACACGTGTGTTCCGAATAAAATATTATTCTTTTCTCGCTTCACCTACCCACGACATATAATAAAATAATCCAACCCATATACTTACTCCCGTAATAAGATGTACTCCATGTAAATATTAATCCGACACCAACAAACTAATATTTACTATTCACTTTAAAATTCTCAATTATTAAATTTATACTTATAAATTCCAAAATTACTATTCATAGTAATTTCCGCTAATTACCAAATTACACCACTTAAGTAATTTAAGTATCGATAAGAGTACAGGGTATTACATTCTCCTCCGCTTACAACGGAAATTCATCCCCGAAATTCGAATACGACCGGTACTACCAACCTAGGATCGCTAAATACACTTTATTTGGGTACGCACAAGTCGAAAGGTACTAAGCCAAATGTTACCCTACCATATGCTCATTCACGGTACCCACCTATATCAAGACTTATACTTTAACGCACTAGATTAACGACAAGCTTATCTAAGTCTCCATATGCTACAACACTACCTCGGTCGTAAGGTTGACTCTAATAACGTCACATCGCACCTAGCATTTCTATTATCGCATATGAAGAAAACTAGTCTATACTCGCTGCTCTAACTTATTAATCCCATCGGAGATCCGTTACTAGGCGTTCACTCATCTACATCAGGATATCTAATTTAATTACACTAATGCTTAACTACTACCGCCAGTCTCATTTCTTAGCTTGGGCCTACTACCTCTTATTGCACCTATATAATTGGATTCTTGTGTACCCCATATGGCATTCCATCCGACAAACTCCAATCTCATTTATAACTGCCCCAAAGCATATTCTTCATCTTTATATACTACGCCCTTTCCATTTCGAGCGGTATAAACCACACACCCTTTAATCCGTGCTTATCAGCACACTATTGCAAACGTCATAGACGTAACACTCTCTCTAAAAATGGGCCTCACTTTCTTTTTGGCCCGGTGCTAACACCTGGGCATTCCGAACCCGAATAATTCGAAATTCAATTCTTCCTATATTAGTGCCACTTTCCCTACCAACCTTATCTCTTAATAGTCCTAAGATCGGTGTGTTTTCCTACACACGTAAAGTGAGTACAATCCTAACTATATGCCTAGTGCCCAAGACCTCTCTCAACTTTCGACATTTGCTCGATTTCATGTGTGGGACGTCTCGCAAAGTGAAATCCAAACAAGGAACCCTCCCGTTACACTACTTCCTCGCATCGTCGGCCATCGAGGTATAACGGCCTAAGGCACACCATCGGGACGTTCTAAATCCTACCTTGCTAACCTCCTAACGTACTTCTACTACCATGTCCTTACATCTTGGAAAAATGGAAAGTCTAACTAATCGGGGCACCTACTCTCTGCAAAAGTTCTTAGAACGTCATACCCAAAACATATTTCTTCTGAATTTGCCTTATATTCAAGGCGCGACTATAATCCTCAAATCAATTTCCTTTAGCTTGCTTCACCCACATACTTGCGGTGAGAGAAACATTTCCAGTGATTTTCCACGCACATCTAATTTTATTAGCCGCCCCTAATCATCACATGACTCTCAACTAATTTATCATCAAAACCAACATCCTAGTATACAATAACATATCTCCACTCCCAACGTCGTTAAGGTTCATGCATGGAGTGTCTCACAAGTGAAATCCAAACAAGGAACCCCTCCTATACACTACTACTTAACTTTGTTGGTCGTGGAGATCCGTTAGCTTAAAATATGGCACTAGGATAATCCCATCCCATCTACCAACAAAATGTGGTCAGAACTCTTACCTCTTTCTAGGAGGCATACCACAAGGCGCTTGTACTAACACTAAGTCCTTCTTGCAAATAACAATGATCTTAAACTCGCAGCTTAACAATAAATCCTGCATACCTTTAATCATATATAGGGTCTCCACGTACTAAAATCATGATAATGAAACATCTACTCCTCGAAGTTCCATCTAAACTTAAAATAAAGGCGAGCTCAACCCGTATCCAGGTGAGATATCGCAAAACAACTAGTTCCACCCTGGAACTGCAGATACAATAGTCTTGCAATCATTAGCCTGTTATCGCTCCGACCATTCAAAAACATATAATGCAATAATTACTCATATAATATATATACCATCGGCACCCCACATAAAATTTATGGTGCTGGCATACTTTGCTATTAAATCTCCGTATCTCTCGTACTAAGGGAAATACTAGTCTAGAATCACTCTAGAGCTGTATTAACATAATACACACAAATCGAGGTGAAGCATAGTTCCAAGTCACTAAGAGGTCAGCACATACCCCTCACGTCTCTTTGGACCGTCTGACTATCATTCTCAGATAGCCTGTACCAAGGAATCCTATGTTCTAGGGTACAAGTAAATATCCCCGATAAAGGTTCCATCGAGATAAGATAGTCCCGACATGGAAACCTCTGTGATAGCAAGTAGTGCAGGTATGATTATTCACAAATATAATATTTAGTATAAGCACACAGTCACACGACCATATATATAAATATTCACATTTTCCAATTAAGTTCGCCCATGACCCATAATAATATTTTTAACCATACTTAATACAATCTCACCCAATTATTACGCATAAAGGATTCATCTCTTTTATTCTCAATTATAATCATTTTATAATTACTTCATATACCCTCTATAATATTACCAATACTGCCACAAAGCTTGAATTACACACACGAATCCAGGGTTAACAAAATACCGCGACTCTATCTAGCCACATAAAATATACCTCCCTCATCCGAGGCGAAACTCATAACAACATTCTTGCCAAGTAACCTGGCTGCTCCAAATGGTTCCCAGACACAGTACACTTGTCTTAACCGAGACAAAACTACTTTGTTCACTGTCGGCCCCTGATAGATCCTCATGTCAATAATTCAGGAACTGCATTCTCTCCAAGTCTGGTAAATTGAAGGAATTCGTAAATAAATCCATCTGTAAGATCCCTCTATGAACAAACAATTATGCTCCCGCAAATATGGTGACCATCGTTCCCATCATTTTGACCTTGATCCAACGAGTGAAAAATTTTCCTCAAATTTTCACATCTGGGCATTTTCATACCCTGCTATAAGCCAAAGCTTTCGAGCTTTCTAATTCCATTGAATAAAGCTACACTTCCTTCGCATAACTTATACTTCAACGAATGGTCCTTATCAAAGACCCTTTCAAACTTTTTCCCAATTTAACTTCACTGGGTAATTTAAGTTTATCACCACTCTCTACTATAGTGGTAGTTGGATAAATATAACTACTATACTTTAGTAGTCATTGCAATAATCCTTGATAAT
Source organism: Sambucus nigra (assembly GCA_949130495.1). Lineage (NCBI taxonomy): Eukaryota > Viridiplantae > Streptophyta > Magnoliopsida > Dipsacales > Adoxaceae > Sambucus > Sambucus nigra. Next base: position 394,758,818 of record OX422209.1, on the reverse strand, counting down.
GCCACAAAGGGAGTGACCTCTATTGCGGTCCTCATTCCCGACTTCAACTTACAGCTCTAACTAAGCCCCGTCTCCTGCTGCCCTTATAACGGCCTTCTGTAGTCGCTCTTCATCGATCAACACACGGATATCGAACGAGCGCGTGAAAGATTTACTATAATCTTACATAATGGCAGGAGAACGAAATCTCACAAGAAGAATCAAGAATCCTAATCATAAGGCTCTATATCAAATCAAGAGCAATGCTGAAAGCATAGTACGTCCGCACAGATTTCTAAGGACACTAGAACCTGATGGTCTGATACCATCTGTGACACCCCGCCTAATAAAACACTGGGTGATCAACCCTATACCAAATTAAAACAGGAGTCTCACATGGTTCATTCTCAGCATCACTATCGAAAACTAACTTAATTACTAATAACCCATTAGGCTGGCGTCAAAATTTTATTTAACTAATCTTTTTAACCAAACCATTCAAATAAATCAATCACAACAGTTTATATACACGAACCGAAATGAGATAAAAATAATTGAACACTCGGTTAACATAATACAACCAAATCGAATGCCGCACTAAAAGGCGGTAAAAGAATAAATGAATACAATTAGGCTATTGTCCATAATGTTACTACAATGATTCATATATAGATCATAAGAATATAAACGTCTAAAATAAACCTCATGTATCCACAGTTGCTTCAACGAACGTCTGACTTGAAAGAATCATCATCCAGGCATCCCTGTGTCTGAACACCTACTATATATACATATATAGCAAAAGAGGGGAAAATGGAGAAATGGGTTAGAGCCCGAGTCTGAAAATATTTTGCAAGTGCATAAATACCATATTTTAAAATATCAAATATCTCATATTAAACTGGTATCGCACTTTCATGAGATACACCTCACCCCTCTTCTGATAGTGCACACCTATCGCATACGTTTTAAACCACCTAGTTAAGCTACCTTGTCTAACTAATCTATTTCACCCATCTTCTAAAAGTCATCATAAACTCGAGTACCAAGGACTAAACTTCTCTCCATTCCCAACATTGCACTACGTTCCTGCGTGGGGCGTCTCGCGAAGCGAAATCCAAACAAGGAACCCCCCGATACAGAACTACATGACAATGTTGATCGTCGAGATCTATTAGGCCCTCAGTACATAACACATATTATAAAATCCCACAGGTATATATAGTTCTCACCAGAACTTATGATCCATACTCATATAAATTTGGATATGAATCTACCGGTAGGAGAATAATACTTTATTCATTCTTTATAAAATATTCTAAGCTATCGCCTGAGCTTATACATTATAATCTCTCACTTATGATTCATCCTTACATCATGAATACCTTTCACTAGTTATTTACACTATTCACATTTTAGTGTTATTAACCTCATATATAATATTCTCATCTTTATATACGTATATCACCTATTTTATTTTTGGTTTTATACTCCCGAAAGATTCAAAATTTATCTCACATTACATTCTTTATTATGTCTGTATATATATGTTTCACATCTCATATAAATATATATATATACAATATACTATACACAAAGTATATCCATACATATATATCACACACTATATAAGTATAATAACCATCCCTCAGAGCTATAACTCAATGGATGCAGTCTCTCAATGCTATCATCTTCCAGGGAATTACTCACACACCATCCTGGGTACCAGCGGTCGGACTCTCACACCGACTTGGTAAAAACCAAATCACAACGTATGGGAAGCGATCATAGTTTCTCACCGGAAATGAGAACGAAACATATCCACCATGTCTCACCCCTGATAAAAATAACACAATATAAAATGGACGCTATGACCTGGGGACTATACGCTCCCCGCTCCTCAAGCCTGGGGCCTCACCCACATCACGCAACTTCCCATGATAACATTAGAGGGGTATGCATCACATAAATATACCATTCACACACAGATATATTTATAATTATATCATATATATACTATCTCTATACTCGTATATATATATATATATCATCAAATTCGGCTATCCATGCCTATCTCTCGTAGCATTAGCCTGTAATCCCGAATATACATATTCGATTTAATTCCATATGTATTCACTTACTTATAATATAAATATCACATATTTTTGTTAATATTAAGCTTTTCAAAACTATCTCGTATCCCAATTACATCTGAAATTCCTATTCGAATCCCAAGGGTCCTTTTCCTATTAGAACTCTTAAAAATCACAAATTCTCACAACTTTAATTTATGGCAGATTTTACACCTTGCACTAAAACAGTTATAACTCACCCTACAGAAGTCCAATTGACCTCATTCAAAGTTCATTAGAAAGATAACTTCCATAACTTTTCATTCATCCATATCTCTTCATCTAATTCAAATCATACAGAAAATGGAGTGCATTTGAATTGTCTATAAAATTTTCGGTTTGATTTCTGACTAACGATTTCAATCTCAGATAGCCTTCCGTAGAAAAATCATTATAAATTCAAAACATATCAGAACAATACGCGGTTAGCGCCCACGCGACCGTATTGAAAAGATCTATAAATTTTTTATTTTGACCAAGAGCCAAATCGAATTTCTTCCTGGACGAATCGACTCCGTAAGGCGCTGTATTACTATTCACCATCTTCTCCAAATTACAAATCTCCATTAATGCACCTCCAAGCTTTTTATCTTCTCTCCCATCATCATCCAACCTTAACCAACAATATATACATCTCCGCATAATGATATAACTAGGGGTGCACCCGGTACGGTATGGTCGTTAACGACCGCTTACCAATACCAGAACCACAATTTAAATGGTAAAACCGTACCATACCAATTTACCGACCTGTACATCAAAACAAAAACCAAAACCAAACCGATCGGTTTTTTGATTTTTTTGTTTTTTTTCGTTTTTTTTGGTTTCGGTAATTTTGGTTTCAATTCGGTTTTTCCCCGATAAATACCAGAATTTCATATCGGTTTATGCATTCGGTAAATTCGGTATTTCGACAATATGATTCCAGTAAAATTTTAAATTCATTTAATCGGTTAAATGCATTACTTGAAACTAAAATATAATACAAATTGCCCCAAAAATAAAATAAAGATCATAAAGAAACAACTTATATTTCATAGTTAATTGCGTCTAATCCATATTAATACACATTAAGCTCCAAATTAAAAATTACAATACAATAAAGAAATAAAACAACACCATCATGCAAAATAAACTACAAAAGACAAAAAAAAAAGCTTGACGTAAATCATTCTTCTCTCTTTCCTCCAAAAGACACCATCATTCGAAAGACAAAATAAAACACCACCGCCATGCACAATAAACAACACCATTATTCTTCTCTTTTGCCTCCAATTTTTTCACTTCACCTGTAAATAAAGACAAGAAAAAATAATATTAGAAACAACTTAGAGAAACATTCCTAAAAACAACATTAAAAATCTTTTAAACAGCCATAAAACAGTCCTAAAATGCTTAAAAACAGTCCTAAAAACATTCCTAAAATAGCCTTAAAAACAGTCTATAAAACACCCATAAAACAGCCCTAAAACACCTTAAAAATTGCCCTAAAAATAGCTTAAAACAACTATAAAAATAGTCCCAAAATGACTTAAAAACAACCCTAAAAACAGCTCTAAAAATAGCCCTAAAACGCACTAAAAACAACCCTAAAACGCACTAGAAACAACACCTAAAACGCACTAAAAATAGCACCTAAAATACACTAAAAACAACACTTATAAGAGCACCTAAACGCATTAAAAACAGTCCTAAAACACACTAAAAAAAGTTAAAAACAACACTAAAAAACCTTAAATACAACATTAAAACAACCATAAAATACCTCATTTTTGAAAAGATCAATGTCGATTAAGCCGAACCAATGTTCAATCCATTGAACTCATCCATCACACCTACAAGCACAACAAAAAATGCATATCAATAAATACAAATAAATAAATGAACAAAATAAGTCAACTTAAAACTTATGAATATAAAATACATACAAGCTTCAATGCCTTCAAGTGCTTCAAGTGATTCTTCAATTTCAAAAGTTGTGGAGCTTCTAATCCAATCTTGGGCGCATACTAAACATTCCACCATTTTTTGTGTCAAAGAGCTACGAAATGGATCAAGGACTCTTTTGCTTGTACTTAAAGTACACTCGGAAGCCACCGATGTCAAAGGAATGGCCAAGACATCACGTGCCATCAATGAAAGTGCACGGTATGTTGAAATCTTTCCCTTCCACCAAGTCAAAACATCAAAATTTTGATCATCAAGAGCCTCTATACCATCATGTAAGTATCGATCCAAATCATTCATCAATTCAACATTCTCCTTCCTTTTCAAATACTTTGAAAATTCTTTTTTCTTCAAAGCACGCTTATAAACATTTCCAACTAAATTACCCCAAATATCACCATCACAATGAACCACACTTGACTCACTTTCAACAAAAGAGTCATTTTCCAACTTGTAGTGATAATACATTTGTTGGTTCAATCTCCGAAAAATGTTGTTTACAATATATGCACTCAATCTGTCCCTTTCTCTCAATCTTTGCATAATGCTCAAAATATTCATTATTATCGTACTCCCAATTTTTTTGTTCCATTTTCTCTTTCCCAACACATCAGAGGTTACTATGAGCGCACAGATATTTCTTTTCAAAACCATTGTTGATTAAAACCTATAAATTAAAAAAAATATTATAAATTAATCTGGAACTTTTTAAGATTTTATCAAATATATTATTTCAAATATAGACAACAATCAAGATAAGTGTGATAAATTTTTGAAAAAAAACAATAGGGAGGGATTATTATAAAAAAAACACATTGATGTGTCTAAACATGACTAAATGGCCGAGCTAAAAATGGCCGGAACTTCCAGAAACAACACACGAAGAAGAATTTGTAACTACTATAACAGCACACTATGATAATAAATCTCCAACATACAAGTACCACCAGCCGTGGATAACATATTTCAACAATATCATATCACGCAACAATTTGTAACTACTAGAACATGAGAGTAGCGAGTAACAATTATCCATGTAAGTGTCTTTATTTTTGGCTTAGTCTGGTAATAACACTTAAAAAGAAAGTGCACCACACCTACCCAAACCCATAAACATACCAGATCAACACGCATCACCTCATCCGTATGCATCATCTATTTCTCTTCTCTCCTCTCCTCTCCCCTCCCGTCCCCTCTACCTACCAGATCAGCACCCTATCGAACTATCTTGATTCTTTTCCAAGGAAGATGGTCCGTAGGGTGTGATATTTCTCAAATCTATCACCAGCAACAAACCCTGTCCCTACCGTTGTCCCAAACCCTCAAACCCCTGTCCCAAACCCTCAACCCTGTCCCAACCGCTGTGGCCCAAACCCGCTCTGTCCGAACCCCTGTCCCAAACCCGCAGTGTGTGCTTTGAGCCTTTGAATAAGAAAAAAAATCTCTGTGTGTGCTTTGATTTAAGAGATTTGAATAAGAAAAAAAATCTTCTAATATGTGTGTGCGCGCTTTGGAGAAGAACGTACCGGAGATTTGGAGAGAGCGGCTGATTTGTGTTGTGTGTTTAGGGTTTTGTTTTCTTTGGTTGGTGGGATGTATAGTAAAGGAATTCAACGGATGAGATTGGTTTTAAAAAATGAAGGGTCTAGATAATTGGGTTATTATATTTAATTAAAAATAATTTTTATTTGGAAAATCATATGGTAATATGCGGTAAGTTTGGTACGATATTTCGGTACGATAAATTTGGTAAGTTTGGTACGGTATTTTGCTACGGTAAATTTGATAACTTTGGTACGATAAATTCGGTACGATAAGTCGGTACGATAAATTCGGTAAATTGGTTTTTTATATCTAAAAACCAAAACCAACCAAATTTTTTTCGGTATTTTTGGGTTTGATAAAATCGGTTTTCGATATTTCATAATATGAAATTAAAACTATTTTTACTCGATCCAAAATGGTATGGTACGGTAAAAACCCGTACCGGTTGCACCCCTAGATATAACCTACGCATTAATTAAAATCAAGGGATTCAATCATTCAATCAAAGATTTATACCCATAACTTTATTAAACCTAACTTTATCAATCTTCCATTTCTAACCATATATACACACCATTAACATGGGTTTAATACTAGAATTCATAAAGAGTTAACAACACATCAATTAACGAACTCAAAATAAAATCTCCCAAATTTATTTCAAAGGTTTCAACCCAAAATACCAACTATAATATGAGATACACACACTCAATGTAATAAAGCAAGTAAACACTTGCCTCGTGGAAAAAATACGACGACCTCGAATCGAATCCCGCGGAGTTTGGCCGGAAATCCCCTTTATTCTTCCTCTTTTCCTTCCTTTCTTCCTTTCTCTTTCTCTCTCTTAGGGCTTTTAATTGGGGGAATAAGGCTTCTTCCCTTATTAAACCCGAAATTGGGTGTATACCCAATTGTAAAATGACTCGTGTACTTAAATGCGAGTCCCGACTAGTCCAAAAAGCCCCCGAAACCCAAACATTACCCCCGGGTACTTCATTTTGACTATTTCCGCCCATTCAGGATCAACAGTGCGCTCGAAATTAACATCCGAGTCACTTATCAAAAATTTACTTTTTGAACCCAACACAACTCTACAAGTGTGTTCCAAATAAAATATTATTCTTTTGTCGCTTCATCTACCGATGACATATAATAAAATAATCCAACCCATATACTTTCTCCCGTAAGAAGATGTACTCTATGTAAATATTAATCCGACACCAGCAAACTAATACTTACTATTCACTTTAAAATTCTCAATTATTAAATTTATACTTATAAATTCCAAAATTACTATTCATAGTAATTTCCTCTAATTACCAAATTACACCACTTAAGTAATTTAAATATCCATAAAAGTATGGGGTATTACATTCTCCTCCACTTACAAAGGAATTTCGTCCCCGAAATTCGGATTCGACCGGTACTACTAACCTAGGATTGCTAAATACATTTTATTCTGGTACACACAAGTCGAAAGGTACTAAGCCAAATGGTACCCTACCATATGCTCACTAACGATACCCACCTATATCAAGACTTATACTTTAACGCACTAGCTTAACAGCAAGCTTATCTAAGTCTCCATATGCGACAACACTACCTCGCTCGTAAGGTTGACTCTAATAACGTCACATCGCACCTAGCATTTCTATTGCTGCATATGAAGAAAATGAGTCTATACTCACCGCTCTAACTTATTAATCCCATCGGAGATCTGTTACTAGGCGTCCACTCATCTACAGTAGGATATCTAATTTAATTACACTAACGCTTAACTACTCCCGCCAGTCTCATCGCTTAGCTTGGGCGTGCTACCTCTTATTGCACCTATATAATTGGATTCTTGCGTACCCCGCACGACATTCCATCCGACAAACTCCAATCTTATTTATAACTTCCTAAAGCATATTCTTCATCTTTATAGACTATGCACTTTCCGTTTCATGCGGTATATAAAATCAACTTACCAAGGTGTCAACGTCATAGACGTAACACTCTTTCTAAAAATGGGCCTCACTTTCTTTTTGGCCTGGTGCTAACACCTTGGCATTCCTAACCTGAATAATTTGAAATTCAATTCTTCCTATATCAGCGCCACTTGCCCTACTGACCTTATCTCTTAATAGTCCTAAGATCGATGTGTTTTCCTACACACATAAAATGAGTACAATCCTAACTATATCCATAGTGCCTAAGACCTCTCTCAACTTTCGACATTTGCTCGATTTCATGCCTACGACATTTCGTAAATAGAAATCGAGACAAGGAACCCTCCCATTACACTACTTCCTCGCATCGTCAGTCATCGAGATATAACAGCCTAAGGCCCACCATCGGGACGTTCTAAAACCTACCTTGCTAACCTCCTAACATACTTCTACTACCATGTCCTTACATCTTGGTGAAATGGAAAGTCTAACTAATCGGGGCGCCTACTCTCTGCAAAAGTGTTTAGAACAACATACCCAAAACATATTTCTTCTGAATTTGCCTTCTATTCAAGGCCCGGTTATAAGCCTCAAATCAATTTCCTTTAGCTTGCCTCACCCACATACTTGCGGTGAGAGAAACATTTCCAGTGCTTTTACGCTTCTTCATTCGTCTGTAAGAACTTTCAAAACTCTGAACCTAGGTTTAATAAATTTTCTCCGCTTCTTTATTTTTTTATTAAGTTGTCATCTTTAACCATGGAGGACTTTTATTGGCAAAAGCACCGTGGAAAAATTCAAAATTTATCACCAAATACCCTAGTGGGTAAATGTAGGATTAGTGGAATGTCCATGTGAACTTTGTGCCCTTTCTAAAGTCCATTGGTTGCCTTCAATATTTATTGCTGAATGTGGGTTCACTTTAATCCCAAATCGCTTATTTTTAGAGTTCTGTCAATATTTTGATGTGGTCCCAACCCAAGTCACTTTGAATACATAGAAGAATTTTTAATGGGATTTGTTGCATTAATGAGGTATACGAGATCTATATTGGTATTACTGAAATAATGTATTGTTACCAATGGTCAACAACCAATGAAAATATTAATTACATGAAGATGAGGGTATCCAGTCGGGCCCTAATCACGAATCTCCCTAATTCCAATAAAGATTACTGGGATCATGGGCTGATTATGAAGAACTGGCAACAATCTCCCCTTCCTGAGGGTGTAGCATACGAATGGCCAAGATGCCCCAAGGAAGGGTGTAGGATAGTTTGGGAAGCAATTATATCTCTAGTTCTGCAATCTTTTCCTGATTGAGGCTAATGTTGTGTTCTTTTCTTTTCTCTTTATAGAAAAAAATGAGAATTAAATTCCTCATAAAAATGAAGTTAATTTTATTGATCTTCGAACAACTTACATATCCTATAAAGGACTAGAACTATTGACTATCCCATGTCGATGACATTCCTTCTCAGCTATAAGAGTTCTACCCCCTCTTATGTTGTGAGGCCAGTAGAATGAACAACGGTCATTCCCATTTCCTTGGACGACCTAGTATAATTCACCTCCTAAAATTCAGAAAGGGATTGATCAAAAGAGAAGGGAACATCATTTACCTTTGAGACATTATATGTTTCGATCGTTCCCTTTACTATTTCTCCCAGTTCCATGTCAAAGAGGAAGGTTGTAAACTTGATCACTTTAAATGTTAGTATCGAATCTCCCATCTTCTCACTCATTGGGCAAAGAGAATGATTTTGCTCGGCCGACGAGCAAGAGAAATGAAGTTGAGTGTTCTACTAAGCCCATGGACATTGAGGATTCTCCCTCTACGGGCCATGGTCCCCTTTCAAAGAGGCAAAAGAAAGATCATATCCCTCCTCCCCCACTGGACATTATGGGGAAAAAGAATGCGGATAAGGATAAGGGTGTTGCCCAATTCATAGTTGCGCCCCGAGATGACCCATGCCTTGATTCGTTCGGGAGTATTTCCTACTGATAGGATGACTTCTTCTGACTTATCCCATTATCGATTATTGGAGTATGATAACCACAATCTCTCCCTTGTAAGTATATTGTTTATTTTTATTTTGCGTATACTTTTACTTTCCTTTTGCTTATCTTTGTTTACCCATTGTGTAGCGATTTCTGATCGATTACGATAAATTATTAGAGAGGAATGACATAGTGAATAAATCCTCTACTGATGTGAAGGTGGGTTTTGAAAAGCTAGTTAGGTTTCTAAAGTCTCCTCAAAAGCTTAATGCTACCTAGGCAACTAAGAAATTGAAGCTCAGTGAAATGTTTAAGAGCTCAGAGTACGAGAAAATCAAGATTTAGGAGAAGATTGATAATCCTTCCAACTTGGTGGATACTTTTGAATAGGCCAAGAAGGATGTTTGGGATGCTAAGGACGAGGCCGATCTTGCCGAGACACAAGCATTACATGCCAAGGCCAAAGTCGAGGAGGCCTCAGGCGAAGTGTCAAAGGACAAAGATGAGGCCTTCACTCATGGTTGGGATAAGTCCTTCACTAATTCTTGAATCCAGATTGTCAAACTCAGAAAGGTGTTCTTAAAATATGGTTGGCATGGGGCTCTTACCAAGGTCGACACTATTGAATATTCTGACCTTTTTCAAGAGCATCACGTAAGTTCCTCTCCTCAATTTGAGGAAAAGGTAGAGGTAGAGGATAATGATGAGGTGATAGTCGGAGAGCAAGATGCTTCTACTGGGGTTTCTCATATGCAATGGATCAAACCTTTGTGATTAGGGGTTACCATCCAGAAGCCATAGTTTCCCAGTTGGATGGCAAGAAGGAAAAGGTCGATGAGAATGCTTCTTAGGAGATCTTTAGAAAACATTGTATTTCTTTCCTTTTAATGAATGGTACATGGGATTAACCCATTTTCCATCTATTTAATGAAATGCGTAGTTTGATCCAACCATTTCCCTTTTGTATGATTTCTTATTCCTTGCATTTTTTCTTTTTTTTTCCCAAGCCTATATGTTCGACCATTCGTTCATGCAGTTTAATGTAAGAATTACAGTTCTAGTCGATGCTCAACATGAATTTCAGGAAAGATATTAAAGACTATTCATAGTTGGTCACGATGAAGATAATGACCTCGACCAACACTTAGAACATGATGTGTCCGTCAAAGCAAATGAGGCTTACTAGGATCTTCACCTCTTATATCAGGATGTGGCAGATAATGTTTCCCTTCATGACATGACTTTCATTTCCTAAAGTCATCATAAGGAGTCGTTGGATAATTTGAAGATCGACTTTGACTAGAATCTTGCCAAAATGAACAAGGAGAAAGTGTTTGATTAAAAAACTACCCGAAATTGAGTCTGCTCATGTGAGCAGAAGTTTTATTCTTCATATTGACCTCCTGGGTTCCATGGGTGTCACCACTATCCTCGAGAAAGAGAATAATGACCTAAAGGCCGATCTTAAAAGACATAACAATTATAATCTGAGCAATCAGATTTGAGAGAGATTTTCATTTTTTAAAAAGGAGAATGCCCAGCTAAGAGAGGAACTAGAGAAGAATCAAAAGTCTTTGAATGAAAAAGTTTCGATTGTTAAGGGTCTATCTTCCTCCTAAAGGTAGAAATTTGTTTGTCTAGTAGAAAAGCTAGAGAAGACCAAAAAATCTTTATTCAATAACGTGATGACCATAAAGAAACTGACCAAGAAGCTTGACCGTCTCACATTCCTATTCCATAAGGAACCTCTCCAAGTATGAATGGATGGCTACGCGGAGGTCCTCTAAAATATGGATTCCGCTCTGAACGATGCTCAAAATGTTAGTTACAGAAATGGCTGGCTCAATTACCTTATCGAGGAAAATATGCCACAGGATTCTGAGTTATGGTATTGGTACGACCCAAGTTGCCCTGATCAGTAAAAGCCTCCTTATAAGATTGATGCTTTGTGGATCCCAACGAATGCCATTCCAGTTACCTTGATAAGGAAATACCTCGGAAACTACGGCCTTGATGGAGGTGATGGACTTTATTGACCTCAACCCTTGGTTAAGAGGATGAGTTAGCGATCGTTACTCCTTATGAGTTAGATATTCCGCCTGCTGGAGTTGGGACGTCAGTGAATGAGTCATCCCGATCATGCAATTGATCCAATTGTATTATCATTATGTTGTAAATTATTTTCTTTTAAATTTCGTTGTAATCACATAAAAGTTTTAATGGAATTATTTTCATTTTGCGTCCCTTTGTAGTGTGTGGTTTTTTGGTCTTACCTTTTAGGCGATGTTGTCACATCAAACCTTAAGCCTAGATCTAGAAAAGTAAGAAATGCCCTTATTTGTGGGGTTGTACCCTAGCGAGGATTTTTTCAACCCAGTTAGTCATGGGTGCCTAAGGTTTCCCAATAGGACTTTCATTGATTGTGAGCCATTATTTACATTTTATTGATCGCCAAAACATTTTGGGTCTAGTTAACTGTTTGTCAACCAACCAGTTAGTCTTGTACACCAACATTTAAATTTAGAGTTTATCTATGGTTGTCTCATTAATCAGTATTAAAAGAAGACTTTTGGAAGAAGATAAGCATCACGACGATAAATAACATGTTAAGGAGAAAGATATTTGACTAATTGATCTTCTTTATTAAATACTTATCTGCCTTCCACTTGGAACAATGCACAGAGATAAGTGTAAAAAGTCTAAAAGAACTTCCAAAAATAATTTAAAATTGAAATAAACTAAACAAACTTAGACTTTAAAGATAGAACTTCTTAAAATTATCTGCATTCCATGCTCGAGGAACCTCTTCGTCCTCAATTATTTCAAAGTGGTAGGCTCCCATCAAGTTGTCTTGAATGAATTTGAATGGGCATTCTTAGTTAGGTCCGTGTTTCCCACCTGGGGGCTTTTTAGTACTGCCCACAATCTTTCTGAGTACATAGTCCCTGACCTTAAAAATTCTCTTTTTTACGCCCTTATTGTACTTCTTACCTAACTATTGCTGGTAGGAGGTAAGATTTATAAGAACCAATTCCCTTATTTCATCAGCCAAGTCAAGCTCTGCTCTGATCGCTTCTTTGCTGAAGTCATGGTCGACTAAGATAGAGTTCGTGGGTCGGTAGACCAACGTCCAATGGGATAATTGCATCCATTCCATAGGCTAAGGTAAAGGGTGTTTCCCCTGTTGATAGCCTAAGCATTATTGGAAATGCCCAGAGAATGTAGGGGAATTGGTCGACCCACATGCCCTTCGCCTTTTTTAATCTCTTTACTATTCCATCGAGGATTGTTTTGTTGGAGACTTTCACTTTCCCATTTCTCTGAGGGCAGGACACTACAGTGTAGCAGTGCCTAATGTCGTGCTGGTCACAGAATGTTTAGAAGAGGCTACTTTTGAACAAAGATTCATATCGGCGATGATGATTCGAGGGATGCCAAACTGTATTATGGTGTTCTTCCATATGAACTTGATCATGTCGGCATCTCGGATGTTCGCCAACGTTTCTCCTTCAATCAATTTAGAGAAGTAATATGTACCAACCAACAGATACTTCCTATTGCCAGAGGCAAGAGGGAATGTGTCAGCGATATCAAGCCCCCACTAGGCAAAAGTCCAAGGACTAGTGAGGTACTTGAGGTCATTAGCTGGATAAGGCACTAATGACGAGAAAAGTTGAATTTTTTTACATTTTTGGACATAGGCAGTTTATCCTTTTGCATATATGGCCACCAATATCCTTCTTTCGTTCCCCTAAATGCTCATGACCCGCCTCTATGTGGCTCCCACATATCCCCTTATCAAGATCGTACAGGGTTTGTTCGACATCGTTTGGATGCACGCATTGGAGGTAAGGTCGTAAAAAACATCATCGATAAAGCTTTTGATCTGTCACTACATGGAAGAGCGCGAATTTCACTTATACTTTATGTGCTTCATTCTTATCCATTGGGAGGGCACTCCCATTAGGTATTGCATGATCGGATCCATCCAGCTCGGGGTTATATCAACAACTATAAATTTCCAGGAAAATTTTCCTTTGTTGATACTAGGCTGGTTGAGGTAATTACTTCAATTGTCCATTTCATATCCCTCTTAACAACTGAAGTGAGTATGTCCAGTAGATGTAACAACCCGTGATTTTTAAATCGGTTTTAATTAAATTAACTCGGATGTCAAAAAAATAAAATTTTGGGATCTATTTAATTTTGGTATGTAAAAAAATGTTGGTTTTTATATAAAAAAGGTTTTAAGTGGAATTTAAATTGGGATAAAAATTTGGAAATTGTAACTTTTTGTATAAAAATCGGGGAGGATCCGACCTAGGGAGAAAAATAAATAAATAAAAATATTTGACTGCAAGATCGAGCTGAATTTTTTATGCATCTTCCTCTCTCCTTCAGCTACTACGCCTTCAAATTTCAGCCAATTCCGACACTCCGATTGTTTGAAATATTTTTTTAGTGTTTGTATCTAATTAGGACTATAATTATTTTTGGTATATAAACATAGAGTGACAAGTTTAGGACTTTTAAAACACATTTTAGCCTTCTCAAAAATCAGTAGCCTCCTTTATTTTTATCTCCCTCTATCTATAAACCCTAACCCCAATTTTATTAAATATTCAACCCAAGATTTGAAGGATGATTTATTATTTTCTCGAGTTCGGGCTAAAATGAATTTTTATTGTTTTCACGAGAGGAACGCAGTGGTATGATCAGAATTTTGAGGCAGAATATTATGAGTTTCTTGTGATGCTTTTAAGGTACGGGGTTTACGCAATATGCTCATTGAATCTGTCGAGAGTAATTGTTTTTTTCGTCATTTATTTGTACTCATATTATTGATATCATGGTGTTTATTATTGATTCGATTTAAGATATTTCATTTATTGATGGGTGAAATTTTTATATAACATGGAGAATGGTCACCGGCCAATAGTCTAAAAGTTCAATAGCCAGGATGAGGCTTAATGAAGCTTAGGTGAGGTGAGGTGAGGCCCGGTGACCTATTGATGTGTTATTGAAAAATTAAGTTGGTATAATGATCGTATGTTACATTGTAATTGAATTCAGGTTCATTTTGTTGCATTTTGTTCACCGTTATTGTTTTCAGCATCTATTCTTGTCATATTGTGTACTTCCTTGTATTTTTCTTTTAGTGGCAGGTTAGCATGGATTTGGACGCTATGGATTTTAGAGCACGACGTTTTGAGAATTTTATTTTTGTATAGCTTGGCAGTGTAATTCATTTGGAGAGCTTAATATTATTTTAAAGTGAAATTTAATTGTAATTATTTTGGAAGTATAAATTTGGCATTCGTTATATTTATTTTGAAGAATATAGATGTTCTATACTAATTGTTGAGGATTTAGTTTAGTTTTAAACATAGTATCACCTCGTGTTTTACACGGGGTGTTACAGATGGTATCAGAGCATGGTCTTAGGACTCATAGGTTGTGAGTCCGTTTAGCTTTCACGTTACTGATCCTTCATCCCTTTTGTTGATTCGTACTCTTAGAGGTAATGGGTCTGGCATACGTGTTAAATGTGTTTCTTGGAGATAGGTACTTGTGTTAAGGACATTGTAGGCATTGAGGTTATAAGTAGTAATCTTGATGTTGGGATCGTTTGAGTTTATTTGGGAAATGATATTTATTTGACAGATCGTTAGAATAAAACGATATTTATTGATATAGTGGTGTGATTAGATTTGAGAATTTAGGCATCACGATGACTTTGGGAGATAGAATCGGGTGGTGATTCGTAGGAGGGCGTGATACGCCGTTATTTTCATTATTACGCGTATATATATAGTTAGGATACATATTGTATCTTTGATCGTGGGGTATGTGCATGTAGGATTGGGTGTATGGGCACCCAATCATGGTATGCATGGGTAGGCATATGTGAGCCTTATTTTATTTTGAGCGTTTACACTTTGTCAAATTTCGAGGACGAAATTCCTATACTAGTGGGGAAGTATGTAACAACCCATGATTTTTAAACCGATTTTAATTAAATTAGCTCGGATTTCAAAAAAATAAATTTTGGGGTCTATTTAATTTTGGTATGTAAAAAAATGTTGGTTTTTATATAAAAAAGATTTTAAGTGGAATTTTAATTGGGATTAAAATTTGGAAATTGTAACTTTTTGTATAAAAATCAGGGGAGGATCCGACCTAAGGAAAAAATAAATATATATATTCGACCGTTCGATTGAGCTGAATTTTTGAGTGCAGCTTCCTCTCGCCTTCAGCTACTATGCCTCTAAATTTCAACCAATTCCAACGGTCCGATCGTCCGAAATATTTTTTTATTGTTTGTATCTGATTAAGACTCTAATTCTTTTTGGTATATAAACATAAAGTGACGAGTTTAGGACTTTTAAAACACATTTTATCCTTCTTAAAAATCAATAGCCTCATCTATTTTCATCTCCCTCTATTTATAAACCCTACTCCTAATTTTATTAAATATTCAACCCAAGATTTGAAGGCTTCTTTGGTATTTTCTCGAGTTTGGGCTAGAACGAGTTTTTATTGTTTTTGCGAGAGGAACGCAGTGGTATGATCAGAATTTTGAGGAAGAATCTTATGAGTTTCTTATGATGATTTTAAGGTATGGGATTTACGTAATACGCTACTCGAATCTCTCTCGAGTATCATTTTGTTCTTATTTATTTGTACTCATATTGTTGATATCATGACATTTATTGGTATCTAAAATATTGATTCGATTTGAGATATTGTATTTGTTGATGGACATGGTGACATGAAAATTTTATATAACACGGAGAATGGTCACCCGCCAATAGTCCAAAAGTCCAATAGTCATGATGAGGCTTTACGAAACTTAGGTGAGGTGAGGTGAGGTCCGACGACCTATTGATGTGTTATTGAAAAATTAAATTGGTATAATGATCGGATGTCTCATTGGACTTGAATTCAGATTCGTATTGTTGCATTTTGTTCACCGTTATTGTTTTGAGAATCTATTCTTGTCATATTATGTACTTTCCCATATTTTTCTTTTAGTGGTAGGTTAGCATTGATTTGGACGCTATGGATTTTTGAAGGATTTTAGAGCATGACGTTATGAGGATTTTATTTTTGTATAGCTTGGCAATGTAATTTATTTGGAGAGCTTAATATTATTTTCGAGTGAAATTTAATTACAATTATTTTGGAAATGTAAATTTTGGATTCGTTATATTTATTTTGTGGAATATAAATGTTCTATACTAATTGTTGAGGATTTAGTTTAGTTTTAATCGTAGTAGTGCCTCATGTTTTATACAGGGTGTTATAATGCATCTATATGACTATTGTTACCCCTTAGGAATTGTTCTACTTGCACCCTCCTGAACCGGGCGACCTGGTGCTGGGATTATTCAAGGTATGCACTCGTGCGCTCATCCCTAGCGTTATAGTATCTTGATATCTGATTTGATATTAGCCTTAAGTCACAATACATGTCAAGTTAGCGGGCACCTTAGGAAAGAGCTTTTCGTAATTCGCCAAGAAAGTCTTCGTACTCAGCTTCATTATTAGAGGCTTAGAATCCCAAGCGAATTTCTTTCTCGAGAATAGTTTTTTCCAGGGATACTAGTACTATACCAACTTCCCCACCTTCTAATTTGAGGCTTTATTAATGTATAGTACCCATTTTTCACCTTCTTTAACTAATTGTTGGACAGGCTCCTCACTTTTGGTGCTAGTCTTCATTGATTCTTGGTTACTGGAAAATTCGATGATGAAGTATGCTTGGACTTGCCCCTTGACCGAGGTTTTTGGATGAAATTGGATATCAAGCCTTTCGAGTTCATCGAACCACTTGTACATTCGTCTATATAGTCGGCCTTCCTGATCATTACCTTTTAGAACAATGATAGTGTGTACTTCGAAATAGTGTTTCAATTTTCTGGAGGCTATCACTAATGCGTATAAAAGTTTTTCCAGCGGGAGTTACCTCTTCTTAGTGTCAAAAAGGTTTTTCTCGCATAGTAAATGGGAACATGACTCCCGCTTTTCCCCAAACTAAAGTCGAGCTAACCGCATTTTTGGACACCGTCAGATACAAGTCCAAAGGTCGCTGATCGTCAGGAATGGTCAACAATGGTGTTCAACTTAAACAGTTTTTCATTTTTTCAAGTGCCTTGGTGCATTCATCATTACATAGTTCCTTCATTTATTTCCTAAGTTCTTGAAAGAAATGTCAAAACTTCTTTGAGGATCTTGATATGAAGCAGTTGAGTGCGACGAGCATGCCAGTAAACTTTTGCACCCCGCGTACAGTTTTTGAGGGATGTACCTTCCTGATGGATTTAATCTAGTCAGGGTTTGCCTCGATACCTCTTTGACTGACTAGGTATTCGAGGAAATTTTTCGATTGTACCCCAAATGAGCACTTTCTTGTATTTAGTTCCATCCTGTAATATCAAATAACTTTATAGTTTTTTCTAAGTCAACGAGATAATGCTCTATCTTCCTGCTTTTTATAGGCATATCATATACGTAAACCTCTATTGTATTTCCCAGTTGCTACCTAGACATATTTGTCACTAATCTTTGATAGGTTTCTCTTATATTTTTCAATCCAAACGACATCACTTTATAGCAATATATCCCTAACATGGTGATAACGTAAGTCTTTTCCTCGCCAGGGGCGAATAGTGGGATTTGGTGGTAGCATGAGTAGGCATCGAGGAAGCTCATATGCTCATGGTTAGTGGTGGAGTCGACTAATTGATCTATCTTGAGAAAAGAAAATCTATCCTTTGTACATGCTTAGTTCAGATAAATAGAGTCTATACAGACTCCCCACTTCCCATTTCTTTTCTTTATGACCACTGGATTTGACAGCCACTTGAAAAATTAAAATTCCTTGATGGACTAAGCCTCAATAAGTTTCCCCATTTCCTCTTTGACTTCACTGGCTTTCTCGAGAGCCATTCATCGCGCCTTTTGTGTCACTGGTGTATGTGATGGATCCACATGGAGCTTGTAGCACATTACTTCTTGGTCTATTCCTGACATATTGTATGGTTGCCAAGTAAAGACGTCCTGATTTCTTTTGAGAAAAGAAATTAGTTCTTCTCTCTCTTAATCATAAAGTGAGATACTAATCAAAAACTTCTTCTCAGTCTAGTTTTCACCAAAGTCTATCTCATGAAGAGGTTCCATGACCCAATCAGTAGGGGCCACCCTAGTTTCCTTAACACCAGGTTGCTTATACCTTAGCTTCTATTTGGAGGATATAGAGCCCTCTACTGGATCCTAAACTTTATCTTTTTTCTTTTTCTATTTTAGTTGGATGGAAATTATGAAGAACTTTCGTTCCAAGGCTTGGTTCCCTAGAATTTCCATGACTCTATATCAGTGATGCGCTTTATCTTCTGGTAGTAGGTGGATGGAACAGTCGTCATGGAATGCGACCATCCTCTTCAAAGTATGGAAACAATCTGAGATACACACTTTCAAGGAACTCCCCTAATCCACCAATAGCTTGTCTATATCCCAGTTGGTGACCCTGAGAGTGATTATGTGAGCATCGTGGTGGGGAGACCTTGCTCTGACTAGATCATCATTAGTGACAACGATGTGCTTTGAATGCTCAATATCTCCAGTTCGTCGGCATTTTCCCATGTTGGACTTGGCTGAGTTGATCTAAAAGGCTTCCATACCTCCTATGAGTTTCTTGAATTCTACTATGAGGGCCTTTCCCTTGATCTTGTTTGAATTTGAGGCCCCATGAATAACTTCAAATTAATGATCCAAACATTCGTCTAAGACATTATATGGTATTGGCCCCCCCATGAATTACCATGAAATCATGTCCCATGTCATCCTCTAGGACATTATATGATCTCTGGTCATGCACAGATAGTTATATACCTTTCTTTTTCTTTACCAAATTGTTTAAGTGTCCATCCTAAACCATTTCCTCGAGGTGGGAATTGAGTGCCTTGTAATTTTTGGCCTTGTGACTGTGATCTTTATGATATGTACATTTCAGTATTTGGTTCCTCTTCTTAGGGTCGCTAAACATATTCTCGGGCCATTTAAAGTATTATCGACCTATGATATTGTAAAACATATTATACACTGGTTCGAAGAAAATTGTGTTAATTTCTTTGAAGACATTCTCAGGATCCTTCTTCTCGATTCCTTTATGCTTTTTATTTGGCATGTTCCCTTCTTTCATATATGTCATCTCCTTATCTCCATTATTATTTTGTTTCTGTCGATCTTCTTCATGACCAACTCTGATCACTGTATTTGCAACCTCAACGTACTTCTCAATTCTCGCCATAAGGTGATCGATGGTAATGGCTTCTCTCTTGATGAGGGACTGGTAAAGCATGGAGCTACTCGATAATTCGATCATAAAGGATGCTATCGCAACCAGATCAGTACAATCCTCCATCTTATTATACATCTACAAGTACCTTATAGCGTACTCGCGGAGTGTTTCCTGAGACTTGTTCTTCATCGTCATAAGTGAGTCCATCCATTTAGGATGACTGCTTCTAGTAATAAATCTGGCTGTGAAGGCCTCAATTAGTTGCTTGGAGGAACTAATCAATCTATATGGAAACTTGTCAAACCACTTATGAGTAGTGTCTTAAATACTGGAGGGAAATATTCGGCATATCAATCCTTTGTTGGTTCTCCACAGCATCATCTCCTAAGGATGTTGCCTGACGTGATCGGTAGGGTCAGTTTTTCTTTTATAAATTTTAAATCGCGGGGGAGTAAAATTTTTAGGAGGCTCAAAATCTTTAATAGCCCGGTTGAATTGTGACTTCATTTAGAAGATAAGGGCTCTCCTAATGAGTTCCTTGGTCGTGCGAGATTTTTGATGGGCTAGGTACCTATCCACTTCTCTTCTTATAAAATCGCATAACTCTTTATTTCCTCGTTGCTTGTCAGAGTGTGGTATCCTCTCATGAGTTCTCTTGTGAGAAGTTAATTTATTTTGTCGCATAGTTCTCTGTCTTTGACTGCGAGATCTGCTCGCTTGAGGGCTAGGAGTTTGTAACCCGTGCCCACACTTGCGCTTCTCCTTCTGGTCTTCCGTTTCTAACTATTTTAGGCGACGTCGTGGTGTAACGTTCTGATTCTATTGGATCATGTTGGCAACCCTTTTATCTCGAAGGCACTTCTAATAGTTTTGATTGAGCTTTAAGATATAGTTAGATCGTTCAATCTCATTAATGTTCACTATTTTCTCCTTCTAAGGATGGTAGCATACATTAGAGGATTGGTAATAACTACCAATATTAGATCTAACCCTCAAAAGGGAGGATATGATTGATAACCCTCATGGTTGTCATGATCATCATGGTCAAGTGGACATCCCTTTGGGTCCCCATAACCAAGTTGCTGATGACCCTACTGGTTATTGATATTTTGATGATCAAGGTTGGGTGAGTGAGACATCTTAGGAAATTAGATAGTGGCAAATAACTTAGATTGTTACCATAAACGATGCCAATTGTAGGTGTAATTTCCTACAGATGATTGTATCCAATACTCACGATCCAAATAAGAATAAATATCAATGAGAATAATATAATTACACAGACAACATAAGATGTACGTGGTTCAATGGCGTGCCTACGTTCACTTAGTTTAGGATTTGTTCTTTATTACTTCATAGAACTGGTCGGAATAATTAAAGTATTGCTCGATGATACAATATCACATGCTCCGCTCCATAAGATGAGAGTTTACATTTATAGAGAAGCTTAAGAGAGTTCTAAGTTTCGTCAATAGCTATCCCTAAAAGTTCAGACCTATAATTTATCAACTTCAGCCGTTCCAAATGATGGATATATGGTAGTCTTCTATGATTTCGACTCTTTATGACTTGGAGCAGAAGAATCCTGGACACTCATACCGAGTACGTGCCGACGTAAATATGGTTCCCACAGTTGGTTATCAATTTTTAGTGTTTTATTAATTCTTTTTGGGTTTTCTAGTATTTCACTTGTATTTGATTCTACCCATGAATTTTAATCTTACATCGTTCTTGCTAAAGTTTAAATAATGTATTTTATTGATTTGCGGTCTTCATTATATGGTAATAATGTTTTTTGTTGTCTTCTTAGCTATGTGAAATGCCTTTGCGTAGGCACAAAAGTTTGGTAGTGCACTTCGATGGCAAGTGGAGTAAAAATAAGAAAAAATACTATAGGGTGGGAGGGTAGTAATTAATAACATTGACGGAGATGAATTGTGTTAAGTAGACTTGGTCAAGGATATAGGTAAGTATAATGGTTTGAAGGGTATGGATATTAACTAGGTTAAAGATGGAATCTTGTGGACAATTCAAAATGATGCCTACGTCATTGTGACGCGGGATAACTTGACAGAGAATAGGGGAAATATCTTATTTATTTAGAAGACCCGAGTGGTCCAACACCTCCATTAATACATGTCCCTAATAAAGTCCTAACAATTCCCAAGAATAATCTTAAATTACCAATAGTATTAGCAAGAAAGTCTCCAAGACTCAATATTGCTGCTAATTCAACTATAATCTCACCAAATTAAAGGTAAAAAAATATAGTCCTAGAATTTTAGGTCTTATGAGATCATATACAATAAAAAATTTGTTCATATCAAACTTTTTAAACATTTCTAATGATCCATTTACATCGAGTGATGGAAAGAGAGAGGTTTATCTTAATGAAGGTGATGGAGGTGACTGGGGATTCACTAACTCACTATAGAGTACATTAGAGAGTATAACCCAACAAGGTCTGGTTGAGGATAATGTGAAAGAACCTGTTGAGAATATAGGGAAAGAACCAGTATAGGATAAAGTGTAAAAAATAATTAAGGATGAGGATAGGCATATGGATGATGAGTGGACTTTAATAAGTTCACATTGTCTTAATGGAGAAAAAAGTTATCACTCTGATAGTTAGGCTGATGAATAATGGTTTGAGTTTTTAACTCTGAAGGGGTAGGACATAAGGAACCAAAGGATGGTCATGTGGATGATGAGGATAATGAGACAAAAAAAATAAAGACCAAATTGGTGGTGGGGAACATGAAGGTCTAATTGTTGTTTCTTTAGAGTTTGGGGAATCTATTGCAGGGTCTGATTACTTGTACAACGATGAAAGTTTGGATGGGATTATTGGGCTAATTGGAGATGGATTTATTTAATAATTTCATACATACATGAAATGGTTAAATATGTTTTACTTTAGCAAATACATGATAAAGTTTTCAATATTTAAGATGTTTGAGTATAGACAAAAGAAAAACAATAACTTGAAGACTAATTTATTTTGTAGGGATCCTAACTATAAGTGGAGGGTGTATGTGAGGAAGTTGCCACATGATCCAACTACTAAAATTGGAATATTTCAGGCATAACATACTTGAGAATTTAATGACAAAGCATGAATTCGATGACTAGGGTAAGCTGGGTTGCTAATGAGGAAGAATAGAGGATTAGGAATCACAATGAGATGAACCCAAGATATACAAGATGTAATTTAGGAAAAACATGCATTTACTAAAATAATTGTCAATGATAGGATTCATCGAAGTTACAGTGATGAATTTAGGTTGATGCCTGAGATTGTAAGGCATATATACATTTATAATCTAGGTTTTATTGTTAATTGGAAGAAAAAGTATCTGATTGAACCTCTTTTGTCATTACATGTTGCATTCAAGGTCTCTCTTGATGGCTTTATTAATGGTTAGAGGTCAATACTTTGGTTATATGTTTCATTTTTCAAAGGCAAGTATGGTGGTGCAATCTTGTCTATTGTGTCATCAGATAGGAATAGTGACATGTTCCCTATTTCCATATGTATATTCGTGGAAATGAAAGTTATAACACATGGAGTAGGTTTTTGAGAACTATACATCCTCAAAAAATAAAACATAAATTAACCTTAACCTTTATGTCTAACATATATAAAGTCTTATTAAGGTTGGGGCTAAATTGTTTTGGGGAAGTAATAACAAGTATTATTTAAGGTATATGTATAAAAACTTAAAAAATGAAGGATTTAAGGGTCTACATCTTTATGCTTTATGTTAGGGGTAGATAAGGCTTTTACAAAAGGAAGATCATGAAAAGTATATGGGTTAAATGTTTAAGGATTGCATGGGGGCATAACTATTGTTGGACAAGAAGGAGAGGGCTACTTGGGTAAGATCACACTTTGATACATCAACAAAATGTGAACATATCCCCAACCATTTATCTGAGTATTTCAATAAAATGATTTTGAGTCTAAAGGATCTACCATTTATGAAAATTACCAAATGCTTGTAATGTCACTGTTTTACATAAGGAGAACAAACGGGGATTGGATAGACCTGACTTGACTCGTACAAGGGTTATAAACACATTACATAAGTTGAAAAATATATAAAATCAATTCATAATAACAGGTTGAACTGAGTTCTTACATGCAACAACAAATAGTTATGGGCAACATTGGATAGTAAACCTTCAAAGACAAGAATGTAATTATTGTGAGTGGAAGATAAGTAGAATCCCTTATATCCACGCCATTTTGGCAATCATTCCAAGAGTAAAATCTTGGAACAAATAGGTTTATTACATTTTTTCCAATATTTTTTATTATTATTCTGAGTTACCAATATTGATATTTCCATACAATTGTTTATAGGTACTGCATTCCCATGTTTTATGTAGCTACATATAGGGCAACTTATGCCTCACAGATTCATCCCATTGAAGACTCCTAATGGTGGCATAACATAATGTAATATATGTTATTTCATTACAAAACTCACTCTCATTCTTAATGGTTTTTATATGTACTTTCAGCCACAACATGTTGTCAAAACTCATACTTTAACTACAGGTCATGGGAGGCCATGGATTAGGAGGAGGAGAGGCACTGAAGAACAAGTGGCAACAAAGAATAAAAAGAAGAAATGCAACAAGTGCAGTGAGTTAGGACATAACAAGGTTGGATTCTAGGTTAAATCAATAAAATATGAATTTGGAAGGAGAGGCAAATAACCCTTAACTATTATTCTTCTAATTTCCATCTAAATAACCCTTAAACACTTATCTTTTCTTATATTTTACATACATATCATTGAAGCCTAGCATAAATGCAGGGGGACCAAGCATAGATCATATTACTATGGAGGGATCCAACATGCCAATGCAAGTTATTCCACCTATGCCAGTTCCAAGGACAAGACACGGTGGAAAGAAAGGTAGAGGAAATAAGAGAGCCATATATTAACCAACAACTGAAAACTAGAATATACAGTTTATTCAGGGATATTCCATACATGTAACGACACCATATACACTTATAATTTCAGATTTTGCACCTTATAGAAATAAAGGTCTTACTTAATATGTTAATCGAGCCAGTTAAATGGTTGGTTTGAAGACAATTTCAGTTTGAGACAAGTTAAATTATTTTTATTATGGGAATTATTGAAGTTATATTTGAGACAATTTAAATTATGGATTTTTGGTATGAATGAAGTGATGTATTTTATTAGTATGAAAGTATTGTTCAACAATTGACAAATAATTTATAAATTGCATATTTTATTTCATTACAAAGATATCACACACTAAATTTCTTCTTAACCCCGTCACAGAGATCATCTAAACTACCTTTTACCTTAACCCTCACATTGACTTTCTAATTTCATCACCTTTCCTTATTGCATCTACTAACCACTTAAGATACTCACATGTCAAACACTTTAGAATTTTCTTTCCATAACTTCTGTCACGTCTTGAAGTCTAAAGCTTCCACATCATATTGCATCCATTTGGGCATGTTATCTCTTTCCATGGACATTTTCTAGCACAAAGATCAAATTTTCCACATTGAAAACATCTTGAGATTGATGATGCATCATTTTTATGTGCCCCTTCATTTGTTTTTTCCTTTCTTATTGCATATTCTAGCAATACGAATCCATTACATGATTCATGCCGGCACTTCAAATTTTTTTGTTCATAAGTAGTCTTCAAATTAGAGGTTACAAGTAGCATCAAACCATTACATTTACAAACGATGAATTTGCTATAAAACTAGGGGAAGTCGGATGCAATGTGTCCAGTTTGATCACACATTTGACACAATAACTGGGCAAAAAAAGTTGGTCAGGTCCATGTTTCATAATGTGTAATGAAAAAGTTAGAAATTCCCATATCTTTTTGGATGATTCTCCATATTGACTACTACCCTTTTAAATTTGTTACCTTTAATGTGGTTGATTTTGAAGTTAGAGCATTAAAATGGAGTGAAATGGAATATTTATACATGTTGGGAGTAATATTTTATTTTAATCGTTAGTAGGCATCAATTGGAGTGAATATTATTGTTATCAACATTAATTTTAGGGGCAATCAGGTCATTTTACAATGTAATGACAGTCGTTTAATGGAGAGTTAACAACTTCCATCCAAAATAGACTCCATCCAACTACTAACAAAACTAATGGACCCCAACCCCAATTACAGAGAATTACTAGACCCCAAACAGTAAATGCCCAATAATGTAACTTTTGGCACAAAGCAAGTCAAAACTAATTTTAGCTTCTAATTTTCTAGTTATTAACTTTGACATTCATTTTCCTTTGTAAATAAAAAGAAAAAAACTTTAGCATTGATTTATTTTGCACTTCGTTTTTCAACCATCAAGGATAATAGAAATTTATTATTAAGAGGGAATATACAAATTTATCGCAGTTATTGAGTTAAATCTAATATAATCCATTTTTTTAAAATTTTGATGATGTCAATTTTGGGACGTAATTTGATATGTGATTTAGGGCCCACTAGAACATTAACCGTGGACACCCATTGAAGCCGACTTCATATTCACAATGATAAGAATTCATATCAACGAGATAAACACCATTACAAAAAAAGAGTTGCATTGATAAGTTCAAACAATTAAATAATCTCATTAAGACACGTTGAAAGACTCACGGTGAAATACTATCTATTCAATTGTAAACATGAGTGTTAGGCACTTGTCAAGATCATGATACATTTGTGCACTCTAAACTTCAATCTCTCTCTCCATTTCTAAGAATTGAAGCACCCGGTGAACATAAAAAAGTTGTCCGATCATGTATATCATATTGTAGAGATTAGTTTCTTTTCATTTATATTCTTGAACTCGATCGTGAGATCGTTACATTGTAAATTAATTATTTCCACATACATTAATTTAAATCTTTTTAATTTAGATTATATGGAGTTTTGTCCCTTTAAGTCTACCTTATTAAGTCTTACCCCCGAAAATCTAAGTTCATCATCTATCACTAACAATAAAAATACATTATTGTTTGTCTAAAATAGCTTAGATTTATAGTCAAATACCCAAATAATCCAAACCAAAACTTAAATTTAATTTATACAATTATATATATATATATATATATATATATATATATATATATATATAGTGCAGACCTTAATTAAGGGACCAATTTATTAATAGTAAAAAAATAGACTTTTCAACCAAATGTGGTTAAAATGATAACATAGTGAGGAGATCAAATACAAATATCTTCATTATAAAAAATCACCCAAGAAGTAAGCGAAATGCAAAGTTAATAGTATGGATTTTTTACCATTGAAATCTTAGACAATCATTTCACGTGCTTCTTAGTTGAATATTTTAATGAGATTATTTGTAGATGATCTCTTCACTGTGGATAGTCTCCAAGAAGTTGGGTTGAAAATTCGAATTTTACTATTTTAAAAAATAGTTTTTATTTGGATTTGTTAATTTAGTTTCGCACGTGAACAACTCCGTATATATATCCCCTACGCATCACTTTGCTCCACTAGATATGTGTTTCTTATCTAGAATCAATCAACATAGGCACACTTCTCGTGATAAATTTACTACAGCATGCCTTGTATTCCCACGATAGGTGGAATGGTGATTATAACAACCATTTTTTAATACCCTATGATGTTAAATAATTAAATAATTAAGGATTTAATGTGAATAAGCGCGTGTTGATGGATAAATTTAATTTGGGAATCGTTTGATATTTTGGGATATTTATGGTTTGTAAGGACATTTTTCTCATGTCCGAAATGTTTCATTTATTTATGTCGTACGCCGCTACATTTGGTACGTCACCTCAAGATCTCACATGACGGCCTCTATCCGAATTCCGGGAATCAAGCATGCATTATCTCCACTAATGTGTCCCTCATCTGCCTCAACGACTTCACGTTCCAAGATTTTAGGGACTTAATGCAAGTGGTACGCAAGGGAAGTCAAAATAGTGAAAAAAAGGCACGATAGGAGAGTTCAAGGGCATTTTCGTAATTTTACATCCATAGTTCGGAGGTCTGGTCAACTAGAAAGTTTAAGAGCTCGCCGCAACGAAGATACTGGAAAAAACGGCACCTCAATCCGAGCTACGGTGAAGGAGTTATGACCTTTTGAAGATAGAGAAAATTCCTTAAAGAATGCTATTTTTTTTGTACGCTGGATAGAATTTTAGAGTTTTAAGAACGTGGGACTCTTCATATTTTTTCCTATAAATACCAACTTCGGGGGAGTTGTTTTGCAAGACTTTAGGAGACGAATTTGAGAGTCCAAATACATTTAGTCTTCATATTTTTGAGTCCCAAGACTCATGTTTTGATTCACACATCATTGCCAAACCTTTGTGAATCCTTTTGCAACCCAAGAACACAACTTTGGTTTGTTCAACCCTCGTGGAGGAGACTGTTCTTCTTCTTCATTGCAGCCCTACTGGAAAGGGATAATTCCAGCCGTGACTACAGAATCCGATACCCGAGGGTAATTCTTAGTCAACTTGTATTTTCATTGTAATCCGATTGTAAGCCGTTTTCTTACAAATTATAGTGAAAATAAATGGTTTTGCCCCTGAGGGGGATTTTTCCTTAATTGCATGTGTTTGAATGTTCTTGCGTAGATTATCTATTTATTCAATCACATACTGCTGCATGTTTAGGGTTTGTTTGTGTTAAAAGGGTTTTATATATGGTTTGATCATTTGAACGCGAGCACACACGTTTCTCAAATTGGTATCAGAGCAGGTTACGCTAATCTATCGCGTATTCCTTTTTCCGCAAAATTTTTCTAAGATATCAATTTTCTGAAAAAATTGATTTTTGAAAAAGTGCGTGTTCAAATGGAGAAGTCATATTATAAAATGCCTGTTTTTGACGGGACAAATTATGCTTATTGGAAAGCCTGTATGAGGTCGGCTTTAAAAGCCATTGATGAACGTGTCTGGATTTTGGTTGAACGAGGGTGGACTCCTCCCACCGTGACTGTTGATAATGTGACCATCTTGAAACCTGACATTTCTTGGTCTGATGAAGAAATTAAATGGTCATCTTTTAATTCTAAGGGTCTAAGTGCTATTTATGGGTCTGTCACACCTGATGAGTTCAAAAGCATAATGACGTGTACCACGTCAAAAGAGGCATGGGATGTTTTACAACTCACCCATGAAGGAACTAATGCTGTGAAAGAGTCTAAGTTGCAAAACTTGACAACTCAATTTGAAACAATCACCATGCATGATTCTGAATGCTTTGATGAATTTTATGCTAGACTTTATGACATTGTGAATACTAGTTTTAATCTTGTTGAACATATTCCAAATGCTAGAGTTGTTAAAAATATTCTTCGTTCTTTGCCTAAGCGTTTTATCCCTAAAGTCACTGTGCTAAATTCTATGGGTAATTTAAATACGCTAAAATTGGAAGAACTTGTAGGAGATTTGCAAACTTATGAAATTGATATGTTCCCTAAAAATGCTAAATCTAAAGATAAGGGAATTGCACTTAAAGCCCAAGAGAGAAGGAGTAAGGGGTCAGCTAGAAAGAGGGTAGAGTCATCTAGAAAGAGAGAGACTGACACATCAGATTCTGAGTGCGATTTTGACTTAGATGATTTGGCTCTTTTCGCAAAAAATTTCAAGAGGATTCTCAAATTTAAGAAAAATGGCAATTTTAAAGATAAAAAGAAATTTGAGACAAATAAGTTTGAAAAGAAAAATGAAAAAGATTCCAAAAATCCTCCTCTGAAAGAAAGTGAGAGATGTTTTGAGTGCGGTGGTAGGGGTCATAGAGCTTTTGAGTGTGCCAATCGTCTGAATAGAGAGAAAGGGAAAGCTGTCCTTAATGCTACCCTTAGTGACGACAGTGAGGTCGAGACGGTGGATTCAGGAGATGAGTCATCGCATGAGTGTAACTTCACCGCATTCATGGCCAGCCAAGTGAGCACTCCTAGTTCTCCTCACGACGTTGAGGATGATGCTTCATAGGGACACCTCGACAGTGAGATCGATGTGAGTGAGGGGGAGGATGACACAAGTGAGAGCGAGAGTGATATACAACGCGCCTACGCTGAGTTATATTCTGAGTCTTTTAAAACTAAAAAGCGTAACAAAGCGTTAGTTCTTAAGATCACCTGCTTAGAGGAAGATTTAAAGAAAGCGAGAGAAAGAGAGTTCTCCACCTGCACCGCCCTGAGAGAGAGAGAATCTACTTGTGTCGAGAATGAGAATTTGTTTAGAGAGAGAGAGAGTGTTTTAGAGAAAGAGAGAGGGGACTTGACTAAATAAGTGGATAGTCTTACGAGTCAGCTCCATTCCTCCGTGGAGACTCGAAAGAAACTTGAAGCCCTTGTTTCTCAGCTGACTCATGATCTTGAGAAAGCACGGGAAGTCAAAGTACAAATCGAGGACAGATCTGGGAAGATGGGAAAGATGCTCCTCGGCCCCGCTTTAGGTTTTGGTGATCGACAAGGAATTGGTTATGATGGTGCCTCCACGTCCCAAATTGCACCTGGACCAGTTCCTGAATTTACTACAACTCCTTATGGTCACTGTAAAAAACCTCGAAGGAGAGTTCGACCAAGAAAAGCAAACCAAGGTCCGCCTTTGACTGTGCTCTTTTGTACTTATTGCAATAGAGAAGGCCACCTTAGGGAAACTTGCTATAGCATGGGTCAGACATGACGTACTACTGATCCACCACGTCATACTGATGAGTTTTCTAGTCTGAGAGAGCGAGTTGAGTTCTTAGCTTCCACGACTCAAAGTTTAATGGAAGAATTTCGACGGATCTCTTTGCCGTTAGTGAATGCTTCTCACATTCCAGCTAAAATCAACAACAACAAAGGCAAACAAAAGGTCATCTCGACTTGGGTTCCTAAGAAAGATAAAAAGGCTTTTGTTGTTCATGTTGCTCTCAAAGCACATAATACCTCTCAGTGGTATTTTGATAGTGGGTGCTCCAGACACATGACAGGTGATGCCTCATTTTTTACTACTCTTGAGGATTATCAAGATGGCAAAGTCACCTTTGGAGATGGGAGTAAGTCTAGCATTATAGGACGAGGTACTATCGAGTTACCTGGTTTTCCTAAGCTAGAAAATGTTTTGTACGTCAAAGGTTTGAAAGCAAACCTTCTCAGCATTAGCCAGCTGTGCGACACTGACTTTGCAGTAAAGTTTGACCGGGACGCGTGTAAAGTCTACATTCAAACCGATAAACTTTTGATGCAAGGGGTGAGGACCGAGGATAATTGCTATGGGACATAGCCCACATCCTCACTTGTCTGCAACAGCGCCACGATCACTCCTATGGATCAGTGGCACCAACGTCTAGGTCATGTGAACGTTAGAGATCTTAATCGTTTAACTAAAAAGGACCTAGTACGTGGCTTACCATCTCTTGGAAAGTCAACTTCGACCGTTTGTTGACCCTGTCAGTTGGGAAAACAAATTCGTAGTCCTCATAGGAAGTTACATTCCATTACCACCTCTCGTGTTCTGGAGTTGATTCACATGGATCTTATGGGTCCCACTCGTACTGAGAGTCTAGGTGGTAAGAGGTACATCCTCGTGATGGTAGATGATTTCTCCAGGTACTCCATTGTAGGTTTTCTGAGAGAGAAATCCGATGCTGTAGAATTTTTAACGACCAAGTGTCGTGTCCTGCAAAATCAACACGGTGTCACTATTAACAGAATACGTAGTGACAACGGCACTGAATTCAAGGAAGCAAAGGTGGATTTGTACTGTGATAGCCTTGGGATCAAACATGAGTTTTCTGCTGTGAGAACTCCTCAGCAAAATGGGATTGTTGAGAGAAAGAATAGAACGATCCAAGAGATGGTTAGATCTATGCTTCTAGGTCGTAAAGTTTCTAGGAGATTTTGGGCAGAGGCAGTGCCTACTGCATGCCACACGGTGAATAGGGTCTATTTGCGTCCACACACACTACAGACACCTTATGAGTTGTGGACCGACAAGAAGCCCAACCTGGCGTATTTCCTTGTTTTTGGGAGTAAATGCTACATCCTACGGGATAGAGAGCAATTAGGAAAGTTCGACTCCCGGAGCGACGAGGGAATATTTCTAGGATATTCATCGAATAGTAGAGCATACCGGGTATTTAACCTGAAGAGCTCTAGGGTTATGGAATCAATAAACGTTACCGTGCAAGATGACGAACCTTTGACGGTTATTGATCCTAACCTTCAGTGTGAGGATGAGGATTGTTCTGACAGTGATTTACCTGTCCCTCTCTCACACTCTGTGGACCCTACTCCTAAGTTAGGGGACACACCTGCTTGGGTTCGCAAGAGTCATGACCCTTCTGCCATTGTTGGTGATCCCACTCTAGGGGTCAAGACTCGTGCTCAGCTAGAGAACGTTGTTAGCCATCTTTGCTACACGTCCAAAGTCGAGCCCAAGAACCATAAAGAAGCACTCAAGGATGAACACTGGATATATGCTATGCAGGATGAGTTGCTTCAGTTTAAAAAGAATAATGTCTGGGAATTAGTCCCCCGACCTAGTGAGACTAATGTGATAGGTACCCAGTGGATTTTCAAGAACAAAATGGATGAATATGGTACCAAAATCAGAAATAAGGCTAGGTTGGTCGCTCAAGGCTACACACAGATAGAGGGTGTAGACTTTGGGGAGACATTTGCTCCTGTTGCGAGGCTTGAGTCCGTCCGTTTTCTGCTCGCCATCGCATGTCATCTGCGCTTCAAGGTGTATCAGATGGATGTCAAGAGTGCCTTTTTGAATGGAATTCTACAGGAGGAGGTTTATGTGGAACAACCAAAAGGGTTTGAAGACCCTCAGCACCCTGATCACGTCTACTATCTGAGGAAAGCCTTGTATGGTTTGAAGCAAGCACCCCGTGCTTAGTACGAGAGGCTTACTTCTTATCTCTTAGCTCGTGGCTTCAAGAGAGGGGGAGTAGATATGACGTTGTTTGTCAGGAGAGATGACGGTGCTATTTTGGTTGCCCAGGTCTATGTGGACGACATAGTCTTTGGATCCACATGCTCCCAGCATGCTCACCACTTTGAGGAGGAGATGAAAAGTGAGTTTGAGATGAGCATGGTTGGTGAGCTTACATTCTTCCTTGGTCTCCAGATTCGTTAGCTAGAGGATGGGATGTTCATCTCCCAATCCAAGTATGCTAGAGACCTAGTGAAGAAATTTGGTTTAGACTCCGCTAAGCATGCACGTACACCTATGAGTACCACTACCAAGCTTAGTAAGGACACTTCAGGCAAGGACGTAGAGCAAACCTTATATCGGAGTATGATAGGTAGTCTCCTCTACTTGACTGCCAGTCGTCCCGACATCGCCTTTAGTGTTGGAGTCTGTGCGCGTTATCAGGCATCCCCAAAAGAGTCACATTTACTTGCTCTAAAACGTATTATTAAATACGTAAGTGGGACTCTCTCATACGGGATTTGGTATTCCTTTGATACCGATGACCGTTTGTCCGCCTACTCGGATGCCGATTGGGCTGGGGATGTAGATGGATGTAGGAGCACTTCTGGTGGGTGTTTCTATTTTGGTTCTGCTCTTGTCTCCTGGCTGAGCAAGAAGCAAAATTCCATCTCTTTGTCCACTGCGGAGGCTGAGTACATAGCCGCCGGGAGTTGTTGCACACAACTCTTGTGGATGAAGCAAATGCTGGAGGATTATGGGATATCACAAGACACCATGACCATTTTCTGTGATAACACGAGCGCGATACATATATCCCGCAATCCAGTTTAGCATTCGCGCACAAAACACATCAGGATACGTGAGCACTTTATTCGTCAGTTAGTTGAAGAGAAAGTCGTATCCCTGAGTTTTGTTCCTACCGACCGTCAGTTAGCCGATATTTTCACGAAACCTTTAGATGCCCTTAGATTTGAGAGTCTTAGGAAATCTTTAGGGATTTGCACAGTTGACTGAGGGGTTGGTCTATGTCTAGAATATGATGCTTCTTCATGTTCATATCATATGCTTCCTATTGCTAGTCTGTTTTATATGTACCATTACTTTGTTGTACAACTTTGTTTTATTCTTTTTGCTTTTTATATTTCTTTTGAAAAAAATACAAAAAGATTTGCCTTTAAGAAAAAATTTGAGAAAAGCACAAAAAGATTTTATTTTTCCAAATTTTTGAAAAAATCCAAAAAGATTTTTGTTTTTTGCTTCTTTTATGGATGAGCATGTAAGATAGCCAAGTCACAACTTCATTCCATTTATCCATGTGACTGTTTGATAGATATTTGAGAGGCTACATCATTTCATCCACGTGCTTTACATTGATTGGAGTCTTTGAGATGTAATTAGTGATATCTTCCTACATGTTTGACTCCTATATCCTTTATTGCACACATGCACGGCTATATTTGATTATTGCACTTGTCTATCTCATGTTGGCGTGCGTGTTTTCATCTCAATCATGTCTATACAATGTACAATATGCGATAAAACTTGACAAGATTGGAATGCATGTAAAAACCGTTTTGGTGAGACTGTGTGTTTTTGTATAACGGGGAGGGGCTGCGAAAGGCAATCATCTATCCTTTGCGCAAAAGCCACCGTTAAAAAGGACCTAAAAAATGGAGGAATTTTAATATTCGAGGTCCAAAGAGGTTAAAAGAGCCCGGAAAAATTTACAGGCAATAAAAAGCAATTCATGCCAAATATGGGCCACTTAGGTTTCACCATCAATTCTCCAAAGTTTGAGAATTTAGAATGCCTCTATTCAAAATTATATCTAAGGGAGTTTGGTTGGAGAATCTTTAAACGGGTTTGCACTTCCTTGAAAGTCCTGAAAAAGCATAAAATCATTTTGGACGTTATTGGTGTGAAAATCATTTTGAGCTTTGATTTGTTGATTTGATTAAGTCAATATCTTCTACTGTCACTCTTTTACACCAAAGGAAGCATTTGAGTTCATTCGCTAGGAATATCCAATATTCATCGTGCACATATGTCATGTTTGTATGCATTGATTTTCCTATCGAATTTTATCACACCACTTCATTTACGCTATCATTGACTTGGTTGCTTTGTGTTCATTCATGGTGTGATTTTATCCTTGTGACACCCCGCACTTGCTTATTTGATTTATTTCTCTCATTTGTCTATTTGGGGACATCATAAAAAGGGGGAGAATGAATTATCTTATTATGGGGGAGTTTTTTGAAATTTGAGTTTGCTCATAAATTGATATATATATGTTTATCTCATCATTTCAAACTCGATATGTCACTTGGTATTTTGCTTTATCTCATGTGTGTAGGTACTACATTGATGATCACTAAATTGCACACCCTGATGAGAAAAGATCTGTGATTCCTGAAGATTTGAAAAACAAACGATGAAGACTATTCATTTGTACCTTTTCCAGTTTTGGGTTCATGGGAGGGTAGATTTGTATAGGCAATTTCATATTTGATAATTCGGATTTTTTTATGTATGTATCGGCATAGACATAGGGGGAGATTTGTAAGGACATTTTTCTCATGTCCGAAATGTTTCATTTATTTATGTCGTACGCCGCTACATTTGGTACGTCACCTCAAGATCTCACATGACGGCCTCTATCCGAATTCCGGGAATCAAGCATGCATTATCTCCACTAATGTGTCCCTCATCTGCCTCAACGACTTCACGTTCCAAGATTTTAGGGACTTAATGCAAGTGGTACGCAAGGGAAGTCAAAACAGTGAAAAAAAGGCACGATAGGAGAGTTCAAGGGAATTTTCGTAATTTTACATCCATAGTTCGGAGGTCTGGTCAACTAGAAAGTTTAAGAGCTCGCCGCAACGAAGATACTGGAAAAAACGGCACCTCAATCCGAGCTACGGTGAAGGAGTTATGACCTTTTGAAGATAGAGAAAATTCCTTAAAGAATGCTGTTTTTTTTGTACGCTGGATAGAATTTTAGAGTTTTAAGAACGTGGGACTCTTCATATTTTTTCCTATAAATACCAACTTCGGGGGAGTTGTTTTGCAAGACTTTAGGAGACGAATTTGAGAATCCAAATACATCTAGTCTTCATATTTTTGAGTCCCAAGACTCATGTTTTGATTCACACATCATTGCCAAACCTTTGTGAATCCTTTTGCAACCCAAGAACACAACTTTGGTTTGTTCAACCCTTGTGGAGGAGACTGTTCTTCTTCTTCATTGCAGCCCTACTGGAAAGGGATAATTCCAGCCGCGACTACAGAATCCGATGCCCGAGGGTAATTCTTAGTCAACTTGTATTTTCATTGTAATCCGATTGTAAGCCGTTTTCTTACAAATTATAGTGAAAATAAATGGTTTTGCCCCTGAGGGGGATTTTTCCTTAATTGCATGTGTTTGAATGTTCTTGCGTAGATTATCTATTTATTCAATCACATACTGCTGCATGTTTAGGGTTTGTTTGTGTTAAAAGGGTTTTATATATGGTTTGATCATTTGAACGCGAGCACACACGTTTCTCATGGTTGGATTGAACTCAAAAGGCTTCTAGAGGACTTAAATAATGCGGGAAATATGTTAAATTAGGCCCCAAGGTTGGGTACCCTTTGGACTAAGTTTTGGAAGCATGAATATATTATTGTGGGTTGATCTAGGGCTCTACGTTTGGCCCATTGGGGACAGGCAAAACATGTGATTAAGTAAGGTTATTAAATCTTTTAATTAACATAATAATATAAATGACGAAAACCGTAGTTAGAGAGGAAAGGGATTTGGAAGAAAGGATTCATCAATGAGAAGTAAGAAGGAATCCAGTTAATAAATACCTAGATTTTCTTCCGTTATTAATATTAACTTAGTTATTATTAAGTGTTGATTATGAACTTTAGTTAGGTTGAATATCATGATTATGGATGAATCATGTAACACCCCGTGTTTTTATAATTGATTTATTTAATTAAATGGGAATTTTTGAGAAAAATATAATTTTAGATTTTTGGATTTTTATTAATTAATTATGCTGGATTTATTATTTGGAAAGTAGAATTTCAAACGGAATCAAAATCGGATTTCAAATGAAGTTTTTATGACAGTTTTAAGTTTAGCTTTTAAAAAGAAATGAAAAAAAACATTTGTCACGGATTTAGGCCCTGACTAATGGAAAATTTGATTTTCTGTCAAATGGAATTAAACGAAGGGGAATGACATGTAACAACCCGCCCTTTTGGGGATGATTAAATTCCATATTTAAGTATAAATTGGAATTTGGGGAATTTCCCTAAATAGTAATTTTTGGGATTTTCGAGGATTAAATGATTTTCGATGGATGTTGTGATTATGTTTGGGACTATATAGGTCAAAATATTTTAATTATATGTCGCCGTTGAGTAAAGCGACACGGGTGTGATTTAAATTGGAAAAAACCCGCATTAAGTTATGTTGGGTTGAAATGGTGAGTTGCGGTCAAGTACCTCGGATGGGAATTTCGACTGCGCCATGAGTCTCGGAATGTCTGAGATAGTCGGAAAAGAGTGTCCGATTGTCGAAAATGAGTCTCCGGGAATTTTGGAGTTAAACGGGCTCGTAATCGAGTAAACGAGCAATTTTTGGGTTTTAAGGGTTAAAACCCCTTTCTCCTTATAAAAGGAGGAAGAAAGGGAGAAAAAGAGAAAGAAAGAAGAGAAAAGAGAGAGAGGATGAAGAAAAGAGGAGAAAAGGGGGAGATTCCGGCCAGCCTCCACGGGATTTGGCTCGAGGACGTCGGATTTTATCCACGAGGCAAGTGTTTACTTGCTTTATTTAATTTTTGCGTAAATATCTCATACCGTAGTTTGGTATACATAAACCATAAAGATTTTGGGTTGGGTATTCGTGAATAAAACGGGTTTTCGGGAGTTAAAACGAATAAACCCCTAAAAATTTGTTAATTGTAGAAACTTAGGTTTTAACCTAAATTAATTGGTGATTTCGGGTTCTAGGACGTTTAGAACCCGTATTATAAGTGTATTTGTTGTTGGTTGGAGTTGTAGGACGCTAGGTGAGGAGATGGAAGCTTGGGGGAAGCTTCCATGGCTGAAACAACTTCTCGGAGAAGAAGCTGCCCGCCATGATCGATGGATCGATCATGGGGGTTCGATCGATCGAAGCCATCGATCGATCGATAGCCATGAGTCGATCGATCGACCCCTGCTGAAAGTTGCCAATTTTTCTAGGGTGATTTGGATGGGATAGATTCCATTTCATTTTTCTTCGGGGTTAATTATGTGATAACATAAGGGACCTTTTAGGACTATATGGTCCTCTAATTAAAGGAATTTAGGAGGGTTAAATGAGGGTTTAAATGTATAACCCTTAATTATATTTTTGAGGAAAATAGTATAATTGTAGAATTTGATGGTTTAGGCTTCCTAAATTATAGTGGGGACCTTAAATGATTATATGGACAAGATGTAGTCCTTGGGTTCATGGAAATGAAAACTATAACCCACTAAATTTAAGGTTGTTCGGGAGAGATAAATCCCTAAGATATTTTGTGGTCTTTGGGCCTATATAATCATGCGTATAGAAAGCATAATTATATCGATTACCGTTGAGTGCATCCTATTAGATGATTAGGATAAATTTGGGGAATATAGATATATATTCGTTTAGTGAGAAATGGTATAATTGGAGATATCCAATAAATCCTTAGATGGGATTAAGGTAGGTATTACTTATTAAAGTAAGAAAATACTTTGGGTTTAGTATCATGCTTATATGAATGCATGATTATGATTCCTTGAGGGAATCTTTGGGATTATTGGTCATCGTTAGATGGTTTGGCAAATATGGCCATTCATATGTATTCGGGGAGGAATATATAGTATGTGTATATACTATGTGAATAAAGTATATATATGATATGATGTACATGATTTTGAAAATATAAAAATGAATGTTTTCAAAATGAAAAAAAAAAGATTTTCATAATTAATAACATTATGGTTACACACCTCCCTAAGTATCTATCATAAGGGAAGTTGCGTGCGTATGGTGATGCCCTCTGGCTAATTAATGCAGGGTGGATATAGTCCTAGGCCATATGGCGATTATATTTTACTTCGCTGGTTAGGAGATTCTGGGTGTGGTCTTGACTTTCCCGCAGGCGTCTGGCCGCTTCCCGACGTTGGTAGGTTCCCAGGTTCTCTTGTTCGATAGGCCCTGG
Source organism: Sambucus nigra (assembly GCA_949130495.1). Classification (NCBI taxonomy): domain Eukaryota; kingdom Viridiplantae; phylum Streptophyta; class Magnoliopsida; order Dipsacales; family Adoxaceae; genus Sambucus; species Sambucus nigra. The sequence goes on along the minus strand of OX422209.1, from coordinate 394,719,795 downwards.
AAGATGATAGCCATTTAGGGGCGCGTCCAGTGGGGAAACTTGGAGGGACGGTCTTAGATTTGTTAAAGCATTTTATGATAATAAAATGTCTTTAAATACATTTCTTGGATATAGGAAGGGAAATGGGATAATGTTTGGCTTCGGTAACACGACCCAGATGGAAGAAGGGAAGTGGAAGCATATGATATGGTAAAAGCATTTTATGGTAATAAAAATGGCTTTTAATTACATTTCCTGGATATGAGAAGGGAAATGGGTTGTTTTAAAATGGAAAACATTTTTATGATAATAAAATTGGCTTTTAAAAATTTGTATGTTATGTTAAAGCAATTCATAATAATGGGTTGGCTTTTAAATATATTTCCTGGATATCAGAAGGGAAATAGAAGGTTTTGATATGTGTATAAAATACATCTCAGTCCGGGAGATAGATCCGGATGTTTATTGAAATATAAATATATATATGGATAAATTGGGTGCCGAGGGTCTAATGGATCTCGACGATCGACCTTGCCGTGTAGTAGTGTATCGGGGGGGTTCCTTGTTTGGATTTCGCTTTGCGAGACACCCCACGCACGAATATGGCATTGTGTTGAGACTAGGGAGAAGTTTAATCCTTAGTGCTCTAATATTAATATTTCTTATATAACGTGTATATTTATATACGTTACGTACTGAGGGTCTGGCGGATCTCGACGATCGACCTTGTCATGTAGTAGTGTATCGGGGGGGGGGGGTCCTTGTTTGGATTTCTCTTTGCGAGACACCCCACGCACGAACACGGCTTAGTGTTGAAACTGTGGTGAAGTTTAGCCCTTAGTACATTTCTTGGACTATCTAGGGTTGATAGTGGTTGGGTGATAGACTAGTTTAGTAGGGTAGCTTGACTAGGATGTTTAGAGGGATGCGATAGGAGTGCACTGTTAGAGGAGAGTTGAGGGGTATCTCACGGGAGTGCGATACCAAACTTAAATATGAGATAAAAATATTTTTCTAAAAATAAAGCATTTATGCACTTGCAAAATATTTTTCAAACTCGGGCTCTGACCCGTTTATCTACTTTTCCTCTCTTGATATATATATATATATATATTATATATATAGGTGTTCAGACACAGGGATGCCTGGATGGCACTTCTTTCGAGTCAGACGTCAGCTGCAGCTGATATGCCCCAAGTGTGACCTCGTCCTAGAGACACCAACCTCGGCCGAGGTGATGGCCGAGATATTGACCGACCTTGGATAAGCCATGGGCCCACGATATCAGCCCTCGGCCTTAGTAAGGTCGGCCCAGGCCGACACTATCACCTACATTTCTAATGGACACTACGCGCATCACAGGCATCAACAACATTCTCATACACCTGGGTGTGGCAACCTCGGTCGAGTGTAGGCCGAGGTGACAAGAAGCCTTGGTAATCTTCAACATGGAATCAGTCCAACCTCGGCTGGGGCCGACCCCAGCATACTGTCTCGGCTGAGATGAGGCCGAGACTCCCTATGGCACATCTCGGATTGAACGAATATCAAGCCTTTACAGTTCGGCCTCTCCCAAGCCGAGGACATGCACCAATATGGCGGCCGAGCATCTGTTGACATTTGGATAAGGACAGATGGGCACAAATCAGTTGTAATAAGATTATTCTCCACACGTGGGGAGAATATTTCATCATCATTCCTTACATGTGACAGTGACAGGTGGCTTCCCCCTCTTGGCGAGGCTAACACACATGTGCATATTACATGCATGGGGGTACACTACACCCCCTAAGTACTATATATATAGAGGTCATCCTCTACCTTGAGGGGGCCAAATATTCAACCCTATATGAAACTCTGACTAGATACACAGTAGAGAGAGAAAGCTTGAGAGATTGTATCCATGGCCGTTAGTGCCTTGTTGCAGTGAGGTTATTCACACACACACATAGTGGACGTAGGCCAATTTAGGCTGAACCACTTATATCCTGGTGCTCGCTCCTCTTCTCCTAATCTCATTCTCTTACCTTTTACATAACTATGCTGCCATTGTTGTTCTTAGATTGGGCTTGAAAACACCTTATCTGGTGGTGCTAATTTCAGCATCATCATTTTGGCGCCGTCTGTGGGAACGAGAAACTATCTCTTCCTCTTTTTTTGCTTAACCTCACCGGAGACTCTGGTGGTGAACCAGGCCTCCCCCTAGCGTGGAGCTGTTTCACCATTGAAAGAGGTCCTATGAGGTGCTAAGCTCATTTGCTACTTAAGCTCTATAGTGTTAACATATGGCACCAGACTTACCACCGCCTCTTCCGCCGTCCGGGGGTGGAGGGCCTAGCTCCAGTAAGGCTCCCCCCAGTCCGAAATGGCAGAGGTAGCAGTGGCCTTGATATCTTTAGCTGCAACACAATAAGCCATGAAGGAGTAATTTGCTCAGCTCAGTCAAACTATGATGAGGCCACCTAGAGTCTCATCGGACATGATCACTCCGGCGGCAGCTCAGCCTCATCCTGACGCCAGGGGACCACCCCAGGCGCCAATGAAGGACCAGCTTGCACCCCAGCGGAGAAGGGACGTTGCTGACCCTAGGTGCTTGCGCCTGGGGAGGCAGGGAAACCCTTGCCCAGAGGACAAGTATGATGACCTAGAAGCTGAAGAAGCCCCAGAAGACTTCTGGGAGCCGTATGAGGTGTCAAATAACACTATACGACTTCTTAGCAGAGTCAAAGATGTGTCAGCCGAAGAGGTAAAGAGGCCCAACAAAGAGGGTCGGCCTTTGATAGGTTGAGCAGAGGGTCGGCCTTCGAGAGACTGGGACCGGTGAATGACCTAAGATAGAGGCTGTCGAGGTCAAGGAGCCCAGCAGGCTCTCAGGGAGGGAATAGACAGGGTCGGCCAGACCAAGGCCGACCCTATGAAAGAAGAGGCAGGGAACAGGAAGAGGTCAACAGCCAACGTGTCGCGATTGGGGAACCCTCTGTCCATCGCAGGGAGGTGGAAGGGGATAACCTCGGCCAAGTTGATGACAGAAGACCCTGGAATGATTCTATCCAACGCCTTGAGGAGAAGATAGGAGATCTCATTAAAAGCAGGGACCCATTGCAAAGGGGTTACTCAGAGGGCTCCCCATTTGTGGCTAGGATAGTGGGGTTCCCAACCCCAACTAAGTTCAAGCCTCCTATAGTGACTCCCAAGTATGATGGCAGCACTAACCCTGTACACCATATCGATATGTACCAGTCGGCAGCAGACATTTACTCGATACCCGATGAGATAAAGTGTAGGGCCTTCTCAGGGACCTTGATAGGGGCAGCACACAGTTGGTTCACCTCCCTTCCGAAGAACTCAATTGAGAACTTCAAAGGCTTGGCTGAGCAGTTCATCCACAACTTCTGCTTTGGGTTAAGACCTCAAAAGAAGACTACCCACTTGTTGTATGTCAAACAGGCCAAGGGTGAGAGCCTAAGAGACTACATAATAAGATTCAACAAAGATAAATTGGAGGTGGAAGATTATGAAGAGAGCATAGCCATGACCGCCCTTATAGGAGGCCTCCAGAAGGGGAAGCTATTGTGGAAACTGGCGGAAGACCCCCTAGGTCTATGGCGGAGCTGCTGGCAACCGCAGGGAAAGTGATGAATGCGGAAGAGGCAATGGCCGCCAAGTGTGAGGAGGAGAACCGCGGTGGCACGGGAAAGTCCTAAGGTCAGAAAGAGGGGAAGAAGAGGTCAGAAGATGACAAGTTCGCTCATTACACTCCTCTGACTGTGAGCACATCCTCAATGAGATTAAGACTGACCGGACTCTGAGGTGGCCAGAGAAACTGAAGGCCCCACCACATAAGAGGAACAAAAACCTATGGTGCGAGTTCCATCAGGATCATGGCCATGTCACAGATAGATGCTTCGCTTTAAAGGATGAGATTGAGAAGATGCTGAAATCTGGAAAGCTGAGGAAGTATGTGGATGGTAAGGCTCCAAAGGGTGGAAGATATGACCCTAAGAAAAGAAGAAATGACAGATGCCGTGGCAATGTCCCGGCCAGAAGGGGCGATGATTCAGAAGGAGATGATGAAGACGACCCGGATCTTCCGCCAAAGGATGACAACACCCCGGTAAATAGGGTCGGTATGATCTCCTTTGGTGTTAGCACCATATGTGGGGGATTTGCAGGAGGTGGCTCTGAGGTAGACGACAGGAAGGCTCATGTAGCAGAGGCCAGGTCATTGGCCAAGATCGAAGTTGTGAATCTAACGTCTTCTGATGCAGTGCAAAAGAGGAAGAAGGTAGACATGGACACCCTCGTAGTGGGGTTCTCCTGACTCGACTTCAAGGGTATTTTAGCCCCCCATGATGACCCTTTGGTCATAACAACAAGGGTGCATGGGTGCGAGGTACGGAGGATCCTCATAGACGGGGGAAGCTCAGCAGACGTGATGTTCTGGCCTTGCTTCAAGAGCCTGGGTCTTAGCAGGGCAAGGCTGGTGCCCTATCATCACCCATTGATAGGCTTCAGTGGCAAAAAGGTCCACCCATTGGGCATGTATGAGATGGATGTACGGATGGGGGATGAGTGGCCTAGGAGGCTGACCAAGAAGATAAACTTTTTCATTATGGATGAAAACGTCTTCTCGACCTACAACCTCATCATAGGAAGGGTGGCCCTTAAAGAGTTTGAAGCTGTGCCGTCGACGGTCCATCAGATGCTAAAATTCCTGACTCCTTATGGAGTAGGGGAAGTGCAAGGGGACCAGACCACGGCGCGAGAGTGTTACTTCAACTCCGCCGAAGAGAGAGAAGCCCATAAGAGAGCAACCACCACTTACAGCATTGACACTCTTGACCCAAGAGACGAAACAAAATTGAAGAAGGGTGAGGCAACGGAAGAGGTAAAATCCATCGTCCTTAATGAGGACGAGTTGGAAAAAACCGTCCAGGTCGGTAAGGCCCTAGAGCCAAGAATCAAGTAAGAGCTGATAAACTTCCTCAGGAGGAGACAGAGTGTCTTCGCATTGAGTCACGCAGACATGCCTGGCATCGACCCTGAGGTCATGAGCCACAAGCTCAACGTGGAGAGAGATGCCAAGCCAATCAAGCAGAGACGAATAGTCTACTCCAGGGAGAAGTACGACGTCATCCGGGAAGAGGTAAAAAAGTTGAAAGAGGCCGAGTTCATAAGAGAGGTTACCTATCCGGAGTGGCTCTCAAATGCAGTCATCGTGCCTAAGGCCAATGGGAACTGGCGAATGTGTGTAGATTTCACTGACCTGAACAGGTCTTGCCCGAAAGACAGCTATCCCTTACCTAGGATAGACCAGATGGTGGACACAACGGAAGGGCACGAGCTCATGAGCTTTATGGACGCTTATTCAGGCTATAACCAAATCTTCATGGATGGTGAAGGCTCTGAGAATACAGCCTTCATTACTGACAAAGGGACGTGCTGCTACAAGGTGATGCCCTTCGGTCTGAAAAATGCGGGGGCAACGTATCAACGTCTTGTCAATAAGATGTTCGAAGAGCAAATAGGTAAGACCATGGAGGTATATGTAGACGATATGCTAACGAAGAGCCTGAAAGCATGTACTCACGTAGTGGACCTTAAGAAGACCTTCGATGTCATGGACTCGTACAGAATGAAACTCAACCCAACAAAGTGTGTCTTCGGAGTAGGAGCTGGGAAGTTCCTGGGATTCATCGTTAATCAGAGAGGGATTGAAGCGAACCCTGAGAAAATCAAGGCATTACTCGGCATGAAGACTCCTAGGAGTATCTTGGATGTCCAGAGAATCACGGGAAGAGTGGCTGCCCTTAACAGGTTTGTTTCTAGGGCAACGGACAAGTGTCTTCCATTCTTTAAAGTTCTAAGAAAGGCCTTCCAATGGGACGAAGAGTGTGAAAAAGACTTCAACCAACTCAAGTCCTACTTAGGGTCTCCCTTGTTGCTGTCTCGGCCCATCACGGGGGAAAGGTTGTTTATATATCTGGCAGTCTCTGAATCAGCCATCAGCGCGGACATTATACGGGAAGAGGATGGGGTCCAGAGGCCTGTGTACTTCAACAGTAAGGCCCTTCAAGGGTCTGAACAAAATTATCCCCAAATGGAGAAGTTGGCTTATGCCCTAATACATGCCTCAAGGAAAATGAAGCCTTACTTCCAAGCTCACTCCATGGTAGTCCTCACTGACTCCCCACTAAGGCAGGTTCTGCACAAACCTGAGAAGTCCGGAAGATTGATGACTTGGGCCATCGAACTAGGAGAATATGATCTTACCTACCAGCCTAAGACAGCCATCAAGGGGCAGTCCCTCACAGACTTTGTCGCAGAATTAACCTGGGAAGAGGCCGGTAGAAGTTTGGAAGAGGCCGAGACAGAGAAAGGCTTAGATGATGGCGAAGAGATGAACCGTAGTGTCTTCCGAGATTCGGAAGAGACGGCACCAAACGTCTTCCGAGATCAGGAAGAGGTCATCTCAGGCAAAACCCGGAGCAAAATAGAAGAGAACGAAGAGGATCGATACCTCTTCAAGAAGGGGGTTATGAGAGAAGGGGTCTTCTCATCAGATACAGACGTCTGGAGCCTCTTCGTTGATGGCTCTTCCTGTGACAGTGGAAGCGGGGCGGGACTAATACTCTCGGCTCCAGATGGCGCCAACATTAAATACGCCTTGAGATTTAACTTCCAGGCCTCAAACAACGAGTCCGAGTATGAGGCCATGATAGCAGGTCTCTTATTGGCAACAACTCTTCGAGTAAAGCGACTCCTACTCCATAGCGACTCAAGGTTGGTTGTCAATCAAGTATTGGGGATATACGAGGCTAAAGACGAAAGGATGGCCAAGTACTTAAAGAAGGTAAGAAGGTTGTTAGAATATTTTGAAGAAGCAAAACTGAAGAGAGTGCCTCGACTGAGCAACAATCACGCTGATGCATTGGCAAGGCTGGCCTCAGCGGTGAAGACAGATATGGGAAGGACCATTCCAATCGAGGTCTTAGGAAAGGCAACCATCGAGGAGGACGAGGTATGTAGCCCTTGTCACAATGTGAACCTAGGAGACTCATGGATCGACCCGCTCGTCAGATACCTAAGAGAGGGAGAGCTGCCTGAGTCCAAGCTAGAAAGGAGAAAGTTGAGATACATGACTGCCAAGTTCTCAATGATAGGAGACGTCTTGTACAAAAAGGGGTTTCTATTGCCTCTCCTAAGATGTGTGCATCCCATGGAAGTACCCCGGGTCTTACAGGAGGTTCATGAGGGTTCTTGCTCTAGCCACATAGGGGGAAGGCCCTTAGCCAAGAGGATCATCACTCAGGGATACTGGTGGCCTACCTTGTCTAAGGACGCTACAGACTATGTGAAGAGGTGCGACAAATGTCAAAGGTTCGCCACTATCCCTCATCAACCCCATCAGCCTATGACATCAATCTCTTCTCCATGGCCATTTGCGGTATGGGGAATTGACTTGGTAGGACCTTTGCTAAGAGTTGTCAACAACTATAGATTCTTGATAGTTGCCATTGACTACTTTTCAAAGTGGGTGGAGGCAGAACCGATGATAACAATTACAGAGCAGAAGACCTTCCAGTTCATTTGGAGGAACATCATATGCAGATATGGTCTCCCAAACACTCTCATCTCGGATAATGGGACCTAGTTCAAGAACTCCTCCTTAGAAAAGTATTGCCTAAGAGTGGGGATTAAACAGTTCTTCTCATCTCCTGGTCAACCTCAGGCAAATGGCCAGACCGAGGTCACAAACAGAACCATCTTGGACGGAATCAAGAAGAGGTTAGAAGATACGAAGGGGAGATGGACAGAAGAGGTCTACGCTGTGTTATGGGCCTACAGAACCACGACAAGGACACCAACAGGAGAAACCCCATTCATGCTGGCACATGGCTCAGAGGCCGTCATACCAACGGAAGTAGGACTACCAACTCATCAGATTCAGACCTACGACCCAGACAGCAATGGGGAAAAGAGGAGGCTAGATCTGGATCTTATCGAAGAAAGAAGAGAAGACGCAGAGATCAGAAAAGCAGCCTACCAGCAGCGGGCAGCGAAATTCTACAACCAAAGGGTGAAGTCAAGACCCATTGCAGTGGGAGACCTAGTGATAAATAAGACCCTACAAAAGGTAAATAAGCTACACCCAAACTGGCATGGCCCCTACAAAGTAATAGAAGAGGTTGTGCCTGGAACTTACAGGCTAGAAAACCTAGAAGGAGAACCTTTCACTAACCCATGGAATGCTGACCACCTAAAGAGATATTACATATGATGTTGCGTAGAATTTTATATAAATATACCATCTTATTGAGAAGAGGTTATTAATAAAAAGATCAGTTCCTATGACAGATCTTATTCCATTTTTACATAAAAAATTATGAGGATAACATCTTAGGTGATGACCTCAAACCTTCATAACATCACTCGGTGGTGAAGAAGTCTGAGCTCAGACATCTTAGCTAGATGACCTCAGACTCTTAACATCATTAATTTGGTGATATTAATTATGAGGATAACATCTTAGGTGATGACCTCAGACCTTCATAACATCACTCGGTGGTGACGAAGTCTGAGCTCAGACACCTTAGTTAGATGACCTCAGACTCTTAACATCATTAATTTGGTGAGATTAATTATGAGGTTAACATCTTAGGTGATGACCTCAGACCTTCATAACATCACTCGGTGGTGACGAAGTCTGAGCTTAGGCACCTTAGTTAAATGACCTCAGACTCTTAACATCATTAATTTGGTGAGATTAATTATGAGGATAACATCTTAGGTGATGACCTCAGACCTTCATAACATCACGCGGTGGTGACGAAGTCTGAGCTCAGACACCTTAGTTAGATGACCTCAGACTCTTAACATTATTAATTTGGTGAGATTAATTATGAGGATAATATCTTAGGTGATGACCTCAGACCCTTATAACATCACTCAGTGGTGACGAGGTCTTAGGTCAGACACCATAATGGGATGACCTCAAACCCTTAACATCATTAATTTGGTGAGATTAATTATGAGGATAACATCTTAGGTGATGACCTCAGACCTTCATAACATCACTCGGTGGTGACGAAGTCTGAGCTCAGACACCTTAGTTAGATGACCTCAGACTCTTAACATCATTAATTTGGTGAGACTAATTATGAGGATAACATCTTAGGTGATGACCTCAGACCTTCATAACATCACTCGGTAGTGACGAAGTCTGAGCTCAGACACCTTAGTTAGATGACCTCAGACTCTTAACATCATTAATTTGGTGAGATTAATTATGAGGATAACATCTTAGGTGATGACCTCAGACCCTTATAACATCACTCAGTGGTGACGTGGTCTTAGGTCAGACACCATAATGGGATGACCTCAGACCCTTAACATTATTAATTTGGTGAGATTAATTATGAGGATAACATCTTAGGTGATGACCTCAGACCTTCATAACATCACTCGGTGGTGAAGAGGCCTGAGCTCAGACACCTTAGTAGATGACCTCGGACCCTTAACATCATTAATTTGGTGTAATTATGAGGATAACATCTTAGGTAATGACCTCAGACCTTCATAACATCACTCGGTGGTGAAGAGGCTTGAGCTCAGACACCTTAGTAGATGACCTCGGACCCTTAACATCATTAATTTGGTGTAGTTATGGGAATAACATCTTAGGTGATGACCTCAGACCCTAATAGCAATTCAGTGGTGAAGAGGTTTGAGGTCAGGATTATTGATCCAGTATAAACAAGATATCGCAACAAAATAATAGAAGAGATCACATGACATTCAACAAAATTAAGTGAAGACAACCCTCCTCAGAGGTTGATATATGAAGAAATAACAAATATTCAACAATTATAAAAAAGTTATGGTGTTACAAGTTACAAGTTACAAATCCTAAAGGTTTGGGGGGGAACATTAACAGTCTCAGCCGGGTTGGCTTGATCAGCATTAGTCACCTCGTCCACGTCATCAGTATGGTCTTCCCCTCCAACCTCGGTCCCTCCCAGAGTTGCAGTCTCAGCAGGAGCAGCAGCCTCGTCCTCCACCTCTTGAAGAGCCTGTGCAAACTGGGGGTCAGCAAAGCCGAGACCTACAAAGTCAGAGGCCTTTAAATTACCGACCTCCTTCTCCCGAAATTCAGCCCATTTGGTAGTAGCCTTGATACTTCTTTCGAGATATTCAAAACCAAAACCCATGAACTCGTCTGAGGCTTTGTAGTCAGAAATTATTTGGGCCGAGGAATCTTCAAGGGGTGCCTTGATAGCCGAGCTGACCTTCTGCTGCAGAACGTCATCTTTGGACTTCAGGGCTTTGGCATGATCTTTGACGAGCAGAGAAATGTCTTTCTCCAATCCCTTAACCTTACTTTCAGAGTTCTGCAGCTCTGATTTCAGACGATCGACCTCAGCATTTAGGGCGCTCTGAACCTTCTCGGCCTCTTACCCCTTATGGATGAGGGGCAATTTCCTCAGAGTCCAGTTCGATAGGTGGTGCATAGCAGCCACTCCTTGCACATTTAAGGAAGAGGTTAAGCTGGAGAAAAGTCAGATATTGCACTTATAAAATTTTGACGAGAGATCAAGACGTACCTGAACGGCTCTGTGAAGGCTGAACTCAACCAGTAATTGTGTATCCAGAGACCTAAAAAAGTGCTTGTCAGCCTCGGTCATTACAGAGCTGATGGCGTCAAGGGCCTGCAGACTATGGCCGACAATGCTGTCAGATAACTTCAGCTGGTCCAGGCGGGCCGACAGGGCGTCGGCCGAGGAGATTGGAATTGCAGCATCAGAGGCCTTCTTCTGTCTCAAGGTCGACCTCTGATCTTCAGAGGCATGGGCTTCTGGGGCCCTCTTCTTTGTGGCCTGAGATTTGGATGTAGAGGGAGCTGGGGGAGGAGCGTTCAGACCGGCTTTTTTGGCAAGTCTCGCTAAGTTCGGTGCAGCCATCTCCCACAGTTCTTCTGAAATGCCTTGTGGTCGCTCTACAAAAGTTAAAAGATATGGGTTAGAGATCAGATATGAATGAGTTCAGAGGTTAAACTTAAAAGAAAAATCCTTACCAAAGTCAACAAGGGGACTTCCACCTAGGCCCGTCCCCGAGAGATAATGGGGGGTCAGCAAATGTTCGAACTTAACAAAAAGACCATGTACCCCTTAGTCTTGCAGGGCTTTCACCTTCTGGATATTTTGAAGACTTAGACCAGGGTCGGCCCTGGAAGACATGGTGACCTTACCCTATTTGAGGGGTATCCTCGTCTCAAGTGTGGAAGAGGGAACGCATGGGCCAAATTCCCATGGTCCAGAGGCGAAAAAATAGCGGGGCTTCCAATTATGGTTTGAGGTCTGAGTCACCTGGAGCATTTTCTTCTCAGGCCTCCGAGCCATAAAATGATAGTAGCTCGGATGGTTTTTAGTCGAGGTTGGGACATAACAACCAACGAAGACCTGAACGGGGAGGTCAGAGTGGTGGACTACCCTCCATAAGATAATGGCCCCTATGATGACTCTCCAGGTGTTGGGGGATAGCTGTGAGGGAGCCAAATTGATATAGGAGAGTATGGATTTGATGATGGGATGAATGGGTAGGCAAAAACCTAAATTAAACATCTGCTCGTACAGGCAGATTTCTCCATCCCGGCCATGATAGGCCCTCTCTTCCCTCAGAGGTCTCCTTAATTTTATGGAAGGACCAATGGAGTACGAATATCTGAAGCAGAGAAGATCCACCTCAGTTACCGTGCTCTCGAACTCGGCCACCTCAGAGATGTCGACATCGCTTTTATCATCTTCATCATCATCAAGCTCAACGTCGGTCGGAGCAGATGTAGATGGGTTACTAGCGAATCTCTGAGCGAAATCTGCCCCTGTGACGGCCGACAGGGGGATGGCGTCAAGAATGGGTGGCACAGCCACACTCGGCTCAATAATTTCAACCTCTGAAGAAGAGGCTGAGGTGCTTGAGCCAAAATGAGATGAAGCTCGGCCGGAGACCTCGGCCTGATCAGGGGCCTGACCAGGCCGAGGTGTGAAATCTATGGCTTCCTGAAAAGAGTCCACAGACATAGGGTCTGAGGTGGAAGACTCAGACTCAGACTCAGACATCGGTATGGGGTCGGCAGGGACCTCTGTCTAATAGAAGAACTCAGGGGGATCAGGATATACCACCTTGAGAGGTGGGGGAAAGATAGGTCTAATGGGAAATTCTTGCAACCTACGAGTCGCTTCTTGGGCCTTTTCTATTTGCCTAATCTTTTCTAGGGTCTTCTCTCTGAGAGAGGGGGAAATCCTCAAGAAGCTGGTATAAAGGTCTGAGCATCAGAGGACGACCCTAAACTTCGGAATAACTCCTAAAACTACAAATAAGATTGACTTGTAAAGTAAAGAAATCTAAAGATCAAACTTAAAAGTTTAAGGCGAATACTGTTCGCCTGAAACTATGGAGATCACCGAAAAAAAGATGAAGCTCGCCGGAAAGTGCAAAACAAAAGCGAAAAACAAAGGAAATGGAAGGGAGAAAATACCTGGAAATGAAACAATGAAGGCAAATGAAGAAAGCTCGCGAAAAAACCAACAAAGGCCTCGGCAGTAGAGCGTTGATTAGAGAAGCTTTAGAGAGAGAAATGGCAAGAACAAATCTCGCACAGGAGAGAAGAAGTGAAGAAGAAGGAGGGAAAAGGGTTTTGAAACCCTTAAATACATGGGCGCGTTCCCAAGGCCCATCATTGCCTTGGGAGCCCCAAAGGGCGGCTGACAGCACACGCCTACCAAGTGAGCATGCTCCAACATTGGACAAGTGCCAAGCAAGTACTGGTTCGTAAGAAGACAGGCCTCAGATGCGTACTAATCCCCTAGTCAGCTTACCTCGTATGTGACTAGGGGCTGGGGGGTGATTGATATGCCCCAAGTGTGACCTCGGCCTAGAGACACCAACCTCGGCCGAGGTGATGGCCGAGATATTGACCGACCCTGGATAAGCTATGGGCCCATGATATCAGTCCTCGGCCTTAGTAAGTTCGGCCCAGGCTGACACTATCTCCTACATTTCCAATGGACACTACGCGCATCACAGGCATCAACAACATTCTCATATACCTGGGTATGGAAACCTCGACCGAGTGTAGGCCGAGGTGACAAGAAGCCTTGGTAATTTTCAACATGGAATCAGTCCAACCTCGGCTGGGGCCGACCCCAGCATACTGTCTCGGCTGAGATCAGGCCTCGGATACGTACTAATCCCCTAGTCAACTTCCCTCATATGTGACTAGGGGATGGGGGGTGATTGATATTCCCCAAGTGTGACCTCGGCCGAGGTGATGGCCGAGATATTGACCGACCCTGGATAAGACATGGGCCCACGATATCAGCCCTCGGCCTTAGTAAGGTCGGCCCAGGCCGACACTATCACCTACATTTCTAATGGACACTACGCGCATCACAGGCATCAACAACATTCTCATATACCTGGGTATGGCAACCTCGGCCGAGTGTAGGTCGAGGTGACAAAAAGCCTTGGTAATCTTCAACATGGAATCAGTCCAACCTCGGCTGGGGCGGACCCCAGCATACTGTCTCGGCTGAAATCAGGCCGAGACTCTCTATGGCACATCTCGGATTGAACGAATATCAAGCCTTTACAGCTCGGCCTCTCCCAGGCCGAGGACATGCACCAATATGGCGGCCGAGCATCTGTTGACATTTGGATAAGGACACATGGGCACAAATCAGTTGTAACAAGATTATTCTCCACACGTGGGGAGAATATTTCATCATCATTCCTTACATGTGACAGTGACAGGTGGCTTCCCCCTATTGGTGAGGCTAACACACATGTGCATATTACATGCATGGGGGTACACTACACCCCCTAAGTACTATATATATAGAGGTCATCCTCTACCTTGAGGGTGCCAGATATTCAACCCTATCTGAAACTCTGACTAGATACACAATAGAGAGAGAAAGCTTGAGAGATTGTATCCATGGCCGTTAGTGCCTTGTTGCAGTGAGGTTATTCACACACACACACATAGTGGACGTAGGCCAATTTAGGCTGAACCACTTATATCCTGGTGCTCTCTCCTCTTCTCCTCATCTCATTATCTTACCTTTTACATAACTATGCTGCCATTTTTGTTCTTAGATTGGGCTTGAAACCACCTTATCTGGTGGTGCTAATTTCAGCATCATCAGCAGCAGCTGTGGATGCGTGCAGGTTTTTGATAGCCGCTACCATTCTTGTACTCTAGATAGGAGGTACTGTATAAATATTCAGGCCAATGGCCCAATTGCATTTATTTATTCTTTTAGCACAACATTCGATATGGTGGTATATTTTGACCGAGTGTTCGATTATTTTATTCCATTTCGGTTTCATTTACGCAAAACTGTGTGGATATTTTAATTATCTTCGCTTAAAAAGAGTAGTTAAGTAAAATTTTGACATCGGCCTAATAGGTTATCCGTAATTAAATGGACTTTCGACAGTGATGCTAAGAATGATCCTTATAAGAATCATGTCATAATTTGATATAGGAGTGATCTCCCGGTATTTTATTAGGCGGGGTGTCACAGATGGTATTAGAGCATCAGTATCTAGTGTCCTTAGGAATCTGTGCGGACGTACTATGCTTTCAGCGTTGCTCTCGATTTGTTATAGAGCCTCAGGATTAGGATTGTTGATTTCTCTTGTGAGATTTCGTTCTCCTGCCATGTTATAAGATTATAGTAATCTTTTGCGCGCTCGGTTGAAATTCGTGTGCGGGGCTTGGATGGCAGCAGGAGGCAGGGCTTAGGTGGAGCGGCTGGTAGTAGTGGGGAATGTGGACCGTAGTAGAGGTCACTTCCTTTGTGGTGTTGGCTAAGGAGTGTTGCAATGACTACTAAAGTATAGTAGTTATGAGTATCGTAGTACCACTATAGTAGAGCGTGGTACTAAAGTTGAATTACCCTGTGAAACTAAGGTTTGAAAGGGGTCTTTGATAAGGATCGGCCAGAGACCGACAGTGGATAAAGGTCAAGTTGTGGTTGTGAGTCTTACCTCAATGAATGAGGTATATTTGGTGTGACAGGATAAAGTTGCGGTGTTCGTTAGCCCTAGACTCGTGTGTGTAATTTGAGTTGTGGCGGTACCAATAACATTATATTATGTATGCCTGTGTGTTTTCCACGATAACGGAATTTTATTTTCCTTCATTCGCCATAAAGGCGGGTGTTGATATATTGTATATACATATATATCTGGTTAGTGATACTCGTTTTATATGCTTATACGAGTATGATGATATGGTGAGTATATATGTATTGGTATGTTCGGAGCGATAGCAGGCTAATGATGGCAAGACTATCGTGTCCCCAGTTCCAGGGTGGAATGGGTTGTAGTTGCGATTTCTCACCTAGATATAGATTGAGTTCGCCTTCATTGATTTGGGTAGATGGAACTTCGATGAGCAGAGGTTTCATTATCGTGATTTGAGTATGTGGATACCTTATAGATATGATTGAGGTGCACCGGATTATGGTTGAGCCGTAGGATCAAGCTCATCATTGGTTTGCGTAAGCACTGAATATTAGTACGAGCGCTTGGTGGTGTGACTCTTAGTTAGAGATAGGAGTTCAGACCACCTTTTGTTGAGAAGGAATAGGATTATCCCAGTAGCATGTTCAAAATAACGGACCTCCATGACCGACAAAGTTAAGTAGGATTGTGTGGAGGGGTTCCTTGTTTGGATTTAGCTTTGCGAGACGCTCCACACATGAATCGTAGCGGCGTCGGGAGTGGAGAGATGTTATATGATGCAAGGATGTTGGTTTCGTTGAAAGGTCTTATAGTGTGGATGAACCACTATAGACTATGAGCCATATGATAATTGTATGACTTATGGAAACATTGTGCTATGAAAAAGCACTAAAGTGGCCCTCTCACCACAAGTGAGTGGGTGGAGTTGGACTTAGAGAAATTGATTTGAGGTTATGGCCATGCCTTAATGAAAAGGCAAATTTTGAGAAGGTATGTGTTAGGTATGATGTACGTAGTTCTTTTTCAGATATTGGGCACTTCGATTAGTTAGGCTTCCTTTCGTATGGGCGAAAGGATAGAATAGTAGGAATGCATTCGTAGGTTAGCGTGGTAGGATTTAGGACGTCCCGCTGGTGTGCCTCAGGTCGCTATATCTGGATGACCGATAACGCTAGGGATTAGTGTAATGGGAGGTTTCCTTGTTTGGATTTCGCTTTGGCGAGACGTACCACGCATGAATCCAAGCAAATATTGGAAGTTGAGAGAGGCCTTGGGCACTAGGGACATATTTAGACTATTATTTCATGTAGGTAGGGTAACGCTTAGACCGTAGCATTAGTAGGGTGTAGGTTCGATAGAGTTAGTGGCGTCGAGGTTAGGAGAATTTCATTTCACGGGTTGGGAGAACCCATATGTGAGTATTACTCCGAGGAAAGGAGACCCTTATTGGGAGAGAGTGTTGCATGTCGAACGTTTGCTATGGTTGTGCAGATGTTCACAGGTTAGAAAGGTGTATGGGCACCTTGGTGAGATGGTTTTATATACCGCCTGAAATAGGATGGGTGTGGTATATAAAGTTGAAATTCATGCCAAGAGGCATTATAGATGATGGGTACAATGTGACGTATTACAGTCACTTTACGATCGTGGTAGTCGTATAGCTTATGGTTGGGAACCATTGGGTTAGTATCGTTCCCCTTAAGGTATTAGGATTTGGAGTGATCTTAGTTTGATGGTGTAGGTTGTACCTGAATTTAGAGGATGAAATTCCATTGTAAGGGGGGGAGTATGTAACAACCCGCCCTTTTGGGAACGATTAAATTCCATAATTAAGTATAAATTAGAATTTGGGGAATTTCCCTAAATAGTAATTTTTGGGATTTTCGAGGATTAAATGATTTTCGATGGATGTTGTGATTATGTTTGGGACTATATAGGTCGAAATATTTTAAATATATGTCGCCATTGAGTAAAGCGACACGAGATGAGATTTAAATTGGAAAAAACCCACATTAAGTTATGTTGAGTTGAAATGGTGAGTTGCGGTCAAGTACCTTGGATGGGAATTTCAACTGCGCCATGCGTCTCGGAATGGCCGAGATAGTAGGAAAAGAGTGTCCGATTGTCAAAAATGAGTCTTCAAGAATTTTGGAGTTAAATGGGCTCGTAATCGAGTAAACGAGCTGTTTTTGGGTTTTAAGGGTTAAAACCCTTTTCTCCTTATAAAAGGAGGAAGAGAGGGAGAAAAAGAGAAAGAAAGAAGAGAAAAGAGAGAGAAGAGAGAGAGGAGGAAGAAAAGAGGAGAAAAGGGGAAGATTCCGGCCAGCCTTCGCGGGATTTGGCTCGAGGACGTCGAATTTTATCCACGAGGCAAGTGTTTACTGGGTTTATGTAATTTTTGCATCAATATCTCATACCGTAGTTTGGTATACATAAACCCTAAAGATTTTGGGTTGGGTATTCGTGAATAAAACGGATTTTCGGGAGTTAAAACGAATAAACCCCTAAAATTTTATTAATTGGAGAAACTTAGGTTTTAACCTAAATTAATTGGTGATTTCGGGTTCTAGGACGTTTAGAACCCGTATTATAAGTGTATTTGTTGTTGGTTGGAGTTTTAGGCAGCTAGGTGAGGAGATGGAAGCTTGGGGGAAGCTTCCATGGATGAAACAGCTTCTCAGAGAAGAAGCTGCCCGACATGATCGATGGATCGATCATGGGGGTTCGATCGATCGAAGCCATCGATCGATCGACAGCCATGGGTCGATCGATCGACCCCTGATGAAAGTTGGAAATTTTTCTAGGTTGATTTGGATGGGATAGATTCCATTTCATCTTTCTTCGGGGTTAAATATGTGATAACATAAGGGACTTTTTAGAACTATATGGTCCTCTAATTGAAGGAATTTAGGAGGGTTAAATGAGGGTTTAAATGTATAACCCTTACATTATATTTTTGAGAAAAATAGTATAATTGTAGAATTTGATGGTTTAGGGTTCCTAAATTATAGTGGGGACCTTAAATGATTATATGGACAAGATGTAGTCCTTGGGTTCATGGAACTGAAAACCATAACCCACTAAATTTAAGGTTGTTCGGGAGAGATAAATCCCTAACATATTTTGTGGGATTTGGGCCTATATAATCATGCGTATAGAAAGCATAATTATATCGATTACCATTGAGTGCATCCTATGAGATGATTAGGATAAATTTGGGGAATATAGATATATATTCGTTTAGTGAGAAATGGTATAATTGGAGATATCCAATAAATCCTTAGATGGGATTAGGGTAGGTATTACTTATTAAAGTAAGAAAATACTTTGGGTTTACTATCATGCTTATACGAATGCATGATTATGATTCCTTGAGGGAATCTTTGGGATTATTGGTCATCGTTAGATGGTTTGGCAAATATGTCCATTCATATGTATTCGGGGAGGAATATATAGTATGTGTATATACTATGTGAATAAAGTATATATATGATATGATGTACATGATTTTGAAAATATAAAAATGAATGTTTTCAAAATGGAAAAGAAAAGATTTTCATAATTAATAAAATTATGCTTACACACCTCCCTAAGTATCTATCATAAGGGAAGTTGCGTGCGTATGGTGATGCCCCCTGGCTAATGAATGCAGGGTGGATATAGTCCTAGGCCATATGGCGATTATATTTACTGCGCTGGTTATGAGATTCTAGGTGTGGTCTTGACTTTCCCGTAGGCATATGGCCACTTCCCGACGTTGGTAGTTCCCAGGTTATCTTATTTGATAGGCCCTGGAAGATGATAGCCATTTAAGGGCGCGTCCAGTGGGGAAACTCGAAGGGATGGTCTTAGATTTGTTAAAGCATTTGATGATAATAAAATGGCTTTAAATACGTTTCCTGGATATAGGAAGGGAAATGGGATAATGTTTGGCTTCGGTAACACGACCCGGATGGAAGAAGGGAAGTGGAAGCATATGATATGGTAAAAGCATTTTTATGATAATAAAAATGGCTTTTAATTACATTTCCTGGATATGAGAAAGGAAATGGGTTGTTTTAAAATGGAAACGCATTTTTATGATAATAAAATTGGCTTTTAAAAAGTTGTATGTTATGTTAAAGCAATTCATGATAATGAGTTGTCTTTTAAATATATTTCCTGGATAAAAGAAGGGAAATATAAGGTTTTGATATGAGTATAAAATACACCTTAGTCCGGGAGATAGATCCGGATGTATATTGAAATATGAATATATGTATATAGATAAATTGGGTGCCGAGGGTCTAATGGATCTCCACGATCGACCTTGCCATGTAGTAGTGTATCGGGGGGTTTCCTTGTTTGGATTTCGCTTTGCGAGACACCCCACACACGAATATGGCATTGTGTTGAGACTAGGGAGAAGTTTAATCCTTAGTGATCTAATATTAATATTTCTTATATAATGTGTATATATATATACGTTACGTACTGAGGGTCTGGCGGATCTCGACGATCGAACTTGCCATGTAGTAGTGTATCGGGGGGTTCCTTGTTTGGATTTCGCTTTGCGAGTCACCCCACGCACGAACATGGATTAGTGTTGAGACTGGGTAGAAGTTTAGCCCTTAGTACATTTCTTAGACTATCTAGGGTTGATAGTGGTTGGGTGATAGACTAGTTTAGCAGGGTAGCTTGACTAGGATGTTTAGAGGGATGCGATAGGAGTGCACTGTTAGAGGAGAGGTGAGGGGTATCTCACGGGAGTGCGATACCAAACTTAAATATGAGATAAAAATATTTTTCTAAAAATAAAGCATTTATGCACTTGCAAAATATTTTTCAAACTCGGGCTCGGATCCGTTTATCTACTTTTCCTCTCTTAATATATATATATATATATATATATATATATATAGGTGTCCAGACATAGGGACGCCTCGATGGCACTTCTTTCGAGTCAGCCATCAGCTGTAGTAGCTGTGGATGCGTGCAGGTTTTTGATAGTCGCTTCCATTCTTGTACTCTAGATAGGAGGTACTATATAAATAGTCGGGCCAATGGCCCATTTGCATTTATTTATTCTTTTAGCACAACATTTGATATGGTTGTATATTTTGACCGAGTGTTCGATTATTTTATTCCATTTCGGTTTCATTTACGCAAAACTGTGTGGATGTTTTAATTATCTTCGCTTAAAAAGAGTAGTTACATAAAATTTTGACACCGGCCTAATAGGTTATTAGTAATTAAATGGACTTTCGACGGTGATGCTAAGAATGATACATATGAGACTCCTGTCATAATTTGATATAGGAGTGATCGCCCAGTATTTTATTAGGCGGGGTGTCACAGATGGTTTCAGAGCATCAGGTTCTAGTGTCCTTAGGAATATGTGCGGACGTACCACGCTTTCAGCGTTACTCTCGATTTGTTATAGAGCCTCACGATTAGGATTGTTGATTTCTCTTGTGAGATTTTGTTCTCCTTCCATGTTGTAAGATTATATTAATCTTTTGCACGCTCGGTTGAAATTCGTGTGCGGGGCTTGGATTGCAGCAGGAGGCAGGGCTAAGGTGGAGCAGCTGGTAGTAGTGGGGAATGTGGACCGTAGTAGAGATCACTTCCTTTGTGGTGTTGGCTAAGGAGTGTTGCAATGACTACTAAATTATAGTAGTTATGAGTATCGTAGTACCTCCATAGTAGAGCGTGCTACTAAAGTTGAATTACCCTGTGAAACTAAGGTTTGAAAGGGGTCTTTGATAAGGATCGGCCAGAGACCGACAGTGGATAAAGGTCAAGTTGTGGTTGTGAGTCTTACCTCAATGAAGGAGGTATATTTGGATTTGTTAGTTTGTTGGAGAAATTTAATGAAAAGATGATTCATATGGTTAGTGATTCGTCTCAAATCATAACCCTTATTGCCCTCGAAACTTATGCATTTTAGCCCCTCAGGTACTTTAATGCCTATAATTATGCTCGTTAATCAGACAACCTCCATTTTATATGCTAACATGTCATTTGAGGTATGATTGAGCCTTTGTAGGTATTAGTTGTTATGTGTGGAGTTTGGTTGCGTTCTGGTAAAGATTGGTCAAAATTCGCACATTCAGGGGCATTACCATCATTTCATACTTTGGGATTTTTGCCCAAAGTCTACACAGAAGTTAAAGCTCTCGGGTCAAGCTTCACGTGGCCGTGAACTATGCTCGAATCGAAGTCCGAACGAAGAAACCACGGGCCTTTGATACTTTAATATTTTAATAACTAACAGTTTTAATAATTCCATCCATGTCCCTTTTTGTGTTTTTGCAGCAAACATGTCAAAATCTGTAAATGACGATTTGGCCCAAACTCGGGTTTGTGCTCGGGTCTTTGATTCAACCTATTGGTGCCTTGGTTTGTGAAATTGGCACGTGGGTCTTGGGCTCACATGATTATCGCAGGTCCAGGAAGGTTTGCAAAGACCCATTTTGGGTCTCGGGTCTTGATTCCACACCATGACAACTGGTCACGTTTGTGCAGGTGGGTCTTTAAACACACACGAGGTTGGAGCTCGGGTTATTTTTACAGGCCACATATGATTATGTCGGGTTTTCCATTTATAGCATCTGGTCTTGGATTTTTTTTTTTAATTGGGATGGATGGTGGTGGTCTCGGCTTAAGGAAGAAAGTAGCAGCAGTGGACGTGTCTCAACTGGATCGGTCGACCGGCCCAGTTCCACCGATTAACCGGGTAATCCCATTTTGCCATGCGATCTTTTCAGTGTGCTCCCCCTGACCCATGGTCGACCGCGCCTCTGACGCCGGTACATTGGTCCTCTGTTTTTCGAGATACCTGTTACTGGCCCTTTTCTTTTCCCTTTTTCTACTGTTTATTAATTGTAACTTATCCCATTTTTATTTTATTACTTCTTTTTCTTTTATTGGTTATTGTAAGTTAGTATAAATTGGGGGACTTGTTTTATTTGTAAAATATATCATTTTTTAGTTGTAGTTTAGTTGGAAGGTTAGGGTTTGTGGATATTTCTTGGGTGTGCCATTTTCTGCCTCCTAGGGTTTACTCTTATAATGGGTTTTCTCGTTGCGGTTGTGTAGAACACTATTCATCGGGTCCTCCATCAATCCAAGCTTCCATTGTTTGTATTCCTTTATTTTTCATGCTTTATTTGTTATTTCCATGCTAAGATAATTGTTAGTTAATTTAATTAGTTATTGCCTTAATTAATTAAGGTTTTAATTTATGTTTTCAATCATGTGTAGTGGCTAATTTAAATTTAGTTGCGTTGGATTGAACTCACCTAGGGTTGATCTGGTTGCTTTTCTTTGGTGATGGAGTTGACTTATTCTTGTCTCGATTGGGCTGTCCTTGTTATTTTGCCTAAGAGATTTAACGGGGTATATCACGTATGCTCCTTATTTACGACCTTGCGTGCATAATTTTCGGGGTATTTGTTGACGCCAAAATCATATTAGACTTTTATGAAAATTTAGGGGTGTGACAACTCTTGATTTAATTAACTGTCGAAACGATATGCAATCCTGATAGAGTAGTCCATCCATGTAACCAATTATACTAATTAAGTCGGGGTGAGGGATATCTGTCGCAACCTATAGTTTTTATTCTTTTTGTTAACGTAGTTTAAATACACTCGCCTAGATTACCTTTTATTTTTTGTTAAAATTACCTTTTACACTTTTATTTTAGAAGTATTAAAACGATTAAATTCTAGAACATTTCTCTATGGATTTCTATACCCGGACTGGCCGCTATACTCCCTTAAAAGAGTGTAGTAATAGTTTAGGTTTTTATATTGAGGCAGTGAACAGAAAATAACGATCGAAATTTTGATACGCATTACTTTTCACTCTCGATCAAAATGGCGCCATTGCCGGGGACTTGTTGTTTTAAAATTTATTTGGTATAGTATTTATTAGTATTTTTTGCTAACATTTTTGCAGGGCTTCTACATTTGAGCGCCAAGAAATGCTTGAATTTATCAGCCGCACATCACTTTGTGGAATTTGCCACTTTGAACCTTCTTTGGGGTAAGCATGTCTTATTTCAAACCTTTCGGTATTCGTAATTATAGACACCACATTCTAGGACCCCCTAAGTCTCTCCTTAGATCCCTATCACTCCAAGCCTAGGTCGCACTCCGAGTACCGATCTAGAGGCCATCAGGCGCCCCCGACCCCATTTGACTCCAGTCAACTCTTTCATCAGAGCGAAAGATCTTTGAGGGCTTCGAATACCCCTTCCAAGAGTCTGCCCGGTGATGGAATCGGCATAACAGTTCGGACGAACAGACCATTTCATTACTAAAAACTGATTAAGAGGCCATCGGGTGCTCTCGAGCCCTGAATTGACCGCAATCAACTTCACCGTCCGTGCGAAAGCTTTTTGAATCTTCAAAGGGAACTGAAACCCCTTTTCAACGATCCTCCCCATGTGTGAAATAGCATAACCGTTCAGACCAATAATCAGTTTACCCCAAAAATTGATCCAGAGGCCACCGGGCGCTCCCGAACTTCGTTTGACCAAAGTCAAATCTTTAGCTCGAATGAGACTGAATGAATCTCCGAAGGGCACTGAATACCCTTTCTAATGATCCACCCCGTGCATGATTCTGACCTACGGTACGGGCGAACAATCCATTTTACTCCGAGAGGTCACCGGGCGCTTTGGGCCCCATTTGACCATGGTTAACCTTCCTAACCAAGCGAAACTCTTTGGAATGTCGAAGTATATCTCCTAAGATTTTCAACGGTCCATACCGTGCATAATTCTGACTTACCATACGGACGAACGATCCCTTTACGTCCGACGATCTCTCGTCCAAAGGACCGACGTGTGCTTCCAAGCCAAATTTGCCCCAAAGTCAACTCCCGAACTCGGGATCGGTCCAAGGAGTCTCAAAGGCCTATAAAATACCTTTCTAACGGTATACCCCGTGCGCGATTCGGATAAATGGTTTGTGCGCTATGATTGTTTTTCTAGAAAAGTTCACACGAGACTGCCAATTGGTAGGTCCTGAACCCTGCCTATCGGCACAGTGTCAAGGGTGACCTACTGATAAGCTCCCCCTGGGGTAGGCCGATCGGCACCCACCTTTTTCCCTATAAATAAGGGCTATGACCCCATTCCTAAGAGATAGGACCCCTCAATAATATTCTCTCTAAGTCAGCAAAGTTCCATATGAGAAGTTCCATTCAAGCCTAAATACACATCCTTTTCACACCCAATTTGGCAAATGTCCTTCTCTCTCATCAACATCTATCAACATTCAAAGAAGTTCAACCGAGATCCAAGCTCAAGCTCCAAATAAGGTCCAACTCCTTCTCCCTCTCTTTTAATATCTTATTTTTGCATAAGTTACTTTAGATTCATAATCTAGTTTCACTTTAGTTCAGATATATTAACATCTACGCTTTTATTAGTATATTGCACATACTTTATTTTTCATAAAAAAACCAAAAACAAGTAAAAGAGGGTTACACCCGTAAATTCTGAACGGAATCATTCACCACACTTTTTCTAAACCAAAGACACATTTTCTACACGCACACACCTAATAAAATTCCCTTCGAATCTATGGGATAACCCCCACCCCTATTCTACATTCGAACTACGTTGAATTTGATGGCTTTATAGTTTACGTAGGCGTCTCAGATTAAAATTCGTGACTGAAGTCCAACTTTTCAATTTTCCAATTTCTCTCAACTTTTCAACTTTTCATAAATATACATATAACATGCTTGTTTGCGTCTCATTCCACATATATTATCGTTTCCCAATAACGATCAATATCTATCTTCTGCATTTATTATTATTTTGGGAATATTCCAGTGGATGACCTCACCCTATCTTCTCCATGATATGGGTCGAACTATTCCAATCTCCATTATATAAACACATACACACACTTCACGGGTATAAAGGAAAATAATAACATTTGTCCATGAGAGACCGAAAGGGCGGGATGGGTGCCTAACACCTTCCCATTCCGTAACTTAGCCCCCAGACCTTCGATCTATTGGTTTCGTATGCATCAGTTTATCTTTTATGCCTCTCTCTTGAATTGAGCAAAATAGGCTGGCGACACTATATCTTTGCATTCACCCCACACCGACGACGGTCGAAGCCTCTTTTCGAAGATAAGGGTGCGATATCGCGATGCCGTTCTTCCTTGGGGGATCCTCCTCCTTCCCCCCGAAACGAACGCCGAGTTGAGACCCGTCTCTAGTCTTTTCTAGGCTCGGGTCCCGTCCGGCATTTCATTTTGCATTTAGGTAAATTTTATACAAGTGAGAATATAGTAAACATAATAATCATGCTAAGACCCGTCTCTAGTCTTTTCCTCTCTCTTTTTCCAAAAAGTGTCCAAAAACATTTCTCCCTCTTTTATCAAAAATAACAAAAATATTTTTCCTCCTTTTCCCTCTAAACAAAAGAAAAAAAACATTTTCGTCTACATCTTTTCCAAAAAAATCAAAAAATATTTTCCTCCTTTTCGAAAAATAACAATTCCCCTTTTTCTTTTCCAAAAATAAATTCTAATTTTCTGCTTCTCAGGTCGATCACATACCCTTGGACTGACTCCCTATTGGATTCAGTCTTCAGTCGAACCGCCCCAAAGTTCTGTCAGTCCCCTTACATCCTCTGAGTCTGAGGCTCACCCACATTCCATGGAGAATAAGAATCAAGTGCCGAATGTACAACCGGATTTCTTGACGGTTCTGGCCCAGCTCACTGCCAAAATTGCCAATCCTCAAACCGAGGTTCATGAGATGTAAAGAAATTGGGTCCATGTCCCCGAAGATCCTGAGGTCATTTTCCCTCGTGCTATAGGTCCGCTTGCACCTGAGCCTATTTGGGTTCCTAAAGAATACCATCATGCTCCACGTGCTCCTCCTGCTAATGGGCCGCCACCAACCCAGCTTCCTATGCCAAACCTTGCTTAGACCAGGGCTAATCTACCTGTAACTATTGATCCGAAAGAGGAACACTACAACAATTCTCACATTTAACTGTGAATTTTTTCGTAGCCAAAAGTTTATATTTCGTTGTTGATATTTTTGGCAACGAAAATTATTTCGTAACAAGTTCGTGGCCAATGGCCCATTGCTAAATGTATTTGGCCACTAAAAAAACCTTCGTTGCCAATTGTTAAAGTCATTTGCTACGAAATTATTTTCGTGGATAATTACCTTATTTATGCTACAATTTGTTTCATAGCTAGTAGTCTAACATTTCGTTGCTAAATATATTAACTTCGTTGCCAATTCTTTATGTAAACTAGTGTTATGAATTTTCCTTTGTGGCTAAGAAATTTATAGCTAAATGTAAGAATTGTTGTAGTGGAAGAACTAAACAAGGTCCAGGAAGACCTCAAGATGCTAACCAAGAAATTCGACCAGGTCAGAATCTCTGGGAACTACATGGACTGCAACCACATGTCTCCCTGTCCTAAAGCCAGGATACCAAAAAAATTCAAGATTCCCAATATCGAGTACTTTGGAAGCAGTGGACCCCCGATCATTCATCTTTGTAGCTATCACCGAGCCATAACTCTCATTGGGGCTTCCAAAGAAATAATGTCTCAGATGTTCCAGTAGAAATTGAAAGATAGCGCCCTCCGTTGGTTCCTATCCATTGAAGAATTCAGAATTCGAGCTGGGAAGACGTTGTCCGTGAGATCATGTCACAGTACAAGTACAACGAGGAGCTAGAGGTTACCCGCTGTGATTTAGAGCTACTTAAATGGAATACTGGGCAATCGGCCAGTAACTTCATAGAAAGATGGAGAGAAAAAGAAGCTACCATGACCAATCGGCCTTCTGAGACAGAACAAGTCAGCATTGTGAAGAACTTTCTACCTCATGTTCGAGCAACAAAGGGAGGCCAATATTACCCTCACTTCCGAGCCCTCCGAGACGCAGGAGTAGAAATTGAAGAAGGTCTTGCCAAGATAGAATTTGAACCAAGAAAATATCTGGAGAATTCGATCCTAGAAAGTTTGAAAAGCCTTCTAGTACCCCAATCTCTACTATCAACAACATCTCTCAGCTTGCCGCCTCGTGGGCACCAGAAAGTCGCCCAAACCCAATTAGGAAGGAATATACCTAGTTTCACCCTCCTCTCTCCAAAGTCTACCAGGATCTCTTAAATCAAAACCTGATCAAACCCTTGGACCCTCGTCCGTTACCAAATCCACTTCTATAAAACTTCAAACCTAATGCCCATTGTGACTATCACCGAACTGCTGGCCATACTACTGACCAATGTTTCCATCTCCGAAACACAATCCATAGCCTGATTGACCGGGGTATCATCGCCCCACCAGCTAACCCTAAAACAAACACTACCCATAATCCACTCCCAAATCATACAAACGCCCTCTTCCTAGAAGAAGACTCAGAATTCGACCCATTTACTAAAATTATGCCAAATAAATCACAAGTCATACCCATATACTCTCCTAAACCTATCCAAACATGCCCATATTTCCTCTTACACCCTACCAACCTTGCCGATCAAACCTTATCACTCCTCACCAGAGCATGCATCGCTGTCCGTACCCGTTCTGGAGGTAAAGACATGGAATTATCAGAAGTGCTGAACAAGCTCCTAGAGTTCAGGCTAAAATTTCCCTCCCAGATGACCATTGACTATCAGAGATTTAACGGGTTATTCTTAGAAGCTCGAAAATTGGCCTGAGAGACAGACAACTGGGTAGTGCCAGCTGACGAAGTCAATCTAGATGACCTGGTCCAGATCATGGAAGATTTGTTTCGGCACACTGGTGGTATTTGTAGCATATCTGAGCTGCTCGATGCTTTGAAATTACAAGGGAACCTGGTCCCTTCAGTCTTATATTTTCATCCCTAATGGGAGAAATTATAAGAAGAGGCCATAGAAGTTGTAGAGTGTATTGACTTTACATAGAAAGACAATATCGTTTCCACAGGGTGGTGGGACGATTTTGAACACTCGGATGAAGAGCCAGATTCAGGAAATAATAGTCTGATAGCCAACCTATGCGGAATGATATCATTCGAGGGGTTTCTAGGGGAGATTAACTAGGTAGATGACCATCCCGATATCGATGAAGAAACAGGGTTTCTATTTTTCCCCTCTTTCGTGAACCACATGACCAGGTCAAGGAGACATTACCAGAACTCAAATTTACAACCATCAGCAAGCGATAAAGGTAAAGTTGTTGAGAATCTCCCTATGGCATAAATAACTCTTAAAGAAATTAAGGTTCTTGATCAACTGAAGAAAACTCAAGCTAACATCACTCTATGGGGACTTTTCATGTCTTCCCAACTACACCGAAATTCCCTAATCAAGCTACTCACAAGACCCATAGTTCCTCCCTTAACCACACCAGAAGAAGTAGTGAATCTAGCTGGATCCTTGACCTCTACTCGAATACTCTCCTTCTCCAAAGAGGAAATTCCTAAGACTGGTCCCAACCACAGTCATGCTCTTAATATCTCTGTTGAAGTTATGGGGAAAACTATCCCCAACTCACTCGTCCACAACAGATCAACTCTGAATGTTTACCCATTAAGAACCCTCAATTATCTAGGATTGAAAGTGAGCTACCTTGCTCCAACCTCTACTGCCGTGCATGCCTATGACAACACCCGCCGAGAAGTAATGGGATTTATCAAGATTGCAATAGGGGCTGGCCCTATAAATCCTATTGTTTAATTCCAAGTCATCGACATCCTAGCCTATTTCAATCTGCTGCTCGGATGTCCGTGGCTCCACAACATCAAATGGGGTGTCCTATTCCCATCATTAAAAATTGAATTTCTTTGTCGATGGACAAGTTATCACTGTCTTCGGAGATAGTGATTACACCGAGAATGCTAGCACCAGTAATCCGGTACTTAAGATATAACACGGGGTGAACGATATGCTGCTATCAGGCTCTCAGGTTGAACCATTCCTACTCCCAGCAGGGGACAACTTCAAAGATAGGATTTGTCTAGAATATGATACTCATGGAAATGTCAATGTAATCCAAATGTTTAAGAACATGCACTTCATGACTAGACTGGGTCTAGGGCAAAGACAACAAGGGATAACTGAACCTATTGTGTTGAAGGAGGCCTTTCCTCCAAATGGCTTGGGCTATCAACCATCAGATGAAGAACTCAGATTGATCCATCAGACTCGACTGAAGAGAAAGTTAGAATGCGCCAGAACTATATCAGGAGATTTCATAAATGGAAGATTCATCAGAGAGGGTGAATATTTACCCCTCTGCGGCTTCCGTGTATGACCATATAGACAAGAAGATTAAACCAGGAATGGAGACCATAATTGATACTAGAGATTCTGAGGATAACAACTCCGAGGATTCTTTCAATTTGTAGATACTGGGGCTGGCACTCTGCATGATCCACTTAGGGACTACATCATCTGACCCATCCTACCTCATTAAATATGTTGATACACCTCTTCTCAATTAGCATGCTGCACCTGTGCCACCTACTGATATCCATCCTAACCCTGATGTTTGTCCCCTTTCCCTTATAGTTGTTTCCTCTCATTTCGATGTAATCGAGACCTCCTATGATGAGGTTCTCAATGTTGTTTTTCCTATCAATGAAATAAACGAAGATTTTGAGTATCTTACTTTCCCTTACATTAATTGTCTTAATTATAATCAAACTCTTGATGATGATGACTTTGCAAATGAATAATTCTTAACTGATCTAAATAAGGTTAATAGTAAACAACATAACCACATTCAAGTTGATGAAGATGAAACTTTTGTTACTAATCTCGGTTTTAGTAGTTAAATGCGCGAGATTAGGATAGGGGATACTCTTGATGAGCACGAGCGCACGCAACTCGAAGAACCGCTAAATAATTCATGGATGTCTTTGCATGGTCCTACAATGATATCCCAACGTTGACCCTGAGATAACACATCATGAGATTGCAACTCTCTCGGAATGTAAACCAGTCAAACAGAAGTTACGAAAGCTCCGCACCGAATGGTTACTCAAGGTTAAAGAAGAAGTAGTCAGACAAATGAACGTGGGCTTCATTTGTGTGATCGAATATCCTATATGGCTTACCAATATCGTACCCATGCCAAAATCAGGAGTAAAAGTCCCCATGCGTGTCGACTACCGAGACTTGAACAAGGCCTCTCCGAAGGATTATTACCCGCTACCTAACATCGATAGGATATTGGACAACACTGCAAGTCATGCTCTCAAGTCATTCATTAACGAGTTTGCCGGATATAACCAGATCAAGATGCACCCTAATCATTAAGAGAAAATCACATTCATCACCCCTTGGGGAACCTCTTACTACACTTTCATGCCATTTGGTCTAAAAAATGCAGGGGCTACCTACCAAAGGGCTTCCACAACCATTCTGCATGATTTGATACATAAGGAAGTTGAGGTCTATATAGATTACATGATTATGAAGTCCAAGGCTAGAGAAGGTCATGTTCCCGCTCTTCGAAAAATCTTTGAACGACTCTGATAGTAGAAAATGTGTCTTAACCCACATAAATGTGTTTTTGGCATTACTAAAGGAAAACTCTTAGGATTCATGGTTAGTGAGAAAGGGACAGAAGTAGATCATACTATGCTGAAAGCCATACTTGAGATGCCACCTCCCCGAACGGATAAAGAAGTCCGAAGATTCCTTGGGAAATTATAGTACATCAGTCGATTCATCAGCCAATTGATTTCCATCTGTGAACCTATCTTCAAACTCCTCCGAAAGGATTCGACCAAGGTCTGTATGAAGGTTGCAAAGAAGCCTTAGAATGAATTAAGCAATACCTAATCCGACCTCTGGTACTTATGCCACCACAACTTGGTCTTATTTTACTCCTATACCTAACCGTGACTGATACTACAGTCGGGGCTCTGCTAGCTCAAAATCCTAAAGAAGCTCGTAAGGAAAAAGCTATCTACTATGGCCAGGACGGTCACGAAGTTAACTACACCGCCTTAGAAAAGTCATGTGTCATTCTTATCTGGGTTATCCAAAAGTTACGGCATTACATGCTCGCCTTCCCCATCAGACTTATACCTCGAATTGATCCCATTAAGTACCTACTCGAGAAGCCCGCCCTATCCAACCGAATGGTCCATTGGTTGATGCTTCTAGCCAATTTTGATATCACCTATGTCACACAAGAAGTCATGAAAGGAAGATCCAACTCTGACTACCTTGCTGACTACCTTATGGAAGAAGCCGATGTCTGGATTTTTGAATTCTCAAACGAGAATATCCGTTGCACCTCCCAAGAATATCGTCGATGGAAAATTTTCTTTGACGACGCTGCCAATAAGAAAGTATATGGCATTGGAATCCTCCTCATTTACCCTGATGACTCCCACACTCCCATTGCCATCAAATTGGATTTCCCCTGCACCAATAACATGACTGAATATGAGGCGTGCACGATAGGCCTCAAAGTTTCCCTCAAGAAAGGAATTCGATACCTCGATGTCTACGAGGATTTAACCCTCATCATCGGTCAAGTACTCAGAAAATGGAAACTCAAGGATGATAAACTCTTACCCTTCCATGCCCACCTTGAAGAACTAGTTTCCCAATTCTAAGAAATCACCTTCCACTACCTGCCTCGAGAAAAGAATAACCTAGATGACACCCTTACCACCTTAGCCTCCATGATTGACATGCCCGAAGGAATAACCATGGCCCCCTTCCTTATCAAGAAACAAGACAAACCAACCCACTACTACCACATCGAGCTTTGCACAGAGAAATAACCCCAAATAGCCGACTGTTGGTACTATGATATTTGGCGCCTCCTCAAACACGGTAGGTTTCCCCAAGGAGTCGATAAGAAAGACCAAGCAACTCTCCACAGACTGGCTTCTCAGTACATTATCTGTGATAAAGCACTGATTAAGAGAAACTTCGATGGAACCCATTTACACTGCATCGCAGGGGTCGACATTGAAGAAATGATGCAGAAAATCCATAGCGGGTAATACGAACCCCCATGAATGGACATATGATCTCCAAAAAAATCATTCAACAGGGATACTACTGGACTACCGTGGATCAATACTGCACAGCTTACGTTCGAAGATGTCTCAAATGCCAATAGTTCTCCAACCTATAGCATCTGCCTTCGCAAGAATTGTACAACATGACTTCTCCCTGGCCGTTTTCCATATGGGGCATCGACATCATAGGGAAAGTTACACCGAAGGCTTCCAATGGGCATGAGTTCATCCTAGTAGCTATTGACTACTTCACCAAGTGGGTCGAAGCAGAGTCATACGCAGTTCTGAATGCCAATAAAGTGGCTAAATTCATTAAGAAAAACATCATCTACAGATATGGGGTCCCACATGAGATGGTATCAGACACTGGGTTACATTTTAAGGAAGAGGTTATAAAAGTGGGCAACGAGTATGGGATTCAAAAGCATAAATCCTCTCCATACCGACCGCAAACCAATGGAGCAGTTGAAGCAGTCAATAAGATTCTCAAAGACAACTTCAGTAAAATGACCGAAAGTTGTGATGATTGGTCCAACATGATCCATTACGCCCTCTGGGGCTATCGCACTTCAATTAGAACCTCTACTAGGGCTACCCCTTACTTTATAGTCTACGGCATGGAGGCAGTCTTACTGTGGAGCTAGAAATACCTTCACTGCGGATCATGCTTGAAAGCAAGGTCAGTGAAGAAGACATGTGCCAAAGCCGTCTTGACGAGTTGTCCCTCCTAGACGAAAAGAGGCTGAAGGCTCTATATCACATATAAGGGTACCATCGTTGTATAACGTGATCCTTTAATAAGAGAGTCAAGGACCGCAGTGTCCGAGAAGGGGACTTCGCCCTCAAAGAAATAGTAGATCCCATCTGGGACCCCAGACGGAAATTCAAGCCTAATGGGAGCGGCCCATACATAGTGAAGAAGATCCTGTTAGGCGGTGCCACTGTGCTCACCAACCCCGATGGAGAAGAAATGGCACGTCCAGTCAACCTGGATCGTCTCAAGAAATTCTACCCCTAGTTCGAAATCTTGGCGTGCTACGACTCTTCTCATATCCCTTCTATTCTAAAAAAATCTCTTTTTTTCTCCCTATCTAGAACTACGTGGGACTAATACTCTAAAAACATTTTCAAAAATTTTCAAAAAATCCTCAGAGGTACGTAGGCAGCTCATTCGCTTCACATGAGCGCGACCCCCATTCTTTTCCACAAAATGCTATTCTTTTCTTATCCCCGTGAATGACAGTTCATTTTAACAGATACATGAACAAAAGGATTATGTATGCCTTAGAGATTGGTGTGGATAATTCAAAATGTAAAAAGTCATCAAAAGGCACAACTAGATGATTAAAAACTTATTTATTTCATTATTCGAAATTTTCATACGATTACATTGGTGTAAGGAGACAAACGACTTCCCTTTCCTACATTACACTTACTAAAAAAACCCAGATAATAACAAGCCCCACTACTCCTGAAAATCACCCTCCAATTATTCCCACAAAGCACAAAACCACAACTATTACAAAAAGCATCACAAAACCCTACCCGCAGCTATTAGAGGAACCAACACCATCATCACCTGCATCCTGGGCTCCCCACACCTCCCCCATCTGAATGCAGTATCGCAGATGCTCCATAGAGCGATAAGCCCAAATTATCTTGAGGTAAACCATAACAACTCCCTCCATGGTGTCAGATATAGAAAACCACCTCTGACCACTCTCCACAGCTAGCATCCTGGCCACTACCCTCTTACACAACCACTTCATGTAGTCCTCGGAGATATGCCAAACTCGCCCAATAGACTGAGAAGGACTGGTCAATGGATGATGATTCTCCCACAAAGAACCAAGCCGCATGTGCATACACTCTGTCAGGTCCTCCACGGGAAAGAAGTTCGGTGTTCGCGGAGGCACGATTTTATCCCAACCATATTGGCACAGCAGCCTCCAGAGAAAGTAGAAAGAGGTTTCTCTGAGTCCTACTAACTGAACATATTGGTACTCCTCGAGTTCCAGAATGGGCAGCACCTCCCCCCACCAAGGTACATACCAGCATAAGCCTCGAGCCCCGTGCTCTACAAACCAGTTCCCCTAAATCTCAATGTCCAGGCCTACGCTAATGAAATAGCACGAGAAGAAGGTTGGAACCTTCGGTAAGGGATACTCAGGTGGGACCTCCATACGAAAACCCTCTGACGGCCACATAAACAACATCACAGGGCTACCTCTTAGAAAGTCAGAACGACCCTCCCGCCAGGCATCCAGGCCATTCAAGGTCGCCGCTAATATTATCGTCGTAGGATTACGACAGTATGACATCCAAGAAACGATAGCAGCCAGTTGGGGGTCCACTAGAGTCTCCCCAGTGACCAACAGAACGTTTGAAAAAATTCCTAGGATGATGGCCCCAACATATCCGACATCACCCAAGTCCTGCGAATGCATGGACTGCAACACCCCCGTAAGGGAAATCATTCCCCCCATAACCAATGGCCAGGCCACCGAAGGCTAAATATGAAGAAGTCCAACCAATAATTCCCTAGCAGAATGGGAAAACTCAGGTAGAAATGCAACAATGACATGATTTATCCCCAGCATGGCAGAAATTCCTCATAGGTAGGACAAATCTCATCCAACCCGAAGCGAAAGACATGATCCTTGGGATACTAAAACTCGACAGCCACCATCAGCATGTTCCACTCAATAGGCCGGTTGCACCACAAAGAGACTCGCCGCATGTGAAAGGCGTCATAATTAACATTATAAGAACACCTTGCTTACAAGGCTTCGAGTTAGTTGGCAAACTCAATGCTACCAGGGAGAGCCATCTTGCAAAGCCAAGAGATAATAAGCAAGTAAGAATGTGAAAAAGGAATAAAGTGAAAGTGTGAGGAGGAAAACCCCATCCACACCCCCTTTTATACTTGGAAACTCTCAAGCAAAGACAAGGAACCCTGCAAAAATTGGAGTAAAACTTGCCCCACCAAGTACCAAGTAATTGAACAAAGTGAAATCAAAGCCTCGGATTGATTGGAATGGACTCACATGCTGATAGGCAGGACAAGGGTTATGCCGATCGGTAACCCCCTATTTTGGGAAAATTCCCTTTTTCCTCTTTTGTCAAAATAAAAAAAAAACTCAATAAGATAATTTTTATCTTAAGGAAATTATGAATTCCCTTTATACCTATGCTTTTACTAATCTCATTTTAATAAAATCATTCTCAAATCAATCTTCAAAATTCATTTTACGATCTCAGCAACAAAGTAAAAAGAGCATGTGCATTAATCACTAAACAAAGAAAATTAACAAAAAATTCATTCTTCATTTGCATATATTTTGCTGTGTTACATTAACATTTTACAGGAAAAGCATAAAAAAAATGGGACTCAGCCCGAACCCAATTTTCT
This sequence comes from Sambucus nigra, assembly GCA_949130495.1. Lineage (NCBI taxonomy): Eukaryota > Viridiplantae > Streptophyta > Magnoliopsida > Dipsacales > Adoxaceae > Sambucus > Sambucus nigra. Next base: position 394,684,358 of record OX422209.1, on the reverse strand, counting down.
CTCTCTCTCTCTCTCTCTCTCTCTCTCTCTCTCTCTCTCTCTCTCTCTCTAAGATCTCCCATCCTTACGACGCACCCTCTTACCCCTATGACGAGACGATGTGGCCCCACTTCCAGAGCCAGACCCTTCCCCGGACGAGGCAAATGACACCAAGAAAGAAGGGATCGGAATCGCCTCACAAATATGAGTAGTTGCCGAAGATATCCAGTCCCTAATGTCCTTCAGCTAGGTGGTCGAAACACTGATATGCTGTGAGGAAGAATATAAAATATCCAATCATTCAAGCATGAGGAAAGATAAAGAAATCAAGGAAATAAAAAAAGACATACCGCAGGCCGAATGACCTCCTCCATCAGACCCAACTCCTCCGGGTCCATTGCATTAGGACGATGCTGTAGACACACAGATCCCCCATCAGCTCATCGAAGATTGTAACTAGGGGAATGCCACCTCACAAAAGAAGGCCCTGATGTCGTCGCTGCCGCCACTGACATAGCCGCATCGCCTATGCTATGAGAGGACCCCACCTGACGACTCGAGCGATCCCTAGGGAAAGGCATCACATCATAAATTCTAGGGGGCATCAGCCAACTCGAGACAAATTCCAGATAATCATACATCACTGCTATGTCAGTGTACAGGGAGTATGGCTCTCCCATCATCGCAGCCACCAGAGCATCATCAGACATCTCCCACACGCACCTCATGAATATAGGGGGATTTTTCGGAGGCACCGAAACCTCATCCTTCATAATCTACCGGATTACCCTCTCCCCAAGATAACATGAGTAGCCGAACTCATGCTCGATTAGGCGTCGCATTTGCTCTTGTCCTCTTGTTACCCCTGTGTGTTGAATAGCCATACCCCAGGGATAAAAGGTCACCTGCAGTCCACAGTAAAAGTGAAGGATCAATATCTACAAAATGTCATCAAAGGAAAAGAACAGTCTAAAAAACAAAAGAAGGCTTACCCGCTCACTTGTCAGGCCATTCAAGACCTGACGCATTGCCTTCAGAGAACAGTTATTCGATTGTCGATTAGACCTCTTCCATTGGAACATCCAATAGAAGTCCTCTACGAAGTCATCCTTCAAAGAAATCAGTTGGGTGTTCAAGCCAATCACCTCATATACCCACGTCTATAAAGTACAAGGATCAGCATTCAAGAAATCAAAAAAGAAGTGTATGAATGGAAAATGCGAATACATAAAGGAAAATGCGCAAAATAAAGAATACCTCTAGGAGATACGTGGTCCCAGTAAAATTCGACCGACAACACCGACTGAATGAATCCAAATAATAGTAAAGGGTCTCCAAAGTTAGGCTCCCCCAATCATAGAAGCGAATGTTCAAAAATACCCTCAGAAAAGGAAAAAACCACAAGTGGACGATGTCGCCACTCGTCGCCACCAGAAAACCCCCTAACACCAGTAAGATAAAAAAGCGGGCCATATGATGCACCTGCTTCCCATCGTACTCATCAACCCTCCTCCTCATCAAAATCTCCCTCAAAGAAGACAAGCATAGGGAATATCCAGAAACAACCCTCCCCACGTCACGCAGAGCCGCCGTCACTGCCTCCAGCGTCACCCTCAACGTCTTGTCCACCTCAATCTGGGAACCCTCATAGTCTAGCCCTAGCAACTTCTGAACATCAATGGGAGTCATCGTCATCTTTCCGAAGCCAAAATGGAAGGTGTGGATAGTGTCCCACCACCTATCTCCCAAAGCACATAAAGCCACAGTAGAGCGTGGTGTCTCATCTAAAGCCGACGCTAGCCTCCCAAAACCCGCAGAGGACACCATCCAATGCACCACACCAAGAAGGTGCTCCCAAACATCCTTAAGCCTTGTCGTACTATAGGCACGAATAGTCAACATTGAGACGTTAGACTGTCAAGAAATGAAGAAAATCCTTGTCAGATTCAAGAAATTAAGCAATCTCATCAAGAAAGGAAGAACGGAATACCAAGAGTCATGCAATACTTACATAAACACCAGGGTTCACCACCCTAGAAAAGCGACGACGCGAAGGCTTGCGAAGAAGAGTATGATCATCCGCTACAGGCTCAAACGAGTAAAAAGAGTTCTCAATGCCCAATGCGAGGGACACCCTAGCCCTCCACTCAAACCATGTTTAGTCATCGGCATTAAGCCATTCCATATGGTCGTACTACTTGAGAAGTCATCCATTTCGGACGTTAGGAGGATTTTCAGAGGTTAATAGATGAAGAAAAGAAGTCAGAAAGTTGTGCAAAATGAGGAGAACCCGCCCCTTTTTTTTATAGGAGGCTAAGGGTCATGCTGATCGACAACCCCCTCCACCCACCGATTGGCACTAAGCCTTTCACCTTCTCAAGGCATCCAAAAAGTCTGTGCCAATGCCGATTGGCACACCTCCACCCATACCGATTTGCAAACCCTTTAAAATTTCGTACAAAAAGTCTGAAAAATACTTGAAAATTCGAAACAATTCCTGTAAAATTCCTAAAATTGCCAAATTCATTCTAGCACCTTGTTCACTAAGAAAAACATTTTTTTATACCCCCAACAAAATTCTAGAGAATCATTCTTCCCAATAACATCTCCAAAGGACACTCCAAATTTTCCCCCATCTACAAAATCCTCGGATCATTCACTATTCCCCAACGGAACCTAAAATCCAATCATCATCCCCAGTGGAATCCTAAAATTCCCCGAAGGATAAGTACACCTCTTTCTGGTCAGAATTGACCTCGATCTAGGATTTTCACCTTAGATAGGTCAGAATTGACCTCGATCCTTGGTCGTCACCTCTTTCAGGTCAGAACTGACCTCGGTCTTCGATTATCACCTTAGTTAGGTCAGAATTGACCTCGGTCCTCGGTAGTCACCTCAGTTAGGTCATAATTGACCTCGATATTGGATTGTCACCTTAGTTAGGTAAGAATTGACCTCGATCCTCAATCGTCACCTCAATTAGGTCAGAATTGAAATCGGTCTTGGATCGTTAGCTTACTTAGGTCAGGATTGACCTCGATCCTCGATCGTCACCTCTTTTAGGTAAGAATTGACCTCATTTTTGGATCGTCACCTTAGTTAGGTCATAATTGACCTCGGTCCTTGGTCGTCACCTCTTTTAGGTCAGAATTGACCTCAGTCTTAGATCGTCACCTTAGTTAGGTCAGAATTGACCTCGGTGCTCGGTCGTCACCTCTTTTAGGTTAGAATTTACCTCGATCTTGGATCATCAAGTTAGTTAGGTCAAAATTGACCTCGGTCCTCGGTTGTCACCTCTTTCAGGTCAGAATTGACCTCGGTATTGGATCGTCACCTTAGTTAGCTCATAATTGACCTCGCTCCTCGGTCGTCACCTCTTTTAGGTCAAAATTGACCTCGATCTTGGATCGTCACCTTAGTTAGGCCAGAATTGACCTCGTTCCTCGGTCGTCACCTCTTTTAGGTCAGAATTAACCTTGGTCTTGGATAGTCACCTTAGTTAGGTTAGAATTGACCTCGGTCCTCGATCATCACCTCTTTTATATCAGAATTGACCTCGGTCTTGGATCTTTACCTTTGTTAAATGAGAATTGACCTCATTCCTCGATCGTCACCTCTTTTAGGTCAAAATTGACCTCGGTCTTGGATCGTCACCATAGTTAGGTCAGAATTGACCTCGGTCCTCGCTCGTCACCTCAGTTAGGTTAGAATTGACCTCGGTCTTGGATAGTCACCTTACTTAGGTCAGGATTGACCTCGGTCCTCAGTCATCACCTCTTTCAGGTCAAAATTGACCTCATTCTTTGATCGTCACCATAGTTAGGTTAGAATTGACCTCGATCCTCGGTCGTCACCTCTTTTAGGTCAGAATTGACCTTGGTCTTGGATCGTCACCTTAGTTAGGTCAAAATTGACCTCAATCCTCGGTCGTCACCTCTTTTAGGTTAAAATTGGCCTTGATCTTGGATCTTCACCTCAGTTAGGTCAGAATTGACCTCGAACCTTAGTCATAACCTCTTTTAGGTTAGAATTGACCCCGACCCTCTAAATCGGACATCCACATCCCCTGGGTCCGTAGAACTGACCTTCCGCCATCATGTGGTGTCTATTTAACGGCCATCACTTATTCCAAGCTCACTTGCCAAGGGGATCAGTAGACACCACATTCTAGGACCCCCTAAGTCTCTCCTTAGAACCCTAGCACTCCAGACCTAGGTCGCACTCCGAGTACCGATCTAGAGGCCATCGGGCTCCCCTGAGCCCCATTTTACGTCCGCTAACTCTTTCATCATAGAAAAATCTCTTTGCATCATTGAAGGTCTCTAAATAACCGTTCGAATGGTCCAACCCGTGCACAAATATGCATAACGATTCGGAAGAACAGACCATTTCACTATCCAAAACAGATTAAGAGGCCATGGGGCGCTCCCGGGCCACAAATTGACCCTAATCAACTTCATCTTCATAGAGAAAGCTCTTTGAATCTTCAAAGGGAAATGAAACCCCTTTCTAATGATATGCCCCGTGCGTGAAATAGCATAACCGTTCGGACGAATGATCAATTTTCCCTCGAAAATTGATTCGGAGGCCACCGGGCTCTCCCTGACTCCGTTTGACCAAAGTCAAATCTTCAGCTCAAATGAGACTGAATGACATTCAAAAGGAACTGAATACCCTTTCTAACCATCCGCCTCATGCGTGATTCTGATCTACGATACAGACGAACGATCTCTTTTACTTCAAGAGGTCACCAGGCGCTTTCGAGCCCCATTTGACCAAGGTCAACTTTTCGAACCAAGATAAACTCTTTGGAATGTTGAAGTACATCTCCTAAAATTTCCAACGGTCCATCTCGTGCGCGATTTTGACTTATCATACGGATGAACGATCCGCTTGTGTCTGGCGATCTCCCGTCCAAAGGACCGACGTGCTCTTCCAAGCCACATTTGATCCAAAGTCAACTCTCGGACCCGAGAGCAGTCCAAAGGAATTTCGACGGCCTAAAAAATAAACATCTAACGGTATGCCCGGTGCGCGATTCGAATCAACGATTTGTGCGCAACGATAATTTTTCCAGAAGAGTTCACATGAGACTGTTAATTGGCAGGTCCTGAACCCTGCCTATCGGTATAGTGTCAAGGGTGACCTATCGATAGGAACCCCTTGGGGTAGGACGATTGGCACCCACCTTTTTACCTATAAATAAGGGCCATGACCTCATTCCCAAGAGACAGCAAAATCCATCCGCATCAGTGATCTAAATAACATTCTCTCGGAGTCTGCAAAGTTCCATATGAGAAGTTCCATTCAAGCCTAAATACCCATCCTTTTCACACCCAATTTGGCAAATATCCTTCTCTCTCATTATCGTCCATCAACATTCAAAAGAGTTCATCCAAGATTCAAGCTCAAGCTCCAAAGAAGATCCAATTCCTTCTCCATCTCTTTTAATATCTTGTTTTTGCATAAGTTACTTTAGATTCATAATCTTGTTTCACTTTAGGTCATATATATTAACATCTACGCTTTTATTAGTATATTTCACAAACTTTATTTTTCATAAAAAACACAAAACAAATAAAAGAGGGTTACACCCGTAAATTTCGAACGGAATCATCCACTACAGTTTTTCAAAACCAAAAACACATTTTCTACACGCACACACCTAATGAAATTTCGTTCGAATCTATGGGATAAACCCCACCCCTATTCTACATTCGAACTATGTGGACTTTTAACATAGGCATCTCGGATTAAAATTCAAGACTCGAGTCCAACTTTTTAATTTTCGAATTTCTCTTATTTTCCAAATTTCTCAAAACACCCCTTATAAATATACATATAAAATGCTTGTTCGCGTCTCATTCCACACATATTATCGCTTCCCAATAACGATCAGTATTGCAATGAACGCTCATATTCTATCTTCTACATTTATTATTATTTTGGGAATTTTCCAGTGGATGACCTCACCCTATCTTCTCCATGATATGGGTCGAATGATTCCAATCTCCATTATATAAACACATACACACACTTCACGGGGATAAAGGAAAATATTAACATTTTCCCATGAGAGACCGAAAGGGCGGGATAGGTTCCTAACACCTTCTCATTCCGTAACTTAGTCCACGGACCTCTGATCTATTGGTTTCGTATGCATTAGTTTGTCTTTGATGCCGCTCTCTTGAAGTGGCAACATGTTGTTTTGCCTGTTTTGAACAAAATAGTCCGGCGACTCTATCTCTTTACATTCACCCCACACCGACGACGATCGAAGCGTATTTTCGAAGAGAAGGGCGCGAGACTGCGACGTGATTCTTCCTCGGGGGATCCTCCTCCTTCCCTCCGAAAAGAACATTGTGCCGACTTGGATGGCCATAGTAATGATAATTCTCCAAATCCCCTTACCCCTATGACTTTTGGTCAATACTTACAAGCCCAAATAATTGCAACATCTAAAATGTCTTTGGGCAAGTATAACGAAAGTCAAATTATGGGTTATGGAAATTTTAGGAATAATTATTTCGATGTTGGGCCTCGAAATCCTTATTATAAGAATGTTGAAACGATTTTCAATATCCTTCAAAATTCTTATAATGATGATTTTATTGTAGTTCCGATGATGACTTTCAAGTTTTGCATTTTCAAGAATTCGTACCTCGACCTATGACTTTCGGCGAGGGCTGCACATGCTTGAAAATGAGAAAATTGAAAATCGTTATCGGGATGGAAATCATTGTTGGGAGCATGAGTTGGATTTATTATTTGAATCCGATGATGATTTTTCTTCCGAGACTTTCGAAGTCGAAGAATGTTTTGAACCAAATGAGGAATCGATGCCTAGTTTGGAACAAACCATTCTTCACTTGGCCTATAGTATAATAGAGGATGAAAGTGAGGATGAAATGGATGTAGTATCCATTTGCAATGAAATGATTTCGACTTTGGTTCTCAAAGAAGAAAATTTCATTGAAAATGACCCTATCTCCTTTGAAATTCCAATTTTGAGTATGATAACTCATCTCTTGAGTTTGAATTTCTATCCTCCCTCTTTTCATTCTCTATTATCGAACCATCACAAGTATCCAATTAATAGGTTCCAAACTTTAAAATGTTTAGCCCTTTCACCGATGAGGATTACTTGCTCGAGTTGCTTTCCATGAAGGAAATTTTGCTTTCATGTGTGCCCCCTCCCATTTCAATTTCAAAATATTTGCGAGATAATTATGTTTTTCTTGGACCCCTTGTGTACTTGTCACTCATTTGATCCAAATCCCCCATCCTCCCTCCAAAACTTATACTTGGGGATGGTTCATTTCTGTCGCCTTACACATGCGTTCCGTTGTTCGAACGAAATTCCTATTTTTCGAAAGGTATGCATGAGAGGGAGGATCCCCCGTGGATCTTTCAAAGCCAAATTATATTTTGGGTGGACCCTAAAAAATTTGAACTTCTAGTGTATAGTTAGTTAGAAGTTAAAATTGTAGGTTGTACATAGTAGCTTATTTTTCTTTTTAATTATAGTGTAGTGTAATTAGTTAAAGTTTTATTCCTTGTTTTTGCTATTCTTGGTACTAACATGTTTTGTAGAATCATTGGTCTTGTACTTTCACGGGATCTCTCCATTTTGGATAATATCGCTGTTTTCCTCTCTTTAACTTGGTTCTTAATTCACATTGAGGACAATGTTATGTTTTAAGTTAGGGGGTGTGGGATATTCTATCCATTCATTGGTAGTTTCTTTGATTTGATCATATGTTCTTTCCAAACATGCTTTTCTTGTCAAAAATTAAAATTTTCAAAAAGATTTTCTTTCTTTTTTCTACTTTGTTGGGCATTTTACCTTTGTTTTCGATGATTAATTTTAATAATTTCCCGATCCAATAGACAACTCAATGATGCATGTTCTCGATTTTAGAAGTTATTAGACTTTAGTCCTCAATTGTTAATATTATGAATAACTTCATGAATTAAACTTTAATCCCATGAGCACATGCGCTTTTCTTGCTTTATTGATTTGGTTTAAGATTTTTATAACTCGGTAATCTTTTCTTGCATTGTATATACTTACACCGAGTGAGCTTTGGGATTTTCTTCATTTGTGAGTGTCATACACTTCTCTTTCCCCCCTTAAAAACGTTATAGTCATTTGTAATCTCACTATTCTTTCATTGATCGTTTATTAATTGAGTTCATATATGAAATATGTTACTTTGAGCATGATTTTCAAAGTTGTTTTAACTCGAGAATTGCGTAAACTTTAGGAAATGATCATAGACCATCTTTATTAAATCACCCATATTGACATTGACCTCACCTTATATATTTCCCTAGTCAACCCATTTGAACCTTAATACAGCCTTTCGTTTCATTACCCAAAATCCTATAACCAACTCCAAATCAGAGTTTCAAACCATACATATTACTTTCCGTACCTTTGTTTGGAATGATGCTTGGGATTGAATGATGTTTTTATCTCGTGGTTGCAATTAGTCATGAGAGATGAGAAAAGTAAAGAAAATAAAGAAGTGAAAAAGAGAAAGTAAAAAGTAGAAAATAAAAGAAAAAGTGAGAAAAAGAAGAGAAGAAAAGAAAAGAAAGAGAAATTTGTATATGTTGTGTATAGTGTTAAATAAGCTTTGTTTACTCTCCCCATTGTTATATTCAAATGCTTTTTATGGAAGTTATATTCCAAATTTTGAAATTGTCTTAAATTTACCATTATACCAAGTTTACATCTCCGAACACTTTGAATCTGCATATATTTCCTTCATTTCATAACTCGAGCCTAAACTACATTACAACCTTATAAAGTCCTATGTGATCCTAGGGTGATTCAATTCAAAATTATAAATAGTTTTGACAATCTGTGAAAATGCATTTTGCCTCCTTTAATGACGGTATCTTTCATTGAGATTGCAAGTTTTTATTATATATATATAGCATTCTTCATTTATAACATATGTGCGTCCTTGTTTCCATTTACCTATACTCTTTATGCCCATATGTCTCGTGTGTTACCTCCCATTTCGTAGTGAATTCATTTGTTGAGTGTAATGCACAGTGAGGATTGACATATATGAACGCTTTAATGTTAACCGATTTATATAAGTATTTTGCCAAATCATACTTTGCATGTGCTCGCTCCCCTCCCACATTTTAAGGTTTCAATTCTATGAAGTTCATTCTATAATTTTAATAATACGGACTTCTATGTGAATTCATTCACTTTCTAATAACATGTTGAAATATTATTTGTATTGTTGAGTTTGTTGCATGTGATTGGGTACATTTTGAGGAAACCATATGATGTTTGTGGGTTTGATATATGAAAACCCTCACGAGACGACACTCGTCCACTAGGGTAACCTAGGAGTTTAACGGCTTATTGCATACACTAAATGCAATCGCTCGCCCGTGAAAGTGGATTTTATCCATTTTATATATGACTCCTCTTTGTGGTTTTATTATAGTTCTTATTGCTGTGAATTTCATTACTAGGGACTATTAAGTTAGGGGGTGTGATTCGTCCCGAATCATAGCACTTATTACCCTTGAAACTTATGCATTTTAGCCCGCTCGGGTACTTTAATGCCTATAATTATGCTCATTAATCAGGCAACCTACGTTTTATATGCTAACATGTTATTTAAGGTATCATTGAGCTTTTGTAGGTATTAGATGTTAACTGTGGATAGTTTGGTTGCGTTCTGGTAAAGATTCGTCAAAGTTTGCTTGTTCATGGGCATTATCATCATTTCATACTTTAGGATTTTTGCCCAAAGTCTATATGGAAGTTGAATCTCTCAGGTCAAGCTTCGCCTGGCCACAAACGGTGCTCAAATCGGAGTCCGAACGAAGAAACCATGGACCTTTGATCGGAGAAGAAATATAATGGAATTACTTTAATTTTTTAATAACTAATAACTTAAATAAATCCATCGATGTCCCTTTTTGTGTTTTTGCAGCAAAAATGTCAAAATCTACAGATGGCGATTTGGCCCAGACCCGGGTTTGTGCTCAGGTCTTTGATTCAACCTATTGGAGCCTTTGTTTGAGAAATTAGCATGTGGGTCTTTGGCTCACACGATTATCGCAGGTCCAGGGAGGTTTGCAAAGACCCATTTCGGGTCTCGGTTCTTCGTTCCACACCATGGCATCTGGTCACATTTGTTCACGTGGGTCTTTGATCACATATGAGATTGGAGTTTGGGTTCTTTTTGCTCTCCACACACGATTATGTCAGGTTTTCCATTTATAGCGTATGGTCTTGGTTTTTGTTGCTAATTGGGATAAATGGTAGTGGTCTCGGCTTAAGCACTGGGCATGTCTCAGCTGGACCGGTCGACCTCCCAAGCCCCACCGGTCAACCGGGTAATCCCATTTTGCCTTGGGATCTTTTCAATGTTCTCCCCCGGACTCGCGGTAAACCGTGCCTCTGCCGCCTGTCGATCGGTCCTCTGTTTGCCGAGATACCTATTACTACCCATTTTCTTTTCCCTTTTTCTTTTGTTTATTAACTGTAACTTATCCCATTTTTCTTTTATTATTTCTTTTTCTTTTATTGGTTATTGTAAATTGAAAAATATATCATTTTTTAGTTTTAGTTTAGTTGGGAGGTTAGGGTTTATGGAGATTTCTTGGGTGTGCCATTTTGTCCCTCCTAGGGTTTACTTGTATAGTGGGTTTGCCCGTTGCGATTATGTAGAACACTATTCATCATGTCCTCCATCATTCCAAGCTTCCATTGTTTGTATTCCCTTAGTTTTCATGCTTTATTTATTATTTCCATGCCTAGATAATTGTTAGAGTTAATTTTATTAGTTGTTGCCTTAATTAATTAATGTTTTAATTAATGTTTTTAATCATGTGTAATGGTTAATTTAAATTCGGTTGTGTTGGATTGAACTCACCTAGGGTTGATTTGGTTGCTTTGCTTTGGTGATGGAGTTGATTTATTCTTGTCTCGATTGGGTTGTCCTTATTATTACGCCTAGGATATTTAACGGGGTATATCATGTATGCTCCGTATTTACGACCTTACGTGCGTAATTTCCGGGGTATTTGTTGACACCAAAATCATATAAGACTTTTATGAAAATTTAGGGGTGTGACAACTCTTGATTTAATTAACTGTCGAAATGATATGCAATCGTAATAGACTCGTTGACCTATGTAACCAATTATACTAATTAACTCGGGGTGAGGGATATCCGTCGCAACCTATAGTTTTTATTATTTTTGTTAACATAGTTTAAATACACTCGCTTAGATTACCTTTTACTTTTTGTTAAAATTACCTTTTACACTTTTATTTTAGAAGCATTAAAACGATTAAATTCTAGCACATTTCTCTGTGGATTTCGATACCCGGATTGGTTGTTATACTCCCTTAAAAGAGTGTAGTCATAGTTTAGGTTTTTGTATTGATGCAATGAATAGAAAACAATGATCGACGTTTTGACACATGCTACTTTTCACCCTCGATCACTTAGATTATGAACTATTGTATGAATATGCATTTTAAATGGTTAAAAATTAGACTCATAATGAACCCAATCATAGAAATTGATTAATTTGAGGAATAATCATTGTTGAAGGTCAGGATTACTCATTTTAATGAATCTATGATGTTATAAATATTTATAATTTATTATAAACAATGTTAGGATGTTTTTGGGACTGATTATTGGTTATCAAAACCTTTAATGGCGATCTATATAGAGAAAATTAAAAGAATTGTGTTTTGGACAACATTTTATAAAACAACATCGGTTTGGAAGTAACCTAACTGATCTGCTATAAGGGGGACGATCAATCGGGGTTGTTTAAAGGATGATCAATCTATAACCTTTAAACTTGATTGATCGGGGTGTAAGTAAGGTCAATCGATTAGATCTTTAGAAAGTCAATCGATTGAGCTTGGTAAAGGGTTTGAAGGGTTGTTTTTCTATATAATTCTCACAAAAATGTTAGTTTATTGATCATGAGAATTTCCAGAGGCTATTACATAGGAATTATGAGTTATGATCCTTAATAGATACATTTAGATATGTTATTTGGGATTGAGGTTAGGTTGGTGGAAAAATTATCCCGACTTATACAATTATAGTTGTATGGTGTAATCTTATACGTACATTGTATGATTATATGATATGTATGCTATATGTTGGACATACTAGGGTGTGAGTAAACTCGTGAGTAATCTATCCATGGGGATTTTGATGGGATTGTTCTCGATATTAGGTAATACATCCTTAGATGATGACACACGCTAAGTATATGTCAAATATCCTGATCCTTTGTGTTGTTAGTCAACTGTGTCACATGAGAGAGACATAGGAGGCTAATCCATTGTGTAATTTGAAAATTATTTACATGATGGTGTGTTGGAATATCCCTATTTTTTATGCATTCCATTAGGAATGGGACATCCTATGGATTGTCTCGATAAAGGCATGAGAGTTCCTTGAAGGATAGGTCCTTTGTGTTTGCTTGTATTGTCTAGCTATTTATATGATGAGATTAATAATTACTTATAATGGATGGTATGGTAGCTATCCAATACTAGTAATAACCTAATTAGATATTAATGAATATGGTATCTAGGCTAGTGGTGAGCTAGATTATATGGAGATTATACAGCATAGTAGTTAGACTAGTAATGGGTGTGATTTACCGAAGATGTTGGGTTGTATTGTAGTTAGCCCAGAAAGGGGTAGAGCTTACGTCTATAATGCGTAGGAAAATAGTTAATATGTATTTATGGACTTAACCTTTATGGATATTATGTGGTATAAAGATGGTACGGTTTTGGTATTATCTATAGTATATGATTATCGGTGACGATATTATACTGTAATGATAGATAAGAGTTATGTAAGTTACATGATTAGTCTTAGGACTTGGGTACTTACTTTGTTAGCTATGACTAGATTAGGATATCACATATGGAAATTATTCCATTAAATAGAGGGGAGGTGGGATACCTTGGGAGTGAGTGTCTACGGGGATGACATAAGACGTATATAAGTCATATTTAATTATGTTTCCATACTAGTTAGATATTTTTTTACAAATGTGGGGTCTGAACAACTTCTTTTCTTAAAAATGTTTCTAGGTTTTCGTGAGTCGTGTGAGCATGAATGAGTGGACGATTGTATAGTCAACATCATCCAATTATTAGAGAGGTATTTTTCTAGTTACCTCATTCTATATTTTTATTCTTAGTTAGATTTATATATTATAATTCTTCATTTTTATGGTCTCGTGAGTGTTACAGGACTATTCATTATTTTGTTTAACTTTTATTCAGGTCTTTATAACATGGAGATTTATTTTAGTCACTTATTATATTGCATTCAATTTTATCTTATCCTCTTATTTTATTATTATTAATGTTGAGATTGTAATCACATAGTTATTCTATAATGCTTAGAATGATATACATGGTTTTATGATCCCTATTCTTTAATGCTTAAAGTGATATGAGAGCATCAATAATTAATAAAAGACTATTTTGATGAGCCCCCAACATACGATGTTGATATCTTTCGATGCGTTTCCACATGAAGCGCTTATTGTTCCTCCGTATTTGTAACGTGATATCTTCTTACACAATTATTTTATACGAAAGATAAATGCACGTGGAATTTTTCGGTGTCTAAAAAATGAGCACATCTCTCTGAATTCTCATGTACAGATGCTCAACTAATTCAATTGAGAGTATGTCTAAATTGTGGAGAGCACTTTTATTGAGATGTTGAAGAGGTTTTACGATGTGGTATACGTCGTGTATTTGACGAAGTACCTGACGGATACTATGCTCAATGAAGTCCCTTGATATTAAAAAGGGAATAATGTGGTTTCCCGAGCATGCTAGGTAGCACAAACTTCATGCACTAGGAGAGGAAATTTTCTAGTGCCTTGGTAATGGACACATCGAGGTCACCACAAGAAGGATACGATCATACTAGAGGTCGTAGATGACCACGACATATGGTTTCGGCATGAATTTTTTGGTATGTTAGGTGGGAATAACAATTTGAACATTCCCGACCACTAAAACGATTTATGAGCCCATTCACTATAGGTCCCCTTAATTGAATTACGTTATCAACGCATGATCTTATGATATAAGCTATTACCTCCCTATGGTATATACTCAATGTCGTCCACTTTTGCATAAAAAATGTATAGTCTCAGATAGGAAATCATAAATACCTCACATAGTGTCAAGAGGTTGCTCGAAAGGATATGGAATAAGATATCTGTGTTTTACAATCTTTCTTCACCAATGTCAAAGACCCCACTCATCTTTAGTATGATGATAATATAGGAAGAATTGTGATGCCATGTATTATTCATAAAACCATGATTGTAGAAGATGAACATGATCTTTAGCATTGACAATGTAATGCTGGGAAAGAACGTTTGTAATACCCCATTATTTTAAATTTTTTAAATCAATTACTAGCGGATTTGATTTTGAGAAATTTGAAGTGACATATGTATTAATAAGTTAAAATGAATTAAGGTGGTGAATTTAGAATGTTAATTATTAAATTTCTTTAATTAGAAGTGAAATTGAAATTTATCTATTAGTGTTAATCGATTTAATTAGTTTATTTTGTTAAAGGAAATAATTTAAAGAAACTAATTATATAGGATCAATGTTAATTTTAAATTGCTATTTGATTTAATTGGGTTAATTGTTAAAGAATTAACGGGCTAAAGAATTAGATATTTGGGTTTTAACTTCCTTGGGTCGTGATGCTGCGTTAGTAGCCTAAGTTGACCGTTGATATATAGACAGTAGGGTTTGTGGAATTTGAACCACTTAAAGCATTGCTGTAGGGTTTCCATTTTTGGGATTGTGGAGATGTTAATAAGGCATTTTTTTGGGATCTAATGACTAGGAGAGTGGGTCTCATGATTGGGAGCATTTTGGAATTTATGACGACTTAATCAAGTAGGGTTTTGGGGTATTGAAGGTAAGAGGAATAACTCAGATGTAACAATATGTAATACTCTGTACTTTTATGAGTATTTAATATTCAGGATTACTTTTTTTAACTTGCGTACGATAAGTATGTGATTTATTATATGTCTTTTATGAGTGAAAAGTGAGGTCTTATTATATTATGTTGATAGAAAATTACGTCGACGAATTTATATAGTTTATGGGCAACGCATACTATACACACGTGTCGGTCCCCATTAATGTTGTGATGGTATATTTTTAGTTGGATGACTCGGATGACCTTTTTGAGTGCACCAGTGATCCGAAA
Organism: Sambucus nigra; assembly: GCA_949130495.1. NCBI lineage: Eukaryota > Viridiplantae > Streptophyta > Magnoliopsida > Dipsacales > Adoxaceae > Sambucus > Sambucus nigra. The sequence continues at coordinate 394,669,086 of OX422209.1, read as the reverse complement.
TGGGTCAAAATAGTCCATAATAGGTACTCGGGTGTTTTAGTTGGGTTCCGAGGGCTTTTTAGATGTAGTAGAGCCCGTATGGTGGTATAATGGTCTTTTTACACTTAGGGTTTAACTTAAAGACGGTATTAGAGTGTGATTAGAGAGTATTTAAGGATTAGGGAGATGGATGAAAACTTCACTTTTGGCCGTTGCATAATTGTGATAAAGGAAGAGCTTAAGAGGAGAGGCAAAAAGAAGAAAGTGAGAAGAGAACTTGGAGAAGAGAGGAGAAGAGCCAATCTCTGGATTTAAATTATCCATACGTAATGAAACTTATCCAAAAGGAAAGTGTTTACTTGATTTATATTTCAATTACTGTGTTTAATTACAATCATAATTTATTTAGAGCAAATCTGAGATATGAAAGATGTAAACTTGGAGAATTAATTGAAGATGTTAAAGTTGTGTTCAAACTCTGATTTTATTTGAGAATGATTGATGATGAATAGATGAAATTTTTTTAATATTAATCTGAGTTCATGATTATGAACATGAGAACAATTATAGGTTATTGGAAATCAATAAATTTCAAGGTCTGAGTTGTTTGAATTAATTAATGATTCGGAATCTTAGGGTTTTTATTATGGATTCTGGTATATTTAGATATTAGGATGCATCTGGGTTGGTTATGTATTGATATGGGTTATCAATGTGAGGTTTTGGGAGACTTGGGACTTCCAATAGAGGGTTTAAGAGGTGAAACCCGGAGGAATAAGACGATTGGCAACCCAGCAAATCGAACCGGTTCTCTGGGGTCGAATCAATTCGCGCCCCCATAACCAGTTCAGTTTGCTGGCCTGCCTAGATTTTTATGTGAGTTGTTTTGACGCGTTTGTGACACCTCGCTTGTTAAAATAACGGGCGGCCACCCCTCTACTGAAATAAAACATGAATATCAAATGGTTCATTCTTAGCATCACTATCGAAAATCTAATTTATTACTAACCACCTATTATTTAATCAAGTCGTGTGTCAATTTTAAACTTTAATTAAATTAACATAATTAATACCATTCACCATCAACTATGACAGGTAAATAATTAAATCCACAATCACATAACCACATCTGAATACTGTAATATAATAGAGTACACTAACCACATTAATCATGGGTTTATAATCCAGTACAATAATCCAATACGACGGAATTAAATAAGAATGAAATAAAATTGATATTGTGCGACATGCCTAGATAATAACTGATGAAATCCTATCTAGAATCTCAAAGGTATTAAACGACTAAACAATCCCTGCAACACTCCAAAACTGCTGTAGCTCTGACGTCCTTGAAGTGATAATCTTGCTTGGCATCCCTATGGCTGGACACCTAAATATTTTTGAAAATATTTTGACATGGGTCAGAGCCTAAAACCTTTTGAAAATGTTTTGAAATTAATTAAAATGCATAACAATTATGAATATATTATTCCAAATTTAAATTGGTGTCACACTCACATGACATAATCCTCACCCCTCAACTGTAGTGCACAACTAACGTATGCATTTTGACCCCTAGTTATGATACCTAACCTAACTAGTATCCAATATCCTTAAGTCCATACACTACCCTATTTCACACGTATTTTATGAAATTATTTACCACATCCAATTAATAATTATAATTAATGAGTTCATTTAAGATAATTTTCAACAATTATAATTCTCAATTATAATTGATCGATTCATTCAAAATAACTTTCATTAGTTATTAATTCAACGTTCTCAAATTTATGGCATACACCCATATGTATTTTTCTGCACATATATATACATATTTCCTATAACACAAAAGGCACATATATGTCACGTATAACTGCCATCACTTAGAGTAATTACTCACTGGATGCAGGTCTCTACAATGCTATCATGCACAAGGGCATACACACATCATCTTGGGCTACCAGATTGGACTCTCACACCAAAACCGATAAATCGTAAACGTGTTAGAGGCGGTCATAGTCTTGAGACAGTGAGTCATAACCATACCAAAGTTACCTCACTTCGAATCCAACCTCAAAAGGCCAAGCACAATGCTATGACCTAGGGTCGATACTTAGCCTGCTGTTTTTCGCCAGGAAAAATCACCCATAACGCGCAAACTCCGATGATAACACTAGAGTGTCATGTTCATACAATTATATCATACACGCATTTATAATACGATATATATATATATATATATATATCACTGTTCTAAAAAACTCGCCTAGGATTCGCCTAGGCACGCCTAAGCTTGAGGCTTGGGAGAAATGTCCCTCCTTAAACTTTTTACGCCTTATTCTTGGTAAAACCCTCAAGGCGTACTTTTTCTAAAAATAACAATGCTTTAGTGTAATGATATCGCCTTTTTAAGATTTTTTTACAAACCGGGCCATTATCTCATCCAAAATAATCAAATAGTATTTTAATTTGCATATATTCAGATATATTTTTATGATATGTACAATTTTAGTATTTTAATAGCCTTGTTATGGTTAAAAAACATTAAAATATATTAAGAAGGCCTAAACGCCTTTTTACGCCTAAGGCCCGCCTAGGCTTCTAAGGCTTAAGGCTTGGCCTCCACGCCTCGATCACGCCTCGCATTTTTTAGAACCTTGATATATATATATATATATATATACATATTCCTAAAAATTCGGCTAACCGTGCCTATCACTCGTAGCACTAGCCAATAATAATTTCCATTTCCAAATTATTTAAACATCCACTTGTTTAATTAATTGATTATTTAATTTTCATTTCTGCACACGTCCTATTCTCAACCAGTACGTATCCCCATTTTTCCATATTTTCATCATAAATCCATTAATGAATTGTCCATGTATAGCTCGTATCCTCATTTTCTCAAATTTTCATTATAAATTCATTAATGAATTTTCCAAGTATAATTCGTTCTAATACTCCCATTCATACCCCGAATATATCCCTATTCATCCCAAGACATTTTTATCAACGTTAACTATTTTTACAAAAATCCTAAACTATTCACAAACAATTTAATTTAACCTGAAACCAAATCATGGCCAAACTATATCAATAAACCCAACATGGCTGTACCGGTACGCGAACCGGTTCGGCTTAAGGGCGAACCAGTTCGCCCCTGCAGACAGCCCCAGTTTTTCCAAATTCGAGTTTCAATAAGTTTAATCCTAAACAATCACTCCCCAATTCACATTTTTGCAATAACTATCAATTCTCATGAATCTAAACATGAAATAGATCCATTTTATTATAAAATGCCTTTACATATGATCTCTATATGGAATTTATAATTTATCTCTAAATATTATAAAATTCTCACTATATCACAAACATTCATAATTTCTCAATCTCCAAAATCCATAAGTCATTTATTTACATGGGATTCAAATTTATAGATTTCCTTTTATATAAATCACACCATTTTGTTATGAAATCAATTCTCCAAAACCAAATTGCATATGATTTTCCCAGAAAAAACATTTCCCAATCATGAAATGAGATTAAATGTGCACTTAATTATTTAAACATTTCCCAATTCTCTAAACACTCATACAATCTGAATTTGATTGAAGAACCTCCTTTCATGATTCTCCTAAGCCCCAAAATCTTCAATCTCTTCACAATTCCTAGCTATTCTTCAGTACCCTTTGAGTTTCCATCAAGAACTCTTGAATTTGATTCTATTTTCTCTTAAATTTCTCTCTAACCTTTGATATAACTCAATGAAAACCTTTGTTCTTGTAAAATGACTGACCATATTACCCTAACCCTAAATTATATAAGTTTAATCCCTAATTTGCCTTTTCACCTTCCTTTAAAGTGAGAAAAATGCTCCAATACGGGTTCCGATTAGTCTAAAATGCCCCCGGGACCCAATCGCTATCCCCGGGGACTTAATTTTGCCTATTGTGGCGTATTCCGGATCAAATGTGCACCCGAAATCATCATCCGAGTCACCCATTATCAATTTATCATCATATTCCCAACAAGACCCCACACGCTCGTCTCGAATAAGATCTTATCAACCCATCGATTTTACTCACTTACGACATGATATAAAATAATAAAATTTCATTTACTTACCGTGTAGTAAATATAATATCACATAAATATTAATGCATTTGCCGCTAATTAATATTCATTTAAATTCACCTAATTTTTTAATTTAATTAAATTACTGACATGTGTAATTTAAGTATGCCTAAAAATTACGGAGTGTTACGTACTTCCCTTGTAAAGGATTTCGTCCCCAAAATTTGGATATTCCTGGTACCAAAAACTTCAGATATTTACCCGCACATCCGAACATACTCAAAATCAAGACATGATAATATTGTGGTTCCTCACCGACTAGTGGGACCATCCTTCCTGAAGGCCTACTCGCTACGACCTAAGATTGGCAACAAGTCTGAGCGTGCGGCTTGCAATAGACTTTTCATGCGGAAGTAAACTATTTGCTTAATAAACTCCTAATACCTACAAGTTAACGATGTTATCCAATAGGGGACCAATTCAAACTTTTACTTGAATTGTAAACTTAGCTTAAACAGGTTTTACTTAGCCAAGTTAATTAAGTCCTATTTATTAACTTGAATTTAACCAGGTGTCAAAAATAAGAAAATATAACTTCAATTAATCAGGTGAGTTTCTAGTAATTATCCTACCTTTTCATATGAGGTGATATATTGCAGATTTGAAAAGTAAAGCACACTGTGTTTATTTTACGTCGCAAAAACCCTTCCCCGGGAAAAACGACGAACTCGTCTAGGAGTTACCTAATCTACATTCACTAAAACAATAAAATCAACGGTATGGTTTACAAACAACAAACTTGACAAATAAAGAAGAAAGATATAGCGATTACCCCACACGACTAAGACTCCTCCCTGGTTTCTTATTCTGTTCTCTATTTAAGTCAGTCCTCATTTGTTATTGCATTCTACACTTCTCAGGTTCTCCCTTTTGCTCTTCTAGCTCAAGATTAGCTCAGTGCCTATTGTTTTATTTTCTAGTGAAGTGATAGTGTGTGGTGTACTATCCTATAGGACACACACCCACGCTTAATGAATACACACCGAATGCTAAGCAACAGATTATATCTCCTATATATATCTTAGTAAGTCTTATGTCAAATCAAGTCAAGTCTTTTTGACTTTCAAACTAGTTTTGAAAAACTTTCTTTTCTTTCTTTTGCATCTTGAACACTAGACTTGTTCAAATATTTACACAATAAATGTGTCTACGTGATTGAATATGTGTGAGTGATATGATATGAAACGATTCCTAAAAATCACTTAAACAAGCAAGATATCATATACACACAAGAATCAAGACAGAAAATATCAGGTAACTGTTTCAAAGAATATTTAGATTAAAACACATGTTAATCTAATATAATACAACAAAACAACTTGAATCAGTTTTAACAATTACAATATGACTGATTCCTCTACATACAATCTTGAATAAAGAAAGATTAGATTTCAAAAAATTATTTCAATACAGAAAACCAGGTAGTTCTTATTTTCAAACTAGGTTTCAAGAAGTCTAGGTTTAAACAACTAAACCATAAATAACTTCTTCTATTCTGTAACAGATTTCTTTAAAATTTAAAACAGAATGTTTTAAACAATAAAGAACACTAGTAGTTGTTCGTGTGTGCAGTGTTTATATATATAAACTGTATTTCAGCAAGACACTACACAAAATATTTAAGATCTAGCAGATAACAGATCTGAAAGTACAAATAAAACTTCAACAACAATAAGAACACTTAGAACCAGATTTTTCAAAAAGAAAAATCAACAAAATCTGAGATGAGAGATTCTGAAAATAAAGACATCCACGCTTGAATCCACAACAAGGTTTTGAGACTCATCAATGGCTTTAGAAGAACACACAAAACATTTATCTCAGAAAGTATTGGTGTGTAATCTCTCTCTCAAAAAAAATTTTGGCACAACTTTGGCACAAAAATAAATTTTCTCAGTTAAAATATTGAAGACCAAAGGTCTGTATTTATAGTCAAAAGAGAACCAGTCTGATTGGGCTAAAATAAGTCACATGGATTGATATAAATCAATACAAACCATTGATAAAAAACTGATTGCACGGTCAAAGAAGTAACACAAAATGCAATGCTTAAAATGAGACACGTGTGTACAGCTGTAAACAAGTTGCGTACAAGAAACGCAACAAACAGATATTACCGTTTAAAAAAATGCGACAAAGTTTTGATATAAAATCAAATACCATTTCTGGTTTTTTATGAAATACCGTGGGTGGATTAAGAAGTGGAATCCAGATGTAAAGCAGTTCAAAAACTTACCTTTGGAAAATAACTGAAATGACTTCGTTTCAAATTAAAATAAAAACCATGTGCGGTAAAACCACATATCTGTGAGCGGTAAAAACTCGCACGACGTGGCTTTTGGTAAAAGATAACAAAAACCATTTTGGATTTGTTAAATTACCGTGCTCGGTTCTGATAAAAAATAAAGGGGTGGTCAAGTCGTAATCATGCCCATTTGGTTTTAATAAACCGTGGGCGGTAAGATCAGAACAAGGGGCTGGTAAACAAGGTCACACGTCATTAATATCATGGCGGTAATAGCTATAACAAATATGGTTACATCTTCACTAAAATAGATAAGGTACAAGATGCGAAGGACACATTGGCAAGCAATGGTCAAATCATCACAGATATAGGGATACACTAAATCTTACAAAACTGTCAACAACTTATGGATATAAATAAGTCATGACACAAATAATATATATATTAAAATATATACTAACGTATATATATTATATAAACATAATGTGCGAACTCGAGCCAACAGCTATAGAGGACATATCGCATATATTATATATATAAACATATATTAATATATATATATATATAGTTAATATAATATCATGCTTGTATTCAAACAATACCAACTATGGTCAAATCGAGAAAAGACATGCTATATCTAAGGTGACACGCATGCTATCTAAGGGAATAGACTACCAGCTACAAGGCAGATTCTTGTCAAGGAGCTATCATGATATTAAGGCCCACGTAATATTAATATAACATATAAACATACCAGCATACATATACACTCCATCATATATATTATATGAAATATATAATACACATACGCATGCATTTATTAACATACAAAAAGCCTTAATAAAAACAACATGCGCACATAACATAATATATCATATAGTATATTTAACACGCATAAAAATAATTTTTAACTTCAAATATTTTAATCTGAAAATTTTATTAAAAGAAATATTTTGTGTTGAAAATTTATTTTCACAAAAATATTTATTTTTGTAAAAGCTTTAAATTAAAATATTGAACTAAAAAAAATTAAAATGACAAAACCAAACACTATCATAAGTTATGATAAACGACATGCAAATGCAACGTGGTGTCGTGTCCCATGATACAAAAATTCCTATGAGCTATAATGCGAAAATTACCTTATGCAGTGATAGGATTTCAGTCGAGTGTTGGGTTGTAGTAGACAGTAGTAGGAGTTTGGCAGAGGTAACGACATACACCCTAATTAGACAAATAATTTTGTCAAAATCAAAGTCCAACTAGATGAAGTCCTATATAGCTAAAGCACATAACACAAACCCTAAGAGTGCTCTATATAGGGACTTCAAACTCCCCCATTGGACTTATTTTGACAAAACCCTTGAGTACATTAACTGATATACTAAGGAAAATTAAATCCTAAAATGTCTTATACAAAAGAGTATCTAACTACCCACCCATCCTAGAAATGAAAAGGACACACAACTCCGATGCACGGTTGATGAAAACCTCCAAAACATAAATACTTTTCTGCCAAGAAATCAAGTTAGTAGCATTTGTTCTACCAAAATAATATTGCAGAACTAATTGTGCAGAAATGTACGATATGGGACAGGCATGAAAGAATAATCGACAAATAATATGGAATGATGTACTCAACTCTCCCCCATTTTGACTAAATAGTACAATAGAAGAAATAAAAATAGAAAAGTGTTTAAAAAAAATGCAGAATGAATGTCTCCTACATTAAATATGATTTTAAGAGATACCAGTTATTAGTAGATATCTTTACCCTAAAATCTCAGAGATCTTGTAAACAGGATGCAGATTAAACACAAACTAATTATCAAGTACTGTCATTCCTATCATATGTCTCAATCTTTCAAAACGAAGTTTATCTAACGGTTTTGTAAACAGATCAGCAAGTTGATTTTTGGTACGAATATATTCTATTATAAGCTCTTTTGATTCAACAAACTCTCTAATGAAATGATGCCTTATGTTAATGTGCTTAGTCCTACTATGCTGGATAGGATTTTTAGCAATGCAAATTGCACTTTCATTATCACAATAAAGATGAACTTTGGATTGAATTATACCATAATTATATAGCATTTGTTTAATCCAAATTAGTTGAGCACAACATGCACCAGCAGAAACATATTCAGATTCAGCAGTTGATAAAGTTACATTAGTTTTCTTCTTACTAGACCATCCAACGAGATTCTGTCCTAAATAATAGCAACCACCCGAGGTCGTATGACAGTCATCTGTGCTACCGCCCCAATCCGCATCCGAGTACCCAATTATCTCATAAGAAGAGTCATTGGTATACCAAATTCCAAACTCAATTTTGCCTTTAACATATTTTAAAATATGTTTAGCACAAGTAAGGCGAGGCTCTTTTGGACTAGATTGAAACTGTGCACAAATACAAACAGCATATTGAATATCAGGTCTAGAAGTAGTCAAGTATAATAAACTACCAATAATGCTACGGTATAATGTGGGATCTACATTCGGACCACTATCAGATTTAGACAATTTGGTCTTTAGAGCCATGGGTGTAGATGAAATTTTAGCATTTTCAAGTCCAAATTTTGAAAAACGTTGCTAATGTCGTTTAATACAAGATTAAACTGTATAAGAAACTCCGAGATGTTTGTTGAAGAATCCCTTTTCTTTTGAAAATAAAACTTATAAACAACAAGATGTGTTTACAAAAACTTATGTACGAGAATAATCAATACTTTGTAATCAGTTTTAAAACTAAGATAGTTTCAAAAAAAATCAGCACACTATAGAATGAGATGAGTAGATGAAGATAATCAGAACACACAGATTTTAACGTGGTAAAACCTGTCCCAATAGAGGAAACATCCACGGTGACTTCTAATTCACGAAAGTAAAAATCCACTAACAACAAATAACAGTTACAAACAATACAACATACATGCACACAAATCAACCTATTCTAAGTTTAGGAATATACCCCACTTGGTGTCCTTCTAACTTCTCATAGATCTGATTGTCGATGATGTTCTTCCAGTTTGATAACTTCCTTTTGCTTTAGCTTCCTTGCGTCGACTCAATAATCTTTGATCTTATTCGCAACACTTCCAGTGTAGTAGTGTGTTAAGTGTTTATGATGTGATTCCTATCAACATGCATGAACTCACACACACTTAGTTTTTACAGACAGTCCTAGAAAATTACATATAAAGACTATATGCTGTGATTTTCTTTTCTTTCTTTCTTACAGAACTAGAAACCTTTTTGACCTTTAAATATATCCCAGATTCCACGGATATCTTGCTTCAAAATCGGTCAAGATCTTAATCAATCTCTGTTTTAAAAATATTTTTGAGATTGAAAATCTCAAAGTGTGAATCCAACTAGGTCAAGGTTAAGTTTCGTAATAATAGAAACCATAAAACATTTTAAAAACTAAATCAGTAAGGATTTTCTTAAATCAAGAAAGAAACATGCAGATCTAGTGAAATATAACATGCAGAGTGTAGATCTACAATTTCTATGAAGAAGAAATATAGATCTTCACACGAATGTTTAAGTTGGTAATAAGATCACTGATTAAGAGGTTACAACTTCAATATGAACAAACCAGTAACACCACTCTCTCTCAAACACTCAAGGTTGTGTTTGGGGTTTTGTATATACGAAGGTTTGAATCAGATATGAAGTGTTTAGGGTTAGGGTCAGGGTTTGGCTAACACGGTTTTCCCTTTCTCTCTCTTCTCTCTTTTCTTTTCTCTCTTCTCTCTCACTTCTCTCTTCTCTCTATTTTTTTTTCTCTCAGAAATGACGACTGCCGAAAGTCTTGAAAGGTTGAGAATTAGAGGGCTTTTATAGGAGTGGAGGAAGATTCTGGATAGTCGAAGGCAATCAAGGGCTGAGATTAAGTCTTCCTAATATAGACTTGATCCAAGGGTTATAAGAAGGTGGTGGTTAAGTCGAATGTGATAGGTTCACGGGATAGCACAAGGATAGGTTTAAAACACATGCAGGCCATCGATAAGGATTGATCTAATGATCAGCAAACCACCAGGAAACCCTCTCACATAACAAACACAAATTGATACATCAGGAACGTGACAAGTGTTGGCCTATAAGTGGCTTACAAACGCGCGTCAAAGTAATTATAGGCAGCACCCTGAAGTCTCTAGCGCATTTACATTCTACCCAATCAAACATTCTAATGAAAAATGAATTTTTCAAAATAGCAAATTAACCCCACAAATTTTATAATCACACTTTTATTAATGAAAACATTATTTTAAAAATGTTTTAAAAAGTTTAAAAATTCCCAAAAAATTATTGAAACAACATTTTAAGGGGAATTTAACACACAATCAATTTTAAGCAATATATACACATGTATGCACTTCTAATGTGTGTAGTGTGATTCAATTTATACCTTCTTGGATTATTGAAGAGGATTAAAGAGATTAATTCTGAGGCTCTTTGGATTCTAGGTTAGACAACCAATTTTGTCACTATTTACAAATTAGTTGAGCACTTATACAATGTAGACTTAAGTAAGTCACAGGTATAAGGTGCTTCAATCTCCCCCTTTGGAAATATGAGACAAAATCTCCTTTGAGTTAACTTAAACTCTTAGGGAACAAAAAAAAAATTAAACCTAGTCCTATACAAAAGATACTATCTACCCATTTCCTAGAAAGTCAAAAATTACATAACTCAACTATTTACAAAATTTGTACACTAGAAATGGTAGACAATCAGTAGAAGAGATTCCTGCAAATATGCACACTAAGATCAAGCAGTTTAGACGAAATGTGAACAAAACATTGAACCCGTAAGACTCAAATTTCTCCCCCATTTTGTCTCAAATGGACAAAGGGCAAAAAAGTATGGTCTTAAGAGTTTAATCAGCACATACCATACCTATAGAATTACGCAAATACAGAAATCTGTTATAGTCTAAAGGTTTAGTGAACATGTCTGCAAGTTGCAGATCAGTAGGCAGGTAATGGATTTCTAACTCCTTAGTTTCAACAAGTTCGCGTATAAAATGATGTCTTATCTTAATATGCTTAGTTCGCGAGTGTTGAACCGGGTTTTTAGATATGTTAATAGCGCTTTGATTGTCACAATACAATTATAACTGATCTTCTTTAATCCCATAGTCGCTTAACATTTGTTTTATCCATAATAATTGAGCACAGCAACCTCCTGCTGCTATATATTCGGACTCAGCTGCAGATAAAGATGTGCAATTCTGTTTTTTGCTACTCCAACCAACTAAATTATTGCCGACATAATAGCAGCCACCTGATGTACTTTTACTGTCATCAGTACATCCGGCCCAATCAGCATCAGTATACCCTATGATGGTGCTGCGGGTATCATTAGTGTACCTAAGTCCAAGATTAAGACTGCCCTTTATGTACTTGATTATACGTTTTACACACGATAAATGGCTCTCTTTAGGGTTATTCTGGTAACGAGCACACAGACATACAGCATACATTATATCTGGTCGTGAGGCAATTAGATAGAGTAGGCTACCAATCATACTACGATAAAGTGTGGAATCAACTGACTTTCCATTTTCATCTTTACATAATTTAACAGTAGTACTCATAGGCGTTTTGGCAATTTTAGCATTATCTAAACCAAATTTCTTAACAAGATCTAAGGCATACTTAGTTTGAGAGACAAAAAGTCCATCAGAATTCTGTTTCACTTGAAATTCTAAGAAAAGTTGTAGCTCCCCCATAAGGGACATGTGAAACTCTTTATGCATAATAGCAGAAAAAGATTTAACTTCAGATGTTGAAGTAGACCCAAAAATGATGTCGTCTACATAGACTTGTGCTATAATTATGTTTTTGTCAAAATGTTTGACAAAGAGGGTCTGGTCATTTCCTCCTCTCTTAAAACCCTTATTCAACAAAAAGTTGGAAAGACGTTCATACCAAGCTCGAGGAGCTTGTTTTAAGCCATACAAAACCTTTTTTAGACGAAAAACATGGTCAGGGTATTTAGGGTCAATGAACCCTTTGGGTTGTTCTACATACGTTTCTTCGGACAGAATTCCATTGAGGAAGGCAAACTTGATATCCATTTGATAAAGTGTAAATTTTAAGTGACACGCTATGGCGAAAAGAAGTCGAACAGATTCAAGACGAGTGACAGGGGCAAATGTCTCGCAAAAATCTATTCCTTCTATTTGTGAGTAACCTTGAGCAACTAGTCTAGCTTTGTTTCTAAGGATTACCCCATTTTCATCAGATTTGTTCTTAAAGATCCAACGTGTGCCAATAACATTTTTGTTTTGAGGCCGCGGTACAAGATACCAGACATCGTGAATGACAAATTGTAAAAGTTCTTCCTGCATTGCAGAAATCCAGTGTGTGTCATTCAATGCTTCATTAACATTTTTCGGTTCCACAAGGGAGACGAAACATGCATAATTAGCATAATTTCTTAACTGGGATCTAGTACGAACTGGCTCATTAGGATTATCGACCACGTTGTCAATGGGATGATCTTTAGAGACCCAGCCAGGTACTTCTGGACTCTCAATAGGTAATGAGTCATCTATTTCTGGTGAATCGGTTTTGAAATCATTTTCTGATTCAACCACAATAGGTGATTCAGATATCTTATTTTCGACAATAGTATCGCTTACAATTACATTTATCGATTCCATAAGGGCCTTAGTACGCAGATTGTATATACGATAAGCACGACTGTTTGGAGAGTATCCTAAGAAGATGGCTTTATCACCACGCGTCTCGAATTTAGACAAATGTTCTCTGTCTTTACAGACATAACACTGACTTCCGAAAGTTCTTAGATATTTCAGATTAGGCTTCTTACCGTACCACAACTCATAAGGGGTTTGTTTAGTGTTTTTCCTAAGGTAAACCCTATTAATGATATGACATGCAGTTCTAATAGATTCTACCCAGAAGTATTTAGGTAGAGATTTGGCATGCAACATGACACGTGCCATCTCTTGAAGAGTTCGGTTTTTCCTTTCAGCAATACCATTCTGCTGAGGAGTCTTAGGGGCACTGAATTCGTGTTTGTTACCATTGTAGTCACAATATTCAACTATTCCTGTGTCTATGAACTCTCCCCCTCTATCACTACGAATGCGATTGACTTGTGTGTCCTTCTCATTTTCAATTCTTAGTAAAATTTTCAAAAAATTCTGAAACGTGTCAGATTTTTGTTTCAAGAAGGCAACCCAAGTGAATCGTGTGAAATCATCAACCATGACAAGGATATAACTGTGTCCACAAAGTCTAACAGTTCTAGAGGGACCAATAAGGTCCATATGGATGAGATCTAGAGGTCTAGAGGTGAGAATTTCTTTAACTTTTTTATGCGAAGTCTTAACTATTTTTCCTTCCTGGCAATGACCACAGACAACACTGGAAATAGGTTTAATTTTAGGAATTCCTCTAACAATCTCTTGACTAGACAATCTACCAAGGATATCATAACTTAGGTGACCCATACGATTATGCCAGATTTCATTGTCATCCATTCTGACAATGTTACAGGTTTCAGAACCAGTCTTGACAGTATAACAATTGTCAGGTGTTCTAAATCCGGTAATAATGCATTTACCTTTATCATTTAGAATTTTACAATTGTTCTTTGAAAAGGTAACTGTATGGTCAGAGTCACAAAATTGTGATATACTTAGGAGGTTGGCTTTAAGGCCTTTAACTAAAAGTACATTTTCGAGAGTAGGCATTCCCTCTTCTTTTAGGGTTCCTTTACCTATGATCTGGGATGAAACTCCGTCACCAAAGACTACTTTGCCTCCAGCAAATCTGGTTTTGTTTAAGAGTTTGGTTTCATCTCCTGTCATATGTTTGGAGCATCCTGAATCTAAGTACCAACCAGATGAAGTGTGTTCAGCTTTTATGGCAGTGATAACAATGTTACACTTCATTTGGGGTAAAAGATCATATTTTCTAACCCAAATACCTCTAGTTTTAATTTTGCGCAAGTTTGCCCTCATTTGATAAAATTTTCGAGAAACAGCTTTTTGTCGAAAAACATTTGGAGCAACAAACTGATTATTGTGGAAAATTTGAGCTTTGGTTTAGGAAAGTTTCTGGGAGCCTTTCTCTTAAATGAACTCTTAGTTTTGATCTTTCTATTCCTGTAGTTAGAGTTCTTATCAGGTTGTCTTGGAAGGACATAATGGTTACGATTTTGCCTAGAATAGTTAAATTTCTTGTAGACAGAAGTGTTGTACACAGGGGTGTTTAGACGCCTAGCATAACAACCTTCAAAGGAATGACCATAAATGTCACAGTAGGAGCAATATTGATTGCTTGAGGGATGAACTTCCTTAGGAAAACTTCTAAAGATGGGTTTAACAGCATTCTATTTAGAAGTCCTATTCCTAGGAGGGATGGTTTTAAAGGTAGATTCAGCCTTTCTGATCAAAGGACAGACGTATTTAGTCTTAAGTGTAATGTCAGCCTTAGAATTACTAGACTCTCCAATGTCTTTCTGTTGTTGCTTTTGATCAAATTCCTTTTTAATAAAATAAAAGTCTGGACAGGTTTCGATTGGTCTTTTGCCCCCAGACACAAACTTAATAGGTTCAAGATTTGTAGTTTGTGGTTTGTTCTTAGGGCAAAATCCAATACCGGTTCTATCATCAGAATTGGTCTTGGAGTCAACAACAAAGTCAGTAAAACAATTTGAATTGTTTTCAAACTTAGAAATTTTTTTGAAAACAGTAGCTGTCTTTGTTTTTGCTTCCTCCAGTTCTAATAATGTTCCCTTGTATTTCATTTCTAGGGTTTCATTAGTTTTAGTCAACTCTTTTAATTTTTGATCAAAAGTTTCAATTTTGGATTGATGAGACAGACACTGGTTAGTGTACTCTTCGGCATTCAGCTTCACAATAAGACTTAGATCATCTAATTTCTTAGTCAGGTCTCTAACAGTCTTCTCCAGTCTATTGCCTTTTTGAGAGTTTTAGCATACAAAGTATGAATATCTGGGAGGTCATCTGTGTCTGAGTCGCTAAGTGAAGTGTGTGTAGTGACCCCTAACGATTCAGTTTTAGTACTCACGCACCCATTTACATCGTCGTTATCGAGATCACTTTGACTCACACACACGGAACTGGAGCTAACAACATTTTTAGATAATAAAGCATCTAGGCCAGTCAAAACAGTATTCACACAAGCAGGAGTAGGAGTATCATTATCACACACAAGCATATCATCATTGTAAATGATCTTAGCATAAAAGGACATGCAAGGGTCAAGTACATTTGATGACTCAAGTTCCTCTTCATCAGAGTCACTTGAATCATCCCAAGTTTTACATACATTGGCTCTATTGTGTGTGTTGGTTTTATTCAGATTAACTCTGCAATCGTGAGCAATGTGACCTAGTTTCCCACATCTAAAACATTCAATCTTTTTAAGGTCTCTGCTGGGTCTAGAGTTTTTGTCCTTAGGATGTTTGTCAAGACCTCTCTCATGAGGTTTGGGATTAGACAGAGTAGGATAATTAGGCTTGCCTTGTTTAGTTGCCTGTTTTTTTTCTGAATTTAACAATTTTCTTAAATTGTTTAGACATTAAGGCAATCTGATTATCTAGTTTGTCTATATCACACTCCTCATCAGAGTCAGAGTTGATCAAATTAGTCTCATGATTAGATATTTTAGAGGAAAAACTCAAGTTAGAGTTGGGCTGTTTTCTTTGAGACTGATTTAATTGTTTCTTAAAATCTAATTCCATTTCCACAGTCCTAAGTTTGCTACTGAGTAACTCAGGGGTAAGGTTTTGATCACTCATTTCCTCAATAGCATACCTCTTGCTGTCAAACTTTTGTGGTAATGATCTTAGAATTTTAGAAACAATTTCATTCCTATCATATGTTATACCATTAGCATGCAACTTAGTAACTATATCAGTTAAGTTCATGTAAAAGTCATCAAAAGACTCAGAGTCAGACATAATCAAAGAGTTGTACTGCTGGGTAAGCATTTGAGTTTTAGCAGCTTTAACTCTTGAGTCTCCTTCATGGGCAGTGATTAATGTGTCCCAAGCTTCCTTAGAAGTGGCACAAGATGAGATTCTCTTGAACTCATACTCATTAATAGACATAAAAATGGCATTCTTGCCTTTATTGTTATTTCGAGAAATAGTTTTCTCTTCTTGGGTAAACTCACTTAAGATTTTCTTTACCCTCTCATCACTTCCTTCAGTGGCTGGTTTAGTAGGATAAGTGTATCCATTTTCAATAATTTCCCAGACATCATCTCCTAAAGTCCCTTGGATGAAGGCAACCATTCTTACTTTCCAGTAAGCAAAGTTGTTTCCATCAAAGAGTGGAGGTCTGGACAGATTACCAAACCTTTCATTCTTCTCGTCCATAGTTAGGTTTTTCAGAAAATGATTTCAGAAACACAAGATCTTTTTGAAATAAAAGTTTACAGGGCTCTGATACCAATTGAAAAACGTTGCTAATGCCGTTTAATACAAGATTAAACTGTATAAGCAACTCCGAGATGTTTGTTGAAGAAACCCTTTTCTTTTGAAAATAAAACTTATAAACAACAAGATGTGTTTACAAAAACTTATGTACGAGAATAATCAATACTTTGTAATCAGTTTTAAAACTAAGATAGTTTCAAAAAAAATCAGTACACTATAAAATGAGATGAGTAGATGAAGATAATCAGAACACACAGATTTTAACGTGGTAAAACCTCTCCCAATAGAGGAAACATCCACGGTGACTTCTAAGTCACGAAAGTAAAAATCCACTAACAACAAATAACAGTTACAAACAATACAACATACATGAACACAAATCAACCTATTCTAAGTTTAGGAATATACCCCACTTGGTGTCCTTCTAACTTCTCATAGATCTGATTGTCGATGATGTTCTTCCAGTTTGATAACTTCCTTTTTCTTTAGCTTCCTTGCGTCGACTCAATAATCTTTGATCTTATTCACAACACTTCCAGTGTAGTAGTGTGTTAAGTGTTTGTGATGTGATTCCTATCAACATGCATGAACTCACACACACTTAGTTTTTACAGACAGTCCTAGAAAATTACATATAAAGACTATATGCTGTGATTTTCTTTTCTTTCTTTCTTACAGAACTAGAAACCTTTTTGACCTTTAAATATATCCCAGATTCCACGGATATCTTGCTTCAAAATCGGTCAAGATCTTAATCAATCTCTGTTTTAAAAATATTTTTGAGATTGAAAATCTCCAAGTGTGAATCCAACTAGGTCAAGGTTAAGTTTCGTAAGAATAGAAACCATAAAACATTTTCAAAACTAAATCAGTAAGGATTTTCTTAAATCAATAAGAAACATGCAGATCTAGTGAAATATAACATGCAGAGTGTAGATCTATAATTTCTATGAAGACGAAATACAGATCTTCACACGAATGTTTAAGTTGGTAATAAGATCACTGATTAAGAGGTTACAGCTTCAATATGAACAAACCAGTAATACCACTCTCTCTCAAACACTCAAGGTTGTGTTTGGGGTTTTGTATATACGAAGGTTTGAATCAGATATGAAGTGTTTAGGTTTAGGGTTAGGGTTTGGCTAACACAGTTTTCCCTTTATCTCTCTTCTCTCTTTTCTTTTCTCTCTTCTCTCTCGCTTCTCTCTTCTCTCTATTTTTTTTTTCTCTCAGAAATGACGACTGCCAAAAGTCTTGAAAGGTTGAGAATTAGAGGGCTTTTATAGGAGTGGAGGAAGATTCTGGATAGTCGAAGGCAATCAAGGGCTGAGATTAAGTCTTCCTAATATGGACTTGATCCAAGGGTTATAAGAAGGCGGTGGTTAAGTCGAATGTGATAGGTTCACAGGATAACACAAGGATAGGTTTAAAACACATGCAGGCCATCGATAAGGATTGATCTAACGATCAGCAAACCACCAGGCAACCCTCTCACATAACAAACACAAATTGATACATCAGGAACGTGACAAGTGTTGGCCTATAAGTGGCTTACAAACGCGCGTCAAAGTAATTACAGGTAGCACCCTGAAGTCTCTAGCGCATTTACATTCTACCCAATCAAACATTCTAATGAAAAATGAATTTTTCAAAATAGCAAATTAACCCCACAAATTTTATAATCACACTTTTATTAATGAAAACATTATTTTAAAAATGTTTAAAAATTCCCAAAAAACTATTAAAATAACATTTTAAGGGGAATTTAACACACAATCAATTTTAAGCAATATATACACATGTATGCACTTCTAATGTGAGTAGTGTGATTCAATTTATACCTTCTTGGATTATTGAAGAGGATTAGAGAGATTAATTCTGAGGCTCTTTGGATTCTAGGTTAGACAACCAATTTTGTTACTATTTCCAAATTAGTTGAGCACTTATACAATGTAGACTTAAGTAAGTCAAAGGTATAAGGTGCTTCAAATTTAACAAGTAAATCCTTAGCATACTTGGATTGAGATATAAAAAGACCATCACTTCGTTGTCTTATTTGAAATCCTAGGAAATACTGTAACTCCCCCATAAGTGACATCTTAAATTCACTACTCATGTCTTTTGAAAACTGTTTAACTTCATTTGGTGAGGCTGACCCAAAAATAACGTCATCTACATAAATTTGAGCAATCAAAATGTCATTTTTATTAGACTTCTTAACAAAAAGAGTTTGGTCAACACCTCCTCTAACAAACCCATGTGAAGATAGAAAAGCAGTCAAACGTTCATACCAAGCACAAGGGGCCTGTTTTAAACCATATAAAGCCTTTTTAAGTCTATAAACATGATTAGGGAGTTTGGGATCATGGAAACCTTTGGGCTGCTCAACGTACACTTCTTCAGAAAGAATACCGTTAAGAAAAGAAGATTTAACGTCCATTTGAAAAATCTTAAATTGTAAGTGGCAAGCAATAGCTAGAAGTAATCTCACTGATTCAAGACGAGTTACCGGAGTAAATGTCTCGTCACAGTCTATTCCTTCTATTTGAGAATAACCCTGTGCAACTAATCTAGCCTTATTTCGAATGACTAACCCTTTTTCATCGGTCTTATTTTTGAAAATCCATTTTGTACCAATTACTTTGATATCCTTGGGCCTTGGGACTAAATACCACACGTCATGATCCGTGAATTGAGCTAGCTCCTCTTGAATCGCATTAATCCAATATGAATCACTAAGTGCCTCGTTTACTAATTTTGGTTCCACAAGGGATACAAAAGAAGCCATATGAGCTACTTGAAGTAATTGATTTCTAGTCCTCACGGGCGCACGAATATCACCCACAACTTCGACAGAGGGATGATATTTTGAAACCTAGTTAATCACAACAAGGGTTGGTGCTGTTAAAGATTCATCTTCTGTCAAAACTGAATCATTTAAAACATTTTTATCCAAATCAGTTTCTACAGGTGGATCTTTACTAACAGGTTCAATAGTGCTATCAATTACAACAACATTAATGGACTCTACTATGGATTTGGTTCTTAAGTTGAAAACTCCTAAGGCCCTACTATTCTGAGAATAACCAAGAAAAATGGATTTATCCCCTTTAGCTTTAAATTTAGAAAGATTATCACGATCATTGCAAACATAACAAATGGATCCAAAAGTACGAAAATATTTAACATTGGGCTTTTTGTTGAACCAAAATTCATAAGGGGTCATTTTGGTATTCTTGCTAAGATATACACGATTGATAATATGAACCGCAGTAATACAAGCTTATTCACAAAAGTATAGAGGTAAATTTTTAGCATGAATAAGGACTCTAGCCATTTCTTGTATGACTCTATTTTTCCTTTCAACAACCCCGTTTTGTTGAGGAGTTTTAGGAGCACTAAACCGATGGGAATAACCATTAGCTTCACAATATTCAATGACACCAGTTTCTTTAAACTCCCCACCTCTATCACTTCGAATTCGGGTTACTTGGGTGTCTTTCTCATTTTCTATATGAGTCAGAATTTTCAAAAAATTGTTAAATGTTTCTGACTTAGCTTTCATGAAATCTACCCAAGTAAATCGAGAGAAATCATCCACAATGACTAGGATATAAGAATTTCCATTTAAACTAAGAGTCCTAGTTAGACCCATTAAATCCATGTGGAGAAGTTCAAGAGGTGCGGTTGTGCTAATGTCTTTAACCTTTTTGTGAGGGGATTTGGTGATCTTACCCACTTGACATGGACTACAAACAGCAGAGGGGCATTTCTTTATTTTAGGTAAGCCTCTAACAAGGTCTTGTGATGATAACCGATTTAAGGTATCAAAACTGATGTGACCCAACCTATTATGCCATAAGTCAGAATCATCTAAGAGAGTCACATTACAAGACAAAGAGCCAGAAGCTTTGTAACAGTTGTCCGTGGTACGATTGTCTTTAATGTAATCTTCTCCCGTTTCAGTCAAAACATCACAGGAGGTTTTTAAAAATTTAATTTGGCAACCATTATCACAAAACTGATTGATGGAAAGAAAATTATCTTTCATTCCTTGAACTAATAACACATCATTGACATTGGGTAAACCCTCTTCATTAAGAATGCCTTTGCCTATGACTTGGGAGGTCTTACCATCTCCAAAGGTCACGTTGCCACCTTTATAATGAACAACATCTTTTAGTTTGGTAATATCACCCGTCATATGAGGCGAACATCCATTGTCTAAGTACCAACCAACACTATGCATCTCACAGCGTAGGGCTGTTAAGACTACAAAAGATTTTAAATTTGAATGTTTTAGTTGGGGTCTTAGATCATTAGATCTGATCCAAATAGGCACCATTTTAAATTTGTTTTGTGCCAAAATATTGGATCTGAAAAAGGATTTGCCAAATGGTTTTGATTTGCGATTGGTCAAAGTTCTAGGATTACTAAAATAACGAAATGTTCCATTGCGGTTCGATGTTTTATAACCAAATCTCCCACTTTTGAGGTTAAAGTAAAAATTATCATTTTTCTTTGGAAGCCTTTCGCATTCACAGTTTTGGTGTCCAAAAACATCACAAATAGTGCAGAATTTATTAGACGTAGGAAGGCCAGAATTACGATGTTTTCTAATAAAACATGTTTCAGATTGCTTACATGAATTGTACATACAATGTCTAGAAAGTCTCTTAGCAAGGGGGAAGTATCTAGAAGTAGATGCATCAACAAAATTTTCTATGAAAGAATCAATGTTATTTTCAAAATCATTTTCGATTAAAACTTGTTTTCCTTTAACCTTTTCATATGACTTGCTTTCCAACGGAAGAACCATTTCTTCTTTGGCTTTTACAAAGAGGACTGGTTTGGTAAAATCATTAATTTCCGTAATAGGACCATCATAACCAAGCCCTCTCGTATCACCATGATAACATTGGACAGCTATCAATTCTTCAAGGTCAACGAATTTTATGTCACGACTACGACACATTTTAAAGGCAGTTTCACAAACTTCTTTAGACTTTTCAACTTTCAAAAGTGTAGCATTATATTTTTCTTCTAAAGAAGTCAGGTTTTCATTTAAAGTCGTAATCTGAACTTTAAATTCAAGTAACTGTTTTTCAAAATCAATTTTGATATTACACATTTCAATCAAATTTTGTTGAGTTATCTTATATTGATTCTCTAGGGACTCACTAAGAAATTTAACCAAATTAGATAATTCTTGTCTATTTTGCAAGGTCCTAACATACAATTCAGCATAATCATTATAGGAAACAAAATTTTCATTATTTTCCGTGTCAGTGTGTGAATTGTTGCAATCTTCAGATTTAGTGTCACACAAACATGCACATTTAACATCAAATGGAGCAGTTAATTCTAGCATGGAAGGTTGACTAGCTAATAAAGATTTAGCAGCAACAATTAAATCAAGCACTTCATTAGAATCAAAATCATCTTCAGAATCAGACATTCTAGCTTGATATATATCTCCACAACAGTCATAAACTTCTCCTAAAAACGCAAGGTAATTTGATTCAGATTCAACTTGGTCTTCTTCTGATTCAGAATCAGAGGAATTATCCCAAGTTTTAGTAATGTTAGCCTTGTGCGTCTTAGGATACTTAGACTGTGGTTTGGATCTACATTCAGCAATGAAATGTCCAAGTTTACCACAATTGTGACAAGCCAATTTCGATTTATCAATCTTACTAGTAGAACTATCATAATCAGACTTTACTTTAGAATTTCTGTTATGGGGACGATTGGACTGACGAGATTGATTATTCTCTTGCATACATCTTTTAGCAATAGAGTTTCTATGCTTCAAAAGTTTCTTAAATTGAGAAGACATAAGTGAAAGTTGATTGTCAATCTTATCAATGTCATACGACTCCTCATCAGAATCATTATCCGACTCAGATTTTCTCTTAACCACCTTATGTTTGAATTTATTAGGACAGGCAATTTTAAACGCAACTTTAGAAGAATTAGTGAGATCATTTCTAGCATAAGAAGTAAGAGTCTTCCTAAAGGCTGTCTCAAGTTCCATAGTTCTCAATTTAGAGCTAAGCAATTCAGGCGTGAGAGAAGGATCATTCATTTCTTCAATAATATAATATTTATGATCAAACCTAGGGGCAAGGGATATCAAAATCTTAGCACAGACTTCCTGATCAGTATACTCTACATCATTAGCATGCAATTGGGTAATAATATTAGTCAAACGCATATAAAAATCATCAAATGGTTCGTTATCTTTCATAACTAGCATATTTTATTGTTGAATAAGCATTTGAGTTTTACACCTTTTTACCCTAGCATCGCCTTCATGTGCTATTACTAAAGTATCCCAAGCATCCTTACTAGTAGTGCAGTGACATATACGTTTCAATTCATTTTCACTCACACTCATGAAAATAGCATTCTTGCCCTTATTATTGAAATTACTTATCTTTTTATGTTCAGCATTTAATTCAGTAGTTTTAAGCTTTCTAAAGATAGTGTTAACTTCTGCTATGGGAGTAGTGGGGTGCCTATAACCATTTTCAATCAAGTCCCACACGTCATCTCCTAAAGTGCCTTGAATAAATGCAACCATTCTGATTTTCCAGTATGAAAAATTTGCGCCATCAAAAATAGGAGGTCTACTAAAATTTCCAAGCCTAAGTAATTGACTGGAATCATCCATTGTTAACAAGGTAAAACGAGTTTGACAAAAGTTTTGAAAAAGAATCTTTTTAAAGTCTAGCTCTGATACCACTTGAGCGTGCGACTTGCAATAGAATTTTCGTGTGGAAGTAAACTATATGCCTAATAAACCCCTAATACCTACAAGTTAACGACATTATCCAATAAGGGACCAATTCAAACTTTTACTTGAATTGTAAACTTAGCTTAAACAGGTTTTACTTAGCCAAGTTAATTAAGTCCTATTTATTAACTTGAATTTAACTAGGTGTCAAAAACGAAGAAAATATAACTTCAATTAATTAGGTGAGTTTCTAATAATTATCCTACCTTTTCATATGAGGTGATATATTACAGATTTGAAAAGTAAAGCACACTGTGTTTATTTTACGTCCAAAAAACCCTTCCCCGGGAAAAATGACGAACTCCTCAAGGAGTTACCTAATCTACTTTCACTAAAACAATAAAATCAACAGGTACAATTTACAAACAACAAACTTGACAAATAAAGAAGAAAGATATAATGATTACCCCACACGACTAAGACTCCTCCCTGGTTGCTTATTCTGTTCTCTCTTTAAGTCTATCCTCGCTTGTTATTGCGTTCTACACTTCTTAGCTTCTCCCTTTTGTTCTTCTAGCTCAAGATTAGCTCAGTGCCTATTGTTTTATTTTCTAGTGAAGTGATAGTGTGTGGTGTACTATCCTATATGACACACACCCACACTTAATGAATACACACCAAATGCTATGCAACAGATTATATCTCCTATATATATCTTTGCAAGTCTTATGTCAAATCAAGTCAAGTCTTCTTGACTTTCAAACTAGTTTTGAAAAACTTTCTTTTCTTTCTTTTAAATATTGAACACTAGACTTGTTCAAATATTTACACAATAAATGTGTCTACGTGATTGAATATGTGTGAGTGATATGATATGAAACAATTCCTGAAAATCACTTAAACAAGCAAGATATCATATAGACACAAGAATCAAGACTGAAAATATCATGTAACTGTTTCAAAGAATATTTAGATTAAAATAGATGTTAATCTAATATAATACCACAAAACAACTTGAATCAGTTTTAACAATTACAATATGACAGATTCCTCTACATACAGTCTTGAATAAAGAAAGATTAGATTTCAAAAAATTATTTCAATACAGAAAATCAGGAAGTTCTTATTTTCAAACTAGGTTTCAAGAAGTCTAGGTTTAAACAACTAAACCATAAATAACTTTTTCTATTCTGTAACAGATTTCTTTAAAATTTAAAACAAAATGTTTTAAACAATAAAGAACACTAGTAGTTGTTCATGTGTGGGGTGTTTATATGTATAAACTATATTTCAGCAAGACACTAGACAAAATATTTTAGATCTAGCAGATAACAGATCTGAAAATACAAATAAAACTTGAACAACAATAAGAACACTTACAACCAGATTTTTCAAAAAGAAAAATCAACAAAATCTGAGATGAGAGATTCTGAAAATAAAGACATCCACGCTTGAATCCACAACAAGGTTTTGAGACTCAGCAATGGCTTTAGAAGAACACACAAAAGATTTATCTCAGAAAGTATTGGTGTATAATCTCTCTCTCTCAAATTTTTTTTAACAGAACTTTGGCATAAAAATAAATTTTCTCGGTTAAAAAATTGAAGACCAAAGGTCTGTATTTATAGTCAAAAGAGAACCAGTCTGATTGGGCTAAAATAAGTCACAAGGATTGATATAAATCAATACAAACCATTTATAAAAAACTGATCGCAAGGTCAAAGAATAAACATAAAATGCAATGCTTAAAATGAGACACGTGTGTGCAGCTGTAACCAAGTTGCGTACAAGAAATGAAACAAACAGATATTACCGTTTAAAACAATGCGACGACGTTTTGATATAAATTCAAATACCATTTTTGGTTTTTTATGAAATACCGTGGGCGAATTAAGAAGTGGAATCCCGCTGTAAAGCAGTTCAAAAACTTACCATTGGAAAATAACTGAAACGACTTCGTTTCAAATTAAAATAAAAACCATGTACGGTAAAACCACATATCCGTGAGCGGTAAAAACTGGCACGGCGTCGTTTTTGGTAAAAGAGAACAAAAACCATTTTGGTTTTGTTAAATTACCGTGGTCGGTTCTAATAAAAAATAAAGGAGCGGTCAAGTCGTAATGATGCCCATTTGGTTTTAAAAGAAACCGTGGGCGGTAAGATCAAAAGAAGGGGCTGGTAAACAAGGTCACGCGTCATTAATATCATGACGGTAACAGCTATAACAAATATGGTTACATCTTCACTAAAACAGATAAGGTACAAGATGCCAAGGACACGTTGGCAAGCAATGGTCAAATCGTCACAGATATAGGGATACACGAAATCTTCTAAGGAGACAAAACTGTCAACAGCTTATGGCTATAAATAAGTCATGACACAAATAATATATATATTAAAATATATATATATATATATATATATATATATATATCAAACAATACCAACTATGGTCAAATCGAGAAAAGACATGCTATATCTAAGGGGACACGCATGCTATCTAAGGGAATAGATTACCATCTACAAGGTAGATCCTTGTAAAGGAGCTATCATGATATTAAGGTCCACGCAATATTAATATAACATATAAACATAGCAGCATACATATACACTCCATCATATATATTATATTAAATATATAATACACATACGCATGCATTTATTAACATACAAAAAGTCTTAATAAAAACAACATGCGCACATAACATAATATATCATATAGTATATTTAACACGCATAAAAATAATTTTTAACTTCAAATATGTTAATCTGAAAATTTTATTAAAAGAAATATTTTGTGTTGAAAATTTATTTTCACAAAAATATTTATTTTTATAAAAGCTTCAAATTAAAATATTGAACTAAAAAAAATTAAAATGACAAAACCAAACACTATCATAAGTTATGATAAACGACATACAAATGCAACGTGGTGTCGTGTCCCATGATACAAAAATTCCTATGAGCTATAATGCGAAAATTACCTTATGCAGTGACAGGATTTCAGTCGAGCGCTGGGTTGTAGTAGACAGTAGTAGGAGTTTGGCAGAGGTAACGACATACACCCTAATTACACAAATAATTTTCTCAAAATCAAAGTCCAACTCGATGAAGTCCAATATAGCTATAGCACATAACACAAGCCCTAAGAGTGATCTATATAGGGACTTCAAAGTCTATTCAAACCATTTCATACCGATATATTCCCTCATTCTTAAGTTCTCATCTTGATTTCGATAGAAAAACCATCGTTAAACTGCTAAGAATGCTCTAATAAGATGAGCCTATACACCACTAGATCCATTGTCTCAATGCTGGGGGAAAGGCCCCACTTCCCTACGTGCCAACTTCCCTTCTTGTTAAATCACATAATTCCTTTAATGGTGTGTACCCATAACAATTTCTGATCACTTAAGTTACTCTTTAACTCTTTGGTTCGTAGGGAAGTGGGGCCTTTCCCCCAGCATTGAGAACCATACAAAAAGAAAATCTTACGACAATTTCTGATCACTCGAGTAACTCTTATGACATTTCTGAACCATACAAAAAGAAACTTCGATTAACTCGATCCATGACGATGGACTTTATTTCACGTACGGTCCGTAAAACTTGGTGTTTATCCTACTTCTAATCATCCAGAGGGAGGATGACAAAATTTCTAGCACAAAGCCTCAAAACGTGCCTTGCCATGGTAATTATTCCTCCCAATCACCTTACAATCCCGAATATGCATCCCTCACATTATCTAACATTTTAGTCACCTCTCCTATCTACCCCTCAGTCTACGATAATATGTCTTGCTCTCATTGTAACTTTATCCCCATCAATTCATAATAACCGCTATCAGATACGGGACTTAAGGATCTCGTCCTTATCATAACAATGTTGGGCAGCACGTTGTGCCGAATTAGTCCCTTTTCTTTAATGAAATGATTGACACACTACACAATAGTGTAACTTCCCGAAATTAATAATAATTGCTTATTCTCGGTTAACCCACTTCACTAACTTAGAGGAAATATTGATCATTCCACGATATTAGTAACCCAAAAATGAACTTGATTAGTCTCTCTATCCATTCCATCACTGAAATCAACAATCATTCAAAATTTTTGGTGGATCAACTCGGTCTAACCTTGTTCCCCATCTATGAGTGGTGCACCTTGAGACAACTTCACTATGTCTCCCTCCACACCAATCCATACGCTCACCATCCCACATCACGTGGTACCTGTTACTCCCCTGCTTAGTTACGCCAAAACTCGTGATCCATGCATCTCCTCTAAAATTCCGCACTTATTAAGTACTTTTTGCCTGGTAGAAATCAATATCCTATTTATGCGCGGACCACCCTCAACACTTGACTGAGTAAGTCTCCGCTCAACTTCACAAAACTGTTTGATCCTCCCTTGTATAAAGATATCCTTCACCTATATCTCACTAATATTTCAACCCATCTTGAGGGTAATAGCTATCCTTGATGGGTGTATATATATATAACTGAAGTTTAGTCCATCTTGCTTTTCCAATTTTACTGCTACTACCCCATGTCACATTGTTCAATGTATTTACTTCCGCGTCCCTTAACCCGGATGATTTAACCTACCAGGGCACCCAAACACCCTATATCCCGTGTATATTTACACAAACATCATAGACGTAACATATTTATCTTAAATTCGTCCCCACTTGCTTGGCGTGGCTATACCGTAAGGCTATACTCAGTTACCCTACTAATTGCGACTTAATTATCCTCAAGATTGTCCCATCTATCTACTAGTGGTGCAAACGTTTTCCCAGTGCTTTTTACACAGCACTACCCGCCTCCACTGACCTTATATTGTATAATAACTCTCACCTCAAAGTGTTTTCTTCATATATACAATTATTATCATTCAAAACCGATGCTCTAGCATCCAACAATGTCTCCCAACTCCGATGTTTATTAAGGGTCCTGTATGGAACGTCACACAATTGAAACATAACTAAGGAATTTTTCCAATTCCCTATCACCTGGAATTGTCGATTATCGAGGTCCTTTGACCTAAAAAACATAATCGGGACACTCAAAATCTTATCCCTAGATGTATAAGTCTAATCCTCAACTCCCACATCTGTAAAGGAGTCCTAAAATACAACCCTAGAAATATCACGAAGTCCCCAACGCTAAATCAATAGCGAGTTAAATCTCTCCACTATATGGTAAACCCGATATACCCTAAATCACAATAGTAAAGTCCCTAAGCACCGGGATCGAATATAACGAGAAAATTACTCTCTCTGAAGTCTCCACTACAATATAGTATATATTTGGGCTCGACTCTCTTTCAGGTGATACATTGTTAAAACAACACATCTTACCGTGGAACAACGAACACGATAGCCCCACCATCACTCAAACCATCGTGAACCAACCCATACCCAGGATACCATCATATCTATCATATATGATCAAATCCACTAAAATATATCCTTTTAGTGTCTGCACCCTCTCCCCTATAGATGGAACCCAAGAGATCTTTGCTACTCAATGATAAATATAAACACAATAGTTATACTAATGATACATCCACTAAACCTGTCTCAAGCGTGAATCTAGTGCTAAAACTTACTATGACGCACTCGTGTCATGCAAAACTCACCCCATTTTCTCAAGGATAGTATCGTACCTTCCATTGCCAATGGCATTGGTTGTTCAAATGAATTTTGAATGTAATACTCAAAAACTGTTGTAATTGTTGTCCTTACTTGGCACCCTGCTCTTGTCCCCTATCTCTCAGCAGACAAGATCGAGGCTGGTGGTCCTTCTCTCTACATATAAAACACCTTCTTGTATAATCCCCCTATCTCTGGCCCCATTGGAAATGTCAGGGATGCTTTACTCTTTAGCTCTAGTAGTCTCGGCTCAAATGGCTACCCCAATTGTTCTCTTGGCTCCGTTGGCCTTGTGAAATACGTTGCTGGACCTGGATGGCCTTCTCTAAATCCACCTTCACTCGATCGAAATTCTCTTGATCTGAATATTTTAAATGGGTCCCTCTTTTGGTTAATCCCCCTGTGGTGCCCCATTAGCACTGATTATACCCAGTTTTACCCTATTAGCTAAACTCTCCAATCTCTTAGCTCCCTTTACATGGAAGCATTGATATTGATAGTGTGACAGTACGACATTGATGACATCGAAATAAGTCATCCATGATGAATTTCCCATAAGTACTGGCAAATTTTACTTGTGAGTCCATCATCAAACTTAAGGAACCTCTTCACCGTTATATCCACCTCATCGGGTACGAAGTTTGCTTACCAAGTAAACTCCTCCTCATATTCGGCTGCTGTCTGACCCTCCTATGATTTGTCCTGAAATTTTCTTCGTATCTCTGTTTGAATAGAAGATGAAAGGGCTTGTTATCGAACCGCACCCGAATATCTCAATATTCATAGAATATCTTTTCTCAGAGGTGGTGACTAACTCCCACCATTGTAATGCTGCTCTTACAAGCTAAACAAAGAATCGCCAAAATTTATTTCTGAGTGTCACTACACTCCACCATACTCAAACACCTTAGGATTTTACACTTCCATTGGGTAATTAATACAACGTCCACATATCCAGAAGATTTTGATGGATGGCCCTTCTGGATGGCCCCGTTGACTCTATCCCATACTGATTGAACTGGGTGAGCCTGAATTAGCGCCATCGTCCTCTATGGTGGCGCTTGGGAAACTGTTGTGCCACGACGGTCTTCGTAGAATTAACTTCCAGAGCAAGAGTAGTGGCGTCCTCTGCTGCAGTCACCATTTTCCGAATAGTCTGCACCTCCGGCTGAGCGTCTCCTCCTATAATCCTCATAATGGCCTTCACACGTTACCCTCCATTGTTCGGCATACATAACCCAACCGAACTTGTATATGATTCACTTCAATTATACGGGCATACACCCATCATCCCGGGATACCGAGTCAGACTCTCACATCGAACTCGACAAATCGCAAACGTGTTGGAGGAAGTCATAGTCCTGAGATAGTGAGTCATAACAATACCAAAATTACCTCACTTATACTCCAACGCCCAAGGGCATGCACGATGCTATGACCTAGGGTCGATACTTGGTCTCTTATTTTTCGCTAGGGAAGATCACCCACATCGTGCAACCTTTGATGATAGCACTAGAGTGTCATCTTCATACAATTATATCATACACATAGTTAATATATATATATATATATATATATATATACTGTCTCTATACCTGTATATATATTCCAAAAAATCTGGCTAATCGTGCCTATCACTCATAGCAAAAACCAATAATCATTTCCATTCCCAATTTATTTAAACATCCTTTTTTTTAATTAACTGATTCTTTAATTTTCATTTCTGGACACGTGCTATTCTCAACAATCCAGTATCCCTATTTTTCTGAATTTTCCTTATAAATCCATTAATGAATTTCCCAAATATAGCACGTATCCCCATTTTCCAGAATTTTCATTATAAATTTTGTGAGTATAATTCATTCACTCCATTCATACCCCAGATATATCCTTATTCATCCTACGACATTTTTATCAATGTTAACTATTTTTACAGAAATCCTAAACTATTCAGGTACATTTGAATTTAACCTGAAACCAAATCATGACCAAACTATATCAATGAACCCAACATGGATGTAACAGGTATGCAGAACCAGTTCGGCTTAAGGATGAACCAGTTTGCCCCTACAGACAACCCCAGTTCTTCCAAATTCAAGTTTCAACAAGTTTAATCCCAAACAATCACTCCCCAATTCACATTTTTTCAATAACTATCGATTCTGATGAATCCTAAACATGAAAAAGATCCATTTTAATATAGAATTCCTCTACGTATGATCACAACATTGAATTTAAAATTTATCCCTAAATATTATGAAATTCTCACAATATCACAAACATTCATAATTTCTTAATCTTAAAAATCCATAATTCATCTATTTACATGGGATTCAAATTTCTAAATTTTCATCAATATAAATCACACCAATTTATTATGAAATCAATTCTCCAAAACCCAATTGCATATGAATTCCCCCGAAAAAGCATTTCCCAATCATGATATGAAATGAAATGTGCATTTAATTATTTAGTGAGATAATTACTTGCCTTTAAACACTTGTAGAGTCTGAATATTATTGGAGAAACTCCTTTTATGATTATCCCAAGACCAAAAATCTTCAAGTTCTTCACAATTCCCGACCTTTCTTGAGCACCCTTTGAGTTTCCTTCAAGAACTCTTGAATTTTCTTCTCTTTTCTCTTTAATTGCTCTCTAACCTTTGATTTAACTCATCGAAAACCTTTGGTATTGTAAAATGACTAACCATATTACCCAAACCCTTCATTATATAAGTTTAATCCCGAATTCGCTTTTTTTACCTTCCTTTAAAATGAGCAAAATGCTCCAATACGGGTTCCGACTAGTCTAAAAATCCCCTGGGATCCAATTATTACCCCGGGATATTTAATTTTGAGTATTTGACCTATTTCGGATCAACCGTGCACTCGAATTCATCATCTGAGTCACCTATCATCAATTTACCATCTTATTCCCATCATAACCCCACATGCGCATCCCTAATAAGATATTATCAACCAGTGGATTTTACTCACGACGTAATATAAAATAATACAATTTCATTTACTAATCAGACAAGTAAATATAATATCACATAAATATTAATCCATTTCTCGCTAATTAATATTTATTTAAATTAACCTTATTTTTTAATTAAATTAAATTAAATTACTGCCCCGTGTAATTTAAGTATTCCTAAAAATATGAGGGGCAACACCGTTAATTCTTGGGGGATGGACATATGGGATTATGGGATACGTTAGGTCTACTGGAGAATATTTGCAAGATTTTATTTGGTTAGATGGATTTGGGTGAGACGAACCGAGAATTCAAGAGAGTGAAAACTTTAATATATAATTGAAAAGTTGGTTCGAACTTCGGGATTTGGTAGACTAGTATGCTGTGTGATTTCCGTACGAAGTCAATATATATATATATATATATATATATATATATATATATATATATATATATATATATATATATATATATACTATGGGTTACCTATATATATGTGTGATTGATGTATATTTATTTGAACATACCTACTCAATAGTGTTATCATTAGGAGGTTGCGCACAGTGGACAGTCCACCCTGGCATTGACCAGCAGGTGTTAGATTGATTCCCGAGGTCATAGTACTGTTGCATGGCCACTATCCATGTGTGAGGATATGTGTTGATTTAGAGACTGGTTGGGAGCGATGTGGTATGTTTGCGACCCCTGAACATATGTTTATGACCACCTCCGTTGTTTGTACTTACGTTTGGATTCAATGGTGAGATTCTAAGTTGGTGTCTCAGTGTGATGCGTGATATGCATGGAGCCTGATAGCACATGAGGGATGTATCCGTGAGGTCTATGCTCTGAGGATACGATTTATATGTATATAGCGAGTGAAGTATATATATATATATGTATATATGTATGTATGAGATACTCTATGTATATTTATTTATAGCATTGGTGTAGCTATGTTATTATATTGTGTGTACATCTATTTATAGCGTGCGTGTGGCTATGTTATTAAATATGAAAGTATACCTAGCGAGGGTAATTAATGTTTGCCTAATAGTGATTATTAGCAGG
Organism: Sambucus nigra; assembly: GCA_949130495.1. Classification (NCBI taxonomy): domain Eukaryota; kingdom Viridiplantae; phylum Streptophyta; class Magnoliopsida; order Dipsacales; family Adoxaceae; genus Sambucus; species Sambucus nigra. The sequence goes on along the minus strand of OX422209.1, from coordinate 394,635,823 downwards.
ATGGGTTTTGATAGCGATTATTATCCTAGTTAGATTGGGTAGAATAATTAGGATAATAAAATGAATGCATTAGGTGCGCACTGTAAATATGAGGTGAGGATAAGTCTCATGTGAGTGCGATTGGAAAATTAATTCAGAAGGCAATACACTGCATGTTTTTATTTAAAGCATTAAAATAATTACAAAATATTTTTGAACGTTTCGGTCTTTGACTCGCTGGAAAATCTATTTTTGTTTGCAAAACCCCAGGTGTGCAGTAGCAGCAGGGACAATAGGGTTAGATCTTTCATGCCGTTGCGAGTAGTAGCTGTGGATGCTACGGGATTGATTTAAACTCCTTTTATGATTATCCAGTATTTTCCTTTTGGGCGTGTTGTCCGGAGTTGGATAGGATTTATTTATGTCAGAGATATTCATTATTTATCAGTTTTTATTTATGACAGATGATTAATTGTAGTAACCGATAGTCTATTCGGTTCACATTATTTATTTATGCATATCAGTTATTCTATAGTTTTAATTGTATGTTTGGGTTTCGTTGTTTTATATTTATATTAGTTGTTGCGATAGTAATGCTGAGAATGAAATCGTACTGGATTCCCATTTTATTTTTATAAAGGATTGATAACTCGGTATTAGAATAGGCGGAGTGTCACAGTTGGTATCAGAGAATCAGGTTCTACTGTCCTTTAAGATCTGTGTGGACTTACTACGTTGTCAGTGCTGCGTTTCTTTGATATAGAGCCCTATGTTTAGGACTGTTGTCTCATATTGCGAATTTAACTTCTTCTGCTATTATGTATGTTTAAAGTGAAATCTCATACTATTTTGGTTTTCTTTCAGATACCAAACACCAAGATAGGTAGACTACTCGTGCAACGAGGAGGGCCACAGGGGAAAGGCTCAGCAGAAGCCACGTGCCACTTAGGGGATTTTGACCGTAGCAGAGGTCGTAACCATAATAGCATAGGTTGTTAATGTTGCAATGATATCCATGGCACAACACTTTCCCTGGGCATAACCACAACCACCAATGGATGGGCAATGATCGAGTATGAGTAAGAGTTCACTTGCTTGGAAAACTTTCTACCAGATGAGGTGGACACTAATGAGAAGAGGATTCTCAAGTTTATGGACGGGCTTACTTGGAGGATCTGTCAGCATCTGTCGGGAAACTCAACATTGAGGACTTACATTAATGTCATCAATTCCGCGTTGCTTCACTACTAGGACCATCACTTCCATCTGAAGGGAGGGAAGAGAATAGGAGAGTCGAACCATTAGGGTAATGGTGCTAGAAGGGAACTGCGGCAGCAAGGTAGGTAGCATGAGCGGGGTTCCCAGTAGGGGGACTCGGCTAAGGTATTTAGGCTGGGTTATGGTAGTTACAGGTAGGGCCATCAGGCCAAACCACATGCCCCTTAGGGTTAAAGGGGCCAAAAAAATTAGACTAAAGGCCAGTAGGTCTATGGTTATCAGGGCTAGCAGGGCCAATAATAGGCGCAGCCTCGCCAGGGCCAACAGGGCCAAAGGTCTACAGATTTTATGGGGATATGTTTCGTATGTGGGGAGAAGGGCCACATGCGGCGTTGCTACCTGAATAGGGCTAGAGGTCAGCAACAACTATTGTAGCTTCCAGCCCCACAAACAGCTCCAGCAGCACCACCTTAGCAGGGGAAGTTATAGTTTGGACGTGTCTATAACATTTGTGGTCTAGTTTTGCTACCAGCACCACCCGCAATTGAGGGTATGTTTCCTATCAATGGGAACATGGATGGGTATTGTTTGACACAGGAACATCACACTATTTTGTTAGCTCTAGATTTGTGTAAGAGATGGGTTTAATGGATACATCGTCTGACATTATTATGACCGTAGACTCATCATTGGGTAGCGTGGCTCTTATTCGTTCCATTTGGAGGGGAGTGGGTGTGGACATTGGGAGGTTATGCTTAGTAGAGGATCTTCTCATTTTAGAAATATACGAGTATGATCCTATTCTAGGTATGGACTGGTTATCGACGTATAGAGCGATGGTGGACTATTACACTAGAACTGTCATGTTTCCTATTCCAGGTTAGGATGTGTTTCTTGTGGTGATGCCTCATCCCGAGGGAGGCTCAAGCACACATTTATATAATATTGAGGAGGAGACTTCTAAGGGTATTATTGTCTTGCTAGATTCGATCCTTGTGGTTAGGTACTTTGCTGATGTGTTTTAGGAGATACTGGGGTTACCATTGAGTCAGGACATTCAGTTTATGTTCGAATTAGCACTAAGGACTAGGTCGATAATGCGTGCACCACATCATATGGCTCCTTTAGAGATATGGGAGTTGAGAGATCAAATTTATCATCTTTTGGGGAAGGATTTTATCCCTAGTAGTACATCACCTTGGGGTGCACGTGTTCTATTTTTGAAGAAGAACGATGTGTTATTGAGGTTGTGTATCGACTACCCAGAATTGAATAAGGCCAAACAAGTATCCATTAATGCGTATCGATGACTTGTTCGATCAACTGAGAGGAGAAACCTACTTCTCAAAGATTAATTTGAGGTCAGGGTACAATCAGTTACATATCAGGGAGTAGGATATCCTTAAGACCGCATTTTTAATGAGATACAGGTCTTATGAGTTTAGGGTTATGCCATTTGGGCAAACCAACACATCAATAGTTTTTATGGATATCATGAAAAAGGTGTTCAGGTATTTCTTAGATCAGTTATTCATTATCTTCATTGATTACATCTTAGTTTATTCTTGGACAAAGGGCGAGCACGCATAACATTTGTGTATGTTTCTTCAGACTTTGCATGGCCACCAGTTATATGAAAATTCAATAAGTGTGGATTTTGGTTGTGGGAGGTTCAGTTCCTGGGTCATATAGTCTATAAAAAGGGGAATTCTATAGGTCTGAGTAAGGTGTCAGTGACGAGGGAGTGGGGGAAGCTAACGACACTAACGGTGGTTCATAGTTTTTTGGGGTTAGTAGGTTACTACATCTTTTTAGAGGATTTTTGAAGATTACGTGTCCCTTGATGAATTTGACTTGTAAGGGAGTACCTTTTATTTAGGATGACCACTATCAGTTATCTTTCGATGAGATAAAGGACAAGTTGACTTCAACACCAGTGCTTGCATTGCCTAGGGGAGGAGTGGACAATGCGTACTTACAGGGACTTGGGGGAGTTCTACAGAAGGAGGAGAGGACTATAGATTTTTCATTTCGCAAGCTTAAGCCTCATAAGAAGAACCATCCAATGCACGATTTGGAGTTAGTGGCAGTCGTCTTTTCCTTGAGGATTTGGAGGCATACTTATTGGGGGAGAAATTTCTCTTATTTATGGACCATAAGTTACCGCGGTATCTTTTCACGTAGGAGTTGAATATGAGGCAGAGTAGATGGATTGAGTTCATGAAGGATTATTAGTTCGATATCCAGTATCATCTGGTAAATCTAACATACTAGCATATGCATTGAGCCGAATGCCTGTTAGGCAGTTGGAAGCAGTATGGAGGCAAAGTGGGAAAATCTTCATCAAGAGGAGAGGGTTCTCACGACTTATATAGTAGTGGTGACCATCACACCCGATATAATTTTGAGGGTAGTGGAGGCACAGGTAGGGGATCCTTCTTATCAGGAGAGGATACAACAATTGTTGGCAGGGAGAGCGAAGTCCTACTAAATCAATTTTAAGGGTGGCTCATGCTTCAATGAAAAGTTTATTGTACTAGATGGCGTGGACATATGATGCGCAGTTATGGAGGAGGCTCATGGATTATGATTCTCGATACATACAGGAGGGGATAAGATGCATAAGGATATGAGGAGGCAGTATTAATGGGCCGGTATGAAGCGGGACATAGAAGAGTTTGCCTTTAGTTGCACCACTTATCAGATGGTGAAAGTTGATCATAAGAGACCAACCGAGGTTTTACAGCCATTGGAGATTCTGGCATGGAAATGGGAGAGTATATTGATGGACTTCATCACAGGGTTACCGACATCGCAGAGGGGTAACAATTTCATCTGGGTTTTTGTGGATCGATTGACCAAGGTAGCTCATTTTTACCAGGTCGAGTGGATTACACGACCAATCAGGCCTAACTTTTTATTCCAGAGATAGTGAGACTGCATGGAGTGTCACTCAACATTGTTTCAAATCAAGATAAGATCTTTATGTCCCATATTTGGTATAGTTTTTAGGAGGCGATGGGGACGAAGTTGTGTTTGAGCATAACGTATCACACATAGATCGATGGGCAGGTGAAGAGGGTGAACCAGATGTTTGAGGATATGCTGAGGATGTGTATTCTAGATTTTAAGAGTGGTTGGGACCAGTGCTAAACATTGGTAGAGTTCGCGTATAATAACTCATACCACTTCACTATCAACATGGAACCATTTGAGCCTTTGTACGAGAGACCTTGTCATTCACCCTCATGTTAGTTATAGGTGGGAGATAACAAGATTCTCTGACTAGACGTGATTCAGGATATGTTGGCAAAAATTGAGTTGATTATGAGACATATTCGGAGAGATCAGGATCGTAAGAAGAGTCATGCCAATGCGAACCGGAGACACTTGGAGTTTGACGTTGGTGATCGGGTTTTGTTACGGGTATCTCCCATGAAGGGGGTGATTCTGTAACGCTCCGACCTAGATTTAAGTCACCGTTGGTTCAACCCGCACCGACTCAAGGAGTTAAACGTGAGGGGAAAAGTTTAATAATATTATTTAAGAAAAACACTTTAACCGTACCGTTTTATAAGGATTAAATTACCGATTTTAATTTGAGAAACAAGTGGTCACTTTAAGTAATTAAGTTAATTAACAAGGTTTATTTATGAAAATCCATTGAATCCATTAAAGCTTAAAAAATAGAAATAAACCATAGATATTCCTGTATTATTACATTACATGGGCAAAGGCCCAAATGAAATGATTTTAAAATATCGAAAATCCAATGTTTCAAAAGACAGTTTAATTAAAATGACAAAGCTTCTAAGGATGATTATTACCCTCAGGGGCCTTACCGTCGTCCTTGCCAACGTCTTTACTTGATGTACCTGGGTGGGGGTGGGGGTTTTAACATAAAAATAAGGGGTGAACGAACGTTCAACAAGGGTATGCTATATGTATTATACAAAATACTATACATACAACATATATTTTAATTAATTCCAAAAATGTTTAACAATTTAGCTAGTATTAAATCTAACTACTATGCAATGCACCCGAGCGATATGCTCATACTCACACTTAACGATTTCATACCACCCTTTATCGTATCTGGAGACTATTTAATCATATTTTATTCCTTAGTCTCCATTTCTTTTCTTTTATTAGGTTGTCTTATTTATATTCTTCAAGTACAACCACATTCATTTTATTTATATTATCTTTTCTCAGAATCTTCCAAAAATCCATATACTTTAACGGGCTCCACACCACTGGCTATGCTACCATATTCTCTGGCCAGTGATTTTGGGTCCTTCACCCTAGGGCTTCGTGCCCTTCTTAATTCTTTCTGGTCTCATCCAAGTTCCTATTAATGTGATTTTAATTTTTTACCAATGTCCACCTTATTCTGTCATTTTTTTTACCGTTTTATCATTTTAACGATTCATTTCACCCTTTCATACTGTTTACATGGTATTTTATCTACTTCATTTGTTCTCACAAAAATCAACCGATAAGGTCTAACGAGGAAGTCCAACCACTAGGACCCTCTATTTTACTAAAATTATCATTTTACCCTTTGTTTCTCGAAACCTTGTGAAAAATATACTTACTTATTTATTGCATCATAAATCATCATTTTTCATTCAAAACCCACTCCTTATGATTTCCAAGAACCATGCTTCATCATTTTATGCTTAAATTACATAAAATACATTTAATCATTTGAAGGCCATTTTAGCAACATGTCCATTTTTGCCCTATCATCATATGTAGTTCCAAACATTGTTTTTATTTATTCATAACAACATTTATAACACATTTAAGGGCTAGTTTTACAAACTTTCTTATTTTCTCTTGAAACCCACCTTAATCGTCATATATCATGTGTAGATGTCATCTATCAACATACTACATGTTTTTACATATGTTTGGGAGGATTTTAAGGCTAGAAATCCTGAAATATGAATCTAAATAGGATACTAACATGAGTTTACATTTTATGTGCCTACTCTTCACATTTCAAGGTTATAATACTATTTGTTCTTCAAAATTAATTTAGGCCTTGTTTTCTTAAAAATTCATTTTTCCAGAAAACCTTATGTAAACATACTAGAAAATACTTTCTTTTACAACATTAAATTTTATTCTAGTATGTATTATACATATATCCATAGCATTAAACCTTGAAAACTTGAAGAGTAAAACCTTACCTTGGAGATGAAGATGAGAAATTGAATGACTTGAGAGCTCCTAAAATATTCAAAGCTCCAAGAATGCACTAACTCATTCTTAAAATCTTCAATCATAAATCTCCAACCCAACTTTTACCTCAAAAAGGCTTGAAATGGGTGTATCAAGCTTGGAAGTGGCTTAACTATGGCTAGGAATGGGAGTCTAGGGCTTGGGAATGGTGGAAGGGAAGTTAAAGATGAAGCGGGGGATCTTGAGAGAGAGAGAGAGAGAGAGAGAATGTTTAAAAATCTAATGAGAAGTGTTGGTATAGGCGCCAACACTCTCCAATCTCTCTTATATACCCCAAACCCCTTACTTCATTGACCCTAGGTCCACCGAAAACAATTACCCATGATTTATCTGCTACTACAAGAGCTTGATAGCTCAAAAACCCAAGGGTCCACATGTTGACAGCGCACTAGGGAATGCAAAATATTGATTTTTTTGAATAGGTCGTTCGAATGATACAGAATCTCGTTCAAACGAGAATACCTTCTCGTTTGAACGACATTCAAATGAGTACCTAACGAGGTCGGCAATCTAGGCAGCCTTTCGTTAAAAGTTCGTTAGAACAGTCACTCTAATGAGAATACCATCTCGTTCGAACTAGATTCTCTTTTGTTCGAATGACCCTCATATTTCCCAAATTTGATTTTTGGCTAATTCTTTCCATCTTCTTTGCACAAAAATCACAAGGACAATTTTAAAATAGATATTTTTCCCTTATATTCAGTTCACAATCCAAGGGCTTATAAATTACGGGGAATAAGGTATAAATTTCGATCATGGGTGTTACATTCTCCGCTCCCTAGGAGATTTCATCCCCGAAATCAAAATAACCAAACTAGGATAAGAGTTTAGGGTGCTTCTCCCACATCTCTTACTCGCTCTCCCAAGTCACACCCTCTATACCTTAGAAATCCCAAAGAACCTTCACCAACGGAATAACCTTGTTGTAAAAGACTCTGTACTCGCGATCAATAAGGGACATAGGTCGCGTGGAAAATGTGATGTCTTCCTCCAACTCAATGTGGTTCCAGTCGAGGACGTGCCGGGGATCATGCAGTTACTTCTCTAACATAGGGACGTGGTATACATTATGAACTTGGGAAAACTGTGGAGGTAGAGCCAAGCGATACAATACATACCCTATCCACACCAGGATCCTAAAGGGGCCGATATATCTAGGGGCAAGCGTCCCCATTTGAGAATGCTTCGATGGTTCAAATAAACACAAGTTCAATATTATTATGTTTTACCTATTATAATGACTGAACCTTTAAACAAAATTTGAAAATCCCTTATAATTGGTTTAATCAAAATTTAAAACAGTTAAGAAGGTTCCGAATCATTTTCTTGAAGAAACTATTTCAATAACATCAATGAAAACACAACTTGTGTTAAAAATGTTTTTGAACCAGAAATTTCAGTTACTTAGAATCTTAAATGTTTTAACAAAATTTAAACACCTATAGCAGTGATATCAAGAGTAAAACAAGTATGAAAGACATTCAGACACAAGATAGTATTTTAACGTGGTAAAACCTCAATAATTTTTGGGGAAACATCCACGACTCCCTCTACAGAGTAAAATAAAAAATCCACTAGAAGGAGTTTCAGAGTACAGGCAATCAACGTATTATCCACACAAATCAGACCTAAACTAAGTCAAGAAATTATACCAGCACTCCTAGTTTTTCTCTGACTTTTCTGGCTCTGATTGTTGTCTTTAACGTCCTCTAAATCTTAACTCCTTTTCTCCATCTTTACGTCGACTCTGATGGTAAAAATATCTTTACCAACATGTAACACCCCGCCTAATTAAATACTGGGTGATCAGTCCTTTATTAAATTAAGATCAAGGAGAACGGTTGGTTCATTCTCAGCATCTCGCAAAATAATATTTCCAATTTGAACACCCAAAATAATTAAGCTAAGTGTCAAAACAATTTAAAGTCTTATTTTCATTTTATTTAATTCCAATACGAAAACCTCTATTAATAACCAACAGTTTAAGAATCACAGAAATACTAAGGATGGTAATTAACACACAAGAATTCAACCATTTAGATAAAACAAACCAAGTTTAAGAACCATAAATGAAATCATCCTGACAATAGTTAACTCCCAAGGAGTACTGAATACTGGAAATATAAATGAACATAAATCTATGACCAATCCAAACGGAAAAGGAATTCGGGCGACACATGCCCAAACTAAGCAGAACTAAAGTAGTAACAAAATCAATGACGAGGTCGTCTAAAGCAAAGGCCGACAACTTACACATAAGTAGCAGCACGTCCAATCCAAAGAACCTATGCAAGACTCTCGTGTGTCTGGGCACCTGTAAAACATACATATATATACAAGAGAAAGAAATGACAGAAAACGGGTCAGAGCCTGAGTGTAAGACAGTTTTAAAAATAGTTTAGCAAGTATTTAAAATTTTTACCGGCTAATATAACCACCATGTTAGTGTGCGACACTCTCTTGAGAATTCTCACCTCTCATCTAGTGTGCACGCCTATCGTACTACTGATCACATAAGTCTATCTAACTTATTTTTCCATAAAGTTCTATCTAGAGAAGTACTAAGGCCATAATATTTAGTTTCAAAAAATCATTCTCTTCCATATTCTTACATTACTTAGAACCACTTAGTACCGTTACAAAATTCACGAACAATTGTTATAAAGCTGAAGAATTTCTTCATTACTTAACTACTTATACACACAGTAGAAAGGTTCCATATATAAGTATATATATATATATATATCAATCACTAATATAATATATATATACTATCGGCACCCCACATAAATCTATGGTGCTGGCAAACTCTGCTATCAAGTCCCCATTTCACTCATAATAAGGGAAATACTAGTTCGGAATCACTCTCGAACTGTATTAACACAATACACATACAAATGGAGGCGAAGCATAGTTACGAATCATAAGAGGTCAACACATACCCTCACACCTCTTAGAACATCTGACTACCATTTTCAGATAGCCTGTATCTGGAATACTATCTTCTAGGGTATGAGTCAATATTCCCCATAAAGGTCCAATCGAGAAACCTTCGTGATAGAAAGTAAACCGGGTATAATTTTTACACAGATACATAATATATACACAGTCACACAGTCATATATATAGGTATTCACATTTTCCAAATTAGGTGCCCACGATCCATAATTATTATCATCCGTTCTTATCACAAATTTTACTCAATTCGCTAGCATAACGGATGCCTCTTTTATTCTCATTTATAATTTATTTCATACTTAATTCTCATCTCCCGAAGTACTCTCTCACAAATAAAAGTTCAGTAGGTATACCCTCACTAACCTTTTGGTATAAATCTTTCACGAGTCTCAATATTTAGTGAGAGTGCGCACAATTTCTAATGTATCAATAACTCCCCGTTAACCCACAATTTCATCCCATATTAAATTTCACTCAACGGAGTCTACTTAGACCCTACTGGTCCTCTTCATAACCCATTATACTCTATAAATAATAATCAAGGGTTCCTACGTATCTTAACCGGGTTAAATAAAAAGGAGAAAAATATGCACTTTTCCAGGAGGGATCGATCGATCGAGGAATGGGGTCGATCGATCGAGGAATGGGGTCGATCGATCGATCAAGCAGTTCTTGCCCAGTTTGCTGCAAATTTCAACCGACGGGTTCACCCATTCTAACCCTTACAAACCTCTATAATTTCATCCTAAACTCCCATCAAAGTTATCCAAATCTATAAGCAATATATATAAACAAGTTCTAACGTAACAACATCACTAAATCCTCAACGAATCAATCAAAAAGGGGTTTAATCTAAGATTTCTTTATAAAACCAAAATTTTCATGAATAATCACAAACCTCTATTTTAATCCATATTTTCTTCCAAAATATCATAATAAATTCTTGGGCAATCCTCTACATATGATAACGATTTCAGACTATATGGATTCTCCCTACAACACATATAAATTCTCTTCCAAAACATATAATTCTTCAATTAAAACATATGATTTTCATTCCTAGACTAACATGGAAGGAATATCAACTAAAAATAAGCAAGATAGATACTTGCCTGGGATTCAAGTGTCTGATTTGTTGATGAAAAATATATGGTTGCTGTTGATACCAAATTTAACCTGTTGATGTGGATTAGTCATAAGAAAACACGTGTCAGTCTACGTGGAACCTACAAGCATTTTTACAATCACTTTGGCGTTGAGGAACTCTGCCTCCCCGATCAACTCAGACGCTCCGACCAGCAAGAGCTCTCCGAGTAACTTTACTACACCGAGCAACTTAGGCGGTTCGAGCAGGTTAGGCGGTCCGAGCTGCACCTCGACCAAAGCATTTATTATCAGACAATTAAGAGGATTAAATGCGCATTAAATGATGATTATTATCATACGGGTGTATAGGCTTGAATAGATATGTATTACTCATTCACATGTACAGCCTCATGGCTATAAATACATTGTATCATCCTCATTGGATGGGAGGGGAATTTCTGGAGGATACTCATACTTCAAGAATTCCTAAACACTCAGCAATAACAAAACAGTGGACGTAGGCCATTCTTTTAAGGCTGAACCACTTTAAAAATTCTTTTGTCTTACTTGTTTTATCTGTGATTAAATAATTAAAGATAATCTAATTTTTTACATCAACAGATTGGCGTCGTCTGTGGGAAACGACTGTAATTTTCATTTTTCACCAAAAATATTTCATCACAAATGGCTGATAATCCTGAATCCAGCAATCGAAACGCTGGAAACCCCCCAAATCCATCTGCTCCGCCAAACGTTCCGGATCTGGCTGGAATAATGACAGATCTGGCCCAGGGCCAGACAGCCATGTAAGAAACTATGCGACAACTCATACAAACCCTTCATGGTGGTGTACCGACCCATTCAGGACAACGAAGTGTTTAAAGAAATACCCGTTTACTTTCTTCGCGTACTAGGCATACCGATTCATATCGTGCTGAGGAATATGATGATTTTTCTTATCAACCAGGAAGAACTTCATCAGTACGAGCCACAGATACTGAACAAAAGGTCACTCTCTCTCCAGAAAGGATCAGTGCCTTGGAGAGATTAAGTAGGGTTTCTCCTTTTGATCGATTGGGCCCTAGGAGGAACAAAAGTCCTCCTAAGGCTGCATCGAGGAGCTTTCGACGACCATCAGACTTAAAGGGATGATCTGCCCAGTCGCGACCAGCTGCTCGTCAAGATAGATCTTGGGAAGCCACATCAACGCGATCAGTTGCTCAAACCAACAGGCCCGAGGAAGGAAACGATGCGTGGAAAGGCTCTATTCAAAGGATGGAGGATAGATTAGGGGAAATAGCTAAGGCCAAGAACCCTCTACAACGAAATTTTATTCAAGGGACACCTTTTGTCCAGGCCATTGTGGATTTTCCCACACCGTCAAAGTTCAAAGCACCTGTTGTGACTCCCAAATATGATGGAAAGATCGACCCTGTCCTTCATATAGAACAATACCAAGTTGCGGCCGATATTTATGCTGTTCCGGATAAGATGAGATGCAGATCATTCTCGGGAACTCTTACTGGATCTGCTCAAATATGGTACAATAATCTTCCTCGGGGTAAGATCTCAACTTTCTTTCAACTGGCCGAGCTATTTATTGGAAATTTCTGTTTTGGGGCAAAGCCAGTTAAACGAGTAGCGCATTTGTTAAGTGTTAGACAAAAAGCTGGTGAGAGTACCAGAGATTATATAACTCGTTTTAATAACGAGAAACTCGAAGTCATTGATTATGAGGAAAAGACAGCGATTACCGCCTTGATGAGTGGGTTGCTGCCCAACAAGTTATACTACACTTTGGCCAAAGATCCACCCAGAACCATGTCAGAAATTATGGCAAAAGAAGCCAAGATCATGAATGTCGAGGAGGCTATGGCTGTAAAGAAGAATATGGATGCCAAAGAAACCAAGGTGGAGGTTGATTAAGCAAAGAATGAAGAGCATAAGAACAATGGTGGTGACAAATAATCAAAAACAAGGTCGTCATGGGAAGTATTGAAGAAATTTGATAATTACACTCCTTTGAAGATAGACATCAATCACGTTCTAGAAGAAATCAAGAACAGCGAGGAAATAAACTGGCCAGAGAAAATAATAACAGACCCTGACAGGAGAAATAAGGCCAAATATTACGAGTTTCACAAAGATCATGGCCATATGACCAAAAACTGCATAGCTCTTCAGAATAAGATCTAAACACTCATTAGACGAGGAAAACTGGCAAAGTATGTGGATCGTAGAAATGAAATAAGAAACAGCGACCGAACAAGAAAGAGGTCTAGATCTCCTCGTCGAGCAGAGGAGAACAAGAAAAGAGACTATGAAGATGATCCAGAAGACCCCGGTCTTCCTAAAAGACCAAGGCAGTCAGAACGTGGGGTATTTTCAATACGTTTTGGGTCATTTGATTGTAATGTTATTACAGGTGGAGATGCAGGAGGAGGAGACCTTACTGCAGAGAGAAAATCTTACGTCTGTGAGGCTCAAGCTTGCTCATACATTCAACAAATAAATCTAGCTGAGGAGGATCGCCCGAGAAAGGTAAACAAAGAGAAGTTGGTCATTGGTTTCTCAAAGAACGACCTCGCAAGTGTTCTATATCCTCATGATGACCCCTTGGTGATCAAAATGAGGATGAAGGAAGTGATGATTTCAAGAGTACTAGTAGATAATGGTAGCTCGACAGACATCATGTTCTACTCGTGCTTCGATAGTTTAAATCTAAAGCTATCTCAACTGGAACCTTATCACAGACCCTTCCTAGGTTTTGCTGGCGAGAAAGTTTTTCCACTTGGGACGATCAAGTTGGATATATTCATTGGTACATGGCCTGCTTGTCAAACAGAAAGAATACGCTTCTTTGTGATGGATAAGAATGTTCAATCAGCCTACAATATCATCATGGGAAGGGTAGGATTGAAGAATTTCGAGGCAGTACCATCTACGGTACATCAATGCCTAAAATTTCCAATAAATTTTGGAGTAGGAGTTGTGAAGGGTGATCAAAAAGTAGCTCGGGAATGCTACTATTCATCTTCCGAGCAAGAGGAACTGGAGGAATCAAGGAAAAGACTACAACCTATCAAGTGGATGAGGGTGCAGAAATTGAAACATTGGATCCTAGAGATGAGTCGCAACTCGTGAAAGGTCAAGTGGTGGAAGCTACTGAAAACATCATTCTGGACGACGAGCACCCTGAACGGACTACTCAAGTAGGTTCGTCGTTGGAAGCCTCACTAAAACAGGAATTGATAACTTTCCTAAGAAGCAGAAAGCAAACTTTTTCATGGATTCATGAGGATATGCCTGGGATAGACCCAAATTTCTTATGTCATGAACTCAATGTGAATAAGGAGATCAAGCCTGTGAAGCAGAGAAGAAGAGTATTCAGTCCCGAGAAGAATCAAGCTATACAGGAAGAGGTCGAGAAGCTCCAGAAAGCTTGCTTTATTGAAGATGTTAAATATCCAGACTGGTTAGCAAATGTGGTGATGGTAAAGAAGAAGAATAACAAATGGAGGATGTGTGTAGATTTCACCGACCTCAACAAAGCATGCCCAAAGGGCCACTTTCCCTTGCCCCGAATTGATCAATTAGTGGATGCTACCTCGGGACACGAGCTGCTGAGCTTCATGGACGCTTATTCTGGATACAACCAGATTAAGATGAAACCTGAAGACAGGGAGAGAACTACTTTCATTACCCCTAGGGGAACTTACTGTTATAATGTTATGCCTTTTGGTTTGAAAAATACAGGTGCAACATATGAGCGGCTGATGAACAAGGTGTTCTTTCATTACCCCTAGGGGAACTTACTGTTATAATGTTATGCCTTTTGGTTTGAAAAATGCAGGTGCAACATATCAGCGGCTGATGAACAAGGTGTTTGCAGAACAAATCAGTTGTAATATGGAAGTTTATGTTGATGATATGCTGACAAAGAGCAAGAAAGTTGCTGATCATCTAGTTGACTTAGGCCAGACCTTTGATCATTTAGATAAATATCAAATGAAGTTGAACCCAACTAAGTGCATATTTGGATTACGAGAAGGCATGTTTCTCGGGTACATTGTCAATCAACGAGGTATTGAAGCAAACCCTGAAAAGATCAAAGCTCTATTAGGGCTGAGATCTCCAACGACGAGAAAAGAAGTGCAAAGTCTTACAGGACGAGTAGGAGCACTCAATAGATTTGTATCGCGAGCAACTGATAGATGTCTCCCATTCTTAAAAACGCTCTGAAAGACTTTTGAGTGGAATGATGAATGTGAGAAGGCTTTTCAAGACTTGAAGAAATATCTGGGAGCACCTCCACTATTGTCCAGGCCAGTGATGGGAGAAAAATTATACTTGTATTTGGCAGTGTCAGAGAATGAAGTTAGTTCGGCATTGATAAGGATGGAGAATGGAGTGCAAAAACCGATCTATTACACGAGTAAGGCCTTCCGGGGAGCAGAGATCAGATATCCAAAGCTGGAAAAATTGGCACTAGCATTGATCGAGGCAAGTAGAAGAATGAAGCCATACTTCCAGGCTCATACTATAGTAGTATATACTGATATGCCGTTAAGGCAAGCCCTTCATAAACCAGAAAAATCAAGGAGATTGATGTATTGGGCAATATAACTTGGTGAATATGATATAGTTTATGAACCCAGATCATCGCTTAAAGGGCAAGCAGTAGCAGAATTTATAGCAGAATTCACTTATCCTGATACCTCCGAGGAGCAAAAGCTGCTCACCGATCAACCTATAGATGTTACAGAATCATCAAACCCAAGCCCAGACCAACTTAAGTTGGTAAAAGGGCAAGAAAAGATGATCGACGAGCATCAAGAAATATTAGGAGATGGTGAAAGGAAGTAACAAATTTTCCACCGAGGAACTCTGTCATATCAGAAATTTGATGATGAGTTACCTATATGGAGTCTATATGTGGATGGTTCATCTTGCACAACAGGTTGTGGGGCAGGGATCGTTCTGAATAGTCCGAACGAGGTCGACATGGAATACGCCCTACGTTTCCAATTCAAAGCTTCGAATAATGAGGCTGAATATGAAGCCATGATTGCAGGTCTTAGTTTGGCAAAAACTTTGGGGGCGGAGCAAGTTATTGTCTTCAGTGACTCGCAATTGATCATAAATCAAATGATGGGAGTATATGCAGCCAAAGGAGAATTAATGATTAGGTATCATGCAAAGGCAAGGCAATTGGTATCAGAATTTGCTGCTATTCAGCTAGTCAGAATACCAAGAATGGAGAATGCGAGAACAGACGCCTTAGCTCGATTAGCATCAGCTACTCGTGCCGAGCTACGAAGAATAATCCCAATTGAAGTTTTAGCTGCTCGGAGTATAGATGAAGATATGATAATGAGATTTATTACCCTTGATTTAGTATCATCATGGATGGATCCCATCAGGACATATATTGAGAAAGGGGAATTACCAACTGATAAACTTGTAGCCAAGAAATTAAAGTTTAAAGCTGCTCGTTATGTACTGACTAATGGTATTCTATACAGACGAGAAATTATAGCAGGTTTGCAAAGATGTGTGCATCCCACCGAGGTGAAAGATCTGATTGAAGAGGTCCATGAAGGATCCTGTGGAGCCCATGTATCAGGTCGGACACTTTTGCAAAGAATGATGACTCAAGGATATTACTGGCCAACGATGAGGGCTAATTGTATAGCTTATGCCAAGAAATGTGACAAGTGTCAACGCTTCTCCTCTATCAGAAGAACTCCTCAAGCATTATTAGCACCCATTACTTCCCCTTGGCCATTTGCCATATGGGTAATAGACTTGGTCGGGCCACTGCCAATGACCAGGGGAAGATTCAAGTATCTCGTGGTCGCTGTGGACTACTTTACTAAATGGGTTGAGGTTGAGCCTCTCATTAATATGACGTATGACAAGGTGTACCAATTTATTTGGAAGAATGTCATTTGTCGATATGGTCTTCCTCATGCCTTCATCACAGACTATGGAACTCAGTTCGACAACGAGGAGTTCGCGACCTATTGTCAATAGTCAAATATCTTGAAAATTCACTCAGCTCCAGGCCATCCCCAAAGCAATGGACAAACCGAAGTGAGAAACAGAACGCTGCTAAATGGCTTGAAGAAAAGACTGAATGATGCGAAAGCAAACTAGATCAACGAGCTACACTCTGTACTGTGGGCTTATCGAATTACTCCATGAGCAGCAACAGGGGAATCTCCATACATGCTAGAATTTGGAAGTGAAGTTGTTATACCTGCCGAGGTGGGTCTCCCAACTCATAGAGTACTGAATTTTAATTCCCCTGTCAGCGATTTAATGAGAAGGTTAGACTTGGACATGCTCGAGGAAGTTAGAGAAGAAGCAGCCATTAGAAATGATGCTTACCAACAACGAACAGCTTTGTTCTACAACAAGAGAGTGAAGAAGTGAGACCTGAAAGAAGGGGACTATGTGCTAAAGAAAGTGATTCAAAAGCACAACAAACTGAAAGCAAACTGGCATGGACCTTACCGAGTTACCGAAGTTGTTCGACCAGGAACTTACAGAATAGAAACTTTAGAGGGGGAGGAGTTTAAGAATGCATGGAATGCAGAGTACCTGCGCAAATATTATCAGTAATGTAAACTCTCATGTAATGCAGTTTCATCAGTATGAATAAAGTGACAATATTCTGCCCAATTCTCTCCTTTTATTGAAAATTTCTCGCGGAATACTAGTGCTACACACACTACTCAACAAGCAAAACTCAGAAGATTAATCAGCAAAATATTTCCCAAATATTTCCCAAAAATGCCAACTAAGGTTGGTTGGGAAGAAAAAATATTTCCCAAAAATGCCAACTAAGGTTGGTTGGGAAGAAAAAAAATTTCCCAAAAATGCTAACTAAAATTGGTTGGGAAGAAAAATATTTCCCAAAAATGCCAACTAAGGTTGGTTGGGAAGAAACAATATTTCTCAAAAATGCCAACAAAGGTTGGTTGGGAAGAAAAAATATTTCCCAAAAATGCCAACTAAGGTTGGTTGGGAAGAAAAATATTTCCCAAAAATGCCAACAAAGGTTGGTTGGGAAGAAAAAAAATTTCCCAAAAATGCCAACTAAGGTTGGTTGGGAAGAAAAAATATTTCTCAAAAATGCCAACTAAGGTTGGTTGGGAAGCAAAACATTTCCCAAAAATGCCAACTAAGGTTGGTTGGGAAGGAAAATATTTAAATATTTCTCAAAAATGCCAACTAAGGCTAGTTGGGAAGAAAAAATCCACCAACGCAAGTTGGTCGGGAATAAGCAGCTGTCGACTATAGTTGGTCGAAAACATTTTTATTAAACAAATTATGAGTATGTGATAAAAGTCAGCAAATAGCTCAGAATTAAAAAATGATCAAGCAAAATTTTTTATACTTGTAACATTTTAAATTACTACCAAGTTGGTCGGGTAACAAAATATCATCCATTTTGTTAGTCGTCAAATGATTACCACAAATTCAGGACAGTCGACAATAAGTTTTAATCAACTCTAGTTGATCGACAAATAACACAATGTTGTTATCTTTTTAAAAGATATACATGCACATATATAAAGTGTTTTACAAAATATCTACAAGACAAAGGCAATCAAGATTGCGAAGAAAAATAAAAGTCTTTCATTAAATCTAAAGCAAAATACATCAAGATTCCTATTCTATTGGTTTCTTCCCCTCTGCTTTTGAAACAGGTTCCTCGCCAACAGGAGGATCGTCTAAAGCATAAGGGGAGTTTATGAAATTAAGATCTTTAAGCATCCTGATGTTCATCACAGATGGTCGATCGAGTAGGTGCTCGGGGCGAGATATCTCAGCATTGGAATGGATATTGTAATCGTCGAGGTATTTGGAAATCAAACACTGAGGGATTGCCCGAGCAGGGATCCAGCTCATGTCGAGTTTGAAGGGTGGCACTGGCAAGTCGAGCAACCCAAATTATGATAATCCCACAAGTAGTGACCTTGTTTCAGTTGCAGTACACCCAAGGCATTCAACCACCCCTGTTTGTAACCTTCATTATTCGCATTTTGGATCCGATCATCTAAATGGTAGAGAGCCTCATTGTAGCCTGCCATCCAGAATTCTCTGGGTTGCTTGTGGAATTGATATGTCAATTTTTCCAGCTGTTCGTGAAGATTTTTTATAAAGAGTTCTTTATTCTCCAAGGCAGACTTCTGTGCAGAAAGTTGCTCGTCCAGATTCCGGATCTTCTTAGACATCTCAGCCAATGCCTGGTTCTTTGCCATCAGTTGGAAGGCCTAGTTCTCCTGAGCAGATTGAGTTCTCTGTTCCTCGACAGTAATCCAAGCAGCTCTTGCTCGTCCCCGAGGAGCTCTTGCTCGTCCCTGAGTAGATGTAGAGGGGCCAGCTCTCTTCAAGGTCTCCAATTCGTCTCTCAGATTGGAATTTTTGACCTCCAAGAAGGAGAATCCCTCATCGTTCATAGGGACCAGAGCATTTGAGGTGGAAGCTACAGACTTCAACTGAGATACCTCTCTTTGTAGGTTATTATTTTCTTGCTCCAACAACTCAGCTATCTATCTGTGCTCTTCGACCTTGGTCTTCAAAGTTCTCTCTCTCACATTATAAGCAGCGAGCAACTTGTCATACCCCTTATCAGCACTGAGTTGCTGATACTTCTTCTCGTATACCTCATGCAAAAGGGCAGTATATTCCTTATATTGTTGTTGAAGCTCTTCAAGAGTTCCTTGGAGATCCTCAATCATTTCATAATATGCTACACTGTTAGCCACTGCACGGTCGAGAAGGCATTTCAAATACTGGTAGGCTTCAATTGCTTGCTCTGAAGCACCTTGACCGAGGATGTCAATGATTTGTGCTGCACTCATATCTGTATGACAAGCTTTGAAGTATTCATTGCATTGCCTCAATAATTTTGTATCATGAGCAGACAATAATTCCATCCTGGCCATAAACTAGTAAAGGAAGAGAAAGCAAGAATCAATAAGAGTGCGCTCAGAGCATCAATAGTATGCATAATCAAAACTTCAAATTTTATTACATCATAAAGGAGAAGTACAGAGTTCAGAGTTACATTTGATGAAGAAAAATAAACAGAAAAATCCAAACAACTCTACACCTTTTCCTTGTCTACCAAAACTTTCTCGGGAGGCTGGGATGAGGAGGTATGTTGCTCGGATGGTACAGAGGGTTGTTCGGGGGGTGCTGAAAGATGATCGGATGAGATAAGGGGTAGTTGAAGTTGCTCGCCGATGGACTGGATAGCTGGGGGATGAGGAATTTGATCTCCCATCACTATGGAGGATTCCTCAGAGGCAGCTTCGTCCTCTTCTTCTTCTTTAGGAGTTGGATGGGGGCCCGAGATGTGTCGCTGAAACAGGTCAGAATTTTCATCAACCTTCACCTCGTGTAGAGCAGCGACCCAGCCATCCCTAAAGTATTTGTGGCTACCATATTCCATTTGTGACATCATAGCAACCAGACCCTTATTCCACCCCTTATCCCAGCCAGCACTGAAGGACTTTTTTACAGCCAACTTCCTTTTCGCCTTCTTCGAGGAAAGATTCTCAGAGAGAAGATCCTCAGCAGCCTTCAGTTTATTCTCCACTTCTTCCTTCTGACGACTTACTTTTCGAAGTTGACCCAACTCTTCCTCAGCAGTTTTGAGCTTAATTTCAAGCTCCTCAGCATTTTTGAGCTTCCCTCCGAGCTCTTTATTCTTCTCCTCCAAGTCCTTTATTTTCTTCTCCAACCCCTTGGAGACCTCGACAACCTGATCTTTCTCCTGTTTCAATGGAATTAAGCTTCTTCTCCCAAGTAGCTTTATCATCATCATAATTCTGACGAGAATCCTTCAGAGACTGCGTCAGACCCACCAAAGCTTCCTCTACACCAGACGAGGAGCTTGAAGCTTTAATAGCTTCATCCTTCTTCAAAATTGTATTAAAGCAGGTTACCAACTGTGAAAAGAAAACGATAGCAAGTCAGTGCATAGATATAAAAAGGGAAAAATGAAAGTTGAGGACAATGATACTTACAGAAGCAATATGATGAGAAGCTAATGTGGTAACCATGTCCTAAGAAAGATTTTCTTCAATACCTTGGATCTCAGGAATGATCCAAGACTTCACCGAGCTCATGGCAGAGCTCGGGGGAATAAAAGTGGGAACACCACTTTCAGTAGATGGGGGCTGAACGATGGATTCAGCCAAATTGATCGAGGAGATTTTCTTCAGCCTCCTCAGAGGAGCATCAACAGTCTCGACTAACGATGTAGTCTTAGTCGGAGAGATAACAATAACCTCGCTTGAAGCAGCGACTTTGCTCGGAGCCACTGGGGTCTTCTCGGCAATCTTCACAGGAGCAGTCGGAGGAGGCGCATTGATTTTTCTTGTCCCTTCCTCTGGGACATCATGTTTGCTTCTCTTTGCCTCTCCAGCAACAGAGGCAAATTTCTCGAAGATGACAGGAGCTCTTTTTTTCTTCATTCTTTCACTCAGAGGGATATGAGACTCAGGTGAAGAACTTGCAGAAGTAGGTACTGGTTCTACCTCACTTATCACCGGACGAGCAGTAAAAGATGAGGTGTAACTCTTATACTGCAGCAAATATGAAGCTGACCTGATATTCTCATCAGCAACAGTCTGATGCAAACCCCAGATAAGTTTCAGATGTTTTAAATTAACTTCTGTCTCTTTTGGAGATCTTCTTTTGCTGTCAACTGCAAATAAATGAAAATTAAAATATCAGCGACACATTTTATCAAACACAAAGGAAGCATAATTTCAAAAATAAAATAAAATAAAAACAACCTATCCCATTGCCATAGGGAGGGCATCTAGGACCCTGGTACACATCATTTCCAGTTAGTGGAGGGTGTTGCCAATTTTTTATAACAACACCATGCTCGAAGTAATCCCTATTGGAATCTGGGAGATTGACCACTAAAGCTCTATTTAAAAATCTAGTTTTCAAATAAAAAGTATTGTCACCAACAGACCATCTATAACAAAACATAATTTCTGGAATTACTATACGAGTGCCATGAATTTGATTTAATCTATTGATGATGCTAGAATTAGCACCACCAGGTGAGGTGTTTTCAAGCTCAATCTAAGAACAACAATGGCAACATAGTTACATAAAAGGTAGGAGAAGGAGATGAGGAGAAGAGGAGAGAGCACCATGATATAAGGGGTTCAGCCTTAATTGTCCTACGTCCACTGTGTGTGTGTGAATAACCTCACTGTAATAAGGCACTAATGGTCATGGATACAATCTCTCAAGCTTTCTCTCTCTACTGTGTATCTAGACAGAGTTTCATCTAGGGTTGAATATCTGGGATCCTTTGCAAGGTAGAGGATGACCTCTATATATAGTACCTAGGGGGTGTAATGTACCCCCCATGCATGCAATGAGCATCTGTGTGTTTGCCTCACCAATATGGGAAAGCCATCTGTCACTGTCACATGTAGAGAATGATGATGCAATATTCTCCCCACGTGTGGGGAATAATCTTGTTATAACTGGTTTGTGTCCACGTGCCCTTATCCAAATGTCAGGAGATGCTCGGCTATCGCACTTGGTGTATGACCTCGGCCTGGGAGAGGCCGAGGTTGGTAAGTCTAGGTGTTTATTCAGTCCGAGTATTCCATGGAGGTCTCGGCCTAACCCCAGCCGAGATAATGGACAAGGTCGGCCTGAGACGAGGTTGAGCTGGAGTGTTTGGAGTATCGACTAATGTCTTGATGAGGTTGCTGGTGGCTTCCTGCGAGCTCGGCCTATGTCTGGCCGAGGTTTCCATTCCAAGGTATACGAGAATGCTGCTGATCCTTGTGATGTCCCTTGGAGAGGCTCATGGTAGTGTCGTCCTGGGCTGACCTTGCTATGGCCGAGGGCTGATATCGCGTGTCCAAGACATGTCTAACTTCCGCCATAATCTCGGCCGAGGTTGGTGCCTCTAGGCCGAGGTCACACTTGGGAATATCAACCACCACCCAGCCCTTAGTCATATGTGAGAGCAGGTGACTAGGGGATTATCACACCTCCGAGGCCTGTCTATTACGAGCCAATGTTTGTTTGACACTTGTCCAATGCTGAAGTATGCTTGCTTGGTGGGCGTGTGCTTTTAGCCGTCCTTTGGGGCTCCCAAGGCAATGATGGGCCTTGGGAATTGCGCCTGTATATTTAAACCCTATTTCCCTTCTTTCTTCTTCACTTCTCTAGTTTCCAGCCAAACTCGTTCCTGCAGCTTTCTCTCTCTAGAAAGATCTTTGTTGAGGCTTTTGGAAGGTGGTTTTTCACGTCTTCTCGTCTCCTCCTTACTATTTCATCCTCAGGTAACCTTCGCCATACTTTTTCCTTCATTTTTCCTGCAAGTCTCCTTATTTTCGCATTTTCCAGTGAGTTTTTGAGTTTTTCGGTGAGACCACCATTATTTCAGGCGAACAATTCTTGCCACATTTAGGTAGTTTGATCTTTTACTGCTTTACTTCACTAGCCAATCTTATTTGTAGTTTTAGGAAGTCTCCTAAGTGTAGTGTCAGCCCCTGATGCTCAGACCCTTATATCAGCTTCTTGAGGAGTTCTTCTCCCTTAGAGAGAAGACTTTAGAAAAGATTAGACAAATAGAAAGAGCACAGGAGGAGGCTCGTAGGTCACAAGAGTTTCCCATTAGACCCATCTTTCCACCACCTCTGAAGGTGATATATCCTGACCACCCAGAGTTTTTTTATCAGATAGAGGTTCCTGCTGATCCCATACCGATGTCTGAGTCTGAATCTTCTACCTCGGACCCCATGTCTGTGGATTCCTTTCAGGAGGCCATGGACTTCACACCTTGGCCTGATCAGGCCGAGGTCTCCAGCCGAGCCTCATCCCATAATAGCTCAAGCACCTCAGCCTCTTCCTCAGAGGTTGAAATTATTGAGCCAAGTGTGGCTATACCACCCATACTTGACGCCATCCCTCTGTCGGTCGTCACTGGGGCAGAGTTCGCTCAGAGGTTCCCGAGTAACCCATCAACATCTGCTCCGATCGATGTTGAGTTGGATGATGATGATGAGGTTGAGAGCGATGTCGACGTCTCTGAGGCGGCCGAGATTGAGAGTACTATTACTGAGGTAGACCTTTTCTGCTTCAGATATCTGTATTCTATCAGTCCCTCAATAAAGCTTAGGAGACCTCTGAGGGAGGAGAGGGCTTATCATGGCCGAGACAGTGAGATCTGCCTGTACGAGCAGATGTTCAAGTTGGGGTTTCTTCTGCCCACTCACCCCATTATCAAATCCATCCTTTCTTATATCAATTTGGCCCCCTCTCAACTATCCCCTAATGCCTGGAGAGTCATAATAGGGGCCATAGTCTTATGGAAGGCTGTCCACCACTCAGACCTTCCAGTTCAGGTCTTCGCAGGTTGCTATGTCCCTTCCTCGGCCAAAAATCATCCGAGCTACTACCATTTTGTAGCTCGGAAGCCTCAGAAGAAAATGCTTCAAGTAACTCAGACTTCCAACCATAACTGGAAGCCTCGGTATTTCTTTGCTTCTGGGCCATGGGAATTTGGCCCATGTGTTCCCTCATCTATTCTAGAGCCGAGGATGCCCCTGAGGTGGGGTAAAGTCACAATGTCTGCGAGGGCTGACCCTGGCCTGAGCCCATCAAACCTTCAGAAGGTGAAAGCCCTTCAAGATCAGGGGGTACATGGTCTGTTCGTCAGGTTCGAGCACTTGATGACTCCCCACTACCTCTCTGGGACAGGTCTAGGTGGAAGTCGCCTTGCCGAGCTTGGTAAACATTTTTGTTTCAAGTTGAACCTCTGAGTTTATTCATGTCTGATTATCTAACTCAAATCTACTAATTTTTTGCAGAGCGACCACAGGATATTTCGGACGATCTTTGGGAGATGGCTGCACCCATCTTGACGAGACTTACTAAGAAAGCAAGCCTTAACGCTCCTCCCCCAGCTCCCTCTGCCTCTAAGCCCCAGGCCACAAAGAAGAGGGTTCCAGAAGGTCATGCCCCTGAGGATCAGAGGCCGAAGAAGAAGACTGCTGACGCTGCCATCCCCATTACTTTAGTTGACGCCCTGTCGGCTCTTCTAGATCAGTTGAAAATAACTGACAGCATAGTCGGCCACAGTCTTCAAGCCCTAGATGCCTTCGGCTCTGCAATGACAAAGGCTGACAAACGCTTCTTCAGGTCACTGGACACCCCATTGCTGGTTGAATTCGGCATTCACAGATCCATTCAGGTATGACTTGATCTTTATGATTGTTCTTCACCCCAAGTGCAACATCGGATTGTTATTCAGCTCATTCATGATCACAAAATATGCAGGGCCTGGCAGCTATGCACCACTTATCCAACTGGACTCTGAGGAAATTTCCCCTCATCCAAAAGGGTCAAGAGGCCGAGAAGGTACAGAGCACTCTGAACGCAGAGATTGAGCGCCTCAAATCTGAGCTGAAGGATTCTGAGAAGAAGGTGAGGGGGCTGGAGAAGGACATCTCCCAGCTTGGTAAGGATCATGCTGCAGCTCTGAAGGCTGAGGATGATGTTCTGCAATAGAAGGTCAACTCAGCTGTTAGGGCAGCCCTCGATGATGCCTTTGAGAAGATAACCTCTGACTACAAGTCCTCTGACGAGTTTATGAGCTTCTGCTTTGAATAACTTGAAAGAGGTATGAAAGCTACTATTAAATGGGATGATGTCAAGGAGAGGGATCACTACACCAAAATGGGCAAATTGTCACCTTTCAGCCGGCCAGCCTTGTTAAGGTCATTGACCGTGACAAAAAACACGCGTTTTATGTCACGGTCATTGACCTTGACACGACCGTGACAACTAATTGTCACGGTCAATGACCGTGACAAACCCGTGACAAATTTAATTGTCACGGACTTGTCACGGTCATTAACCGTGACAATTCTTTAAATAATTGTAACGGTCAATGACCTTGACACGACCGTGACAACTTTTCCAGCAAAAACCCTTTCCCCCTTCTTTTTTCCCTCCCACCGTTCCCTCCCTCTCTCTCTCTCTCTCGATGCTTCTCTCTCTCTCTCTCTTTACTTTCAGGTCCATTTTCTCTCTCTCTCTCTCTTCCATTTATATATATATTTGTGTGTATGTGTATATATATGTGTGTATGTGTGTGCGTGTGTGGGGGGTGGGGCAAGGTGGGCGGGGTGGGGCAGGGTAGGGGAGGGGGTGGTGGAGGGGGGCAGGGGTGGGGTGGGGTGGGGTGGGGTGTGTGTGTGTGTGTGTGTGTGTGTGTGGTGTGTGGTGGGGGAGGGGGTGGTGGAGGGGGGAGGTGGTGGTGGAGGGGGGCAGGGGGTGGGGTGGGGTGGGGGGTGTGTGTGTGTGTGTGGTGGTGTGTGGTGGGGGAGGGGTGGTGGAGGGGGGCAGGGGGTGGGGTGGGGTGGGGTGTGTGGGCCTATGCATAAAGAAGTACCACAATATCTTAATGTTAGGGTTTGACACTGAGAAACTTATGGTATAAAGGTATTGAAAAGAAATCATCATATACTAAGAAAATTGACAAATTAAAGTTAGATAAATCAAGGACTAATGGTGGTCCATATTTCAGTTTGGAAATGTAAGATCTACCGCATCTGAATCTAGGAAGAAATGACACTGAGAAACTTATGGTATAAACAATTAAAAAAATGGGCGTATGCCGCCTATTTGTGAGCATATGATATTCTTTAGTAAAAGGCAAAATAGTAGTTCATTGTGTGCTCATTGTGTGGCTGCATCAATCTACAATACACTACATAACTAAAAGTTCAATAAAAAAAGCCGAGGACTTGCTTTATCTACACATAAGCATGATATATACTCCAAACAACTGATCTCTTTATTTATCTACACATAAGCATTGAACAATGGTTAACCTTAAAACTAAAATAAACAGAGTATAACTTGATAAACCCAGTACCAAATAATTATATTTAAAATTCCACATCTGATCATAAAAACTAAAGTAAGAGTGAGACAAATACAAACAAAAGATACAATCATGTCTCCCTTTAGATTCCAACATCTATTTCCATGCACACAAATACACACATTTCAAACTCGTGAAAAAACTACAAAAAGTGCAACATAATGCATATGTTAAGTGAAAAATATAGTCATAACTTGTGCTTATGGAACTATTTTAGTTGGTGCACAAACTAACGGTCAAAGTAATAGTATATAATTCCAACATTTCAAACTACTTGAACATCACAAATGGATACGAACTTAAAATATAAATTGAGATAACCTTAGAATCTAATTAGGCTAAAAATATAATGGCATCAACTAACATATATACACAACAATAAAAGTAGACATCAATTTTATAAATAATTGGTAATAGTTGGATAATAATTGGATAATAAACATCGGGAGGGGGTGGGGGTGGGGGTGGGGTGGGTGGGGTTTTGAATATTATTTACATTCAAAATAAATAATTGATAATAGTTGGATAATAATTGGATAATAATTGATATTTTCATTCAAAATAAATATTTCATTCAAAAATATTGGATAATAATTGATATTTTCATTTAAATTGATAATAATTTTATTCATGAAATTAATTCAATAGGTAAAACCCATGATAATGAAATTTATGCTACAATTATAATTATCTCATGTCATAATTTTATTGATAAACAATATATGTAGTTGCCACAGTCGTGGTGGGGGGAGGGGGTGGGGGTGGGGTGGGTAGGGATGGGGTGTGTGTGTGTGTGTGTGTGTGTGTGTGTGCGTAGGCGCGTAGGTGTGCGTGTGTGTGTGGCGGTGGGTGGGGGTGGGGGTGGGGGTGGGGCACCCATTTAATAACTCTGTAAATATTTGGAAAAAACATAATATTACAAAATTGAAACGAAATGGTATTGACGGAACTTACACATACGTTATAATATAGACGGAACATTTTTTTATCTGTACTATTAATTCAATTAGGTAAAACGAAATGTGTACTATTAACATTTTTTTTTTATCTGTACTAATAACATTTTTTTTACAGCAAAAATGTCTCCTTCAGATGTTAAGGCGAAGATGATGATGCTGTTTATGATGATGTCGTCTGGGTTCGGTGGTAGCGGAGGCGACGAGGGCTCCTCCGCCCCTAGGATCCCCAAATATGGAAAATTTGGGATTACCGTCGAAAACAAGTCGGAGCTTTTAGCGAGATCCCTCGAGCTGCTAAAGACGGTCATCGGCCCGGGGTTTATGAGTTGGAAGGAGGTGCCGTATGAGCTCAAGTTAGCTGTTTGGGAGGCACTATGGTTAATATTTATATGAATATTTTAATTTATATTTATATTTATATTTATTCGCAACTAACATTGTATTTGTTCGACAAGAACAATTCAACTTGGATCCAAAGCTACGCGATTCCGTCTTGGAGCAGTTGAGGGAGCAACACAAGACGTGGAAGAAAAATATGCGGACACGGTACTTTGGAAAAACACGAGAGTCCATTTTATAATGGCGCGGATCCGTCCCGCCCAAGGAGCCGATCTCATTGGCACAATGGCAAAAGTTCATTGACAATGAGATCGAGGATCGACAATTGGCATCTCGCCAATCGGGGAGGGAAAATCGGGCTAAAAAGACGGACGTGCACTACTCCGGCCGGACCTCTTACGCTGAGGTGGAGCATAGGATGCAGGTAAGATTTAATTTATCTATAACTACAGAAATATATTATTGGATATTATTTTACTTTGCGGGGCCGATACTAATTTTACTTTACTTTATTTTATTTCAGGGGGTAGGGAGTGGGCCAGGGGGTAAGCCACATAGGCTCGATACTTATGTGTCTCTTCGGACGAAGAAAGGGAAGGACAAGGAGGTGTCCCCGAGCGTCGCGGCCACGATTGTAAGTAATCCAACAGTTTAATTATTGTTAATTACGTTATAATTTTTTAGTTTACTTATTTTACTAATCATGTGCTTTTTGTCGTTTCAGGCAAAGCTTAAAGAAGTGCATGAGTCGCAGTCTGATGCCGACAAGGCATCTTTGTCCACAGACGCACTCAGCCAAGTGCTTGGCTCTGATCGCAAAGGGAGGACAAGGGGAGTGAGCTCGCGGGTGGCCAAATCTAGGATCATCGGATTGGAGACGAGCGGCACCGGGTTGGCTCGAACGGTGGATTCACACGACGCGAAGCTGTCCCGTTTGGAGGCGACGGTCCAAGATATGTACGCATTCATGAAGCGTACGTTGGGTGGAGACCGTAAAGGGAAAGGGAAAGGGAAGGAGAAGGCAGTGGAGGAGGAGGTGCGGGAGGAAGAGGCGCAGGATGACGAGGATGTGGACCTCGCTGCTTCATCACCGACACGTTCGTACTTCGACGATCCACTTCCCTATTTGACGCCCTCCAACAGACCATTGTCGACAATTGGTTGGCCGAGCGTGTTCATATTGGACGTATTTGATGGCCAGCGGATAGGGCGGGGGTTGAGGGACCCGAATATCGTCGAGGGTGGAATAGTCCATGGACGTGTGCTTCAAGAGATGGAGTCCAGGGTGCTCGTCACGCATGTCATACCCGGGAAGGAGAACTCCCTATTGTGGTTGCGCGAACAATGCGGCAAGACGTATATTAGTGGGTGCGTCAATTCGTATGTCTTGTGGCCTACTCACCTCCTCAGTTTTATCCAAGACATGTAGTAACATTATTTTTAAGTTTGTCCATTTTAATTATATTTGGATTATATCGTCATGTATATTGTTTTTACTTTGAATATTTGGATTATATCGTCATGAATATATATTTGCATTATCTTTAGTTTGTGTTGGATATATGATGCTTGGAACAGGTACAACGTTGCTATAACAGGTACAAATATACTGCTGGGCAGTGGCGGTGGCCATACTGCCCAGAAGATTTTTTTTAAATTCTGCCCAGAATTGTCACGGTCATTGACCGTGACAAGTCCGTGACAAAAGTTGTCACGGACGTGTCACGGTCATTGACCATGACAATTCTGGGCAAGAGGGGTCACGGTTATGTCGTGACAAACGTGTCACGATCATTGACCTTGACACGACTGTGACACAAAACGCGAGTTTTGTGTCAAGGTCAATGACCGTGACACGACCGTGACAAAAAAAGTTGTCTCGCCTCGAAATGCCACGGTCATTGACCTTGACAAGTTGTATTTGTCAAGGTCAATGACCTTGAAAAATGGGCAGATTTGGTGTAGTGGATGCTGGTACTCTGAAAGCTTCAGATTTTGTAGGCCTCGGCTTTGCCGATCCCCAGTTTGCCCAGGCCCTTCAGGAGGTGGAGGAGGAGGCTGCCGCGCCTACCGAGACTGCCACATTGGACGGCACTGAGGTTGAAGGGGTAGACCATCATGATGAGGTGGCATGGTGACCAATGTTGTCCAGCCTAACCAAGCCGAGGATATCAACATTCCCCCCTCAAACCCTTAGATAATTTTTGAATCATTGTTTGTAACCCATAACATTTTGAAACTTGTTATGTAATCCTTGATCATCTATTATTTCTGAATGTATCAACCTCTGAGGAGGATCATCCTTACTTACTTTTATTGAATGTCATCTGATGTTTTCGCTCTTAGTCTTGTTGCAATGATATCTTGTTTAAACTTAATCGATGGTCTGACCTCAGATGTTATCCCCATAATTAATCTCACCAAATTAATGATGTTAAGGGTCTGAGGTCATCCCATTATGGTGTCTGACCTCAGACCTCGTCACCACTGAATGATGTTTTTAAGGGTCTGAGGTCATCACCTAAGATGTTATCCCCATAATTAATCTCACCAAATTAATGATGTTAAGGGTCTGAGGTCATCCCATTATGGTGTCTGACCTCAGACCTCGTCACCACTGAATGATGTTGTAAGGGTCTGAGGTCATCACCTAAGATGTTATCCTCATAATTAATCTCACAAAATTAATGATGTTAAGGGTCTGAGGTCATCCCATTATGGTGTCTGATCTCAGACCTCGTCACCACTGAATGATGTTGTAAGGGTCTGATGTCATCACCTAAGATGTTATCCTCATAGTTAATCTCACCAAATTAATGATGTTAAGGGTCTGAGGTCATCCCATTATGGTGTCTGACCTCAGACCTCATCACCACTTAATGATGTTGTAAGGGTCTGAGGTCATCACCTAAGATGTTATCCTCATAATTAATCTCACCAAATTAATGATGTTAAGGGTCTGAGGTCATCCCATTATGGTGTCTGATCTCAGACCTTGTCACCACTGAATGATGTTGTAAGGGTCTGAGGTCATCACCTAAAATGTTATCCCCATAATTAATCTCACCAAATTAATGATGTTAAGGGTCTGAGGTCATCCCATTATGGTGTCTGACCTCAGACCTCGTCACCACTGAATGATGTTTGTAAGGGTCTGAGGTCATCACCTAAGATGTTATCCTCATAATTAATCTCACCAAATTAATGATGTTAAGGGTCTGAGGTCATCCCATTATGGTGTCTGACCTCAGACCTCGTCACCACTGAATGATGTTGTAAGGGTCTGAGGTCATCACCTAAGATGTTATCCTCATAATTAATCTCACCAAATTAATGATGTTAAGGGTATGAGGTCATCCCATTATGGTGTCTGACCTCAGACCTCATCACCACTGAATGATGTTTGTAAGGGTCTGAGTTCATCACCTAAGATGTTATCCTCATAATTAATCTCACCAAATTAATGATGTTAAGGGTCTGAGGTCATCCCATTATGGTGTCTGACCTCAGACCTCGTCACAACTGAATGATGTTGTAAGGGTCTGAGGTCATCCCATTATGGTGTCTGATCTCAGACCTCGTCACCACTGAATGATGTTGTAAGGGTCTGAGGTCATCACCTAAGATGTTATCCTCATAATTGATCTCTGACCTAAGAATGAAGCAAGAACTGTGATGGGAATTGATCTTTATTAATAACCTATTCATAATAAGATGGTACATTTACATAAAACTCTATGCAACATCATAAGTAATATCTCTTTAGGTGATCAGCATTCCATGGGTTAGCGAAAGGTTCTCCTTCTAGGTTTTCAAGCCTGTAGGTACCAGGCACAACCTCTTCTGTCACTTTGTAGGATCCATGCCAGTTTGGGTGAAGGTTATTTTCTTTCTGTAGGGTCTACTTTAGCACTAGGTCTCCCTCTGGTTGTAGAATTTCGTTGCCCTCTGATGGTAGGCTGCTTGTCTGACCTCTGCGTCCTCTCTTCTTTCTTCGATAAGATCTAGGTCTAGCCTCCTCTCTTCCCCATTATTGTCAGGGTCATAGGTCTGAATCCTATGAGTTGGGAGCCCTACCTCCGTTGGTATGACGGCCTCTGAGCCATGTGCCAACATGAACGGGGTTTCACCTGTTGGTGTCCTTTTCGTGGTTCTGTAGGCCCATAACACAGCGTAGACCTCTTCAGTCCATCTTCCCTTCATATCCTCTAACCTCTTCTTGATTCCATCCAGGATAGTTCTGTTTGTGACCTCGGTCTGACCATTTGCCTGAGGTCGATCGGCCAGGAGATGAAAAGAATTGCTTTATTCCTACTCTTAGGCAATACTTTTCTAAAGAGGAGTTCTTGAACTGGGTCCCATTGTCCGAGATGAGAGTTCTTGGGAGGTCATATCTGCATATGATATTCCTCCAAATAAATTGGAAGGTCTTCTGCTCTATGATCGTTATCATTGGCTCTGCCTCCACCCACTTTGAGAAGTAGTCTATGGCAACTATCAAGAATCTATAATTGTTGGCTTCTCTTGGTAGGGGTCCTACTAAGTCAATCCCCTATACTGCAAATGTCCATGGAGAGGTGATTAACGTCATAGGCTGATGGGGCTGATGAGGAATAGTGGCGAATCTTTGACATTTATCACACCTCTTTACGTAAGCTGCGGCGTCCTTGGACAAAGTTGGCCACCAGTACCCCTGTGTGATGATTCTCTTGGCCAAGGGTCTTCCCCCTATGTGGCTAGAGCAAGAACCCTCATGAACCTCCTGTAAGACACGGGGAAATTCCGTGGGATGCACACATCTGAGGAGAGGCAATAGAAATCCTTTTTTGTACAAGACGTCTCCTATCATCGAGAACTTGGAAGCCCTATATCTCAATTTTCTCCTCTCTAGCTTGGACTCAGGTAGCTCTCCCCCTTTAATATACCTGGTGAGGGGGTCGATCCATGAGTCTCCTAGGTTCAAATTGTGACACGGGTTACATACCTCTTCTTCCTCGATGGTGGCCTTTCTCAAGACCTCAATCGGAATGGTCCTTCTAACATCTGTCTTTATTGCCGAGGCCAGCCTTGCCAATGCATCTGCGTGACTGTTACTTTGTCGAGGCACTCTCTTCAGTTTTGCCTCTTCAAAATATTCTAACAACCTTCTTACCCTCTTCAAGTAGTTGGCCATCCTTTCATCTTTGGCCTCATAGATCCGCAGTACTTGATTGACAACCAACCTTGAGTCGCTGTGGAGTAAGAGTCGCTTTACGCGAAGAGTTATTGCCAATAAGAGACCTGCTATCATGGCCTCATACTCGGACTCGTTGTTTGAGGCCTGGAAGTTGAAACTCAGAGCGTATTCAATGTTCGCACCATCTGGAGCCGAGAGTATCAACCCCGCACCGCTTCCACTGTCGCAGGAAGAGCCATCAACGAAGAGGCTCCAGATGTCTATATCTGATGAAAAGGCTCCTTCTGTCATGACTCCTTGTTTGAAGAGATATTGATCCTCCTCGTCCTCCGCAATTCTGCTCATAACTTTTTTGGATGCGACCTCTTCCAGATCTCGAAAGACACTTGGTGTCGTCTCTTCCTCCTATTGGAAGACACTTGGTGTCGTCTCTTCCTGATTTTAGAAGGCACTGCGGTTTGTCTCTTCCATGCCCCCAGGCCTTTTTTTGCCTCGGCCTCTTCCCATGTGAACTCAGCAACGAAATCTGCGAGGGCTTGCCCTTTGATGGCTGTCCTAGGCTGGTAGGCTAGATCGTACTCCCCTAACTCGATGGCCCAGGTAATCAACCTCTCGGATTTCTCAGGTTTATGCAGGACCTGTCTTAGCGGGGAGTCAGTGAGGACTACCATGGAGTGAGCTTGGAAGTAGGGCTTCATTTTTCTTGAAGCATGTATCAGGGCATAGGCCAACTTTTCCATGCGAGGGTAATTTTGTTCACCCCCTTGGAGGGCTTTACTGTTAAAATACACAGGCCTTTGGATCCCATCGTCTTCCCTTATTATGGTTGCACTGATGGCTGATTCAGACACTGCCAGATACACATATAACTTTTCTCCTGCGACGGGTCGAGATAGCAATAAAGGGGATCCTAGGTAAGATTTGAGTTGGTTGTAGGCTTTTTCACACTCTTCGTCCCATTGGAAGGCCTTTCTTAGAACTTTAAAGAATGGAAGACACTTGTCCATTGCCCTAGAAATAAACCTGTTATGGGCAGCCACTCTCCCCTTGAGTCTTTGGACATCCTTGATACTCCTAGGAGTCTTCATGTCGAGTAATGCCTTGATTTTCTCAGGATTCGCTTCAATTCCTCTCTGGTTAACGATGAATCCCAGGAACTTCCCAGCTCCTACTCCGAAGACACACTTCGTTGGGTTGAGTTTCATTCTGTATGAGTCCATAACATCGAAGGTCTTCTCAAGGTCTGCTACGTGAGTGAAAGCTTTCAAGCTCTTTGTTAGCATATCATCTACATACACCTCCATAGTCTTACCTATTTGCTCTTCGAACATCTTATTAACAAGACATTGGTATGTCGCCCCTGCATTTTTCAGGTCGAAGGGCATCACCTTGTAGTAGTACGTCCCTTTGTCGGTAATGAAAGCCGTCTTTTCTGAGTCTTCCGCATCTATGAAGATCTGGTTGTAGCCTGAATACGCGTCCATGAAGCTCATGAGCTCATATCCTGCCGTTTCATCTACCATCTGATCTATCCGAGGTAAGGGATAGCTGTCTTTTGGGCAAGGTCTGTTCAGGTCAGTGAAATCAACACACATTCTCCACTTCCCATTGGCCTTGGGCACGATGACTGCATTCGACAACCATTCCGGATATGTAACCTCTCTTATAAACTCGGCTTCTTACAACCTTTTGACCTCTTCCCGGATGACATCGTACTTCTCCCTGGAGTAAACTCTTCGTCTCGGTTTGATAGGCTTGGTATCTTTGGTCACGTTGAGCTTGTGACTCATCACCTCAGGGTCGATGCCAGGCATGTCTGTGTGACTCCATGCGAAGACACTCTGCCTCCTTCTGAGGAAGTTTATCAACTCTTCCTTAATTTACGAATTAAGGGCTTTGCCGACCTGGATGGTTTTTTCTGGCTCGTCCTCATTGAGGACGATGGATTCTACCTCTTCCGCGGCCTCTCCCTTCTTCAGTTTCATCTCATCCCTTGGATCAAGAGTATCAATGCTATAAGTGGTGGTTTCCCTCTAATGGGCCTCCCTCTCTTCGGCCTGAAGCACCTTATACCTTTTACTTACTTAAGTCTATATTGTATAAGTGTTCATCTAATTTGGAAATAGTGACAAAATTTATTATTTAACCTAGAATCCAAAGAACCTCGGACTTGTTTACTCTCTAATCCTCTTCAATGATCCAAACAAGGTATAAATTGAATCACACTACACACATTAGAAGTGCATACATGTGTATATATTGCTCATATTGATTGTGTGTTAAATTCCCCTTAAAATATTGTTTTAATAATTTTTTGGGAATTTTTAAACATTTTTAAAATAATGTTTTCTTTAATAAAAGTGTGTTTATAAACTTTGTGTGGTTAAAATGATATTATGAAAAATTAGTTTTTCATTAGAATGTTTGATTGGGTAGAATATCAATGCGCCAAAGACTTTAGGGTGTTGCCTGTAATTAGTTTGGACGCGCGTTTTCCAGCCAATGAAATGCCAACACTTGTCATGCTCTTGTTATCTCATTTGTGTTTGTTTTGTGAGAGAACTGCCTGGTGTAATGTGAATCGTTAGATCAAACCTTATCTATGGTCTGCATGTGTTTTAATACTATCAATGTGTTATCACTGTGGACCAATCACCTTCGTTTTAACCAACCGCTATTTTACCACCCTTGGATCAAGTCAATATAAGGAAGACTGAATCTCAACCGTTGATTGCTATCAGCGATCCTGAACCTTCCTTGGCTCCTATATAAACCCTCTCATTCTCAGCATTTTAAGACTTTTGGCAGTCATCTAAATTGAGAGAAAAAAGAGAAGAGAGAAGTGAGAGAGAAGAGAGAAAAAAAGAAAGAAGAGAGAAAGGGAAACTGAGTTAGAGAAACCCTAACCCTAACCCTAAACAACTTCAAACCATATTCAAACCTTCGTACTTTAAGAAATCCAAACACAACCTTGAGTGTTTGAGAGAGATTGGTGTTACTGGTTTGATCGTTTGTAGCTGTAACCTCTTGATCTGTGATCTTGTTACCAACTTAGACATTTTGGTGAGATCTGTATTTCTTCTTTCATAAAAATCTTAGATCTACACTATTGCATGTTATATATCACTAGATCTGCATATTTGTTTCTCGTTTTAAGAAAATATTTGTTGATTTAGATCTGTAAATATTTTATGTTTTCTGTTCTTATGAAACTTAACCTTGACCTAGTTGGATTCTCACTTGGAGGTTTTCAATCTCTAAAAGCTTTTTCAAAAACTGAGATTGATTAAGATCTTGACTGATTTTGAAGCAAGATATCCGTGGAATTTGGGATAGATTAAAAGGTCAAAAGGTTCCAAGTTTTGTAAGAAAGAAAGAAAAGAAAATCACAGCATATAGTCTTTATATGTAATTTTCTAGGACTGTCTGTACAAACTAAGTGTGTGTGAGTTCATGCATGTGGATAGAAATCACATCACAAACACTTGACACACTACCACACTGAAAGTGTTGGGTATAAGATCAAAGATTATTGAGTCGACGAAAAGAAAGCTAAAGCAAAGTGGAAGTTATCAAACTGGAAGAACACCATCAATAATCAGATCTACAAAGAAGTTAGAAGGAAACCAAGTGGGGTATATTCCTAAACTTAGAATAGGCTGAGTTGTGTGCATGTATGTTGTATTGCTTGTAACTGCTATTTGTTTTTAGTGGATTTTTACTTTCGTGACTTAGAAGTCACCGTGGATGTTTCCTCTATTGGGAGAGATTTTACCACGTTAAAAATAGTGTGTTCTGATTATCTTCATCTCCTCATCTCATTCTATAGTGTGCTGATATTTTGAAACTATCTTAGTTTTAAAACTGATTACAAAGTCTTGGTTATTCTCGAACATAAGTTTTTGTAAATACATCTTGTTGTTTATCATTTTTATTTTCAAAAGAAAAGTGTTTCTTCAACAAACAACTCGGAGTTGCCTATACAGTTTAATCATTGTATTAAACGACATTAGTAACGTTTTTCAATTGGTATCAGAGCCCTGTAAACTTTTATTTCAAAAAGGATCTTGTGTTTCTGAAATCGTTTTCAGAAAATCTTAACTATGGACGAGAAGAATGAAAGGTTTGGTAATCTGTCCAGACCTCCACTCTTTGATGGAAACAACTTTGCTTACTGGAAAGTAAGAATGGTTGCCTTCATCCAAGGGACTTTAGGAGATGATGTCTGGGACATTATTGAAAATGGATATACTTATCCTACTAAACCAACCACTGAAGGAAGTGATGAGAGGGTAAAGAAAATCTTAAGTGAGTTTACCCAAGAAGAGAAAACAATTTCTCGTAATAACAATAAAGGAAAGAATGCCATCTTTATGTCTATTAATGAGTATGAGTTCAAGAGAATCTCATCTTGTGCCACTTCCAGGGAAGCTTGGGACACATTAATCACTGCCCATGAAGGAGACTCAAGAGTTAAAGCTGCTAAAACTCAAATGCTTACCCAGTAGTACAACTCTTTAATTATGTCTGACTCTGAGACTTTTGATGACTTTTATATGAACCTAACTGATATAGTTACTAAGTTGCATGCTAATGGTATAACATATGATAGGAATGAGATTGTTTCTAAAATCCTAAGATCATTACCACAAAAGTTTGACAGCAAGAGGTATGCTATTGAGGAGATGAGTGATCAAAACCTCACCCCTGAGTTACTCAGTAGCAAACTTAGGACTGTGGAAATGGAATTAGACTTTAAGAAACAATTAAATCAGTCTCAAAGAAAACAGCCCAACTCTAACTTGAGTTTTTCTTCCAAGATATCTAAACTTGAGACTAATTTGACCAACTGTGACTCTGATGAGGAGTGTGATATAGACAAACTAGATAATCATATTGCCTTAATGTCCAAACAATTTAAGAAAATTGTTAAATTTATAAACAAAGAGGCATCTAAACAAGGCAAGCCTAATTATCCAACTGTGTCTAATCCCAAACCTCATGAGAGAGGTCATGACAAACATCCTAAGGACAACAACTTCGGACCTAACAGAGATCTTAAAAAGATTGAATGTTTTAGATGTGGGAAACTAGGTCACATTGCTCACGATTGCAGAGTTAATCTGAATAAAACCAACACACACAATAGAGCCAATGTCTGTAAAACTTGGGATGATTCAAGTGACTCTGATGAAGAGGAACTTGAGTCATCTAATGTATTTGACCCTTGCATGTCCTTTTTTGCTAAGATCATTTACAATGATGATATGCCTGTGTGTGATAATGATACCTCTACTCCTGCTTTTGTGAATACTGCTTTGACTGGCCTAGATGCCTTGTTAACTGAAAATGTTGCTAGCTCTAGTTCCGTGTGTGTGAGTCAAAGAGATCTCGATAACGACGATGTAAATGGGTGCATGAGTACTAAAACTGAATCGTTAGGGGTCACTGAACACACTTCACTTAGCGACTCAGACACAGATGACCTCTCAGATATTCATACTTTGTATGCTAAAACTCTCAAAAAATGCACTAGACTGGAGAAGACTGTTAGAGACCTGACTAAGAAATTAGATGATCTAAGTCTTATTGTGCAGCTGAATGCCGAAGAGTACACTAACCAGTGTCTGACACATCAATCTGAAATTAAAACTTTTGATAAAAAATTGAAAGAGTTGACCAAAACTAATGAAACCCTGGAAATGAAATACAAGGGAACATTATTAGAATTGGAGGAAGCGAAAACAAAGACAGCAACTGTTTTTAAAAAAAATTATAAGTTTGAAAACAATTCAAATTGTTTCACTGACTTTGTTGTTGACTCTAAGACCAATTCTGATGATAGAACCAGTATTGGTTTCTGCCCTAAGAATAAACCACAAACGAAAAATCTTGAACCTATTAAGTTTGTGTCTGGGGGTAAAAGACCAATCGAAACATGTCCATATTTTCATTTTATTAAAAAGGAATATGATCAAAAGAAACAACAGAAAGACATTGGAGAGTCTAGTAACTCTAAGGCTGACAGTACACTTGAGACTAAATACGTCTTTCCTTTGATCAGAAAGGCTGAATCTACCTTTAAAACCATACCTCCTAGGAATAAGACTTCTGAACAGAATCCTGTTAAACCCATCTTTAGAAGTTTCCCTAAGGAAGTACATCCCTCAAGCAATCAATATTGCTCCTACTGTGACGTTTATGGTCATTCATTTGAAGGTTGTTATGCTAGGCGTCTAAACACCCCTGTGTATAACACTCCTGTTTACAAGAACTTTAACTACTCTAGGCAAAATCGTAACCATTATGTCCTTCCAAGACAACCGGACAAGAACTCTAACTACAGGAATAGAAAGACCAAAACTAAGAGTTCATTTAAGATAAAGGCTCCCAAAAACTTTCCTAAACCAAAAGCTCAACTTTTCCACAAAAATCAGTTTGTTGCACCAAATGTTTTTCGATAAAAAGCTGCTTCTCGAAAATTTTATCAAATGAGAGCGAACTTGCGCAAAATTAAAACTAGAGCTATTTGGGTTAGAAAAGATGATCTTTTACCCCAAATTAAGTGTAACATTGTCATCACTGCCTTAAAAGCTGAACACACTTCATCTGGTTGGTATTTAGATTCAGGATGTTCCAAACATATGACAGGAGATGAAACCAAACTCTTAAACAAAACCAGATTTGCTAGAGGTAAAGTAGTTTTTGGCGATGGAGTTTCATCCCAGATCATAGGTAAAGGAACCCTAAAAGAAGAGGGAATGCCTGTTCTGGAAAATGTACTTTTAGTTAAAGGCCTTAAAGCCAACCTCCTAAGTATATCATAATTTTGTGACTCTGACCATACAGTTACCTTTTCAAAGAACAATTGTAAAATTCTAAATGATAAAGGTGAATGCATCATTACTGGATTTAGAACACCTGACAAGTGCTATACTGTCAAGACTAGTTCTGAAACCTGTAACATTGTCAGAATGGATGACAATGAAATCTGGCATAATCGTATGGGTCACCTAAGTTATGATATCCTTGGTAGATTGTCTAGTCAAGAGATTGTTAGAGGAATTCCTAAAATTAAACCTATTTCCAATGTTGTCTGTGGTCATTGCCAGGAAGGAAAAATAGTTAAGACTTCGCATAAAAAGGTTAAAGACATTCTCACCTCTAGACCTCTAGATCTCATCCACATGGACTTTATTGGTCCCTCTAGAACTGTTAGACTTTGTGGACACAGTTATATCCTAGTCATGGTTGATGACTTTACACGATTCACTTGGGTTGCCTTCTTGAAACATAAATCTGACACGTTTCAGACATTTTTGAAAATTTTACTAAGAATTGAAAATTAGAAGGACACACAAGTCGATCGCACTCGTAGTGATAGAGGGGGAGAGTTCATAGACACGGGAATAGTTGAATATTGTGACTACAACGGTTACAAACACGAATTCAGTGCCCCCAAGACTCCTCAGCAGAACGGTGTTGACGAAAGGAAAAATCGAACTCTTCAAGAGATGGCACGTGTCATGTTGCATGCCAAATCTCTACCTAAGTACTTCTGGGTAGAATCTATTAGAACTGCATGTCATATCATTAATCGGGTTTACCTTAGGAAAAACACTAAACAAACCTCTTATGAGTTGTGGTACGGAAAGAAGCCTAATCTGAAATATCTAAGAACTTTCGGAAGTCAGTGTTATGTTTGTAAAGACAAAGAACATTTGTCCAAATTCAAGACGCGTGGAGATAAAGCCATCTTCTTAGGTTACTCTCCAAACAGTCGTGCATATCGTATATACAATCTGCATACTAAGACCCTTATGGAGTCGATAAATGTAACTGTAAGCGACACTATTATCGAAAATAAGATATTTGAATCACCTATTGTGGTTGAATATGAAATTGATTTCAAAAATGATTCACCAGAAATAGATGACTCATTACCTATTGAGAGTCTAGAAGTACCTAGCCGGGTCTCTAAAGATCATCCCATTGACAAAGTGGTCGGTAATCCTAATGAGCCAGTCCGTACTAGATCCCAGTTAAGAAATTATGCTAATTACGCATGTTTTGTCTCCCTTGTGGAACCGAAAAATGTTAATGAAGCATTGAATGACGCACACTGGATTTCTGCAATGTAGGAAGAACTTTTACAATTTGTCATTCATGATGTCTGGTATCTTGTACCGCGGCCTCAAAACAAAAATGTTATTGGCACACGTTGGATCTTTAAGAACAAATCTGACGAAAATGGGGTAATCCTTAGAAACAAAGCTAGACTTGTTGCTCAAGGTTACTCTCAAACAGAAGGGATAGATTTTAGCGAGACATTTGACCCAGTCACTCGTCTTGAATCTGTTCGACTTCTTTTCGCCAGAGCGTGTCACTTAAAATTTACACTTTATCAAATGGATGTCAAGTCTGCCTTCCTCAATGGAATTCTGTCCGAAGAGACGTATGTAGAACAACCCAAAGGGTTCATTGACCCAAAATACCCAGACCATGTCTTTCGTCTAAAAAAGGCTTTGTATGGCTTAAAACAAGCTCCTAGAGCTTGGTATGAACGCCTTTCAATTTTTTTGTTGGCTAAAGGTTTTAAGAGAGGAGGAAATGACCAGACCCTCTTTGTTAAACATTTTGACAAAAACATTATTATAGCCCAAGTTTATGTAGACGACATCATCTTTGGGTCTACTTCAACATCTGAAGTTAAATCCTTTTCTGCTATTATGCATAAGGAGTTTCACATGTCCCTTATGGGGGAGCTACAGCTTTTCTTAGGATTTCAAGTGAAACAGAATTCTGATGGATTATTTGTCTCTCAAACTAAGTATGCCTTAGACCTTGTTAGGAAATTTGGTTTAGATAATGCTAAAGTTACCAAAACGCCTATGAGTACTACTGTTAAATTATGTAAAGATGAAAATGGAAAGTCAGTTGATTCAACACTTTATCGTAGTATGATTGGTAGTCTACTCTATCTAACTGCCTCTCGACCAGATATAATGTATGTTGTATGTCTGTGTGCACGTTACCAGACTAACCCTAAAGGGAGCCATTTATCTTGTGTAAAACGTATAATAAAGTACATAAAAGGCACTCTTAATCTTGGACTTAGGTACACTAATGATACCTGCAGCACCATCATAGGGTATACTGATGCTGATTGGGCCGGTTGTACTGATGACAATAAAAGTACATCAGGCGCCTGTTATTATGTCGGCAATAATTAAGTAGGTTGGAGTAGCAAAAAATAGAATTGCACATCTTTATCTACGGCTGAGTCCGAATATATAGCAGCAGGAAGTTGCTGTGCTCAATTGTTATGGATAAAACAAATGTTAAGCGACTATGGGATTAAAGAAGATCATTTACAATTGTATTGTGACGATCAAAGCGCCATTAACATATCTAAAAACCCGGTTCAACACTCGCGAACTAAGCATATTAAAATAAGACATCACTTTATACGCGAACTTGTTGAGACTAAGGAGTTAGAAATCCATTACCTACCTACTGATTTGCAACTTCCAGACATGTTCACTAAACCTCTAGACTATAACAGATTTCTGTATTTGCGTAATTCTATAGGTATGGTATGTGTTGATTAATCTCTTAAGACCGTAATTTTTTACCCTTTGTCCATTTGAGACAAAATGGGGGAGAAATTTGAGTCTTACGGGTTCAATGTTTTGTTCACATTTCATCTAAACTGCTTGATCTTAGTGCATATTTGTAGGAACCTCTTCTACTGGTTTTCTACCATTTTTCTCTAGTGTACAAATTTGTAAATAGTTGAGTTATGTAATTTTTGACTTTCTAGGAAATGGGTAGATAGTATCTTTTGCATAGGACTAGGTTTTATTTTTTTTTTGGTTCCCTAAGAGTTTAACCTAACTCAAAGGAGATTTTGTCTCATATTTCCAAAGGGGGAGATTGAAGCACCTTATACCTTTGACTTACTTAAGTCTATATTATATAAGTGTTCATCTAATTTGGAAATAGTGACAAAATTTGTTGTCTAACCTAGAATCCAAAGAACCTCAGACTTGTTTACTCTCTAATCCTCTTCAATGATCCAAACAAGGTATAAATTGAATCACACTACACACATTAGAAGTGCATACATGTGTATATATTGCTCATATTGATTGTGTGTTAAATTCCCCTTAAAATGTTGTTTTAATAATTTTTTGGGAATTTTTAAACATTTTTAAAATAATGTTTTCTTTAATAAAAGTGTGTTTATAAACTTTGTGTGGTTAAAATGATATTATGAAAAATTAGTTTTTCATTAGAATGTTTGATTGGGTAGAATATCAATGCGCCATAGACTTTAGGGTGTTGCCTGTAATTAGTTTGGACGCGCGTTTTCCAGCCAATGAAATGCCAACACTTGTCATGCTCTTGCTATCTCATTTGTGATTGTTTTGTGAGAGAACTGCCTGGTGTATTGTGGATCGTTAGATCAAACCTTATTTATGGCCTGCATGTGTTTTAAGACTATCCATGTGTTATCACTGTGGACCAATCACCTTCGTTTTAACCAACCGCTATTTTACCACCCTTGGATCAAGTCAATATAAGGAAGACTGAATCTCAACCGTTGATTGCCATCAGCGATCCAGAACC
Source organism: Sambucus nigra (assembly GCA_949130495.1). Classification (NCBI taxonomy): domain Eukaryota; kingdom Viridiplantae; phylum Streptophyta; class Magnoliopsida; order Dipsacales; family Adoxaceae; genus Sambucus; species Sambucus nigra. The sequence goes on along the minus strand of OX422209.1, from coordinate 394,592,265 downwards.
TTCCTTGGCTCCTATATAAACCCTCTCATTCTCAGCATTTTAAGACTTTTGGCAGTCGTCTAAATTCAGAGAAAAAAGAGAAGAGAGAAGTGAGAGAGAAGAGAGAAAAAAAAAAGAAAGAAGAGAGAAAGGGAAACTGAGTTAGAGAAACCCTAACCCTAACCCTAAACAACTTCAAACCATATTCAAACCTTCGTACTTTAAGAAATCCAAACACAACCTTGAGTGTTTGAGAGATATTGGTGTTACTGGTTTGATCGTTTGTAGCTGTAACCTCTTGATCTGTGATCTTGTTACCAACTTAGACATTTTGGTGAGATCTGTATTTCTTCTTTCATAGAAATCTTGGATCTACACTATTGCATGTTATATATCACTAGATCTGCATATTTGTTTCTCGTTTTAAGAAAATATTTGTTGATTTAGATCTGTAAATATTTTATGTTTTCTGTTCTTGTGAAACTTAACCTTGACCTAGTTGGATTCTCACTTGGAGGTTTTCAATCTCTAAAAGATTTTTCAAAAACTGAGATTGATTAAGATCTTGATTGATTTTGAAGCAAGATATCCGTGGAATCTGGGATAGATTAAAAGGTCAAAAGGTTCCAAGTTTTGTAAGAAAGAAAGAAAAGAAAATCACATCATATAGTCTTTATATGTAATTTTCTAGGACTGTCTGTACAAACTAAGTGTGTGTGAGTTCATGTATGTGGATAGAAATCACATCACAAACACTTGACACACTACCACACTGAAAGTGTTGGGTATAAGATCAAAGATTATTGAGTCGACGAAAAGAAAGCTAAAGCAAAGTGTAAGTTATCAAACTGGAAGAACATCATCAACAATCAGATCTACAAAGAAGTTAGAAGGACACCAAGTGGGGTATATTCCTAAACTTAGAATAGGCTGAGTTGTGTGCATGTATGTGGTATTGCTTGTAACTGCTATTTGTTTTTAGTGGATTTTTACTTTCGTGACTTAGAAGTCACCGTGGATGTTTCCTCTATTGGGAGAGGTTTTACCACGTTAAAAATTGTGTGTTCTGATTATCTTCATCTCCTCATCTCATTCTATAGTGTGCTGATATTTTGAAACTATATTAGTTTTAAAACTGATTACAAAGTCTTGGTTATTCTCGAACATAAGTTTTTGTAAACACATCTTGTTGTTTATCATTTTATTTTTCAAAAGAAAATGGTTTCTTCAACAAACAACTCGGAGTTGCTTATACAGTTTAATCATTATATTAAACGGCATTAGTAACATTTTTCACGGCTGAGTTGAAGTAACATTGCCGAGCTATGATCTGGTCACCTCGTACTTCCCCTACCTCATAGGGGGTCAGGAATTTTAGCATTTGATGGACCGTCGACGGTACTGCTTCAAACTCTTTTAGGGCCACTCTTCCTATGATGAGGTTATAGGCCGAGAATACATTCTCGTCCATTACGAAAAAATTTATCTTCCTCGTCAGCCTCTTAGGCCACTCATCACCCATCCGTATGTCCATCTCATACATACCCAAGGGATCTTTTCTCCACTGAAGCCTATCAAAGGGTGATGATAGGATACCAACCTTGCTTTACTAAGACCCAGGCTCTTGAAGTAAGGCCAAAACATCACATCCGCCGAGCTCCCCCCGTCTATCAGGATCCTCTGCTCCTCACACCCATGTACCCTTGTCGTTATGACCAAAGGGTCATCCTGGGGAGGCTAAGATACCCTTGAAGTCAAGTCTGGAGAACCCAACTACAAGGGTGTCTATGTTTACTTTCTTCCTCTTCTGTACTGTATCGGAAGACGTTAGATTCACAACTTCAAGCTTGGCCACCGACCTGGCCTCTGCTACGTGAGCCTTCCTATCAGATATTTCAGAGCCACCTCCTGCAAATCCTCCACATATGGTGCCAACACCAAAGGAGATCGTACCGACCCTCTTCACCGGGGTGTTGTCATCTTTCGGTGGAAGATCTGGATCGTCTTCATCATTACCCTCTGAGTCATCGTCTCTTCGCGTTGGGACGCTGTCACGGCATCTGTCATTTCTCCTTTTCTTAGGGTCATCTCTTCCACCCTTTGGAGCCTTACCATCCACATACTTCCTTAGCTTTCCAGATTTTAACATCTTTTCAATCTTATCTTTTAAATCGAAGCATCTATCCGTGATATGGCCATGATCCTGGTGGAACTCGCACCATAGGTTTTTGTTCCTCTTATGTGGTGGGGCCTTCAGTTTCTCTGGCCATCTCAGAGTCCTGTCAGTCTTAATCTCATAGAGGATGTGCTCGCACCTTACAGTCAGAGGTGTATAGTGAGCGAACTTGTCATCACCCGAACTATTCTTCCCATCTTTCTTGCTTTGGGACTTTATACTTCTACCGCGGTTATCATCCTCATACTTGGCAGCCATTGCCTCTTCCGCATTCATTACTTTCCCTGCGGTTGCCAGCAGCTCCGCCATAGACCTAGGGGGTCTTCCGCAAGTTTCCACAACAGCTTCCCCTTCTGAAGACCTCCTATAAGGGCGGTCATGTCTATGTTCTCTTCATAATCTTCGACCTCCAACTTCTCTTTGTTGAATCTCGCTATGTAGTCTCTTAGGCTCTCATCCTTGGCCTGCTTGACATACAGCAGGTGGGTAGTCTTCTTTTGAGGCCTCACCCCAAAGCAGAAGTTGTGGATGAATCGTTCGGCCAAGCCTTTGAAGTTCTCAGTTGAGTTCTTCGGAAGGGAGGTGAACCAACTGTGCGCTGCCCCTATCAAGGTCCCAGAGAAGGTCCTACACTTCATCTCATCGGGTATCGAGTAGATGTCTGCTGCCGACTGGTACATTTCGATATGATGTACAGGGTTAGTGCTGCCATTATACTTTGGAGACACTGTAGGAGGCTTGAACTTAGCTGGGGTTGGGAACCCCACTATCCTAGCCACAAATGGGAAGCCCTCTGAGTAACCCCTTTGCAATGGGTTCCTGCTTTTGATGAGGTCTCCTATCTTCTCCTCAAGGCGCTGGATAAAGTCATTCCAAGGTCTTCTGCCATCGACTTGGCCGAGGTTATCCCCTGCTACCTCCGCGGGATGGATCGAGGGTTCCCCTACCACGACACGTCGGCTGTTGACCTCTTCATGTTCCCTGCCTCTTCTATCATAGTGTCGGCTTTGATCTGGCCGACCCTGCCTGTTCCCTCTCTAAGAGCCTGCTGTGCTCCTTGATCTCGACAGTCTCTGTCTTAGGTCATTCATCGAGCCCAATCTCTCAAAGGCCGACCCTCTGCTCAACCTATCAAAGGCTGACCCTCTTTGTTGGGCCTCTTCACCTCTTCGGCCGACACAACCTTGACTTTGCCTAAGAGGTCGTACAGTGTTATTTGACACCTCATACGGCTCCCAGCAGTCTTTCGGGGCTTCTTCCGCCTCTAGATCATCATACCTGTCCTCTGGGCAAGGGTTTCCCTGCCTCCCCAGGCGCAAGCGCCTAGGGTCAGCAACGTCCCTTCTCCGCTGGGGTGCAGGCTGGTCCTTTATTGGTGCCTAGGGTGGTCCCCTGGCATCAGGATGAGGCTGAACTGCCGCCGGAGTGATCATATCCGGTGAGACTCCAGGTGGCCTCATCATGGTTTGGCTGAGCTGTGCAAATTTCTCCTACATAGCTTGTTGTGTTGCAGCTAAAGATCTCAAGGCTGCAGCTACCTCCGCCATTTCGGACTGGGGGGCGCCTAACTGGAACTAGGCCCTCCACCCCAAGGTGGCAGAAGAGGCGGTGGTAATTCTGGTGCCATATGTCAACACTATAGAGCTTGAGTAGCAGATGAGCTTAGTACCTCAAAGGACCTCTTTCAATGGTGAAGCAGCTCCTCGCAAGGGGCGGTGCCTGGTTCACCACCAGAGTCTCCGGTGAGGTTAAGCTGAAGAAAAGGAAGAGACAGCTTCTCGTTCCCACAGACGGCGCCAAAATGATGATGCTATAATTAGCACCACCAAGTGAGGTGTTTTCAAGCTCAATCTAAGAACAACAATGGCATCATAGTTACATAAAAGGTAGGAGAAGGAGATGAGGAGAAGAGGAGAGAGCACCAGGATATAAGTGGTTCAGTCTTAATTGGCCTACGTCCACTGTGTGTGTGAATAGCCTCACTGTAATAAGGCACTAATGGCCATGGATACAATCTCTCAAGCTTTCTCTCTCTACTGTGTATCTAGACAGAGTTTCAGCTAGGGTTGAATATCTGGGATCCTTTGCAAGGTAGAGGATGGCCTCTATATATAGTACCTAGGGGGTGTAATGTACCCCCCATGCATTCAATGAGCATCTGTGTGTTTGCCTCACTAATATGGGAAAGCCATCTGTCACTGTCACATGTAGATAATGATGATGCAATATTCTCCCCACGTGTGGGAAATAATCTTGTTATAACTGATTTGTGTCCACGTGCCCTTATCCAAATATCAGCAGATGCTCAGCTATCGCACCTGGTGTATGACCTCGGCCTGGGAGAGGCCGAGGTTGGTAAGTCTATGTGTTTGTTCAGTCCGAGTATTCCATGGAGGTCTCGGCCTAACCCCAGCCAAGACAATGGACAAGGTCGGCCTGAGACAAGGTTGAGCTGGAGTGTTTGGAGTATCGACTAATGTCTTGATGAGGTTGCTGGTGGCTTCCTGCGAGCTCAGCCTATGTCTGGCCGAGGTTGCCATTCCAAGGTATACGAGAATGCTACTGATCCTTGTGATGTCCCGTGGAGAGGCTCATGGTAGTGTCGGCCTAGGCCGACCTTGCTATGGTTGAGGGCTGTTATCGCGTGTCCAAGACATGTCCAACTTCGGCCATAATCTCGGCCGAGGTTGGTGCCTCTGGGCCGAGGTCACACTTGGGCATATCATCATCTATGAACTCCGTTAACTATTCTCCACGTATTGGGGGCTATTCTTGCAGGAACCACGTCAAAATATTAACAGAATTCCAGACATAAAGGGTTTGGGGGAAAAGAAAAGCCACATTCAGCAACAAAGAGACTGGGGAACCAATGTCCCTTAGCCAAACTTAAGTAATCTGAAGGCTCAGAAAGTTCCTCCAAAATAACCCATGAAGGAATAGAGAAATCAGAACGAAACTTATCAAGCGACTCTACAGGGTAAACCATGATGAATAAAGGAAATCAAAGAGAAAGAAGAACGAAATCAAAGAGAAAGAAGAAGATCTTACAGGAAATGGATGAGTCTGTTGGCAATAAACGATGAAAGGGATGAACGCACAAGAAAGAGAGACAATGGAAAATTCAAAGATACAAATTTGAAAAAGTAGAAGACGATGGGATTTTCTGCAACGCTTAAATACCTTACCTTGGGAAACGGTAAAGATAATGATTACAAAAAGAGACGATTATGCTACCGGCGGCTAAAAGGATAAAAAAGGCGTGGAGACCGAGGCGGTTATAAAAATTCAAAAAGTTCGATTCTACGAATTTGGAAGGAAAAATAAATACAAAGAAAACACTCCTAAATTTCAGGACTACCATTTAAACCCGCCATATTTAGAGAAAGAATGTTCCACACTCCTCAAATCTCGAACTGTGAAACATTGGGGCTTCTGTTGATACCAAATTTAACCTGCTGACGTGGATTAGTCATAAGAAGACACGTGTCAGTCTACATGGCACCTACAAGCATTTTTACAATCACTTTGGCGTCGAGGAACTCTACCTCCTCGATCAACTCAGACGCTCCGACCAGCAAGAGCTCTCCGAGGAACTTTACTACACCGAGCAACTTAGGCGGTTCGAGCAGCTTAGGCGGTCCAAACTGCACCTCGACCAGAGCATTTATTATCAAACAATTAAGAGGATTAATGCGCATTAAATGCTGATTATTATCATACGGATGTATAGGCTTATTGAACATCTATGTATTACTCATTCACATGTACAGCCTCATGGCTATAAATACATTGTATCATCCTCATTGGAGGGGAGGGGAATTTCTGGAGGATACTCATACTTCGAGAATTCCTAAACACTCAGCAATAACAAAACAGTGGACGTAGGCCATTCTTTTAAGGCCGAACCACTTTAAAAATTCTTTTGTCTTACTTATTTTATCTGTGATTAAATAATTAGAGATAATCTAATTTTTTACATCAACAGTTGCGTTCCTCGTCGTGCGATCTACGTTTTGGTGGTGGTGGGGGTGTAATCGAGTGAGGTCTTGGCCTTGGATTGCTTGGAAAACTCTTCACCTTCTTCTCTAATCTCTTCACCTTCTTCTCTAATGGATGCTCTCATGTTCTATGTTTGATAACCCTAGAAGACAACTCCTAATGGCTAATATATCCTAAGAAAATTCGTGGGTTTAATTACCCAAAAATACAAAATGTCTATAATACCCTCCCGGGATGTCAATTAGGCCTAAAAACTCTCCGAGACCCAAACTAAACCCCCGGGTACACTTCTGACTATCGTGAACCTTACGGACACTTTGGAGCACTCGAAACGACCATACGGGCGACTTATAATTTATTCACTTTTATAATTATAATTTAGTTCCGACACGACACAGGCTTGTGCCGACTTAAATTTCCATAATTGTCATATTATTCACTTGTGACAATATTAATAAAAAAAACAATCTCATATATTACTTTACTCATCCAGTAATATTCAACAAAGTCCTAATTTACTAACTCTCGTCACGCTAGTAAATATTAAAAAATGAAATTTCGGGTTAATATTAAATTAATATCTTAATTAAAATTAATTAATCCCCAAATTTAAAAGCCATAAAAATACGGGGTATTACATACTTCCCCCCTAATAACGGAATTTCGTCGTGAAACTTGGAAAATAAGGTATGCATGGTAAAAATAGATCTGGATACTTTATCAATACTCAAAACGGGATTTTGGGTAAGGCAAATTTCTATACTCCCCCCGCCTCACAATAAGCTTATTTAACACTGTCAATACTATCAGTTATAGAGTCACACCTTAATAGCAGCACTTCCCATTGTGCTCTAATCCATTGCTATTCGCATAACGCGAGCCAACACATCGTTGGCCCCTATTGTCTCAATATTATTGGGAGGCCGCACCTCACTAAGTAACAATTACTCGTATTTATCTAAACACGAGACTCCCTTTTTTAGAGAAACCATGCGAACATTTGACCACTCTTGTCAGTTCTTCGAATCTTGATTTTTGGCGACGTAACTCTTACGACATTCAAAAGTCACCTAAAACAGCTGTGGTAATTCCACCATAATCCTCAGACTCTAACTCGACCAATTAAAAAATTTGATTATCCACTCACCTCGAAACAACTAGAGGGAGAATAGTTATGGTTTTTCCACACAAACTTTATATAAGGAGTTTGTCCATAATAAACAGGTATGAGTGCTTCCACGGAACTCTACTGTACTAAATGTCACTTGCTAGATACATCCGTTGTGGAAATGAAATGATCACCATGCATTCAAAATTACTTTCACATGGTTCCACTAATCTTTAGTCACCTCTCCTACTCCTCGGCTAAGGGTGATACAACCTACTCAAAACGAAACGTTATCCCCATTGCTTCCTAAAACTCTGGTTTGAAGATGGGGTTCAATGTTCCCATTCTAGTTCAGAATAATACCGAAAATAACCTCTTACTGGCGCGATTCTTACTTTCCAATAAAGGTTGGGACACACTGTCTAATAGTGTATACCACCCAAAAGAATAATAATCACTTTCTTTTAGGTCAACTTATTCCACACCTTCTAAGGAACTCATGACCGTACCTTGAAGTTCGCACCCCATCCAAGAAATTTCACACAATTGCTCTCTTCTGTTTTAGGAATCGTAGGTTTGCTACAAAATTATCTAGTTGATCCTCTCGTTCCAACCAATTTCTATCTATGAGTGGTGCCCGCGGACACTATGTCCCGCTCAACATCGACTTCTACTTGTAATGTCTCACATTAAGTGACACTTAATACTCCCCTTCGTTCCTTAATGTATACCGAAAATTCTGACCCGTGCACTTTTCTTCACGATGTGCACTGCCGAACCTTTTTACCTTACTAACATCATCATTCAACCTACGCACAATTCTCTTTCCACACTTGACTAGGTAAAACTCCACTCAGAGTGTTTTCCATAATTGTTAAATTTTATCCCTCTCAAGGAAATACCCCTAAATGACTTCCCATAGCTTTCCAACTAAATTCGTGTTTGCTACTCAGATCATACATGTATATATGGATTATCGTCCTTTGCACCACGCTTAATCCAATCTACCAGTTCCACTTTGTTATGTCGTTCTCACAACCTGTATTCCACACGTCTATTCCCACATCTTTTAAACTCGAATGATTCAAGCAACAGCTAACTAGGATGCCCACACACCCGATAAATTGTGCATGCTAGTGTAAGCATCACCTACGCTTCACACATAACACCCAATTCTTTATTTCCCTTGTGCTCACAATGTGTTTACAACACTTGGGTACTCTCAATCACCCTAAAAATCGAAATTTTAATTCCTCCTTAGCATCATTCCTCCCTTCAACTCGTGGTGATATAATAAAACTTTTAATGTTTCCTTACCACAGGACTGGCTCCACTGGTCTTAAATTTTCACTTAACTTTAACTTACAGTCATAATTACCGGCTCCTATGACAACCAAGGTACTAGACTCATGGACTAATGACCAAATATCTCTCTACTTCTAACCTTACGCTAAGTTTCATGCATGGGATGTCTCGCAAAGCAAAATCCAAACAAAGAACCCCCCCGATACACTACTACCTAACATAGTCGGTTATCAAAATCCGTTGGGTCCTCTGTCCATAACCTATACTCTTCTATTCTATCTCTTAACAAAAAACCAACATCTCCTCCTGAAATTTTATTGAAAAAAATAACTTTTCACTAATTGCACTACTGCTCAGTATTGGTCATAATCACATTCCATAAACCTCGTACGTATACAATCGGGACTCTCAAAATCCCATTACCAAACATATGAATATAAGTCTTAACTTTCACATTCCAAAAGGATAAATATAACAATGCGCTCCTCCTACACTAAGTCCTGAGTGTTACATATAATAATGAGTGAAATCTTTCCTCTCAACGGTAAACCCAATACAATCTGAATCATAATAAGAAAGTCCCTAAATGCCCTGGGATTAAACATTTTCGTACCACTATACCCTCCAAAGTCTCTATAATATATAATATGAGTGCGAGCCCGACCCTCTCGCAAGTGAGATTTCGTTAGAATAAAACATACTGCACTAAGGCAGCAACCCCGATAGCCTTGCAATCACTGCCCACTATTATTTTAACCATTTTTATAAAACCATTATTAGTATAATATCGTGTAATACCCCGTAATTATATTGACTTTTATTTAAGGGATTAATTGAATTAAATGAGAATTAATTGGGAATTAATCCGAATATAAACACTAGCGAGATGTGAGTTGGTATTTGATTATGATGTTAAAATTGAATATTTCATGAGTATTGAAAATATTAAAGTTATCGCGAGGCTGAAATACGACAATTTGGAAACTTAAGTTGGGACGCGCGTGTCAGTCGCATCAGGAATGAATTTAATCAGATTAAAAAGTAATTTACATTTTTATCAAACGAATGGTCATTTTGAGTACGCCAACGTGTCCGGAAGGGTCGAATTAGTCAGAAAACACTAGCTGGGGGTTTAGTTTGGGTTCCAGGGCATTTTTAGGCCAACCCGACAACCAAGAAGGGTATTTTGGTAATTTTAAAAATAAGGGAATTAAAACCCACGAATTTTTAGAGTTTATTTTTATATTTTTACAGAGGCCACAAAGGCCATTACCAGCCAAAAGCATTAGAAGTGGGCTACAGGAGTTAGAGAGGAGTTATCATAGGGTTCCAAACCAAAAACACCCAACACCATCATTTTTGGAAGAGATTGTGACCATAAAGAGGGAAGAATCAACCTTGAATCATCAACAACAATCTAAAGAACGAATCTAAGGCAAGTGATTTGATATTTTTAAGTGCATTGAATATTTCTTCCATGTTTAGTGTAGGAACTGTTTTGTCTTGAAAGCTTTGAGGAAAACATAATGAAATTGTTGTAGAAAGGGATTGCATGTAGAATGACTATGGACGAATTTAATATCCAAAAACTTAAATATGATGATCTAAAAATGAATTTATGATGAGTAATTAGGCATAATAAAATTATGGGTTCATGTTCAAAGGGTTTGGGGTAAAATTTGGAGATTTATGATAATTACATGTTGATTAGGAGGATTTGACCCCAAAAATATGTTAAGAAACGACCTAAGAGGATTTAGAGAAGTTTAAGAACATTAAAATGCCATTGGGAGGATCGTAAGATGAATTTAGAGAAGAGAAAAATTGAGAAAAACGAATTGGAAATTTTCTGGGCATATTCTACCATCTCGTTAGAAGACCTGCCCAGGTCGTTCGAACGACCTCGTTCGAACGAGACTTCTAACGAGATGACAATATCCCTTCTAACGAGTTCGTTCGAAGAGTTCGTTCGAACGACCCTCGTTCGAACAGCCTCGTTCGAACGATATTTCTAACGAGTTGACAGAATGGCCTTTTTAGGCCTGATTTTATTTCCAAACTTCAATAGACATATTAAATTGAGTGATAACCTTCCCATGATGACCAGTGAGCATAGTTGTGAGAATTGAGTACGTTGAGGATTAAAACTTAGAATTAAGTAGTAAACCGGACGACACCTATGGGCTAGGATATAAGTAACTAAAATTTTGATGTGAGAAGAGTTGATAACTTTAACGTATATAAATCGGGGACTTGTAAACGTGTAACATTAAATGACGGTATAGGAATGAGAAATATACCTCTATTAATATATGGGATACCAAAGATGTGTGAATGAGTGGTATATGTAGTTATTTGTGTATAACATACCTACCATACTTGCTATCACGGGAGGTCGGCATTCGATGAGGACCATCTACTCTTTGTGTGCCTACGCGAGGGATTTAGATTGGTACCTCGAGGGCATAGGTCAGAGAAGGACTTATTGAGAAGTTAATAAGTCTGCTGATCATGGGAGCGTAGGTATATGCGTGACCCATGTGATGTGAACTATGTTCGCCTCCATTATGTGTGATTTTTTTTTATTGAAAACGATTCCTGAGTGATTCGAAATACGTGGTCCTTATGTACGTGATGTACCGGGATTGGATAGTAGAGTATGTGTGCACCTCAGCCTAGTCTGGGGTGCCATTATTGTATTTGTATGATGAGAATAATATACTACTAATTGAAATGAATTGTCATGAATAAATGTAAGTGTGAATAATAGCAACATTTTAGTAGAGTTAAAAATGGAAAATCTCTAGTGATTAGCATGACTAATATGGGAACTAAGAAGAAAAGTAAAACTCTCTGTTTAAATTAAGATGTCGAGACTTAAATCGTGAATCGTATAGAAATGTTAGATTGTGTATTGGGCTAGTTAGATATGGGAATAACTAGAACGGGTACGGGTACGATAGGAGTGCACAATTAGTTGAGAGGTGAGGAACTCATGTGAGTGCACGCACTATCATGTACTTTATATTCACTGTTTAATTATATTAAACACTTTCTGTATTTTAAACTATTTTCACAATCGGGCTCTGACCCGTTTGATTTCAAATCTATTTTGCAAAAACCTTTTTAGGTGCCCAGCCACAAGGACACCAAGCATAGGAGTTCTATTCCCACGACGTGCTATAGCTGCTGTGGAAGTAACAGCGCCTCGATAGTAAACGCCTCCACTTTATATCTTGATTCTACTTCAGATTCATTCTTCTATAGGGCATGTCGCCCCTTTCCTTTCAGAGACATATTATTTACTCAGTTTTATTTCATATTTTGGGTTGTAATTAAATTAATGATTCAGGCTTTGTATTTGTGTATTTCAGTATTCGAATTGTTGTGAGGTGTATTCCTCCAGATTCAGTTTATTACATCGTTATTTTATTGTGACTGTGATTTGGTTGTGGTATCAGAAATTCATAATTTAATTTGGTTGTATGTAAATCGAATTCAATTAAAATTGACAACTCACTTTTTAAATATTAGGTGGCTAGTAATTGTTAAAACGTTTTCGGCAGTGATGCTACGAACTGAACCAACTAGACATTTTGAATTAATTTGAATAAAGGAGTAGATATCCGGTATTTAATTAGTCGGGGTGTCACAGGTGGTATCAGAGCATCAGGTTCTAGTGTCCTTAGGATCTGTACGGCTTGTTATGTTTCCGTGTAGCTTTCTTTGATATAGAGCCCTATATTTTAGGATTGTGTACTCTATTGTGTATGTTTCGCTCTTCAGCTATTTTGAGATAATAACTGCTAACTTATAAGACTTTACTCTCATTTCAGATGCCTCCACGACGTGCGCAACGAGTTCCCAGGGATGCTCAGCCCGAGCCACAGCCTGCACCAGTCCAGGGCACCATGAATGCCGCAGAGGTTGCCGCTATTGTAGCCCAAGCGGTAAATGCCGCCCTCGCAGTTGTGCAGCAGGCACCACCCCAGGCGCCGGCAGTAGCGCCAGTTCAGGCTCATGAATTCCCGTCTGCTTGGGAACGTGTTCGGGATGCTTTTCAGAAAGCACACCCTCCGGAGTTTGTAGGTAGCTCCGATGTCGTTGTGTCTAGCCAGTGGAAGAAGGACATTCAAAGACATTTGAGGATGTATGAGTGCACGGGGGTATAGAAACAGATACTGGCTACTTTTAAGCTATTAGGATCAGCGTTGCAGTGGTGGGAGTCCATTACCACCCTGGAGGAGAGAGATGTTCTTTCTATTCAGGAGTTCTGGGTGCGGTTCGACCGCAAGTATTTTCCATCAGTCGTTCACACTGAACTAAAGAGGAAGTTAATGAACCTCAAGCAGGAGGGGAAAACCGTGGCCGAGTATGAGGCCGAATTCATTAATCTCTTGAACATTATTCCCGATGAGATTCCAACCGAGGAGAAAAAGATTCAGAAGTTCATGGATGGGTTGACTTGGAGTATCCGTCAGCACTTATTGGGTAATCTCTCGTTGGCCACTTATTCTGATGTGGTTAACGTAGCACTGCTTCACTGCCAGGACCACCACTTTCACATGTCAGAGAGTAAGCGATCAGGAAAGTCCAGCCATCAAGGCAGGACAGGGGGAAATGGTGCCAACGGGGCACAATCTGCTCAGGGTCAGCATAGGCAGGGAGATCAGGGTTCCCAGCAGGGGGATTTTAAGAGGTTCAGATCTGGGGGTCTCAAAAATGGTCAAGGAGGTTTTCGTCAGGGCCAGCAGGGTCAGCACGGCCCTCAGGGACATCACAGCCAGCATGACCAACAGCAGTAGTTTCATCAGGGCTAGAACGGCCAGGGGAGGAATGGCAACGGCCACCAGGGCCGTGGGCAGCAGGGTCAGAGAGGGGGAAATTTTCCGGGGAAATGTTTCATTTTTGGAAAGATTTGCCATAAGCGCCAGGAGTGTCCTGATAGGGGCAGGGACCCACAGCAGCAGCAGCAGGGTGCTCGACATGAGCCTCAGAGACCTATGTTTCCCGCCGCCCTCCCAGCACCACCACAGATTCCAGCTTTGCCACCCATTCCACCAGTCCCAGTCCAGCAAGGACAGCTTCAGTACGAGCGAGTTTATCAACTCCAGCATGCTGCAGTCCCACAGGATCCACCTGCTATTGAGGGTATGTTCTCTATTCAGGGGACTATGGGGCGTATTTTATTTGATACAGAGGCCACACACTGTTTCATTGCCACGAGATTTGCACGCACTTTGGGATTATTAGACACTGCAGAGAGCACGATTACTTGCGTAGATTCACCATTGAGTAGTGGTTCCGTGATTTCCCTTATTTGTAGAGGTGTGGGTATAGAGATCGGGAGATTTACTTTACCCGCTGATATGTTAGTATTAGAGATGACTGAGTACGATGCGATTATTGGTATGGATTGGCTAATTGCATACCGAGCCATGATTGATTATTTCAGTAGGAGTATTATTTTTGCCATTCACGGGCAGGAGATGTTTTTAGTGGCAATGCCTCGCCCTGAAGGAGGATCGTCCACTCACTTGTACTATATAGAGGAGGAGACCTCTAAGGAAGTGGTAATACCACTTGATTTAATTCCCGTTGTTAGTGAGTTCGTTGATGTATTTCAGGATATACCTGGATTACCTCCTAGTAGAGAGATAGATTTTGTTATCGATTTGACACCGTGCACTCGGCCAATTGCCCGCGCACCTTACTGTATGGCTCCAGCACAGATGAGAGAGCTAAGGGATCAGATAGAGCAGTTGTTGGGTCAGGGGTTTATTCGAAGGAGTACTTCGCCGTGGGGTGCCCCTGTGTTATTCGTAAAGAAGAGGGATGGATCGTTGAGGTTGTCTGTAGATTACCGGGAGTTGAATATAGTCACGATACGGAATAAGTATCCATTTCCCCGAATCGATGACTTATTCGAAAGTTGAGAGGAGCTTGCTTCTTCTCAAAGATTTATTTGCGATCGGGATACCATCAGTTGCGTATCAGGGAACAGGACGTCTCAAAGACTGCTTTCTTGACGAGGTATGGTTCCTACGAATTTTGGGTTTTGCCTTTTGGCTTGACCAACGCTCCAGCCGTGTTTATGGACTTGATGAATAGGGTATTCAGAGAGTTCCTAGACCAGTTTGTCATTATCTTTATTGATGACATTCTGGTTTACTCCCAGACAGAAGAGGAGCATGCCGAGCATTTGAGGCAGGTTTTGCAGATGCTAGGTCAGAACGAGCTTTATGCAAAGTACGAGAAATGTGGATTTTGGTTGAAGGAGGTTCAATTTTGGGGGCATATCATTTCAGACCGGGGGATATCTGTTGATCCGAGGAAGGTATCCGCGGTGAGGGAGTGGGGACAGCCCACGACACCGACTGAGATCCGTAATTTCTTGGGCCTAGCAGGATACTATAGGATATTTATTCGGGGTTTCTCAAAGATAGCGGGTCCTTTGACACATATGACTCACAAAGGTGTGCCATTCATCTGGAGCGACGCCTGTCAGTTGGCATTTGATGAGTTGAAGGACAAGTTAACCTCAGCGCCTGTGTTAGCATTGCCCAGACCGGGAATTGAGTATCTAGTCTACACCGATGCATCCTTATAAGGACTTGGAGGTGTGCTGTAACAGGAGAGTCAGGCCATAGCTTATGCTTCCCGTAATCTTAAGCCTCACGAGAAGAATTACCCCACCCACGACTTGGAGTTAGCGGAAGTCGTATTCTCTCTTCGGATTTGGAGACACTATCTCCAGGGGGAGAAATTTCGGTTATTCACAGACCACAAGTCTTTACAATACCTCTTCATGCAGAAGGAACTGAATATGCGTCAACGTCGGTGGCTTGAGTTTGTGAAGGATTATCAGTTTGATATCCAATATCACACGGGGAAGGCTAACGTGGTAGCAGATGCGTTGAGCCTTAGGCTAGTAGATGAGGTGGCCGATGTGTGGAAAGCTAAGTGGAAGGAGCTGGGACACCAGGATGCAGTGGCCCGATCGTTCATGTCTGTGATGACTGTTACACCTCAGATTGTTACGAGAGTGATAAAGGCCCAGTCAAATGACTCGTTCTGTTAGGAGCAGATAATTTGATTACTAGCAGAGGGAGCCGATTCCTATACCGTTAGTTCCAACGGGGGATTACGCTTTAATGGGAGACTGGTCATTCCGGAAGGGGAAGTCTTACGACACGAGGTAATGACAGAGTCCCATGGCTCACGGTTCGCGGTACACCCTGGTGGGGATAAGATGTACCAAGACATGAGACGACAATACTAGTGGAGCGGGATGAAGAGAGATATCGCCGTGTTCATTTCTAAATGCGCCACTTGTCAGCTAGTAAGGGTGGATCATCAGAAATCGGCAGGACTTCTACTATCGTTAGAGGTTTCGATGTGGATATGGGAGAGCATATCAATGGACTTTATTAAGGGGTTACCTACGTCACAGAGGGGTCACGAATCCATATGGGTAATTGTGGATAGGCTGACCAAAGTTTCTCATTTTCTGCCCGTGAGGACAGACTACACCACGGGACAGTATGCCCAGATTTTCATTGCGGAAATAGTAAGACTTCACGATGTGCCTCTAAATATCGTGTCTGATCGAGACAAGATATTTGTTTCACGATTTTGGGAGAGTTTCCAGGAGGCCATGGGTACGGAGTTGCGGCTGAGTACGGCTTATCACCCGTAGACTGATGGGCAAACAGAGTGGATAAATCAGATGTTGGAGGACATGTTGCGTATGTGCATCCTAGATTTTGGAGGTAACTGGGAGCAGTATCTTCCACTGGTGGAGTTTGCTTATAATAACTCCTACTAGTTCACCATTGGCATGGCTCCATTTGAGGCGTTGTATGGTAGACCTTGTCGTTCCCCAGTATGTTGGTTAGAGGTGGGGGATAACAAACTCCTTGAGTCAGAAGTGATTCAGGACACTTCGGCAAGGATAGAGATGATACGAAGCCGTATTCGGGTAGCTCAGGACCGGCAGAAGAGCTATGACGATGCCAAAAGGTTCTTCAGAGAATTTAAGGTGGGGGACCAGGTGTTGCTCAGAGTATCACCCATGAAGGGGATTATGCATTTTGGGAAGAAGGGGAAACTGACACTAAGATACATGGGGCCATTTCCTATCATCGAGAGGATTGGGCCAGTTGCGTATAGACTTGGGTTACCGAAGCACTTACATAGGATTCATGATGTGTTCCATATTTCCTCGCTAAGGAAATATCTTAGGGACGATTTGGCCCATACTCACATTTCTTTAGAGGATATCGATCTTTAGCCCGATAGTTCCTACGAGGAGGGGCCAATTGCTATTCTGGACCACAGCGAGAGGAAACTGAGGTCGAAGATAGTACCGTTAGTACGAGTGCAGTGGCGACATAGTAATTCTGAGGAGTCCACATGGGAGCGCGAGGATGAGATGCGCGAACATTATCCAGTAGTTCCGAATTTCGGGACGAAATTCTGTTATTAGGGGGAAGTATGTAATACCCCGTAATTTTATTGACTTTTATTTAAGGGGTTAATTGAATTAAATGAGAATTAATTGGGAATTAATCTGAATATAAATACTAGCGAGATGTGAGTTGGTATTTGATTATGATGTTAAAATTGAATATTTCATGAGTACTGAAAATATTAAAGTTGTCGCGAGGCTGAAATACGACAATTTGGAAACTTAAGTTGGGACGCGCGTGTCAGTCGTGTCAGGATTGAATTTAATCAGATTAAAAAGTAATTTATATTTTTATCAACCGAATGGTCATTTTGAGTATGCCAACGTGTCCGGAAGGGTTGAAATAGTCAGAAAACACTAGTCGGGGTTTAGTTTGGGTTCCAGGGCATTTTTAGGCCAAACCGGCAACCTAGAAGGGTATTTTGGTAATTTTAAAAATAAGGGAATTAAAACCCACGAATTTTTAGAGTTTATTTTTATATTTTTAAAGAGGCCACTAAGGCCATTACCAGCCAAAAGCATTAGAAGTGGGCTACAGGAGTTAGAGCGGAGTTATCATAGGGTTCCAAACCAAAAACACACACCACCATCATTTTTCGAAGAGATTGTGACCATAAAGAGGGAAGAATCAACCTTGAATCATCAACAACAATCTGAAGAATGAATATAAGGCAAGTGATTTCATATTTTTAAGTGCATTGAATATTTCTTCCATGTTTAGTGTAGAAACTGTTTTATCTTGAAAGCTTTGAGGAAAACATAATGAAATTGTTGTAGAAACTCTAAAGTTGGGTTAAGGATTGCATGTAGAACGACTATGGACGAATTTAATATCCAAAAACTTAAATATGATGATCTAAAAACGGATTTATGCTGAGTAATTAGGCATAATAAAATTCTGGGTTCATGTTCAAAGGGTTTGGGGTAAAATTTGGAGATTTGTGATAATTACATATTGATTAGGAGGATTTGACCCCAAAAATATGTTAAGAAATGACCTAAGAGGATTTAGAGAAGTTTAAGAACATTAAAATGCCATTTGGATGATCTTAGGATGAATATGGAGAAGAGAAAAATTAAGAAAAACGAATTGGGAATTTTCTGGGCGTATTCTGCCATCTCGTTAGAAGACCTGCTCAGGTCGTTCGAATGACCTCATTCGAACGAGACTTCTAACGAGATGATAGTATCCCTTCTAATGAGTTCGTTCGAAGACTTTGTTCGAACGACCCTCATTCGAACAGCCTCGTTCGAATGAGATTTCTAACGAGTTCACAGAATGGCCTTTTTAGGCCTGATTTTATTTCCAATCTTCAGTACACATATTAAATTGAGTGATAACCTTCCCACGATGACCAGTGAGCATAGTTGTGAGAATTGAGTACGTTGAGGATTTAAACTTAGAATTAAGTAGTAAACCGGACGACACCTATCGGCTAGGGTATAAGTAACTAAAATTTCGACGTGAGAAGAGTTGATAACTTTAACGTATATAAATCAGGGACTTGTTAACGTGTAACATTAAATGACCGTATAGGAATGAGAAATATACCTCTATTAATATTATGGGATACCGAAGATGTGTGAATGCTTGGTATATGTAGTTATTTGTGTATAACATACCTACCATACTTAATATCGCGGGAGGTCGGCGTTCGATCAGGACCATCTAATCTTTGTGTGCCTACGGGGGGGATTTAGATTGGTACCTCGAGGACATAGGTCATAGAAGGACTTATTGAGAATTTAATAAGTCTACTGATCATGGGAACATAGGTATGTGTGTGACCCATGTGATGTGAACTATGTTCGCCTCCATTATGTGTGATTATTGTTTATTGAAAACGATTCCTGAGAGATTCGGAATACGTGGTCCTTATGTACGTGATGTACCGGGATTGGATAGCAGAGTATGTGTGCACCGCAGCCTAGTCTCGGGGTGCCATTATTGTATATGTATGATGAGAATAATATACTGCTAATTGAAATGAACTGTCATGAATAAATGTTAGTGTGAATAATAGCAACATTTTAGTAGAGGTAAAAATGGAATATCGCTAGTGATTAGCATGACTAATATGGGAACTAAGAAGAAAAGTAAAACTCTCTGTTTAAATTAAGATGTCGATACTTAAATCGTGAATCGTATAGAAATGTTAGATTGTGTATTGGGATAGTTAGATCTGGGAATAACTAGAACGGGTATGGGTACGATAGGAGTGCACAATTAGTTGAGAGGTGAGGAACTCATGTGAGTGCATGCACTATCATGTACTTTATATTCACTGTTTAATTATATTAAACACTTGCTGTATTTTAAACTTTTTTCACAATCGGGCTCCGACCCGTTTTCTTTCAAATCTATTTTGCAAAAACCTTTTTAGGTGCCCAGCCACAAGGACACCATGCATAGGAGTTATATTCCCGCGACGTGCTGTAGCTGCTGTGGAAGTTACATCACCTCGATAGTAGACGCCTCCACTTTATATCTTGATTATACTTCAGATTCATACTTCTGTAGGGCATGTCGCCCCTTTCCTTTCAGAGACATCTTATTTACTCAGTTTTATTTCATATTTTGGGTTGTAATTAAATTAATGATTCAGGCTTTGTATTTGTGTATTTCAGTATTCGAATTTTTGTGAGGTGTATTCCTCCAGATTCAGTTTATTACATCGTTATTTTATTGTGACTGTGATGTGGTTGTGGTATCAGAAATTCATAATTTAATTTGGTTGTATGTAAATCGAATTCAATTAAAATTGACAACTCACTTTTTAAATATTAGGTGGCTAGTAATTGTTAAAAAGTTTTCGACAGTGATGCTACGAACTGAAGCAACTTGACATTTTGAATTAATTTGAATAAAGGAGTAGCTACCCGGTATTTAATTAGTCGGGGTGTCACATATCGTACTCGCATATTACATCATTCGTATTAGAAATCTCAATAAAGTATATAAATCACTAACAGTTCACCCATTTGTCCTTCGCGGAGAATACTAAAGACAATCCCACTATACCAGGGAAAACATACACATAATGATAATGATATAGATATACGCACTAAATTCTTCTCCATGAGAATCTTGTAATAAACAAAATTGAAGTGACTCGCTCGCGTCACATAAAACATGCCTCATCCTCCGAGGATAAAACTCATACTTTTACTTTGTCAATCGCCTTGGCTACTTAATGGTATTCCAGACATAACACGTTTGTTTGAACCAAATCGAAAATTACATTAACCATTTCCCTTGCAAGCACCATACCCTTGTCCTTTTTCTCGCTTCGATTTTTTTTAACTCATGTGGTTGTACTCTCCCCAAAATACACCAACACATAACCCACTTATCTCCTGTCATACTGACCCTATTAGAGTTGTCCTCCTCTCGGACTTAAATAGTCTCGATCCTGATGGCTACCCCTTTCGTTCCTTTATCTTTGTTGGCCCTAAGGAACGAGCTACTCGCTTCAATAACCCTTACTGAATTCACCATCTCTTGGTAATAATTTAGCTATCCGAATCATTTAAATGAGCCTCCCTGATGGGTCTCCCCCTTGCAGTGCGTTGCTAATTGCGTTTCATCTAGTCTCACTCTCTAATAAAACTTTAGATTACTTTATCTCCCTTCACATAAGAGCATTAACATCTCTACGGACAATGCGTGACATTGTCACCATATGGATCGATTGTCCAACAGAATTCTCTTTTAAGTGTTGTCAACTTTCCTCATAAGTTGATTTCCCACTTGAAATCTTCTCTACCGTTGGTATCCACTTCCGCTGATACAAGATTTTCTAAGAGTTTAAATTCATTTACAGATGGACCCCTGTCCGACCCTTCCGTGATGGGTTCAGAACAACGTTCACATCTTATTCTGAACGACTGATGAAGGAACATGCGGTTAAACTGTACCTTAGGTCCTTCCATTGATGCAACATTTCACTACTAATGGTGGTGGTTGACTCCCACTATTATAACTTTTCTCCGATGAGTCAAGAAAATTTTTACCCAAAATTTCCACTTCTAGTTAACCACACTCCGCCATATGCCCAAGACTTTGAATATATTACCTTCGTTGGGTAACACACACATTTCTCGCATTTCTAGAACTTCTACTGATGCCTCTCCTCAATTTTCCATTTGACCCTCTCCCGAGCGTACTACGTTGGGTGAGTCTAATTTTGACATCACTTTTGACTACAGTAGGACTTGGAAATCTAGGTTATGCCCTAGGTGTCTTTACAGTCCTGGCCTATCGTTCCATACTAGGGGTGACCTTAACTACATTCATCATCCTCGAATATACTTCACGACCTCACTAAGCCCTGCCTCCCGCTACTCGCCCAACGTCCCTCATCTGCCATACTCTATTGTTCGAACACGCCCGAACGTAAATAAGATTCACTAATATATACATAATAGCAGGAGAATGAAATCTCCCCAAAGAAATCAACAATCCTAAACATAGGGCTCTATATCAAATAAAGCTATGTTGGAAGCATAATAATATGCACAGATCCTAAAGGACACTAGAACCTGATGCTCTGATACCACCTGTAACACCTCGCCTAATTAAATACTGAGTGATCAGTCCTTTATTAAATTAAGTCAAGGTGAACGGTTGGTTCATTCTCAACATCACTATCACAAAATAATATTTCCAATTTGAACACCCTAAATAATTAAGCTAAGTGTCAAAACAATTTAAAGTCTTATTTTCATTTTATTTAATTCCAATACGAAAACCTCTATTAATAACCAACAGTTTAAGAATCACATAAATACTAAGGATGGTAATTAACACACAAGAATTAAACTATCTAGATAAAACAAACCAAGTTTAAGAACAATAAATGAAATCATCCTGACAATAGTTAACTCCCAAGGAGTACTGAATACTGAAAATATAAATGAACATAAATCTCTGACCAATCAAAATGGAATAGGAATTCGGGTGACACATGCCCTAGATAAGCAGAACTAAATTAGTAAAAGAATCAATGACGAGGTCGTCTAAAGTAAAGGCCTGCAACTTCCACATAAGCAGCAGCACGTCCAATCCAAATAACCTATGCAAGATGCCCATGTGGCTGGGCACCAGTAAAACATACATATATATACAAGAGAGAAAGAAATGACAGAAAACGGGTTAGAGCCCGAGTGTAAAACAGTTTTAAAAATAGTTTAGCAAGTATTTAAAATGCTTACCGACAAATATAACCACCATGTTAGTGCGCAACACTCTCTTGATAATTCTCACCTCTCATCTAGTGTGCACGCCTACCATACTACTGATCACATAAGTCTATCTAACTTATTTTTCCATAAAGTTCTATCCCTAGAAGTACTAAGTCCATAATATTTAGTTTTAAAAAATCATTCTCTTCCATATTCTTACGTTACTTAGAACCACTTAGTACCGTTACAAAATTCACGAACACTTGTTATAAAGCTGAAACATTTCTTCATTACTTAACTACTTATACACACAGTAGAAAGTTTCCATATATAAGTATATATATATATATATATATATCAATCACTTATAATATATATATATATATATACTATCGGCACCCCACAAAAATCTATGGTGCTGGCATACTCTGCTGTCAAGTCCCCGTTTCACTCATAATAAGGGAAATACTTGTTCGGAATCACTCTCGAACTGTATTAACACAATACACATACAAATGGAGGCGAAACATAGTTCTGAATCCAAAGAGGTCACCACATACCCTCACGTCTCTTAGAACATCTGACTATCATTTTCAGATATCCTGTATCTGGAATAATACCTTCTAGGCTACGAGTCAATATCCCCCATAAAGGTCCAATAGAGATAAGACTGTCCCCGCGCGAAAACCTCCGTGATAGCAAGTAGCTCGGGTATGATTTTTACACAGATACATAATATATGCACAGTCACAAAGTCATATATATAGGTATTCACATTTTCCAAATTAGGTGCCCACGATCCATAATTATTATCATCCATTCTTATCACAAATTTTACTCAATTCTCTAGCATAACAGATGCCTCTTTTATTCTCATTTATAATTTATTTCATACTTACATCTCATCTCTCGAAGTACTCTCTCACAAATAAAAGTTCAGTAGGTATACCCTCACTAACCTTTTGGTATAAATCTTTCACGAGTCTCAATCTTTAGTGAACATGCGCACAATTTTTAATGTATGAATAACTCCCCGTTAACCCACAATTTGATCCAATATTAAATTTCACTCAACGGAGTCTACTTAGAACCTACTGGTCCTCTTCATAACCCATATACTCTATAAATAATAATCAAGGGTTCCTACGTATCTTAATTGGGTTAAACAAAAAGGAGAAAAATATGCACTTTTTCAGGAGGGATCGATCGATCGAGGAATGGGGTTGATCGATCGATGCTCTTGGTCGATCGATCGATCGATCAAGCAGTTCTTTCCCAGTTTGCTGAAAATTTCAACCTACGGGTTCACTCATTCTAACCCTTCCAAACTTCTATAATTTCATCCTAGACTCCCATCAAAGTTATCCAAATCTATAAGCAATATATATAAACAAGTTCTAATGTAACAACATCAATAAATCCTCAACGAATCAATCAAAAAGGGGGTTAGTCTAAGATTTCTTTATAAAACCAAAATTTTCATGAATAACCACAAACCTCTATTTTAATCCAGATTTTCTTCTCAAATATCATAATAAATTCGTGGGTAATCCTCTACATATGACAACGATTTCAGACTATATGGATTATCCCTACAACACATATAAATTCTCTTCCAAAACATATAATTCTTCAATTAAAACATATGATTTTCATTCCTAGACTAACATGGAAGGAATATCAACTAAAAATTAGCAAGATAGATACTTGCCTGGGATTCAAGTGTCTGATTTGTTGACAAAAAATATATGGTTGCATTCCTCGTCGTGCGATCTACATTTTGGTGGTGGTGGTGGTGTAATCGAGTGAGTTCTTGGCCTTGGATTGCTTGGAAAACTCTTCACCTTCTTCTCTAATCTCTTCACCTTCTTCTCTAATGGTTGTTCTCATGTTCTGTGTTTGATAACCCCAGAAGACAACTCCTAATGGCTAATATATCCTAAGAAAATTCGTGGGTTTAATTACCCAAAAATACAAAATGTCTATAATACCCTCCTGGGATGTCAATTAGGCCTAAAAACGCCCCGAGACCCGAACTAAACCCCCGGGTACATTTTTTTGACTATCTCAACCCTTACGAACACTTTGGATCACTCAAAACGACCATACGGGCGACTTATAATTTATTTACTTTTATAATAATAATTTAGTTCCGACACAACACAGGCGTGTCCCGACTTAAATTTCCATAATTGCCATATTATTCACTCGTGATAATATTAATAAAAATCAATCTCATATATTATTTTACTCATCCAGTAATATTCAACAAAGTCCTAATAATTACTAACTCTCATCACGCTAGTAAATATTAAAAAAATGAAATTCCAGATTAATATTAAATTAATATCTTCATTAAATTTAATAAATTCCCAAATTTAAAAGCCATAAAAATACGGGGTATTACACAACACAACTTTAGTGATGTTGTGTGACAGTGTAGTGAAGTGATGTGCCTAACACATGCATTAAACTCACTCACACTTATACAGACGATATTCCTACAACTTACAAGTTTGTTCTATAAATAACATGCAAGAGTCTGAATCAACTTTTATTGAAAGACAAACTTTTTTTGTGGTCAGATTAGAAAACAATCTTGATATGTCTCAGCCTTATTTCTTTACGAATTTAGTTCACAAAATGTGAAATATAAGTTGGGATACATAAACGTCTTTAGATCTAAAAAATCTTGAAGTCTGTTTTCAAAAAAAGACTTTAAAACAGAAAAGGAGATTTGTTGGGTAACTTTGTGATAAAAATGTTTAAGAACTAAAAACCCAATAGAGAGATGATTTTCTATATAAAGAAATCAGTCCTAATAAACTAAACGTCACTTTATGACTTTAGTCAAACCTACAAGTCTCAAATGAGGTGAGATGAGATCTCAACTCAGGGAAGGTGTTGGACAAAAGATGTAACCCATAGAGGATTTGATCACGAACAAACCAAAACCCTCAAACTCTCAAAGAAATTTCTAGGAAAATTTGGTAAGAGTTTGCTTTCGATTTTTATTTCTCTCTCTCTCTCTCTCTTATATTTCTCCCAACTCTCAGACTCTCCAAAAGATTGTAAATGATTAACCCTATAATGGATGATGGAAGGATCTGGAAAGGGGTTGAAAATCAAGAGCTAGGATTGCTTCGAGCAGATAGTTGTAAATCGTGTGGTTCACAATGCACCGCACTTAAATGTTCTCTGATTGGCTCAAAGAGGTAAGACATGGATTGAGATAAAACGCATGCATGCCATTGATGAATTCAAACCAACGTTCCAGATTTAATCTCAGGAATGTGAGTGGAAAGAAACACAATCTAGACCGTCCTGTGTGCAACACATGTATGGTGAAGATTGAATTAAAAACTCGTGTTTTCGAAGTTTTTAAAATTTCAGTTGCTACCCCAAATTTCTCTGTCACTTTTGGATTCTACCCATGGCTATTTTTAGGAACTTTAAGATATTATAAAAAGGACCAAACATTTTTAAAAACCTAATTCTAATTGTTTAAAAATAGATTTTAAATGTTTAAAAAAATTCCTAAAAAAGCTTTAAAAATATTAGAAAATGATTTTAAGCAAACGTGAACACACACACATCATATACACAAAATGAATAATAAATGCAGTCCTAGGTGCAGAGTTGTGTTGGTTATACTACCTTTTCTCTTCTTTGATGTTGTTGATGTAGATTATGAAGAGGCATGGGGTTTAGATTGAATATAGGATGACATAATTTGTCTCTATTTCCAAACTAGATAAGATCCTATATTTTAGACTCAAGTGAGTCATATATATAGTGTGCTTCAATCTCCCCCTTTGGAAATATGAGAAAAAATCTCCTTTGAGTCATCTAGGACTCGTACGGATACAGAAAACTAGAAAACCTTAATCCTATACAAAAACTCTATCTGCCCCATATCCTAGAAATAAAAAATATACAACTCAACTAATTACATACCAATACCCTAAAAATATCCAGATGCACATTGTGGTACTGATTCCTATAAATAAAACAATTAAGATCGTGCTTTTTAGTTGAAATGTATAATAAATTTCCCAGTTGGACTCAAATATTTCTCCCCCATTTTGTCTCAAATGGACAAAGGGAAAATCACAAAAAATATATATCTAAAACAGGTATACAAACCTAAAATTTATTCAACGGGCAATTACATGAATCTCCTAAATTAAATAGTTATAAGAGGTGTTCTTTGTCATTTATCTAACAACCATGCCTTATATCCTCAGAGATTAATTATTAGCATGTAAATAACGGAAGATATAGATTTAGGTGATGATATTCTATTACGCCATAACCATATCTATGGATTTCCTTAAGGATTCAAAACAAGTGTGATCCAAAGGTTTCGTGAATAAGTTTGCTAATTGAAGATCAGTAGGTAAATAATTAATTTCCAATTCCTTAGATTCAAGTAACTCATGTATAAAATGATGTCTGATTTTAATGTGTTTGGTACGTGAGTGTTGGACATGATTTTTGGAAATGTTAATCGCACTCTGATTGTCGCAATAAATATGTAATTTCTCTTCGTTAATGCCATAATCGCTTAACATCTATTTTAACCACAATAGTTGAGCACAACAGCTACTTGTGGCTATATATTCAGATTCAGTTGTGGATTAGGAAGTGCAATTTTGTTTCTTACTATTCCACTCGACTAAGTTATTACCAATGTAATAACATGCTCCCGAAGTAATTTTACTATCACCAGAACACCCATCCCAATCAGCGTCGGTGTATCCTATTATCATACTAGATGTGTCATTTGTGTACCAGATTCCTAATTTGAGAGTTCCTTTTACATATTTTATTATTCTTTTGAGGCACAGTAAATGGCTCTCTTTAGGGACTTTTGATATCGAGCACACACACAAACAACATACATAATGTCAGGGCATGGGGAAGTTAGGTATAGTAGACTTCCTATCATGCTACGATACTATGTAGGATAGATGAATTTCCCATTTTCATCTTTAGATAATTTTACCAAAGTACTCATGGGTGTCCTAGCATCTTTTGCATTTTCTAAGATGAACTTTTTTACTATCTCTAGAGAGTATTTGGATTGAGATATAAATAATATTTTTGAGTTTTGTTTGACCTGAAGTCCTAAAAAAAAATTTAACTCCCATATAAAAGACATTTGAAACTTCCCGTGCATATCTTTAGAAAAGGTTTTAACCTCAGGCGAGGAGGTAGATCTAAAAATAATGTCGTCCACGTACACTTGGGCTATTATAATATTTTTATCAAAATGTTTGACAAAAAGAGTTTGGTCATTCCCACATCTCCTAAAACCTTTATTTAAAAGAAAAGTTAACAATCACTCATACTAAGCGTGAGGGGCTTGTTTGAATCCATCTAGCGCCTTTTTCAGTCGATAGATGGGAGTTGGATGGTCAGGGTCAATGAACCCTTTTGTTTGTTTCTACATAAGTTTCCTCGGTTAAAATACCATAAAGGAATGCAAACTCTACTTCCATTTGATATAACGTGAATTTTAAGAGACACGCAATAGCGATAAGAAGATGAACAAATTCGAGACGTGTTATAGGGGCAAAAGTTTTTTAAAGACGAGAATAACCTTGGGCCACAAATCTGGCTTTGTTTCTAACTACTATCCCTGTGCCAATAACCCGTTTATTTTCTAGTCTGGGAACAAAATACCATACGTTATGAGTTTTAAGTTGAATGAGTTAGTCTTGCGTAGAACCTATCCAATAGGAATTATTTAATTCTTCATTCACATTCTTAAGTTCTATTAAAGACACAAAGCACGCGAAATAAGCAGTATTACGTAACTTGGATATTGTTCGAATAGGCTCTTCTCGGTTACCGACCATATTATCTAGGGGATGATCCTTAGAAACCCAGCTGGGCAGCTCGGGATTCTCAGTTGGCACGTAACATACACTTCCAAAGGTTCTAAAATATTTTAGGTTAGGTTTTTTCCCGTACCAAAGTTCATAAGGTGGCTTCTTGGTATTATTCCTAAAGTATACTCTATTTATTATATGACAAGCTGTACGAACAACTTCAACCCAAAAGTATTTAGGTAAGTTCTTTGCGTGGATCATAACATGAGCCATCTCCTGAATAATGCGATTTTTATGCTCAGTTATCCGGTTTTGTTGAGGCATTTTAGGGGCACTAAATTCATGTTTGTAACCATTGTAGTCACAATATTCGATGACTCTTAAATCTATAAACTCACCTCCTCTATCACTATGAATTCTATTTACTTGGGAGTCCTTTCCATTTTCAACTCGTAATAAAATTTTCAAAAACTTACGAATTTTTTTTTATTTTTGTTTTAAAAAGGCAACCTAGGTAAATCAAGTAAAATCGTCACCATAACCAAGATGTAACTATTGCCACAAAGGCTAACAATGCAAGAAGGAACCATTAGTTCCATATGGATGAGTTCTAGAGGTTTTGTGGATAGAACCTGTTTAACTTTCTTATAAGGAGATTTAACTATATTTCCTTCTTGACAGGGGCCACATAAAATATTGGAAATGGGTTTAATTTTGGGCAGACCTCTAACTATTTCTTGTGAGCTTAACTTACTAAGACTATCGTAATTTAATTGACCTAACCTATTGTGCGAGATATCATTATCTTCCATCCTGGCTATATTGCAGATATCAATTCCTATGTTTACTGTATAATAGTTATCAGGTGTTCTGAGGACTGTAATAATACAGTCTCCATTCTCATTTAGAATTTTACAACTGGTTTTTGAGAATGTCACGGTATGTTTTGAGTCACAAAATTGGGATATGCTCAGTAAATTTGCTTTAAGACCCTTCACTAAAAGAAAGTCCTCAAGAGTAGATAGACATTTTTCTTGGAGTGTCCCTTTACCTATGATCTGGGCCGATACTCCATCTCCCAACAAAACTTTTCCTCCTAAGGAGTTAATTTTGTTGGATAGTTTAGTCTCATCCCCGGTCATATGTTTGGAACAACCCAAGTCTAAATACCATCCAGATGAAGTGTGTTCAACTTTTAAGGCATTAATAACAATATTACACTTCATTTGGGGAATTATCTCTCATCTTTCCTAACCCAAATTGCTCAAGTTTTTAAATTTTGTGCTTATTATCTCGAATATGATAAAATTTGCGAGCATCAGATTTTTCTTTAAAAAAATTTTGCGCTTTAAACTGATTTTTGGAAGATTGTTGAGCATTTGGTTTAGTCATGAGTCTAGGACCTTTCCTCTGAGTCTTCCTTTTAGTATTAGATCTTTTCTTCCTATTTCGATAGTCAGAGTTCTTATCAGGCTGTCTAGGAAGGACGTAGTAATTTCTGTTTTGCCTCGAATAGTTAAAGTTTCTATACACAGGTGACTAAGTGGTAGGTTGGTATAGACGCTTTTGAAAATAGGTTTCAAGTGAATGTCTATAGACATCACAATAGGATCAGTAAAGGTGACTCGAAGGTTTCTTAATGTCTTGAAGACCTTTAAAGATGGGTTTGTCTAAGTGTGGGGTTTTAGTCCCATATCTCATATCGACGGGTTGGAAGGAGGACTCTCCTTTCCGTATTGGGGGGGGGAGGGGGGGGGGGGGGGGGGGGACAGACGTATTTAGTCTTAGATTAAACATTTTCCTTAGAATTACTACTACTTCCAATATTTATTCCTTTCTATTTTTTTATCAAAAACAAATTTTATAGACTGAAAATTTGGACAAGTTTCCATAGGCCTTTTTCCTCCTGACACAAAATTTATGGTTTGTAAATTTTTAGTTTGTGTGTCAGTGTTAAATCCTATTCCAGTTCTGTCCTCAAAATTGGTTTTACTGGATGCGATAAATCTTCAAACCAATTAGAATTGTTTTCGAATTTTGCAAATTTTTTGAAGACTGTTGAAGCTTTTTCTTTTGCTTGTTCCAATTCTAACAACGTGGCCTTGTATTTATTTTTCAAAATCTCATGGGATTCAAAAAGATCCTTGATTTTTTCAGAAAAAGCCTTAGTTTGTGTTTCATGGGCTAAACATTGATTAGTGTAGTCTTAGAATTTTGTTTAACCACAAGACTAAGAGATTATATCTTTTCAATTACCTCTTTAATGGTTCTTTCTAATCTAGTGCTCTTCTTAAGCATTTTGGTGTACAGTGTGTGGGAATCTGAAAGGTCATCATTAACGGACTCACTAAGTGTGGTGGGTGATATGTCCCCTATCGATTCATTTTTCAAACTTACACAAATGTTCAGTTCGTCATTCATTCGATTCCTTTGACTCACACACACGTCTGTATAGATATCATTATCAGTATAACCATTATTAGCATTCTCAGGTCACGGACAAGATAAACCATTAAAAGACACAATCAAGGCATTATTAGGCATACTCTCATCAATATTATCATCAGAATATACTATCTTTGCCAAAAATGACATACAAGGGGCAAATATGTTAGATGATTCAGGCTCATCATCATCTGAATCGCTTGAATTATCCCATGTTTTGCACAAATTGGCCTTATTATGTTTGTTTTTCATATTAACACTACAGTTAATGGCAATGTGACCTATTTTACCACATCTAAAAAATCCATACTTGCTATGGTCTTTATCAGCTCTGTTATTGTTGTTCTGGTGTTTCGCTAGTTTCCTCTCATGAGGTCTGTTATTGGATTGATTTGAGTAAGGAGCCTTTCCTTATTTAGCAACAATATTATTTCTAAACTTTAGTATTTTCTTAAAGTTTTTAGACATGAAGCCTATTTGGTTATCCAAATCATCCAAGTCACAGTCATCATTAGATGGCATATGAATATTAGTCATCACTTTGGATTGAAACATAACATTGGACTACTGTTTTTCTTATGACTTCCAAGAAGTTGTTTCTTATAATCCAATTCCATTTCCACGGTTCTTAATTTGCTACTAAGGAGTTCAGGGGTGAGATTTGGATCTTCCATTTCCTCAATTGCATATCTTTTATGGTCGAATTTCTGTTGAAGTGATCTTAGGATTTTAGAGAAAATTTCTCTTCTGTCATAAACAATGCGATTTGCATGTAATTTTGTTATGATGTTAATCAGTTTGATAAAAAAAATCATCGAAGGTCTCAGTCTCTATCACAACTAGGGTGTTATATTGTTGAATACGCATTTGAGTCTTGGTAGCCTTAACACGTGTATCACCTTCATGGGTTGTGACCAACGTGTCTCAGGATTCCTTAGAAGTGGTACATATAGAGATTCTTTTGAACTCATGCTCATTTACAAACATGAATATTTCATTCTTTCCTTTATTATTGTAGAGGGAGGCATGTTTCTCCTCTATAGTAAATTCAGTGAGAAGTTTTGTTTTTCTTATTTCACTGCCTTCTGCTATTGGTTTGGTAGGATAAGTATATCCTTGTTCTATGGTATCCCAAACTTCATCTCCCAAAGAACCTTGGATGAATGCAATCATCCTTACTTTCCAGTAAGGAAAATTTGTCCCATCGAAGAGGAGAGGTCTAGTTAAGTTACCCAGTCTCTCAAATTTTTTGCCCATGAGGTGTTTTTAAAACAGTTTCAAAAAACACAGAATTCTGAACAGTTGTTTTACAAAAACATGAACCAGCTCTAATACCAATTTAAATACTTTACTAATTCGTTAAATCATAAGTTAAAACAGTTAAGAAGGGTCCGAATCGTTTTCTTGAAGAAACTCTTTTAATAACACCAATGAAAACACAACTTGTGTGAAAAATGTTTTTGAACGAGAAATTTCTGTTACTTAGGATCATAAATGTTTAAACGAAATTTAAACACCTATAGCAATGATAGCAAGAGTAAAGAAAGTATAAAAAACAGTCACACACAAGACAGTATTTTAACGTGGTAAAACCCCAATCAAACTGGGGAAACAACCATGACTCCTTATACGGAGTAAAACAAAAAATCCACTAGAACGAGTTTTAGAGTACAAGCTAACAATGTATTATCCCCACAAATCAGACCTAAACTAAGTCAAGAAATTATACCAGCACTCCTAGTTTTTCTCTGACTTTTCCAGCTCTGATTGTTGTCTTTAATGTCCTCCAAAGCTTAACTCCTTTACTCCTTCTTTATGTCGACTCTGGTGGTAAAATCTCTTTACCGACATAACTTTAGTGATGTTGTGTGACAGTGTAGTGAAGTGATGTTCCTAACACATGCATGAAACTCACTCACACTTATACATACGATATTCCTACAAATTACATATTTGTTCTATAAATGACACGCAAGAGTCTGAATCAACTTTTATTGAAAGATATAATTTTTTTAAGGTCAGATCAGAAAATAATCTTGCTATTAAAAAGAGCCAAGATCCTATATATCTCAACCTTATTTCTTTACAAATTTATTTCACAAAATATGAAATATAAGGTGGGAGACATAAACGTCTTTAGATCTGAAAAATCTTGAAATATGTTTTTTTTTAAAAACTTGAAAACAAAAAAGTAGATTTGTTGGGTAACTTTGTGATAAAAACGTTTAAGAACTAAAAACCCAATAGAGGGATGATTTTCTATATAAATAAATCAGTACTAATCAACTAAATGTGACTCTATCACTTTAGTCAGACCAAAAGTCTCAAATGAGGTGAGACGAGATCTCAACTCAGTGAAGGTGTTGGACAAGAGACGTAAACTAGAGACGATTTGATCACGAACAAATAAAAAATCTCAAAGAAATTTATGGCAAAATTTGGCAAGAGTTTGGTTTCAATTTCTCTCTCTCTCTCTATCCTCTCTCTCTTATTTCTCCCAACTCTCAGACTCTCCAAAAGATTGTAAACGATTAACCCTATAATGGATGATGGAAGGAACTAGAAAGGGGTTGAAAATCAAGAGCTAGGATTGCTTCGAGCAGATAGTTGTAAATCGTGTGGTTCACAATGCACCACACTTAAATGTTCTCTGATTGGCTCAAATAGGTAAGACATGGATTGAGATAAAATGCATGCATGCCATTGATGAATTCAAACCAACATTCCAGATTTAATCTTAGGAATGTGAGTGGAAATAAATACAATCTAGACCGTCTTGTGTGCAACACGTGTATGGTGAAGATTGAATTAAAAACGCATGTTTTCAAAGTTTTTAAGTTGCTACCCCAAAATTTCTCTGCCTCTTTTGGATTCTACCCAAGGCTATTTTTAGGAACTTTGAGATATTATAAAAAGGCCCAAACATTTTAAAAAAACTAATTTTAATTATTTTAAAATCGATTTTAAATGTTTAAAAAATTCCTAAAAAATCTTTAAAAATATTAGAAAATGATTTTAAGCCAATGTGAACACCCCCCCCCCCCCCCCCCCCTCATATACACAAAATGAATAATAAATGCAGTACTAGGTGTAAAGTTATGTTGGTTATACTTCCTTTTCTCTTCTTTGATGTAGGTCATGAAGAGGCATGAGTTTTAGGGTTGAATATAGGATGACATAATTTTGTCTCTATTTCCAAAGTAGATAAGCTCCAATATTTTAGACTCTAGTGAGTCATATATATAGCGTGCTTCAAACTTTACCCAATTAAACTTAGCACCGATTGAACCTTTCTTGTGAAAATTGATGTACTAAATTTTATCTTTTACCCTAAACATGTATCTAGGTGAGAGCAGATAAATGAAATAAATCAAATCACAAGACACCGATGTACGAGGAAACTACAAAGGGAACAAACCTCTGACGGCCCAACCAGACAATCACTATGATACGAAAATTATGAAGGAAGAATACAGCCTTACTCAATTACTCGATCCCCCACAAGCCTTGAAGCCTCTTCTTCTCTTCAACCCCTCCTCCAACGTACAACGTAGAAGTTCACCTACACAAGGTACACATCACACGAGTCCATGCGTACCTAAGTATCCATCGATACAGCTCGACAACAGTCTACGATTCATAACACGGAGTCTACTGCCTCTTCACCGCAATCAGCACGTTCGAAGTCCAACATACAAAAAACATTTCTCTCAAGATGAAAGAAATAAACTAGGTGCCCAAACAAGATCTCAAAGTATAGGATTTATGAATCTTGGATCTTGTAAACAAAAAGGGTGAAACTTTGGAGTTGTAACTTTTGAGAACAGGCCTGCTTTTGTTTTCGTCAAAAGTTCGTCTCTCAAATACAAAATCGAGTTTGAAAATCTTTTATAGAAAAATTAAGGCGACAAACCGTTTGAATGATATAAGGCTGTCGTTTGAATGAGATAGAGATCTCGTCTGAACGAGATTTCATTTCACTTCTAACGACCTTAGAAATACCAAAACAGTATGCTTCATTTGAAAGTATATTTCGAACGAACTAACAATGTCGTTTGAATGACATAGAAATGTCGTTTGAACTATCTCAATGAAATTTAAAACTCCACCTACAGTAAACTCAAAAAACATATTTTAAAAAAATTAAGTTCCAAACAGTTTTGAAAACAAAACAACCTTATTCAAACTTTACAAGGACGCCTAAACTATATATGTTCATACTTGAGTGATCCTCGACATATGTGAATACAAGCGTGGAAAGACAAACACGGCTTACAATATTCACTCTTTGAAGCTTGGCCGCTACGTCTTCATCAAACAATGCCATAGGCTCATGGGATCATCAACTCAAAGTCTATTCTATGACTTAAACGTTTTATCCATAATTATGCCAATTAAATACAAATTGACTCGATTGGAAATTTATCCTTATAAATCTCCCCCTTTGTCTATTTCAGGACAAAACCAAAACAAAAATCCTATGGCCCGTCAAGCTATCTAAAAAGACTCATTCCCCAACCCCAAAAAGTAAAAAGTATAGACTCTCGACAGACACACAAGCATGTGTAGCTTTTCTTTGCTTGAAAATTTTGCTATGCAATAAACTCAACATGTAATACTGCACACTTAAACACACCTTCAAATGGAAAGAGAATATAACAAGTATAAATTCGC
The DNA here is from genome assembly GCA_949130495.1 of Sambucus nigra. Taxonomy (NCBI): domain Eukaryota; kingdom Viridiplantae; phylum Streptophyta; class Magnoliopsida; order Dipsacales; family Adoxaceae; genus Sambucus; species Sambucus nigra. The sequence goes on along the minus strand of OX422209.1, from coordinate 394,557,088 downwards.
AAATTAATAAACATAACAATGTCTAAAATAATCTCAATCTAGGTAAGTCATCTCTCCCTAAGATAAAGATATCCTAATAATGCAAAGGAAAGATGTCGTTTCTCTCCCTTTTTGTTCAGGAATAGACAAAGTAAGATAGCATAAATAAATACTCCCTCAAAACCGAATATCCCCTCAAATATGTGATCATAAGATACTAATACTAAGAAAAGGGGAACGGGACTAAATCATGAAAATGTGTAAAGTGTAGCAATCACACAACATGGAAAATTAGGCTTAAATAATCCAAAAGATCAAGCATGTGATAATAACGGACTAAATGTAAACCGCAAAGAATCAAAAACTAATACCATCTATAATATGCAAAATATATAAAATAAAATATGGCACACATATATAGTTATAAATGACCACCAAACACATAATATTTACATACTAGCATAGTATGATGTGTCTGAACATGTGGGATGGAATGAATGGGTGTGAACTAGTATCAAAAGAATTATAACCCAAACACTCAAATATGTTGAAGAAGTTCTAATTGACCGCATAACTTTCTCAAACTAAGCTTTAGTCTCAAGTGACAAATAAAGTTGAACTTAATGAACAAAACAAGCACAATGCACATAAGCCTGGAATATTGATGATTCTACAAATCAATAGCGTAATGAAAAAATAAGAATAATTTGGTATCATTGTACAAACTCGTTGAACTTCAACTAAACTCCCTCAAAAGATAAATATGATCATATTTTCTATTCTTTTCTTTTCTTTTGAAGTTATTTCTTTTGAATGATCAATGAAACGAAACTATATTTGCCCCCTTTTGGCATATTGCTCTTTCTACTGCGTTAATTTTTTTCTTGGGATCTTTTCAAACGGTGGCTTTCACGACGAGTTCACTTGCCTCTCGCATCCCTTTCCTGTGTACACTCATATTTTTTAATTATAAATAATCTCTCATGGGTAACTATTCTTACATGCATAAATCCACCACAGTCATATTAACATGTAGATGAAAAAAAAAGATGAGAGAACATCTCACCAAGCTCAAATATACATCATGAAGTCAAAGTCCAATAAGCTCGTGAATGTGTGTGTAGAGGCATATATAAAGTCTAATCCATAAAGCAAGTTTAGTTTGAAACAACTCCATAAACATGGTTAAGAACAATCTAAGTATCTAAAGTCATAACCAAATGTCCTAGACACATGGAAATTGCATAGTGAATTGGATTCGAACATATCAATATGCCACACCAAATGTGTAAAACTAAAATACACAAGAAAACGAAAATCTTTTTGTATTTTTCAAAAAATATTATCAAAATAAAATCTTTTTGTATTTTTCAAATATGACTTAATAAAGAAAAAATATAATACAAAACATATACATGTCATAACACTAGCAAAGATATATCATGAAGCACAATTAGAGTATTATAGACAAAATCATGCAAGTAATCATCTATATGATATAGATAGAGAATAATCATGTGCAAGCATGTGAGAATCAACTAGTCTACCATCTAGATCCTCCAAAATGGATTTCCTAACCCAGATAGGTGTATACTTAATGCGACAGGTTTCGGGAACCACGGCAACACTAGACTTCAACTTCCTAGGACCTCTTACAAGATCAAAATAAAAACTCCTAAGGTGGCCTTTCCTACCACAATTTGAACGTGTGTAAACGGGAGAAATGTTACCTATGGGTTGACCTTTTCTAACGTCCTTGAATTTGGTTGACCCTCTAAAATAAATAATGGTTTTGGCTCTGACAACGAAAGAATTAGATTAAGACGAGCCAGTACTATTACTACTAACACTACTCGTGTCGTTTAAATCATTTTTTAACTTCACAATTTTAGACTCAAGCAAGGAATTAGACGCTTCCAATTTTAGGGAGTCCTTCTTCATATTTTCAATCATTCCTAGAAGGTTATCACTCTCCCCCTCAATGAAAGTAAACTTATCCCTAAAAGTTTTCTAACGTGCCTTACAATCATTCATCAAAATATTTTTATCCTTATTAGCACAAACACAAATCCTAGAAGTTTTAACACCCTCTAATTCTTTCTCGAAAATAAGGACTATATTCTCACTCTCTTCCTTGGAAAATTTTAAATATTTAAATTCATCATACAATGCAACAAACTACTTATGAATGATATCTCTTTGAGTTTAAAACATTTGCAAATATTCAATAATATTTTTAAAACGAGAATTTTCTTCTTCAAGAATTTCAATTCTTTTTGCAAACTTCAAATTCAAAAAATTTAACTTTTTAGTACGGTCAAGAAGCTTATCAAACTCATCTCGATTACAAATGACGTTATTACTAAGGCAATCCATCGAGACAAAAACTTACCAAGAGAGAGAAAAAAGAACCACCCAAAAAGCTACCAACACAAATCTACAAAATAACTAAGTGCAACCCGCTCTCATAGCAATTTGAGAATGCTTGGACGGTTCAAATAAATGCAAGTTAAATATTTTTATGTTTTTCCAATTTTAATGATTGAACCTTTAAATAAAATTTACCCAATTAAACTTAGCACCGATTGAACCTTTCTTATGAAAACCGATTTACTAAATTTTATCTTTTACCCTAAACATGCATCTATATGAGAGCAGATAAATCAAATAAATCAAATCACAAGACGTCGATGTACGAGGAAACCAAAAAGGGTAAAAACCTCGATGGCCCAACCAAATAATCACTATGATACGAAAATTACAAAGGAAGAATACAGTCTTACTCAACGACTCGATCCTCCACGAGACTTGACGCGTCTTTTTTTCTTCAATCACTCCTCCATAGTGCAATGTAGGAGTCCACCTACGCAAGGTCCATAGCACATGAGTCCACGCATACCTCGGGATCCATCAATACAACACGATAACTGTCTACGATTCAAAACATGGAGTCCACTATTTTTTCACCGCAATCAGTATGTACAAAGTCCATCGCACAAAAACAGTTTCTCTCAAGATGAAAGAAATAAACTAGGTGCCCAAACAAGATCTCAAAGTATAAGATTTATGAATCTTGGGGCTTGTAAACTAAAAGGGTGAAACTTCGGAGTTGGAACTTTTAAGAACAGGTCTGCTTTTCATTTTCGTTAAAAGTTCATCTCTGAAATAAAAAACCGAGTTTTAAAATCCCTTTATAGAAAAATTAAGGTGGTGCATCATTCGAATGATATAAGGCTGTCTTTCGAATGAGATAGAGATCTAGTTTGAATGAGATTTCGTCTCGCTTCTAAGGACCTTAGAAATACTAAAATAGTAAACTTTATTTGATGCTCGTTTGAAAGCATACTTCGAACGACCTAACAATGTCCTTCGAATGACATTAAGATGTCATTTGAACGATCTCAATGAAATTTAAAACTCCATCTATAGTAAACTCAGAAAATATATTTTCAAAAAATTAAGTTCCAAACAATTTTGAAAACAGAACACCCTTATTAAAACTTTCCAAGGACTCATTAACTATATATGTTCATACCTGCGAGATCCTCAGCATATGTGAATGCAAGCATGACATGGTAAACATGACTAAGAATATGCACTTTTTGAAGCCTGGTCGCTAAGTCTTCATTAAACAACGTCATAGGCTATGGGATCATCAACTCAAAGTCTATCCTATGACTTAAACTTTTTGTTCAAAATTATGCTAATTATATACAAATTGAGTGGATTGGAAATTTTTCCTTACATATTTTAGCCGAACCACTGACTGACGACCCTAGCTTAGACCTTCAGTAGCACACGGTTAACCACCCCAAAATCTAGAGGTATGAACTAATTATTAGCATAATTCTTCCGTTGTCTTCGTGCCATCATGAGCCTTTTTTAAATTACCCAAACTTTATCAGTCATCTCTCGAATCAAATCCGAATTAGTGAGGTGTTTTCTCGCACCTCTGCCTAGCAAACTGGACAGCCACATGGCCTCCCGTGAAGATCCTCAAAGGGATCCATTTCAATGCTCTCCTGATAACTTTTGTTGTAGGAAAACTCAGCCAGATGCAGATTCTCTACCTAACTGCCCTGAAAATTAAGCACGCAAGCTCTCAATATGTCCTCCAATATTTGGATGGTTTGTTCCGATTATTTGTCAATCTTAGGGTGATACACCTGTGACACCCCGTATATTTAAATACCGGGTGATAAGTCCTTTATTTAAATTAAACAGGAATCATTAATGGTTTCATTCTTAGTGTCACTATCGAAAACCTTTTTGAATTACTAACCACATACGTTTTAAATAAATCGTTGCAATTTTTTTTATCTTTCATTAAACCATCACATGCGTAAGTAAACAATAATCAAACCATCCACACAATAATAATGATATGAATCCAATATAAGATAAATAACCAAATAAATAATACCAATTGAGCAATCAGTTCCCAATACAATAATACAACTATAAGTCTATAAAATAAAACCATATCCAATAATACATAGTCTGGTACAACTGAATAGAAAAAATAGCTAAACGGGCGATATGCCCAAATGAAATAACTGAAATTGAAGCCTACTCTAGGAATGAAGTAAACTGAAACATCTAATCCAAAGCCTGCAAGCATCCACAAGTGCTGCAATTACGCATCCCTAGAACAGATCATTAAGCTTGGCGTCCTTATGGTTGGACACCTTAAAGATTTTGAAAATATTTTGCACACGAGTCAGAGCCCAAGTCAAACCATTTGAAAATATTGAGCAAGTATTTATCACAAGTTTAAAAATAGTTATTTTTACACATGTTAGTTCAACGTACACTCCCTTGAGTTTATCACCTCTCAACTAGTGTGCACGCTTAACGTCTCCTACCTAGCTATGCTACCCAACCTCACTAGGTATCATCAATAAATATCTAAACACTAAAAAGTTTGGCTCCCCCGTACCTCCCATAAAGTACTCTATAGTAGAACTAATAATTAACATTACCTCATATGTTATTATTAAACCAAAATTAACATTTCACGTATGTTATTAGTAAACCATTATTAACAATCAAATTATACTATCGTTAAGCCGATTCATTAATTTGCTATACTTAAATCATCTTTAGATAAACACTATCTAACTTTACTACTATCACCAATTAATAGATTATCTTATAATCACATCACTTTTAGACATACACTATTTATCCTTCCTACATTACACACAAGTAGGATAAATACACATGTATATATATATATATATATATATATATATATATATCACACTATTTATATATACATCTCCAGCATCCTCGAGCTAGGAACCGCGGTGCTAGTATGCATACTCTGCTATCAAATCCATATAGCTCTCGTACTAAATCAAGAACTATTGGTTAGAATATCACCCTTGAACCATTAATCAAATCACACATATTGGAGAACATAGTTCCAAGTCTAGGGGTCGCGCACACACCAAATGTTCCCAATTGACTGCCAAAACTATCATACACTCAGATAGCCCATTGATTGGACATAAATATTGTATATTTATTCCCCTAATTTCAGTGCATTTGTGAACCCGAGTGATGTAACCTATATGGATTTGACACACATTTATGCTACTAATCTTCGTTGTCAAGTATTTCATGTTTCGTGCTTCTCTTATTGGTTTTACAGGTTAACTATGCAAGCAGCGCAAAAGAGAAAGCGAGACAATGAAAGAAATGCTAAGAAGGCAAGTTCAAGGGCATTGTGGTAATTCTGCATCCAGATCCCGAAGGAGGAGTCAACTGGAAAGTTGAAGATCTCAAAACAACGAGAACACTGGAAGAAACGGTACCCAAATCCAAGCTAGGGTTGAGGAGTTATGACCCGTTGAAGTTGAAGAAAAATCCAAGGAAGAAAGGAAAGAAAACAAGAAAAAAATTCTAAGTGTTGAATAGAAGAAAAAGCACCCCAGACCAGCAAACATTCGCGAACCCAGGGGCGAACCGGTTCGGGGTACCTGCGAACCGGTTCGGGGGTCCTGATGCGCGGATTTTCCTCCTTCATTCTGATTGGTTCCAAAGGATCCCTTTAGGTTAAAACTCTCCAAAAAGAGTGAGGAATGTAGGTAGTAACTGAGGAACAGCCGTTCTGGATATTTTTGAGTAGTTTTTGATAGAGAAAAAGTGAGGAGAACATCTAGGAAAATAATTTTGATTTATTTCTGCAAGATCCATACACTTCCGGGTTTGTTTTCAAGTTGTAATCTAAGTTTTATTTTTATGATCATTATTCTTGCATGGTAATTTTTCTGCATGATTTGAATAAATTTCTGCGTTTATAATGCTTAGCCACGTATTTCGATCTAGCGTTATCATGAGTTCTTTCGCATGCAACGTTATTATTTCATGCATCCTTCAGTTTAATATGTCCGGCTAGGTTTAAAAGTACGGGATGCATGAACCTAATCTAATGTGTTAGTGCATGTGTATAAAATTAATCCCATCAATTTAGTGATTGATTATGATCATATTGCATAGTTACATAATAATTGTGGATCTTTATATCTCGTTTACCTTTGGGTACTCGTGATGATTTAGAGTACAATTTGAGTGTCACTATCGCGATACCGATTTACTCATCCTCAGATTAGGTATGATGCGGGCTTGAACCTCGTATACATAATGCTTGGGAGTACTAAATTCCGGGTCAGATCAATCAGATAAATACGATTAATATTATCACCGCACTACACTAGGGTTGGGGGATTGTATTCCCGACCTGTTTCTCTCATCATTTAAAATAAAAAGTTGTTGAAATCATCAGTCATCCTCTATTTTGGTAGAGTAATTTAGTTGCATCTTTACTCATTTTCATTATCGCATTTAGCTTAATCAATCTCAAAACCAAATCAATTTTCCTTTTTCTTTAGAGTCAAAGTTAGGATTTCTCTGTCTATCCAACGTCGTTACGTTCACTCGTCCTAGTTCCCTGTGGATTCGATACCCAGACTAGCCACTATACTCCACAATAGTGTAGTTATAGTTTAGGTTTTTGTATTGTGGTTGGAAGCCGATAACAATGACTAGCGTATTACACGGACGCTCGGTTTTTCGACACGATCAAAATGGCGTCGTTGCCGGGGAATTAGGTGGACTTAGGATTAGATTGAGTCAATCCAAAGCTTTGACCAAAAATTTCAATAATCCAAAAACATAAAAAAAAAAAAAAGATTCACCATCATCTCTCTTAAGCTTTAATGCAAAATTCTGAAACCACTCCCACACCCCATAATACTCCAACCAGTATTCACGAAAATCCACTTGTTGAGTATAATCCTGATAGTCCCCACACTCCAAACGCCCCACAGTTTTGGATCCCACCTCCCACACCGTCGCACTCAGTCTCCGATAACACTCCCTTTCCCTTCTTAGGACATACTTCGAGCACACCCAGTGAGAACACCGAGTCAGTAAGTGGGGGGGAGATGTCGCAACATAGTAATGCACCCACCGGTGAGGAGGAGCCTCCGTACCGCCCGTTGAGAGAATTCTTATATCCCGAGCGCACTGTCACTCCGGGATGCATTATACTCCCGTATAATGCCGGGCAGTTCCGTTTCAAGAATGGAATGATCCAGATGCTACCGCATTACCACGGTATGGATTCTGAAAAGACATACCTCCATATTAGGGAATTTGAGGACGTGTGCGATACTCTCAACGATCAAACCTGCACACAAGAAGTAATTCGGCTCAAACTTTTCCCCTTCTCGCTCAAAGATAAAGCTAAAGCCTGGTTATGGTCTCTACCTCTAAGCTCGATTCCATCCTGGAATGAGCTACAGTCAGAATTTCTCAAGAAATTCTTCCCACCACATCGAACAATCTCTATAAAGGCTCAAATTCAATCGTTCAGGCAACATGAAAATGAGACATTCCATCGATGTTATGAACGTTTCAACGAGTTAGTTGCTTCATGCCCCCATCATGGATTTGATCCATCGCAAATCATCTCCTTTATCTATAATGGGATGAATCTTAACTCCAAACAACTTGTTGAAACTATGGGAAGCGGTCCGTTTGTCGATCTAGATGCCCACGATGCTGATCTTCACATGAGGTATGTCGCCGAGACTACCCAATCCTGGGATACCTCCGACCCGAATGCTCAAAATCGAAATCGACAATCCACCACTGCTCCATCGGCGTCCGGCCTATTCCACGTAGATAAGAATTCTATGACGGACAGCCGATTAGAGACTCTTGAGATAGGATTTCAAGATCTGTGAGAGATATATGGAAAAGGACCAGCTGGACCCATTCTGAACCCTGTCGTGAAGGTGTGTGTTATTTTCTAGGCGGGACATTCAACTGAGGAATGCCCGACGATACCCGCCTACAAAGCAATGTTGCAAGAGCAAGTTAGTGGTGTAGGAGGTTTTAAGGGTAATTTCGGTGCCCCGCACGGGAATTCATATAACCCTTCTTGGAAAAATCATCCCGGTTTTAGCTATGGGCAACAACATGCCGCAATGAACCCTCCTTCGCATGTTGCCCCTCCTCCACCACAACACTTTCAACAAGCTCCACACCTGCAAGGACATGTGCAAGCACCGCCACCTCAAGGAAATTATATTCCACCACAGCGGAGAACTCTCGAGGATACCATGAATCAATTCATCGCAAGCCAGACCGCAACTAATGCCAAATATGATCGTCTGATTGGCGACATAAATGCGAATCTATCAAAAATATAATCCTCATTGAGTGTTCAAGAGAAGGGCAAGTTTACTGCCCAGGGCCAAAGACCTCTCCAAGGTCAAACTAGTGTTAGCTCGACACCCCATGACCATCCTGAGCAATGTAGCGCAATTACCACTGTACGTAGTGGGAGAGTAGTTGACTTGTAACCTCCCCCACGAGACGTACCTAAAGATAAGGAGATTTCGCCTGGCACGAAAGAGGCCGAAGATGTCCCCTTAAATGAGAGTGACAAAGAAGACGCTAGTGAGCCCGAGGTAGTAGTGAAACCACCCTCCGCGGCACCGTTTTCTCAAAGGCTAATTCCTCCCCATAAAGGAAACCCACGTGATGACGTGCTAGACGTGCTAAAACAAGTTAAGCTGAATTTACCTTTCCTCGATGCCATTAAGCAAATTCCAGCTTATGGAAAAGTCATTAAAGACTTGTTGACGGTAAAGAGAAAGATGAAGGTAAAGAAAAATGTCTTTCTAGCACAGAATGTGAGCTCCATTCTACTCAATGATCTCCCACCTAAATTCAAAGATCCCGGTGCACCCACCATTTCCTACATCATTGGAGAAAACAAAATCGAAAAAGCCTTACTTGATTTGGGAGCAAGAGTCAATATCCTCCCTTACTCCATCAATAGGCAACTTGACTTGGGCGACCTCAAGCCCGCAAAGGTCACTCTCCAATTAGCAGATCGAACCGTGAAAATCCCAAGAGGCGTAGTCGAGGACGTGATCGTCCAAATTGACACTTTCTACTTCCCGGTATACTTTGTCATTTGGTACACGGATCCCTCCTTTAACTCGAGCAACCATGTTCCCATCATCCTTGGACGCCCTTTCTTAGCTATGACTAACGCAATCTTCAATACTCAGAATGGGCGAATGCAACTCACCTTTGGGAACATGACCTTAGATACCAACATCTTCCATGTTGCCCAACATAAGGGGGAAGAAGATGACCTTCACGCGGTGAGCTTCATAGACGAGATCGTAGGGGAGTACTTTGAGGAAAATGATTGTGGAGATGCCCTAGGGTCCTGCTTAGTGTCGAGCCATGAGAATGAGGGGTACCACAAGAGAGAGCCGTTAGGGGTGTGCCCTATTTCATCAAGTAATAGTGGTAGTTGTGACAATGAGAGAAAAGTGGGGGAGAGGTGTGTAGTGACCGCAATTGAAAGAGAGAGAGAGGGGTTAGAAGAGAGAAAACTGGTGGAGTTGGAGATCGAACAAGTAAGAGAGGACGTAGGCACTACTCGAGAGAGAGAACTAGGAGACATGAGCATGGAAGATTTTGAAAGAGAATTCGGGCAGGTGGATGAAAGTATTACTATTGAAGGCCAATCCCTATTGGATTCATGTAGTCACTTAAAAGAAAGTGAATTGAAAGCAAAAATTGATGAATTCCTTCGTTGTGACAATCCACCCACAACACTAGAGGCCCCGAAGGCAAGTGAGGAGAAAAGTTGTGGTTCATCTGACTTAGAGCCCGACCCATGCATCTTAAAAATTGAACGAAACCTAGGTGTTCCCTCCGAATCAGTGCACGCAGATCACACTTTGAGCCAGCATCACGAGGATCCCTTTCCAGTTAGTCACGATGAGTCTCCCGGTCTATCCTTTATCTATGGGCGAGGTCCCAACTTGTTCCGATTGTTAGCTTATAATCCTAGGACGGAAGAGACAAGGAGAACATCAAACCCCGTGAGTGGGGTCGGGTGAGTTTGTGGAGAGATGAGAGGTCGTCGCACCCCCGACGCGTATGGGGTGATTATTGTTGTATTTTTGAGTCATGCATGAGTGTCATATAGTGTCTTGTTGCATTTTAATATTTGTTTGTTTTATTTTTCCGCACTTTTCATTCGCCTTGAGTTAGATTTTCGTCATTTTTTCTTGAGGACAATGCAAAAGTCTAAGTTAGGGGGGTCACAACTGTGTATTTCTAAAACTTCACAAATTTCAAAATGCCCAAAAATTTCCAAAAAAATCATAAAATTTTGAAAAATCCAAAAATATTTTTGTTCAAAATAAATAAAAATTGGAATTCAAATTTTTCAAAAATATCATTAAAAGTCGAATTGGAGTCTCAAATTGTAAACATCCAACATACACAAAGCCGAAATTGACCAAAGATGGAAATTGAGCGAAAATTGACGACTTAACGAACGAATGTGGAGATTAACAAACCCGGTGAGATTCGAGCCTATCACGTTTTGCGAGTTTTTAAATCAATCCGAGTTAATTGTTAACTCAAAGTTCTTTTTAGCGCTTAATAAGTTGTCAAGGATCTCAATCCTTTCATTTTGATCGGTTTTAAAAAATGTGTGCAATATTGCCTTACAAAATGTGCCAAATTAGCCTCTAAACTTAAATTCACCTCGAAATGCATATGGTAACGCAATTGGCATTTTGGACAATGAAGTAGGCCCTCGTTTTTCACCCAAAATTTTGGCCAAAAAAAAAAATAGCGAAAAATCACCCTTTGCAACCCAAATTGAGCCGAATAATTTTCCCTTTCGTTTGACAACCCGAAAAACCCAAAATAGCCGAAATTGTGAAAAATGAGAAAATTCATATTTTAAGTACAAAAAGTGCATATAAAGGGGGAAGAAACAAAATAGTATGCTCAACAAAAACAACAAGAAAAGAAATGAAAAAACAAAAAAAAATAGAAAAAGAAGAAAAAATGAGCAATAGCCCGGAAAAAGCACAAATGGATATCATTAATGACTTTTATAATTCCAACCATCCATACCTCCTTCATTTTACCCAATGCAACCTTCAACCCGAAAAAGTCCTAACCGAGTCCAAAAATCGAAAATTGATTACCGCGTGGAGAGTTAAGACACCAAAAGATAATATAAGAGGTTAAGTGCGCAAAATAGAGGCAATGTTCCCATTTTTTAAATCGTAATCCGTTGATGAGATCCTTTCACCATAAAGTTTCCGTCTTTCTAATTGCAGGCGTGAATTTGCTTCCATTACATTTACTCTCTATATCACGCATGCCGAGAGAATAGCCATAATCCGAGAGATTCGTTTGTGAGAGCGTTCCGTGAGAAATTGAAATCAAAATGAATTTTCGAATAAGTAACGTAATGATCAATCGATGGAAATTGGCGGTTATATTTTCGGCTTCGCACACACGCACTATGATTTGAGACTTGTACATATGACTTGATGATGACTATTTTCTGGAAAAGTTTGAATTGCTCAATTTTTGCATATTTTGAATTTTCTTTGTGTCAATAACGAATTTTGTGGGTATATTCACTGCAAACCCTCACGAGACACAACTCGTCCTACTAGGGTGACCTAGGGGTTTAAAGGCTTGTTGCATACGCTAAATGCAATCTCTTGCCCGTGAAAAAGGTATTCTATCCCAATAAAATGTGATTTTCAAGAGTTAAGCGTTACTAGGATTCTTTTACATTGCTCGGGACGAGCAAAGTTCTAAGTTAGGGGGGTTTGATTGGACATAAATATTGTATATTTATTCCCCTAATTTCAGTGCATTTGTGAACCCGAGTGATGTAACCTATATGGATTTGACACACATTTATGCTACTAATCTTCGTTGGCAAGTATTTCATGTTTTGTGCTTCTCTTATTGGTTTTAGAGGTTAACTATGCAAGCAGCGCAAAAGAGAAAGCGAGACAATGAAAGAAAAGCTAAGAAGGCAAGTTCAAGGGCATTGTTGTAATTCTGCAGCCAGATCCCGAAGGAGGAGTCCACTGGAAAGTTGAAGAGCTCGGAACAATGAGAACACTGGAAGAAACGGCACCCAAATCCGAGCTACGGTTGATGAGTTATAACCCGTTGAAGTTGAAGAAAAATCCAAGGAAGAAAGGAAAGAAAACAAGAAAAAAATTCTAAGTGTTGAATAGAAGAAAAAGCACCCCAGAACAGCAAACATTCGCGAACCCAGGGGCGAACCGGTTTGGGGAACCTACGAACCAGTTCGAGGGTCCTGATGCGCGGATTTTCCTCCTTCATTCAGATTGGTTCCAAAGGATCCCTTTAGGTTAAAACTCTCCAAAAAGAGTGAGGAACGTAGGTAGTAACTGAGGAACAGCCGTTCTGGATATTTTTGAGTAGTTTTTGATAGAGAAAAAGTGAGGAGAACATATAGGAACATAATTTTGATTTATTGCTGCAAGATCCATACACTTCCGGGTTTGTTTTCAAGTTGTAATCTAAGCTTTATTTTTATGATCATTATTCTTGCATGGTAATTTTTCTGCGTGATTTGAATAAATTTCTGTGTTATAATGCTTAGCCACGTATTTCGATCTAGTGTTATCATGAGTTCTTTCGCATGCAACGTTATTATTTCATGCATCCTTCAGTTTAATATGTCCGGCTAGGTTTAAAAGGCCGGGATGCATGAACCCAATCTAATGTGTTAGTGCATGTGTATAAAATTAATCCGATGAATTTAGTGATTGATTATGTTCGTATTGCATAGTTACATAATAATTGTGGATCTTTATATCTCGTTTACCTTTTGGTACTCGTGATGATTTAGAGTACAATTTGAGTGTCACTATCGCGATACCGATTTACTCATCCTCAGATTAGGTATGACGCGGGCTTGAACCTCGTATACATAATGCTTGGTAGTACTAAATTCCGGGTCCGATCAATCAGATAAATTTACGATTAATATTATCACCGCACTACACTAGGGTTGGGGGATTGTATTCCCGACCTGTTTCTCTCATCATTTAAAATAAAAAGGTGTTGAAATCATCAGTCATCCTCCATTTTGGTAGAGTAATTTAGTTGCATCTTTGCTCATTTTCATTATCGCATTTAGCTTAATCAATCTCAAAACCAAATCAATTTTCCTTTTTCTTTTGAGTCAAAGTTAGGATTTCTCTGTCTATCCAACGTCGTTACGTTCACTCGTCCTAGTTCCATGTGGATTCGATACCCAGACTAGCCACTATACTCCACAAGAGTGTAGTTATAGTTTAGGTTTTTATATTGTGGTTGGAAGCCGATAACAACGACTAGCGTATTACACGGACGCTCGGTTTTTCGACACGATCACCCATACCTAGGTTTTATGTCCTGGGCACAAGTCTAAAATACCCACAATGGGATAATCGGGATAAGACCGTACATAACGTGGAACCTCATGTGATAGCAGGCAGCGTGTAACACCTCCTGTGATAGTAGTGTGTATTCATGCTCGGGGCTCTGACCTCGTGCGTTGACTAACTTTTTTCAGGTATTAGCGTTGGAGTAGTTGCACAGGATTTTTAGAAATTATCTTGGAGGCGCAGTTGGAGTTATTTTGGTTATGCTCAGTAGTTAGATTAATTTTCCATTCCTTTGTATTTGTATTGAGACTCAGTTATGGTTTTGGTGGGCTATTCGGTTCCATAATTGTACGGTTTTATTCAAATATTCTTAATTGGATTTTATTCAGTTTTAAATTATTGGAGATTGGGTTATCATTGGAGTTTAGCATGATGATGGATCTTTTATCGCATAGTTTGTTATTATCATTTGGGATTGATTAAAATATTATCTTGTGGATTGATTTTATAATGTCTCATATCTGTCAAATGCTGAGAATGATATTTATTTACTCGCACCCGGCTTAGTTTTGGTGGCTGCCGACACTAGAATTAGACGGGATGTGACAGATGGTATTAGATCATGGTCTTAGGTCTCGTAGTTTGTGAGCCCATTTAGCTTCCATGTTACCGATCCTTGATTCCCTTTGTTGATTTATACTCTTTAAGATAGTGGGTCTGGCATATGTGTTAGAAGTGTTTGGAGATAGGATCATTGATGATAAGGATGTTGTAAGGATTGATGATTAGAAGTAACAAGCTTGATGAGAGGAGACTTAATAGTGATTTTAGGAGACGAGGACTTTGTTGGATATTGTTAGCACAGGCGATAGGCGTCGTGAGTATTGGTGAGGTGGGTTGATTAGAGTACTTTAGCATTTGGATGACTTGGATTTTTATACATTATGGTGGTTGAGGTTAGAATTAGTAAGCTCTGTGCGAATATCTTTAGAGGTGATTTTTGGAGACGAGAGTTATTTTGGATATTGCGAGTGAAGATGTTAGTTATCATAAGTATCAATTTTGGTGATGTGGAGAAATTTGAGGACCTTAGTGTTTAGACGACTTTTGGAGATTGAATCGAGTGGTAATTCACGAGAGCGCTTGGTACGCCGTTATTTTCATAGTTATGTATATATATAGGTGGTACATATACTATATTTTCGACCGTGGGATTTCGTACGGGTAGGATTGGGTGTATGAGCGCCTAATCATAGTACTCTACGGGTAGGCATACATGAGCCTTATTTTGATTTGTGCGTTTATGTTTTGTCGAATTTCGAGGGCAAAATTTCTTTGCTAGTGGGGAAGTATTGAACACCCCGTGTTTTATTAATTAATGTGTTTGATTAATTTGGAGAAAAATGCAAATAAATAAATTTTGGATTTAATGGTTTTTAATAATTAAACATGTTGGTTTTTATAATTGAGAAGTACATTTTCAACCAAAAATTTAAATCGGAGTTAAAATAGAAGGTTATAATGATTTCTAAAATGTTTTATCAAGCAGGTACGTTTTTGTTGAGTTAAAGAATATCTTTCTAAGTGTAAAGGCAGATTTTTTTAAGTTTTTAATTGAATGTTTGGGTCGTTCAAACAACAGCGTATGTCGTTAGAACGACGTAGCATGTCGTTTGAACAACAGGTGCCAGTTGTTCAAGCGATAGGAGGCGATGGGTTAATTAAAGTCCTAATCTAACTCTTAAACCCTTTAAATACCAAAACTCATATGGGGCTGGGACTTTTAAAACACTTTTCTCTCAAAGTTTTCTCTAGTAAGCTTCTCCAAACATATTTCCCCTCATATTCAACCACTAGCCCCAACTTTTAACCAGTTTTAACTCAAGAATTAAAGATTCAATTGGTGTTTTGTCAAGAGGAGTCCAACCGTTTACTCAGAGTTTTGATTCGACTAATCTCAGGCATGAATACTCTATTCCTTTCCTTTGGTGTTATGCGTTTTAAGTGTTACCTAAACCTTTAATCACGCTTTTCTTAAAAGAGATTAGTTACTTAATTAGAAATAGTGATAACTTATTTTGGGACTATTTTTATAAAATCTTTTAATATGAATAATATTCATAACCCTTGGGTACGTAGGATTAATGAGTGGATTTTGGGTTTTTATGGTCTAGGTTGCATGTAGAAAAATCTTAGTTTTGAATTAAATGATTTTGGGGTATGTAACTCATAGAAATTGTGTAGAGATATTGTGCAGAGATTATGGAATTTGAAGTTTTGTTATGTAAATGATGAATTCACATGTTAATTAAATTAAAATAATAAATGGGATTTTGCATGACTATGGGGATTGGATAATTAAATTAATTTTTAATTAAATTGAACTCATGCACATATTTACATGTTGATTATTTATGTGTCACTGTACAACTTGTTGATATTTTTTATTGCCATTATGACGAATTGTTGTTGGGTATTTTATGCTCCCTATATTTTAGGATGTCATCTAAGTATGGGACTAGTGGGTAGGTCTTTAGATGATTTACGCCTTCTAGGTATGGGACTAGTGAGGGTAGATTATCACGATTTTATCATATCAGGGGTGGGCTGATTTTTAGTATTTTATCGTCATTACGCTAGCCTAGGTATGTGACTAGGTCGAGATTTATATTAGTAATTCATCTAATATGTAGGATAGGACACATGTGTACTTGGGCACCCTTAGGTATAGGACTAAGGGGTATTTTGAGGATCTCACGTCGATTAAAAGGGTGGGGAAATTCGTAAAATTGAGAAAATGATGATTAATACCTAAGATAAAAACGGGTATTAAAATTTGTGACAAATATGTGTGAGGGACCGACAGTTTAAACGGTCCATCTTGGGCGATTTATGTCGTGTCATGTGTGGAACCTTGCCATATTGCGGGGGATCGACAGTTTAAGTGGATTAGTTTGGCTATTGACAAGGAAAGTGTGACACTTTGGTGGATTACCACCCGGTGTGGGAGGACCGCCATAATAAAAAGTGAGAAAAATAATAAATTTGGGTTAATTTAATTAAATTAACGCTTTAGTACTGTGGATAATTAAAATGATATTGGTGTGTTTTTATCAGAATCTTTGGGAGTGGTTAGTAATTTATCTTTCCCCCGTTTAATTATATTCGTAATTAAAATACTCCATTGTGATATTTATAGCGTATAATGCTATTGTCTGGGTTGACGGACCCTATTTGAGGGGAGTAGTGTGTATTCATGCTCGGGGCTCTGACCTCGTGCATTGACTAACATTTTTTAGGTATTAGCGCTGGAGTAGTTGCACATGATTTTTAGAAATGATCTTGGAGGCGCAGTTGGAGTTATTTCGGTTATGCTTAGTAGTTACATTAGTTTTCCATTCCTTCGCATTTTTATTGAGACTCAGTTTATGGTTTTGGTGGTCCATTCGGTTCCACAGTTGTATGGTTTTATTCAGATATTCTTTGTTGGATTTTATTCAATTTTAAATTATTAGAGATTGGGTTATCATTGGAGTTTAGCATGGCGATGGGTCTTTTATCACATAGTTGGTTATTATCATTTGGTATTGATTAAAATATTTATATCGTGGATTGATTTTATAATGTCTCATAGCTGTCACATGCTAAGAATGGTATTTATACTCGCACCCAACTTAGTTTTGGTGGCGGCCGACACTAGAATTATGCGGGGTGTGACAGTAGGTATGTTTACACATATAATATGTATACACACAACCTATCCATATGTAAATTCAGCATAGGCATATACACAACCTATAATAATAATCTGTATAGGTATACACTCCACCTATTAATATCATCTATGTAAGTATACACTCAACCTATAATAATAGTCCGTACGTAGTAATTATCCCTCGAATACTTACCACATCAATAATTCACAATATTTACTCACTAGTAATTTCCCGTGTATTATTCTCTGCCCGAAGGGCCCATAGTTACCCCTTAAATTAATTCAGTAGTTAATTCACTAATACGATACTGGTCCAAGTCAAAGGTCATTGGTTTCCCTTCCCATGACCCAAATTCCAAATTCCCGATAAGTATCTCAATCTATTCATTATCGTTGGTCCAAATTCCAAGGTCACTCATATTAAAATTTATCTGAGCCTTAGCCATATAATCATTGACCCTATCTAAGTATTTATTTAACCACAAATTGTCACCCAAGTTCCTCGTAATTTATCTCCCGAAGAAATATAACAAAACAAGCAAAACTGTGCAAAACTGGGTAACCGAATTGAGTCATAACTATTCTGGAAGATTAAACACCCTGTAGTAAAATTACAATTTATCCATCTACAAAACTCAAAATGACCTAATTTAAATCTCATTGGAAATCTAAGACATATACCTTTCCATATATATATGACTTTCACTCTAATTCGATGTACAATGAAAATAACACCCGTTTAAAATAACGTCAAAAATTCTGGCAGATTATTATGCTGACAGATTGAACACTCTATAGTAAAATTATGATTTATCCCTCTACAGAACTCCAAATGAGCTCATTCAAAGCTCATTGGAAAGACAAGATATATAAATTTCATGACATATATGGATTTCACTCTAATTATAAGTACAATTGAAATGGAATACGTTTAAAGTCACATAAAAAATTCTGCCAGATTGACATCTTAAGTTCATCAATTAAACCCTAAGTCATTCAAGATTCATGTTCTTCAACCAAGAACCCATCAATATTACATATTAATCATCACATATATTCTAATTTCATTTTATCTTCACATAGGGATTCATTCTACATGCTATCCTACACCGAATCTTGAGTTCTATTCTTCTAAAACCTAAGAACATAATTGAAATCATGAAATTGAAAACCCTACACTACATGGGTATTATAACTTCTTCAAAAACATGAAAGATAAACACTTGCCTTATGATAGAACGTCTGAATCCGTTGATAAGCTGATATGATTGATCTTCCCTCGCTCCGATTTTGATTCTGTCACGTTTGTGGCGAGAATTTGTGTAGGAAGCCTTGATTTTCTTCTCCTCTTCTTCTCATATTGCCTCTCCACGAATTTTTAACTTCTATCCATAACTCCCTCACCCTACTAGATGATATAAGTCTATAAAACTCCTAGTTCCCCTTTCCTTAAAAGTCAAAAAGACCAAAATACCCTCCTAGGGTGCCGGTTTGGCCTAAAAATGTCCCAAGACCCAAACCAAACCCCCGAGTATACTTTTCTGATTACATCGACCCTTCCCGGCACACTAGCGTACTCGAAATGACAATTTGAATTATCTAAAATGAAATTATATTTTATTACATAAAATTAAGTCTCGACATGACTCACATGCGTGTCTCGACTAAATTTACCGTAACTGTTGTATTTCTCACTCACGACAAATCATAATACTTTCTTATTAATTTATTACTCATTAACTATGTAGTATTCAATAAAAATAAATATTAATCCTTGTATCTCTAATTATTATTTACTTTATCCGAATTAACTTTCCATTTTAATTTAATTAATCCCAATATAAAAATCATTAAAAATACGGGGTGTTACAACGCCATACTCATGTTCAAGTCAATACCCAATTCTTGTTGAAACTTTTTATAGAAATGAGACACAAATCAGGGACCTCTGTTTGGGACAATTAAGAGAAGAAAAACATGAAGTCTAACTATCTCCTGGACATACAACTTCGCCAACTTAACCACGCTATTTGTGACCTTGATAGGTAATAAGTGTGATGATTTCATGCGCCGATCCACTATAACCCATACATCATCGACCATGCTCAGTCTGTGGTAGAGATGTGATGAACTCCATCATGATATGCTCCCACTTCCACTCAACTATGGGTAGCGATTGTAATATCATTATCAGCTTTCGATGCTTGGCCTTCACCTATTCACAAGTGTAACACCTGGCTACATAAATCGTCATATTCCTCCTCATAAAGAATGACCAGATATCACTGCATAGGTCCTTGTACATCATCGTAGCACCGAAATGTATCCTGAAATACAAGTAGTGGTCCTCCACCTTCACCTCATACTGGAGCTCATCAATCATCGGGACAATCAACCTTTTTTTGTGTCGTACGCCACCATCCTTGTCCATAGTAAGAGTGTCTAACACTTCACCATTTTGAGTACGATTACGGTAATGAGAAAACTCGGGATCAAACGACTGGGCATCTAGAACTTACTACTGAATGAGTGGCCTAGCCACCACACTCTAAAGGTATGCCCTATCATAACCCCGCTGGATATGTAGATCGAATTTTTGGATTTCGACGAACATCTTTACTCGGTGACACTTCATCACTGCCAGAGTAAGAATAGACTTTCGACTAAGAGAATCGGCCACCACATTGGCCTTACTGGGATGATACTCTAGGGTGAAGTCGTAGTCTTCCATACATTCCATACATCTTCTCTAATGAAGATTGAGGTCAAGCAGCGTGAATATATACTGAAGGCTCTTGTGATCAGAGAATACTTAAAATCGTTCGTTATATAGGTAGTACCTCGAGCTCTTAAGTGTGAACATCACAACGACTAACTCCAAATCATGGGTGGGGTAATTCGTCTCATGCACCTTTAATTTTCAGGATGCTTAAGCGACTATCGAATCTTTCTACATCAATACTACACCGAATAATGATTCGAAAGCATCACAATACACAGTTTAACCCTTTCTATGCTCTGGAAGAATAAGAACTAGGGCAGAAGTCAATCTAACCTTTAACTCTTAAAAAGCCAATTCATACCCTCGTACCACTCAAAGTGCACATCTTTCCAAGTCATTATAGTGAGGGGCAATGAAATCCTTAAAAAGTCTTGCACAAAACTACGATAGTAATCTGCCAAACCCAGGAGACTACGCACTTCTGCGACTTTGTTTGGCCTATCCCGACCTAGAACGGCCTCGACCTTGGAAGGGTCAACAAAAATGCCCTCGTAGAACACCACATGGGCAAGGAACTTGACCTCATCCATCCAAATTCACACTTGTTAAATTTGGCATACAACTGGTTCTCCCTGAGCACTTGCAATGTCGTGCAAATATGCTCTCCATGGTCTACATCCTATGCCGATTACACTAGTATATTATCCACAAAGACCATTATAAACTGATCAAAGTAAGGTAGATAGATGCGGTTCATCATATCCATGAATATCATCGGGTCATTAATCAAATCAAAGGGCATCGCTAAAAACTCATAGTGCCCATATCGAGTATGAAATGTTATGTTAAGAATAACCTCCTCTATGACATGCAATTGATGGTACCCAAATCGAATGTCAATCTTCAAAAACCTACCTGCCCCATGCAACTGTTCGAATAAATCATTGATATGGGGCATCAATTGAAACTCATAGTGCCAAAATCGAGTTCGGAATACTGTCTTAAGAATGTCCTCCTCTCTGACACACAACTGATGGTACCTGAATTAAAAATCAATCTTTAAAAACCTAACCGACCCATGCAACTGGTCGAATAAACCGTCGATATGAGGCATAAGGTCCTTATTCTTCACTGTTACCCTGTTCAACTGCCTGTAATCGATGCAAAGCTCATGGACTTATCCTTATTCTTGGAAAAGAGTAATGGGGCTCCATAAGGGGACACACTAGGGTGAATGAAGACATTGCTGATCAAATCCTTCAACTGAACCCTAGCGCCTATAATTCTATAGGAACCATCCCATGAGGTGGTATAGAGATGGACAAAAGGCCTTGATGGACCTCTATAGAAAATTCCACCTCTCGGTGAGGAGGTAAACCAAGAAGATCATCTGGGAACACATCGAGAAATTTCCACACCACTTGGTAATCTAACAACATATCATCCAGCTCATCATGAGCCACCATACTACTCAACCAACCAAAGTACCGTACTCATTCACGGTAGAGAACTTGCAAGGATAACCAATATCCTGCTCGCTACTAAAATAATGGCGAGACCCGCCTGGAAAAAGATACTGAGACACTATCTTGATAGCATTCGATGGTAGCATCAAAACAAGATAGTCAATCCATATCGAGGATCACCTCAAACCAATCCATGTCCATGAGTATCAAGTCATACTCCAAGACATAGTGTCCAGCAATAACCACGCAATTATGGCAGACCCTATCAAGAACTAAAGCGCTGCCGATCGAAAGTCCTGTGAAGATGGAAGGGTAAAACTCCTTTACTTATAACCCCAAACTAAACACTAATGAGATTGAAATTAATGAATATAATTCACCTAAATCAATTAGTTCCTTAACCTATGTGCTAAACAAAATAATCATACCTTCAATTACGGAGGGATCACTGGAAGGTGTTATAAACTATGACATGGCATAGGCACATCTAGGGTTAAACCTACTTCTCTAGCCATTGGTCACCTGACCTTGCCCTTAACTACTCTTTCCCTGACTAAGAATCAAATCATCCATGCTATGCCTCATAAGCTAGTGATAACTCGAGGAAAACTACTACTACTGCTGTGTGGTACCCTTGTAGCTAGAATTCTTGCTTGGTACATAGTTGATAGTCTGTTGACTACCATGTTGATTACCTAAAGCTCTCTGCGAGTAATCCCTCTTGAAGTGATCGAGGGACCTACATGCAAAAAAAGTCCTCTCACTAGGGGACATGTGACTATGATCACTAGTACACTGGGTGGATGATGAACCAACCCCTATGAAAGCCTTTAGCTTAGTAAATAAGACTTGATCCCCGTCGTTGAACTTCTGGCGATCGTTACCCTGGGACCCACTGGGCCCCCTCTTCTTTTACTTAGTGGCCTTTCCATCCTCTGCCTCTAACTCTAGCTTGATGGACTTATTCACTGTAGTTATGAAGTTCGGCAGATCCAAACCTGCCATGATCCGTCGAATATCGAGGTTAAGGCCCTTGAAAACAGCCTTGTCTTTTTTGCCTCATCCTTCTACACAACATCCAAATACTTACACAAGCTCTTGAATCTGACCTGGTACTCATGCATAATATTCTCCCATGAATCAGATGAAGGAACTCATCCTTCTTGGCCTATTTTAATGCCCGAGGAAAGTACCAATCTAGGAATGCGACCCTAAAGCCTTTCAAGTCTATAGCCTCTATCACACAGGAGGAGTAGGAACTCCGTCAGTGTTATGCTTGCTTTATAAACTGGAAGGTTGATATCTTGAGTTTTTTCCTAGCTGGCACATCAAGAATCTCCATAACCCAAGTGACCTCATCAAGCCACTCCTCTATAGTGTCGGGACTAACTTCCCCATTAAAAGTGAGTGGGTGTAGCCTCCTGAACTCCTTCACAATGGAGGTAAAAGTTGTGCTCTCTACCGTTCAACTATGGTTTGCCCTCTATTGCTATAAGATGGATTCTGCAAGTTGGCGCATGGATTGTTCCATGCATTTAAGCTCACTGTTCCCCGACCCGCTAGCTCCACCATGACGTGTAGACATCTACACAAGAAAGGGGAGTTCAATGATAGGAAATAAAATTGATAGTGAAAGCGATAAGGAAAGCTTACTAAGAATGCATAAACACTCCATCACACTCGAGAATCCTATTGCTTTAATACCATTTGTAACACCTCGACTCGAATTTAGGTCAGTGTCGGGTCAACCCACACCGAGTCAAGGAGTAAACGAGGAGGGGGAAAGTACAATTTTATTATTTAAGAGAAACACTTTAATTGCACCGTTTTATAAGGATTAAATTATGGATTTTAATTTGAGAAACAAGTGGTCACTTTAAGTAATTAAATTAATTAATGAGGTTAATTTATAAAAATACGTTAAATCCATTAGAGATTAATAAATAAAAAATAAATCATAGTTGTCCCTGTATTATTGCATCACATGGACAAAGGCCCGAATGAAATGATTTAAAAATCCAAAATCAAATGCTTCAAAAGACAGTTTAATTAAAATTATAGAGCTTTCAACGATGATTACTACCCTTAAGGGCCTTACCAGCGTCCTTGACAACGTCCCTACTTTATGTACCTGGGGTGGGGTGTGGGTTTTAACATTAAAAGTAGGGGTGAGTGAACGCTCAGCAGGGTGGATAATACTATGCTATATGTTTTCTACAAAATACCAAACATATAACATGTATTTTAAACAATTTTGAGAATGTTTAACAATTTAGCTATAGTATTAATGCAACTACCATGCAATGTACCCAAGAGATATGCTCATACTCACACTTAACAATTTCATACCACCCTTTAATGGGTCTATATACTATTTAATAATATTTTTCTCCTTATTCTCCATATTTCATCTATTTCTTTAGGTTGTCCTATTTATATTCTTCAAGCACAACCACGTTCATTTCAATTCTATTATCTTTTCTCGGAATCTTCCAAATATTCGTATACTTTAATGGGATCCACACTGCCGGTTATGCTACCATATGCTCTGTTAAATGATTTTCGGTCTTTCACCCTAGGTCTCTGAGCCATTATTAATTATTCTCGGTCTCATTCGAGTCCATATTAATGTGTTTATAACATTTTTACCAATGTCCACATTATTCCGTCATTTTTTTACCGTTTTATCATTTTTACGGTTTGTTTCATCCTTTCCTTCCGTTTACATGCCATTTTATCTACTTCATCCATTACCACAAAAACTGACCGATAATATCTAATGAGGAAGTCTGACCACTAGGAGCCTCTATTTTACTAAAATCACCATTTTACCCTTTGTTTCTCGAAACCTTGTGAAAAACATACTTACTTATTTACGGCATCATAAATCATCATTTCTCATTCAAAAACCACTCCTTGTGATTTTATATCCAAAAACGTTTCTTCATCATTTTATGCTTAAATTGCATAAAATACATATAATCGTTTGAAGGGCATTTGAGCAAAATGTCCATTTTTGCACTATCATCATATGTAGTTCCAAACATTGTTTTTCTTTATTCTTAACAACATTTATAACACATTTAAGGGTTGGTTTTCCAAACTCTCTTAATTTCTCATGAATCCCATCTTAAACTTCATATATCATGTTTATATGTCATTTATAAACATACTACATGTTTCTACATATGACTGGGAGGATTCCAAGCATAAAAATCCTTAAATATGAATCTAAATAGGATATTAACATGAGTTTACATTTTATATTCCTACACTTCACATTTCAAGGTTAAAATACTATTGGTTCTTCAAAACCCATTTAGGCCCTGTTTTCTTAAATACTCCATTTTGCAAGAAAGCCTTACGTAAACATACTAGAAAATACTTTCTTTTATAATATTAAATTATATTCTATCATGTATTCTACATATATCCATACCTTTAAACCTTGAAAACTTTAAGAGGAAAACCCTACCTTGGATATGAAGAGGAGAAATTATAAGACTTGAAAGCTCCTAAAATCTTTAAAGCTCCAAGAATGGTCCAAGAATGCACCAACTCCTTCTTGAAAGGTTCAATAATACATATCCAACCCAACTTCTACCTCAAGCAAGGATTGAAATGGGTGTATAAAGATTGGAAGTGTCTTAACTATGGCTATGAATGAGGGTTTAGGGCTTGAGAATGGTGGAAGGGAGGCTGAAGATGAAGGAGGGGACATTGAGACAGAGAGAGAGAATGTCTAAAAATCTAATAATAAGTGCTAGTAATGACCCAACACTCTCCCATCTCTCTTATATTCCCCCAAACCCTGAACCCATTTACCCTAGGTCCACCCAAAACCATTACCCGTGATTTATCTGCTATTAGAGGAGCTTGATAGCTCAAAAATCTAAGGGTCAACATGTTGACAGCGCACTAGGGAATACATAAATATAATTTTTTTGAACATGTAATTCGAACAAAACTGAATCTCGTTTGAATGAGAATACCTTCTCATTCGAACAATGTTCAAATGAGTATCTAACAAGGTCGACAATCTAGGCAACCTATCATTCGAAGTTCGTTAGAATGGTCGTTCTAATGAGAATCCCATCTCGTTTGAATGACTTTCTCTTTCCTTCGAATGATCCTCATATTTCCCAGATTTGAATTTTGATCGATTCTTTCCATTTTCTTTACACAAATGCCACAAGGAAAATTCAAAATAGATAACTTTCCAATATATTCAGTTCATGGATCAAGGTCTTAAAATTATAGGGAATGAGGAAAAAATCTCGGACATGGTAGATGCGGCTTGGAAAGAAAGAGAAATTAGCACCTCGGTATGTGGGGCCTTTTCCCATCATTGAGAGGGTATGGTCGATTGCGTATAGTCTTGCCTTACCATAGCTTTTGTAGAGAATTCATAATGTGTTTCACCTGTCATCATTGAGAATGTATCTCATTGATGACTGGGATTACTGGCATATAGTAATGGAGGAGATAGACTTACATCCGAACATTTCTTATGAGGAGAGACCTATTGCCATTTTGGGTCATATCGAGCGAAAGCTTCGGTCAAAGGTAGTGCAATTAGTGTGTGTAAAGTGGGGACACCACAATGTCGCCGATTCGACATGAGAGTGCGAGGATAACATGTGGTAAAAGTATATAGAGCCCTTTTTGGTAGGTATGTTTGAATTTTGGGATGAAATCCATTATTAGGGGGAGAATATAATACCCCGTACTTTTATGAGTTTAATTTCCACGCTTGCATTTAATTATTAATTTAATTGGGGAAATTAAATTGGTTTTGGTAATTATTAATCAATGAGTTAAGGATTAATGCTTAAGATTATTATTATTTACTTGTGTGTGATAAGTAAAGAGAGATGTGATTTATCATATGTCATTTATGAGTGAAAAGTGACGATTTATTATATTATGTCGATAGAGTGTTATGTAGGAGGATTTATATAGTTTATGGACGGCGCATACTATACGCACGTGTCTGGCCCAATCAATATTATGATGGTGTAGTTGGATGACTTGGATGACCTTTTTGAGTGCACCAATGATCTGAAATGGATCGAAATAGGCCAAAGTACATCCTTGGGGGTTACAATTGTGTTTCGAGGGCATTTTAGACGTAGTAGAGCCCATATGGGGGTATAGTGGTCTTTTTACACCTAGGGTTTAACTTAAAAATGGTATTAGGGTGTGATTAGGGAGTATTTAAGGATTAGGGAGGTGGATGACAACCTCACTTTTAGCCTCTGCATAATTATGATTAAGGAGGTGCTTAAGAGAATAGAAGAAAGAAGAAAGGGAGAAGAGAACTTCGAGAAGAGAGGAGAAGAGCCAATCTATGGATTCAAATCATCCCTACGTAAGTAGACTTTGGATTAAGATCCAAAAGACAAGTGTTTACTTGCTTTAGATTTCAATTACATTGGTTAATTACATTCGTAATTGATTTTGAACAAATCTGAGATTTAAAAGATGTAAACTTTGAAAATTAATTGAAGAGATTTATGTTATGCTTAACCTCTGATTTTATTTGAGAATGATTGATGATGAATATATGGGAAATTCATAATATTAATTTAGGTTCCTAATAATGAACATAAGAACATGGATAGGTTTTTAGAAATCAATAAATTTTTAGGTTCGATTAATTCTGAGTTGTTTGAATTAATTAATGAATAGAATCCTGGGGTTTTGATTATGGATTCGGGTATATTTTGGTGTTATAATTCATCTGGGTTGGTTATATATTGATATGAGTTATCAATATGTGGTTTTGGGAGGCTTGGAACCTCTATTGGAGGGTTTAAGAGGTGAAAACCCGAGGAACAAGACGATTGGCATCCCAACAAACTGAATCGGTTCGCTGGGGAAGTGAATCGGTTTGATTTAGTGAACCGCTTCGATCTACCAATAGAATCGATTTGGTTTGCTGGCCTGCTTGGATTTTTTTAGCACGTTGTTTTGACCCGTTAGTGCTTGGGGAATGGATGTATGGGCTTTCAGGGTAGGTTGAGACTACTGGGGAATATTTACAGGGTTTGGTACATGTGTTAGGCAAACAGTTAGATGGGCTCGGGTGAAACAAATAGGTAATTCAAGAGAGTCACTTAGTTATATAATCGATAAGTCGGTTTGAACTTCAGGATTTGGTAGACTAGTATGCTATAGGATTTTCGTATAAAGTCAATAATACACAGACACACACACACACACATACACACACACACACACACACACACACATATATATATATATATATATATATATATATATATATATATATATATATATATATATATATATATGTGTGTGTGTGTGTGTGATTGATGTGTACTTGTTTTAACATACCTACTCGACAATGCTATCGTTAGGAAGTTGTATGTAGTGGACAGTCCACCCTGGCGTTGACCATCAAGTGTTAGATTGACTCCCCAATTCAAAGTACTAGTGTATGGCCACTACCCATGTGCGAGGATAGACGTTGGTTTGGAGACTGATTGGATGCGATGTGGTATGGTTGCGACCCCTGAATGAATGTTTATGACCTCCTTTGTTGTTTGTATTTATGTTTAGGTTCGGTGGTGAGAATATGACCCGATGGATCTGTGTGATGTGTGATATGCCTGGATCCTAACAGCACATGAGGGATGTATCCGCGAGGTCCATGCTCTTGGGATACGATTTCTACATAGCGAGCGATATATGTATATGTATACGAGATATTGTGTATATATCTATTTATAGAACATGACTAACATGTTATTACATTATGTGTACATCTATTTATAGGGTGTGCATAGTTATGTTATTAGATAAGAAAGTATATCAGGTGAGGGTACTAAATGTTTGGCTAATGGTGATTATTAGCGGGATGGGCTCTGATAGCGATTATTGTCCCAGTTATACTGGGTAGCATAATTAGGATAATAAAATGAATGCATTAGGTGCATAATGAAGATGACAGTGAGGATACGTCTCATGTTAGTATGACTGGTAAATTAATTATGAAGGTAATATACTGAATGTTTTTATTTAAAGCATTTAAATACTGGCAAAATATTTGCAAACTTTTTTCAATCTTTGATCCGCTGGAAAATCTATTTTTGTTTTCAAAACCATAGGTATGCATCAACAGCAGGGATAACATGGTTATATCTTTCATGCCGTTGTGAGAAGTAGTTGTGGATGCTATGAGATTGATTTAGTCGCCTCAGCTTCTTTTTATCTAGACATGACTCAGTTCATTTGCAGTATTTTCCTTGTGGGCGTGTTGCTTGTAGTTGGATAGGATTTTATTTATGCCAGAGATATTCATTATTTATCAGTTTTTAATTAGGATGGATGATTACTTATAGTGACCGATGGCTTAGTCGTTTCACGTTACATATTTATGCATATCAAGTATTATGTCATTCAAGTTGTATGTATAGTTTACGTTGTTTTATATTTATATTACTATTTAGGATAGTGATGCTGAGAATGAAATCATACTAGATTCCTATTTTATTTTAATAAATGATTGATCACCAAGTATCAGAATATGCGGGGTGTCACAAAATATATAAGGATAAAAGGGTGAGTCCCATTACAAAAATAATTAGGAATAGAGAAAAAGGGGCATTGGTAGTTGAACTAATTGACTTTAAAGAAAGGAAAAGAGGTGGTTGTATTTTGTTTTAGTAGGCGGGTGAGTTTTTACTTTGACCAAGAGTAGGCTTATGGGGTTTGGCGGCTGGGATTAGAAATATGTAATAGAAAAGGGGGGTTGTAGGTGTTGAATTAAGAAGAGAGAGAAAAAAGAAGGTGATAAATGATAGGAGACAAGGGGAATAGTAGAAAAGGGCGGTGCTTGTAAGATCATATTTTATGTCATTGCTCAATAGGTTAGGCTTACGTAGATTTTTGCATATCCCGTTACCACTTCGACTCAAGACGTTACGAAGATCGAATATCCAACATCTCAAACTTTCAAGGATCTCCACACTATGAAGATATAATACTATTAAGTGTTTAAATTTATTCCTTAAATTTCTTTTGAGATGTTTGAATTTTATTTATTCTGAAACAGGATTTTTTTTTTAAATTTGAGGCATTTTATTTTAAATTTATTTTTCAAAATTCACCTGCCTCCTTCAAACGAGAAGGCGTTCTCATTTGAACGAGTTGCCCTTTTCATTGAAAGACTCGTTTGAAGTTTACATCGAATGTGTATTAAACAAGGGCGTACCGTTTTAGGTCGTTTGAACTTTATTCAAACGAGATAGCTTATTCATTTGAACGAGCTCCTATTTCATTCAAACGAAGTTCTATTCTTGTTCCAACGAGCATAAAATTCGTTTCAATGAGTTGTCGCCTCGAAATTTGCGTTCGTCTTATAAATACCTATTTCGTGTTTATTTTTGTTAAGACTTTTGTCAAAACAATTTCTGAATATATTTTGCAAAAGTTTTGAACCAATTGAGTTTCGAAAACCTTTTCTATTCACAAAATTTACTCTAAAAATATGTTTGTGTGAATCTGTTTAAACCCTATAGTTTGTATCCTTTCGTACATAACTCTTGCGGAGAGAGTTTCTTCACGACAGACCATTGTGATTCTAGAGGAGATCATTGCTGAAGACAAAGGTTGATCGGTGTATACCGAGCATGGAAGGCTGCGTGTGGACTGATCCTCACCGAGTAGTATTTTTTGGAGATTCTACGCAGACACTCCGCATTATACTTGTGACTGGTATCAAGTAGTCTATAATTTAATTGTCTTATAATCTCTCTAAAGTGTTTAAAATAAAAGGTTTTGCCTACAAGGGATTTTTCCTCAAATTGCCTTTGTTGAATGCATGTTTTAATTTATCTATTTTATCATCTAGATTCTTGTCTTAGGATAAAAACACAAAATTTGGATATTGTGTGAGTTAGACATTTAATTATATAAATAATCCATTAAGATCCTGATAGCACACTCTCAAATTGGTATAAGAGCCAGTTACATAAAAATACAGTGTGATCCTTTTTTTCAAAAAAAAATTTCTCTGATATCAATTTTTTTTTTTAAATTATTGATCTTTGAAAAGACGGATTTTAATGGAGAATTTGTATAATTGAGGGCCCATCTTTGATGGTACGAATTATGCATATTGGAAAGCTAAGATGAGGTCTATCTTAAAAACCATATATGAGCGAGTCTGGTTAGTTTGTGAAAGAGGGTGGACTCCTCCCACTACCACTGTTGATATTGTTGTTGGCCCTAAACCATTTTCTTCCTGGACTGATGAGGAATTTAAATGGAGTAATTTTAACTCTCGTGGACTTAGTGCTATTTCTGAATCCATCACCCCTGTCGAGTTTTATCGCATTATGATATGCACTACATCTAAGGAAGCTTGGGATATCCTCCAACTCATTCATGAGGATATCAATGCTGTTAAAGCGTCAAAGCTTAAAAATATGACCACCAAATTTGAGACCATCACTATCTTAGAGTCTGAGTCATTGATGAGTTTTATGCACATTTATCAGACATTGTTAATTCGAGTTTTATTTTAAGTGAGAAAATTTTGAAAACGAGATTTGTGAAAAATATATTGAGGTCACTTCCCGCCCGTTTTATTCCTGACGTCACCGTGCTTAACTCATTAGGGATTGTAGACACTCTTAGGATAGAAGAACTTATAGGAGATCTTTAAACGTATGAGATCGATATGTTCCCTAAAACCATTAAACTTAAGGATATAGGGGTAGCTTTAAAGACACAAACTAATAAAAAAAAGAAAGATAAAGTTTGTGAGTATAATTTTGAGGGAGATTGCGATTTTGATGACACGACCTTGTTTAAGAAAAAATTAATTTTTTTACAAATTTTCCAAAAATAATTCTTCCAATATAAAGATTTTTGAGAAAAATGAAAAGAAGGACGAGGTCAAGAGTAGCGGTGAGAAAGAGGAAGATATAAGGTGTTATGAGTGCGAGGGTAAAGGCGCAAGGCACATGAGTGTCCCATTAGGCTAAAGATAAAGGACAAAGATATTGCGAATAAATCCACTCTTAACGATAGTGACATCGTGTCGATTGATTCATGGGGAGAATCACCACATGAAGTGTGCATTGCTTTCATGGCTAGTCACATGATCAATTCTAGTTTGTCCCACCCCGATGTGGAAGTATCTAAATGTGATAGCCTCAATGATGTTTCGATTCATTCGAAAGAGTGTGAGAGTGAGGGTGTTATTTTGAGTGAGGGAGAAGGAGATCTCCAAAAATTCTTTAATGAACTTTACACCGAGATGTTATAGACGAAAAATATTAATAAGGATTTGTCTCTAAGGGTGTAAGATTTGGAGAGACGGGTCAAAGTTTTAAGGGTATGTGAGGCGTCGGCGAGTCAACTCGAGAAGGTGAAGGTTTCTTTGAGTGAGCAGTTGATCGTCTTAGGTAGGGAGAAGAGAGACTTTACCAACACTATGGATAGTCTTACGAGAAATATTCAATCTTCATTTAGGACTCATGACAAACTTGAAACCCGTGTATCCCAACTCGAGAGATATCTCGAACGTGCCCGGGAGGTCACAGTCACTTTAGAGGGCACATTTGAGAAGGTTGGAAAGATGTTTCTCGGTCCCGCTTTAGGTAATGTTGAGAGGCTAGGAATAGGTTATGAAAGTGCTTACACTTCCCATGTATCACCCAATCCAATTCTTGAGTTTTCATTAGATCCATATAGACCTCGACCTAACCCACCTAGGCATCTGAATCCACGTAGAAGATCTCGTCCTAGACACTTTGAGAAAGGTGCACCAAAGCCCACGTATGTTTGTTCCCATTACAAGCAAAGAGGTCACCTTAGGGAATTTTGTTGGGGAGATTGTCTCATAGGTATCTTCCACTATATGCTACTACACGAGTTCCCCCACGCACTCCCACATATGTTACTCTGCATCCTCCCGCACATCACATGAGATATTTTGAGAGTTTTCGAGAGCAATAAGGGTATTTGGTCAAGACTTCACAAGATTTGATGGAGGTTTTTCATAGGATGACATCTCCTTTGGTGAACTCCTCCGGACCTAATGATTGAGGTTGAGACTTTTTGCTAGATTAGGGTGGTTTTCAAGCTCATATTATATATCCCTAGTGCTAGTGTGTGCTATCATTGTACTTATATTTTTCATTTTGATATATTTTTCAAAAAATCCAAAAAGTGTTTTATTTTATTGAAAATTTTTGAAAAATACAAAAAGATTTTTGGTTTCTTTTAAGAAGAAGTGAAAAAGACAAAAAGATTCTATTTTTGATAAATTTTTTGAAAAATCCAAAATGTATGTGGATGAACATTAAAGATGTCCGAGTGACCAATTCATTCCATATCCACTTGACTATTTTGTAGTATTTTGAGACGTGACATCATTTTATATATGTGCTTTATAATGTATGGAGAGATTAGGATGTGATTTATGACAACTTAATACATGTTTAACACATTGTCTCCTTTAATGCACATGAGAACGAACTTATTTGAGTATTTCACTTACCTGTCATGTGTCAACTGTAGTGTTTTCATCTCAATTCTGCTTTTAAAACGAACCAAATGTGAAAAGCGAGATAATAAAAGTAGTGCATGTAAAAACCATTTCCCGGACGGAATGAAATATAAATTCATTTTTCCGATAAGTTTGATATATTTTATGCAATTGAATCGGGCTATGAAAGATAGATTGGCTTTGCGTGAAAAGCCACCATTTGAAAAGAAAAGAGCCAAAGAAATTAAAGGCACACAAAAACAAAAGTGCCAGGCCAATTTCTAAAAACATTGATGCTTTGCTACATATGTGCATTAATTTCTTCAAAAAAAATTAAGAGAAAAAAATTCAATATGTGAGATTTTGAGGAGTTAAGTCGAAGATCAATGGGTTTACACGTCCTATAAAAATCTCGTAAAGCATTACATAGTTTTGGGAATTATTGGTGTGAAAATCACTTGTGGTCTTAATTAGTTTATTAAGTTAAGTCAATTTCACTTGAGTTCACCATTTTTATACCTAAGGTAGACTTTGAGATCTTTCTTTAGTGGTGTCTCATTCCTTCTTTCGCATGTGTTATGTTTGTCTATGTTGATTAACCTACACCCTTATATTTCGTTTCCATGATTCTGATATTTTTGGGTTTATCAATGGTGTGTTGTATTTGTAAAAGTGGAATTATTAAACGTATTTGTCGCTTCATCTTTCGACAGCGTGTCAATTCCTAAGAAACCAAATGACCAATGTACTCCCAGACGGTTCGTTATTTTTGCTATTGTTTAAAAATTTGACATTGATTCAGAGAATGAAATTTACACATTTGAAAACTATCAGGGGTTAGCAGCCGACCAGATGCCTCCAGAGAGCCGAATAAACCCTAATGAATAACATTATATCCTTTCAGTCATTACTCACTCTAATCAGGAATGAAGTATTGGGAGATTTTATTGTAACCTAAAATAGCAGTGCTACATGGATCAATAACTACACGAAACCTATCATAGTGCATAATGGGTACCATCCAATAGTTTAACGTGGTCAGCTTTCATATCCCCTTAGATTGACAGGCTGGCCGACCACCTCTAGGAATGTAAAACATCAGTAAGGTGAACAGATACATGTGAGAATTTCTACAGTCACCCATGCACATGCACGTGAAGAAATACACAATTATTATCTTTAGTGTAGAGGTGTAAATACCTAGGATATAAAGGTATTCCACCTTTTATCCTTCCCACTATTATAAATAGCTCACTACATCCCTCAGTTAGGGGACAAGTGAAAAATAGTTTACACCTAATCCTAGAGAGTTCATGAGAGATTGTACTCAAACCCTAATACTTAGTGGCATCACTCTCATGGATGTAGGCACCATATTGGGCCGAACCACATAAAAAACCTTTATCTCTCTCCATGTCTCTCATCTCTCTCTAGTTCGCATTATCTTCTATTTTTATCTATGGTACATAATAATTGGTATAATCAAGCTAAGTCTAGATGAGATCCACATACCAATTTTAGACACCAACAGTTGTGTTTAGGGATGGGCTTTATTGTTGATTGGAGAGTTTTAACTTTAACCTTGTGTTGGTTGTGTCAGTTAGTATTACCAATTTGATTTTTCCTTGAGTCGAGACAAATTCATGCCCATATAATTTTTTCTAGTCCCAAATCATTTCTTGCTAAGATTAATAAAGGGATTCACACATTCATCCGTCGAACTTCGAGTGTGGCTCATTTTTAACATTGTCATACCATTAAATTTACCTTTACTGTTAAATTTATATTGAACCGAGAATATAAGATAACCTTTAAAAAACCCTCAGTCGAATTAATTAGGCTGAATAAATTATTAACCGAGTCATATCAATTGAGTAAAACTTGGCCGAGGTTTAGACGACTCCATCAAATCGCATAAGCCGACCCAAAATTATTCGGGAAGAAAATTACCCCTAAAAAGCTATTAAAAAATCAAAAATGATTGAGCCCCATTGTCATTCGAGACTCATGCTGACCCGATTAGCATACGAGACCCACTTCCTTTTTCATAACCAATCACAACCGATCATCTTCAACTCATCAAGTAGAGTGATTGAGGGTGGAAACTACATTTTCCTCGTGTTTTACATATGAATCTTGGTTGGGATTTATTGACTTGAGGAAGTCGAGACTCCTTAGGCCAAGGGTGACTTTTAGTTATGATTTTCTCCTTCTGTCGTTTGTCTTCCCCTCAGTATGATTTTGATGAATGCAATAAAACCTTATTTGGTTGATGGTCGAATAAGACCCTTAAATTATTTAGACCAACCCTATGAACGCCGAAGGTGATGAGGGTCCATTAAATGTTGCAGCCGACCCTATGAAGGTATGAGGGAGAGAGTCCCAAGAATGTCTAGAAAATTATTTAGGTCCATTAAAATGTGTTGTCAGGCCTAGCTTTGGTCGAGATGCTTGACTTGGGTTTTGAATTTCTTTAGTTCACCTTGAGTATTTAGTAGACCTAATTCGTGATTTATCTATTCTTCTATTATCACCTCCGACAAAATTAAGCCGAGGTGCGTGAAGGTTTACTATATTTTTACCAATCATCCATTTCCAAATCGAGGTGTATGAGCATCGCGTAATTGTACCAGCCGACCCTTTTAAGCCGAGGGCCACTTGATAATTTTAATTGGGCTAATTCATATACTCGAATCATATTCATTTGGATTGATAAGCGGGGTCTTCATATTTGGGGAAAAACATATGTATAGTCTCTAATTTTTAGTATTTCCCTCTCGAGGAATGCTACATTTAACTCATTAATATAAGTTATCATTTACTATGCCACAGCCTTTTTATGTTCCATTCTAATTTATTTTGATGTGATTGCCTATAAGTATCTTGGTTAAGCATGTGAATGTTGACAGTTTTTCCTTTTGATGCCCCCATATGATTCACCATTGTTTACATATGCGTTATTTATTAATTTGCAACCGAACCATAGTTGGTTGATAGTCTCAAGAGACCCTTAAATTTTTTAGGCATGCCCTGTTTTGGCAGAGGTGTAAGAGGGTTATTGAAATGTTGTAGCCAACCCTATGAAGGTTGAGGGAGATGAGGATCCCAAGAATATATCGGTCGACCCTTTAAAGGTCGAGGGAGCTAAAGTATTTAATAATGTGTAGGCCGACCCTTTGAAGGCCAAAGGAGATGAAGGTCCCAAGAATGTGTAGGCTGAACCTATGAAGGCCAAAGGTTAGTCGGGCCTATAAATTTTTGAGGTCGAACCTTGATTAGTGATTTTGGCTTTGTTGCCTCCAATTTTGTTTTCTAACCGGTTCTTCCTAAATTAGACAAATAAATTAATGAATATTAAGTTGTCCTTGGACTAACTTTTATTGAAACTGGCCAATAATCTTGTTGATTTTCCATGTAGAACTCGGAGCTTGATATTCCTCTTATGCTTGTTTTAGGTCATAACTAGATTTTTGCATTAGGAAGAGGATGATATTGATATAAATTTAGTCCTCTAACCAATCTGTCTTAAATCATCCGAGCAAGTGGAAAACAATAATCAAGACTCGCCCTTGAACTAATTTGTTTAAAAATTGGCCTAATATATTCCTTTTATGTTTATGCTAGATCTTATCCAAGTTCTACATTTTAGATGAGGGTGATTTTGATATAAATTTAGTCCTCAAACCAATATGTCTTAAATCAGCCGAGGAAGTATATAATAATAATCAAGACTGGCCCTTAAATTAATCAATATAAATAAGCCGAACTAGTTAACATTTTCCTCTTATGTTTATCCTGGTTTCTATCCAAGTTTTACATTTATGATTAGGGTGACTTTGTTATCTATGTAATAATTTTTTAGTTCTCAACCCAATTTTTCTTAAATCAATCGAACAAGTAATGAATATTGATCCATGTAAGGACATTTTTGTCCATTACCATTTAGTATGTCGTATACTGCTACACCGCCATTGAAGTTCAAGCTCACATTTACATCAAAACCGATCCGAATAATCAAGGTTCTTCAACATTCAAGCCTCGACGAGATTAACTTTGGTAAGGTTGGGTTTTAGTTCCTTAATATTTCATTTTAAGTATTGGGAAATTTTTATATATTGTTTTTATAAACAACCGAGGCAATTTTAGAAAATAATTTTTTTACAGACCGGACCGATCCGTTTAAGAAGAAAAATGAATAGATCCATCTATCATTTTTAGGTAGAGAATTCTGTCTGACCGGACCTGAAGACATGCCCGAAGGGCCCTCTTTTTGATTTCTGACTTGACAAATTATAATATTTCCTTTTTATGAAATAGATGCGAAAGCGATGTGATGGTTCAACTTAAAACAAATTTTAATTTCTTAACAAATTAAAATTAAACCAAGTGGAAATTATTAACACACACACAAATTTAAATTTCACTTAAATCATATTAATTAACCAAGTCCTAGAAAATTTGCCTAAGTCATATTTATCAATATTACCAAATTAGGCCAAACCAGTTTTAAACAATAGACTTGAATTAAATAAACTTTACCCAATATTTGATTATGCACCAAATTAAATTAAGTGTGACAATTAAAACCAATTTTATCTTGAATTATCCTAAGCATGAGTTCTAAGTCATTGTACAAGATAAAATAAATTAATCACACTACGCTGCGATGTACGAGGAAGAACCCACAACGGGAAACAACCTCAGACGGCCCTAGCCTAAAATCCACTAAGTATGGAATTTACAATTACAAGACAAAAGACTTACATCACACGACTCGATCCCTCTCAAGCCTCGACGCTCCTTCTTGTAAACACTTCCACTTAGCAAATAACCCCGGAGCTCCACCGCGATCTCGGAATCCACCGATTGGACTTTATGTGGTAACCGTCACCCGAACTAGGAGCCTTTCTCCAAGGGGTAAATCACGAAAAACCTCTTCTTCTTTGTGGGATTTAGAAGTAAACCCAAACTTCTCTTCAAACTAATGTAGAGATAAACCCGGTGCTAAACTCCAAGCAAGATGTACATATATGAACTTGGATAAATAAACTATGGGTGTGAAACTAAAGTGTATAATAATTTTTCTTTGAAAATTGACACTTTAAAATAATGAACTTCTTCTAAAACAATTTTGCTCTCAAACACTCTCTAGAGGTTGGTAGGATATGAAAAAGTTGGATTAGAAAAATGGTTTCCCGCACATAATAAAGTCTGAGAAAAATCAGTTAAGAAACAAGTGGGGAAGTGGGAAAAAACTGCTTAAAACTGCCAAAAAACTGTTCCCGCCAAATCTCGTTCGAACGACATTTCGTTCGAACAACATTCTTATTCGAACGAGTCTTCTAACGAAGCTCCAGCATGAACTCGTTAGATGCTCTTTAGAAATCTCGTTAGAATGACCATCTCATTCGAACGACATTTCGAACTAAGTTCCAGTATGCCATAATGGGAAGTCGTTGGCAATCTCGTTCGAACGACAATCTCGTTCAAACGACACTTCGAACGAACTCACAGAATGTTCAAAAAATTCTTTTTAAGCCCAGAAAATTTATATACTATATATAAGTTTTAATAGAAAACATTCTGAAAACAAAACACAATTTTAAAAACCTAACACCCAATATAAACCATTCCAAACTCCTATATATATATATATATATATGTAATGCATTCATACCTTGGGAGCATGGAACCACTATTGATGACGTAGAAACGAGGCGCTTAAACTCGGCATTTTGATGAAGCTTTATACACTTGGCCGCTACGTCATCAACAAACACGTCATAGGCTTGAAAGATGATCAATATACTCTATCCTACGACTCAAACTTTTTTGTCCGGAATTGAGCCAAAACTACAAAGGACTCAATTGGAAATTTGCATCCTTACAAATCTCCCCCTTTGGCTATTCCGGGACAAAAATCCTAAAGGGCCGTCAAGCTCTACTAGACTAATAAAAAGTCCCACCCAAAATAAAAATACAATGGTTGACTCAAACAACCCAAATGATCAATATCTTTGCCGATGTTGAATGTTGCCATTTTGAAGTATTCCTACACACTTAAGCAAACTATCAAACGCATAGGGAATATCAAAATATTAAATGCAATTAAATAATTACTCCCCCTAACTTAATTCTCCCCTTTATCAAACAAATGACCTACTTAGAAAGACGTCTCCCCCTAAGATAAATCTCCCCCAAACTAAGATACGATAATAATAGGGTTATATACCATTTCTCCCAACTAAGATATGATAATAATAGGATTAGATACTTCGAACGACAATCTCGTTCGAACGACACTTCGAACGAACTCATAGAATGTTCAAAAAATTCTTTTTAAGCCCAGAAACTTTATATACTATATATAAGTTTTAATAGAAAACATTCTGAATACAAAACACAGTTTTAAAAACCTAACACCCAATATAAACCGTTCCAAGCTCCTATATATATATGTAATGCATTCATACCTTGGGAGCATGGAACCACTATTGATGACGTAGAAACGAGGCACTTAAACTCGGAATTTTGATGAATCTTTATACACTTGGCCGCTACGTCATCAACAAACACGTCATAGGCTTGAAAGATGATCAATATACTCTATCCTACGACTCAAACATTTTTGTCCGAAATTGAGCCAAAACTACAAAGGACTCAATTGAAAATTTGCGTCCTTACGAATCTCCCCCTTTGGCTATTCCGGGACAAAAACCAACAAAAATCCTAAAGGGCCGTCAAGCTCTACTAGACTAATAAAAAGTCCCACCCAAAATAAAAATACAATGGTTGACTTAAACAACCCAAAGGATCAATATCTTTGCCGATGTTGAATGTTGCCATTTTGAAGTATTCCTGCACACTTAAGAAAACTATCAAACGCATAGGGAATATCAAAATATTAAATGCAATTAAATAATTACTCCCCCTAACTTAATTCTCCCCTTTATCAAACAAATGACCTACTTAGAAAGACGTCTCCCCCTAAGATAAATCTCCCCCAAACTAAGATACGATAATAATAGGATTAGATACCATTTCTCCCAACTAAGATACGATAATAATAGGATTAGATACCATTTCTCCCCCTATAATTCTCCCCCTTTTTGTTTAGGAATAGACAAAGGCTTAAAGAATAAAGCAAATACATCCTCTAAATTAAGCAAGGAATAGATAAAATGATACCAATATGATATATAAATTATTAAGCATATGATATCAACAGAGAATGCAATAAGATGGATACCAAGTATGAATTATAGCATATATGGATTAGAGATCAAGGCAAAGACTAAACAAAAATATCAAATATATGTATACATAATATATATCAAAGAGACTCAAGGACACATATATAGATATAAACACACAAATGACACACACAAAATATAATAGGAGTCTTTCACACTCGTATGGAAAAAATGTGTCATATGGAAACGGAAGTGTTGGTGTGTGAACTAGTAACGATTAAAATTTAGACCCAATCACTTAAAACATGTTCACGGAGTTCTCAATTGATTGCAAACTTCATCACATTTGAATATAACCTCATGTGACAATATAGATTGAACTCAATGAACCAACATACACAATGCATACAAGCCTAAAGTTTTGATGATTCTACAAACCAAATAGATTCATGACAATAAAGACCACTAGGATAAACGGACATTGTGAAAACCGTTGATATACCATCCAATCTCCCTCAAGAAGCATATATATATTCTTTTATATTGAATGAATATATCAATCAAACATAGGCCTTGGCAATTATTTTTCTTTTAGTGCCATTTTCTATTTTTAGGCCTTTGGTCCACGTATTTCTTTTAGGTCCATTTCAAATGGTAGCTTACAATTGCAAAGGATTATAATTCCTTTCGGATTCCTTCCCCGTGCACATTCATATATATCATTTTTTATATCTCACAAGCTCACGTGCAACGGATTTTGACATGCACTAGTCCTCCTAGGCCATAAATATGTAGATGACAAGATTGGTAGGAGAACACCTCACAAAGCTCAAATATAACATGTGACATTATAATTTCAAATGAGCTTGTGCCTGTGTGAATAGGGGCATATATAAAAATAGAATCCATTTAATCAATACAAAATCCAACAACTCCATAAAAATATGATAAAGAACATTTTAAGGATTGACAATATAAACCAAAAGTTCTAGACACATGGGAGCGTAAAAGATGGGATTCAAACACAAGTATATGCCACATAAAGTGTGTCAAACTAAAATACACAAAAAAAAAATTGAGGTTTTGAAATTTTTTAACCAAAAAAAATGTATACACAAAAGACAAACAAAAATCATTTGAACTTTTCATTAAGTTAAAATTATCAAGAGATAAAACCCAAATGATAAACAAAAATCTTTTTGTATTTTTCATTTAATGCAAACAAAATGAAGAAAATATAATACAAAAGATAAACGAAAATCATAATTCTAGCATGTGATAAGCATGGAGCATAGACTAGAAAATGATTAAACAAGCATACATTTAGCATGTGAATATAGCATGAAGTACAAGAGCTAAAGTATGCAAACACTAACACATTCATCCTTTAGATTTAGCAAGGGAGGAAGCATGTGAAAGTAAATGAGAATCAAAAACCCTATTTTGCAAGGCAACCAAGTCAGATTTCCTAATCCAAATTAATGAAGAATGACTATC
Organism: Sambucus nigra; assembly: GCA_949130495.1. Classification (NCBI taxonomy): domain Eukaryota; kingdom Viridiplantae; phylum Streptophyta; class Magnoliopsida; order Dipsacales; family Adoxaceae; genus Sambucus; species Sambucus nigra. The sequence goes on along the minus strand of OX422209.1, from coordinate 394,515,226 downwards.
TTGGGGTGTAGCAATTTTAACTACCTTGGTTGCTTTACGTTGGGATTTTCTAGGAATATGTTTAAGATCAAAACAAAATGTCCTAAGATGACCTTTTCGACCACAATGTGTACAAGTAAAAACATGTCGAAAACATTTACCTAAGGAGTGATCTCTAAAGACTTTCCTAGTAGATTCTCCTAAAACATTGGTTTTGACGTTATGAGTAAATTCATTACAAGTATTGAAGACTAAACCACAAGTGTCATTTTTAATTTGGACCGTTCCTAATATTTTATCTAATTTTTCCGAACGAAACTCCAAATCAAATTTGACATTACTAGAGTCTTTTAATTTATTTTACAATTCTAAAATGTTTGACTCTAATAAAACATTTCGCTCTTCAAAAGCAAGAAGCTCATTTTTCAAGGATTCCATTAAACCGCTAAGGCTATCTCTCTCGCCTTCTATATATTCAAGCTTCTCTAGAAGAGCTTTCTCTTGTGTCCTAAGGTCTTCTACCAACAAACTATCATCAATGACCTTGACACTCTCTTTTAAACTAGCTTCTAACTTCAAATTAGCTTTTTTTAACTTAATTGATTCTTTATATAATTCTTGAAAAGCATTTTGAACTTCACTCACATTAACCTCTTCTTCATTTTCACTCTCTCTTTCTTCTCCACTCTCACTATCATCAAAAATAAGAGAATCATAAACTATGACCTTGGAAGTGTCATGTGTTAACGTTTCATCAATCGATGAGTTCTCACTATTACTCACATGACTAGCCATAAAAGCCACAAAATTAGGCTTAGTGGGGAAATCGGGTCCCTCTTCCTTATCACTATCACTAAGGGTCGCATTATATGAAATGGGTCGTTTACCCTCTTTCCTTAGTTTAGTGGGGCACTCAGAAGCCCTATGGCCATAACCCTCACAACCAAAACACCTATTAGACTCGTCCCTATTTAGTTGTTCATTAATAGGTTTAGGGATCTTCTCGACTTTGTCATGCTTAGAAGTTTCAAATTTCTTAAAATCATTTTTAAATTTATCTTTGTTAAATTTAAGAAATTTTCTAAATTTTCGAGCAAACAAAGCCATGTCTTCCGAGTCACTATCACTCTCGCTCTCTACTACTTGTTTGACCTCTTTCTGGACTTTTAAAGCAACGCCCTTTTCTATTTTCTTTTCAGTTTTAGAGGGAAACATGTCTAGTTCATAGGTTTGTAAATCACCTACAAGTTCTTCTAATTTCGTAGAGGCTAAAGTTGGTAAAGAATTTAAAACGGTCACTTTTGGAATAAATCTATCGGGTAGGGACCTTAAAATTTTCTTTACAACTCGGTTGTCGGGTATTTTCTCTCCCAAATTAAAAGATGAATTGACAATATCGGAAAGTCTAGCATAAAATTCATCAAAAGTTTCATTATCGTTCATTTTGATAGTTTCAAATTGAGTGGTGAGGTTTTGGAGTTTCGAAGCTTTAACGACACTAGTTCCTTCATGAGTTAGTTGTAAAATATCCCAAGCTTATTTAGCGATTTCACACGTCATAATACGTCGGAATTCATCCGGTGTGACAGCGCTAAACAAGGCATTCAAACCACGGGAATTAAAATTAGAAAGTTTAAACTCATTCTCAGTCCATCTATCGGTCGGTTTGGGAACCCGCTCATTTTCTACTAAATGAGTAGGTGGGGACCACCCGTTAACAACAAACATCCAAACTCTCTCGTCAATATATTTTAGTGCCGATTTCATTCGCGCTTTCCAATACGCGTAAATAGAACCATCAAAAATAGGAAATTTAGAAAATGGGGAAAATTCCATTTTAGCCAAAAATTATTTAAACGATCGTAACGAAATAATTTATCGCTTTGGCTCTTATACCAATTTGAAGACGCGCCCGAAGGGCCCCCTTTTGATTTCTGACTTGACAAATTATAATATTTCCTTTTTATGAAATAGATGCGGAAGCGATGTGATGGTTCAACTTAAAACAAATTTTAATTTCTTAACAAATTAAAATTAAACCAAGTGAAAATTAAAACACACACACAAATTTAAATTTCACTTAAATAATATTAATTAATCCAAGTCCTAGAAAATTTGCCTAAGTCATATTTATCAATATTACCAAATTAGGCCAAAACAGTTTTAATCAATAGACTTGAATTAAATAAACTTTACCCAATATTTGATTATGCACCAAATTAAATTAACTGTGCAATTAAAACCAATTTTATCTTGAATTATCCTAAGCATGAGTTCTAAGTCATTGTACAAGATAAAATAAATCAATCACACTATGCCGCGATGTACGACGAAAAACCCACAACGGGAAACAACCTCGGACGGCCCTAGCCTTAAATCCACTAAGTATGGAATTTACAATTACAAGACAAAAGACTTACATCACACGACTCGATCCCTCTCAAGCCTCGATGCTCCTTCTTGTAAACACTTCCACTTAGCAAATAACCCCGGAGCTCCACCGCGGTCTCGGAATCCACCGATCGGACTTTATGTGGTCACCGTCACCCGAACTAGGAGCCTTTCTCCAAGTGGGTAAATCACGAAAAACCTCTTCTTCTTTGTGGGATTTAGAAGTAAACCCAAACTTCTCTTCAAACTAATGTAGAGATAAACCCGGTGCTAAACTCCAAGCAAGATGTACATATATGAACTTGGATAAACAAACTATGGGTGTGAAACTAAAGTGTATAATAATTTTTCTTTGAAAATTGACACTTTAAAACAATGAACTTCTTCTAAAATAATTTTGCTCTCAAACACTCTCTAGAGGTTGGTAGGATATGAAAAGGTTGGATTAGAAAAATGGTTTCCCGCACATAATAAAGTCTGAGAAAAATCAGTTAAGAAACAAGTGGGGAAGTGGGAGAAAACTGCCAAAAAACTGTTCCCGCCAAATCTCGTTCGAACGACATTCTCGTTCGAACGAGTCTTTTAAAGAAGTTCCAGTATGAACTCGTTAGAAGCTCGTTAGAAATCTCGTTAGAACGACCATCTCGTTCGAACGACATTTCGAACGAAGTTCCAGTATGCCATAATGGGAAGTCGTTGGCAATCTTGTTCGAATGACTTGTGGTTCGAACGAAAATCTCGTTCGAACGACACTCTCGTTTGAACGACACTTCGAACGAACTCACAAAATGTTCAAAAAAATCTTTTTAAGCCCAGAAACTTTATGTACTATATATAAGTTTTAATAGAAAACATTTTGAAAACAAAACACGGTTTTAAAAACCTAACACCCAATATAAACCGTTCCAAGCTCATATATATATATATATATATATATATATATATATATATATATATATATATATATATATATATATATATATGTAATGCATTCATACCTTGGGAGCATGGAACCACTATTGATGACGTAGAAACGAGGCACTTAAACTCGGTATTTTGATGAAGCTTTATACACTTGGCCGCTACGTCATCAACAAACACGTCATAGGCTTGAAAGATGATCAATATACTCTATCCTACGACTCAAATGTTTTTGTCCGGAATTGAGCCAAAACTACAAAGGACTCAATTGGAAATTTGCGTCCTTATAGGACCGATCCGATAATGATCAAAACCGAACCGATCTGGACTTGATAAATTTTGCATCGCCTCAGATTTTCTAAAAAACTATATATACCTATTTTGATGGTGTATTTTGGTATGTTTTTTGAGAAAATGTTTTTGAGAGTTCGAACTAAACAAGACTTCATTTTTTTATGTCCCAAACATCTTTTCGATTCACACATAAAATTTCCAATTACTTTGTGAATCTTTTGGAACCCTAGAATAACTTTGCTATTGTTCAACCTCTATGGAGAAGGCATCTCCATAACTTGTGATTCCTGGAGGGAACTCACAGCTGATCGGTAGACACTGAGCGTAGATCTCTGTGTGTGGACAAGATAAAGACGACGAACCGACACCTGCGGGTTTTTCGCTGTCACTCGTAGCTTTGAAGGTTTGACGAAGACACCGTGCGTTACACTTGTGGGCGATTATCAGGTTGTATATAAGTCAATGGTCTTGTAAACTTTCCAAAGTGTTAAAAAGGTTTTACCCGAAAGGGATTTTTTCCTAAATTTATCATCTTTGTTTTATATGCATGATTTGAATGATTTAATGCTCTATGACACTTAGATGCATGCATAGGGGCTGAATTAAAATTGAATTTGGTTTGTTCAAATTTAGACACCTAGTTAAATAAGTGTGCTTGATTCCATTAGAGATTTGCAAAACTCGATTGATATTGCGTTTATAAATTGGTATCAGAGAAGGTTTCACTATTTTATTGTGAATTCCTATTTTTCACAAAAATTTTGTGATATCAATCTTTTTTGAAAAATTTGATCTTGTCGCAAGTTTTTAAATGGATCACTTATATAATCGGGTGCCCATTTTTACGGCGATAATTATGCCTATCGGAAAGCACGCATGAAATCTATTTTAAAATCCATAGATGAGCGAGTTTGGTTGTTGGTTGAAACTGGTTAGACTCCTCCCACCGTGAATGTTGATAATGTCACCTCTTTAAAACATGTGTCGAACGTGACTGAGGACGATTATAAATTGTCTAACTTTAATTCCTGTGGTTTGAGTGCTATTTCTAGAGCCATCACTCTCGAAAAATTCTGGCGTATTATGACGTGCATCGTGTCTAAAAAGGCATGGGATGTTTTAAAATTGACACACGAAGGTACAACCGCTGTTAAAGAGTCAATATTTCAAAATCTAGACACCCAATTTGAGACCATTACTATGTTAGAGTCCGAGAGTTTTGATGAGTTTTACGCACATTTATCGGACATTGTCAATACTAGTTTTAATTTGGGTCAAGTAATTGATAACACGCGGGTTGTGAAAAAGATTTTAAGATCCCTTCCAAAACGTTCCATTTCTAAAGTCACTGTTTTAAACTCGATGGGGAATTTAAGCACACTTAAGTTAGAAGAGTTAGTAGGTGATCTTTAGACTTACGAGTTAGATATGTTTCCCCAAACTGTCAAACCTAAAGTTAAAGGAATTACTCTTGGGTCACAGTCGAGATCGAGTGAGGATGTTTCGAGGAAGAGAGATAAGAAAAAGAAAGTGAGTTTATGTGAGTCCGAGTCTAAGGATGAGTTTGATTTTGACATGGCCTTACTTGCGAAAAATTTTAAAAAGATTCTCAAAATGTCTAAAGAAAATTCTTTTAATAAAAATAGATCTTTTGAGAAAAATAAAAAGAAAGAGGAGGCCAAAGAAAGTGATAAGATGGATGAGATCAGGTGCTTTGAGTGTGAGGATAGAGGGCACATAACTAAAGAGTGTCCTACTAGGATAAGGAGAAAGGGCAAAGAAACTGTCATGCCCGCCACACTTAGTGATAGTGAGGGAGATGAGTCTGATAAAGCTTTAGCAGATGGGATGTGTGTAGATTTTTTGAGTCGTGTGAGCACACCCACTTTGTCCCACGATGATTGTGTTCACGGGAGCGACGGTGATGACTTGAGTGTTTCTAGTGGAGATGAGAGCGAGTATGAGAGTGGAGATGAAAGTGAGCTCCAAAAAGCTTTTAGAGATTTGTACATCGAGACCTTGAAAATGAAAAAGTATAATAAGGGTTTAGGTCGTCGAGTTTCAGATTTGGAGAGAGAAAAAGTAGTTTTAAGGAGGGAAAAGTGTATTTGACCGACACGGGGTCTAGTCTGACGACACGTGTATCCTAACTCGAGAGTGATCTCGAACATGCTCGGGAGGTCAAAATCCCATTAGAGAACGCATCTAAGAAAGTTAAAAAGATGGTTCTCAATCCCATTTTGGGTGGTGGTGAGAGTTTAAGAAAAGTTCATGAGGGTGTATCCACTTCTTTTGTTTCACCCAAGCTGGTTCCCACTTTAGTGACGGATTCACATGGTTCTCATCCTAACCCACCTAGGCGTCCCGTTAGGAGAGCATGTCCTAGAGTTTTTGAGAAAGGTTTTCCTAGGCCTATTTATGTTTGCTCCCATTGTAAAAAGAAATGACACCTTAGGGAGTTTTGTTTTAAGTTGGGTAATGTGTCACGTTTTGCTTCTACACATGTTTGCACACATGCACCCACCCATGATACTTTGATTCCTCATAATTATAGAGAGTTTGCACATATTTTAGAGCAAGTAAAGTTTTTGGTCAAGCCTCACATGATTTAATGGAAATTCTTCATATAATGTCACCTTCATTGGAAAACTCCTCCACATCTAATGGATGAGGTTTAGACTGTTTGCTAGCATAGGATGATTTCCATGATGACATTTTTGCCTATTGCTAGTATGTATCATTTCTGTATTTATATTTTTCCATTTGGATATATTTCAAAAAATACAAAAGCTTTTCGTTTTTAAGAAATATTTTGAAAAATCCAAAAAGAGTTTTGTATTTTGTTTGCACTGTATATAAATGAACACTTAGGATGACCGAGTCACAATTTCATTCCATTTATCCATGTGACAAAGTGATAGTGTTTTGAGACAATATATTGTGTCATCCATGTGCTTTACAAAGTTTGAAGTCTTTGACATGATATATAGTGTTGCTACCTACATGTTTGACTCACTTGTCATTTATTGCACACATACACGGATTTTTTTGACTTTTTTACTTGTCTATCACATGTTGGTTGAGTGTTTCTTCAACATTCAAGCCTCGACAAGATTAACTTTGGTAAGGTTCGATTTTTAGTTCCTTAATATTTCATTTTAAGTATTGGGAAATTTTTATATATTGTTTTTATAAACAACCAAGGCAATTTTAGAAAAATAACTTTTTTTACAGACTGGACCGATCCATTTAAGAAGAAAAAAGAACTGATCCGGTTGTCATTATTAGGCAGAGAATTTTGTCTGGCCGGACCAATCCGATAATGATCAAAATCGAACCGGTCCGTACCTGATAAATTTTGCGTCCCCTCAGATTTTCTAAAAAACTATATATACCTATTTCGGTGGTGTATTTTGGTAAGTCTTTGAGAAAACGTTTTTGAGAGTTCAAACACAACAAGACTTTGTTTTTTGATGTTCCAAACATCTTTTCGATTCACACATAAAATTCCCAATTACTTTTATGAATCTTTTGGAACCCTAGAACAACTTTGCTATTGTTCAACCTATGTGAATAAGGCATCTCCATAACTTGTGATTCCTGTAGGGAACTCACAGCTAATCGGTGGACACCGAGCGTAAATCTCTGCGTGTGGACGAGCCGAAGACGACGAATCAACACCTGTGGGTTTTTCGCTATCACTCGTAGCTTTTAAGGTTTAATGAAGACACTGTGCGTTACACTTGTGGGAGATTATCAGGTTGTATGTAAGTCAATATTCTTGTAAACTTTTCAAAGTGTTAAAAATGTTTTAACCAAAAGGGTTTTTTTCCTGACTTTGTCATCTTTGTTTTATATGCATGATTTGAATGCTTTAATGCTTTATGACACATAGATGCATGCATAGGGGCTAAATTAAAATTGAATTTGGTTTATTCAAATTTAGACACCTAATTAAATAAGTGTGTTTGATTCCATTAGAGATTTGCAAAGTCGATTGATATTGAGTTTACAATCCATACTCATCCTCAAACCAATTTTTATAAAATTGGCAAAACTAATAGAAGTTTTCTCTCCACATTTAAGATGAGGGTAATTTTGAAAAATCATTTTGACTTGAGCCTAGTCTTATCACTTTTTTAATTTATTATTTCTAACTTTACTAGGGGCATTCATGCTAACCTTTTTGTTGTAAAAGTTTTTATACCAATGACTAATACTGATCAGGTCATGTATAGTCATGGTGGGTTTTTACCTTGATCTTTTCAGACTAGGCTTATACCTTCAGATAAAGATGAGCCGAACCTTATCGAGGTTTATATTTTTCAAGATCCATGCCACAATTATGCCATAGTCTGAGAAATTCCTATGAGTTCAGATCCCAAAGCATTTCCCTTTTATGCAATAGATGAGGTTTTGATCATAAGAAGAAGAACATGTATCAAATCAAATAATCAGAGTAGGAGAGAAACTTGTGTTTATATTCATCTACATTGGGGAAAATTTATATCGTTCAGTAATCTTTTATTTACGTAATCCATTTTCCTAACTATCGTCTGACTCTCCATCATTTCCAGAGCCACCATCTGATTCTCCACCATTTGTCTTTTTAACATCATTGTTATTGAATTTATCCTTTGTTAGAGACCCTTGAAATTTCCTTTTCTCTTAAGGATGACCATTTTTGTCCATGAACCTATTAAGCCGACCGTTCCTAATGAGTTTTTCAATTTCATCCTTAAAAGCATAAGTTTTACCAATATCATGACCATGGTCTTTGTGAAAGTCACAGTGTTTGTTCTTGTTTCTCTTAGGTGGTTGGGACTTCAACTTTCCTATCCACTTGATCCATTCCTCATCCTTATTGGCATTCAGGATGTGATGAACCTTCATAATAAGGGGCGTGCAGCTACTGAACTTCTGTTAAGATTTATTTTCTCTGATGTCTTCTTTGAGCTCTCCCTTTTTGGTTGCCATCACTTCTTCGACTACCATAACCTTTTCGGCCTCTGCTAGAATTTTATTTATTATTGTAGGAGGGTCTTTCGAATGTTCTCAGTATAATTTTCTAGGTTATATCCCGTTGATGAGGGTTGTCATTGCAATTCTTTCATCATAGTCTGTAACTTTAAAGTGCTCTTTGTTGAACCTAGAGATGAAGTCTCTGAGAGTTTCCTATTTCTTCTATCAGACATTTAGAAGGTGGGTCTCCCTCCTAGCTAGTTTTAGGCCAAAGAAAAAATTCTGAATGAACTGATTAGCAAGCTCTTTGAAGAATCTAACATGATACCAAACATGAGCTGCCCCTGTGAGAGTTCCAGAAAAACGTCGACACCTCATTTCATATGGTACCAAATAGATGTCAGGGATAGATTGGTACATCTATACATGGTGTATTGGGCTCGCACTGTCATCAGACCTTGGTGTTACCTCTAGGGGTTTAAATTTAAAGAGAGTGTGATAGCTTACAATGTCTGGGACAAAGGGAGATCCTTCCATGTATCCCCTTTCAAAGGGATTCTTACTCTTTATAAGGTCACCCAACTTGTTTTCAATCCTCTGAATGGAATTTTTCCAAGGCTTTTCAATTTTAGGGTGATTGTCTCCCGATCCTTCTCTCCCTGAGGTTCTTCTAGTCCTGTTCCATAATATATCAGATAAGTCTTAAGTTCCAACACAGGGTGAACCCCTTAGGGTCGACATTCCCCTATCCCCCTCAGACATTTGCTTCATATTACATTGACTTTAGGTTCTATGAGGTCCTCTACTTCTAGGTCCTAGCCTAATTAAGGTCGAAGGCTTCATGAGCCTATTGAATGCACTTGCTTTCTGCTAGGAGGGGTGTTCAGTCCAAGTTCACCTTTGAGTCCCTGGGGTAGAAGAATTTCTACCTTGTTGGAAACATTCGTCCCAGCTTTTTAGCTATGATTCAGCCTCTTATTCATCTCATTGTTCTTTTCCATCAAGATCTTCTCCTTTATATCCCATTTCTAACAATTAGAATTCTATCACGTTCTTACCTTTGAACCTTAATGGTCTATCCTTTCTCAATCCATGCAATAATTCATTCAATGGGTTTCTATTTCTTACCCCCATAGAGTATGAGGGTTAATAGATCCCTCTGAGGCTTTTCCCATAATTGCTTGTGTTAAAGCCATCATACGTGTCTACATTTTTCTTTATTTTCAAGCACCATCTTCAGAGCTCTTGTGAACTCTATTATCTCCAACGATGGTGCACTTCCTGAGGCATTCATTCCACCGAAAGGCAACGGTGAAGGAAATTTCAACAACATTTCTAGTAATAAGTTGAATAGTAATTTTTTAGATCTATCTTTCTATATTGGTGTTTTACCCAAAATACTATTAAATCTGATGAACAAAAAAAATGAACATCAATTGGATGGTCTTTAAGGATCAAATTCTAGAATTTTTGAGGGTGAATAGTGTTTTCCACTTAGATTTTTAATTAAACTACAATGAAACGCATAAACAGCGCAGAAACTATGTTGAAGATGAAGAAGGTTAAAATTTCAACTCAACCCTTCAAATGATATATCTAGATCTAACCTGAGTCAAATCTGTGCCTATGACTACGTTGTGAGGGAGTTCTCCCAGGAAAATCAGCTGAGTTAATAAGTCGTTCCCACAGAGGGTGCCAAATTGATGATCTATGAAAATGGTATCTCAAACAAATAAAAGGAACTTAGTGAATCATATGTAAAACTCATTCCGATCAAGAGTCATAAACGATAAATGAAGTAATTAAAGACAATAAACAAGATCAAACATAGATAGTTAGAGTGGTTCAGCCAATTGCCCTACATCCACTTTAGTGCAGTTCATTTCTCATTAGATCATAGATGTAATAAAAATTACAATTGTACTTTATCTCTTTAACAAGTGTTTGGCATACTTTTAATACATATAAGTGACTTAGTCCCCATGTTACACAATACAATGCTTATTTATAGGTGGTGGCTTGGGGTGTAATGTGCACCCCCATATCACATAGAGAATGCTTATTGACTTTGTCCACTCGATGGGTGACACCTATATTTATAGAAGATGCAAGGTGGGTGTGATTATTCCCCCCACGTGTGTGTTCATCACGTGCATCATCTTGCAAGGTCTTGAGATGAAAAAATGAACTTTCTGGAAAATCTCGCACGTTCATAATTTTTTATATGATTCTGGCCAACCCTGCTGAGGTCAACCCTGTTAAGGCCGACCTGATGAGCCGACCCCTTGAGGTCGACTTATTTGGGTCTAGGGGTACAATCTTTATAATAGTGAGGAGAGATCATATTTAGGATCATCACTATCAAGGGTCTCTCTCTCTCTCTCTCTCTCTGAGACTTACACTTTGATATTGATCCATGAAATCTTATATATTTCATTTGTCCCTCTCATTCTCTGTGTTTAGTTTATGAAAACCCACCATTATACACTAAAATATTTTACTTTTTAGAAAGAATATTGAGTTTACATAACAACTTGAGTTGAGACCCCAAAATTTAGTGCAATGCATATATCTTTAATTAATTAATTAATCATAATAATTTAATTAATTAAAACACAACTTAGATTAATTATATAATTAAAATGGGGAAATTGTAAATTTATTTATGCGAAAAATAAGTTTAAAAAAGTTATGTTATAAGTTAAATTGGACTTGTTAGGAATTTTGAGTGGAACCTATGAGTAAATGGGTCTTTTGTTTTACTTTTGGATCAAGCTAGGTTTTTATACGAAATTAGGTTATATGTCATTTTATCCAATGCCGCAAAGGGGAACGTGCCAGGGGGCCGTGACCATGGAACATATAATAACTATAGTGGTATAGAGGACCGTGACCGCATCCAAGTCGCGGGTCACTCTAACTCCAATTTTTAAATTGTGCTTTAAAAGTTTTTAAAGCCCAAGAAAACCCATCAGCCCTCATTTTTATGTGCCTCCTCCACTAAGAAACCCTAAAACACACTAGTTTCTCTCCCAAGCATCCCCTTTACCATAAACCAAGCCCAAGAGATTTTTAGAGTTTGATTCAAGATTTCAAAAGGATTTGTAACAAGAAATCAAATCAATTAACTACAGGCTTTTAAATCAACGTTCTCAAGAATGATTTTCAAGTGGATTCAAAGGAAACTTTCAAGGAATTTTTTGTTAATTCACATCAAGTTAATTCATCTTTTTATGCAAGTTGCTTTATGGTCTTCTCCTTTTATATATGGTCATGATGAATTTCACCTGAACCTAATGTGTAGGATTATATTAAGTAGAAAATTAAAGGATTTATAAGGTTTCAAGTGTATGACAATGATTAGGTGAAATTGATTATCTCCTTATGTTGTATATTAGAATTTATCCCCTATTATGAGAATTTGTGTATGGAACCCTTATTGAGAATTGATATTTTTGGGTTTGGTACTTCTTCTTGAGTTATGAAATTTGGTAATATATGTTGAAAAATTGGAACATGTTTATAACATAATTGAGAATAAAAAAGTGCATTCTACGTAGAGTTGTACCTTTATATCCTTGAGTAGTACCCTTGATATTAAAAACTTAATTTATGAAATTCTAAGTATAAAAATGTATAAATTGATGCCTATTATCCATGAGAAAGAACAATGTTTTTTTACCCCATGTTATACACTTTAAAAGTTATTTAAGGCTTATTATTGAATGTGTTCTTAAAATTTAGTGTACTAATTATATGAGAATTATCTTGAGCCCTTAATTTCCTTAAAAGGAATTTATTCTAGTAGATGGTTTAGAAGGAGTACGAGATAAATTTATTTTGGGTTGTTGGGTTGATGGTTGTTGTGGCTTGGGTTGGCTATATGTTGGTTGTTTATAGAGGTTGGATATTTAAATGCTCAATAACTTAATTTACTTCTTCATAATAAACATTTTATTAATTAATTGTCTTAATGATTACCCTAACAAATTAGAAGTGTATTAGGGAGTTCCTTATTTGGTTTTCACGTCGGTGAGACATCCTATGCACAAAGTTTAGAGACGGGTAAGAGTGAATGAAATAAGAAACTTTAATAAATTAATACATATTTAATTTAAGGCTTCGATTTATGATTAGTTCCATATAAATTTACTGTCCATTTAGATCCTAGTGTAATGGTTTAAAACTTGTCTAAATGCATTATTCAAAATGATTTGAAGGGTGGGATAATGAGGTGATGATAATATAACAATGAGTGATGACATATTATTTTAATTAAGAATGTCATTGATAAATGAACATATGAAATGTGTATTATTGGGTGTGATGAGAAGGAACACTCTAATGTTCATATACATGACGAATACAATTTGATATTGATTGTTGTAAGGACATATTTTACATAGTCCATTTTTCATTTGAGTATCTCGTATATCGCTACACCCATCGAAGAAAAGTTCAAGTTCATTGATACATTAAGACGTATCCGAATTTCAAAGTTCTTCAACAAAAAAGCCTCTGCGAGATAGATTTTGGTAAGGTTGTGCTTAAGTCTCTTAATGGTTCATTTTAAATGTTGGGATAATTTTTCTAAAATGTTTTTAAATATCTGAGGCGTCTTTTTCGTCAAAATAATTTTTCTGAGTCCTGTAGGCAGAGTTTTAAAAGATAATAATTTTTCACTGATGTCGTTCAAACGACAGGAGCAAGTCTTTCAAACGACTGCTTCACGCGACATTACATCCCGCGCGAAGGGTCCCTTGGAGCTCGTTTGATCAGTTTCATCTAACGAAATCACATTATTTCATTTTTTTAACCTCGTTAGATGGTTACACGATCTATGGATCGAACGACATTTGATGTCGTTCGAGTGACCTCCCATTGTCGTTCGAACGAAGTCATCGACTCAATTTTTTTATAAATAGAAGATTTTTGAGTCCTTTTTACTTCTGAAGACCTGAGAGTTTCAATCTACAAAAACTGCAATCTGCAAAATTTGTGTCTTCTCATTTAGGAGTTTGTAACTTTGTCTTTCAATTAACAAATCAACCCAATTGCTTTAGTGAATTGTTTTGGAACCCAAGATATAACTTTGGTGAAGTTTCTCTTGTAGACACGAAATCTCTACTGCTAACTTGGTAGCTCTTGAGGGAGGTGCTGACTAGCGACGACGGTGGTCATTTGGGAATATTCAAGGGTATTTCTTGCTGAAGATAGAGATAAGGTTCTTGTGGTTTTGTTGCAGTTAATCCATTGTTGATTCTAGGTTGTGACCTATGCGAGTGTTCTGAGGAATATTTATTGCACATTTCTAAAAGTGTTGTTACATTTATTGAAATAAAGGTTTTTCCCTTTCGGGGGATTTTTTCCTAAAATCTATGTGTCAGCAATTTATATATATTTGTGATGGCATGATTTATATACTAAGATGCATGTGTTAGGGTTTAATTAGTTTGGATGTAAAATTGGCATCTAATTAAATAAGTCTTAAAATTGGAAATTTGTGAATCAAAGAGTAATCAATATCACATCTCATTCTCAAATTGGTATCAGAGCTTTTCAAGCAATCTTACCTTCTCAAATTGGTATTAGAGCAGGTTTCACTAAATTACTGTGAGATCTTTTTTTCCGCAAAATTTTTTTGATATTGATTTTTTTTTTTTAAACTGATTTTGAAAAATTATAATGTTTCCGAATGAAAACTTATATAATCGGTTGCCAGTTTTTGACGGGACTAATTATGCATATTGGAAAGCCCGTATGAAATCTCATTAAAAGGCCATAGATGAGAGTGTTTAGGTTGTCGGTGAAAGCGGGTGGACTCCTCCCACTGTCACCGCTATTAATGTCATTAATCTTAAACCCGTGACTGACTGGACTGAGGATGAATTGAAATGAAGCACTTTTAATTCTCATGGTCTAAGTGCAATTTCTGGGGCCATCACACCTGACGAGTTCTGATGTATCATGATGTGCACCACGTAAAAAGAAGCATTGGATGTTTTACAACTTACCCATGAAGGCACGAATGAATTGAAAGAGTCTAAATTACAAAATATATCTAATCAATTTGAAATGATTACCATGCTTGAATCTGAGTATTTTGATGAGTTTTATGCACGTTTGTCTGATGTCAACACTATTTTCAATCTTGGTGAGCAAATTCCTGATGCACGAGTGGTTAAAAAGATTTTGAGATCGTTGCCTAAACGTTTTATCCCGCAAGTAACTGTGTTGAATTCCTTAGGTAATTTGAGCAATTTTACGTTAAAATAACTAGTAGGAGACCTCCAGACATATGAAATTGACATGTTTCCTGATACTGTCAAGCCTAAGGATAGAGGGATAGCACTTAGAGACCATTATAGGAAAATTGAGGAAGTGTCCAAGAGAGAGAAGAAAACGAAAGTGAAAGTTTGTGAGTCCAAGTCCTAGGGCGAATTTGATTTTGATGATGTGGCCATGGTTGGTAAAAAATTTAAAAAGTTTATCAAATTTTCCAAAGAAAATTCTTCCAATAAAATATTTTTTAAGAAAAATAAAAGGAAAGAAGAGGACAAAGAGAACGGTGAGAAAGAATAAGAGGAGAGATGTTTTGAGAGATAAGGTAAGGGGCATAAGGAGTTTGAGCGTCCAACTAGGCTAAAGAGAAAGGACAAAAAGATTGCCATGCCATCCACTCTTAGCGATAGTGAGGAAGGGGTGAAGAATTTTGGGGATAAATATTCACATGGGATGTGTGTCACCTTTTTAGCTAGTCACATGAGCACACCTAGTTTGTCCCACGAAGATGAGGATACTTGTGCACGTGAGAACCCCGATGATAGGTTGAGTGTTTCCAACGAGTGTAAAAGTGAGTGTGCTAGTGAAGATGGAAGTGAGATCCAAATATAGTTTAGAGATTTGTAAGGAAATACCTTAAAGATGAAGAAGTTGAATAAGGAGTTAGGTCTTAGGGTGTGAGATTTGGCGAGAGAGAGAGAGGTTTTAAGGGGATTTGATGCGCTGACGAGTCAACTCGAGAAGGTGAAGGTTACTTTGAGTCAGTAGTTGATCCTCGTAGGTCGGGAAAAGAGTGAACTTGAAGCCCATGTGTCACAACTAGAGAGAGATCTTGAACGTGCTCGGGAGTTAAAGGTCAATTTAGGGGACACGTATAAGAAGGTAAGAAACATGATCCTCGATCCCGCTTTGGGTAATGTTAAGATATTAATAATTGGTCATGACGGTGCGTCTACTTCCCATGTTTCACCCGATCCGATTCCCGAGTTTATGATAGATCCATATGGATCTCAACCTAACCCACCTAGGCATCCCATACCCAGTAGGAAAGTACATCGTAGACGATTTGAGAGAGGTGTTCCTAGGCCCATGTATGCTTTCACCCATTGCAAGAAGAGAGGACACCTTAGGGAATTTTTGCTTTAAGTTGGGTAGTCTGTCACATTGATTTTTGCCACGTGTTCCCACACATGATGCTCCGAATGATTACATGAGAGAGTTTGCACATATTCGAGAGCAAGCTAAGTTTTTCATTAGAACTTCACAAGATTTGATGGGTGTTTTTCATATGATGTCACCACCTTTGGAAAACTCCACCACACCTAATGGTTGAGGTTTAGACTTGTTTGCTAGCTTAGGATGACTTTCATGATGATATTTTATGCCTATTGCTAGTGTGTACCACTTTTGTATTTATATTTTCCATTTCTGATATATATTTCATAAAATCAAAAGGATTTTTGTTTTTGAAAAATTTTGGAAACATACAAAAAGATTTTCTATTTTTTGAAAAAAATTGACAAAGTCAAATAGATTTTATTCAAATAATTTTTTTGGAAAAAGACAAAAAGATTTTTGTATTTCGTTTTACACCGTTTATGAATTGACATTTAGGATGACCAAGTCACAACATCAACTCCATATCCATGTGACTATTTGATAGTAATTTGAGACGCATCATCATTTCATTTTGTACTTTATAATGTTTGGAATCATTAAGGTGTAATTTGAGATTAATTTCTACATGTTTGACTCTTAGTCTCCTTTGATGCACACTTGCACCGATTTTTTTTATTATTGTACTTGTCTATCACATGCTGGTCGAAGTGTTTCCATCTCAATCTTGTCTTTAAAATGAACCAAATGCGATAAATCTTGACAATGAAAGTAGTGAATGTAAGAATTGTTGCACGTGAGGACTTTGTTTAAAATATTGAGTGAACGGGGACTGGTTACAAAAGGTACTCATATCCTTTGTGATTAAGAAATCGTTTAAATTGACCTAAAAAAGTGTGGCAATGTAAAAAGTAACCAAGGTCCAAAGAGGTTGGAAAAAGCCCGAAACAATTAAAGGCAACAAATAGATTAATATGCCAAAAAGGGTCCATTAGGTTTTATATTACCTCATTAGAAAAATAAAAGATTTATTATATATGAGGGTGTTTAGTTGGAATTTAAACAACGGCTTTCACGTCCTGACAAAGCTTTGAAAAGCATTACATAGTTTTTTACGTTATTGTTGTGAAAATCATTCTTGACTTTGATGTGTTGATTAGATTGAGTCGATGTCGTTTAAATTCAACATAATTTTGACACCTAAGGACTATTTTGAGTTCATTCATTATGAGTATCCATATTCATCGTGCACATATGTTATATTTGATTGCATTGATCTTCCTATCGAATTTGTTCACACCCATTCATTCTGTATCCACGATTTGGATATCTTAGTGTAAATTCATGGTGTTTCTTTTTTGAAAATTATTTTTTGTAATTTTGTTTAAAAAAATTGAAAAATCAAAAATAGTTGGTGAAAGATTTTGAGTTTATCCTTGATGATCGTAGTTGATTTGCATTGCTTGTCGTGACACTCCATGTTTGTTTTGTTTATTCTTTTCCTTGTCTATTTCGGACAAATAAAAATGGGGAGAACTAATTATAATTATACATCACAAAGGTATTTGTTTCTTGTCTCATGTGTGTAGATAAAAAATTTGTACACCCTAATAATGACAAAGAAAAGTTAGAGATTTGAAGATTTAAAGTTGAAGACATTAGAAGAAAGTTTAAAGACTTTCATTTTTTATACCTTTTCATTTTTGGGTTCATGGGAGGGTATTAGATTTGTATAGGACATTTGATTTGATAATTCATATGTTTTTAGTTTGTACCGCCATATACATAGGGGGAGATTTGAGATTCGTTTTTCATTTGAGTATGTCGTATACCGCTACACACGTCGAAGAAAAGTTCGAGTTCATTCATGTATCAAGACGGATCCGAATATCAAAGTTCTTCAACAAACAAGCCTTTGTTGCTAAGGTTGCTTTTAAGTCCCTTCATAGTTCATTTAAAGTGTTGGGATAATTTTTCTAAAATGTTTTTAAAAATCTAAGGCGTCTTTTTTCGTCAAAATAATTTTTCTAAGTCTTGTAGGCGGAGTTTTAAAAGAAAATATTTTTTTGCTAACGTCGTTCAAATGACATGTCAATGTCGTTCAAATGGCTACTTCACGTGACATTACATCTCGCACGAAGGGTTATTTGATGCTTATTTGATCATTTTCATCTAACAACATCAAATTGTTTCATGTTTTTTAACCTCGTTAGATGGTCGCGCGATCCCTAGATAGAATAACATTTGATGTCGTTCGAGCGACCTCCCATTGTCGTTCGAACGAAGCTGCCGGCTCAATTTTTTTATAAATAGCAGATTTTTGAGTCCTTTTGCTTCAGAAGACCTGAGAGTTTCAAACTACGAAAACTACAATTTGTAAAATTTTTGTCTTCTCATTTAGGGGTTTTTAACTTTTTTTTCAATTCACAAATAATCCCAATTTCTTTAGTGAATTTTTTTGGAACCCAAGATAAAACTTTGGCGAAGTTTCTTTTGTAGAGACGAAATCTCTACTATTGACTTGGTAGCTGTTGAGGGAGGTGCTGGCTGACGATAACGACAATCACTTGGGAATGCTCGAGGGTATTTCTTGCTGAAGATAGAGCTGGGGATCTTGTTTATTTGCTACGGTTAATCCATTATTGATTCTAGGTTGCGGCCTATGTGAGTGTTCTGAGGAATATTCATTGCAGATTTTTGTAAGTGTTGTTATATTTATTGAAATAAAGGTTTTGCCCGTGGGGGGATTTTTTCTTGAAATCTGTGTGTCAGCAATTTATGTTTATTTGTGATGGCATGATTTATACACCTAAATGCATATCTTAGGGTTTATTTAATTTGGATCTACAATTGACATCTCAATCAATAAGTCTTAAAATTGGAAATTTTCATATGAAAGAGCAATCGATATCACACCGCATTCTTAAATTGGTATCGGATCTTTTCAAGCGATCTTACCTTCTCAATTGTTCTTATGCCACACGGTATTGTGGAGTTCCAATGCTGCATAATAGGATGTCTACGGGGTTTTTAGCATTGTGAAAAAGGTAGATACGAGTTGTGTGACAATTTATATGGGTGTACCCTATGTTGTTGAGATGTCCAAGGAGAAGGGACGCATGACAGTTACTTATTTAATTAAGATAATGATTAATTTTGTAAATGAATTGAATCAATTCTAATGAACTGTGAGATTACGTGACATTCGTTAGTCTATTATTATTGATGTGAGTTTATCATTTTAATATATAATAGCTTTGAGTTGTGTAGCATAGAAACTTGCTAGGGCTTTTACCCATATTTATTCGTGGTGAATTTCACATGCTAGAGTTGGTCATCCTGCTTAGTCTTCCTCCTTCTAGCTAGCACACACTCTCCATCTCTCTCCTTCAGGGATGACAAAGACCAATGTAGGTCTTTATTTTGATAGATCATTATTTTACTTTCAGTCGAGTGAGGTTTGTTTAGACTTTCAATTCTCATGTATTATGGACAACGGGACTTGGCATGTATGATTAGAGACTTATTATTGGGCTTGTATATTTGAGGGATTATGTTGAGTTGTAGACTTTTCTCCCTCACCTATTATAGTTTTTCTTCTACTTATTAAGATATATTTTGGAGGACTTTCATATAGCATACTTATATTTTTCATATGTCTCATTTGTTTCTTTCATGCTAAGAATGGTATTCAAATTATTTAACAACTTATATGTTTTAATAATTAGACTTGATCAACTTGAAATTTAAATATACGGGGTGTCATATTTGGTATTAGAGCATGGTCTTAGGCCTCGAGGGTTATGGGTTATCTTAATCTTATGCCTAGCGTTCTTTGATGCATGCATTTCTTCATATTCTAATCTATGTTCATTACTGATAGGGTTCTATCATAAATTTCAGATGTCATTGAGGAGGAGAGGAGAGTTCGTTAGGTGAGAGATTTCATAGGGGAGGCTGAGCTTGAAATACCTGCACCTCAGACCCTAACTATTCCCGTTAACCCTTCCTCCAATTCCCCGAGAAAAGTATCATTTTGGGGCCTAGTAGTTATCAAAGTTTATTAGCCTCGCAGTCTAAGCCATCTTAGCGAAAGCTAGGTTGGAGATACCACCCATACTACCTCATCCCCAAGCACCAATCACTGTGGGATGGGAGAAGTCTTGTAGATCCTTAATGAAGTATAACCCACCCATATTTATAGGATCTACCCATCCTATAATGGCGTAGTATTTTTTCCAAGACATCGAGCGACACTTGAGGTTGTTGGAATACATTGAGGTGCAAAAGCGTTACAATTTGGTTGGTTGGGGATGCTCTCCAGTGGTTGGAGGGTGAGATTTTTATGTCGAACCGTGAGAGTTTAATCTATGGGGAGGTTTTGATGTGGTTTAACTCCAACTATTTCCTGGAGTCAATTTTAGACTAGAAGACGATTGAGTTTCTTCTCCTTGAGCATGGATCCCATACCGCGGTAGAGTATGAGTGGGAGTTTACTATTTTATCATTTTTTCTCTTGATAAGGTTTATACATAAGAGAAAAAGATGAGGAGGTATGTGAAAGGAATAATGTTGGCCCATCCGACAGGATTTTATGGGGGACCCAACCTTTACCACCTACACTCATGTGGAGGATGTCATACTTGTGCAGTGTCAGGATAAGAGGGAGCATAAGAGAGAGAGAGATAATGTGGGCCAATATGGTGGGACCAAGGAGGAAGCGAGTTCAGGTGGATAGAAACGTGGTGTGTATGGCCTGCAATGATAAGTCCATTGGAGGCATTTCAGGACTGGGCAGGACATATACCAGCAACAGCTATAGGAACCCCACATAAACTGGGAAGGGTAAGCAGCAGCCATAACACCCACAACAACAAAGGAAGAAGCGGTCGGCCACAACCCCATTTAATGGATTGAATTTTAGATGTGAGAGGAGGAGAGATAGATATCGAGTTTTCCCGAATGTAGAGATTCCGAGACAACAAAAATAAAGTCATCCAAGCAAAGGGCAGGGGCATCATGGTTAACATCAAGGGAATGGCCAGTAGGGCATTACGCCCCATCACCAGCACTAGCAACGACCTTATCGCCCTCAGCAATTTCTAGCACCGAGGACACAATCGATAGCACCCTTACCCGCACCCTCAGTTGTGTTATAGCATTACTAGCTTTAATAAGGTCATCTTTATTAGATTTTACAACCCCAATAGGAGGGGAAAGGGCAGGTCCAGGTGGTGGATGGTACGCTTTAAATGTATGGCACCTTATCTAGGATTTTTTTACATCGACGCCACACACTCCTTTGTATAACATAACTTTGTGGAGATTTCTAGTTTATGGCATTGACCTTGCCATATGGATTTATTGATAGCTACTCTGTTAGGTGTATCTACTCTTATTTTAGAAGTTTGTGGAGATGTACATTGGTAGTTCATGTTATAGAGGAAAATTTTTGGGTTTTGGATACCCGTTTTTACGATGTGATCTTCGATATGGACTGGTTGGTTAGGTATGAGCCTCATATAAACTGTAGGGGCCGGGATATTCTTTTCACGATACCAAGATAGGGGATGTATATTGTAGTTATTCCTAGGTCAAAGGGTGGTACCATGATGCATTTGTATGTTATAAGTATGGAGACCCAAGAGCAGACTACCATTTCATTAGATTCAATACCATTTGTGCAAGAATTTGCTGATGTATATTAGGAGGTTCCAGGGTTTCTGGCAGTCTGAGAGATTGATTTGGTGTTTGACTTGGCTCCCCGCAATAAGACGTTGCTAAGGCACCGTATCAGATGGGCTTTTTGGAGATTAGGAGTTAAGAGAAAAAAACTAAGCAATTGTCACAGCATGGATTCATTTGGCATAGCACAACGTTGTGGGGAGATCCAATTATCTTTGTGAAGAAGAGAGATAGTTCACTACAATTTTATGTTGATTAACGCGAATTTAATATGGTAATAGTGAGGAATAAGTACCTCTGTCAAGGATCGATGATTTGTTTGATCAGTTATTGGGTGATGCATTCTTTTCGAAGATATATTTATAATTGTGGTACTCTCATTTTAAGGTATAGGAGGAGGAGGAGGAGGAGGAGGAGGAGGAGGACATGTTAAAGACTGCCTTTTTTACTCTTACAGTTCTTATGATTCAAGGTCATGTCATTTGGGCTGACTAATTCTCCCGCCGTATTCATACATTTGATGAATAGATTATTCTGGTCATACTTGGATCGATTTATCATCGTCTTCATAGATGTCATCTTGATTTATTCGCGAATCGAGGAGGATCATGCTAAGCATTTGAGAGTTGCACTTCAGAAATTGCAGGAGCATAAGTCATATGCAAAGTTCCAAAAGTGTGAGTTTTGGAGACGAGAGGTGCGGTTTTTAGGCCATGTACTTTTGGATTCAAGATTATTGGTATATCCAAAGAAGGTGAGAGTTACTGTGCTCAAAACCAAGACAGACGAAAGACACCCAATTAAAATAACTTATCAAAATATGATAAGGTTCTCTTTAAATGTTCAAGTTGGGATATCAAATACAAGCCCTAAGGTCTATGTAGAAAATTATTTTCCAATTTAGATCACATCAAATTTTATCTTTAAGATTTATTTGACTTAATCTAAGTGAGAAACCAAGGCGTAAAGGAAAAACCCACAACATGAAAAAACCTCGATCCGACAGAATGACAAATGCAAGAAGAAATAGACTTACAACCCTCACAATGCTATAGTCGATAAACACTCATTGACACCATATCCTCCGTAGAGAGAGCCAACGCAGGAGAACGCTACACAATCGCGATCGATTTTTGTATGAAAATTCCATCAAGTCCTCATGCCAAAACAATCTTATTCAAAGTATAAGCAACTTATTCATTTTGAGTTTGAAGAGAACTATGTGTTCCACCACTTTGAACAAGGTAAGAAACCTCCTTGGAGTGTTTCTAGGTGTGTGATGACCTAAGATGGAAGTGTTTCTAAATATATGGCTTAACTCACAAATATATCTTTGAGATATATGAAATCAGAAAATAATCAAGAACAAATTAGAAAGAGATTTGTTCAATGTTTTGAAAGATTTTAAAGCAAAAGCGTTCACTTCAAAACATTTTTAAATTTCACAAGTATTTAAACTTAAAGATATCCAAAAAAAATATATAGAAAAGAAAAATAAGACTTAAAACTTGGATGAATAATAGATTCAAAAAGAAGTTTTGATCAAAATATTTCTCTCCTAAAATGATTATTGTGGCCAGAAACATTTGGAAAAAAATATTTTGCCCATAATGAGATAACAAAATCACATTTACACTCTCCTCTTCCCAAATGAAGTCCAACCCACTTACATATAGCTCCAAACTTGCAAGAGAATCTAGGAAGGTACAAATAGGTAAGTAGACTTACATGAGGTGAAAAGGTGTCAAAGTAGAAAAGACATGGAAAGATATTTGGTTTGAACAAGTGTCAAGGAGGATATACATGAATCTACTTCAAAAAATGACTTTTGGTGCTATTAGCCCCGAGTCACCATAAGGTCGTCGCAACGAGCTATTGCATTGTTGCGGCGAATCTAAAGAGATATAGGTCGCACACTTTTTCAAAGTTTTTAAACGTGGCAGAAGCCATCCATCGAGATAGTGTCTTCGCAGCGAGCTTTCGCATCGTTGTGGCAATCCTACAACAAGGATGCAAGGCAAGCTAAAGATATAAATATATGAACAAAGGCATGGCCAATG
The DNA here is from genome assembly GCA_949130495.1 of Sambucus nigra. Lineage (NCBI taxonomy): Eukaryota > Viridiplantae > Streptophyta > Magnoliopsida > Dipsacales > Adoxaceae > Sambucus > Sambucus nigra. The sequence continues at coordinate 394,491,536 of OX422209.1, read as the reverse complement.
AGACACTATCATTGCAACGAGCAGCTTTTGCATCACTGCGGCAAAGATCTCATGTGACAGACCTCAACAGTTTATATGAAATGCAATTTGTAAGATTTTTAAAAATAATTTTATTTGCATTTCATAGATAAGTCCAAAGATCCATATCAGCATATAAACACAGATATACGAAATTATTTTCTTCAAATAGGACATGTGTGAGTAAAATGTGTATGATTCTACGTGTCCGTTTACCTTCCTAATAGTGGTATAAGAAAGATACTCATGAAGGTGATGATGTCCATTGAATGATTTGCATGGCGCTTTGCCGAAACAACCTCAAGTACAAGACTCAAAGTATATTTATTTAATAGAATAAGACAATGTAGTCCTATTAGGGCACATGAGTAAAATGCATACTCTTATAATCTCCCCCTTTGTCTATTCTGTGACAAAATATATTGTATAAAAGTTTATAAATATTATAGATAAGTCTAGCATCCTATGATAAATAAGCGTAAGCCCGACCAAAGGCAAAAAAAAACTATACTACTAATCCTCCCTTTTGCAGAAGAATTTCAATAAAGTATTCCATTTGTTAAGTTGTCATTAAATCTAATACAATATATATACATACATATATCACTACAGGAATATTGATTTTTCCCGGCATAAAATAAATGCCGAAAAAGCAGTAAAAATGCCGGTAACACTTTTTGCGACACTTTTTGCTGCATTTCTACAAGTGCGGTAATAGCCAATGTGGTAAAAGAACAACGGCATTTTAAAAAATGCCACGAAAAGTTAGCGGCACTTATGGAGGCATTTTCACAAGTGCGGTAGCCAATGTGGTAAAAGAACAACGGCATTTTAAAAAATTCCGCGAAAAGTTAGCGGCACTTATGGCGGCATTTTCATAAGTGTGGTAGACAATGTGGTAAAAGAACAACGGCATTTTAAAAAATGCCGCAAAAATTTAGTAGAACTTTTAAGCATTTATATTAATGCTTGTAATAACCTTTTAACGGCATTAAAAAATGTTGATAATAATCTTTTGCAACATCTATTAAATGTTCAACACACTTTTGGTGCATTAAAAAAATACCGAAAATAAATATAGCGGCATCAAACAAAATGTTGACATTATTTTAGAATATATGATTGGGAACAAGTGTTAAAAAAATCAATTATAAGAAGTATTGTATTTATGTTCAAATACATTACCATAACATTAAATTAAGAGGCCAGTAATCAAATTAAAACGTCGTTAAATTAAAACCAATAGTATTCATCGTAAATAAATGTAATTTTGCTTGGAATAATTATCCATTCACAAAATAAAATGTATCACTTGTCCAATAAGAAAAGGCGAGGAAACATGAAGGAAAACTAAATTTTATATAATGTACGATCCTTCTTCATCAAAGTCAAATATCCTCTTCGACCTGCAAATAAAAAAGTCAATTGTTAGCCATTGATACTTATTCTTTAGTATTTTAATTAAAAAATTAAAATTTAAAATTAGTACATTAGCAATATGCCACGCTACAGTTGAATGATGTGCATCTCCAATTGTGGACTTGTTTCCATAAGGTCTAGGCAATGATTCATTTGTTACATATGTTTTTTCAATATATACTTCCCAAAAGTCTTCACCCAGTGGCGTACCCCCTACTTTTATTGAAGGGTCCTTGCTCACAATGAATCCACGTGCCACAACCACTTTTGGAAGTCCGGAAGTAATAAGGTCTGCAATTTTAGGAAGTGCATTATTTGAGACCCTTTATCGTGTTTGATGGTGCTTTTTCTTCTTCTTTGATGGTTCTTTCTACAAACAAGATGAATATGTCATCAACCATATATTTCTAAAAAAAAATCGGCAGAGTTTTATTTGTTTTTAAGACATCCCAATAATTTTAAGACTATATACAACCAAATATGCCAACAACTCAATGTCAAGTATACATAAACTCCCCAAGAAAGAGCAGATCTATTGTGCCCTTTAAAATCCTTTAAATTAGTAACATACTTGAATTGAAGTAGCATTCGTTTGCTCACTAACACGAGCAGCAGTCTCGGGGGCATCCAAGTGTTGAGAATTTGCAATCTACAAAAAATGAATTATTTCAATAATGAAAACATATAGTCATAAATTATGATTTTAAAAAGTAGTTATCTACTTGCCTGTTGAGATGGAGCTAAATGGTGATTTGAATGTGGTACCACTACAGGTTGAAATTGGTTGGTTTCCTCTAATTTTTGCTCGGGTTGCAAAATAGACATATATGATGGTATGTTTTGCTCGTTGGAGGATTGAGGAACTTGTTAATAGTATAATTTAATACTAGAACATACATTTCTATACATACACAATAATTAAGCACAAAAGATAAAATTGTGTACTTATTAACATGTTTGGATACAACGGAAGGGTAAGTCATCAGGTGTGTGCGTATCAACTCAAACTGAGCCTCTAAATGATCAAATTTATCCTGAAATTCAGATCGAATTTCAGATCTTAGTCGCTCATACTCTTTTTCAATAACCTTCGGCCGCTTATTTCCATGCACATCAGTTGGAGATAGTCCATGCCCATAAGCTCGACAATGACTGTGTTTATCAGGTCCCAGGACTTCATAAAATATCTTGTCTTTATGACTGACGAATTCATTACAATCTGACGGAAGTTGATCTACTTTTTGCCTCATTTTTGACTGAAATGAAACGATTCTTATTAACATAATAATTTCATGCATAATTTTAAATTTCATAAATAATAATAAACTTATTTAATTGTTAATTTAATCCTCATCCATGTATGATATATATTATGCTTTTAACGATATGACACAATCTTCTGCATGTTGCCTTTTATAATGGTTGATAAACAGAATAAGAATTTTGATTAATAGGTAAAATGACGTCGTTGAGATTTTCTAAGAAATAAGGGAAGGAACATGGATGATATTTTTGTACCATTGCTTCAGTTAAATCCTTATCGATGGCTGAGCCATCGCTCCTCTCATGTGTTTTGATGTAAACATCAACCAACGAAACCTTTTTCCCTTGATCAGCCTCCATCTGCATAAACCCAATGACTCGTAAGTCGTTACATAAATAAGTTTGATAACATAAAATAATATTCACAATCAAAATCTTTTATAAAACACCTTATGAGCAACATTCGTATGACTCTTTCTTCCGGAAGTATGTGGTGTTCTTTGCTTCTTACGAGTTCGACGATTTCTTCGACTCGTTTTCTGTTACAAAAAATATTTAAAATATATGTTTAACTTGAATTTATAAAACTTTACTGGTAGTAATACATTCATACCCTTGCCTCGCGAGTTCCCCAATACTTAACAAGTTGTAACCACTGCTCTAGCTTTACTCTAGGTGGACAATATTTCAATCTCTCTTCACCAATATCAAAGGCACGATAATGTTTCTTCACCTCTGCTTTCCAATTATTCCATATCTTTCCAACCTTCTTCATGCACATTTTTTTGAATTCTTTAGGGTCTTCAGTGTTCTCCTATATAATTACATTGTATAGAAAAACAAATCATCTACTACACATGAGTTTAGCTTGAATTGTGTTTTATCATTTTCAAAGTTATTATTTGAGTTATTATTGACTTTGTTGTGATTGGCAAGACAACCCATGCATAGTTGACTTTTACCTAAAGAATTCAAAATTTTCAATTCATTTTGCCATAAATTATGGTATCTTTTAATTTTACCTTCACCTCTCGCCAAATATGTTCCTTGTATGGGTATAACTCCTTGCATCGCCAATCTTTGAAAGCCAACGGTAACCTGTTCAGCATCGATATAATAATAAATTAGTAACCTTTTACATCGATTAAATAATCATCTTTAAATTGTCAATAGATAACATACAGTATTGCGAAGAGTATTCTAATAAGAGTTGTGTTATATGGAGATTTACAAAAGATACTTTACATGTTCCCATCACGAACTAAAATGCCTAAATGGGTAGATAGTCTATATGCGGTATCTCCGACTGGATGATAGAAATCATTGAAGTGAAATTCTAAGCATTTCCCCGTACCCCATAATTCACCCAACTTCACAATGCCTCTACGTTTAGTGGCATATTGTGCTACAGCTAAACCATAAAAATTGAAAAAATAGGTCAACTTCAATCTACACAGTTAAATAAGCACATATAAATCAAATAACTTTGATTACCTTCTTCATGTGAATGGGCGTCTTGGTTATGTAGCGGCTCACTCTCCGTCGAGCTACTATCGCTTTCACAGTCACGTGAGTTTGATCATTCGGTCGAGCTAGAATCTGAAAGGGAATGAGAACTGGGATGAGATTGTGGTTTAAATGGTGGTTAGAGATTAGATTGTGAGTGAAATCGAGATCGTGAACGGGAATGTGCCTGTGAGAAGGATTTACTCTGCCTCTATGATGTCATAGCAACCTACAATAATAAAAATTCACCACTGAGTTTACAAGAGTTATATATATATTTTTTTTTAATAAATGTTGAACAAATTTAAAACTTCCTTGATACCATCGAATAACAGTAATAAAACTCCAACTCCTGGAATATGAATGTCTCAATAACAATAGCATAGTAGAGACCATTAAGGAATCTCAGATTTAACTCAACATTCAATCTTAAAAAGCCTTAGTAGAGAAACAGCCCTGAAAGTTGGCCAGTTGGACGAATCCATCAAAAGGGAGACTAAAGTTAAACTCAAATATAAGGTCTTATACCCCTATGGATGAAAGGCCCTCGCCTCACTCATTACCCCCTGAAGACTGTCAATAGGCAGGGTTTTTTTTCAACAAATGTTTTACCCAAACGGGGAGACCATTAAGGAAAGGACCTTGGACACACATTTAACACGAAATTTCGCAACTCAATCATAGATGATGGAATAATTTCTTCAAAGATTTTATCGTTTCGAACTCAAGATGTGCTTTCACACCATCGATCGACATCGATTCATCCCAATATTTATGATGTAAACTACACGCCAAAGTCCCAAAAAAAATAACACATTACGGCACCGATACAACTTAATACTTTCTACACACAAACCAAAAAAGAAATTAAATATCAGGGTCACTTTAGTATTAATAATTTTTCCTAGAATTAAAGAGGTGCAAATTTAACATAATATATGTTTATAAAAGAAAATATAAGTGCAGTTTCAATACTAATTTTCTTATTTCCCCAAGTAAAGGGAGAAATTTCCCCCTTTTTCAATTAGCTTCCCCCTGCATGCCAATGTGCATTCCTGAAACTATTATCCCATACTAATAAGTATATTTTGAGTTATTATTTCTGTCACTTTTAATGCCTCGGGTATTTCTACATTAATATGAAGCAAAAAGAAATATCTCCGTCCACATCACGTTTGTAAAGCTACGAATCCTATATAATTTATCAAAAAACAAATTATATATAATTCACGAAAAATAAAGCAAATTTACTTGTCATCACAAAATTAAATTAACATGCAGAAAATAACAAAAATCAAAATTTATGGTCTCATGATACTCTCACTTAATATCTGATGGTGGTAACTTATGCATCTACTTTAATACAGTGCCCTAGAAAATGCAGATCGGACTTTTTCGGAAGAACACAACTCACCTTATTATTTAAGAAATGGAGATCGTTAAATTAAAACAAAATGTATAGGTTAGTTCATAGATTTAACATTCAACAGAAATTCAAATGCTTTAAGCCATCTGAACAAAAATAAAGTGTCGTATAGATCTCATCCTATATTCAAAAAACGAAAAAGAAAGAGGTCGGCTGATCCAGGAAAGCTGAGCATATACTACCACATGAATCAAAAAATGGTAAGCAATGGAATCATATTGAAAATATCATTAGGAAAAATAGACAACATTTGCACAAAGGGGAGGCTAAAATTGAAGTGAGCGTTGATAGTGTCCGGGTAAATCTGAAGTGTCATACCATGTTACAAACATTTGATGTCAAATTTATTGTTGCATTTCAACTCATGGTTCAAAGTAAAGGCTAAAACCGAACATATACACTCGAGATGGCTTGGTTTTAACTTTCGGTACCAACTAAACCAAAACCGTCACCCAAGCCTATATTAGTGAAATCCACTCAAGTAGGCTTGACTTGCCATGTTTTATAGAGAAACAGCGGAGACAACACCAATTTACCAAGCCAAAGAGTCTAAATAATTCTTCTTACTTTTTATTCCTTATATAAGGTATCACTCATCTCTCCCCAATTCGATACCAGGTAAATAACTGGACTGAGCGAGTGTTAGGCCAAAATCGTGCCTTTGAACAATTTGGATTTGATGCAAATACACAACACTAAGACCTACCAAATTCCTAATGGAGAGAGAGAGAGAGAAGTTGACATACTAACATATACAATTCGCCTCTTTCGTAAGAAATAAAATATCTCCATAATAAATACATTGAAATGGGTAAACAAAAACTATGGTCTATAAGAACAAAGTTATAAACTAAAGGAACATAACATCAAAGGATAACCTAATCTAAGAGTGCTCAATTTCATGGCAACATATATAACTGAAACTATATCTGATGTATGTAATTTGAAGCAACTGGAATAATAGTGTTGGATGAGGGATAACTGTGCCTGTTGTATGCAATTTGAAGCAACTGGAATAATTGAAATTGTGCATGATGTATGCAATTTGAAGCAACTGGAATAACAGTGTTGGAATAATAGTGTTGGAAGCAACATGGCAACATATACAACATATATAACATTTATCCAAAGTGTCTTCGGACCATTCTCTTCTCTTAATCTCCTTAAATACAGTGTTGGATGAGGCTCCTAAAAACTTTGTTTTCTAGAATTTTTGGATTAAACACCCTTCTTTATGGGAGTTAGTCAAGAATAATTGGGAGCCCTGTGTTAGAGGTAATCCTATATATGCGTTGGCCAATAATCTTAAAAAGCTGAAGATAATTATTTCTAGATGGAACAAGGAGACTTTTGGGAATATCTTCCGAAATCTTATTGAAGCAAAGGATAAGATTTTAAAAGATAAAACTGAATTCGAAGAGAGTCCTACTATGGAAAATAGAATAATTATGTCAGCTGGAGTGGCAAATCCCCAGCTATTTTCTTCTCAATATTTGAAGAGAACATTTTAAATTTCTCAATAAGGATCATAGAAGAATCTTGATCTTCAGAATCAGATAGAGAAATGAAATTAGGCTGTTAAAATTTATCATAATATGGTAAACTTGTACCTTTGGGAGGTAGATTGACCCTGTCCACTACCATAACTTCATTGCAAGAAAGATCACCTATTTTAATCTTCTCTATTTGTTGCACAATTTCATAAGCCTGAACAACATTTGAGGGCTTCTTGATAGGATCTTACGCTTTAATTATTAGGGCAATCTTTGCAGCTCGAGTAGGCTCTTTGATTAAAGAGCCTTCCTTGTCTTCAACACAAATTATAGGTGAATCTTGAATGACTTCTTGATTAGGAGGATGATTAAAGACTTGGTTAACAAGAGGTTCTTTCGTAGGATTTTTCAAATGATGGGATTCTTAGGTAAAGAGCCTTTAGTTTTTGAGATTTTGGGATCTTTGATGATACAGTTATCACTGCTATGGTCTTTATTAGACAATGAAAATAATAATGAGGGACATTTTCATAAGAGATTTTTTGCTAAAAACCTTTAGCACCTGATCCAATCCATACTCTGGTAGGCTGATCGATAGTAATATCCATCTCAACATAGACTATAGCTAAGATAGGTTTGTTTACAGAAATAGTAGAGCTATCCAATTGTAGAGGTTTACTAACCACCTGAGCAACTGAGAAAAGAGAAGTTTTAGCAAATAAATGAATAGGGACGTTTGGAAAATTAATCCACACAGGGGAAATTCCACTAGAGCCACTGGAACTAATTTTGGAAGATTAGATATGAGAAAATTAACTATTTTGCCTCATTATTTCATCCACCATCTGTTGAAGGTGATGTATAAGTTGTTGATCATGCTCCAAGGAGATAGTTGAGTTAAGAAGCTTTGTATTTATTAAAATATCCTTTTATGTTTACGTGTGAATCACTACAATCCCTGACTGGTAGATTGAAACTAAGTCAATTGAAAACTCAATGGACTCAATATCTACAGAAGTTCTCGACGACAATAAAGAAGGGGAAATTCCACTAGAGCCACTGGAACTAATTTTTATTGATTCCATAAATGAGCAGGAGAAGGAAGGTTTAACCACTGAAGCATATGCTACTAAGCTAAATTCAAGTGAGTGTATCAACAAACAAAACACTGGAATATATTAATGACACTACCTAAACTACCAATTGGAAACTATTGATGACAAGAATAAAATCTCAAATGGGGATCAAAATAATATAGAAACTATAGTGGAAATAGACATTTAATAAGGTTACAACATAATAGTTGATTACCTCAAACTTTTTCTCAGATTTCCTCCCATTGTCATTGATAATTTGTTGAAGTTAGTACAAGAAGAAGAACAATAAGAAGTTTAAAAACAAATATCCAATCCTAGGTATGGCCTTAAGATTTAGAAGTAAAATTATCTCTCCCAGTCAGTATTTATGATCAATTTCATTATACAGAACAATAGAGGAACCTCTAAAAAGAGTGTTGTTGGAACAATGAAGAACTTAAAAAGAACTCACAGCTTATCTATATTGGTTTTCCTAGAACCAAAAGTAGACAATTTAAGATATATTAATACATAAGGAAGTTTGGTTATGACCATTCTCTAACAAATGACACCCATTCAATTTGACTCTCTTTTACTTATGAGGTAGACTTCAATGTGAAATCATAAACTTAGCAGGCTATACCTTAATCATCTCCCATACTATATCACAAACCTATATAATTCACCCTCTTTTATACCAAATGTAATAGATCTGATATAATGTTTCTTTGGAGTTACCTAACCAATCAAGCCACTCAAGATCCTTGGAATATGGGTTGGAATTTTAACACTTTTATTTCAGTATGGGAAAAACTAGGAGGAAATGACAATAATTCAGTTGTCTCTGAATTCCTGGATTGTATTCACAATAATTGCCTTAAATATTAGGGTTCTTGGGAACTAAATTCATTTGGTGAAATACAAGAGGAGGCAAAGCCACCATATGGGAGATATTAAATGGAATCCTAGATAATGTGGAATGGACTTATATGTTCACTATATTTCTAGTCAAAGGCCTGAACAAACGAACATCTGATCATATGGTCCTCTCATCATCTATGTGTAAAACCAATTGATTGTTACTAATAACTGGTTTATTTTTAAATCCTTCTGGACTAAGAATCCCTCTTTTATCAGTCCAATTAAAGACATTTGGAGACCTTATGTTGAAAGTAATCCCATTCTTACTCTACATGAGATCATTCACATGATCGAAAGAGTTCTCAATAGTTGGCATAAGCATAACTTTGGGAATATTACTCTGAAATCTATTATTACTGAAGATGATGTTCTACATGATGAAGTGACATTTGAAGGTAATCCATAAATTGAGAATAAATAAAATCTATGCAAAGCCTATTCAAATAACATATATGAGGATTATTAGAAATAAAAGGCTAATATGTGTAAGGACATATTTTCATAGGTCCGTTATCAATTTATTGTGTAAGGAAATAAAAGTTCTCAATTTATTGCTTTAAGTTGGATTATGTGTCACGTTTTGCTTCTACACGTGTTTCTGATACACATGCACCCACACATGATACTTTGCATGCTCTCGGAGACTACATGAGAGAGTTTTCACATTTAGGTGAGCAAGTTAAGTTTTTGGTCAAAACTTCACAAGAATTGATGGAGGTTTTTCATAAGTTGGCACCACCTTTGGAAAACCCCTCCGCACCTAACGATTGAGGTTTTACTTGTTTACAAGCATAGGATGTTTTTCATGATGTCATTATTTGCCTATTGCTAGTATGTATCATTTTTGTAGAATTTTTTTTTTAAAAAAATTGAAAAATACAAAAAGATTTTATTTTGATAAAAATTTTGAAAAATCCAAAAAGATTTTTGTATTTTGTTTGCACCGTTTATGGATGGACACTTTGGATGACCGAGTCACAACATCATTCCATTCTTCATATGACTATTTGATAGTGTTTTGAGATAATAGGTCAATTCATCCTTATGCTTTATAATGTTTGGAGTCATTAAGATGTAATTAAGTGTTACTTCCTACATATTTGACTCATGATTTCCTTTATTGCACACGTTCACGGATTTGTTTGATTATTGTGCTTGTCTTATCACATGTTGGTTGAGTGTTTTCACTTCAATCATGTCCTTAAAACGAACCAAGCGCGATAAAACTTGATAAAAAGTTGTGCATATAAGAACCGTTTTGTAAGTTTGTGTGCTTTGTTTGAAAACGGGGAAGGGCTGTGAAAGGTTCATTTTGCCTTTGCGAATCCTAAGCCACCGTTAAATTGGACCTAAAAAATGGATGAATTTAATTATCCGGGATCCAAAGAGGTTTAAAAGTGCCCGGAAAAATTTAAAAGCAATAAAAAGAAATTCATGCCAATTATGGGTCATTTAGGTTTTTGCACCAATTCTCCAAAGTTTAAGAATTTAGTTTATTCACCTCTAAAAAAATATATATATATGAGGGAATTTGGTTGGATATTTTATAACGGGTTTGCACGTCCTTGAAAATCTTGAAAAAGCGCTAAATAGTTTTGGACGTTATTGGTGTGAAAATCATTTGACTTTGATTTGTTGATTTGTATAAGACGATGTCATCTAAATTCAACAAATTTTTTCACATAAGGATACTTTTGATGTTCATTATTTAGGAGTACATATGCATCATGCACATATGATTGATTGAGTTGATTTTCCAATCGAATGTGTTCACACCCATACATTCCATTTCCATGACTTGGTTGTTTTAGTTTAAATCCATGGTGTGATTTTTAGTATCTTATGTTTGTATGAAAAATTTGAAAAATTAAAAATAGTTTGTGAATGTTTGCTATGCATTTTATCGTGACACTCCATGTTTTGATTGTTTTTCTTATCTGTCTATTTGGGGACATCATAAAAAGGGGGAGAAAAATTATCATGTTATGGGGGAGTTTTTGCATTATGGGGGAGATTTGATTTATTAATGCTTTATTCTTATATCATTTCAAACTTGATGCGACACGAAGGTATTTTGCTTTATCTCATATGTGTCGGTAAAAAGATTGAAGATCATGATGTTGCACACCTGATGAGAAAAGCTTTGAGATTTGATGAAGATTTTTGAAGAACAGATTGAGATCTTGCAAATTTATTCATGGGAGGGTAGATTTGTATAGGTATTTTGGTGTTTGATAATTCAGATTTTTTTATGTATGTACCGGCATGGACATAGGGGGAGATTTGTAAGGACATATTTTCATAGGTCCGTTATCAATTTATTATGTCATATACCGCTACACCGTCGAAGAGAATTCTAGAGACATCTACATCAAAGACGGATCCGAATTACTCAAGTTCTTCAACATTCAAGACTCCGCGAAGTTTACTTTGGTAAGATTATGTTTTAAATACCTTTACTTTTCACTTAGAGCTTTTGGGAGATTTTTACAAAATATTTTCTAAGTGTTGGAGCGGACTTTTTCGTCAAATATTGAGAATGAGTATTTTTTCTAAGTTTTGAAGCGGACGTCGATTTTGATGCCCAGGTCGTTCGCGCGAGATCAGCATCTCGTTCGAACGAGATTGGAAGTCGCGCGATGTCGTTTGAACGACACGCGTCCTTCGTTCGAGCGACATATGCTTCTCGTTCGAACGAGCTCGAATTTCAAGGCGGTGCATTTTTGTATAAATACTCATTAAATGGTAACGTTTTCATTAAGAAGTCCATACGTTTTCCAGAACAGAAACACTGCTAAAGCAGTAATCTTTAGGCTTCTTCTTTTAGGGGTTTAATCCCTTTTTGGTTTACAATTCACAAAACTCCCATCTTGCTTTAGTGAATTGTTTTGGTGTTCAAGAACACATCTTTGCCTTTGTTCATCTTTTATGGAGTGCGTCTCTACACTTTATGACTGTGTGTCATTGAGGATCTTGCTGCGTGAAGATTCTTTGCTGAAGATTGGGTTGCGAGTCCTTAGAGGGTGCTGCGTGTATTCTCTTGCTGAGTTCAAGACTGCGAGTCTTTGTGGGTTAGCGGCGCGTTGATCCATTGCAGATTTCTCTATGTAATTGTAAGTTGCGATTTATAGATTCATAGTGAAATAAAGGTTTTTACCCGAAAGGGTTTTTTTCCTGAAATCTGTGTCTCAGCATATTTGTTGTGTCGCATGCTTTACTTGTTTATGGTTTGACACACGCACCGTAGATGCATGTTTAGGGGCTGAATTAAATAAGGTTTGTTTGGAAACTTGCGAATTAATTTAATCAATTATCACATAGTCGCACTTTTCAAATTGGTATCAGAGCAGGTTACGCTAATTTGTCGCGTATTCTTATTTTTCGCAAAATCGTGTGATATTGATTTCTTTTAAAAAATCGAGTTTGTGAAAAATAGCAATTTCTCCAATGGAACGTTCATTTAATAAGGTGCCTATTTTTTATGGGAACAATTATGCATATTGGAAAGCTCGCATGAAATCTAGTTTAAAAGCTATTGACGAGCGTATTTGGTTGCTTTGTGAAAATGGGTGGACTCCTCCCACGGTCACCGTTAATAACATCACCTCTTTAAAACCCGTGTCAGCCTGGACTGAAGATGATTATAAAATGTTTAATTTTAATTCACGTGGTTTGAGTGCTATTTCTGGAGCTGTCACTCCCGAAGAGTTTCGCCGAATTATGATGTGCACCACGTCTAAAGAGGCTTGGGATGTTTTGAAATTGACACATGAGGGTACGAACGCGGTTATAGAATCAAAATTACAAAATTTGGCCACTCAATTTGAAACTATCACCATGTCTGAATCTGAAAGCTTTGATGATTTTTATGCACGGTTGTCAGACATTGTTAACACATGTTTTAATTTGGGGGAGGTGATTGATAACACGCGTGTCGTTAAAAAGATTTTGAGATCTCTCCCAAAACGCTTTATTCCTAAAGTCATTGTTTTAAACTCTTTAGGAAATTTGAAATCACTTAAGTTGGAAGAACTTGTAGGAGATCTTCAAACCTATGAGATTGACATGTTTCCCAAAACCATTAAGGCTAAGGATAATGGCATTGCTTTAAAGGCTCATTGTAAGAAAAAGAAAGAAAAAGTTTGTGAGTCCGATTCTGAGGGAGACTTTGATTTTAATGATATGGCCTTGTTTGCGAAAAATTTTAAAGAGGTGATGTTATTAACGGTGGCCTTGTTTGAATATATATATATATATATATATTGGAGCTTGGAACATTTTATATTGGGTGAATTTTATTTAAAACTGTTGGTTATTTTCTCAGAAAGATTTTTGTTAAAACTTATATAAAGTATATAAAGTTTCTGGGCTAAAACTTAAATTTTAACTTTCTAGAAGTTCGTTCGAAATTGTCGTTCAAACGAGTTTGTCGCTCGAACGGAGTCTGCCAACGAGTTCCCCAAAAGGCCACTGGAATGTCGTTCGAAGTATCGTTCGAACGAGAATGATGGTTCAAACCAGATATCCAACGATATTTCTAACGAGTTCATTTTTTTAATACACTAGAACTTAGTTAGAAGGCTCGTTCAAACGAGACTTCATTCGAACGAAAATCTCGTTCAAACAAGTTTTGGCGGGAACAGTTAATTGGCAGTTTTTGAGCAGTTTTTCCCTCTTTCCCACTACTTTTTCCACTAACTCTTTTCCTGAATATCTAAGTGTGGGAACCATTTTTTTAACTTAACTTTTTCATATCCTACAACCTCCAAGAGAGAGTTTGAGAGCAAAAATCAAAAGAAGAAAAAGTTCATATTTGAGTGTTTATTTTTCAAAGAAAATCTTTAAAACACTTCTGTTCTTACCTCCATAATTTGGTTTGTTTATCCAAGTTCCTTTATATATATACTTTGCTTGGATTTTTGGCACCGGGTTTTACTCTACCGTTTGAAGAGTTCGTGTGGGTTTCCTTCTACATCCCATAAAGAAAAAGTTTGGGATTTGATGCGGCATTTTCACATGGTGAAAGGCACCATGTGTGGTTGATGGTGTACCTATGTCTCATTGGTGAAGTCCAAGATTTCGGTGGAGCTCCGGGGTTGTCTACTAGGCGGAGGTGTTTACAAAAAGACGCGTCAAGGCTTGAAAGGGGTCGATTCAAGGAAGTAAGTCATATGTCTTGTAATTGTAAAACCATACTTAATGGACTTAAGTCTAGGGCCGTCTGAGGTTTTTTCCCGTTGTGGGATTTTCCTCATACATCGCGGCGTATTGATTTATTGTTTATTTTATCTTTCGCATAATTCACATTAGAACGCATGCTTAGGTAAAAGGATAAAATTTGGTTTATATCACTACTTATTTAATTTGGTGCTAAATTAATTTTGGTAATGCTTATGTTAATTTAATTCAAGTCATCACTTAAACACAATTTGGTCCGAATTTGGCCTAATTTGGTCCTATCCTTCTTCATTACTAGTGGAAGGAGATTAGAATATTGAGTGGTTGGCGGCAGAAGAATTAATTATAGAAGGAGATGTCGATGAGAATAAAGGCAGTGGTGGATAACTTTGTACAGGAGATAAAGGAAGCGTTGAACGCCGATATACAGGACATAATCATGAAGGAAAGAGAGATGCAGAGTTACATCCAGAAGCGGGAACGCGAGGTCACTAAGCGTGAAGCTGCCTGGAAAGCCGAACTCTCGCGTCTCAAGACGGAGATTGCCCGACAAGAAGCAATGTTAAAGGTGGAGAAAGAAAACCTTGAGAAAGAGAAATGTACTGATGGGAAATGCATCAAATCAAGATAATCAAGATGGTGCTCTTAAAATAACCATGAGTGGAGAGAAGTGCCACTGCCTCAACGTAGAGGGATATTTAATTACATAAAGTTTAAAATCCATTCAAATGTTATCTTACTCGCGAAAAGGCTTCACTGCAGCGGAGTCGAATAACACGTAACGATGTGCTTGTGAAAACGAAGTGTCATCAAGCATAAATGTTACTCCTTTACCTAATGTATGACCTATCGAACTTGAGTGATCATCGGCTTCATCATTTCATAAAGGTCGATTTAACTTACTCTCAGCATCACCCAGGTACCTCGCACAGAATGTCGTACATTCCTCTACTAGGTATCCTTCAGCAATTGAACCTTCTGGACGACTTCGGTTATGAACATATTCTTTTAGTGTGAATAAAAACCTATTCGTCATTGTAAAAAAATTATAGTATTTATATTCACTAATTTAGATGACACAAACATAATGCATACACGAAAAATACCTCTCAATGGGATACATCCATCGAAACTGTACTGGTCCAACAATCATTGCCTCCTCAGCTAAATGGATTGTCAGATGCTCCATAACATCGAAACAATTTGGGGGGAAGATTTTCTATAGATGATAGAGTGTAAGAGCAACACGATCTTGAATATATTCATAGTCTTTGAAGGTCATTGTCTTTGAACAGAGCTGCCAATAAAAATTACATAATTCGATCAAAGACCTTGCTACATTCGCAGGCAATGATTTTCGTATTGCTAACGGGAGTAGTTGTTGCATTATGATATGATTATCGTGGCTCTTAAGTCCAGAAATATTCCGGCCTTTAATGTGTACACGCCGTGAAATATTAGATGCATAACCATCTGGGACTTTGATATTCTTTAAAACCTTACAAAATATGTCTTTATCATTTTTACTCATTGTGAAGCATGCTGGTGGTAAATATACTTTGTTATCTGGCAAGCTCTTAGGGTGCAATGCTTTTCGAATACCCATGTTCTCAAGGTCTCGACGAGCCTTTATATTATCTTTTGACTTTCCATCAACATTTAACAATGTCCAAAGTATGTTGTCGCACACATTTTTCTCTACATGCATAACATCGAGATTGTGACGAATCAAGTGATCCTTCCAGTACGACAACTGAAAGAATATGCTTTTTTCTTCCAATTTAGAGAACTATCACAATTCCATTCACCGTCTATACTCGTTTTTCTCTTCTTCGTCGCCGATGAGTGACCCTTCTCATTATTTCTTTCCATTGCCTCTAATTGCTCCAAGATATCATCCCTCGATACTTGAGTGGGCTTGACTTCTCTTTCAACTTTCCCATTAAAATCTACGGTATCATTTCTAAATTTATGGTTGTGATCCAACCACTGACGATGACCCATATAGCAAAATTTCTTCCCATTCTTTAACCACTGTGAACGAGTGTTCTTGTTGCAATACGGACAAGCCAATCTCCCTTTTGTACTCCAAACTGACAAGTTTGCATATGCAGGAAAGTCATTAATTGTCCACATTAACGTTGCACGCATACAAAACATTTTTTCAGTCGATGCATCATAAGGAAGTATGCCGTCATTCCACAATTCCTTCAACTCGTCAATGAGAGGCTGCAAGTAAACATCAATATTATTTCCTAGGACACGTGGACCGTCAATCAACGTAGACAGTATAAGATAAGGTTGTTTCATACACATCCATGGAGGCAAGTTGTATATCATCAAAACAATAGGCCACGTGCTATGAGATATGCTCATTGTTCTAAAAGGATTGAAGCCATCGGATGCTAGTCCGACCCTAACATTGCGCGAGTCACTAGAAAAATTGGGATTTTGTTGATCAAATAAAAAGTAGTGTCGCTGGTAACCCATTTATAACAATACATAATTTCAAGAATTCCCAAATGAGTTCCATGAATTTGATTCAACCTATATATGCCATTAACTACCCTCCATGTATTTAGAGCTACTCTTGCAGGTACAATATCGAAATATTGGCAAAACTCAAAACACAAGGGATTTAACGGGAAAGAAAAACCACACTCCGCTACAAAAAGGGAGGGAAACCAATGTCCCTCCGCCAGAGAAAATAAATCAGAAAGACAAGAAGGCTCCTCCAAAATAACCCAAGAGGGAATTGAAAAATCAATCTAGAATTTATCTAAAGATTCAACAAGGTAAGCCATGATGATTAAAGCAAAGAAAGATGAAGGAAGAAAATCTTACAGAGAACGAAGAAATCTACTAATGATGGACGACGGAAGAACGATAGTACGAAATAGAGAGAGAAAATAAAGAGTTCAGCAATTGGGATGGTAAAAGTAGAAGACGATTTGATTTCTATCGCTCTTAAATACCTTGCATCGGGAAAAGAGAAAAGAAATGACTACCGGGAAAGACGTTTGCGTTCCCGACGGTTAAATCATGAGAAAGGCGCAAATATCGAAGCGACTGCTAAAAATTTAAAATATTTACAAGTTTGCCATTACGCGCTCAAATGGAAAGAAATATAATAAACTGTTGGAGATCTGTAATCCGAGCATCTTTTGGGAAATATGTTCCACACTTTCTTATTTAACTTAGACTGTGAAACATTGGGGGCTTCTGTTGATACAAAAATTAGTCGGCTGGCGTGGGGCAATTACCTGAAGATATGTGTCAACCTACGTGACAAATATATACTTTCATCGAGCTACTCAAGAGTCCCGAGCTACTCAAGCGTCCTGAGCTACTCGAGCGTACCGAGCAACTCAGGCAGTCCGAGCTACTTAGCGTGTAGAGCATCTAACCAAGAAAACCAAAAGGAAACTACGCATTCAATGAATGTCAGATTTAATGCGCATTATTATTGTACAGATGTATATGTCTACTAGATAACAGCGCATTACCTTTTCATATGTACAGCCTCAAGGCTATAAATACATTGTAACCCAGTCATAAGGGGAGGACTTTTGGATCTCTTTGTAAACCCATCATCGAGATTCAAGGCAAACAGTCAGCAATACAACAACAGTTGTGTGGATGCAATTATTATGCAACACAAATAAATACGAGAGAAGCAATTATCAAGAAAAAAAATAAGGAATATAAGATGCCAATCACACAACAAAGGATGTATGTGGTTCAGCAAAGATATGCCTACGTCCACGGTGGTGCAGTCGATATTATTTCTATATACTCCGGAGAGTGATTACAGAGAATTCAACTTGTCCTTTTACCCCGGACCTAGGGTTTAATATATACATGTACATGTAGATGAGTGGAGGTGATGGGTTCCTCCATGTTTTCCATCTCCCCTATAACTTCCCTTCATGGGATCGTGGGGGGAGACCGAATCAATATAAAAGATGAGGGACCTGGACTTTGGGCCGCCAGGACTGGGCTACTCGTCCAGGCCCATAGTGCTAAATTCCGGGTACCCAATTGTGGATGCAATTATTATGCAACACAAATAAATACGAGAGAAGCAATTATCAAGAAAAGAATAAGGAATATAAGATGCCAATCACACAACAAAGGATGTACGTGGTTCAGCAAAGATGTGCCTACGTCCACGGTGGTGCAGTCGATATTATTTCTATATACTCCGGAGAGTGATTACAGAGAATACAACTTGTCCTTTTGCCCCGGACCTAGGGTTTAATATATACATGTACATGTAGATGAGTGGAGGTGATGGGTTCCTCCATATTTTCCATCTCCCCTATAACTTCCCTTCATGGGATCGTGGGGGGAGACCGGATCAATATAAAAGATGAGGGGCCTGGACTTTGGGCCTCCAGGACTGGGCTACTCGTCCAGACCCATAGTGCTAAATTCCGGGTACCCACAATTGCCCCTAAATTTGTTGGGCCATGTTTATGGGTTCAATGGATTTAAATTATCAGCCATTATGGCTGATTTGCGATTCTTCAAAAACTATGAAGTTGATTTGGCGGAACCCGCTTCGCTTATTGTGCGCTATGATTAGAATTGAAGGCTTGTTGGGATAGCCACTTTTTCTTTCATCGCTTCAGCCCTTCCAGTACTTTTCTTTCTTCTGAGAACTCTAGCGCCTCGCACCTTCTTCTCTCAATCCCCATTCCCATTGCTTCTTAGTCGTCTTGAGCTCGTGCTTCTTCACCACTTGAACCGATCTTCTGTTTTGTAAGTTTCTCGTGCCCTTTCTTTGCACTTTCGCTTTGGTTTGTAGATTTTCTTGAGTTTTTCAATGGCAAAGATTGGAAATAGGTCAATCTCTGAATTTAGGAAGTTCTACAACATCCCTGAGTGGGTATATATTGAGTGTTGTGCCTCCCCTCCTAGGAACGTTAGGGATATAGAGGATGCCCACTGGATCCATGCTCTGTTACTTTCCCTGCGGGGACTCACTTTCCCTCCCAATGATTTGTTTCTGCATTTCTTTGGCTATTTTAATATTGTTCCTGCACAATGCTCGCCCAATGTGTGGAAAATAGTAAATGGCGTCCATAGAATAAATCAGTTGTATGGTACTAGGTTAGGACTTGCCGAGATCTATTTCTGTTATTCCTTTTCTCGAACTAGTTCAGGTGTCTTATACCTCAAAGCTAGGAGCCCTGATAGGGTATTGGTAGTAAACCTACCTGATTCCCATAAGGACTACTGGCAAGAGGGTTTCCTCGTTAGGAATTGGCAGTTCCCTCCCCAGTTTGAAGGGTCGAGGTCTGAGAGGTTCTCTGTTCCTTTTTACGGTGAGGAATATATAGGTAGACATTGTACTATTGTTTCAACCTTTGCTGATTTGTGACTTTTCTAACCCCTCTTTTCTTTTTCTTCCACAGCGAGGTCAAAGAATTTGGAGCCTGCTCTCAGCGAGGTTCGTATCTCAGAGTTGGTGAAAGCTTGGAATATCAGGGAGCCTCTGGGTGACGGAGAGCATCCCAGGTCTGCTGCCTTTTTGCTTGAGTATAAGAACGTAGGCTCCAGCTTTATAGCACGGCCTGTGGATAGTGTACCAAAGTTTTATTCTTTCGGAGAGACTACTGTTGAGCCTATCCAGTTGGACGAAGAGAAGAGCAGCTCTGAGAGTGAGCCTGCAGGAGCTGCGAGTAATTTGGGTGAAGAGAGCTTTGACAGTAGCAGTTCCTCTGACTGTGAGGAGGATTCTGAAGCTCGAGGATCATCGAGCACTTCCAGCAGTTCAGGTGAAGAGATGCCTCCAAGGAAGAACTTGATTAGAGATGATGATGAGGAGGACCACGTGCTTCTTGCACAAAGGTCAAAGAAACAAAAGTCTACTTCTGGGGCCGTGGCTACTAGTTCTCGGCCTTCTACTCAGGAGCAAGAGAGGAAGAGGAGAGAAGAAGAGCAGGTGAGAGAGAGGGAGAGAAAAAAGGAGGATGAAAGAAAGAAGTTGGAGGAAAAGAAGAGGATGGAGGAGAGGAAGAGAATGGATAAAGAGAAAGAGGAAGAGAGGAGAAAGATTGAGTCAAGGACGAAGGCTAGGCAAGCCTTGGTCCTGGTGTCTGCTTTGCCCGAGGGGACCTCAGTTGCCATTTCTCCTCAGCTGGCACCTGCGCTGCTCGAGAGGGCAATTCTCCCTGCAGATCGCCAGAGGGCGCTGGGATCTGATCAATTGGCCCTACAAGCTAGCCAGAGGCTAGCCTTGGTAAGATCCTCTCCATTTTTCAATTCTTTAACAAGTTTTAGTTGTTTCTCATTCTTGATCTCTTCTTTATTTTTGGCAGTTTGTGACTGACTTCGCCGTGCTCTATCATTCTCGCGACGAGTTGGTGAGAAGGAATGGCGAGATGGAGCAGCAGAAGTCTGCTCTAGAAGTTAAGGGTTCTCAGTTGGAGGCTGATTTAAAGACTGCTGACGCCACCCGAGCTTCCTCTGATCTGGCCCTCATCAATTCTAATCGAGAGAGGGATGCGGCGGTTAAGGAGCTGAGCGAGCTGAGGCAGGCCTATGACCTAGTCTGCTTGAGCAAGCTGGATGTTGTGGAGGAGAACAAGGTTCTGACCGAGCAGTTAAAGGAGAAAGAGTCCCAGGTAGCCACCATCAAGGAGGATTCATATAACTCCGGGTGGACTGCTGCTTACGAAGATGCCGAGGTTCAGATAGGCTACATCAGCCGTCTGAACTTCAAGAAGGGCTGGAACAAGGCCCTCTTAGCTGCTGGTGTTAATGCTGAGTCTCCTCTATTTGACAAGCATGACCCGGGTCCGAAGCCAACTATGGACGAAGAAGCCCCTGCCCCAGCCATCGAGGGTGTTGATCTTGCCTCTCAGACAATTCCAGCCGGTGTTTGTCCTGCCCAGGCGACTGAGGGCATCCCTGCAGAGGGGGGTGCCTCCGCTGCTGCTGATAAGGGGAAGCAGCCAGCCACCTCTGGGCAGCCTGAGGTTGCTAGTTAATCTACTTTTAAGACTATTCTTGTATTTTTGCTTGTAATTTATCCAATTTTTGCTCGATGTACTTGACTTTTATCAATAAAATGAAAAGGCTTCTTCTTCCAGTGCATTGATTGATTTTTCTCTCCATTGCCCTTTTATGTCTTGTAGTTGACTGATGTAGAAGAGTATATTCCTGCCACATCTCATTTGGGCAGGACTCTTGGTCCCAATGCCAGTCCTCAGGTTCGTCAAGCCTTTGTTAGGCTTTGCAAATCTCTTAGGTCAAGGAATCAAAAGTATAAGGAGCAGTCCGAGCTAGTGTCTAAGCTGAAGGATAGGCTCCAGGAGATGGAAGGCATTGGTGCCTCAGTGCAAGAGGAAGTCAATGTACTGAGAGCAAGGTTACTAGAGGCCACCGAGATCAACCAAGTTAGGGAGTTCCTGCAGCAGGAGAATGAAAACCTGAGGAGGGAAGTCTTACAACTTAGAGAGCATGCATCGAGCACTGTTTCAGCAGTTCTGCAAGGCTCCTCGTCGTCGCGAGCTGGATATACTCCTCCTATGCCGCGAGGTTCCACTCGTCCTCCCCTCCCGCGAGCTGGTAGGAGCACCAGGGGCAGGAATAGGGAAGCAGAAGAACAGCGTGATAAGGAGATGGAAGAGCTCCGCGAGGATGTCCGGCGAGCATATGTAATTGCTACTGGGCTTCAAAGGGACGTTACCCGATTGCGGCACTTATTCAAGAAAAGTCCTCGTCAAGCGTGGGCTGGCGGTTATGATCAAGGCTAGCTAGATGCTCCAACAAGACTATCTGAGTTTGAGGAACTTTCTTTCATCAGAGGGTGGTTAAGTGCCTTGAAAGAGCTTCAGGTGCCGAGGAACTCGGTGTTATGGTATCGTCACGAGATGTCCTCCTCCACTCTGATGCCCAACCCATTCAGGAGGGATGATCGATGGATCCCCATTGATGCTATTCCTCGGCAACTATTGGAGTTGGACGCAAATGAGGTTGTGGAAGAGCTAGTCCCCTCTCCTGATGATGGACGAAGAGCTAGAGTGGCAGATTATCTTGTTCGGAGGCTTCCACCTCCTTGAGATTTTTCAAGTTGTTATTCTTTTGTCTTTTTTGATAATGTAAATGCTTTGGGCGAGCTTCGCCGACTAAACATGTATTATCATTGTTGTAAATATAAGAGATTAATGAAAAGTTCGTGTTTTGGGCAATTTTACTGACTAAGCGTGTTCATCCAATCTTTTTTGATAATGTAAATGCTTTGGGCGAGCTTCGCCGACTAAACATGTATTATCATTGTTGTAAATATAAGAGATTAATGAAAAGTTCGTGTTTTGGGCAATTTTTCCGACTAAACGTGTTCATCCAATCTTTTTATATTCTTGTTGCTTCATAATCCTTTTTGTTTTGTCATGCAAGTGTCCCCCCAGTCCAGTATAATACCAAAATACCATTATGCCCCATTTTACCTTTTAGGTTGTGTCGTCACACTCCCTTAGGCCTAAGTAGGGCAATTGGCGAGGACACACCTGGTATTGGATGTCTTCATCCGATTAGGATTTTGCTCAACCAAAGTAGGTTTGATGGCCAGCATAAAATCTAGTCGCATTGCCTAAGAATCCTCTGTAGGGCTTTATATATTGGTAGGGGCAATGCTAAGAGGTCTCTCGTGTTTCATGACGATGACCTGAGGAGGGGTATTCCCCTGCTATATCGACCATCGTGCCTGTGATTTGGAAAAGATGTGTGATAAAATGCAACTGTTACTGATCAGAGGGTAATCAATTAAGTAACTTTCATTAGTAATAAGGGAAATGAACTGCCCTTTCACATAAAAAAATACAAGAAAAAGATTCAAAAATAGAATTTCTTGAGATTAGCTTCGTTCCATGCTCGTGGTATCTCTCTGCCCTCCATCATTTCCAAATGATAGGCACCTTGCAGGTCGTCTTTAGTTATTTTAAAGGGTCCTTCCCAGTTTGGGCCTAGCTTGCCGTCTAATGACTTTACTGTGTTGCCCAGGACTTTCCTTAGAACATAGTCCCCAACTTGGAATCTTCTCGGGTTAACCCTTTTGTGGTAGTGCTTTACGAGCTGTTGTTGATAGCTTGCAAGCTTCACTAGGGCAAGTTCTCTACGCTCGTCGACGAGGTCGAGTTCAGCGAGCAATGCCTCATCATTCTGGCCTTGGTCGACAAGGTCGGATCTCATTGTTGGCAAACCCGCTTCTAGTGGGATGACTGCTTCCATGCCATATGTTAGCAAAAATGGGGTTTCTCCTGTTGCTCGCCGAGGAGTTATTCGGTATGCCCATAGGATATGAGGTAGCTCGGTTGCCCATGCTCCTTTGGCTCGCTCTAATCGCTTCTTCAATCCATCGATCACAGTTTTGTTGGAAGCTTCTGCTTGCCCATTGCTCTGAGGGTAGGCCACCGAACTAAAGTTGTGCCTGATCCCGTGTTCGTTACAGAAGTCCCGAAAGGGGCCACTCTCGAATTGTGTCCCATTATCAGTGATGATGGTTCTGGGGATTTCGAATTGAGTGATTATATTCCTCCATATTAACCTTATCATATCAGCGTCTCGGATGTTTGCCAATGGTTCTGCCTCGATCCATTTGGTGAAGTAGTCAGTTGCAACCAATAGGTATTTGCAATTGCCGGCAGCGGTGGGAAATGGTCCCACGATGTCCATTCCCCATTGGGCGAAGGGCCATGGGCTGGTCAGGGATTTTAGGTCGCTGGCGGGTTGGTGGACCATAGGAGCGTGAAGTTGGCATTTCAGGCACTTGCGGACATATACCTCGGAGTCCTTTTGC
Organism: Sambucus nigra; assembly: GCA_949130495.1. Classification (NCBI taxonomy): domain Eukaryota; kingdom Viridiplantae; phylum Streptophyta; class Magnoliopsida; order Dipsacales; family Adoxaceae; genus Sambucus; species Sambucus nigra. The sequence goes on along the minus strand of OX422209.1, from coordinate 394,467,428 downwards.
ATATATGGCCACCAATAGCCTTCCTTCATTGCTCGAAAGGCTAGAGACCTTCCTCCGATATGACTTCCATAAATTCCTTCGTGAAGCTCGCGCAGCACTTGCTCGACATCGCCTGGGTGGAAGTATCTAAGGTAGGGACCGGAGAAGGACTTCTTATACAAGTCGCCTCCTGTGGATAAGTGAAAGCGAGCAGCTTTGACTCTTATCTGGTGGGAAGTTTTCTTGTCCTATGGGAGCGTGTCCTCCTTTAAATAGTCTTTTAAGTGGTCCATCCAGCTGGGGGTTGATCCCACCTGGAGTATTTGTTCCACGTTTGGCAGGTTGCTGTTGTGGTTAATGCTCGGACAACTGAGGAAATCGATGGGAATGACCCTTTTAAGGCTAGAATCAACTGCCGAACTTAGGGATGCTAAGGCGTCGGCATGACTATTTTGCCCTCAGGGAAACTGCTGGATGTTGATCTCCTCAAAGCTCGTCATTAGTTTTCTCACCAGGGTGAGGTAGGCTGCCATTCTTTCATCCTTCACGTTGTAATCTCCACTTATCTGATTGGAGACTAGTTGAGAATCGCCGAACACCTGTAAACGTTTTGCTCCCAGAGTTTGCGCCTTTTGGAGACCGGCTATTAGGGCTTCGTACTCTGCTTCGTTGTTGGAGGCTGTAAATCCAAGCCTGATTCCTTGCTCAAGGATGGTGTTTTCTGGGGTGACGAGAATAATGCCTACGCCTGCCCCCTTTGAGTTGGAGGCTCCATTAACGAATAGTTTCCAGGTTTCCACTGTTTCTTGGTTCTCCTTTTGATTTGTTGGTTGAGGTTGGTCGGGGAGTTCTTCGCTTGTGAATTCGGCTATGAAATCAGCAAGGATCTGACCCTTGATAGCAGTTCTTGGTTGAAATTGGATGTCAAACCGGCCGAGCTCGACTGACCACTTAGAGAATCTGCCCGACAAATCCGCTTTCCTTAGGACCGCCTTAAGGGGGTGCGATGTAAGGACGATGATAGTATGAGCTTCGAAATAATGCTTCAACTTCCTCGAGGCTATTACTAGGGCAAAGGCGAGCTTCTCCAATGGCAGGTACCTTTGATCGGCGTCTAATAAGGTCTTTCTCTCATAATAAACGGGGTGTTGGATCCCTACAACCTCACATATTAGCGCGGAGCTGACAGTGTGATTGGATACAGAGAGGTACAGGTACAAAGAATTCGTTTGTTGTGGTATGACCAGCAACGGTGGAGTGCTTAGGTTGGATTTGAGCTCGTCCAATGCTCGCGAGCAATCTAGGCTCCATTCTAACATTTTACTCCCTTTTAGAAGCTGGAAAAAAGGCTTGCACTTCTCGGAAGATTTGGAAATGAAGCGATTTAAGGCAGCGAGCATTCCAGTGAGCTTTTGCATGTCCCGGATTGTTCGAGGGGGTTGTACCCTGTTGATTGCATCGATCTGGTCTAGATTAGCTTCTATGCCTCTCTTACTGACCAAGTATCCAAGAAATTTTCCTGACTGGACACTGAAGGAACACTTGCTCGCATTAAGCTTCATTCGGTACTTCCTGAGGATTTCGAAGGTTTTTGACAGGTCTGAGAGGTGATTTTCCTTCTTCTTGCTTTTAACGAGCATGTCATCGATGTAGACCTCCATTGTGTCTCCTATTTGATCCTTAAACATTTTTGTGACTAGCTGCTGATAGGTTGCCCCCGCATTCTTGAGCCCAAATGGCATGACCTTGTAGCAATATAACCTAACTGTCATGATGAATGCCATTTTGTCCTAGTCTGGGGCATATAAGGGGATCTGGTGATATCCTGAGTATGCGTCTAGGAAACTCATTCGCTCGTGAGCTGCAGTGGCATCTACTAGTTAGTCTATCTTTGGGAGGTGGAAACTATCCTTAGGGCATGCTTTGTGGAGGTTAGTGAAGTCGATGCAAACTCTCCACTTCCCATTATTCTTCGGAACTACTACTAGGTTGGAAAACCACTTGGGGAATTACACTTCCCGTATGGATCCTGCATTCAGTATTTTTTCGACTTCCTTTTCGACCGCTTTAGCCTTCTCGGGTGCAGTTCTCCGTGCCTTCTGTATGACTGGCTTGAATGTGGGGTCGACGTGCAGCTGATGACAGACCATGTCAGGATCGATGCCAGGCAGCTCGTATGGTTCCCATTCGAAAACATCTACGTTGTGTCTCAGCAAGGTCGTCAATTCCTTCTGTTCTTGGTCGGTGAGAGATGCTCCAATCAAGAAGACTCTGCTACCGTCTCCAACTTTGGCTATAACTTCTACCAGGTCCTTAATGACACGCTCGGAGGGGAGGAGCCTGGTCTCCTCTACTCCAGGTCTTCCATACTTTAATTGCTATTTAGAAGGTATCACACCCTCTTCAACTTTCTCGCTGGGTTGACCGGCCTTCTTCTCTGGCTTTGGTCGGATGGCTGCTATAAAGCACTTCCTCGCCATCGCTTGGTCACCATGGATCTCCATTACTCCTCGCTCAGTTACATACTTGAGCTTATGATGGTAGGTCGAGGAGACCGCCTTCATTGCATGAAGCCATCCTCTGCCGAGGATGGCCTGGTACGGTGATTCGATGTCAACTACTAAAAACTCAATCATCTTGGAGACGTTCCCAGAACGAACTGGCAGCACTATCTTACCTAGGGGGATGGTCATTTTCCCAACGAAGCTGACCAAAGGAACAGTAGCTTCCTTTAGGTCGGCGACGCTCAACTTCAATTTCCTGAATAGGTCAAGGTACATTACTTCGGATGAGCTTCCTTGATCGACGAGCAGCTTGTCGATGTCAAAGTTGGCTATCCTGAGTGTAATGACCAGGGCATCATGATGTGGGGTCCTTACTCCCATCAAATCTTCATCCGTGAAAATAATATGCTTGTTATAGTTGACGTCCTCTGCTTATCGACGCTTTCCTGACTGTGACTTTGCTGGATCGATTTGAAAAGCCTGCATTACCGCTGTAAGTTTTTTCATCTCCATTCGATCTGAGTTCCCTTGTATCTGCTTGATGTCAGATACTCCGTGGATTACTACGAACTCGTGTCCAGCATCATCCTCCAGCACGTTGTCGGGTCTCACCTCTCTGTTGGCAGTCACTTTCTCTGCCCTTTTTTCCACAAAGTCATTCAAATTCCCGGACTGGGCCAACTCTTCGAGGTGAGACTTAAGAGCTTTGCAGTGCTCGGTCTTGTGTCCTCCCTCTTTATGAAAAGCGCATCTCAACGCATTGTTCCTCTTCTAGGGATCTCCTCCCATATTCCTGGGCCACTTGATGAATGGCTCATCCTTGATCTTCGCGAGAACCTTGTAAATTGGTTCTTTGAAGACGGTGTTGACCGCCTGGAATGCTTTTGATGCGTCATGCTTCCCTCCGTTCTTGGAGCCATTTTTGCCTCCGTTCTTTCTTCCTTTCCTCTGGTTCTCAGTTTTCTCACCTACCTTGGTAGTGAGCTTAGCTCGACCGTTTTCTCCTGTATTAGGGCGAGTGACATCTTCCACCTTTGCGTATTTATCGATTCGGGCCATTAGGTCGTCAATAGTCATAGCTTCCTTCTTCGTCAGGGACTGGTAGAGGAGGGAAGAACTAGGGAGCCCCTCTTCGCGTATTCTCGGAGGGTCTCTTGAGGCGCTTTCTTCATTGTCAGTAGAGCATCCATCCTTTTGGGATGGGAGCTACTGGTAATGAATCGGGCCGTAAAAAGTTCGGCTAGGGATTTGAAATTCTTGATCGATCGATGGGGGAGCCTTTCGAACCACTTATGTGCTACATCATGAAGGCTCGAGGGAAAAATGCACCACATCAGGGCATCTAGATGACTCCAGAGGGTCATGGCCTGTCGGTATTGCCTGAAGTGATCGATGGGATCAGTTTTCCCGTCGTAAATCTTGAACCTTGGAATGGAAAATTTCTTGGGAGCTTCCTCCTCTTCGATTTCTCTTGTGAAAGGTGACTTCATCTGGGTTTTGAGAGCTCACCTCGCGAGTTCTCTGGTTGATCTTGTTCCGTGGTGAGCGGGATGCTGGTCTATCTCCCTACGGACCATGTTTCGTATGTTTTCGTCACTGCGAGCAGGGCTCTGGTAGCGGCGAGCTCTTCGCAGATGTTCGCGGAGGTCATCGTCTGACTTGCCTCCTTCGTCCCTTTGAGATTCTCGCCTAGGGATCCTTCCTCGGCTGCGAGATTTGCTCGCCTTAGGGCTAGGAGTGCGATATGGGCGTCTCCTGTTATCAGGACGAAGCTCCCTCTCCAGTCTTTCCAGTCTTCTTTTCAAGCGAGCATTCTCAGCCTCATATCTGCGGGAAGACTCCCTCTGCTCGTGGAGCCTTGCCTCGTACGCATCAATCAACCTGGATATCTGCGTGGACCTCACTGGTCCTTGACTTTCTTCTGAGGCTGGTCTTTCCAGGCGAGCTCTCTGATCTGAACGTCGGGCTTCAGACCTAATCCTGCGAGGAGCAAGTGGCTCTTGAATATCTCCTGCTTGGGGAGCATTGTTGTTGTGGCCAGACATCTTAAACTCCTTTCTTGACGTGGGCTCTTCTCAGGGAAAGATGAACGTTTCCCACAGACGGCGCCAATTGTGGATGCAATTATTATGCAACACAAATAAATACGAGAGAAGCAATTATCAAGAAAAGAATAAGGAATATAAGATGCCAATCACACAACAAAGGATGCACGTGGTTCAGCAAAGATGTGCCTACGTCCACGGTGGTGCAGTCGATATTATTTCTATATACTCCGGAGAGTGATTACAGAGAATACAACTTGTCCTTTTGCCCCGGACCTAGGGTTTAATATATACATGTACATGTAGATGAGTGGAGGTGATGGGTTCCTCCATGTTTTCCATCTCCCCTATAACTTCCCTTCATGGGATCGTGGGGGGAAACCGGATCAATATAAAAGATGAGGGGCCTGGACTTTGGGCCTCCAGGACTGGGCTACGCGTCCAGGCCCATAGTGCTAAATTTCGGGTACCCACAAGTTGACATACGCCATTTTCATAGCTGAAACACTTTAAAAACCCATTGTCTTATTTATTTATTTTTATCTGTGATTGATTAATTAGATTGCATCTAGTTTTTTACATCAATAGATTGGCGTCGTCTGTGGGAAACGACTATACTTAGCGTGTTTCACCAAAACACTCATTATTTATGGCTGAGATCCCAGAATCCAGTAATCGAAACACTGTTGGGGTCCCACCAAACCCCTCTACTCCACCATCAAAAAATACATAAATAAAATTAAAAACAAAAAGAACTTGACTCTGCATCATTATTTATCCATTCATATATATGATATGAAACAAATAAAATGCATTCAGTTATTAGTCATTTTTAAAATATTAAACTAAGAACATCTAAGCATCCTTACAAAGAAAACCATTTATAACAGAAAATTTCATGTCAATTATCATCTTCATCCATGTCAGTATCATAATCATCACTGGTCTCCTCATTTTTATCACTTTCATCTATATCACTCTCATTAGCTTCCTCCTCCGCCTCTTAATCATCTTCATAAGTCTCTGTCTCAAAAGCATCCACATCAATATCAACACAAATATCATCACCGCCATCAATATCAACTATATTGTCAACAGTCATTCCCTCCACACCAGCCCTAACCCAAGTGATATCCCCATCATGGTTGATTAGAGTGTCATCCAATTATTGGATATTGTACGGCTCAACTTCTGCGTCTATTGTGTCATCCCCATAAGTATCTTTACCATACATGTCATACAAATCACTTGGTGTCATCTTCACGACAGCATGCCAATCTTCTTCAATCGGGTCTCGCACATACCAAATTTGTTTGGCCTGAGATGCTAATATAAACGGTTCATCTGATAGTCGATTATGCTTGTATAGTGAATGTTTAATGTTCAATAATGTGAACTCAAAATCATCCTTGGTCGTCCCTGAATGGGTATCAACCCAATCACACTTGAATTTCACAAACTTGAAATCATTTGAATAGTGCAATTCAAATATATCTGTTAATACTCCATAATATGTTACATCCCCGAAAACAGGTCATTTGTCCTTTGCACTTGCAAAACTTTCGGTGGTGGCATCAAGCATAAATCCACTATTCTGAGTATTTAATATTCTCTCACGTTGCATTGTGCTAAATCTAAACCCATTTACAATATATCCCGTATATCTTCTAGCCCAGTGGGAGGGGCCTGAAGCCAAAATTGTAACTTCCTTTGACACATTGCCCTCACTTAGATTCCGTACCTAATTTTTTCATATGATTGAGTAATAAAAATTAAATGTGTCAGCATATTAAAATGTGGTTACATATAAATACAAAGAAGACTTACATGATCCCCAAACCACTTGTGAAACGTTTCATTGTGAATGCGATTAATTTCGTAGTGTCCCACACGACGTCTCTCCTGTTTTAGAATTGTTATATGTTTCCTGTAAAACATGTATGTATAAATTATATAACGTGGAGGGATATTTAATTACATAAAGTTTAAAATCCATTCAAATGTTATCTTACTCGCGAAAAGGCTTCACTGCGGCGGAGTCGAATAACACGTAACGATGTGCTTGTGAAAACGAAGTGTTATCAAGCATAAATGTTACTCCTTTACCTAATGAATGACCTATTGAACTTGAGTTTTCATCGACTTCATCATTTCGTAAAGGTCGATTTAACTTACTCTCAACATCACCCAGGTACCTCGCACAGAATGTCGTACATTCCTCTGCTAGGTATCCTTCAGCAATTGAACCTTCTGGACGACTTCGGTTACGAACATATTCTTTTAGTGTGAATAAAAACCTATTCGTCATTGTAATAAAATTATAGTATTTATATGCATTAATTTAGATGACACAAACATAATGCATACATGAAATATACCTCTCGATGGGATACATCCATCGAAACTGTACTGGTCCAGCAATCATTGCCTCCTCAGCTAAATGGATTGTCAGATGCTCCATAACATCGAAAAAATTTGGGGGGAAGATTTTCTATAGATGACAGAGTGTAAGAGCAACACGATCTTGAATATATTCATAGTCTTTGAAGGTCATTGTCTTTGAACAGAGCTGCCAATAAAAATTACATAATTCAATCAAAGACCTTGCTACATTCGTAGGCAATGATTTTCGTACTGCTAACGGGAGTAGTTGTTGCATTATGATATGATTATCGTGTCTCTTAAGTCCAGAAATATTCCGTCCTTTAATGTTTACACGCCGTGAAATATTAGATGCATAACCATCTGGGACTTTGATATTCTTTAAAACCTTACAAAATATGTCTTTATCATTTTTACTCATTGTGAAGCCTTTATATTATCTTTTCGAATACCCATGTTCTCAAGGTCTCGACGAGACTTTATATTATCTTTTGACTTTCCATCAACATTTAATAATGTCCAAAGTATGTTGTCGCACACATTTTTCTCTACATGCATAACATCGAGATTGTGACGAATCAAGTGATCCTTCCAGTACGGCAACTGAAAGAATGTGCTTTTTTCTTCCAATTTAGAGAACTATCACAATTCCATTCACCATCTATACTCGTTTTTCTCTTCTTCGTCGCCGATGAGTGACCCTTCTCATTGGCTTAACTTCTCTTTCAACTTTCCCATCAAAATCTACAGTATCATTTCTAAATTTATGGTTGTGATCCAACCACCGACGATGACCCATATAGCAAAATTTCTTCCCATTCTTTAACCACTGTGAACGAGTGTTCTTGTTGCAATACGGACAAGCCAATCTCCCTTTTGTACTCCAACCTGATAAGTTTGCATACGCAGGAAAGTCATTAATTATCCACATTAACGCTGCACGCATACAAAACATTTTTTCAGTCGATGCATCGTAAGTAAGTATGCCATCACTCCATAATTCCTTCAACTCGTCAATGAGAGGCTGCAAGTAAACATCAATATTATTTCCTGGGCCGCGTGGACCGTCAATCAACGTAGACAGTATAAGCTAAGGTTGTTTCATACACATTCACGGAGGCAAGTTGTATATCATCAAAATAACAGGCCACGTGCTATGAGATATGCTCATTGTTCTAAAAGGATTGAAGCCATCGACTGCTAGTCCCACCCTAACATTGTGCGACTCACTAGAAAATTTTGGATTTTGTTGATCGAAGGTTTTCCATTCTTTAGAATCAGTCGGGTGTCTTAATATGATGTCGTCATCGCGGTCCTCCGCATGCCATCTCATGAGGGAGGATGTTTTCAATGACATAAAAAATCTCTGAAGCCTTGGTTTCAGTGGAAAGTACCTAATAACCTTTGTGGGAATTTTTCGACCCCTAACTTCTTCATCATCAGACTCACCCAAAAATTACTTTCATCTTGATGTATGACATACTATGCAATCCTCACGATCTTTGTTCTCTTTCCAATACAGCATACAATCATTTGGATATGCATGGATTTTTTATAATCAAACCCCAGATCATTAACCATCTTTCTTACTTGAGAGTATGAACCTCGCAGTTTCTCACCCTCCGGAAGTGGCTCTTTTAATAATTGAATCGATGTTGTAAACGACGTGTGGCTCCACTTATAAAGTGTTTTCATATTAAATAGCCGAACAATAAATGAAAGTGATGAGAAAGATTTACAACCAGGGTACAACTCGCGTTCCCCATCTTTTAACAACTTGAAAAATACTGATGCATTTTCATCCATCCCATCCTGGTCTTGAAACGGGTCGTTACATTGCATACCCTCTTCACTTCGATTTTCAAATATATCATGTAGTAGTCCACAAATATCATCTCTTGTATTCGAGTCATGCCCTTCATATGCTCCACTAATTCCCATTGTGTATGGAGCACCTTTTACGTGATAAATCCACCTAGTATAATTCTTAACAAGCCCATGTATGATGAGATGCTCATAAACAACTTCTCTTTTATGGCTAATGGTATTTCGACATTTCTTACACGGGCACTTGATCACTAGCTCGGGGTATTTATTAGAAAATGCAAAATCAAGAAACCCATTAACTCCTTTAATATAAGGCAGAGAAACTCTTGGCAACTCCATCCAACTCTTATCGCTATCCATTTGAAAAGATTGTTGATTACCTCACACTAAAATAAAATTGTTGTTAGATTCATTAGGAAATATTCATAAAAAATACAATAAATAAACAAAATGTTAAACCATAAATCATTAATATGCTCCTTCGAAACTAGGTAAATTTACAAATAGTATGACTTTAATTATAACACCATTTGGATATGGCCTTATATGAAAACTACCCATATTTACTCTTATAAAAACCTTAATTAGTTAACAACAATTAAAAAAACTCACTCATAACATAAAAATTCTATTGTTGATTTTTCAAGTGTCACATGAATGTACTTTCTATAGTCTAACGCCATCATACCAAGTAGTAGTGGAAAAATGTGGCCCAACTATAAAATAACACATATTAGCCCAGTCATTTCTATAGTTCGATTTCAATGAACGAGGTATGTAATCTATTAGGTTCTATTTTTTATTTATAATCTACTTTTTCCCAGTTAGCATTTTTTTAGGGAAATTTACAGTTAGGTCCCTTGATAATAATTTTTAAACATTTAAGGACAATTTACAATTAGGTGCATTTGTTATGCCACTAGCATGGACTTTTACAAGAAGAGAATTAGTGGACCTAAGTGTTTAAAATTTGTAAAAATTCCTTTAGTGTTTAAAATTTGTTTGTGAGGGACCTAAGAGTACTTTCTCCCTTTTTTTATTAATTTCATCATCATTTATATTACCCAGAAATATATATCTCAGACTTTTGTTTCAATCAATATTTCGAGCTCTCGGTTTAAAGGTATGCATTTATAGATTCTTTTTCCTTTATATTGTTATGATCGATTTTTTTAAAATTATTTTTTTTTTGTTGGGGAACAAATTTTTTTCGTTTTCCAATTACACTATATATACACTAGGCAATATACCAACAAGAACTGCTTGCCTCAGTTCAGTCCACATACAATATATTACCAAAGCTCAGATAGAATTTGATAAGATAAAATTTTGAATGCATAAATCCACTAAATACTAGGCTACAGCAGCATACACTGAAATAAAATTTAAAAAAAATGCAATTTACCTTAAAGCTTCAAAGATCAAAACCCACTGATTCTCTGAACCAATCTTGATTTCCAATGCTTTGTAAAACTGAACAATGATGAATGTTAGCAACGTGATCCCTCTTCCTTCTTTAAATAGGGAGAAAAGAAGACGAGATTGAGGTGGATGGGTTGGTTGGTTGATACAGAGACAACTTCGAGGAGGATTAGTTTTAGCCAGATACGTGAGAGATTGAACGATGGGAGAGAGATTGAGGTAGATACGACCGGAGAGCACGGGTGGGAGAGAGAAAGGCCGGAGAGCGCGGGTGGGAGAGAGAAAGTAGTGCGCCATTTCTATAAAAAAAATGCTCTTTTTTTCCCCTAATTTTAGTGGCATTAGGTATAAAATGCCAAAAAAATACCACATTTATTTTACTATTAATTAAGAAAAGCTCTATTTATGAGGCACTTCAATATAAATGCTGTAAATTTTCAATACTTATAAATAAATGCTGGGGAAAAAAAAATTCTCTGCATTTTTAAATAATACCGAGAAAAAAGTGTCGTAAAAAATTAGTTTTCTTGTAGTGTATATATATATATATAATATATATATATATATATATATATATATATATATATATATATATATATATATATATAATGGACAGTTAACAAGAAATATGCTATGAATAAGATATGGAAGTGATTGATCAATCTAAGGTGTATACAAGTTCTAAAAATGATAATATCTTAATGCTTATAATGAGATACGTACTACATTTCTTGTATATACTCCATGTTCATCTTGTTTATCATAAATAAATTCAAGATATGTTCATAATTAGAACTCCCCCTTAATTTAACTTTTCTCCCATTTTTTTTCATGGATTTGGCAAAGGTAAAGAAACATTGAATTAAACAAGTAAGATAAAAAGGATCATATTATGAGTTATTTCAATCAAAATTAAATAACGATGGAATATGCAATTCAAGGAATCTAGTTCATATTTCACTAATCTATATAACTATATAAAAACTGTAGACCCAAATCGTGTGGTGTTAACACGTGGCATACATTTAAGTTTTTTAACATATTAAGTAGGCCACGTGGCAACCATTACTTTCGTTTATGGGTTTTCAATGGTTCATTCCATATTTCTCTCCAATTAGAAGCATGGTGACCTTTTGTGTCTCGATGAAACCTTTAAAAATTAGGAGAAGATAACACGGGGCTCTTTTCTTTAATGAAGATTGAATTGAAAATGAGGAGTATCATGCCCCTTAAATATTTTACCATCCCAAGATTTTTCACACGCCTCCCACTGCAAATCAGACGCACCTGCTCACCTTCCGCATTTAAGTTCACCCATTTACCTTCAATCATGGCTTGAAAAGAGAGAGGAAATATAGCGCTTCAATTACGACATTTTGGGTGCCCTTTTCATGGTTATTTTGAGAGGAGATGGGATGTTATGTCTACCATTGTTATCTTTTTTTAGCCTCCCTCACTCAGTCAGTGAATAAAGTTATAACTCCAAATGGAAACCCTATAATTTGTAAGTTTGAGTTCATATTCATTTTGTATCCCATAAGTACCGTTCTTCATTTATGAAAATTTTAACCATGTTTATGCTTGGAGGTCTTGGGCTTCTTTATGTTATTATAGATTACTGTTTCCATTATCATTTGCAATTAGGTGTTTTTTTTGTTTTTACTAGATATGGTTCACATGGGAATAGGAAAAATCAAAATTAACTTTCATTAACAAGTTCATCAAATTACAAGTATGAAAGTGATATGATTATATGACCCTTTTATTTGTTGATTTTTTTTACTCCATATATTACCAGTGTAAGGATGTTGGATGTTTTTCAAGGTGTCATTTTAAATAATCTCCAATCAAGGTATATGTTAAGTTCTTTTGGTGGGCATACTTTCTACTTTTTCCTTTCTTAACAGCGCACATCCAATTTTGGCTGAAACCTGTAGAAGCTAATTTTTTTAACAACTCACATCTAATGTTTGTTGAAACGAAGAGAAATTCTTTTAGGAGTGAGATTACTTTTTATCAATATTTCTTTCATTTAAAATATTTGTATTTTGAAACTGGAGGATGGAGAAATATGAGTTATTTGCAGGCATGTGGTTTTATACAAGAACAAATTCAGCTTAAATTTTCTACTATTGGGGCTTCTATAGCCCAAACATTCACACCACTCCTTTTACATATTTATTCTCTTTTTATGCAATATCAAAAAAAATGCGTAGCCAAGGACACTAAAGAAGGATGCCACGTGGAGGTTTGGAAAAAAAATTAGGCATTTTCGCACTTTTCAGATCCGAGAATGGGGAAGGTTGCGGTGGTGTCGCTGACTGGTGCTGGTGCGGGCGATGCGGTCTCAGCCACCATGGCAGTGACGGAAGCAGCGGGGAGTAAGGCGGCAGATGCAATCTTCTTCATCTAAATTATAGTAGGAAGCTTGATAGGCAAGAAAATCGGAGATAGGAAAATGTGTACCAAATTCCTTGCCGAGCTGAGAGATGTCCCTCTCCAACCCCTTCACCTTTTCCTCAGAGCCCTTCAGCTCAAACTTGAGGCGCTCTATCTCTGCATTCAGAGCACCCTGGACTTTCTCGGCCTCTTGCCCCTTTTGGATGAGAGGCAACTTCCTCAGAGCCCAGTTTGATAGATGGTGCATAGCGGTCAAGCCCTGCATATTTAGTGAACATGAGTAAATTTGAAGAAGAGTCAGATGTTACACTTTGAAGAATTTGTATTAAAGGACCAAATTATACCTGAACGGCTCTGTGAAGGCCGAACTCAACCAGCAGGGGGGTGTCCATAGCCCTGTAGAAGCGCTTGTCAGCCTCGGTCATTACAGAGCCTATGGCATCCACGGCCTGCATGTTGTGGCCAACTACGCTGTCAGTCAACTTCAACTGATCCAGACGGGCCGACAGGATATCGGCCGAAGAGATAGGGATGGCAGCCTCAGTGGTCTTCTTCTTCGGCCTCTGATCCTCAGGGGCATGTTCTTCGGGATCCCTCTTATTTTTGGCTGGGGGCTTAGAGGCCGAGGGAGCTGGGGGAGGAGCGTTCAGACCTGCCTTTTTGGCAAGTCTTGTCAAGCTCGGTGCAGCCATCTCCCAAAGCTCGTCTGGGATATCCCTTGGTCGCTCTGCAAAAAATTAATAGACCTGAGTTAGATAAATCAGATATGAATAAACTCAGAGGTTAAACTTAACAAAAATGCTTACCCAGCTCAGCAAGGGGACTTCCACCCAGACCTGTCCCAGAGAGGAAGTGGGGAGTCATCAAATGTTCAAACCTGACAAATAGGCCATTTGCCCCCTGATCCTGAAGGTCTTTCACCTTCTGGAGGTTTTGAAGACTTAGTCCAGGGTCGGCCCTGGCAGACATGGTGACCTTACCCCACCTAAGGGGAATCCTCTGCTCCAGATGAGACGAGGGAACACATGGGCCAAACTCCCATGGACCTGATGCAAAGAAGTACCGAGGCTTCCAGTTATGGTTGAAGTAATTTCTTCTCGGGCCTCCGAGCTACAAAATGGTAATAGCTCGGATGATTTTTGGCCGAGGAGGGGACGTAACAACCCACGAATACTTGAACTGGAAGGTCTGAATGGTGGACGGCCTTCCATAACACTATGGCCCCTATTAGGATTCTCCATGCATTAGGAGAGAGCTGGGAGGGGGCCAAATTAATGTAAGAGAGGACGGATCTGATGATGGGGTGAATGGGCAGACGGAAACCCAACTTGAACATCTGCTCGTACAAGCAGATATCCCCGTCTCGGCCGTGATAAGCCCTCTCTTCCCTCAGAGGTCTTCTAAGTTTTATTGAGGGGCTGATAGAATACAGGTATCTGAAGCAGAGAAGTTCTACCTCAGTAATAGTACTCTCGTGCTCTGCCGCCTCAGAGACGTCGACATCAGACTCAACCTCATCATCATCCAGCTCAACGTCGGCCGGAGCAGATGTTGATGGGTTACCAGGAAACCTCTGAGCAAATTCTGCCCCGGTAACAGCCGACATAGGGATGGCGTCAATTGGTGGTGGTATGGCCACACTCGGCTCAAGAATCTCAACCTCTAAGGAAGACCCTGAGGTGCTTGAGTGGTTGTGGGACGAGGCTCGGCCGGAGACCTCGGCCTGATCAGGCCTAGGTGTGAAGTCCATGGCCTCCTGAAAGGAGTCCACAGACATGGGGTCTAAGGTAGAAGATTCAGACTCAGACATAGGAATGGGATCAGCAGGAACCCCTGTCTGATAGAAGTTCTCCGGGGGCTCGGGGTATATCACCCTTAGAGGTGGTGGAAACAAGGGTCTAATGGGAAACCCTTGTGACCTACGAGCCTCCTCCTGAGCTCTCTCTATTTGCCTAATCTTTTCTAAAGTCTTCTCTCTAAGAGAAGGGAACTTCTCAAGAAGCTGATATAAAGGTCTGAGCATCAGAGGACGACACTACACTTGGGGATTTTCCTAAACTCCAAAAGTTACATACAAAACTGGCTAGTAAGCAAAGGAATTTAAAGATCAAACTGCTTAAACTTGGCAAGAAAAACTCGCCTGAAACTATGGTGGTGACGCCGGAAAACTAAGAAGGTCGCCGGAAAGTACGAAAATAAGGGTGCTTGCAGGTAAAATGAAGGAAAAAGTATAGAAAGCCTTACCTGAGGAGGAAATGGTAAGGAAGTGAGGTGAAAACGCGAGAGATCACCACCCAAAAGCCTTGAATCAAAATCTTTCTAGAGAGAGACAATTGCAGAAACGCTGGCGGCAGAAATGGAAGAAATGGAGAAGAAAGAGAGAGAGAAGGGTTCAAAACCCTTATATACTCAGGCACAACTCCCAAGGCCCATCATTGCCTTGGGAGCCCCAAAGGACGGCTGACAGCACACACCTGCCAAGTAAGCATGTTCTAGCATTGGACAGGTGTCAGGCAGGTATTGGCTTGGAACAGACAGGCCTCGGAGGTGTAGTAATCCCCTAGCCACTTGCTCTCACATATGACTAAGGGCTGGGGGTGATTGATATGCCCCAAGTGTAACCTCGGCCAAGAGACACCAACCTCGGCCTAGAGACACCAACCTCGGCCGATATTATGGCCGACATTGGGCATGTCTTGGACATGCGATATCACCCCTCGGCCAGACCAAGGTCGGCCCAGGCCGACACTACCATGAGCCTCTCCAAGGGACCTCATAAGGACCAACAGCACTCTCATATAACTTGAAATGGCAACCTCGTCCATACGTAAGCCGAGCCTGCAGGATGCCACCAGATCAACCTCATATCAGGCAGATCCTGCCCATTATCTCGGCTAGGATCAGGCCGAGACCTCCATGGAGCACTCGGACTGAACAGGTATCAAGACTCACCAACCTCGGCCTCACCAAGGCCGAGGTCATATACCAGGCGCGATGGCCGAGCACCTGCTGGCATCCAGATAAGGACACATTGACACAAATCAGTTGTAACAAGATTATTCCCCACACGTGGGGAGAATATTGCATCATCATTCTCTACATGTGACAGTGACATATGGCACTCCCACATTGGTGAGGTTACCACACACATGCTCATTGCATGCACAGGGGGTACATTACACCCCCAGGTGCTATATATAGAGGTCATCCTATACCTTGCAAAGGATCCCAGATATTCAACCCTAGCAGAAACTCTGTCTGGATACACAGTAGAGAGAGAAAGCTTGAGAGATTGTATCCATGGCCATTAGTACCTTCATTCAGTGATATTACTCACACATACTCACAGTGGACGTAGGCCAAATTGGTTGAACCACTTATATACCTGTGCCCTCTCCTCTTATCCTCATCTCATTCTCTTACCTCTTTATATATTTGTGCTGCCATTGTTATTCTTGTATTGAGCTTGAAAACACCTTATCTGGTGGTGCTGATTCTGGCATCATCATTTTGGCGCCGTCTGTGGGAACGAGAAGCTATCTCTTCTTTTTTTTCTGCTTAACCTCACCGGAGACTCTTGTGGTGAACCAGGCCTCCCCCTAGCGCGAAGCTGTTTCACCATTGAAAGAGGTCCTGTGAGGTACTAAGCTCACCTGCTACTCAAGCTCTATAGTGTTAACATATGGCACCAGATTTACCACCGCCTCTTTCGCCGTCCGGGGTGGAGGGCCTAGTTCCAGTCAGGCACCCCCCCAGTCCGAAATGGCGGAGGTAGCAGCAGCCTTGAGATCTTTAGCTGCAACACAAAAAGCCATGCAGGAGCAATTTGCTCAGCTCAGTCAAACTATGATGAGGCCACCTGGAGTCTCACCGGACATGATCACTCCGGCGGCAGTTCAGCCTCATCCTGAGGCTAGGGGACCACCCCAGGCGCCGATGAAGGACCAGCCTGCACCCCAGCAAAGAAGGGACGTTGCTGACCCTAGGCGCTTGCGCTTGGGGAGGCAGGGAAACCCTTCCCCAGAGGATAGGTATGATGACCTAGAAGCTGAAGAAGCCCCAGAAGACTGCTGGGAGCCGTATGAGGTGTCAAATAACACTGTACGGCCTCTTAGGCAAAGTTAAGGATGTGTCTGCCGAAGAGGTGAAAAGGCCCAACAAAGAGGGTCGGCCTTTGATAGGTTGAGCAGAGGGTCGGCCTTCGAGAGACTGGTCCCGGTGAATGACCTAAGATAGAGGCTGTCGAGGTCAAGGAGCGCAGTAGGCTCTCAGAGAGGGAACAGGCAGGGTCGGCCAGACCAAGGCCGACCCTGTGAAAGAAGAGGCAGGGAACAGGAAGAGGTCAACAGCCAACGTGTCGTGGCAGCAGAACCCTCTGTCCATCGCAGGGAGGTGGCAGGGGATAACCTCGGCCAAGTTGATGACAGAAGACCCTGGAATGATTCTATTCAACGCCATGAGGAGAAGATAGGAGACATCATTAAAAGCAGGGACCCATTATAAAGGGGTTACTCAGAGGGCTCCCCATTTATGGCTAGGATAGTGGGGTTCCCAACCCTAGCTAAGTTCAAGACTCCTACAGTGTCTCCTAAGTATGATGGCAGTACTAACCCTGTACATCATATCGAGATGTACCAGTCAGCAGCAGAAATTTACTCGATACCCGATGAGATTAAGTGTAGGGCCTTCTCGGGGACCTTGACAGGAGCAGAGCATAGTTGGTTCACCTCCCTTTCGAAGAACTCAATTGAGAACTTCAAAGGCTTGGCTGAGCAGTTCATCCACAACTTCTGCTTCGGGGTAAGACCTCAAAAGAAGACTACCCACCTGTTGTATGTCAAGCAGGCCAAGGGTGAGAGCCTAAGAGACTACATAGCAAGATTCAATAAAGAGAAATTGGAGGTAGAAGATTATGAAGAGAGCATAGCCATGACCGCCCTTATAGGAGGCCTCCAGAAGGGGAAGCTATTGTGGAAACTGGCGGAAGACCCCCTTAGGTCTATGGCGGAGCTGCTGGCAACCGCATGAAAAGTAATGAATGCGGAAGAGGCAATGGCCGCCAAGTATGAGGAGGAGAACCACGGTGGCACTGGGAGGTCCCAAAGCAAGAAAGAATGGAAGAAGAGGTCAGGTGATGATAAGTTCGCTCATTACACTCCTTTGACTGTGAGCTGTGAGCACATACTCAATGAGATTAAGACTGATCGGACTCTGAGGTGGCCAGAGAAACTGAAGGACCCACCACATAAGAGGAACAAAAACCCATGGTGTGAGTTCCATCAGGATCATGGCCATGTCACAAATAGATGCTTCGCTTTAAAAGATGAGATTGAGAAGATGCTGAAATCTGGAAAGCTGAGGAAGTATGTGGATGGTAAGGCTCCAAAGGGTGGAAGAGATGACCCTAAGAAAAGAAGAAATGACAGATGCCGGGGGAATATCCCGGCCAGAAGAGACGATGATTAGGAAGGAGATGATGAAGACGACCCGGATCTTTCGCCAAAAGATGACAACACCCCGGTGAAGAGGGTCGGTACGATCTCCTTTGGTGTTAGCACTATATGTGGGGGATTTGCAGGAGGTGGCTCTGAAGTAGCTGACAGGAAGGCTCGTGTAGCAGAGGCCAGGTCAGTGGCCAAGCTTGAAGTTGTGAATCTTACGTCTACCGATACAGTGCAGAAGAGGAAGAAGGTAGACATGGACGCCCTCATAGTGGGGTTCTCCAGACACGACTTCAAGGGTATCTTAGCCCCCCACGATGACCCTTTGGTCATAACAACAAGGGTGTATGGGTGCGAGGTACGGAGGATCCTCATAGATGGGGGGAGCTCAGCAGACGTGATGTTCTGGCCTTGCTTCAAGAGCCTGGGTCTTAGCAGGGCAAGGCTGGTGCCCTATCATCACCCATTAATAGGCTTCAGTGGTGAAAAGGTCCACCCCTTGGGCATGTATGAGATGGATGTACGGATGGGAGATGAATGGCCTAAGAGGCTGACCAAGAAGATAAACTTTTTCGTTATGGACGAGAACGTCTTCTCGGCCTACAACCTCATCATAGGAAGGGTGGCCCTTAAAGAGTTTGAAGTTGTGCCGTCGACGGTCCATCAGATGCTAAAATTCCCGACTCCTTATGGAGTAGGGGAAGTTCAAGGGGACCAGACCACGGCGCGAGAGTGTTACTTCAACTCGGCCAAAGAGAGGGAAACCCATAAGAGGGCAACCACTACATATAGCATTAACACTCTTGACCCAAGAGATGAAACAAAGTTGAAGAAGGGAGAGGCCGCGGAAGAGGTAGAATCCATCGTACTCAATGAGGACGAGCCGAAAAAAACCGTCCAGGTTGGCAAGGCCCTAGAGCCAGGAATCAAGGAAGAGCTGATAAACTTCCTCAGGAGGAGACAGAGTGTCTTCGCATAGAGTCACGCAGACATGCCTGGCATCGACCCTGAGGTCATGAGCCACAAGCTCAACGTGGGCAGAGATGCCAAGCCGATCAAGCAGAGACGAAGAATCTATTCCAGGGAGAAGTACGACGTCATCCAAGAAGAGGTCAAAAAGTTGGAAGAGGACGTGTTCATAAGAGAGGTAACCTATCCGGAGTGGTTCTCAAATGCAGTCATCGTGCCTAAGGCCAATGGGAAGTGGCGAATGTGTGTGGACTTCACTGACCTGAACAGGTCTTGCCCAAAAGACAGTTATCCCTTACCTCGAATAAACCAGATGGTGGACGCGATGGCGGGGCAGGAGCTCATGAGCTTCATGGACGCTTATTCAGGCTATAACCAAATCTTTATGGACGCTGAAGACTCTGAGAAGACAGCCTTCATTACTAACAAAGGGACGTACTGCTACAAAGTGATGCCCTATGGTCTGAAAAATGCAGGGGCAACGTATCAACGTCTTGTCAATAAGATATTCGAAGAGAAAATAGGTAAGACCATGGAGGTATATGTAGACGATATGCTAACGAAGAGCCTGAAAGCTTACACCCACATAGAGGACCTTGAGAAGACCATCGATGTCATGGACTCGTACAGAATGAAACTCAACCCAGCAAAGTGTGTCTTCGGAGTAGGAGCTGGGAAGTTCCTGGGGTTCATCGTTAACCAGAGGGGAATTGAAGCGAACCCTGAGAAAATCAAGGCATTACTCGACATGAAGACTCCTAGGAGTATCAAGGATGTCCAAAGACTCACGGGAAGAGTGGTTGCCCTTAACAGGTTTGTTTCTATGGCAACAGACAAGTGTCTTACATTTTTTAAAGTTCTAAGAAAAGCCTTCCAATGGGACGAAGAGTGTGAAAAAGCCTTCAACCAACTCAAGTCCTACTTAGGGTCTCCCTTATTGCTGTCTCGGCCCATCACGGGGGAAAGGTTGTTTATGTATCTGGCAGTCTCTGAATCAGCCATCAGCGCGGCCATCATACGGGAAGAGGATGGGATCCAAAGGCCTGTGTACTTCAACAGTAAGGCCCTTCAAGGGCCTGAACAAAATTATCCCCTAATGGAGAAGTTGGCTTATGCCCTAATATATGCCTCAAGAAAAATGAAGCCTTACCTCCAAGCTCACGCCATGGTAGTCCTCACTGACTCCCCACTAAGGCAGGTTCTGCACAAACCTGAGAAGTCCAGAAGATTGATGACCTGGGCCATCGAACTAGGAGAATATGATCTTACCTACCAGCCTAGGACAGCCATCAAGGGGCAGTCCCTCGCAGACTTTGTCGCAGAATTCACCTGGGAAGAGGCCGATAGAAGTTTGGAAGAGGCCGAGACAGAGAAAGGCTTAGATGACGGCGAAGAGACGAACCGTAGTGTCTTCCGAAATTCGAAAGAGACGGCACCAAACGTCTTCCGAGATCGAGAAGAAGTCATCTCAGGTAAAACCCAGAGCAGAATAGAAGAGAACGAAGAGGATCGATACCTCTTCAAGAAAGGGGTTATGAGAGAAGGGGTCTTCTGATCAGATACAGACGTCTGGATCCTCTTCATTGATGGCTCTTCCTGTGATAGTGGAAGCGGTGCGGGGCTAATTCTCTCGGCTCCAGATGGCGCCAACATTGAATACACCTTGAGATTCAACTTCCAGGCCTCAAACAACGAGTCCGAGTATGAGGCCATGATAGCAGGTCTCTTATTGGCAACAACTCTTCGAGTAAAGCGACTCCTAATCCATAGCGACTCAAGGTTGGTTGTCAATCAAGTATTGGGGATATATGAGGCCAAAGACGAAAGGATGGCCAAGTACTTAAATAAGGTAAGAAGGTTGTTAGAATATTTTGAAGAAGCAAAACTGAAGAGAGTGCCTCGACTGAGCAACAATCACGCTGATGCATTGGCAAGGCTGGCCTCGGCAATGAAGACAGATATGGGAAAGACCATTCCAATCGAGGTCTTAGGAATGGCAACCATCGAGGAGGATGAGGTATGTAGCCCTTGTCACAATGTGAACCTAGGAGACTCATGGATCGACCCGCTCGTCAGATACCTAAGAGAAGGAGAGCTGCCTGAGTCCAAGTTAGAAAGGAGAAAGTTGAGATACAGGGCTACCAAGTTCTCAATAGTAGGAGACGTCTTGTACAAAAAGGGGTTTCTATTACCTCTCCTCAGATGTGTGCATCCCATGGAAGTACCCCGGGTCTTACAGGAGGTTCATGAGGGTTATTGCTCTAGCCACATAGGGGGAAGGCCCTTAGCCAAGAGGATCATCACTCAGGGATACTGGTGGCCTACCTTGTCCAAGGACGCTGCAGACTATGTGAAGAGGTGCGACAAATGTCAAAGGTTCGCCACTATCCCTCATCAACCCCATCAACCTATGACGTCAATCTCTTCTCCATGGCCATTTGTGGTATGGGGAATTGACTTAGTAGGACCCTTGCCAAGAGCTGTCAACAACTATAGATTCTTAATAGTTGCCATTGACTACTTCTCAAAGTGGGTGGAGGCAGAGCCGATGATAACAATCACAGAGCAGAAGACCTTCCAGTTCATTTGGAGGAACATCATATGCAGATATGGCCTCCCAAACACTCTCATCTCGAATAATGGGACCCAATTCAAGAACTCCTCCTTAGAAAAGGATTGCTTAAGAGTGGGGATTAAGCAGTTCTTCTCATCTCCTAGTCGACCTCAGGCAAATGGTCAGACCGAGGTCACAAATAGAACTATCTTGGACGGAATCAAGAAGAGGTTAGACGATGCGAAGGGGAGATGGACTGAAGAGGTCTACGCTGTGTTATGGGCCTACAGAACCACGGCAAGGACACCAACAGGAGAAACCCCATTCATGCTAGCACATGGCTCAGAGGCCGTCATACCAACGGAAGTAGGACTCCCAACTCATCGGATTCAGACCTACAACCCTGACAGCAATGGGGAAGAGAGGAGGCTAGACCTGGATCTTATCGAAGAAAGAAGAGAAGACGCAGAGGTCAGAAAAGCAGCAGCGAAATTCTACAACCAGAGGGTGAAGTCAAAACCCATTGCAGTGGGAGACTTAGTGCTAAAGAAGACCCTACAGAAAGCAAATAAGCTTCACCCAAACTGGCATGGCCCATACAAAGTAACAGAAGAGGTTGTGCCTGGCACTTACAGGCTAGAAAACCTAGAAAGAGAACCTTTCACTAACCCATGGAATGATGACCACCTAAAGAGATATTACATATGATGTGGCATGGAATTTTATGTAAATGTACTATCTTATTGGGAATAGGTTATTAATAAAGATCAGTTTCCATGACAGTTCTTGCTTCATTCTTAGATCAGAAATTTATTATGAGGCTATTAGGTGATGACCTCAGACCTTCATAACACCATTCAGTGGTGACGAGGTCTGAGCTCAGACACCATAATAAGATGACCTCAGACCCTTAACATCATTAATTTGGTGAAATTTATTATGAGGCTAACATCTTAGGTGATGACCCCAGACCTTCATAACACCATTCAGTGGTGACGAGGTCTGAGCTCAGACACCATAATGAGATGACCTCAGACCCTTAACATCATTAATTTGGTGAAATTTATTATGAGGCTAACATCTTAGGTGATGACCTCAGACCCTCATAACACCATTCGGTGGTGACGAGGTCTGAGCTCAGACACCATAATGAGATGACCTCAGACCCTTAACATCATTAATTTGGTGAAATTTATTATGAGGCTAACATCTTAGGTGATGACCTCAGACCCTCATAACACCATTCGGTGGTGACGAGGTCTGAGCTCAGACACCATAATGAGATGACCTCAGACCCTTAACATCATTAATTTGGTGAAATTTATTATGAAGATAACCTCTTAGGTAGTGACCTCAGACCTGCATAACATCATGCGTTGGTGATAAGGTCTGAGATCAGGACCATTGGTCAAGTTTAAACAAGACCATTGCAAAGACAAGCTTATAAAGAGGGCTTCAGAGGTTGAAGCTCATTGCAAATTTATTTCTAGCAGACACCATAATAATGGAACTAAGAATGAAAAGCATCACATGGAATTCAATGAAAAGAAAGTGAAGAGGGTCCTCATCAGAGGTTGATGTATATATCCAGAAATTTCATGTTCAATTATTACAGATAAAAGTTCCACAATACAGATAAATTACAAACAGAAATAAAAAAAATATCCTAAGAGTCTGAGGGGGGAACGCTGACACCCTCAGCTTGGTTAGAGAAGTCGGCTGCATCATCACAAGGGTCTGCCCCTCCAACCTCGGTGACCTCCAGAGTAGCAGTCTCGGCAGGAGCGGCAGCCTCTTCCTCAACCTCTTGAAGAGCTTGGGCAAATTATGGATCAGTAAAGCCGAGACCCACGAAGTCAAAGGCCTTCAGAGTGCCGGCCTCTCTCTCTCTGATGTCAGCCCATTTAGTAGTGGCTTTGATACCTCTTTCAAGGTATTCAAAGCCAAACCCCATGAACTCATCAGAGGATTTGTAGTCAGCAATGATCTTCTCAGAGGTATCCTCAATAGCGGCCCTAACAGCCGAGCTGACCTTTTGCTGAAGAACGTCGTCTTTAGCCTTCAGTGCAGCAGTATGGTCCTTGCCGAGCTGAGAGATGTCCCTCTCCAACCCCTTCACCTTTTCCTCAGAGCCCTTCAGCTCAGACTTGAGGCGCTCTATCTCTGCATTCAGAGCACCCTGGACTTTCTCGGCCTCTTGCCCCTTTTGGATGAGAGGCAACTTCCTCAGAGCCCAGTTTGATAGATGGTGCATAGCGGTCAAGCCCTGCATATTTAGTGAACATGAGTAAATTTGATGAAGAGTCAGATGTTACACTTTGAAGAATTTGTATTAAAGGACCAAATTATACCTGAACGGCTCTGTGAAGGCCGAACTCAACCAGCAGGGGGGTGTCCATAGCCCTGTAGAAGCGCTAGTCAGCCTCGGTCATTACAGAGCCGATGGCATCCACGGCCTGCATGTTGTGGCCAACTACGCTGTCAGTCAACTTCAACTGATCCAGACGGGCCGACAGGATATCGGTCGAAGAGATAGGGATGGCAGCCTCAGTGGTCTTCTTCTTCGGCCTCTGATCCTCAGGGGCATGTTCTTCGGGAGCCCTCTTCTTTTTGTCCGGGGGCTTAGAGGCCGAGGGAGCTGGGGGAGGAGCGTTCAGACCTGCCTTTTTGGCAAGTCTTGTCAAGCTCGGTGCAGCCATCTCCCAAAGCTCGTCTGGGATATCCCTTGGTCGCTCTGCAAAAAATTAATAGACCTGAGTTAGATAAATCAGATATGAATAAACTCAGAGGTTAAACTTAACAAAAATGCTTACCCATCTCAGCAAGGGGACTTCCACCCAATCCTGTCCCAGAGAGGAAGTGGGGAGTCATCAAATGTTCAAACCTGACAAATAGGCCATTTGCCCCCTGATCCTGGAGGTCTTTCACCTTCTGGAGGTTTTGAAGACTTAGGCCAGGGTCGGCCCTGGCAGACATGGTGACCTTACCCCACCTAAGGGGCATCCTCTCCTCCAGATGAGACGAGGGAACACATGGGCCAAACTCCCATGGCCCTGATGCAAAGAAGTACCGAGGCTTCCAGTTATGGTTGGAAGTCTGGGTCACCTGAAGTAATTTCTTCTCGGGCCTCCGAGCTACAAAATGGTAATAGCTCGGATGATTTTTGGCCGAGGAGGGGACGTAACAACCCACGAATACTTGAACTGGAAGGTCTGAATGGTGGACGGCCTTCCATAACACTATGGCCCCTATTAGGATTCTCCATGCATTAGGAGAGAGCTGGGAGGGGGCCAAATTAATGTAAGAGAGGACGGATCTGATGATGGGGTGAATGGGCAGACGGAAACCCAACTTGAACATCTGCTCGTACAAGCAGATATCCCCGTCTCGGCCGTGATAAGCCCTCTCTTCCCTCAGAGGTCTTCTAAGTTTTATTGAGGGGCTGATAGAATACAGGTATCTGAAGCAGAGAAGTTCTACCTCAGTAATAGTACTCTCGTGCTCTGCCGCCTCAGAGACGTCGACATCAGACTCAACCTCATCATCATCCAGCTCAACGTCGGCCGGAGCAGATGTTGATGGGTTACCAGGAAACCTCTGAGCAAATTCTGCCCCGGTAACAGCCGACATAGGGATGGCGTCAATTGGTGGTGGTATGGCCACACTCGGCTCAAGAATCTCAACCTCTAAGGAAGACCCTGAGGTGCTTGAGTGGTTGTGGGACGAGGCTCGGCCGGAGACCTCGGCCTGATCAGGCCTAGGTGTGAAGTCCATGGCCTCCTGAAAGGAGTCCACAGACATGGGGTCTAAGGTAGAAGATTCAGACTCAGACATAGGAATGGGATCAGCAGGAACCCCTGTCTGATAGAAATTCTCCGGGGGCTCGGGGTATATCACCCTCAGAGGTGGTGGAAACAAGGGTCTAATGGGAAACCCTTGTGACCTACGAGCCTCCTCCTGAGCTCTCTCTATTTACCTAATCTTTTCTAAAGTCTTCTCTCTAAGAGAAGGGAACTTCTCAAGAAGCTGATATAAAGGTCTGAGCATCAGAGGACGACACTACACTTGGGGATTTTCCTAAACTCCAAAAGTTACATACAAAACTGGCTAGTAAGCAAAGGAATTTAAAGATCAAACTGCTTAAACTTGGCAAGAAAAACTCGCCTGAAACTATGGTGGTGACGCCGGAAAACTAAGAAGGTCGCCGGAAAGTACGAAAATAAGGGTGCTTGCAGGTAAAATGAAGGAAAAAGTATAGAAAGCCTTACCTGAGGAGGAAATCGTAAGGAAGTGAGGAGAAAATGCGACAGATCACCACCCAAATGCCTTGAATCAAAATCTTTCTAGTGAGAGAGAATTGCAGAAACGCTGGCGGCAGAAATGGAAGAAATGGAGAAGAAAGAGAGAGAGAAGGGTTCAAAACCCTTATATACTCAGGCACAACTCCCAAGGCCCATCATTACCTTGGGATCCCCAAAGGACGGCTGACAGCACATGCCTACCAAGTAATTATGTTCTAGCATTGGACAGGTGTCAGGCAGGTATTGGCTTGGAACAGACAGGCCTCGGAGGTGTAGTAATCCCCTAGCCACTTGCTCTCACATATGACTAAGGGCTGGAGGGTGATTGATATGCCCCAAGTGTAACCTCGGCCAAGAGACACCAACCTCGGCCTAGAGACACCAACCTCGGCCGATATTATGGCCGACATTGGGCATGTATTGGACATGCGATATCACCCCTCGGCCAGACTAAGGTCGGCCCAGGCCGACACTACCATGAGCCTCTCCAAGGGACCTCATAAGGACCAACAGCACTCGCATATACCTTGAAATGGCAACCTCGGCCATACGTAAGCCGAGCCTGCAGGATGCCACCAGATCAACCTCATATCAGGCAGATCCTGCCCATTGTCTCGGCTAGGATCAGGCTGAGACCTCCATGGAGCACTCGGATTGAACAGGTATCAAGACTCACTAACCTCGGCCTCATCAAGGCCGAGGTCATATACCAGGCGCGATGGCCGAGCACCTGCTGGCATCCAAATAAGGACACATTGACACAAATCAGTTGTAACAAGATTATTCCCCACACGTGGGGAGAATATTGCATCATCATTCTCTACATGTGACAGTGACAGATGGCACTCCCACATTGGTGAGGTTACCACACACATGTTCATTGCATGCACAGGGGGTACATTACACCCCCCAGGTACTATATATAGAGGTCATCATCTACCTTGCAAAGGATCCCAGATATTCAACCCTAGCTGAAACTCTGTCTGGATACACAGTAGAGAGAGAAAGCTTGAGAGATTGTATCCATGGCCATTAGTGCCTTCATTCAGTGATATTACTCACACACACTCACAGTGGACGTAAGCCAAATTGGCTGAACCACTTATATACCTGTGCCCTCTCCTCTTATCCTCATCTCATTCTCTTACCTCTTTATATAACTGTGCTGCCATTGTTATTCTTGTATTGAGCTTGAAAACACCTTATCTGGTGGTGCTGATTCTGGCATCATCAGAATGTATTCTAGAGTTTCCCTATTTTGGTATATTATTTATGATTACACATGCATAAGTTTGAATAGAGGATTGTTTCAATTTAGAAACAAAAATAGTCATATGAATATAAATAAGTTTGAATCTTTTATTTATCATCTTGCAATTACATTTTTCCATTATGCATATTTTTTTTTGCTTGTACACCATTTTAAAGACATTTGTAGATTATTGGACTTCTAGCTATGGCACAGATTAAGTACTTTTTTTAGTTGATAATGTGTTGTTGAAACTAACCCTTATTATTCAAGTATGGTCATGGTGTAATGTCTTACATTTTTTTAAGTGCTTTATTTGGTTGGTATGTTAGTAATGCTCGACCATCCTCCCATAATGCAATTAGTTTGCAAAATTTATTCGATGGTGTCAGTTACGGATCATGGCAATAACATGAAGGGAATTTCTGAATTTCTCGATGGTCCTACCTGGGTGGGTCCAATCTAATAATTCATACCGAGAGATAATTAGTTGGGGGAAGCGTGTGTTACACATTTAGAATTAGAATTAGGTTACCCGACCTCTAAACAAATTTTCGGTGCAGAATGTGGGTATTTAGTGGAGGGGTTTGTCTTGAAGTGGGGTTGTGATTGATCTTTATTGTCGATTTAAAATGTTCTCATTATATAAGGTACTTTCTTGACAAAACTATTTCTTAATTTGTGTAAGAATATACAAATTTCATAAGTAATTTATATGGTATAAAACATGTATTTTATATATGTCTTTATATATATGTTTGTGCGTCAGGTGCTAAGGAAACCTCTTACTCATGTTTGTGGTCCTTTATTCTGTTTGATAATATAAAGTTCTTTACAAAACATATTGTATTAACTGATATGTCATATGAATTAGGAAATCTCAGAGATGATTCCCTTTAGTTCTAAAAGTATAAAACATCCAAATTTTGATACAAGTATTCTTTAAAGAAATGCACTTTTGTAAGTACAATATAAGGTTTGCTATCTCTGTTTTAGATGTATGCCTATAACTAATTTAGTGTAGTCTTCCCTCACTTCGTTATGTTTATACACACATTTAAATATTATCATATGGGTTCAGATTGTTCATAATATGTTTATAATTTTTCACCATGCTCCAAAAAGTCTTTCTATATGGTTTTATTTTGTAATATTTCTTTATTTGATGAATATGGTAAGTTCACAGTTACTTCAAATTGGACCATCCATTATTCCTAAATTTGATGTATAACACAAAATCCAGTTATATATTGTTCTCATGTATAACGAAAGTCCTCGACACTTAGATATACATGAACATTACTCATGTCCCACTACTCTTCACCTCATATGATGATATACTGACTTTATTCTTCTAAATTTGTTCAACTTTATCCATTATATGGAAATCAGGGACTTGAGTGTAAGTGAAAAACATATATTGTCATAGATTTACCAACAGACTTCTCCATAGATTCAGCAATAGCTAGAATACCACTTAATGCCTAGGTATTTGACCGTATAGCTAGAATACCACTTCATGCTCCTACATCCAACACAGTCTTATACATAGATTTACTAATAGAAAGTCAGTATCAAATACCACTTCGACATGAAATTCAATGTAATACTCAAATTGGGACTTAGTGTATCCGGGTTCTATTAACATTGCAGAAAGTTGGTCATTTTTCTCCACTGTCAAACTCGAAGTATTTAACACTGGATAATAGAACCAAGAAGCAGGATCTATTTAGTAGATTAAAACTGCTAGAAATTTCACCTCATCTTCAGACTTATATGCATAAACATGGATCTGCCCCCCAAAACAGAGTTGTATTGTAACATAGAACTTTGAGGGTTATCTAAACTGATAATCAATGACAAATTAGTAATTGACAACTTCGTTATAGTAACCATCATCTAACATAACAAATAACCGAACTTAATTAATTAATGCTTATTTAAATTAATTACAAATATCGAATTAGAAAATGGTTTTTATATAAAGTAAGTAATAAAGTTTATATAATAAAATAATTATATATTCGGTCACGCATCGTGTGGCCTTCATGCTAGTAGAGATAGAAAAATAACATAATCTACCTACAGCATGTAAATACAAGTCAAAGTGCACTAAAAGTGGAAAGAGTGAAGCATGTGTGAAAGTTAACAAATATAAAACATGGCTTAATAGGCATGAAGTTAAGAAAGTGAGATTCAAGCCTAACTAATCAATGGTGTGCCAAATAAAAACACAAATAAATCATGATAAGCAGAAGATATAGATAAAACTCATAGTATATCAAAAATGAGATAAAAATGTCATAGATTGCCAAAGAAGACAACAAAAATAGCTTCACGAAAGAGAAGTAACCAAATATCCCAATAGACAAACCAACTCAATGGATTTGTAAAAAATTAAAGAAAGTGTCTAAAACCATGAATATAGAGAGAAGACGACTAATGTCACCATAAACAAATAATAAGCCACCACCTCTACTTAATCCTCCTTCTAATCATCATTATCCTCATCAGAGTCTCCACATAGGTGACCTCGGATCTCGGATCTGAGATCAAGAATGTCTAGATGCATGGCATCTAACTGTGAGAAAATAGATGTTTGAAATGTGGTGAACTCATGACATTTAGATTAGCAACCCCAGTAGAAATCTGCATGATTTAATCGTTTATAATATGGGTGCTAGAGGACTGTGTGGTCCTACGTCGGGGATGGGAGGCGTCACCACCAAGTCCCTGACTGAAAACCTCTTGTACAATGTCTGTAGGAGGGATTAGAGGCGACTTCTTTCTTTTTGAATTTCCATCATGGAAGAGATATTGGTGATCATCTTACCATCTTGTTCCTTCTTCTTTTTTGAGAAAATACGAACATTTTGAGAAAGAAGCAGTGGTTGAATAAACCTTCTAAAACACAGAGCGGGTCTCTTTCCTTTCTCTTTACTGTTCACATTCTCCATCATCTTATCAAACAAAATTTGGCCCAAATCCATGGACACGATCGTACCAATTGCATAAAGAAATAGACATTTATATACTCGAATGGTATGATGATGCGAGCTTTGGTTGATGTTTGCAAAAATGAGGAAGTGGAGAAGGTAGTGAAAGTCGGTTCGATTTTTAAAAGAGTACAATTACAATTATCCACTTTCCTACCCACTTTCATATCCGCCTAATAAGACAAGGCAACAAAAAGTTGTACATTTTGCCCTAACGAGACCCACAACAACAAGGTATAACACTTTTATGCAGGTGTGTATGGGAAATGGGTAGGAAACTGGGTTTGTCTAGATTTATCCTTTTTAAAATGCATTGTTGTTGAATTTATATGTGTCGCATGTTGTACACTTCGTTGGGATGATAGAATTTATCGCTATAGACAGAACACTTCGCTGGTCGCGCAAATGACCGAAAGATTTTAACTTTCTCAAATGAGTGTTCAACACAAAATAACAACTCTTAAAAGATACTAAGTGATAAGTCTCACATGATTCACATCAAAAATGAATTAGACAAAGATGATATGAAACATTTGCTTTATGTATTGTCATAGTCAAGGTATATATGGTTATTCCAAGTACTCTAATAAGAGAATAAACTAGCTAGTTATAAAATCATATCATCTTTTTAAGTTAATTTATAAGATCATATAGGAGATAACATGTGTGAGAGAAAAAAGTGTACAGGCATGAGAATTTGTTCGATGAAATCAAAAGAAATATCAAACAAGAAGTTTTACTTGGGAATTTCAAACTTCAAAGGATTTTTTATTGAAAAAGTCCCATTATCCTTGAAAAGTTAAATCTTCAACTAAAACTTTTCTCTTCCTTAAATAAGAAATTTTTAGTTGAAACTTTTTGTTGCACATCTTTGAGATAATTCCATTTTTGGATGGATATATTCTTTGAAACATCGCTTTTAAAAATAAATTTTTCATATGGTGGCTTTCACGTAAGCATTATCATGATGGAATACTATTTCCACTTTTCAAAGTTAGTATTGTCCAATCAAAGTTGTAGCCCTAACCACGTCATCTCTCATGATTTTGAAATATATATTATTTTCAATTCCAACCATGAAAATACAGATCTCACACGTATTAAGTCAAAAATGACACCCTTTTTCAAATGACATACATTTTGAAAATTCTATAAAGCATTACTCAAAAGTATTGTGTTCTTTAGTTCATAAGATAATGCTTAAAATTTAGTTTGCTGGAAGTAATATAAGTTAGACATATGATCTAGATAAATCAAGCTCAAAAAATCATAGATTTTCAAAGATTTTAACTTCTAATTTTAATGTTCATAGTCATAAACACAACAAGTTACAAGCATCATGTGGAAACAAGTCAAATAAATTAGTCTTAGCATTTTAGCAAGGTGACCTATAAGTAATATTTTTGGAAGTTTTGAAAGGAAGTTTTATTCACAATGAGGAATTGTATAAAGATGAAAAGGGAATTTGAAATTTAGTTTGAGAATATTAATTTATTGAGTTTTCTAATTTTGACAAAAGAGGAAAAAGGAAAATTTCCAAAAATAGGGGGTTGTCGATCGGCAAGCCCCTTTTCCTACCTATCGGCGAGTCGGTTCAGTATAATCAATCAAGGCTATGATTGGTACTCTCTTCAGCCTTTGGTACCTTGTGGGGAAGGATTCCCTCCGATTTTTGCAAAGGTTGTGTCTTTTGCGAGGATTTTCAAGAATAAAAAGGGGTAAGGGTGGAGTGTTTTCATCACACCTTCACATTCTTCCTTTTCCACATTCTTACCAGTTGCAAGATGGCTCTCCCTGGTAGTATTGAGTTTGCTAACTACCTCGAAGCCTTGGAAGAAATGTGCTCTTATAATGTTGACTGCGATGCTTTTAAAATGTGTCGAGTCTCTTTATGGAATAATCAGCCTATAGAATGGAACATGTTGATGGCGGCGGTACAAGTTTGGTACCCCGAAGACTATGTATTTCGCTTTGGCTTGGAAGAAGTTTTTTCGACTTATGAGGAGTTTTCTACCATATTGGGTGTAAATCCTATTGTGGTGGCTACTATGCCTGAGTTTTCTCGGTCTCCCCGGGAGTTGTTGACTGGACTTCTCCGTGTCTCACCCTCGGCGGGTAGATCTTTAGTTACTAGAGGAATGATCTCCCTTCTGGCGGTGCTGCGGTCTGTGCATTTACAGGAGGTTGGTGATGCTGGATATGCCGGAGCCGTCGTTCTGGACTTGGTTTCGAAATCGCTACTGGTGACTGGGTGGACCCACAACTTGCAGCTATTACTTCATGTATGTCCTACCGTCGCAATCCTATGACGGTGATACTAGAAGAGACTTTGAATGGCCTGGATGCCTGGCGAGAAGGTCATTCTGACTTTCTAAGGGGTAGCCATGTGATGTTATTCATGTGGTTGTCTAAAAGACTCCGCCTGGTGACTCCTCCAGAATACCCTTTGTCGGTTGTACCCAACCTCTATTTACGCCATTTCATCAGCGTTGGCCTGGATATTGAGAGCTGGAAGGACTGGCTTGTGGAGCATAGGGCTCTAAATCTGCGCTGGTCAGTGTCTTGGTGGGGACAGTTACTGCCTATTCTGGAGCTGGGGGAATACCGGTACGTTCGGCTGGTTGGTCTCAGACATACCTCTTTCTATTTCCCTTGGCGGCTTCTACGCCAATTTAGTTGGGAGTAGATCGGACCACCTCGGACACTAGACTTCTTTCCGGTAGAAGATCTGACAAAGCGTCTGCACATGGGGCTCGGCTCTTTGTGGGAGAGACGGCGTTCGTCGACCCATCCCTCTCAGTCTTTTGGGAGAGTTTGGCACATCCCTGTGGATTATATGAAGTGGTTGTGGAGAAGAGTAGTCAGCAAGATGTTGGCAATGGATGGGGGTCCAAGGTTTTGATGAGGTTTCGGCTTAACGGGGCTTGATAAACTTTGGAGAGGGGAGCATGGAGCTCGGTGTATTACTTTTGTACTGGGACAGGGCGGTTTTCTCGTGCCCACGAGGTGGTTGGTTGAGAGATGTTGTTGATGGTTGGGACTGCAGCACTGGCATGCTTATCATATTTTGTGGGAGTGAACTGTCCGGACAGTTTCTTGGGTTCAACTTCTATTTTAGCAAGACTCTCCTCGATTTCTACTCTGGCTTATCTGAGAGCTCAGAAGTGGGGATAGTATTGTCCTCCCATTATTGCTCAGATATGGGGTAAGAAGATCTTCTTCACTTTGTTGACTTGTTCTTCTTCGGATGGCCGATTGGTCATGGTGGCTGCTTTTTCCCTCCATCGGGATATGAAGTTACTGACCGATTCCCCAGAGTTCTTTTTTAGTAGCTTTAAATCACGACGGGTGACCCCAAGCTCTTCGTTGTATTTGTACTGTGACATGAATTCTCGGGCTACATCCTCCCAGCTACGGATTCTGGACTCCTTGAAAGTGCGTAAGTATGGAGTGTGATATCGAATAAAAAATTATTCGTAAGTTTCCAAGAAAACCATTTTTAATTAGAGTCTATTTTTTAATCAAATAAATACAGTCCCTAAACATGCGTTCAAATAAAGAAGATATTTAATTGAACACAATATTTCAATTAAATCCTAAAAACATGCATTTAGATGATTTATCAAATAAAATAAAGCATGTGACACAACATATCAGGAAAAATCCCCGCAGGGCAAAACCGTATTATTTTCAGTATAATTTTTAATGAACGGTTACACGGATTATAATGAAAATAAGTGTGACATACGAAATACCCGTAGGTGTCGGTTCCGATGTCATCGGCGGGAATCTCTCGCAAGAATTCCAGATGGGCAGCAATGAAGAAGATACCGGCTTCTCCACAAAATAATCCAAAATGAGTAAGATAAATACTTTGAAGGTTTTATGTTGTGTATCCATAAATGGGAGAGAAATGTGTATTTATAGGGAAGTTTTAAGGCCTAAAAAATATCTTTAAGAAAGCATGGAAGAATTAGGGCCGAAATTTGCTCAACATGTTTCAAAACTGTTTTTAAGTGGTGACAACATTTGACACAAAAATCTGGCCAGCATCATCGGGTACCCCGAAACAATTCGGGTGTACGAAGAATTGGTTCGACCGCGAACCGGTTTGGCCTGCGGTTCGTAAAAGTTCGTTGGTTTGGGATTAAAAATACACAGCATTTTTTCAAGGCTTTTCTCATAATTTTCTCCATTTTCAACGGGCCATAACTTCTTCACCATATCTCGGATTGAGGTTCCGTTTCTTCCAGTATCTTCGTTGTGGTGAGCTCTTCAACTTTCTAGTTGACTGGGCCTCCGGACGGTGGCTGTAAAATTACTAAAATGCCCTTGAACTTCCATATCTTGCCTTATTTCACTATTTTGACTTCTCTTACGTACCACTTGCATAAATTCTCTAAAATCGTGGAACGTGAAGTCCTTGAGGCAGATGTGGGACACTTGATGGAGATGATGAATGCTTAATTCCCGAAATTCGGATTGAGGCAATCATGCGAGATCGTGAAAAGACGTGCCTTTTGTAGCGGCGTACGACATACAGAAATGAAACATTTCGAACATGATAAAAATGTCCTTACAAATCTCCCCATATGTCTATGCCGGTACATACATAAGAAAATACGAATTATGCAAACTCCCAAAAATAAATGACATATAATATAATATCCCCATTAAACCCTCAAACTGAGAATATTAAGTGACGTGTCTTCAATCAAACTTCAACATCTTAAAATCTTCAACACTTCCCAAAGCTTTTCTCATCAGGGTGTGCAATCCAATAGATATCAACTTTGAACCTACACACATGAGAAAAAGCAGATACCCGTGACACGCAATAGTTTAAAATATAATGATATGCAAAAATCAAAGATCAATGAACCTTATGCAAATCATAGATAAATCAACAAGATTTTCTCCCCCATAATTCATTCTCCCCTTTTTTATGATGTCCCCAAATAGACAGATATGAGAAGTATACACATGAAAAATGTCACAAAAAAAATGTTCTATTTTTGAATTTTTCAAAAAAAAAAAATTTACACACAAAATACAACGAAGAATCACACAATGAAAGAACACACAAACAACCAAGTCGGTGATAGCGTAAATATAGGGGTGTGAACACATTCGATAGGTAAATAAACTCAATCAATCATATGTGCACGATGCATACGTGAACTCCTAACGAATGAACATCAAAAGTATCCTTAGGTGTAATTTTTTTTTAATTTAAATGACATCGTCTTAATCAAATCAAAAAAAATCAAAGTTAAAGTGATTTCCACACCAATAACGTTCAAAACTATTTAGCGCTTTTTCAAGATTTTCAAGGACGTGCAAACCAGTTTAAATTTTCCAACCAAATACCCTCAGATGTATATTTTGAATAGAGGTGATCTAAATTCTCAAACGTTGGAGAATTGATGGTGAAACCTAATGGCCCATACTTGGCATGTATTGCTTTTTATTGTCTTTAAATTTTTTCGGGCCCTTTTAACCTCTTTGAACCCCGGATTATAAAATTCCTCAATTTTTTAGGTTCGTTTTAACAGTGGCTTTAGCGCAAAGGATAGATAATTACCTTTCGTAGCCCCTTCCCATTTTTTTAAAATACCACACAATCTCACCAAAGGATTTTTATATGCACACCTGTCTTATCAATTTTTATCACGCTTGGTTCGTTTTAAGGACAAAATTGACGTGAAAACACCCAACTAACATGTGATAGGACAAGTACAATAATCAAACAAATCTGTGCATGTGTGCAATAAATGAAATCATGAGTCAAAACATGTAGGAAGTAACACTTAATTACATCTTAATGACTCCAAACATTATAAAGCACAAAGATGACAAGATATATTATCTCAAAACACTATCAAATAGTCACATGAATAAATGGAATGAAATTGTGACTTGGCTATCTTAAATGCTTATCCATAGAAGGTGAAAATACAAAAATCTTTTTGTTCTTTTCTAAAAAAAAATTATAAAAATAAAATCTTTTTGTATTTTTAAAAAAAATTCAAAAGAAAAAATCTATACAAAAATGATACATACTAGCAATAGGCAAATAATGACATCATGAAACTCATCCTATGCTAGTAGACCAGTCAAACCTCAATCATTAGTTGCGGAGGGGTTTTCCAAAGGTGGTGCCAACTTATGAAAAACCTCCATCAAATCTTGTGAAGTTTTAACCAAAAACTTAACTTGCTCACCTAAATGTGCAAACTCTCTCATGTGGTCTCCGGGAGCATGTAAAGTATCATGTGTGGGTGTATGTGTGCCAGAAACACGTGTAGAAGCAAAATGTGACACATGACCCAACTTAAAAAAAAAATCCTTGAGGTGCCCTCTCCTCTTGCAATGGGAACAAACATATATAGGCCTAGGAACACCTCTCTCAAAAACTCTAGGGCGTGCTCTCCTAATAGGAATGGGACGCCTAGGTGGGTTAGGGTGAGACTCACGTGAATCTAACACTAAAGCGGGAACCGACTCGGGTGCTAATTGGGAAGTAGAAGCACCGTCATGACTTATTCCAAACTTCTCACCTTTACCCTTAACAACCACCTTTTCGACCTTCTTAGGTGCGTTCTCAAAATTGACTTTGACCTCCCTAGCACGTTCGAGATCACTCTCTAGTTGGGATATACGTGCCGTCAGACTAGACAACGTATTGGTCAAATCACACTTCTCCTTTCTTAAAACCTCCTTCTCTCTCTCCAAATCTAAAACCCGACGGCCTAAATCTCTATTATACTTCTTTATTTTCAAGGTCTCGGTGTACAAATCTCTAAAGGATTTTTGGAGCTCACTTTCATCTCCACTCTCCTCCTCACTTGAAGAATACAAATCACTATCATCGCTCTCGTGTGCACTCTAGTGAGACAAAGTGGGTGTGCTCACACGACTAGAAAAAGCGACAACCATCCCATGTGCTAAACCTTTATTGGACTCATCTCCCTCATCACCCTCACTATCACTAAGAGTGGCGGGCATAGCAGTTTCTTTGCCCTTTCTCCTTATCCTAGTAGGACAATCTTTAGCTATGTGCCCTTTGCCCTCACACTCAAAGCACCGGATCTCATCCTCCTTGTCACTATCTTTGGCCTCCACTTTCTTTTTATTTGACTCAAGAGATATCTTTTTATTGGAAGAATTTTCTTTATTCATTTTGAGAAACTTTTTAAAAACTTTCGCAAACAAGGCCATATCAAAATCTTCCTCAGAATCAGACTCACAAACTTTTTCTTTCTTTTTCTTAAAATGAGTCTTTAAACCAACGCCTCTATCCTTAGCCTTAATGGTTTGGGGTAACATGTCAATCTCATAGGTTTGAAGATCTCCTACAAGTTCTTCCAACTTAAGTGATTTCAAATTTCCCAAAGAGTTCAAAACAGTGACTTTAGGAATAAAGCATTTTGAAAGAGATCTCAAAATATTTTTAACGACACGCGTGTTATTAATCACCTCTCCCAAATTAAAACATGTGTTAACAATGTCCGACAAATGTGCATAAAAATTATCAAAGCATTCAGACTCAAACATGGTGATCGTCTCAAATTGGGTGGCCAAATTTTGTAACTTTGATTCTTTAACCGCGTTCGTACCCTCATGTGTCAGTTTCAAAACATCCCATGCCACTTTAGACGTGGTGCATGTCATATTTCGACGGAACTCATCGGGAGTGACAACTCCAGAAATAGCACTCAGGCCACGGGAATTAAAATTAGACATTTTAAAATCATCTTCAGTCCAGGCTGACACAGATTTTAAAGAGGTGATATTATCAACGGTGACTGTGGGAGGTGTCCACCCAATTTCACAAAGCAACCAAACACGCTCGTCAATGGATTTTAAACATGATTTCATACGAGGTTTCCAGTAGGCATAATTAGACCCGTCAAAAATAGTCATCATATTAAATGAATGTTCCATTCGAAAAAATGCGAATAAACACAAAACAGATTTTCTTTTTTATAAAAAATCAATATCACACAATTTTGCGAAAAATAGGAATACGCGAAAAATTAGCGCAACCCGCTCTGATACCAATTTGAAAGTGCATAAGTACGGTGTGTGATATCGAATAAAAAATTATTCTCAAGTTTCCAAGAAAACCATTTTTAATTATAGTCTATTTTTAACCAAATAAATACAGTCCCTAAACATGCGTTCAAATAAAGAGGATATTTAAATGAACACAGTATTTCAATTAAATCCTAAAAACATGCATTTAGATGATTTATCAAATAAAATAAAGCATGTGACATAACATATCAAGAAAAATCCCCGCAGGGCCAAACCATATTATTTTCAGTATAATTTGTAAAGAACGGTTACACAGATTATAATGAAAATAAGTGTGACATACGAAATACCCGCAGGTGTCGGTTCCGATGTCGTCGGCTGGAATCTCCTGCAAGAATTCCAGATGGGCAGCAATGAAGAAGATACCGGTTTCTCCACAAAATACTACAAAATGAGTAAGATAAATCCTTTGAAGGTTTTATGTTGTGTATCTGTAAATGGGAGAGAAGTGTGTATTTATAGGGAAGCTTTAAAGCCTAAAAAATATCTTTAAGAAAGCATGGAAGAATTAGGGTCGGAATTTGCTCAACATGTTTCAAAAGTGTTTTTAAGTGGTGACAACATTTGACACAAAAATCTTGCCAGCATCAGGTACCCCTAATCGGTTCGGGTGTACCGTGAACAGGTTTGCCCCCCGAACCGGTTTGGCCTACAGTTCGCAAAAGTTCGCTGGTTTGGGCTTAAAAATACACAGCATTTTTCCAAGGCTTTTCTCATAATTTTCTCTATTTTCAATGGGCCATAACTTCTTCACCGTAGCTCGGATTGAGGTGCCGTTTCTTCCAGTATCTTCGTTGTGGCGAGATCTTCAACTTTCCGTTTGACCGGTCCTTCGAACGGTGGCTATAAAATTACCAAAATTCCCTTGAACTTTCATATATTGCCTTAGTTTACTGTTTTGACTTCTCTTACATACCACTTGCATAAATTCCCTAAAATCGTGGAACGTGAAGTCGTTGAGGCAGATGTGGAACACTTGATGGAGATGATGAATGCTTGATTCCAAGAATTCGGATTGAGGCCATCGTGTGAGATCATGAAAAGACGTGCCTTTTCTAGCGGCGTACGACATATAGAAATGAAACATTTCGAACATGATAAAAATGTCCTTACACTCCTCGAGAGACAAAAACCATCGGAGGGCACTATCCTTCAAAGTTTGCTAAAATAATTGGGTCTCTTCAGACGCCCCTAGGAAAGTCATAGAATGTTGATAACTGCGAAGATGAACAATTGGGGGTCCACTTCCTCCAAATTTCTCGATATTTGACATCTTAAACTTCTCGGGTAACCTCGCCTTAGGATAAGGAGACATGTGGGTGTAGTCCGTGTAATTTTCATAGATTCTGACTTGGTCAAACTTCTTAGTTAGCACCTTGAGATCTTCTTTGACCTTGTTCAACTCTTCCTCTTTTGGATCAATGATCATAGGCAAGTTAACCCCATGCTGGGAAAGGTTTGGCATAGGAAGTTGGGCAGGCGGCGGCCCGTTAGTAAGAGGGGCACATGAAGCGTGTTGATACTCTTCGGGAACATAGATAGGCTCGGGTGGACCCATAGCACGCCTCGGGCTCTTGAGGAACAGGAACCTAGTTTCGTTGTTTCTCTCGGACCTCAGTCTAGAGGTTGTCAATCTTGGACACGAGCTGAGCTAAGATTGCCGTCAGATCTGGCTGCACAACTAGTACTTGATCTGTGTTATCCATGGAAAGCGGATGGATTTCGGACTCAGAAGAAGTAACAGGGGAACGAAAGGAACTCTGGGGTGATTTGACTAAAGACCGAAGCCAATAAAGAGCCAGGCCAAGGGCATGCAATTGACCTGAGAAGGCGTAAAATGGGATTTATTTTTGGAGAAAAAGAATTAAAATATTTTTGATATTTTTTCTTTTTTTGAGATTGAAAGACAAAATATTTTTGGATTTTTGATAAAGAAAGGAAAAATGTTTTTGGATTTTTGATAAAGGAGGAGAAATGTTTTTGGATTTTTTATAAAGGAAGGAGAAATGTTTTTGGGAGACGGGTCTCAGCATGATTATTATAATTATTATGTTCTCACTTGTATTAAATTCTCCTATATGCAAAAATAAAATGTTGGACGGGACTCGAGCCTGGAAAAGTTGGGTTTGTAACATATTAAATCTATGGTTGGACTTGTGACCAGGCTCACGGGTAGGGTCCCATTTAAAAATGCGCAAAAATTTGGGCGACAGGCCGACCCAAAATTTTGGCAGAGTTTCGAGTCGAAACCAGCAATCTAACATGTGTGTCATAGGCTTGACACCTATATGTGGGTATGCAGTTGGTTGGGTGAATTGGAAAGGGTTCTCCCCTTTGGCGTGGCTTCAACAATATACGTCTTGATTTTGAGGGAAATTGGTACGTGTGCACAAGCCATTTGATATACTTGAGTGTACGTGAATTGCCTCACTATATACCTCATGGGGACGGTACGTGTGAGAGCGAATTCAATATACTCGGTGTACGTGAACGAGTTCCCTGCGATATACCTCCCGTCGTGACTTCGGTCAAGCGGTATGATGTGGGGGAATTGTTAGATATACGTTGAAGGTACTTGGACAATGGAAGGTGAGAGTCATATCGCTTAGGCTAACTGCGCCTTGCCGGACCAGCGCCCATCAAGAAGTGACCCTCCAGTTACTGGAAAAAAATTGGTCAATATCAATGCTCTTTGGTGATGTCGGGTGAATCATGAATGACTCTCTTATTCGTATCTTATAATGAGAGTATCTTTCTTGATCATGCCAAACAGGGAGCGAAGTACAAGTACCAATGGTATACCAAGTATGGATGGGTGATGCGTGCAACATGTGGATACACGTGATCCTAGGTGCACGTGGTGCGAAGTATGGACATATTAAAGTTAAAAAACCCAAATAGTTATTATCTAATTGAAAAAAAAAATTATAGGACCTATTTCATCATGAACACTTATAATTAAACCCCCATATAATTTCATTCCACTTTTAGTCCTTAAGAACATGTCTGATGGTGGACGCTCTAGATAAGTAAATTTACTGAACCAATCATTTATCTTTAGCTTTCGTGGTATCTAAGTTACACTGTGGTGAAAAGTACATAACTGAAGTTAACATTGTGTTTAAGTGTTCATATGAACTACATTAGTTCTTATGAATTTCAACGAACTAATGTAGTTCATTGGAACTAAAAAAATAATAAAATTATTAATTTGAAGTTGATATGAATTTTATTTGTTCACATAAATTAATAAGAAAAAATGAATTTTGTATCAACTTTGTTGATTGAGTAAGCATTCTCCAAAGTTACAGAACCCTTACCTATTCTCATATGGAATTTGTTCCAAATTAACTACCAGCGGAGACAACCAAATGTCCAAATTTACTTGATTCTTTATCCACTTCCTCCATCACTAGACATGATCTAAAAAGTAAAAAGTAGGGATCATTTCTATAAAACATCACATGGTTCATGTGATGAGTTTTAAGGAAAAATAAGGGTCTGTTTTGTTCGTGGTGAAATATTTTTCATCGTGTTAAAAGTAAAAGGTGAATTATAAGCTTGGTGATTTTGTTTCCACCATCTCCGTTTGGATGGTCGAGGTTCACTAGGTGAAAATTTTAACTTTTTCTACATTTGTTGTTTGGATGGTCAAGAGCAATATGGTGGAAAAATAAAATGACCATATTACCCCCCATACGTCAAATGCACACAAAAATAGTTAAATTCAACTATTTGATTTTCATCACGACCATAAAAAATAAATCAATATCTTGTAATCCCCCGTGTTTTTATTAATTAATTCGGAAATTAGAGGAAAAATAAAATTTCAAATTTAATTATTTATATAATAAAATATGTTGATTTTTATATTCGGAAAGCTAGATCACAAGACTCCTAATGTGAGTATATATAAGTCTTGGGTCGTTTAGAAGAGTCCTCAAAACATAAAACTCTCCAAGAGTCCTCGAAACATAAAAGTCTCAAGATAAAAAAAATATATAAAAATATCCAACCGTTCAATCGAGCTAAAAAATTTTGTGCAGCTTCTTCTCGTCTTCAGCTATTACGCCTTAAAATTTAGGTAATTCCAACGGTCCGATCATCCGGAATAGTTTTTTAGTGTTTGTATCTGATATGACTCCAATTCTTTTTGGTATATAAACATAAAGTGACGAGTTTAGGTATTTTAAAATATATTTTAGTCTTCTAAAAAATCAGAAACCTCTCATCTTCTTCAACCTCCAAACCCTAGCCCCATTCTACATAACTTTCAACTCAAGTGTTGTCAACATTTGACCGGGTTTTCTCA
This sequence comes from Sambucus nigra, assembly GCA_949130495.1. Taxonomy (NCBI): domain Eukaryota; kingdom Viridiplantae; phylum Streptophyta; class Magnoliopsida; order Dipsacales; family Adoxaceae; genus Sambucus; species Sambucus nigra. The sequence continues at coordinate 394,424,947 of OX422209.1, read as the reverse complement.
AGACGCGTCAAGAACGAATCTTTGTCAATTTTTGTGAGGAATACACATTCAAGATCCGATTTCTAAACCAACTTTTATTCAGGCATGAATACTCTATTCCTTTCCTTTAGTATTATACGTTTTAAGTGTCGCCTAAACCCTTAATCATGTATTTTTTATTAAAATCAATTAGTAACTTAATTAGAGAAAGTGGACACTTAAATTTTGGAACTGTTTTTATGAAAATTTTAAATATGATTCAATCTTTGAAACCCTTGGGTGTGTAGGTTAGATTTATAGGTTTTATGGTTTTGGGTATAGGTTCTCATGTAGATTTTTTATGGAATTATTTATATGGTTATTGGGACGCGCTCACACTTATGAAAAGTAGATTATTTATAAAAAAACGGTTATGTCTTATTGAAGATTATTGTATGTTAATTATCTTAACATTATTGAATGGAATTAATCATGTTGAAATCAACGTCGGTGTTATTAATTGATTTAAATTAAATTGGGACCTTTGTGATTAAATTACTATGTTGTGCATATTGAATTTTGCTTTGTGTGAATTGTTTTACTCACTTTTGCCATCGCGAGGACGAGGGGCTTTTGGGTAGTATTTTTCTCCACCCTATTTTAGAGTGCTTATTAGGTATGGGACTAGTGGGTAGCCTTGGTTAAAATTTATACTTGTTAGGTATGGGACTAGTTAGTGTAAATTCGTGGGGATTTTATATTTCGGGATGGGGAAGATTTTTACGTTATATATCCATTTCGTTAGCCTAGGCATGAAACTAGGACGTGTTTTATATTGGTGATTCATCCCATATGTAGGATATGATGTATGTGTACTTTGGGATCCTTTGGTATGAGACTAAGGGGTATTTTGAGGATCTCACATCATTAATAAGGGTGGGGAAATTTGATAAATGAGAAATTGAGAAGATGAGAATTAATACTTAAGATAATAAGACGAGTTTTAAAATATGGGCGACATAAATAGCGAGGGACGACAGTTTAAATGGGGCAGCCGGCGTTTTATGTCGTGTCATGCGTGGAACCATGTCAAATTGCGAGATCGACAGTTTAAACGGATCAGCGGTCATTTTGATAAGGAGAAATGTTAAACTTTGGTGAAAATTACTACCCCGGGCGGGAGGACCGCCATAATAAAAAGTGAGAAGAATGATAATTTTGATTAATTTAATTAAATTAACAATTTGGGGACTTTGGGATATTTAAAATGATATTGATGTGATTTTATAAGAACCTTTGGGGGTGGTTAGTAATTTACATTTCTTGCGTTTAATTATCTCGTATTAATTAAAATATTCTATTGTGATATCTATATTATAAATCTAATACGGTAGTATTAGAGGTATTGATATCATTTAATACAAAACCAAACTTTTATTAACTTTGGAAATCTAAACGACTCATTCATTTTTCAATAACTCTCTTTATCCTTTGTCCATTCCCCTCCCTCTCATTCACTGTTCCTTACACCCCAATAAATCAAACAGATTTCTTGATCCAGGAAACCATCAAAAATTAGTCATCACCGCCCAACGAGCATCGCCCAGCCAACATATCAGCATCACCAGAAGAAACCCGAAATAGTCAGCCAACAAAGTCGGCTTGGTCACTATTTGGAGTTAAACCAGATTTCAACTGAAGCAAAGAGCAGTATAAAAAGACACCAGTTTGGAGTTTGGAGTTTGGCCACTGTTTAATGACCACGTGCGTTTCATTCTCATTCAACAAGGACCTCCTTTATCTCTATCTGTTTCCCTCTCACAAAAAATACATGCAATTTTTATATGTAATCAAACACGCACACACACATAGAATTCGTTATATGTGTGTATCATCAGTCGAGGCAGGATCGTCACAACGCAATCAATCGCAGCGTTTACGATGCTTCGGTGTCATCACCATCTTCATCTTCTTCTTCGTTCAGCGACCAATCTACTCATAGAATTCGTTCTCTCGATCTGTTCACACTTTCTGGTCGTTCAAGTTTTCAGATCGTAAAGGTTGGTTGTGATTTTCTTGGTAGACGTCGACGGTTTTCTGTCGGAAGTAAGGAGAGTGTTCATGTTTTGAAGGTTGATTTACACGTACTAGAGAAAAGATGATGAATGGAGAGATGATGGGTTGCTCTGTCGAGTCAGAGTATAACGTTAAAGGGGTTGTATGTGGCAAGAAGGGAAAGGGTAGATGAGGTTGATGTGGTTATATGCATTAAATTTCAATTGGAAAAGGAGATAAATATGGTCCACATGTGACACCCCGACTAATTAAATATCGGGTAGCTACTCCTTTATTAAATTAATACAAAATGCCAAGTTGGTTCAGTTCATAGCATCACTGTCGAAAACATTTTAAAAATTACTAACCACCTAGTATTTAAGAAGTGAGTTGTCAATTTTAATTAAATCCGATTAACATACACTAAGTAAATTATGAAATGCTAACATAACCACCACAACATAGTCACAATAGAATAACCATCAAATAATAATAAGTCTGGAGGAATACACCTCACAACAATCCAAATACTGAAATAAATAAATACCAAGTCTGCATCACTAAATTAATTACAACCCAAAGTCTGAAATAACTAAAATGTAAGAAGTCTCTAAAGGAATGGGGCGACATGCCCAACAAAATTATGAAAATCTGATAATGGAATCAAGATCGAAGATGGAGGCGTCTACTGTCAAGGTCCTGTAACTTCCACAGCAGCTACAGCACGTCACCTGAATAGAACTCCTATGCATGGTGTCCTTGTGGCTGGGCACCTAAAAGGTTTTATAGAAAAATAGATTTGAAAGCAAACGGGTCAGAACCCGATTGTGAAAATAGTTTAAAAAATTGCAAGTGTTTAATATCATTAAACAGTGAATATAAAGTACATGATAGTGTGTGCACTCACATGAGTTCCTCTCCTCTCAACTAATTGTGCACTCATATCGTACCCGCACCCATTCTAGTTATTCCCATATCTAACTAGTCCGAAATAAATTCTAACATTACTATACGATTTCCGATTTAATTCCGACATCTTCATTTCAATAGAGAGCTTTACAATTTAAAATAGAGAGCTTTACATTTTCTCGGTTTCCCATTATTAGTAACATTAATTACTAGAGATCATCCATTTTACCTTTACAGAACGTTCTATAATTACTCACAATTATTCATGACAATTCATTTCAATTAGCAGTATATTAATCTCATCATAAATATACAATACTAGCACCCCGAGACTAAGTTGCGGTGCCCACATACTCTGCTATCCAATCCCGGTACATCACGTACATAAGGACCACGTATTCCGAATCTCTCAGGAATCGTTTCATTAAACAACAATCACAAACAATGGAGGCGAACATAGTTCACATCACATGGGTCACACATATACCTACGCTCCCATGATCAGCAGACTTATTAACTTCTCAATAAGCCCTTCTCTGACCTATGTCCTCGAGGTACCAATCTAAATCCCCCCGTAGGCACATAAAGATTAGATGGCCCTAAACGAACGCCGACCTCCCATGATAGCAAGTACGGTAGGTATGTTATACACAGATAGTTACATATACTAAGCATTCGCACATCTTAGATGTCACAATATTTTATTAGTGGTATACATCTCGTTCTTATACCAACATGTAGTATTATACAACTTACAAGTCCCTGATTTATATATTAACGTTATCAACCATTCTCACATCGTAATTAGGTACTCGTTTCCTACTCCACAAATGTCATCCAATTTTATTATAAGGTTCTAAGTTTTACTCCTCAACGTACCCCAATTCTCACAATCATACCCACTAATTAATAAGGGAAGGCTAATACTCCAATTAAATAAGTCTACGGGACATTTGAAATGAAATCAGGCCAAAAAAGCCATTCTGTCAACTCGTTAGAAGTCTCGTTCGAACGAAAGTCATCGAACAAACTACCAACTCGTTAGAAGGGACACTGTCATCTCGTTAGAAGTTCGTTCGAACGAGGTCGTTTGAACGACCTGGGCAGGTTTTCTACGAGATGGCAGTTTCAGCCCAGAAATTCTCTATTTCGTTTTTCTCAAGTTTTCTCTTCTCCAAACTCATCCTAAGATCATCCAAATTATTTTCTAACGTTTATAAACCATTTCTAATCATCCTAGGTCATCTCTTAACATATTTTAGGGGTTAAATCTTACCCAATTACATGCCAAAATCATAAATCCCCAATTTTTGTACCCAAACCCTATGAACTTGAATCCAAAATTAAATGACTACAATTTCTCCTCATCAATCCGTTTTTACATCATCAAAAGATATATTTTGTATATGACATTCGTCCAATAACATTCTATATGCAATTCCTATATCATATTATGAATCCTACCTCCAATTACATGGGTTTTCATCAAACTTCCAATAAAAGACAATTTTTCAATTCTAAGCATGGAAGAAACATTCGCTTGAAATTAAAGTAATTAAACCACTTGCCTTAGGTGTTCTTATTTGATGTTGAAGGTTGATCTCTCCCCTCTTTCTCTACAGAATTATCCCAAAGATGGTGATGGTGGTTATGGGTTTTCTTTTGGGAACCTCTTCTAACTCTTCCTATAACTCCGGTAGCCCTCTAACTTGCCAAATGCTGATAATGGGCTTAGTGGGATCTTTTCTAATATAAAAATAACTTCTAAAATTCGTGGGTTTTAATCCCCAAAATTTCAAAATTACCAAAATACCCTTTTAAGTTGCCGGTATGGCCCAAAAATGCCCCGGGACCCAAAATAAACCCCCGGCTAGTGTTTTCTGACTATTTTGACCCTTTCGGACTCGTTGGCGCACTCAAATGACCATTCGATTTATAAAAATAAAATTCACTTTTTAATTCAAATAATTTCATACCTGACACGACTGACACACGCGTCCTAACTAAATTTCCCAAATTGTCGTATTTCAGTCTCGCGATAATTTTAATATTTTTAATATTCATATATTACCATATGTACACTACATAATCAAATACCAACTCACATCTCGTTAGTATTTATATCCGGATTAATTCTCAATTAATTCACATTTAATTTAATTAATCCCTTTAATAAATAACAATAAAATTACGGGGTATTACACCACAAAGTGACTTTTATATTATTTTAAACTGTATTTTGAAACCAATCTTTCTTTTTGTTACGATTAGAGACGGGTTTTGGGGTGTGTTACTTTTAAGATTGAATCCGATGGTTATTTATTTTATACTGGTGGATTTAGGTCGGTAATGGTGGTTGTTATCGTTTTGGTGTTAAAATGTGTATATGATGATGTTGATGGTATTTGGTAGCATTAGAGACAGGCGTTTTGAAGCAATTGAAAATATTGGTAAATTATATAAGTTGTTTGAAAATATTTCAATTACACTTGGAGATGAGTTCGCTTCTTTTCCTTCTTCTAATTGATGTTTATATATGTGGTCATATCTTTATATTTGGCATTTTAAGAAATTTATCGAATGTTTTCTGAATTGATTGTACAATTCATTTACTCATGTATATATGATTTTATATTTTTAGTTTACTCAACGACAAAAATGATTAAATCAATAAGATTGGTAATTATTTAGTTAATTAGTTTAGAAAACTGTTGTATTTTCAATAAATATTCAAAATAGTTAATTAGCTTAGAAAATCCGTCAAGAAATGGAGAAATGTTCCACCAGACCTATTTCTTTTCAGATGTATATGTAGATTTGATTTCGGTATTAAAATATGGTTTTGTTGGTATAAAAAATGTCCTTTTAGTTTACTTAAGATAGTTTTGTTAATTCAACTTTGTAGTACCTATTTTATAAGAAAAAAGATTTGTCATGGTTACATTGTCAAGTTTTTTAAGAATTATTTGGCTCCTTTAACTTCTTCATTTTTAACTTTTAAGAATCTAAGATTATGTAGCAATATTTTGTTGTCAATTTCGTTTAAGTAACTATGTACCAACTAATTGAATATTCACCATAAAATATTAACCACAACAAATTTTCAAATGCTATTAATTATTATCTATTTATATTATTAAAACTATTCAAAAAAATTAGTAATTTTTTTTAAAAAACGTTCGCGCATCGCGCGGGTTCCATACTAGTTTATCATGTATAATGCTAATGTCTGGGTTCACGGACCCTATTTGAGGGGATTAATGTGTATTCATGCTCGAGGCTCTGACCTCGTGCGTTGACTAACTTCTTCAGGATAAGTCTCCAGACGCTGCATAGGATTATATGGAGATTATCGTTTGGAGGTGCAGCTGGAGTTTATTTTATATTACTCCTTAGTAGTTTAGTTTAGCTTCCTTTCTGTCGTATTTACATTGAGACACAGTTTATGATTTTGATTGGGTCATTCGATTCCAAAGTTGTTATGGGTTTTGTTTAGATTTCCTTATGGATTCAGTTGGAGTTTATTTAGTTTTATATTATTGGAGATTGGATTATTATTTGGAGTTTTAGCATGTAATGGCTATCTTATCGCACAGTTGGTTATTAGCATTGGGATTGCTTCAATTATTTATCATGTGGATTGATTTATTTATGACTCATATCAGTCTCATGCTGAGAATGGTATTTTATTTACTCGTGCCCGACTTACCTTTGATCGCGGCCGATGCCAAAATTTAGCGGGGTCTGACATATCTCTTTACCGCATGAATTATTTTTTTTTTAAATAAAATTATTTTAAAAACAGTTGTAAAAACGTTTTTGTATTAAAAATAACGTTTTTATAATTGTTTTAAAAATAATTGTTTCATAACGGCTTTAAAAAAGTTTTTCTAAATAATGTTTTTATAACTGTTTTAAAAATTATTTTTGAAACAGATATAAAAACATTTTTGTATCAAAAATAACGTTTTTATAACTTTTTTAAAAATATTTTTTAATAACAATTTTAAAAACGTTTTTTAATAACGTTTTTATAACAGTTTTGAAAATTATTTTTAAAACAGTTATAGAAACTTTATTTTTAAAAATAAATTTTTAAGCAGTTATAAAAACGTTATTTTAAAAAAACTTTTTAAAACACTTACAAAAAAATTATTTTCAAATCAGTCATAAAAACGCTATTTTTAATAGAAAAACATTTTAATAACTTTTTAAAACTTTTTTTACAAAATAAGGTTTTAAAAATAATTTTTAAACAAATAACATTTTTATAACTATTTTTAAAAAGATGACATTTTATAGAAATAGTTTTTCAACAGTTATTTTCAATATAAAAACATTTTTATATTATAACTTTAAAAAAAATAACGTTTTAATAACAATTTAAATAATAATTTATAAACGAACAAAAAATTTATAACTGTTTTTAAAAAAATAAAGTTTTTTAAAAAAAAAAATCAACTGTTTTTTTTCAATAAAAAAACATTTTAAAACAGTTATAAAAAAATTATTTTTAAAATAGTTATAAAAATGTTATTTTTAATACAAAAATGTTTTTCTAACTTTTTAATTTTTTTTATAAAAAATAAAATTTCAATAACTTTTTTAAATTTAATATTTCAATAAATAACATTTTTACTGACTTCCTCTAAAACTTTAATTAAATCTAGGATTAACCCCCAAGTTTCTCATAATTCATCCAAGAGGAAAAATAACATCAAAAAGGCAAAACTGGCAAATTTTGGGCAGCTGAATCAATTCGCCCAGGAGGCCGAATCGATTCACCTCTGGGACGAATCGATTCGAATTATAGCAGGTCTCTTCTTCCTTACGTTTTTGCAATTTTTCAACCCAATATCTTCCTCAATTCTCCATGAAACTTCACCAAATTTCAAACCAACATAACTAATCACTACATAGATGTATAAGAATGATTTCCAACGTAAACTAATCATTAATTCATCCTGAATTCAATCCAAGAATCGATTATCCTCTAACAATACATAAAAAACCCTAATTTCTCATGTTCTTCATATCTTCTAATCAATAACCCAGCTTTCTTCATTATAATGTAATACCCCGTACTTTTATTGATATTTATTTATGGGATTAATTAAATTAAATGTGAATTAATTGAGAATTAATCCGGATAAAATACTAACGAGATGTGAGTTGGTATTGGATTATAATGTCGATATATGGCAGTATATGAATATTGAAAATATTAAAATTGTCGCGTGACTGAAATACGGCAATTTGGGAAATGTTGTTAGGACGCGCGTGACAGTCGCGTCAGGAGGGTAATTATTTAAATTAAAAAGTGAATTTTATATTTATCAACCGTATGGTCATTTGAGTGTGCCAACGTGTCCAGAAGGGTCGAGATAATCAGAAAACACTAGCCGGAAGTTTAGTTTGGGTCCCGGGGCATTTTTAGGCCAAACCGGCAACTCGGAAGGGTATTTTGGTAATTTTAAAAATTAAGGAATTTAGACCCACGATTTTTAGTGTTGATTTATATATTTTTGGTTAGGCCATTAGGGCCATGATCAACCAAAAACATAGAGGGGAGTTACGTGAGTTAGAGGAGAGGTTACAAAGAGTCCCCAAACCAAAACCACCACCCACCACCACCAATTTGGACGGAATTGTGACCTGAATGGAGAGAAGACCAGCCCTTAAACAACAACAACGGATCAGAACATCAAATTTACAGGCAAGTGGTTTATCTTGCAAAGATTCAAAGCATATATTTTACATGTTTCTATAGAATTGGAGATTTCTCATAAATAATGAAAATTAAATGGATTTGAATGGTTTAAATCATAATTTGGGTAGGACTTTCATGTAGGTTTATATTTGAGATGATAACAACTACGAATTTATGATTAATGAGTAGAGAATTTCGAAACTTGAAGGAATTATGGGATGTTCTTGAAGAAATGGGAAAAACTAGGTTTTATATGAATTTTGGATAATTTGATCCATGAAAGTGATGTTATATATTGATTTGATGAATCTAAAACGTGGGGAAAGAAGTAAACATGTTAGTAGGATGATTAGTGTATTCATTTGAGAGTTTTGGACGTTAGAATGATGATTAATAAGAGTGAAAAGATGCAAACCCGTAACTGTTAAGGATTTCTGGGCTGATACCTGCTTGATCGATCGATCGACTCAAGAATGTCGATCGATCGAAGGTTCGATCGATCGACCCCTTTTTATCGATCGATCGACCCCTGCTGTATTTTGACAATTGTTTCTCTTTAAGATTTAGCGATTATTCCAAAGCCGATGTTGGTTATTAGGAAGATTAATATGATAGTGTGGGACTTAATTAAAGTCAGTAGGGCCTTAGTTGTTATCGGAGAACGCTATAACTTATGGGATTGATTGATATTACATACGAGGGTCTACCGAGTGAGGTACGGTTAGAAAATGTTCGAATTGGAACTACATTGAGAATTGAGAATGATGTAAGATAAGGGCAGTAACGGAGGGACTTTAAGTACTGAGATAACATTTGAAATTAATAATAAATCTAGTAACCTTTTGAGTTAGGTTTAAGTACCCAAATTAATACGACGAGAGAGTTATCAAACGGAATATATATGATATGTAATACTCGGAGTAAATTTGACACATACGAGAATAACTAGATGAAATGTGCGAACATCTATATTGATATATGATTACTTAGGTTGTGTGAATGCCTAGTGTATGGATTTCTTATGTGTATAACATACCTACCATACTTACTATCTCGGGAGGTTTACGTTCGCTTAGGGCCATCTAATCTTTGTGTGCCCGGATTTAGATTGGTACCTTGAGGGCATAGTTCAAGAGAATGACTTATTTGTGAGTTAATAAGTCAGCTGACTATGGAGCGTAGGTATGTACGTGACCCATGGATATGTTGAATTATGTTCGCCTCCATTTTTGTGTGTTGTGCTTATTCTAACAATTCCTGAGAGATTCGGAATTTGTAATCCTTATGTACGTGATGTACCGGGATGGATAGCAGAGTATGTGTGCACCGCAGCTTAGCCTCGGGGTGCTTGTATTGTATATTTATGATGTGAATGATATACGGTTAAATGAACAGACTTGTCATGTTTAATTATGAGAATAATTTATAGTAACTCCTTGAGAAGATAAATAAGGGGATAACCTCCAGTAAATGATAATGCTAATAATTGAGAATATGAGTTTAAGTAAAGCTATCTATTCAAGTGATAACATTGGGAATTCATATTGTGAATATTTGTGATGGGTTCATTGTTGCTTAGTAGATGTGATTGACTAAGATATGCGAATGGGTTAAAAATGAGAATTTAACTAACACTTGAGATAAGTAAATCAACGAATGTGAACATGGGTTATAAATATGGCTTAATTGGGGGTTATGTGTAGATACTCTATGTTTGAATGCGAAGGCAGGGGTGGTATAAACTAGTTAGATAGTGGCATAACTAGGATGGGTTAAAGGCATACGTTAGACGTGCACAGTAGTGGAGAGGTAAGGAACTCATGTGAGAGTACGCAATTAACGTGTTTATAATATGTGATGTTCGATTGTAATTTAAATCACTTGCTATTTTTAAAATACTCTCCACTTTCGGGCTCTGACCCGTTTGCTTTCAAATCCTTTTTTTTTTTTTGTAAAAAACTTTTAGGTGCCCAGCCACAAGGACACCATGCATAGTATTTCCATTCAGGTGACGAGCTGTAGCTGTTGTGAAAGTTACAGGGCCTTGATAGTAGACGCCTTCTTTTCTAGTTCTGACTCCATATTCAGTTTCACCATTTGTAGGGCATGTCGCCCATTTCTTTTAGAGACATTTTATATTCAGTTATTCAGGTTGTGGATTGTAATTAATTCAGGATTCAGACTTGTTTTATTATTTCAGTTGTGGGATTGTTGTGAGGAGTATTTCCTCCAGACTCTTTATTACTTGTTGATTACACTATTGGGACTTTATTGTGTATGGTTATGTTATTCTTTTATTCTTCACTTACTTCATGTTAATCAGATTTAATTTAAAATTGGCAACTCGCTTTTTAAATACTAGGTGGTGAGTAATCATTAAAATGTTTTCGACAGTGATGCTATTAACTGAACCAACTTGGCATTTTGTATTAATTTTAATAAAGAAGTAGTTACCCAGTATTTAATTAGACAGGGTGTCACATATAAATCATCCCAAAACCTCTGATTTCGTGTCACCAATATAAAGAAATATAACTACATGCAAACCTACTTCAATTCATGGATTATACCCACTCAAATTCATATTAAATCTTCCAAAAACATATTATAACATGCTTAATATAAACGCAAGATAAATAATTTCCTCTTAATTGAAGGTCTGATTTCATGATTTGATGATGGATTTGATTGTCTTCCCCTTCAATCCACTCCCCAATGATGTTTGTGGTGCAAGAATCACTTGAATCTCTCAAGGATCCTTCCTTAAACTTCAAGAATGGCCTCTCCTTCTTCTCTAATGTCCTCTATTGATTTTCTAACCTCTAAATCCTAGCCTCTCCCATCTATATACTGATAAAGGCTTTGTATACTCGTAGGTCTCTTTACCCTAATTTACTAAATGGCCAAAATGCCCTCCTACGGTGCCGGTTTGACCTAAAATTGCTCCGGGACACAAACTATACCCCCAAGTAAACTATTTCAATTATTTTGACCCTTTCAGAATCAACCGTGACCTCTAAATCGTCATTCGATTCACTTTATAAAATCATCTTATTTCCACCTCAAAATACGGAAAATGTGAAATTAAAATAAATCGAATCAATTTAAACTCTAAATCACCAAATTAAATAATTTCTCCGAATTAAATAAATCCCAAATCACCGATTTAAATAAATGCTAAATCGCCAATTTAAATAAATCCTATATCCTTAGAAATAGGGGGTCTTATATACTTCCCCCTTACAAAGGAATTTCATCCTTGAAATTCGGATAAGACTAGGACTCCAAGGTTTTTTACACTACCTTAATCACGTACTCTGAAGATCACCACATATACTTCTATATCCCCTAATCGCGGATAATATTAAAAACAATTCAAGTACCTAGGGTGCCCATACACCCTATACCCTTGCATAACTGCACCACTGTTATCAAGTTCCACTAGTCTCAATTTATAACATAGCTATTATCCCTCAGATATAACTGCGTAAGCGAACCATAACTATGGTACTAAACTCATGTCCTAATGTCCAAACATCTCCCCACTTCCAATGTTGAGCAAAGTTTCATACGTAGAACGTCTCGCAAAGCGAAATCCAAAGAAGGAACCCCCCAATACACTACTACCTAACATTGTCGGTCGTCTATATCCGTTAGGCCCTCAGTCCATAACACATACCCCCAAATCCCCGTCTCTTGACATAAAAGTATACTCATCCACACTCATGACACACAAGACAACATATATCCCATCGCTCTTACTATCACTAGTTTCTTAGCGCAAATAAATCACGAGCTATATCTTTCCGCTCGATAAAAAGCCAATTTACCCTAAATTACATGAGTAAGCATCCCTACTCATCGGAATTAAATATGACCATACAAATAGATTCTTATAAGTCAATAATGCAACACATCATAACATAAATACACGTATATATAGTCTAGACCCTCTTTTAGGTGATACCTAGCAAAATAAATCATACCCTGGAACAGCGAACCCAAAGTCCTACTCTGACCATCTAATATTGCTTAGACCATCGCTAACCAGTAAAAACTTGAAAAGTAGTCTATTATCTTCTCATATTTCTCGAAAGCAGTAAACTAACACGTAATGCATCCATTCCCTTAGTGTAAACACCCTCTCTCTTGTAGGCGACACCAAAAATTCCCGCTATACGGCCAATGTACCCGCTAAATCCGACTCACTCGCGAATTCTAGTGCTAATAATCTTACATCATGACTCCCCCCATGTCATTAAAAATCCACTCTATAGTCATAAGATAATAAAGACAATTTACCTTCAAGTGCTAGCTGCATCGCTTGGTCGATGGGTTCCTGAACGTAATCCTCGTGTCTGAACTAACCCATGACCTGTTGTAATGGTTTTACATCCAAAAACTCATCCCGTGGTTGCTGTGATACCCTTCTATCCTAATCCTCGGTGATCAGTCCATTATTAAATTAAACAGGAATCATTAATGGTGTCATTCTTAGCATCACTGTCGAATTTCAAATTAATTACTAATAACCTAATAGCCCGATGTCGAAATTTTAATCTTACTTATTATCATGCAATAAATAAATCGGAAGAAATATACCATTCACCATTTCCATGCACATAACAATGAATAATACGATAATGACATAAGTAAATAATTGAGTCTGGAATAACACTCCAGAGAAAAACTCAATATAGTCATCCATGAGTAAAGTCTAAATAATAAGTCTCTGCAATTAGTAATCCAACTATTATTGGGAGACATGCCCGACTGAGATAAATGAAGATTGATATGAACTGAATAAAAGTGGAAGTGTCTAATAGAAAAGTCCTACAACCTCCACAGCAGTTGCAGCACATCAAATGGGGAACTCCTATGCCTGGAGTCCCTGTGGCTGGGCACCCAAAATGGTTTTTACAAAAAGGATTTGAAATGGGTCAGAGCCCAAGTAAAACAGTTTGAAAAAGTTTAGCAAGCGCTTAAAATGCTAAAAGATAAGATATTAAATACAAGTTAGTACCGCATGCCCTCTCACTTGAGATCATCTTCCCTAAACTAATATGCACACCTAGTGTACTACTCTAACCCACCTAGTTATACTACCCGCCTAACTAGTCTGGCGTACATCTCTTCGCATCTAATTAATTATAATGCCCACTTGTATTGCCCACACAATACGTTATTACATTTTCCCAATTCTTTTTACTCATTAGGAATCTTTACTAAATGCTATAGTTCTTGTATACTTTGGTTACTTTAGATATCACTATCTATAAATTACTGATTTAGTTCTCATACACTTGAATAATTTAGCTATCACAATCTACCTTATTTACTAACGTACTCGCAGAAGAATCAATCACACGTATATATATACATCACGATTATCATATATACGTATACAACACACCTAGGTGGAGACCTGCGGTGTGAGCATACTCTGCTATCTAGTCCCGGTATGTCACGTACTATATAAGGAGACTGACTCGGATAGTCTCCCTTGAACCATAAATCAAATAATATAATATTGGAGGCGAACATAGCTCTAAGCCTTTGGAATAATCTCATACCTAACGCACCTAAATGATCGGTCACACCCTCATTCACATAAGTGGTTCTCAACCCCTAAGGTTTATGTCCTGAGGTACAAGTTAATATGCCCCCAAATGGGCTCATCAGAATAAGACTGTCCACAACGCGAAACCTCTTGTGATAGCAAGAACCCTAGGTATGATTACACATACAAATCAAACAATAGGTATACACACCACCCATATATATATGTATGTAATGTAATCATAGGTATACACATAACCTATATCATATACCCCAGACGTAGTATAGTATCTCTCGAATATTCTACGTAACGTAATACTTGTCATAGTAAATTCTCAAGTGTTTCTCAATCTCAAATGGTTGCCAAGTGTCCCTTAAGTAAATTCAGTAGGCAATCCCACTCAAGGCCTACTGATCTTGGTCCCACATTCCCATAATTTTCCATAATAAGAAATCAATATCCAAATAATCTTTAATTACCTGTTAAGATAAATCAATTATTAGTCTTAAACCCCCCTCGTGCGACTATCCTCAACCCCAAATTAGCCTACTGGTAATTATAATATCCCTTAATAGAATATTACTATTAATTCAAGGGTCAACCCAAACGTTTTTCGTGAGTTCCATGTTAAAAGGGCAAAAACTATGTAATTTGGAAAAACTAAATCGATTCGGCCTTGGTCCGAATCAATTCGCCTGTAATAGATCTCGTCATCTCCAATAATAAGAGTTACGGAATTCCCCATTTTTAACCTTAAAACCTCCATGGTTCATTCCCAATCTCCAAACCAAGCATACTAAACATTACACTAACATATATACATAATTTCTAATGTATTGAAATCCTTAAATCCTCAAATAACATCTTTAAATTTAACATTAATTCTCTAAAAAGCCTAGTTTATCATTTTTGTCCAAGAACTTTCGTATAACTCCAGATTTCATCATAATTTAGTGAAACTACATCATTAATTCATCATTCAAGCATAAGGGATTAAGTTTATCATAATTTCCTATCCAAGAACATGATTTATATCTTCCAAATTTAGCCAAAATTCATGAAATCATTAAATTGATCATCCTACTCTAACATGGATGGGATATCAAATCATAATTAGCAAGATAAACACTTGCCTTCATGCGAAATGATTTCTGCAGAATAGGTGATAGGATTGGTGTTCTCCTCCTCCTGATCTACAATCTGGTGGTGGTGGTGGTGCAAAAAGGTGGTTCTTGGCCTTGGAACCCTAGGAATGGCTCTCATTCTTCCTCCTGTGATTCTCCCTTGGTTTGGAAACTGATAACCCTCATCTCCTTTATGTTTCATCATATATAATCCTCTAATTTTTGTGGGTTTATTTTCTCCACAATTTCAAAAGACCAAAATACCCCTCTAGGGTGCCTGTTTGGCCTAAAAGTGCCCTAGGACCTAAATAAAACTCCCGGGTAGACTTTTTTTACTATCTCGAGCCTTCCGGACACACTGGTGCAATCAAAATGACCATATGAAATATCAAGAGTGAAATTATATTTTATTTCCCAAATTAAGTCCCGACACAACTGATGCGCGCGTCCCGACTAAATTTATCGTAACTGCTATATTTCTCATTCACGACTATCATAATATTTTCTTATCATTATTATTACTGATTCACTAAGTAATATTCATTGTAAATAAATATTAACCCTTATATCGCTAATTAATATTTATTTTACCGGATTAATTTCTCAAAAATAATTTAATTAATCCCAATATAAAAATCAATAAAATTACGGGGTGTTACATACTTCCCCCCTAATAACGAAATTTCATCCCAAAATTCAAAAAAAGGAAATACCTGGTATAAATAACTCTGGATACTTTTCGCGCATCTCATCCTTGCACTCCCAAGTGGACCCATCGGCATTATGATGCCCCCACTAAACCCGCACGAGTGGAACTACCTTCGCTATGGTCTAAGAAAGCAACCGGACTCTCCTCATATGAAATATCGGACTGTAAATCGATCTCCTCCAAAGCAATGTGCGTATGAGCCAACTCATCCCGGAGATATCGCCTCACTAAAGAAATATGAATACATAATGAATTCGATGCAAGTTATCCGGCAACCCAAGTCTGTATGCAACTGGCCCAATCCGCTCAATGATAGGGAATGGCCTCATGTATCTCGGTGCCAACTTCCTTTTCTTCCCGAACCTCATTATCCCCTTCATAGGAGATACACGCAGCAGCATCTGATCTCCCACATTAAATTCTAGGAAGTACTGCTTAGCATCCGCATAACTCTTCTGTCGGTCTTGGGATATCCGTATATGACTCTGAATTAACTCAATCTTAGCCAACATATCCTGAATCAACTCCGGTACAAGAAGCTTGTTATCCCCCACCTCTAACCTATAAGCATGTGAACGATAAGGTCTATAGTACAATGCCTCAAATGGTGCCATGCCAATTGTGAACTGGTAGGAGTTATTATACGCGAACTCCAACAGTGGAAGCTACTACTCCCAACCTCCCCCAAAATCAAGTATACACATTCGTAGCATATCTTCCAACATCTGATTAGTCATCTCCGCCTGCTCGTCCGTCTGCGGGTGATAAGTCGTACTCAATCGCAACTCGATACCCATAGCCTCCTCAAAAATCTCCCAAAATCGAGACACAAAAATCTTATCCCTGTCGATCACAATATCTAATGGCGCCCCATGCAATCTCACTATTTCAGTAATGAAAATCTGGGTATACTGTCACGTAGTATAATCAGTCTGAATTGGCAGGAAGTGAGCTACCTTAGTCAACCGATCCACTATCACCCATATGGAATCGCGACCTCGCTTTGAAGTAGGTAACCCAATAATAAAATACATGGAAATGCTCTCCCATTTCCACATCAGGATCTCTAACGGTTGTAGAACCCCTGCTAATTTCTGATGGTCCACTTTCAACAACTGACAAGTGGTACACCTCAAAATAAATTCGGCGATGTCTTTCTTCATCCAACTCCACCAGTACTGCCATCTCATATCTTGGTACATTTTATCCTCTTCGGGATGTACCATAAATTGGGACCCGTGTGACTCTGCCATCACTGTGTATCGCAACCACTCCCTTTCTGGTACAATAAATCTCCCGTTGAATCGTAAACCTCCCTCCGAACTCACAAAATATGACTCTGCTCCTCCGACTAAGAATTATCTGATCCTCTACTGGTAAAAAGAATCTACTACCTGTGCCTGTACCACACTCGTGACAATCTAGGGGTGATGGTCAGGACTGACATGAATGATTGAGAAAATAAATCCTGATGTCCCAACTCCTTTTATTTTGCCTTTCAAACTTCAGCTACATCCCCTACTGGCCTGCGGCGCAACGCGTCTGCCACTACGTTAGCCTTTTTTGGGTGATACTGGATGTCAAACTAATAATCTTTCACAAATTCAAGCCACTTGCGCTGACGCATATTCAGCTCTCTCTGAGTGAACAAGTACTGCAGTGACTTATGATATGTGAACAGGCAAGATCTCTCTCCCAGTAAATAGTGTCTCCAAATCCTCAACGCAAACACGACTTGGATGAGTCTTAAGCTTGCGGGAAGCATATGCTATAGCCTGATCCTCCTGCTATAGCACACCCCCAAGTCCTTGTAGGGACGCGTTAGTGAAAATAAGATACTTTATTCCTTCCTTGGGAAGTGAGAGTATGGGTGCTGAAGTCAACTTGTCCTTCAGCTCATCAAAAGCCAACTGACAAGCGTCATTCCAAACAAACGGTACACATTTGCGAGTCAAATTTGTCAATAGACCTGTAATCTTCGAGAATCCCCTAATAAAATGTTTGTAGTTGTAAGGACGCAAGTCTCCAATTGAGTCTTAATGTTGTGTTGCTCAATTCACGACAAAAACATTTGAGTCATAGGATAGTGTTCACATTGTATTCTTTCAAGCCTATGACACGTAAAGTTGAAGACGTAGCGGTATGCTTTCCAAGTAAATATTATTGTCGAGTTTCAAGTGCCTCGTTTCACGTCATCAACACCATAATTCAAATCTCCAAAAGGTATAAATGCAAACTATGTATAATTGTAGGAGACTTGGAATTAATTTATAATGGGTGTAATTTTATTTTAAAACTAATTTTATTTTCAGAAGGTTACTTTAGAACTTTGAATAAAAAGTTTTTGGGCTTTACATGCAAAATTGGACTTCTGTCATTTCGTTCGAACGAGATTTCCGGCGAAAAAATATTTTGGCAGTTTTTCTCCATGATCCCACTCCTTGGTTCCCACTAACTCTACTAGATTTATTTAGTGTGGTAACCCCTTTTGAAAAACCAACTTTTGATAACTTCTAAAAACACTTTGAGAGAAAATTTGGAGAGAAATATTTCCCAACATCAAAAGTTGATAATTTTGTGTTTTTGTGATTCCATGAAATAATTCCTACCAAAAACACATACACCCATATGTTTTAGTTTTTATCCAAGCTCCCACATTTATATTATTTGCTTGGAGTGCTTGGCATCGGATTTTTTTTTCCTACACCTCAAAGAAGAGAAGTTTGGGTTTACTTCTACATACCTAAAAGAAGAAGACTTGTTTTTGCTGCGGCGTTCTCACATGGTGAAAGGCACCATGTGTGGTTGACGGTTATTCACAAAAGTTTCATTGGTGGATTCCAAGGTTCCGGTGGATTTCGGGATTGTCGACTAGGCGAAGGTTGGTACAAAAAGACACGTCAGGGGCTTGAAGGGAGTCGAGTAAAGTTGAGTAAGTCATTTGTCTTGTACTTGTAAAATACCGTACATAGTGGACTTAAGGCTAGGGCCGCCCGAGGTTTTTCCCATTTCGGTTTTTCTCGTACATCGCGGCGTAGTGGTTGTGAATTTATTTTATCTTACAAATCACCTAGAACGCATGTTTAGGGTAAAAAGATAAAATTGGGCTTAATTCACTTCTCTTATTTTAAATGGTGCATGTTTATTTTTTTGGGGTAAAGTTTATTTTTAAGTTAATTTAATTCAAGTTGGCACTTATTTAATTGGATTATATTCTTGCCTAAATTGTTTAAACTTGATAATTTAATTAATTTGGTTTAAGTGAATTTAAAGTGTGTGTGTGTTTACCATAATTCACTTAATTAAGTTCAATTTTAATTTTGTTTTTGGAAATTAAAATTTATGTTTAATTTAATTTTTCATCTTCTTAAGAAAAGAATATCTAATATATTTGGAAAATTAAAGTGTTGAGTTGAACCATCTTTATCCCGCATTTAAAAGAAAATTCTTTTGGTAAAATTTAAAATTGGGGGTCCTAGTGTTCCAACAAGTGGTATCAGGGTCGGAGCGCTAATTTATTACGTTAAGGTCCTTTTTAATATTTTTGGTAAAAAATGGACTTTTTCCCATTTTCAAAATTTCCTGTTTTCGATGGTTCCAACTACGCGTATTGGAAGGCGCGTATGAAATTGGCACTAAAATCTATCGATGAGAGGGTTTGGTTGTCAGTTGTTAACGGGTGGTCCCCACCCATATATTTGGTAGAAAATGAGCGTGTTCCCAAACCCGTAGATAGATGGAGTGAGAATGAATTTAAACTTGCTAATTTTAATTCTCGAGGTTTAAATGCCTTGTTTAGCGCGGTCACACCCAATGAATTTTGACGTATCATGACGTGTGAAACCGCTAAGGAATATTGGGATATACTACAACTCACTCACGAGGGAACTAGTGTCGTTAAGGCTTCGAAACTCCAAAACCTCACCACTCAATTTGAAACCATCAAAATGAATGAAAAAGAAACATTTGATGAATTTTATTGTAGACTTTCCGATATAGTTAATTCATCTTTTAATTTGGGAGAGAAAATGCCTGATGACCGAGTAGTAAAGAAAATTTAAGGTCCCTACCCGAGAGATTTATCCCCGAAGTGACTGTTTTAAATTCTTTACCCACCGTGAACTCTACCAAACTTGAGGAACCAGTAGGTGATTTAGAAACTTATGAACTAGATATGTTCCCCTCAAAAAATGAAAAGAAAATTGATAAGGGTATTGCTTTGAAAGCTCGAAAGGAGGAAAAATAAGTTGTGGATAATGAGAGTGATAGTGACTCGGAGGACATGGCTATGTTTGCTAGGAAGTTTCATAAATTTCTTAATTTAACAAAGATAAATTTAAAAATGATTTTAAGAAATTTGAAAATTCTAAGCATGACAAAGCCGAAAAGATCCCTAAAACTTTTAATGAAAAATTAAATAGGTCGAGTCTAACAGGCGTTACGGTTGTGAGGGTTATGTGATTAGGCATAAATTCTTTCAAATTTATCCCTTTAATTTGATTACTTTTAGCACCTCGAACAATGTAATCGATTTGATTTTATCTCTTAATCTTGCTACTGACTTATTCTAACGAGTACGCCGAGTTTCTGGTATTTCGTACTAATTTTACAGGTATTTGATGTCAATAAAGAAAGAAAGAAACCGAAAGAATAGAGAAAGAAAAGAAGGAAAGTCAAAAGGGCAAAGTTGTAATTTTTACCCGGAATTCGAATGAAGCATCTAAAGAAAAGTTGAAGATATCAAATTTACAAGTACATAGGAAGAAATGGCACCTCAATCGGAGTCCTTGTGTGAAAGTTATGAGCAGTCAATGATAGAAGAATTAGTCAAAGGAAAATCGGACCGATCCAGATAGGACCAATCCGAAATACCAAGTTCCAGTGAACCCCAGACCGAAAACGAATCGAAGTTAATGAAAAATAAACAAACCGATCCGAATAGGACCGATTCGAGAAGGGAAAAAAAGAACCGATTCGGATCCAAGCCGAATCGAACCGAAGGAGGACCGGACCGGTCCGACTGTCGCAGTTTTGTTTTTTCACTCTTCCTCCAATGGAGAGTCCTGGTTAAGCTAAAACTCTTGGAGTCTTGTAGGGTATTTAAACCCGACTTATTATCATTCTAAGGTGGAAAAAAAAATTCAAAAAATAATTTTTCCTTTTTAGTTTAAATTTTAGAGGTAGTTAGAGAGAAAAAGTTGCTACAAAACCCTAGTTTGAAGATCTATTGCAATTTTAATTCCAAGATTGAAGCTTGTTCAGATTTCTGTGATTACAAGTAATTTTAGTTGATGCTTTTAGTGCTTTGGTAAGTTAGTTGATTACTTTCTTCTGTCTAATCTTCTTTCTACATCATTCTTCAATTCTCCCTTAGTTTAATCATGATTTCCTGCAATTCAGCAATTGTTTTCATTAATTTTATCATGGTAGGCTAAACTTTTAAGGGTCGGGATGCATGAACCCAAATCGATGTGGTAGTTGCATGTGTATAAAATTAATCCTCTAAATTTAATGGTTTATTACGATCGTATTGCGTATCATCACAATCATTGTAGACCTTTGGATCTCATTTGCTTCAGGGTAATCGGGATGCTTTAGAATGCAATGCGAATGTTGCTATAGAGCGTTACCGCTTTACTCATCGTCTGATTAAGTATGGTGCGTACTTGAACCTCATATACGTAATGCTTGGGAGTACTAAAGTCTGGGTCTAATTAATCATTTAAATTTACGATTAGTTTTATACCATCAATACACTAGGGTTGGGGGATTGTATTCCCGTCCTATTTTCTTCATCATATAGTTCGAGTTTTAAATCATTCATCGTTAGTATTTTAGGTAATTTAGAATAGTAGCATTTCTTTCATAATTTCAAATTTGCATTTAGGCGTAGCCAATTCTCAAAACAAATAATCTTTTCCTTTCTTTTTAGAGTCAAAGTTAGGATTTCTTCGTCTATCCAACGTCGTTACAATTCCATTGTCCTATTTCCCTGAGGATAGATACCCGACTTATCGGATTATTACTTGAGTCATAGGCTTGCACTTGAGCCAGAGAGTACGTACTTCTGAGACACATTCTTAGCCGCGTTAAGTTGTTTGCGTCGTTGCCGAGGTACTAGGTAGACTTAGGATTAGATCAAGTCAATCTCAAACTTTGACCAAAAATTTCAAAAAATCCAAAAACATATAAAATTTTGAAAAAGCACAAAAATATTCATCATCGTCTCTCATAATCCCGTTAATGCTAAATTTTGAACTCACTTCAACTCCCCATAATACTCCAATCCGCATTCACGAAAACCCGATAAGAGAATACGATCATGATAGCCCTCACACTCCTAACGATCCACAATTTTGGGTTCCACCTCCCACACCGTCTCACTCAATTTCAAATGACACTCCATTTTCCCTCTTAGGACACACTTCAGAGCACGCCCCGAGCATACCAAGTGAGGACACCGAGTCGTTAAGAGAGAGAGACATGTCGCAACATGGTAGTGCAGCCGCCGGTGAGGAAGAGGCCCCGTACCACCCGTTGAGAGAAATCTTATACCCCGAGCACACTATCACTCTGGGATGCATTATACTCCCGTATAATGTAAGGCAATTTCGTTTTAAAAATGGGATGATCCAGATGCTCCCCCACTACCATGGTATGGATTCTGAAAATCTATATCTCCACATCAGGGAATTTGAGGATGTGTGTGAAACCCTTAATGATCAAACCTGCACACAAGAGGTAATCCGCTGTGACACCCCGACTAATTAAATACCGGGTAGCTACTCCTTTATTCATTAATTCAAAATGCCAAGTTGGTTCAGTTAATAGCATCACTGTCGAAAACATTTTAATAATTACTAACCACCTAGTATTTAAAAGTAAGTTGTCAAATTTTAATTAAAGTCTGATTAACATGCAGTAAAAGATTTAAAGCAAGAATAATATCACCAATCACCATAATGAAATAATAGAATAACCATCACATGATATAAATAAATCCGGAGGAAAAACTCCTCACAACCAATCCCACAACTGAAATAAGTAATGAAATACTGAATACTGGATTAATACATGCCAAAGTCTGAAAAACTGAAATGGAAATGTCTCTAATAGAATTTGGGCAACATGCCCTACAACTGAGGAATACTGAATATGGAATCCAAATGATAGAAGCGTCTAAAAGCAAGACCCTGTAACTTCCACAAACAGCTACAGCTCGTCACCTGTATGAGGATCCTAAGCATGGTGTCCTTGTGGCTGGGCACCTAAAATGGTTTTTACAAAAAGATAGATTCGAAAGCAAACGGGTCAGAGCCCGAATGTGGAGAGTATTTTAAAAACAGCAAGTGCTTTAAGAATAATTAAAACAATAAATGCAAGATACATGTTAGGACGTGCTCTCACATGAAATACTCACCTCTCGTCTAACTGTGCACTCCTAACGTTCCTATACCCATTCATGTGTTTTCTCATAACTATCTAATTCCAAAGAGTTTCTAACACTTCTACTCGGTTCACGTTTAATTTCCAACCTTGACAATTAAATAGAGAGTTCTACTCTAATTCACGGATTCCCAATGATTAACAAAACCATTTATTGATATCTGTCCCCTTTTATCTTTTCATATATTACAATTACTATACCCACAATTTAACATAGCGATTTATTTTTCATTTAACCGTATATTATTCACATCATAAATATACAATACAAGCACCCAAAGGCTAAACTGCGGTGCGCACATACTCTGCTATCCATCCCGGTACATCACGTACATAAGGATCACAAATTCCGAATCTCTCAGGAATTGTTGGAATAAGTACCACACACAAAAATGGAGGCGAACATAATTCAACATATCCATGGTCACGTACATACCTACGCTCCACAGTCAGCTGGCTTATTAACTCACAAATAAGTCGTTCTCTTGAACTATGTCCTCGAGGTACCAATCTAAATCCGGGCAACACAAGGATAAGAAGGCCCTATGCGAACGTAACCTCCCGTGATAGCAAGTATGGTAGGTATGTCATACATATAAAAATCATATACTAAGCATTCGCACATCTTAGATAGTTCAGTATTAATAAAGGTATACTCTATATCCTTATACCATTATTCCAAATTTGTATATTTTACATCTCCCGATAATATAAAAGTTAAACTGTCGTCACGTCTCACGTCGTAGTTTCTGATACTTAAAACCTATCTAAAATAGATTATTAAGTTCCTATTATTCCCACGTATAACATCTTTATTCCTAAGGTTCTTACTTCTGCCCCAAACCTCATTTCATCAAATTATTCAAATTTACACTATTAACCCAAATATTATCTCACTTATCGAATTTCATTAATTTAGAATAATTCCTCAAATTGAATTTTAATTAAGGTCCAAGTTTCATAATCATGCCTACTGGTCTTCCTTAAGTTTAAGGGTATTCATAAGGTCTCCAATAATATTTTCCAAGGGTTACCACCATTAAAATTTAAATAGGAAAAACTTTACTCATTCTGGGAAGGTCGATCGATCGACCTTGACCTTCGATCGATCGATGGTGGTCGATCGATCGATCGACTGATGAACATCGATCGATCGAACGCACCAGGTATGGCTACGGACTGCTTTGTTTTGCAGTTTTCAAATCATCCCAAAACATACTTTTAAGATATAAATATCTAATATAACGTTATAGTATCATCATACAACCATCCTACAACATTAATAACGTTCTAAAACCAATAATTCATTAACCAAGGGCTATATATGGATCAATCTTCATCAAGAATTCCAGATTTCTATTTCTCTCAAGAACATTAATAAACTTCTTCTAAAATTCATTTTTAAATCATCAAGAGTCATAATTCTGAGTTCATAATTCGTCCAGAGTGTTTCTACATGCAGTCCCTAACATAGTTCATAGTTTTAAACTTCCAATTCATGGGTCTATATCATCTTCCAAGATAAATTCGATAATTCCTAAACATGGAAAAGCATGGCATTGAATCAATTGTAATTAAACCACTTGCCTTAATCTTTCTCTGAATTTGATGTTGAATCTTGAAGGCTGAGTTGTTCTCCCTCTCTCTTTCTGCAGAATTCTCTTCTCTCTCTCTCTACAAGTTTCTCTAAGGATGATGACAATGGAGGTGTGGTTGGGTTTTGGCAAGTTAAGACTATTTCTTAACTTCTCCCGTAGCCCATTAAGTCCCTTAGTGTAAGTAGTGGGTTTAGTGGATAAAGAAAGAGTCAGATTTTTATCTCTTATTTTCGTGGGTTTTAATTCCCAGATTTTCGAAATTACCAAAATGCCCCTATAAGTTACCGGTATGGCCCAATAATACCCCGGAACCCAAACTTAACCCCCGGCTAGTGTTTTCTGACTATTTCGACCCTTCCGGACGCATTGGCGCACTCAAAATGACCATACGGGTGATAAAAATAAAATTCAATTTTTAATTCAAATAATTATATTCCTGACGCGACTGTCACGCGCGTCACAACAAAATTTCCCAAATTGCCGTATTTCAATCTCGCGACAATTTCAATATTACCAATATTCATATATCGCCAAGTATACACATTATAATCAAATACTAACTCACATCTCGTTAATATTTTTATCCGGATTAATTTCCAATTAATACACATTTAATTCAATTAATCCCCAAAAATAAATATCACGAAAATACGGGGTATTACATCCGCCTCAAACTCTTCCCATTCTCGCTAAAAGATAAGGCTAAAACCTGGCTGTGGTCTTTACCTCCAAGCTCGATTGCATCCTGGAATGAATTGTAATCTAAATTTCTCAAGAAATTCTTTCCTTCACATCGAACGAACTCCATCAAGGCTCAAATTCAAACTTTCCAACAATTAGAAAATGAGTCGTTCGATCGGTGCTACGAGCATTTCAATGAGTTAGTTACTTCATGCCCTCATCATGGATTTGATAAACTGCAAATCATTTCCTTCATCCATAACAGGCTGAACATTAATTCCAAGCAACTCGTTGAAACCATGGGTAGTGGTCCGTTTGTCGAACTAAACTCCCACGATGCTAAGCTTCACCTGAGGTATGTCGCCGAGACTACCAAATCCTGGGATACATCTGACCCTAATGCTCAAAATCGAAATCGTCAAGTGACCACCACTCCATCGGCGTCCGGCCTATTTCACTTAGAAAAGAATTCTATAACGGACAGTCAACTAGATATACTTGAGAAAGGACTGTGAGACCTACGTGAGGTATATGGAAGAGGACCAACGGGACCCATCCCAAACCCCGTCGAAAAGGTGTGTACGATTTGTGAGGCGGGACATTCAATTAAGGAATGCCCGACTATACCCGCCTATAAAATGATGCTTCAAGAGCAAGGATAGGATAGGTGTCAAAGGATGGGAGCTATTACCCGACGAGACGTGGTGCCTCTTACCCCCATACTCATTATAGAGATTTTCGATTGCTGGGATATTGACTTCATGGGCCCTTTCCCCCCGTCCTTTGGTTTCCTATACATCCTTGTTCCGATCGACTACGTTTCCAAATGGGTGGAAGCTATAGTTACCAAGACAAATGATAATAAAGTGGTGATTAAGTTCTTACAAGAACACATACTTTCCCACTTCGGTGCTCCGAAAGCAATAATTAGTGATAATGGCACGCACTTTTGCAATAGGCCATTCGAGAAGCTCATGAGAAAGTATGGCGTCATTCATAAGGTTGGAACGACTTATCACCCACAAACGAATGGGCAGGCCGAGCTAGAGAATCGAGAAATCAAGCACATCCTAGAGAAAATAGTCGATCCTAATCGAAAAGATTGGTCCCTTTGATTGAACGATTCACTATGGGCCTATCGTACCGCAAACAAAAATCTTCTCGGGATGTCCCCTTTCTGCTTTGTGTATGGAAAACCTTGCCATCTTCCCGTTAAATTAGAGCACAAGGTGTATTAGGCGATTAAAAGTTGAATTATGACATGGATAAAGTCGGTGAAGCTCGCAAGCTTAAATTAAATGAGTTAGAGGAGAAACGCAATGACGCGTATGAGAACACAAAAATTTCCAAAGAAAGGATGAAACTCGCACATGATCAGATTATTTGACGCAAAGAGTTTCTTCCCGGATAAAAAGTGCTTCTCTATAACTCTCGGCTTCATCCCTTTCCGGGAAAGTTGCGGTCACGATGGTCTGGCCCGTGCGTTGTACAGAATGTATTCCCGCACGGAGCAGTTGAGTTAGACGATTTGAAAGGGGGAAATACATTCAAAGTAAATGGACAACGCCTAAAGCCATTTATAGAGGCGTGTGTGGAAGAAGTTAACACCGTTTGTTTGTCGAACCCCGTTTACGGGGTCGAATGAGCTGAAAAAGAAAGGTCATCGCACCCCCGATGCGTATGGGGTGAATTCTTGTGTATAGTAAATGAGATTCGCATGAGTAGTGAAAGTCCCTAGGATTAGGATACAATAAGGTTGGAGCATTCACATGTTTCGAGAAAATGAGTCAAGTTGCTTTGACCATAGGCATCGAGAGGGTGTTGAGTCCAAATTGATAGGAAGTATTGTTAAGTGTCAAAAAATTTCGGAGAGAGCGATCGCATTTAGGTTAGGGGGAGGAATTCAAGAACCGGATCGGTTCTTTTATTTTTTATTCGGACCGATCCGTCCTGAATCGATTTATTTTATTTAACAGCCAGATCGGTCCGATGATTAAAGAACTCAAAAAATAAAATGACCGGATCGGTCCGGTCCTGGACAGCCGGATCGGTCCGATTTTCTACAGAATTTCCTCATTCCCTAGGTACACCCCCCTTCCCCCCAATCCATTCCCTTCCCTCCAAATTCGTCCAACCACTTCCTCCCCTTCACTTTCCCTACCCCTTTTCCCTCCAAATTCTTTTCCTCCATTTCCAAACCCTTCCCACACTCCTCACCTATAAATACACACCCAAATCCTCCATTTTTCTCCACACCTTCAACTGCATCACTTATCTCTTCTCTCTACCTATTTTGCCAGCATCCTTTCCTTTCATAATGGCCCAAAGAGCTGCCCTCGTCAAATACGACTCAACTGAAATTTTACCCTCCGGCCATGGAGATTTTCGTTCCCGCCAAGAGGAGCCTTGGTGCAACCGTTTCTTTGGTCCGGATCGCAAACTCCACATGGAGAGAGCAGTCCAATGGACAACGCTGCCCAATTCCATCACCGCCCTCTTCATGCCTAGGAGTTGGTGCCGTTTCTTTAATGAACCATAGAAGCAGTTTGGGCCGCCGAGGTACGCTCTATCTATGGATCCCTTGTTCGAACGGGCCAATTCGAGTCTCAAGCCTATGTCGATGGTACCGTCATTCCATTCTCTTTGGTCATTCTCACTGCCAAGTTGGGCGAATATGAAGTTCCAGATCTTCAAGACTACCCATACCCAAATAATGTCGCCCCGGTATCCAAGGACCTGATTATGGAGCGAATTGCCCCCGGTATTGCTTGGAGGGGGGAGACTGTCCTTGTTGGCTGACTTAACGAGACAGCATGCCTCACATTCCAAATTTTGTGTTCTAACATTCTGCAAACGTCCAACGATTCCGCAATGCGTCCCCGTCAAGACACATTGACATACCACCTCTTCGATCCCAAAACTTCAATTTACCTGGCTCGCACCCTATACGCTGACATTATCGTTGCAGCTTTGGATGAGAAAGGTACAACACCACTTCCATATGCATGCCTGATTACCTCCATTCACAAATACGCTGGCATTGTTACTCCGTTAGACCGTACTCACCTCCCCGGTCCCTTTGGATAAGGAACCCGCACTCGGAGCGCCAAACAGCTGGTCGTCCTTCGAGCGAGGCGTGGAAGTGATGATGAGGTCGATGATGACTCGAGTGAGGAAGAAGAATAGGCAGGTGCCGATGTGGAGATAGGAGAAGTGGGTGTTGATGAAGAGTCGTCCAACGAAGAAGACAACCCAGATTTCGAATGGGCGGGTGGCGAGCTCACTAATAGAATCTCGGCCCTCGAGATGAAATTCAGCGACTTTATGACCGACTATCGACGCAATACAAGTACGTTGTTTCATTTCCAAGCGGACTTGTACAGACGCCAAGGGGATCCAAACGAGCCATTGCCATCCTACTTTTATGACCCTTATGGCCCTGACGCGCCCAGCTCTTCCCACCCACCGTCCCAGTGAAGCTTTGTTTGTTTATGTGTCAGTTTTTAGTTGTTTGACTTGATCACATGGTTATATGCTCTTTCCTTTTATTGTACCACAGTCCTGTTATATTAAAGTCCGTATTTTCTCCATTTGTTTATTTTATTTATCGCACTTCTTATTTTGCCTTGTTTAGCTTTTCGTCCTTTTGATTGAGGACAATGCAAAAGTCTAAGTTAGGGGGTGACATGTGCGTATTTCTAAAACTTCACAAATTTTAAAAATTGCCCAAAAATTTCAAAAAAATCATAAAATTTTGAAAAACCCAAAAATATTTTTGTTCAAAATAAATAAAAATTTGAATTCCAATTTTTCAAAAATATCATTAAAAGTTGGTTTAAAGTCTCAAGTTGTAAAATTAAAAATGCACAAAGCCGGAATTGGCCAAAGATGGAAATTGAAAGAAAATTGACGACTTTACAAATAAGTGCGGAGATTGACAAACCCGATGAGATTTCGAGCCTATATTTTTTTTAGAGCATTTTAAATCAATCCGAGTTAATGATTAACTCAAAGTTCATTTCAGCGTTTTAAAAAGTCGTTGATGATCTCTATTTTATTATTTTGATCGGTTATAGGAATAGAATGTTGCCTTGAAAAGCGCACTACAAATCTCTAAATTAAATTAATCTCGAGACGCATATGGTAAATTAATAAGTAATTCGGACAATGAAGTAGGCCATCGTTTGTTGCCCAAAAACAATAGCCATAAAAAGATGTGAAAAATTATCCCTTTGATAACCCAATTGAGCCGAATAAAATTTATCCATTTCGTTTGGTAACTCGAAAAACCCAAGTAGCCCGAAATTTTGAAAATGGAATATTCATTAAAGTTCGAAAATTGCATAAGAAGCGGCAAGAAAAAGAATATAAATGCTCAACAAAAATAGCAAGAAAAGAAAAGAAGTGAAAAATAGAAAAAATATAGAAAAAGAATAAAAAATGAGAAAAAGCCTGAAAAAGCACTAAGGGGCGTCATAAGAAAAAATTTCCAATTCCGAACTTCCCAACCATTTCCATATTACCCAATACACCATATAATCCGAAAAGTCTAACCGAGTCCAAATTGCGAATTTGGTTACCGCGTGGAGAGCTAAGACACCAAAAGATAATAAAAAAGATCAAATGCATAAAAAAGAGGCGATGTTCCCGTTTCCCAATGACCGTATTCCGACGATGAGATCTATTCACCATATATTTCCGTCTTTCAATTTGTGTGTGTGACTTTGCGTCCATTATATTTACTCTTTATAAACCATGTACACCGAGAGAATAACCACATTCCGAGTGATTCGTTAGAGAGAGCATTCCATGAGATTTTAAAATCCAAACGAATTTTCGAATAAGTAACGTAATGGTCAATCGGTGGAAATTAGCGGTTAAATTTTCGGCTTCGCACACACGCACTATGATTTGAGAATCTTGAACATGACTTGGTGATGACTATTTTCAGTAAAAGTTTGAATTATACAATTTTTGCGTATTTTGTGGTTTCTTTGAGTCGAATTTTATGGGTATATTCTCTGCAAACCCTCATGAGACACAACTCGTCCTACTAGGGTAACCTAGGGGTTTAAAGACTTGTTGCATACGCTAAATGCAATCGTTTGCCCTCGAAAAAGGTATTCTATACCAATAAAATGATTTTCAAGAGTTGGGCCTTGCAAGGATTCTTTTACATTGCTCGGGACGAGCAAAGTTCTAAGTTAGGGGGATTTGATTAGGCATAAATTCTTCCAAATTTATCCCTTTAATTTGGTTACTTTTAGCACATCAAACAACGTAATCGATTTGATTTTATCTCATAATCTTGCTACTGACTTATTCTAACGAAAACCTCGAGTTTCTGGTATTTTGTACTAATTTTACAGATATTTGATGTCAAAAAAGAAATAAATAAACCGGAAGAATAGAGAAAGAAAATAAGGAAAGTCAAAAGGGAAAAGTTGTAATTTTTACTCGAAATTCAGATGAGGCATCTAAAGAAAAGTTGAAGATATCAAGTTTACAAGTACATGGGAAGAAACGGCACCTCAATCGGAGTCCTGGTGTGAAAGTTATGAGCAGTCAAAGATAGAAGAAAAAGTCAAAGGAAAATCGAACCGATCTGGATAGGACCGATCCGAAATACCAAGTTCTAATGAACCCCAGACCGAAGACGGATCAAAGTTGATGAAAAATAAACGAACCTGTCCGGATAGGACCGATCCGAAAAGAGAAAAAAAAATGATCCGGATCCAAGCTGAACCAAACTGAAAGAGGACCAGACCGGTCCGACTGTTGAAGTTTTGTTTTTTCACTCTTCCTCTAATGGAGAGTCCTGGTTAAGCTAAAACTCTTGGAGTCTTGTAGGGTATTTAAACCCGATTTATTATCATTCTAAGGCGAAAAAAAAATTCAAAAAATAATTTTTCCTTTTTAGTTAAAATTTAAGAGGTAGTTAGAGAGAAAAAGTTGCTACAAAACCCTAGTTTGAAGATCTATTGCAATTTTAATTCCAAGATTAAAGCTTGTTCAGATTTCTGTGATTACAAGTAATTTTAGTTGATGCTTTTAGTAATTTGGTAAGTTAGTTGATTACTTTCTTCTGTCTAATCTTCTTTCTACATCATTCTTCAATTCTCCCTTAGTTTAATCATGATTTCCTGCAATTCAACAATTGTTTTCATTAATTTTATCATGGTAGGCTAAACTTTTAAGGGTCGGGATGCATGAACCCAACCCGATGTGGTAGTTGCATGTGTATAAAATTAATCCTCTAAATTTACGACCGTATTGCGTAGCATCACAACCATTATAGATCTTTGAATCTCGTTTGCTTCAGGGTAATCGGGATGCTTTAGAATGCAATGCGAATGTTGCTATCGCGCGTTACCGCTTTACTCGTCCTCTGATTAAGTATGGTGCGGGATTGAACCTCATATACGTAATGCTTGGGAGTACTAAAGTCTGGGTCTAATTAATCATTTAAATTTACGATTAGTTTTATACCATCAATACACTAGGGTTGGGGGATTATATTCCCGTCCTGTTTTCTTCATCATATAGTTCGAGTTTTAAATCATTCATGGTTAGTATTTTAGGTAATTTAGAATAGTTTCATTTCTTTCATAATTTCAAAATTGCATTTAGTCGTAGCCAATGCTCAAAACAAATCATCTTTTCCTTTCTTGTTAGATTCAGAGTTAGGATTTCTTCATCTATCCAACGTCGTTACAATTCCATTGTCCTATTTCTGTCACACCCCAAACCCAAATTCCATACTAATAATTTCTTATTATAATAATAAGATCATAATCTTGAGCCTATTGGAAATATAATTCATTTATCAATATTTTTCTACATAATGTGCACAATGAACATAATATTATTCTTATTCCATACCGAAATCAATATCAGAGTCGTAATTAAGCAGACATACAATAACGTGATTAACTATGATCAACTCAATTCATGATAAATCAATATATACAATATGTGAGTGTATTAAAATCTTCAGTGTGACAAGGTTAAAATCCCCATATTTAAACCCCAGCTCTTCCAACGGTACAACTCTCAAAGTTACCGGTCATATAGTATCCTAGCTGGCAGCGTACAAACCTGAAAACGTTAAAATATAAAACGTAAGCATTAAGCTTAGTGAGGTACTTGTCCCCTGTAATGTAATAACAATTCTATATCGAATCTGTGGATATAAAATCTGAATAATCCTGCCCATTGGCAACAACAAATCCTGGATCATAAGATCCAAATAATTCTTCCCATTGGCAATAACAAATCCTGGATCATAAGATCCAAATAATTCTGCCCATTGGCAATAACAAATCCTGGATATTTGAATATCCAAACAAATCCTGAATACCAAAGTATTCAAACAAATTCTCTCTTAGAGCTATATTCAAATCCAACATATCATTTTCATATCTATATATAAAACAATCATTAGTACACTCACCTTGACAGTTTAACTGGATTTTCCCTTGCCTTTATCCGGTACTTGCTCAATCATCTCTTCTTTACTTCCTATCATTCTTACAATATTAGTGTCATCATAACAATATTAACAATTCAAAGAATAACTTGAACATAACTCAATTCAAAAGCATCATACGATTATATTCAAATCATTTGTCACAAATGAAGTTTCATCCAAATTCATGTTAATATAATTGTCATATCCAAATCATAAACCAAACATATATATATATATATTTATTCTTGGTAATTCAATCCTTATCATATTAGTGTTCCAATACAAAAGATGGTACATCGTTTCAAGTCTCCTAGAGCAAGATATGCCCATTTCTTTACCACATAGCAAATCTGCCCTATAAGCTCTTTTATCGTTCATTCAACTTCCAGGAATTTTCATAATTTTTCTACATTATAAATTTATATGATATTTCACCCAACATCAGTAAACATATTGAACAATACAAAATTAAAATTTCATAATTTTCAGAGTTCATTTGCTATGTCAAGTAAGACATCAAACATATGGTATGTATACTTTCACCCTTGGGGCAGATTTCATACCCGAACTTCAAACTCTCACCAAAGACTCAATTCTTGGTATTTTCAAATGTTTTTGGGATATGTCATACATATATGAGTTCATGTTAATCTACAATTTGAATCAATCAATTTCAGTAAGTATACAAAAAGATATGATAGTTTGAATCCACAAGGTTTCTAAACAAGGCAATTTCAAGGGTTTACACATTCAAGTTTGCTTAAACATGCATCTATCCATGAGTACACATCAAGACATGGAATTTCAGTAAAAAAATTATCATTTCTATCATTTAAATAAGCAAAACAAAAAAAATCAAACAAGATTTATGGATGGAATTACCTTAGGGGCTTTTATGTAATTTTTTATGAATTTTTCTTCAATTTCTCCTCACACTTTCTTCAAAACTCTCTTTCCTTAAGTTAAAACTCTTCCATGGCTGAAATATGATGAAGGTAAAGCTTAATTCAAGGGTTTTAAGTCGGCATAAGGCCAACCCCTCTTGGTCCAATCAAAATATAACATGTGGTGCCATATAAGACAACATATCATTTAAGGCTAAATGACTACTTTACCCCCTGTTTATAAAAAGATGATATCTTCTCACTCGAATGTCCGTTTGATGCACCGTTTATTGTGTTACAAACCTAACTCATATGTCTAAAACTATCTAGTTTATACCTCAAGTCAGTTATTATATTATACTGTTCAAAACTAGCCTTAAACATGAACATTCCTACTGAAACTTCAAAATTTCATACTTGTAACTAATTCGATATTTCATGCTTTATGAAGGTAGGATTGGACTAAACATAATGAATTAACATTATATATACTAATAACATATTATCCATATCACATAATCTAATCATGATTTAAACATAATTTATCATAATTATATTCGGGTTGTCATAATTCTCCCCTGTTAGGAAATTTCATCCCCGAAATTGACATACCTTGGTTGTCCGAATCAAACAAATACGGATAACGAATCTTCATAGTATCCTCGCTCTCCCATGTAGCCTCTTCAATAGAATGCCTTCTCCACACAACTTTCACAAGTGGGATCACTTTTGATCTCAATATTTGTTCCTTCCTATCGACGATAGTAAGTTGTTCTTCCACATAACTCAAGTCTTCCTTTAACTCAATAGGCTGTTCCACCAACACATGTGAAGGATCCGCTACATACTTTCTTAACATAGAAACATGGAAAACATCATGTATCGAGCTAAATCTGGTGGTAACGCTAACTTGTCGGCAACCATCCCAACTTTCTCAAGGATTTCATAAGGTCCAATGTAGCGTGGATTTAATTTCCCTTTCTTTCCAAACCTCATAACTCCTTTCCATGGCGATATCCGAAGAAACACATAATCCCCTTTCTGGAATTCCAAATCTTTCCGTCATTTATCCGCATAACTTTTCTGTCTGCTTTGAGCTGTTCTCATTCTATCTTGAATAATCTTCACTTTTTCAGTGGTGACTTCAATCAATTCTGGACCCTCTATCTTCCTTTCACCAACTTCACCCCAACATATCGGTGTACGACATCGTCTACCATATAATGCTTCATATGGAGCCATACCAATAGTTGACTGAAAACTATTATTATATACAAATTCTATCAAAGGCAAATATTCATCCCAATTACCTTTGAAATCAAGCACACAAGCTCTAAGCATATCTTCCAAGATCTGGATATAAACTTTAAGTTATACTATTCATCCCAATTTGTATTGTCCTTTCAGACTGCCCATCTGTCTGGGGATGAAAAGTTGTACTAAACTTTAAGTTGGTACCCATATCATACTGCAAGCTATCCCAAAATCTGGATATAAAAGTAGGGTCCCTATCTGAGATAATAGAAATAGGTGCTCCATGCAATTGAATAATTTCATTAACATACAATCTAGCATACCTATCAACTGTATATGTAGTCTTGACTACTAGAAAGTGAGAAGACTTAGTTAACCTGTCTACCACTACCCAAATCAAATCTGACCCTTTCTGAGATCGAGGAAGCCCAACCATAAAATCCATCATTACATGATCCCATTTCCACTCCGGTATTGGCAACGGTTGAAGCAAACCAGCAGGTTTCTGATGCTCCACTTTCACTTGCTGACATATAAGGCACCTAGCAACGAAATCAGTTATTTCCTTCTTCATATTATTCCACCAATAATGCCCCTTTAAATCCCTATACATTTTAGTACTACCAGGATGCATAGTATAAATGGAATTATGAGCCTCATCTAAAATTTTCTCTTTTAATCCACCCATATTAGGCACACATAATCGTTGCTTATACAATAAAGTGCCATCATTCACAATACAAAAATCTTCAGACTTACCATCTTGGACATCTTGTCGTTTTTTCTCAAGAAAAGGTTCATGACTTTGCAAATCACGAATACGAGTAGCTAATAAAGGGCTCACGCTTACATGAGCAAAGCATCTGTCCCCATCTGTTAGTTGCAATTCCACTCCCATCAATCTCAACTCCATAATATGAGAAACTCTAGCACACTGAATGCAAGATAACCTACCCGAAGCTTTTCTACTCAAAGTATCTGCAACTACATTCGCCTTCCCCGGATGGTAGTGAATTGTACAATCATAATCTTTAATTAACTCCATCCACCGCCTCTGCCTCAAATTCAACTCCTTCTGAGTAAATAAATACTTAAGACTCTGATGGTCAGTAAAAATTTCACATACTTCACCATATAAATAATGACGCCATAATTTCAAAGCAAACACAATAGCAGCAAGTTCCAAATCATGTGTAGGGTAATTACGTTCATGTGTACGCAACTGCCTAGAAGCATAAGCAATAACTTTACCATGCTGCATAAAAACACAACCCAACCCCTGATGTGAAGCATCGGTATAAATAACAAAACCATCTCCAACATGTGGAATAGTAAGAACAGGTGCAATTACCAACCTCTTCTTCAGTTCTTCAAAATTATTTTCACAATCAGAATTCCATTCAAACTTAATATCTTTCCGGGTCAATTTAGTCATTGGCAAGGCAATTGAAGAAAATCCCTTAATAAACCTTCTATAATACCCAGCTAAACCCAAAAAACTCCTCACCTCAGTCACATTATTGGGCCTCTCCCATTTTATAATAGCTTCTACCTTCTTGGGATCAACACATATACCATCTCCAGAAATAACATGGCTTAAAAATATAATTTTTGATAGCCAAAATTCACATTTGCTAAACTTAGCATACAATTTATTATCTTTCAACACATTCAAAATAGTTCTGAGATGTTTTTCATGTTCAACCATATCACGTGAATAAATCGAAATATCATCAATAAAAACTATCATAAATGAATCAACGAAAGGATGCAATACCCGGTTTATAAGATCCATAAATACAGCTGGAGCATTAGTCACCCCAAAAGGCACCACTAAAAACTCAAAATGACCATACCGAGTGCGGAAAGCAGTTTTAGAAATATCACTCTCCTTCACCCTCAACTGATGATACCCTGATAGCAAGTCTATCTTTGAAAACACTTTAGCACCTTGTAACTGATCAAACAAATCATATATACGAGCTAAAGGATATTTGTTCTTAACTGTAGCTTTATTCAGTTGCCTATAATCAATACACAAACACATAGTATCATCTTTCTTTTTCACAAATAAAACTGGTGCACCCCATGGAGATACACTAGGTTGTATAAACCCCCTATCAAGTAAATCCTGTAACTGAATCTTAAGTTCTTTCAATTCAACATGTGCCATTCTGTACGGTGCCATAGAATTAGGATATGTCCCCGGTGCTAATTCAATACTAAATTCAACTTTTTTTTCTGGAGGTAACCCAGGCAACCCACTAGGAAACACTTCAGGAAAATCCCGTACAATATAAACATCAACTAATTGTAAAGCCCCCTTCCTAGTGTCAAGAACATATGCAATAAAACCCTCACAACCCTTACTTAATAATTTCCTCGTTTGAATAGCAGAAATGATGCAACTGGGAACAATTTTCTTTTCCCCCACAAATTTAAATTCAGGCTCACCAGGCATATTAAAAACAACTTCCTTATAGAAACAATTCATAGATGCATGATATTTAGATAACCAATCCATTTCCATAATTATATCAAAATCAGAAATATCTAATGGAAGTAAATCTATAACTGTATCTCTAGACCCCACAGTCAAAACATAATCACGAAAAGCATATTCAGCTACAACCATATCCCTCATAGGCATATAAATACCCAACCCCACATCTAAACGAGTACATGGTCTACTCAGGTATACAGTAAAAGCATAGGACACAAAATATTGTGTGGAACCAGGATCAATCAAAACATAAGCACTTCTATCAATAACAGAAAGTGTACCTGTCACCACATCTGGAGTAATCTGAGCTTCTTTCATTGTAAACACTCGTCCTCCTGGCCTGGAACTACTAGCTTGTCCTCTACCCATACCTTTCACTGCACTGCCTGGAGATAATGCTCTCCTTGCTACTTCACTATACGCTGTTGGAGCCTCTGCCAACTGCGGATAATTCTTCTTAATATGCCCCACTTGGTGACAATGGTAGCATTCCAATCCCTTAAGCTTAGGACAGTCAGATTTATAATGCCCTTCCTCTTTACAAAAGAAACATGTAACACCTCCTATTGGGGCCTCACCTCTCCCTGACTTCCTGACTGAACCAAAAGATCCTCCACCCTTGGTATCTCTACCAAATCTCCCCTGACCTCTACCAGTATCTCCACCACCTCTCTACAATTTATGAGGTTCCATCTTAACACTTCCACCCTCACCTCCCTTAGATTGAGATGCATCGAATCTATTTTTCTTAAAACTCTCTCTACTCGCCACTCCTTGATTTATTTGTCTTTCTGCTATCGTGGCTTTATTTACCGAAGAAGCATAATCTTCTAACTCATAAGTGGCCACTCTATTATGAATAGGCCAAATCAGTCCGTCTTGAAACTTACTACATTTATCTTCTTCATTCTCCACATATTTAGTAGAAAATCTAGACAAAGCAGTAAATTTATCCTCATACTCCCTCACAGACATTTTCCCTTGGGTCAAATTTATAAATTCCCTCAGCTTCTCCCTCCTATAAACTTTATGGAAATACTTAACATACAAAGCTTTAATAAATTCATCCCATGCAATAACATCAGTACCTTCTATCCTAGGCACCAAATGGTTATTGGCTTCCCACCAATATTTCGCCTCTCCTTTCAACTTAAACATAGCTAGATTCACTTTTTGGTTATCTGGAACCTTCATAACTACAAAGATAGTTTCTAGATCTCTGACCCACATCTCAGCTTCTGTAGGTTCAACTGACCCTGAATATTCTCGAGGATTCAACTTCAAAAACTTCTCATGCATGGAATCTTTCATTTCCTTCCTTGCCTCTTTCTCAATCCTGGCCACAGTCTTTGATTCTAGATATCTAGACTGTTGTTCTGCCATTTGCGACATATTTCTTTCTTGTTGCTCTGCCATCCTCATCATTGCATGTGCCATTATTTGCATCTCTGTAGGTTGCTCTTGCTCTCTAGCCCTTCCAGCAACACTCTGCTCTACTTCAGTATTGTCTGTGCGAGAAGCTACTGCCTCTTCTCTATGTTGATAACCACGCTCTTATACCACTAATTGTCACACCCCAAACCCAAATTCCATACTAATCATTTCTTATTATAATAATTAGATCATAAATTTAAGCCCATTGGAAATATAATTCATTTATCAATATTTTTCTACATAATGTGCACAATGAACATAATATTATTCTTATTCCATACCGAAATCAATATCAGAGTCATAATTAAGCAGACATACAATAACGTGATTAACTATAATCAACTCAATCTATGCTAAATCAATATATACAATATGTGAGTGTATTAAAATCTTTAGTGTGACAAGGTTAAAATCCCCATATTTAAACCCCAGCTCTTCCAACGGTGCAACTCTCAAAGTTACCGGTCATATAGTATCCTAGCTGGCAGCGTACAAACCTGAAAATATTAAAATATAAACCATAAGCATTAAGCTTAGTGAGGTTCTTTTCCCTTACAATGGAATAACAATTCTATATCGAATCTGTGGATATAAAATCTGAACAATCCTGCCCATTGGCAACAATAAATCCTGGATCATAAGATCCAAATAATTCTTCCCATTGGCAATAACAAATCCTAAACGTCCGTGCACTCGTACATCCTCAAATGCCTCTGGAAGTATTTCTCCCATTGGCTAGAAACCACCACATCTGAACTCCCCTGGAACTCGGGAGGGTGTGACATTTGAAAGGCATCTCTAACTCGCTCCCAAGCAGAAGGGAATGCACGCATCTGAGCTGGTGCCACAACTCGTGTCTGGGGTGGTGTCTACTGCGCAACTGTAGTCAATGCTGCATTAACAGTTTGTGCAACTATAGCGACAACCTCTGTTGCATTCATGGTACCCTGGGTCGGAGCTAGCTGAGGCTTTGGCTGAGGCTTTGGTTGTGCCTCTGGGTTGCTCGTGGTGCACGTCGAGGAGGCATTTGAAATGAGAAAGAATTTTCCATCAGTTTAAAATTCAACATGTCTTAAAATAGCTAAAGACGTAAATGTGTAATAAAGAATACAAAAGTCCTAATAATAGAGTTCTCGTATACTTTGGTTACTTTAGATATCACTATCTATCAATTACTGATTTAGTTCTCATACACTTGAATAATTTAGATATCACAATCTATCTTATCTACAAACATACTCGTAGAAGAATAAATCACACGTACATATATACATCACTATTATCATATATATACGTATACAATACCCCTAGGTGGAGACCAGCGGTGTGGTCATACTATGCTATCAAGTCCAAGTACGTCGCGTACTATATAAGGACACTGGCTCAGATAGTCTCCCTCGAACCATAAATTAAATCACACAATATTGCAGGAGAACATAACTCTAAGCCTTTGGAATAAGCTCATACCTAACGCACCTAAATGATCGGTCACACCCTCATTCACACAAGTGGTACTCAACCCCTAAGGTCTATGTCCTGAGGTACAAGTCAATATCCCCCCAAATGGGCTCATCAGAATAAGACTGTCCACAATGCAAAACCTCCCGTGATAGTAAGTACCCTAGGTATGATTACACATACAAATCAAACAATAGGTATACACACCACCCATATATATATGTATGTAATGTAATCATACATATACACATAACCTATATCATATGCCCAGGACGTAGAATAGTATCTCTCGAATATTCTACGTAACGTAATACTTCTCATAGTAAATTCTCAAGTGTTTCTCAATCTCAAATGGTTGCCAAGTGTCCATTAAGTAAATTCAGTAGGCAATCCCACTCAAGGCCTACTGGTCTTGGTCCCACATTCCCATAATTTCCCATAATACGAAATCAATATTCAAATAATCTTTAATTACTCGTTAAGCTAAATCAATTATTAGTCTTAAACCCCCCTCGTGCGACCAACCTCAAACCCAAATTAGCATTCTGGTAATTAGAATATCCCTTAATAGAATCTTACTATTAATTCAAGGGTCAACCCAAACGTTTTCCGTGAGTTCTATGTAAAAAGGGGAAAAGTTATGCAATTCTGGGAAACCGAATCGATTCCGCCTTGGTCCGAATCGATTCACTTTCCGAATCAATTAGGCCAAGCAGCCGAAACGATTCGCCTGTAACATATCTCGTCATCTTCACTAACAAGAGCTATGGGATTCCCCATTTTACCTTAAAACCTTCATGATTCATTCCTAATCTCCAAACCAAGCATACTAAAAATTACACTAACATATATACATGATTTCTAACGTATTGGAATCATTAAATCCTCAAAGAACATCTTTAAATTTAATTAATTCAATATTAATTCTCTAAAAATACAAGTTTATCATTTTTGTCCAAGAACTTGCATATAACTCCAAATTTCTTCATAATTTCGTGAAACTACATCATCAATTCTTCATTCAAGCATAAGGGATTAAGTTTATCAGAATTTCCTACCCAATAACTGATTTATATCTTCCAAATTTAGCCAAAATTCATGAAATCATATCTTCCAAATTTAGCCAAAATTGATCATCCTACTCTAACATGGATGGGTATCAAATCATAATTAA
This sequence comes from Sambucus nigra, assembly GCA_949130495.1. NCBI lineage: Eukaryota > Viridiplantae > Streptophyta > Magnoliopsida > Dipsacales > Adoxaceae > Sambucus > Sambucus nigra. The sequence continues at coordinate 394,383,019 of OX422209.1, read as the reverse complement.
CAAGACAAACACTTGCCTTAATGTGAAAGTCTGATTTATGCAGAATAGGTGATAGGATTGGTGTTCTCCTCCCCCCCGATCTACAATCCGGTGGTGGTAGTGGTGGTGGTGTAAAAAGATGCTTCTTGGCCTTGGAACCCTAGGAATGGCTCTCCTTCTTCCTCCTGTGACTCTCCATTGGTTTGGCAATTTATAACCCTCATCTCCTTTATGTTTCATCAGATATAATCCTCTAATTTTCGTGGGTTTATTTTCTCCAAATTTTCAAAAGACCAAAATACCCCACTGGGATGTCTGTTTGGCCTAAAAGTGCCCCGGGACCAAAACAAACCCCCCTGGGTAGACTTTTCTGACTATCTCGACCTTTTCAAACACACTGGCGCTCTTAAAATGACCATATGGAATATCTCGACCTTTTCAAACACACTGGCGCTCTCAAAATGACCATATGGAATATCAAGAGTGAAATTATTATTTATTTCCCAAATTAAGTCCCGACACGACTGACACGCGCATCCCGACTAAATTTACCGTAACCGCCGTATTTCTCGCTCACGACAATCATAATATTTTCTTATCATTATTATTACTCATTCACTAAGTAATAATCATAATAAATAAATATTAAACCTTATCTCGCTAATTAATATTTATTCTATCGGATTAATTTTCCAAAAATAATATAATTTATCCCAATTAAATCCCAATATAAAAATCAATAAAATTACGGCGTGTTACAGTTGCCCCTTGCCTCGCTTAGGGAAATCTATGTTCCCATGGCCGCTCTCTACACATGAAACATCTACCTGGAAATCCTCCCTGCCACTGATCCTCTCCTTGCTGGTCTTGTCCGCCATTCCCTTGGCCGTGGCTGCCCTAAGGGATGAAATGATGTTGTTGCTGCTGAGGGACCTGCTGACCCTGCCTGAACCCAACCCTCTTGGATCGATAACCCTCGAACCTAAACCTCTTGACCTGGTTTCCTTGGTGGAGATCCCACTCCTGCGATTATTGTGCCCCACGAGCACCGTTCCCATCCATCTTTTCAGTCTGACTGGACCCACTCACTCTGTTGTTATGCTTAATATGGAATCGCTGATTCTGAAAATGGTCATCACATATTTCTCCTCTGCGGTGGTCACAGACTCCCACTACTACAAAACGGCGCCCACTAGCTTGATTGTCGTCAAGAACTGTTTCTGAGTGTCGCTGCACTCCATCATACACAAGTGGCACTGCATGTCTTTCTTCCACTGACTGGCCACTCTTACATCTGAATCACCCTGAAATGCTAGTGGGTGACCCTTCTAAAATGGTTATCTTTACCTCTGCCAATCGGACGGTCCCGAGTGGGCCTGATCGTCGGGTGCCACTAACGACTGTGGCTGATTCTGTAGAAAATGTCGTGTCATTGAGGCCATCGTCGCATTAACTACACGTGCCACGATTTTGGCCACCTGTGCGATCGTTATCATTCTCGATGGTGGCTATGGATGAGGAACCTCTTGCTCCTGCTGAGCCTCTCTCACCTCATCCCTCGCTGCTAGTCTAGCCTAACGTCCTCTCTTAGGCGGCATCTGAAATTTTTTAAAAAACGAGTTGTATGAGTTCACAGTTCATACATCTATAATAGCATAAGAACGTAAATACGCGTACGTAAAAGAATACAATAATCCATCATAAGGCTCTACATCAAAGAACGTTAAGATGAAACGTAGAAAAGCCGCACAAATCCTATGAACACTAGAACCTGATGCTCTGATACCATCTGTGACACCCCACCTAATTAAATACCGGGTGATCATTCCTTCATCCAATTAAAATAGGAATCTCATCAGTTCAATCTTAGCATCACTGTCAAAAACTTTTTGAAATTTAACTAATCACCTAGTATTCAAAAGACTGATGCCAAATTTTATCTTTTTATTAAACAACAACACAAGCAAAATATCACCGTAACCAAGTCATGCAGTAAAATAATTTGAACTAAACACTAGATAAAAATTTGAAATACAATGTCTTCTACATATATTTCTTCATAGGGAGAAGTGACCACCTTTTACAGATACAAACATCAATATCTTCTACATATATTTCTTCATAGGGAGAACTCAACAAAGGTATGGCATACAAAATATTAGAACTTCTAAATTAAAATAGAACAATATCGCTACCTTATTTCCAACAGTTATCAGGTAAGAGAAAATATATTGAGGACAATGTAGACGAAATTTGATTTGATAAGTCAGTTATATTACCACGTAATAAATCATTTTGCATCTCTTTAATGTAATTCAAGTATTTATAATTATTTTTTGCTATATTTCAGGAAGGAAGGAACTCACATCAAGTCGTAACATGAAGATATACAAACACATGCAAGCGATATATTTAGTTTTGAAAATAAGGAGGATTTATAATTACATTTTCAATATCTAACGATTGTATTTTGGTCCGTATAATTAACATATACGAATGTACTTCTATAAAGAACAATGTCATTCATGAAATTTAATATATTAATTTAATATTAAGTTTCATTTATTTAAAATAATATTACCATAATCGAGATTAAGTTAATCAACATAGTTTTTTTATAAACGCTATTAAAGTGATCAAATCTTAATATATATAAAACTGTAGCTTTTCTTACTATTATGACACATGGGAATAATAAAGATAACAATTATCACTTTTGATTTCTTTATTTCTTTCGCTTTTGGCTCTTTAATACACGTCTATTCAGTTTCCATCCTTTTTGTTTCCCCAATGTCCTTTCATCCCTATAAATGTGCACAAACCATATTTCCGTCCCTTTCTATCTATCTCTAATAAAAATAAATGCTTCAGAAATCAATCAAACTCATCCCAGACCTTCCACTGGTTCGCCCCATTGTCCAAAATATTGACTTTTCTTTTCTTTATTTTTTTTAAATGTAACTACACAACATATTTACAAAAGTTGATGTAAAAGCTCAAACACACCAGTGCAACCTTAACTAGGAGTGAAAACTCTCACCAAATAAACCACATGACATATTTGCAATTATAAACAAAATCATACTACAGACACTCAAATATTAGACGTCATGAGGAGGACGAGGGCTCTCGAGTCCAATCCCATATGCCTTTCTATAAGCATTCGATGTAGACTTCTTGCAAAACTGAAGGTTTCTCTCCCGGCAAAAGGAGACACGGGGGTGTAGATCCCGCTAGAGATAGAGGTGGCGAAGCATTCTGATTCTGAGGATGTTTAAGTATCATTATATTCCGTGTAACCTTGGTCTCGCTCTCGTCAGCTGAAGAACTCACCTCAGATTCGTTAACGAAGCATGATATTAAAAAAAATTGGTTCGGTGATAATGTCATCCCCAAATATTTTATACTCCATGTAACCTTAGTCCGCAACAATGTCGTCCCCAAAATTTTTGCCTTTCTTTATTATACTATTGTGACACCCTGCCTAATTAAATACCGAGTGATCAGGCCTTCATTAAATTAAAACATGATTCCCATTTGGTTCATTCTTAGCATCACTATCGAAAACCTTTTAAAACATTTACTAACCACCTAGTATTCAAAAAAGTCGGTGCCAAATTTTATCTTTTTATTAAACAAAACAATATGCGGAAACAAATACAATAACTAACTATCCAAGTAATAAATGAATAAGCTGAACAATCACCTGATAAGCAACGGATATAAAATAATACCAAATAAACCATCGGTTCCCGAATCCAAATAAAAGTCCAATATAGATAAAATCTGATTACATAGTCTGACTGAGATAAAGAAATAACTGAGGGCCAACACGCCCGAATGAAATACTGAACTGCATCCTACACTAGGAATAAAGTAACTGAAGCGTCTAATTCCAAATCCTGCAAGCATCCACAAGTGCTACAGCTATACATCCCCGGAACAGATCATCCTGCTTGGCGTCCCTGTGGCTGGACACCTAAAAGGTTTTTGAAAAAGGTTTTTGCAAGTACGGGTCAGAGCCCAAGTAAAAATCATTTGAAAATATTTAGCAAGCATTTAAATATCAATTTAAATGAACAGTTATTAGATACACATGTTATGATGCAGACACTCCCTTGAGTTTCCCCACCTCTCATCTATAGTGCACACCTAACCTCCCACCTAGTCAAGCTACACAATATAACTAGGTCTCAAGTATCTAATAAGCCTAAAATCAGTCTAGCTCACCTGTACCGCCCATACATTACGTAATCGAATACCCTGAACTACCATTTAATTATAGTTAAGATTCTCCTTAACTTACTCGTACCGCCCATACAATAAGCTACCGAATACCCTTAATAACTAACATTTCTCCTCTGTTACTATTAAACCCACGTTACCATTTCACATATTTTATGGTTCAAGCCTTACCATTTAAGTTTCTCTACTTAAACTTTATTTTAGATATTCACCATCCATCTTCTTACTATTTATACCTTAGTAGATTCATCATTAATTAGATTTACACTATCTAATCTCCCTACTATTTACTCTTTAGTAGATTAATCGTTCTTTAGATGCATACTATATCGTCTCATTACTATCCCACATAAGTAGATAGATCTTTGTTTAGATACACATTATCTAGCCTCACCACTGTCACACATAAGTAGGAGAAAATATCCAAGTATATATATATATATAAAATATCATCCACCGGTCTGGCCACCGTGATGCACATTCGCGTACTCTGCTATCAGTCCAAGTACCTCTCATACTATATCAAGGACAAATGGTTCGACATATCTCCTCGAACCCAAAATAAAAATCCCACATATTGGAGGCGAACATAGTTCCCAGTCAAATGGGTCACGCACATACCTACGCTCCCATTCAACCGTCGAAACTATCATACTCTCAGATAGTACGTATCCAAGGTTCTATGTTCTGGGTACAAGTCTAAAATCCCCCCAATGGGCTCATCAGGATAAGATCGTCTATGACGAGAAACCTCCCCCCGATAGCAAGCAGCGTAGGTATGTCATACACATAATAATACATACTAGGCATACACAAAGCCTATCCATATGGATATTCAATATAGGTACACACACGACCTATAATAATAAAACTCTATAGGTATACACTCAACCTATAAAAATCAATCCATATATGTATACACTCAACCTATGATTATCACTCGTACGTAGTATTTTTCTCTCGAATGCTCACTGTATAATTTTATTTGATATATACTCTCTATCGTATATTCCCGAGTATTATTCTCTACCCGAAGGGACTATTGTTACCCCCTAAGTTAATTCAGTAGCTAATCCACACTTGTCCTACTAGTCTACCACATAATTTCCCTTATCCTCTCCACGATCCATTCTCATTCTCTCGAATTATTACGTTAACAATTAAGCCCAACTAGCCTTAGCCTTAACTCTCGTATACATGACTAAGTCTCAAACCTATTAAGGCCTAATGTCATATAATATATCCCTAATTATATTCTAAAGATGCCTTAAAAATGCCCCGATAGTTATCCACAAGTTCTGGGCTTAAAAAGGGAAATTGTCAAAATCTGGTAAACCGAATCTAGTCATAAATTTTCTAGCAGATTAAACCCCCTGTGGTAAAATATCGATTACTCCCTCTACAAAAATCCGATTGACCTGATTCAAACCTCATTAGAAATCTAAGACATAGAGCTTTCCAAACATATACGGATCTCACTCTAATTCTAAGGACAATTGAAATGGCATACGTTTAAAGTTACGTAAAAAATTCTGGCCGATTACTATGCTGGCAAATCAAACACCCTATAGTAAAACATCGATTACTCCATCTAAAAAACTCCGAATGATCTGATTCAAATCTCATTATAAATCTAAGACATGGATCTTTCTATGAATGTATGGATATCACTCTAACTCTAAGTACAATTGAAATGGCATACATTTAAAGTTACGTTAAAAATTCTGACAGATTGACATCTTGTGTTCATCAATTAAATCCTAAGTCATTCAAGATTCATGTTCTTCAACCAAGAACCCATCAAGATTTAATATTAATAATATATTCAAATATCATTTTATTCTCACATAGGGATAATTTCTGATGAAATGTTTATACAAATAACTTCAAAGATTCGATCCCAGAATCAAATTCTCCTTTAATAAACATAAAACCCTAGTTTTCTCATGTTCATCATCTTTATTAATCAAGAACTCAGATTTCTCTCTTATTAACCAACCCAAACCCAATTATTTCATATTATCATCATTAAGTAACAACTCTACATATATTTCTACTTTAGTTTATGAATTAAACCCTCCCAAATTCATATAAAACTTCAAAAATCATGAAATCAAACCCTAATCTACAGGGGTATTATAACATGCTTAATATAAATTGCCATTTAAATACTTGCCTCTCAATAGAAGGTCTGAAATTCATTCATAAGATGGTGTGGTGGTTCTCCCCTCGCTCCGATCTTGATTCTGTTGCATTCGGGGCGAAAAACTGTGTAGGAACCTTTGGATTTCTTCTCCTCTTCTTCTCCTCTTGCCTCTCTTCTATTATGATCGCGCTAACCCCAGTTCCTCTCTCAAATATCAGATATAAGACTTAGCATTTTTGGAGTTCTCTAAACAATAAACTCCCGAATGACCGAAAAACCCTTAAACAGTGTTGGATTGGCCTAAAATCGTCCTGGGGCCCAAACTATACTCCCGGATACACTTTTTTGACTATTTCGCCCCTTTCGGAATCAACCGTGATCTCAAAATCACTATCCAAGTTACTTTTAAAATCATCTTATTTTCACCTCAAATTACGACACGGGTGAAATTAACTTAAACTGAATTAATTAAATCTAAATCATCCGAATTGAATAATTTTTCCAAATAAAATAAATTCCTAAATCACCAATATAATTAATTTCCATATTCTCCAAAATACGGGGTGTTACAACTATATGTGTGGTTTTGATTTTTGGTGTTCATTAAAGGTGGATCGACAGGGGATGATATGTTTGCTTTCACGTTTGTCGCTATTATGTTGTTTCCTATAAGTGAACTTCGACCACACTACTAAACTCCTCATTTGATTTCTACACAATCTTCGCACCGACGACACTGATAAGAATGAAAATGGAAATTTATTGTCAAAGATTTATCACAACACATTTAATGATAATTTATTATCGAAGATTATGATATTCAAGTGTTAAATACTCTTTTTCATTGTCTATTTTTGAAAACGTCGTAAGACTGTGTGATAATTGATTAAATTCACAACTTTCTACGTTGGCATACTTATTTAATTAGAGTCTATTAATTCAGCCCCAAAACATTCAACTGCGTGTGTGCATGTGTCAAACCATAAAATAAATAAAGCATGCGACACAAACTTAAGGAAAAATCCCCGCAGGGCAAAACCTTTTTATTTCTAGAACTTTGAGAAGTTTACAAGACCATTGACTTACATACCATCTTGCATCGCCCACAAGAGTAACGCACGGTGTCTTCGTCAAACCTTCAAAGCAACGGCTAGAAATCTGCAGTAGATCCACACGCAGCGAACCCACATGAACCGCAGTCCAAAATCAGCAAGAGAACACCCGCAAGCACTCCCTAAAGACCGCAGTCTTAAATCTTCATAGAGTCTCCCTCCACAATAGCACGCAGCTGTCGGTTGTAGAGCTCTCTCCACAAAGAATAAACAAGGGCAAAAGTTGTGTTCTTGAACACCAAAACAATTCACTAAAGCATATGGGAGTTTTGTGAATTGAAAACAAAAAGGGATTAAACCCCAAAAGAAGAAGCCTAAGGATTACTGCTTTGGCAGTGTTTCTGTTCGTCAAAACGTATGGACTTCTTAATGAAAACGTTACCAAATAATGAGTATTTATAGGAAAATGCGCCGCCTAAAAAATAGAGCTCGTTCGAACGAGATGCTGATCTCGCGCGAACGACCTGGGCGTCAAAATCGAGGACGCTTCAAAACTTGAAAAAAATACTCATTCTTAATATTTGACGAAAAAGTCCGCTCAAACACTTAGAAAATATTTTGTAAAAATATCCCAAAAGCTCTAAGTGAAAGATTAAAGTATTTAAAACATAACCTTACCAAAGTAAACTTCGCGGAGTCTTGAATGATGAAGAACTTGAATAATTCGGATCCGTCTTTGATGTAGATGTCTCTTGAATGTTCTTCGACGGTGTAGCGGTATATGACATAATAAATTGATAACGGACCTATGAAAATATGTCCTTACAATTTTGTGTATGTAAGATATATGATATAATTTCTCGAGAATATTTTGTTAATTTTATAGATAGAAGTTTTCTTCCAACACTTCTCTAATTAATTTCTACACATTTATGAATTTCTACACATTTTCGAATTTCTATTTTTTTATATAACAATAAATATGTTTCATTTATTACTCATGTCTCTCATTTTTTAGTATTGGTTTTGGATTTTTGGGTCTTTGGTTTAGATGTTTGGTTTCATTCATTATATATATCCACTAAATTGATTCTTTCCTTTTTTTTTTGGGGGGGGGGGGGGGGGGGGGGTAAATTTGTTATATGGGTTATTTTTTATTCAACTTTGAGGGATTATTTGTTTATATTTTTATTGCATTTATAGTTTGTGTTTAATTTGGTTTCTCATAAATTCATTTATTTTGAGTTCCAGTGATATATTTTCTTCATTTTTTTTATGATTAGTTTATTTGTCCTCCATTTAACTTAATGGCCACATATTGTTTTTTTATATTTGTTAATGGTCTTTACAAATATATTTCTCTCATTGTCAAACATTTAGTCACTATCTTTTGCTTTTGCGTTAGGTTTGACAAGATCAAATGGAAGCAGAGTTCATATAACTTCTATTAACATCAAATTTGTAAATAAATATCCATTTTAATAGTAAATTGCTAATATTCTCCATCAGTATTAATTTTTGGATATAATTGAATATGTACGTTTACAACCTTTTTATTATGTTATACAAAATTATCCAATAGTGTATGATCTTTTTGGCTCAAGTAAAATTACAAATGTGAGAACCTATTTTTATGCATTTAACAATCGTTAGAAATTACAAGTGGAATTGAAGTAGTTATAATTTTTTTAAGGAGTGCTAATATTTTTGTGATCAGAATACTGTAATTAACATGTATAGTTTTAGCACCATTATTTTGCTTAACATATGTTTAGGGATTTAAACATGTTATGAATTGAAGTGTGTTTGTAATATATGGGACTATTGAAGGCATAAATACTATGTAAATGGTTCTATATTGGAGTTCTTCTTCTTTCTTTCTCTCTTCTTCTTCTCTCTTCCTTTATCGGATGGGCCAAAACCACTGCCCTTGGAAGAATCTGCTGCAGAGATCTTCAAAGATGGAATCCTATCAGAAAGGACCGTATGGTCGTCTTCATCATCAGGAAGATTTAACTTCCTCCTCTTAACCAAAGGAGCCATGTCTTCTTCTTCTTCTTCTTCTTCTTCTTCTTCTTCTTCTTCTTCTTCTTCTTCTTCTTCTTCTTCCATCTTCTTCGCTCTCTTCCTATTATTTAGAACTTTCCTCTTCAATAACAACTGGATCAGAAGGACCTACTTTTGGAGCTTTTAAAGATGGGACCTTATCAATCGGTCGAGTAATAAAGTTGGTGCCTGTATTCTTATATTCTAAGATAAAGGTCGCTGACGTTGGATGTCATCGCATGATAATCTCTCTAATGCTTCAGGCCTTCACGAGCTCGTCATGATTAATCTCACCAATATCAGGTTCCTGATTCTTGGCACGAGCTCCAACAACAAAGAAGAGGACTATTAGCCATAAGAATAGGAAGAATTCATAAGAAGTTATCAGAAAGGAAAAAAAATAAGAAGCGACCTATTTCGGCCTCTCCACATTCAAAAATCATAGGGCCACGTGGTCTTTCCCCCTCCAATGATGGAGGGCGCTGCCAGTTCCTAGCAATGAACCCATTTTCCAGTATTCTTTATGGGAATTCGGAAGATTTACCACCAGAATTCGCTCGGATTCTCTGGTTTCCAAATATAATAGATCTTATTTGGTCCTCGAGAACACATAGCAGTAACATATCTCAGCAAGACCTAATTTTGTTCAATAGAGTGTATTTATTCTATGAACTCCATTTATTATCTTCCATACTTTGGGGGCACATTAGGCAGGAACAATGGCAAATAACTTAAAAAATCTAAGAAACAACTCATTTGGGGGGAATGTCAAACCCCCTTGAGTTACCAGAAGGGTATGAATCCAGTGCCCTATATCAACGTCAGGAACGTTTCGAAGAAGGGGGACACAGTCGATAATCACCCAATCAAGAATGTTATACTGACGCCTAAACTATTCTATAAACTTATTATTTAGCATCGCCATAATTTCACAATCAAGAAGAAACCCTAGCTACAGTAACAATCTAATGCAAATAAAAAGAACTAAAAGGGCAAAGACCAAAACTTACAGGTAGTAACAAAACTTTGGGAAAGCACAAAAGAAGAAGGACTTCGATTTTTGAAGTAGAAGAGAAGCTTAGGAGCGAAGTATGCTCAAGAACGACCAGAGACAGTGAACGAACAGTTGAGTATACACCAACTGATCACCAGGACCTCTAATGACGAGTTTCATCTTCCCAGAAAGATTTTGGTGCTTCAATTTCTTTTTAGACAAACATACCCCTTGTGCAAGTCTTACAATTACAAACGTGTCATGGCGGTCTTTCACTATATTTAGGCCTTGGGCCTTCGACCCAGTTGAAATCTATTGACCCATAATTATTAGCCCAAAGATTTCAGGGACAATTGTGGTAGCCCATTTTTTACAAGTCCATGAGAGTAGCCGACTGTTGATACCAAAATTAATATGCTGATGTGGACGAATAATACGAAGACATGTGTCAATCTACGTGGCACAATAGCAGCGAGGAAGATCATTTCCCGACCAACCATGCTTCTTTCCGAGCAACGAGAATACACCGAGGAACTCTATCACACCGAGGAACTCTATCGCACCAAGGAACTCTAATGCACCGAGGTACTCTAGTGTTCCGAGGAACTCCTGATCAGCGAACAGCTATGGCGGTCCGAGCTGCATCTCGGTCGTATCATTAATTGCCAGATAATCAACAGTTCAGATATTCATTGAATGCTTATATTCTTGGCACGCACTCTGCATTAACTGTATTACCTTTTCATATGTATATCATTTAATGTATCGAACCTTTCATGTACAGCCTCAAGGCTATAAATACCTTGTATCATCCTCATTCAAGGAGGAGGGGAATTTCTTGAGAGAACTTGTAATCAAGAATTCCACAAACACTCAGCAATAACATAACAGTGGACGTAGGCTTTATTCCTAGCCGAACCACTTTAAAAATCTCTGTCTTATTTATTTATCTGTGATTGAATAATTAGAGCGATCTAGTTTTTTACATCAACAGACCAAGATGATTAAAGTATTTGCCCGGCTCAAACCGTGACTTAATTTCTACACGGGCAGTTTAGTTGAAGCATGACACTCGCAGATTTGGTCAGATCAGGTACTAAGAATCTTGGATGAGATATTCAAGCACCTCATGGCCAATCCACATCTTATTATGGAGTTCCTTAAGTAACTCGATCTCTGTAACAACACATATATAAATTGTACACCCTGACCCGGGGTAAAGTAATGAAAACTTGAGACTTTGAGAGATACTTAATAAGAACAAGTAACTTCTCCGTGGACGTAGGCAAGTTGTCGAACCACGTATATCGTTGTTGTGTGTGTGATTGCATTTATTTTTTATCATTTGTGATTGTTACGTAGCATATTTTATTGTAAATTTTTCTGCACTCACAAAAACGTAAGATCTTATCTATTTTTTTTATTAAAAAATTATTTTATAAAATGTAAAATTTATTTTCTTAAGAAATTGTTTTCTTAGAAAAGTGTCTTTTTTGGTACTATTATAAAATTAATTTTTTTACTATTTAAAAAAAATATGGTCCGCGTAAGCGGTATGTATAGGCGGTCCGACCACCAATGCATACCGCTGACGCGGACCATTTTTTCTAATATTTTGGCCGCGCCAGCTGTATGTATAGGTGGTCGAACTACCTATACATACCGTTGATGCGGACCATTTTTTTAAATAGTAAAAAGATTATTTTTAAAATAGTAAAAGAAATAGCTTTTAACTAAAAAAATAAATAACGAAACACTTTTTTTAAATAAATAAAAAAAAACAGTTTTTAACTAAAAATTGATAAGATTTTACGTTTTGTAAATATTTTTTTTAATAAAAAATAGTTTTTTTTAATTGAAAATATAAATTTTTATTTTTTATGAAATGTATTTGTTTTAAGGGAGCTTTACAAATAAGTCATGTTAACATGAGACATTTTCTAATAGGTCCGTCCTATCGTAATATTTTTTTTTCCAATAAGCTCTATTTGTACATATAGTGAATATTCACTATATGTTTACAAATAGAACTTATTGAAATAATTTATTTTTTTATAGGACCTGATGGAGGAAAAAAAATGTTAGGACATATTAAACTATATATTTAATAAACGAGATTAATTAATGTTTTTTTTTTAATTAAAGATATAAAAATTGAACATTTACATTTTATAAATGGAAGGTCACAATTGTATTTACTATAAAAGGGGAGGAGGACGGGAGACGGGGGTTGGGAATAGCTGTTCAAATTTAAATTGCCGTCTAGAATTGTGCATAGCAAAAATATCGGAGGATGATTACGCAGATCTGTTTCGTTATTGTCCTTTCCTGGCCGTCACAGCGACGATCCTAGCCCTTTTGGCCCCCGAATCCATTGCGGACTCCCCTCATACCCAATGTTTCGATGGTTGCCATAGCTGAAAGAGAGAGAGGAAGGTCGTCGGAACCTGCCGCGAATCCGCCTACCAGACGACCACTACCATGGATCATCATTTCTTTGATCATACTTAACTGGGTTGTTTTTCTATATTCACTTTATAAGAATAATTGCCCCAGTCACACCGAACGTCATAAGTGTCTTCTACACGGGACTCTTGGGCGCTTATCTTTTCAACCCTTTCAAGAAAACACGCAATTTGGACCGGCAGTTCCTACGTAATCTCTTCTCTCTTACGCTTGCATGTAAACTCACTGGTTCTTTGTTGTTAGCTCTTAAGTCTTGAATTTGATCCATTCAAGAATCAAGAGGTGTTTTTTAATTATTATTATTTTTTAAAATTCGATAATTAACAGTTTAGTTTTATTTATTTTTAGTTAAGATGTACAAGAGTCTCCGTATTTAAATTAGACTAAATACAAGGGTTTTATTCAAACAAAAACAAATGTAGTTTTCATATTCAGATTTAGGACGAAGAGATTAAGATGACAAATGCACCCTCAATTTCTCATAATGTAATGTCTCTATATTTTTTAACATTCTATCCCCTAAAAATTTTGGGGCATTTACATTTAGATCCTATTAGACTTTCTTATATATATTCTAGTCCCATCATGTTTTTCCCTTACATATAAGTCCTATTCCTAATTTTTTGGAACTTTTTTTCCAATTTTACCCTTTTAAAACCAACAATCCGTAACTTCCTTGAGGAAGTTACATAAGTGGTTGAACTTTTTTTTTTAATCTTCAAATGATCATAACTTTTGATTCACAAATCCGTTTTTCACAAAATTACTATTTTTGAAATCTGCTCGACGAGATCTATCAAACAAGATCCATGAAGGCTATAAAATTCCAAAGAAAAAAATTTACACAAACAGTAAACTTTACTGTATGCACTAGAATATGAAATAGTTTTATATATGTGACATTTTCACAAACAGACAGTAACATTTACTGTGCTAATACTACACACTATATATATATATATATATATATATATACGGTGGATCCAAACCTTTTTTTTCAAAATTACCTTATATTTGAAGAGTCGCGCTAGCAGTATCCAATCCTTACCACCATTATTGGAGCTTCAACGACCTTCGTCAGAGCTCCGATTTGAGGGGGGTAAGGGTGGCATGTGGTGCCGCTGGCGCGGACCTTTGACAATAAGAGACTTTTGAATAAATGGGCTTTGGATCCACCGAAGTATCATGGGGGGCCGCTGGCGCGGACCTTTGAAGATAAGATTGGATAAATGGGATCGGGATCATCTAGAGCGTCAATTTGGGGGGAATAGGGGTGGCACAGAACTTTAAAAATATGAGCATATTGGATATGTATATATGTATATATATATATGTATATATGTATATGTATATATGTATATATGTATATGTATATATGTAGAGGTGTATACGTATATACCTCTACATATATACATATACATATACGTATACACCTCTACATATATACATATACATATATACATATACACCTCTACATATATACATATACATATATACATATATACATATACATATATATATACATATATACATATATATAGTTTGTAAAAATGTCATAGATATTAAACTTTATTGTATACACCAGAAAATGAAATAGTTTTATATTTGTGACATTTTCACAAACAATAACATTTACTGTGATAATATATTTATGAAATAGTTTTATATATATAACATTTTCACAAACAGTAACATTTACTGAGTTAATATTACACAATATATATATAACATTTTCACAAACGGTAACATTTACTGAGTTTATATATATATATACACACACGGTAGATCCAAACCTCTTTTTTTTAAATTACCATATTTTTAAAGGTTTACTCTAGCGACATTCAATCCCCACCACTACCCACTCCAATTGTCGAAGCTTAAACTACTTTCATCAGAGCTATGATTTAGGTGGGTAGTAGTGGCATAGGGTGCCGTTGGTGCGGACCTCTGAAATTAAGAGAATATTAGATAAATGGAGTTTGGATCCACTGGCGCTCCGATTTGGGGTGAGTAGGGGTGACATTGGGTTATGTTTATATCTATAATATTTTTACAAACGTTAACATTTACTGTGTTATAACACAGTATATATATATATATATTTTTACATGAATCACGCTGTCAACTTTAGTTATACACTAACAAAACTAGTCAATTAGTCTTGCTTCATGTCCATCTAACAAAACTAGTCAATTAGTCTTGCTTCATGTCCATAGCGTGATTCATGTAAACTGATTACTAGCTGGAGTTTGTTTCTTAACTCAGTTGAGCTGATCGGAAATTAATTTGTAATAACCAAGCTTTGTTAGTGTTGCAATTTTTATATTTTTGGAGGTAGCAAAAATAGTTTACAATGTACGGAATATTAAAAGTTGTTTGGTATGTTATGAATGTTGTGCGTGTTTACGAAAGCAATTGTAAATACATATTATACCTTTCACTATATATATGAGAAGTATACCTCCCTCTGTATTGAAGTACCAAACAGAATCATAGAACTTTGTGAACACCAAGTTCTTTGAAATTCAACTACAGATATCAAGGAAACATGATGAGAGAGGTTTTTAGCCAGGATTGAAAACCTTTGATATATCAGGCGGCTGGTGATTCTCCTCATCCTTGTTTCCTAGTTGCAGAAAGATGTAGAGAATTGGTATGCCTGGTCTATTTTAGAAGGATGGAATTGTGGTTGTTTGTCTCTTGGAAGCTTGATGGGCTAAAGGCGATTTCCCAAAGGAGATTTAGTTGAGATAGAGAAATCCTTAGGCCACCACGTAAATAGGGGAAGGCTTGTTTTGATTGATACTAGGGAGAATGGTAATTTTCTCATTTAGAATCCCAGAAGTAGTTGAAGGTTGAGGCTGGAGCTTCGTAACTGAGAAATGTCAGTTGGAGCCAAAGCTGTAGTTCTTAACTATCAGACACCAAGTTTGATTTCTTATTGATGAGAAGTCATAAAACTTTCCTTCAAGTTGTAGCGTTGTCTCCCTGGCCTGCTGTTCCACTAGTTAAAAATTCAGAGTGGAATGATGGGCTAGATTTCAGTGTCAGAACACTCTTGCAGAGGTATGGTCCTTTTTGTGCACAAGTGCTTGGTGGCGCGCGGATTCTGAAATTCCTTATCATAGTTGTCAAATCGCGAATCGTATCGTGAATCGTTTACCCCCCGAATCCCGAATCGTGAATCGAATCGGAACCAAATGATAAAAACGTAGTAAAACATACGTAAATGGGATTTAACACTGAAGAATTGGTAATTAAGCGTAATATGACAAAAACTAATCGTAGCACATGATAATATACCAAAATATATCACAAAAATTAACCGTAGCACATGTTCTCATTCATTTTAAGCTTAAAAATGTAAAAAACAAAAATATATCATAAAGCAGCCTACATATTAATTTAAAACATCCTACATATTTGTAGAAGGGTGTCTACCTATAAAAAAGTAAAAATATTATTTTATTAGAAATACTGAGAAGAAACCTAGGGTCCCGACAGAAACTCATATTGAGCAGGAACCCCCTCGAGGTCCCGGCAGAAACTCATATTGGGCAGGAACCCCCCAGGGTCCCGACAAAAACTCATATTGAGCAGGAACCCCCCAAGGTCCCGACAGAAACTCGTATTAAGAAGGAACTCACCTAGGGTCCCTGCAGAAACGCATAATTGAGAAGGAACCACCCCAGGGTCCCGACAGAAACTCATATTCAGCAGGAACCCCCAGTGCCGCTGCGAGCGTCAGCGCCGCTTCAAGGGTCAGCGCTGCTTCAAGTGCCAGCACCGCTGCAAGAGTCAGCGTCACTAGCGTCAGTGCCGCTGCAAGTGTCCGCGCCGCCGTAAGGGTCAGTGCCGCTTCAAGTGCCAGCGCCGCTGCAAGTGTCTGCGCCGCTGCAAGGGTCAGTGCCGCTTCAAGTGCCAGCGCCGCTGCAAGTGTCGGCGCCGCTGCAAGGGTCGGCGCCGCTGCGAGCGTGAGCGCAGCGCCGCTTCAAGTGTCAGCGCCGCTGCAAGGGTCAGCGCCGCTACAAGTGTCAACGCCGCTGCGAGGGTCAGCGCCGCTGCTAGTGCCAGCGCCGCTTCAAGTATCAGCGCCGCTGCAAGTGTCAGCGCCTCTGCAAGTGTCAGCGCCGCTGCGTGGGTCAGCGCCGCTGCGAGGGTCAGCGCCGCTTCAAGTGTTAACGCCGGTGCAAGGGTTAGCGCCTCTGCAAGTGTCAGCGCCGCCGCAAGGGTCAGCGCCGCTTCAAGTGCCAGCGCCGCTGCAAGGGCCAGCGCCGCTGCAAGTGTCTGCGCCGCTTCAAGGGTCTGCGTCGCTTCAAGTGTCAGCGCCGCTGCAAGTATCAACGCCACTGCAAGAGTCGGCGTCACTAGGGTCAGCGCCGCTGCAAGTGTCTGCACCGCTGCAAGGGTCGGCGCCGCTTCAAGCGTCGGCGCCGCTGCAAGGGCCAGCGCCGCTGCAAGTGTTTGCGCCACTGCGAGGGTCAGCGCCGCTTCAAGTGTCGGCGCCACTGCAAGTATCAGCGCCGCTGCAAGTGTCAACGCCGCTGCAAGGGTCAGCGCCACCAGGGTCAGCGCTACTGCAAGCGTCAGCGCCACTACAGCAAGGGTCACTGCAGAAATGTCATCATGAAACATCAGTCTCTAAATGAACAACATCACTAACACTTTACTTTATTGTACAGGTTGCCTAGTCGAGCAAGCAGGGCTCGAACAGGCGCGTTGGGACCTCCCGAGAGTTTTGGCTTGGCGGTTGAGGGATAAGGTATGTTGAGCAAGCTCAACCACTTAGCACTATAGGATTGAGAGAATACTAGTAGGACACCCTAGGGTCACCCAGTCCTCACAGACCTCACACTTAGTCACAAGTGAAGTGAGCAGCCAAAGGGCTGGCTGCTCACAAGAAAATAACTGTTTATAAAAAAGATTTTAAAGAAGAGGGTCCTCTAAACCCCTCTGAAGAAAAATGATTTTAGAAGGGGGGTCCTCGAGACCCCCCTCAATCTTGCAAATATTTTAGAGGAGGTGGTCCTCGAGACCCCCCCTCAAGTTTACAAAGTTTGTATCAAAGTTACCGTTTCAAAAGATATTTTGCAAATCAGATGTTTTGTCTCCATTAGAATACATACTTGCTTTTGAACTTTGGTCGGCGCCAGGGGGCATCTGCCAGAGGGGACAGGCAGACCTGCCTGCAGGTAGGGACAAATAGTACACTGCAGACTTTGTCCCTCACCAACCCTCTAAGTTTTGGCGCCAAAAGTGCCAACCCAGCCTTAGTGCCCAAGTATAAATAGGACCCCTGGGCAAGGTCATAGAGATGATAAAAAATAGACAATAGAAATTGCACTATTACTTTGCCAAAATATCACCAGACCTACCTAGTATTCTCTCCCTGCTCATTCTCTTAGTGCTGAGTGCCTTGTTCCTTCACTCCCCACTGACAGCCATCACTCTCAGGTGTTTCCCTTGAGAAAATTACTATTTTTGCTGTGAAAGTTCATCTTCTTGCAGGGAGTGAGTTGAAGCTTGAGTTCCATTGTTACCAGAAGGAGAAGTTTTCTTCAGAAGTTGCACCAGGAGACCTTGAAGACCTTGCAGGCAGCGTCCATTGGAGTGGGTCACGCCTCACCCTTTCCAGTTATTCATAGACCCCAGTCTCACTACCCTCCTACATTTGGCGACTCCGCTGGGGAGGTATCCTCACTTCCATGGACAAAGAAGGTTTTAATGTTTCTAGGCATCTAGTGTTTGAAGACTTTCCATCTGGAAATGGAGCTCAAAGAGACAAGGCCACTCAGGTGGATGTGGTGGTGACCGGAGCAAAGGTACCTGCTCCTCCGGGAGGGCAGACCAGCTCACCGGCAGCAGCTCCGGTGGTAGAGGCTTATGAGTATGTTTTTTGAGACTTGGCAAGTTTGGGTTAAGATTGTGTAACACCGCAAGCAACCCCCTCTAGAGGGGCAGCCGTTCCCGCAGCGATTCCGGCAGAAGTAGCTCAGCCACAAAGGACGGCGCTGGAGCAAGTTGTGACAATCGTCAAGTTCACTGGCAGAACCCCCGGAACCCTAAGTGTTTGGCGAGGAATTCGGTATGGTCGAGGAACTCCTCTCGCTCAATGATAGCGATGAGGAACCCTTAAGAAAAGAACCCACGGCAACAACAGCTAACGACGAGGGACCCTCGGCAGTGGGTCCCATAGTGGAAATCCCAAAAGATGGAAAACCTCTAACTGGCGAGGGGGTCGCGACGAACTCACTGGAAAGGGGGTCGCGACGAACCCTTGGCCAGCAGCACACCCCCATAGTACTAACAGTCGGCGACACACACCCCGTCGCCAAGAAGGAAGTGGAAGTGGCGACCCCTGTAGAAACAACAAATCACTAAGAACCCAGGGGCGAGGAGCCCTGGGTACCTCTCGTCGTCAATAAAGTGTCCATGGTAGCAGCAGCATACTCTCCATGACGCCAATAATGGGCGAGATACCCTGGGTCGTGGAACCTTCGACGTGATAAGAGGTCGAGACCCCCCACCAGAAATAAATGGCAAATTGCGCATCTCCCCAAACGCAACACGACCAGTCAAAAAATCGTCAACACCACAAGGGGTCGAGACACCCTGGGTCGAGGAACCCTCAACGTAATAAGATGTCGAGACACCCCCAATTTCTAACGAGGGACCCGTGTACGCGATGCCATGCCGCGAGACCCCCGGCCGCTGACGAGAGGCCACCATACTGTCATAGGCCGAGACCCCTATTCCTGAAAAATTCAAAGGCGCCGAGACACCACTGCCCAAAGCAACTAGGGCTTCGAAGAATCCAAGGTAACTGGCGAGGGATCCTCGGACGTAGGGTCGCCTCGCGGCAAACCACGGGTCGAGACCCCCCTTCTTCAGAAAAAAAAAAATCATGGGCGTCGAGACACCCAAGGTCGAGATACCCCCGTCAGCACTAACATATGCCGAGACACCACTGTCCAAAGCAACTAGGGCTTTCGAAGAATCCAAGGTAACTGGAGAGGGATCCTCGGACGTAGGGATCCTCGGACGTAGGGTCGCCTAGCGGCAAACCACGGGTCGAGACCCCCCTTCTTCAGCAAAAAATCATGGGCGTCGAGACACCCTTCTTCAGCAAAAATCATGGGCGTCGAGACACCCTTCTTCAGCAAAAATCATGGGCGTCGAGACACCCTTCTTCAGTATAAATCATGGGCGTCGAGACACCCTTCTTCAGCAAAAATCATGGGCGTCAAGACACCCCTTCTTCAAAAAAATCATGGGCGTCGAGACATCTAAGGTCGAGATACCCCCGTCAGCGCCAACACATTCCGAAACACCCAAAGTCGAGATACCCCCATCTGCGCACGAAAAAACCTCGCTGATAGCGAGGAACCCATCTAGCGAGGAACCCTCAGGTACAAGACCCATATGCGAGGAACCCTTGGGAACAAAACCAACGTGCGAGGAACCCTTGGCAGTGGCAACCTCAAATGAAGATCCCAAAGTCACGAGGAACCATCCTTGATTAAAGGTGATGGTGAGGAACTCGTGACGCGCGAGAAACTCGCGGGTAGGACAGCAGCACGTGAGGAACCCGTGGGTGCAAGATTAACCCGCGAGGAACCCCTTTTAATTGGAGCACTGGACAAGAAACTGCCAATAAAAGAAATCTTAGGAAGAACCTGCCTCACCCAGCAGTGTGAGCGAGGAACCTACAGTAGTGGACCCCCTATATGAAATATTGTTCCGCAAGGAACCCCCATCATCCAAACCTTTCAATAAGAAATTGGCACACGAGGAACTCACCATCGTTGTCAACAGGTCGCTGGGCGAAGAACCCACGAATATTGAAGGGGCAAGATATGGAACCTTGGCAACACTCATCCTCGACGAGGAACTCTTGGCAACGAACACCTCATGCGAGGAACCCAACTCAAAGCCAAATGAGAAAATGGTGTGCGAGGACCCCTTGTTTGAAATTCTTTTAGGCGAGGGACCCCTAGGTTCCAAACCCTCGGGTATGAAATCAACTCCGGGCGAGAGACCCCCAAACGAATCCTCAAGCACAGGACACCCAACAACAACCGCAAGGGAGGAATGGCCAACCTGCAGCGATCGCGAGAAACTCATAGATGGTCATACCGTCGAGGAACCCATGGGCATACTGACGTGAGAAGAACCCAACTCAAGGCCCTTTAGTTGAGCGGAGTGCTAGGACGCCCTGTATGGAATCCTTTTTTTTGGTGAGGAACCCCTGAGACTCGAACCATCAGCGCACGAGGAACTCACCAATAAGGGGGGTCGCGAGGAACCCTTGGCCTACAGCGCACCCCCATAGTAACAACAATTGGTGAGGAACTGCCCTAAAAAAAATAATAGCCGTTGGCAAGGAACAACAGTTGGCGAGGAACCCTCACTCATAACATGTCCCAAATTATTTGACACCAATGCTGTTGGCAAGGAACTCATTGGAAAATAAAGGTTCAACACCGTTTTAGACGAGGAACCCATCTGGATTAACGACGGTGGCAGGGAACCCTCGAAGCTCGAGGAACCCCTCATGGGTGTGAGAATAGCGTAAGCCAAAATCGTAGAGGAACCCCTTTCAGCATTGCGCGATGGCAAGGAACCCGTATAGGTAATACACGGTCGCGAGGAATCCTCCGTGGTCAGTGACCTTCGCGAGGAAACCTAGTATCTTGGGTGGAACACAGATTGGCGACTGTAAATAAAATTTGGTAACCCAGATCTTTGGTGGAACCTAGATCTCGAGGAACCTTATAAATAAAGAAGTTCCAAATTTTGAGGAACCCAGATTGGCACCAGCAGCAGTCTCCTGCGAGGGACCCTTCCCCGTCACGACCCTCGATAAGGAATCCATACCATTCGGTGCTTTAAAATCATCTTGTGGTGGAGAAAGGTCACGAGGAACCTCCAACATGTTTGACGACGAAATACTCGCAATCATCCCAAAATTCAATCTGTCGTCTACAGACATTCTCACCACCACGACTGAGAAGGTACTATGCCTAACTCCTGCCAAGTTTCATTTTCTTAAAAAGTTTGAATAGACTGCTCTAGTTTTATGAGTAAACTTCTTGTAAGAAATATAAACTCTGACTGCAATGAAGAAAAGTAATACTCATTATTTTTGTTGGCACTTGAAATTTTGTGCATGACTCATTTACCTACATTGTGCGGTGGGTACACCAGATTTATGTGTTCTTTTCTTAAAAGAAGGGCAGAACCTCTACTAGATTAGAAGAGGGCCCATGATATAAGGAACATACCTCATCATACTTGGGGGGATATCCAACCCAAAAGTAAAAGTATAGTGAGTAAAGTCCTTAAGACCCGACAAGACCAGCACGAGGTTATCCTCCTAGTAATAATAATAATAAAAAAAAATTCACTACGTTTTTTTTTATTTCAATATAGATTTTTAGCCTAGAGAACAAGTCCTAACCTCTGTTCTCAAGAAAAATGTAATTGATCAGTTTTCAGAAAATAGGGAGAAGCGGGTCTAACCTGTAATAACCCGCCCTTTTGGAGACGATTAAATCCCATAATTAAGTATAATTTGGGAATTTGGAGAATTTCTCGAAATAGTGATTTCTGGGATTTTCAAGGATTTGATGATTTTGGAACGGTGTTATCGATTATTTTGGGACCATATAGGTCGAAATATTTTATTTATATGTCGCCGCGGAGTATAGCGACAAAAGAGGTGAGATTTTGAGTAGAACACCGCATTTAATTATTTTGGATTAGAATAGTGATTTGCGGTCAAGTACCTCGAATGGAAATTTCGACTACGCCATGAGTCTCGGAATGTCCGAGATAGTCGAAAAAGAGTGTCCGATTGTCGAAATTGAGTTCCGGGTAATTTTGGAATTAAATAGGCTCGTAATTGGGTAAACGAGTCGTTTTTGGGTTTTTAGGGTTAAACCCCTTTTTCTCTCTATATATAGAGGTAGAGAGGGAGGAAAGAAGAAAGAAAAGAAGGAAGAGAGAGAGAGGGAAGAAAAGAAGAAAAAGGGGGAGATTCCGGCCGGCCTCCGCGGGATTCGGCTCGAGGACGTCGGATTTTATCCACGAGGCAAGTGTTTACTTGCTTTATTTATTTTTGAGCACAAATATCTCATATCATTGTTGGTATAACAAACCCTAATGATTTTGGGTTGGGTATTCGTGAATAAAACGGGTTTTCGGGAGATAAAACGAATAAATCCCTAAAATTGGTAAATTGGAGATTTTAGTAATTAACCAAAAATATTGGGTGATTCCGGGTCCTGGGATGTTTAGGACCCGTATTATAGGTGTATTTATTGTTGGTAGAAGTTGTAGGCCATTGGCTGAAGAGATGGAAGCTTGGGGGAAGCTTCCATGGCCGAACAGCTTTTCGGAGAAGAAGCTGCCCGACTTGATCGATCGATCGAGCCTCGGGGATCGATCGATCGAAGCCTTCGATCGATCGACGGTCATGGGTCGATCGATCGACCTCTGCTGAAAAGGAACAATTTCTTTAGGGTGATTTGGATGAGATAGATTCCATTCCATTTTGCTTTGAGGATAATTAGGTGATAACCTAAGGGACCTTTTAGGACTTTATGGTCCATAAATTAAGGTAAGTTAGGAGGGTAAAGTAAGGGTTTTAAGTATATAACCCTTAATCTATATTTTCGAGGAAAATAGAGTAATTGTAGAAATTGATGGATTAGGGTTCCTAACTTGAATTGGGGACTTCTAAGCGATTAATTGGACTAGGTGTAGTCTTGGGGTTTAAGGAAATGAAATCCTTAACCCATTAAGTTTAAGGTTGTTCGGGTGAGATAAATCCTGAGGATAATTCTCGCAGGCAAATAAGCCTATACAATTATGCTAATAGAAGGCATAATTATATCGATTATCATTAAGTATATCCTAAGAGACAATTAGGATAATTTGGGGGTATATATATATATATACTTCACTTAGAGGAGAATAGTATCATTGGAAATATCCAATAAATCCTTAGATAGGATTTAAATACATATTGATTATTAAAGTAAGAAATACTTTGGATTTAGGATCATGCTAATATCAATGCATGATTATGATTCCTGGAGGGAATCTTTGGGATTATTGTCATCGTTAGATGCTATAGGCCACTATGGCCGTTCATATACATTCTAGGAAGAATATATCGGATATGTATATACTGTGTGTTTTAGGTATATATATATATATATGTTGATGGAAATGATTTTGAAAATATATAAATGAATATTTTCAAAATGGATAGAGAAATGTTTTTCATAATTAATAAAATATGGATTACACACCTCTCTAAATCGCTATCATAAGGGAAGTTGCGTTCGTATGGTGAAGCCCCCTGGCTAATGATGCAGGGTGGATATAGTCCTATAGGCCATGTGAGCGTTTGTTGTTATATTTTCTGCGCTGGTTAGGAGATTCCGGGTGTGGTCTTGACTATCCCGCAGGCACATGGTCGCTTCCCGACGTCTTTCGATATAGGATCCCAGGTTGTCTTGGAGGCCCTGGAAGATGATAGCCATTTAGGGGCGCGCACAGTGGAGAAATCCGGACGGGCGGTCTTAGAACGCGTTTATATTAAAGCAGTTCATAATAATTGATTTGCTTTAATTACATTTCCTGGATATAGGAAGGGAAATGGGTTATATAGAAAGTGGCTTCGGTAACACTTCCCGGATGGAAGAAGGGATGTGGAAGCATATGTTATGATCAAAGCATTTTTATGATAATGAAAATGTCTTTGAATACCCTTCCTGAGTATAAAAAGGGAAATGGGATATTTTGATAAGGAAAAGCATTTTATGATAATAAAACTAGCTTTTAAAAAGGTATATGATTTATTAAAGCAATTCATGATAATGAATTGGCTTTTAAATACATTTCCTGGATATGAGAAGGGAAATGGAAGTTTTTGAAATGAAAAGGATAAGTCTTTATAAATACTTTATGTATCAAGTAATCCTCAGTCCGGGAGATATTTATATTATCCGGAAGTATATTGTAGATGTATGTATATGTATAAACTGGGTGCCGAGGGTCTAATGAATCCCGACGATCGACCGTGCCGCATAGTAGTGTATCGGGGGGGTTCCTTGTTTGGATTTCGCTTTGCGAGACACCCCACGCACGAATATGGCACAGTGTTGAGACTGGGGAGAAGTTTAATCCTTAGTGCTCTTATATTATTAAATGTTATGGTATATATATTATATATCTTTCTGTACTAAGGGATTGGCGGATCTCAAAGATCGACCTTGCTGCATAGTAGTGTATCGGGGGGGTTCCTTGTTTGGATTTCGCTTCGCGAGACACCCCACGCACGAACATGGCATAGCGTCGAGATTAAAGTGAAGTTTAGCCCTTAGTACATCTGTTTGACTATCTAGGTTAGATAGTGGTTGGGTATTAGTTTAGTTTAGCAGGGTAGCTTGACTAGGAGGTTTAAGGGATGCGCTAGGAGTGCACTGTTAGAGGAGAGGTGAGGGGTATCTCACGAGAGTGCGATACCAATTTAAATATGAGATAAAACTATTTTTCTAAAAATAAAGCATTTATGCACTTGCAAAATATTTTCTAAACATTCGGGCTGTGACCCGTTTGTCTACTCTCCTTTCTTTCTCTATACTATGTATATATAGGTGTCCAGACACAGGGACGCCTGGATGGAAACTCTTTCGAGTCAGACGTCTGCTGCAGCAGCTGTGGATGCTTGCAGGTTATCGGTAGACGTTTCTTTCCTTGTACTCTAGATAGGAGTTATTGTATAAACACTCGAGCCAATGGCTCAATTGCATTTATTTATTCTTTCAGTACATCATTCGATATGGTTGTATTATTTGGACCGAGTGTTCGGTTATTTTAGTTCCTTTCTTTTCTATTTCAGTTCATTACGCATTTAATTGTGAATGTTTTAATTTGTGCGCTAAAAAGAGTAGTTAGATAAAAGTTTTTTTACGGCCACCTAATAGGATATTAGTAATTAAATGGATTTTCGGCAGTGATGCTAAGAATTATCCATATGAAACTCCTGTTTTAATTTAATATTGGAGTGATCGCCCGGTATCTTATTAGGCGGGGTGTTACAGATGGTATCAGAGCATCAGGTTCTAGTGTCTTTAGGAATCTGTGCGGACGTACTACGCTTTCAGCGTTGCTCTCGATTTGTTATAGAGCCTCAGGAATAGGATTGTTGATTTCTATTGTGAGATTTCGTTCTCCTGCCATATTATGAGATTAGAGAAATCTTTTGCGCGCTCGTTTGAGAATCGTGTGCGGAGCTTGGATGACAGCAGGAGGTGAGGCTTAACTGGTGCAGCTGGTAGAAGGTTGGGATGAGGACCTTAGTAGAGGTCACTCTCTCTATGGTAATTGTTAAGGATTATCTCAATGACTACTAAAGCATAGTAGTTCGAGTACCATAGTGCCGCCGTAGTAGGGTGTGGTACTAAAGTTGGATTTCCCCATGGAGATTAGGATTAAAAAGGGATCTTACGGATAGTTCTAACCGTGAGTCCCCATGAATCAGCAGGATGAGAAGAATGCAGCTTTGGGAATTATTCTCCTAAGGTTCAGCAGAGGTATATGGTGCGAGTATTTGGCGTGACTAGATAAAGTCGCGGTATTAGTTAGCCCTAGACTCGTGTGTGTATTTTGAGTTGTGGCGGTCTCGATAACTTTATAATGTATGACTATGTGTTTTCCGCAATAACGGAATTTTATTTTCCTTCATTCGCCATAGAGGCGGGTGATTATATTTTGTATATATACGTATACGGTATATGGTGTAACAGAGCGATAGCAGGCAAATGATGGCAAGTCTATCGTGTCCGCAATTCCTGGAGGGAACATGTTATTGTGGTGTCTCACCTTGATACAGGTTGAGTACACCTTTGTTATTATGGATTTATGGAACCTCGATGAGCAGAGGCTTCCTTATTATTGGATGGTATAGGTGGCAACCTTATAGATATAATTTAAGGCCCACAGAATCGTTGTTGAGCGGTAAAATTTAGCTCAGTATTGGTTTGCGCAAGGACTCAGAAACGAGTGCGAGCGCAGGGTGGTATGACTCTTAGTTAGAGATAGGAGTTCAGATCACCTTTTGTTGGATTAGGGGATAGGGTTATCCCGGTTGCATGTTGAAATGACTGAACTCCACAACCAACGAAGTCAAGGGTTAATGTGTGGAGGGGTTCCTTGTTTGGATTTCGCTTTGCGAGACACTCCACACATGACTCTTAACGGCGTTGGGAGTGGGGAGCTGTTATGAGATGCAAGGATGTTGATCATGTGGAACGGTCTTATAGTGTGGATGAACCACTATAGGCTATGAGCCACATAATGTCAATATACTTATGGAAATTTGTGCTATGGAAAAGCACTAAAATGATCCCTTCGCCCCAAATGGGTGGGTGAGGTTGGACTTAGAGAAATTTATTTGAGGACAATAGTCAGGCCTTAATAAAAAAGGCAAGTTTTGAGGAGGTACATTTTTGGGTATTATGTTCGTGACACTTTCTACAGGAAGTGGGTACTTGATTAGTTAGGTTTCCTTCTGTATGGGCGGAAGGATAAGATAGTAGGAATGCGTTCGTAGGCTAGCCTAGCAGGATTTAGGACGTCCCGCTTCTGTGCCTTGGGTCGTTATATCTCGATGACCGACTACGCGAGGGAGTAGTGTAACGGGAGGGTTCCTTGTTTGGATTTCGCCTCGGCGAGACGTCCCACGCATGAAACCAAGCACTTGTCGGGAGTTGAGAGAGGCCTTGGGCACTAGGGACATACTTAGGATTATATTAGTTTCGTGTAGATAAGGTAGCGCATAGATCATAGCATTTCTACGATATAGGTTCGCTAGTATTAGCAGCGCCGAGGTTAGGAGTATTGAAATGAGTGGGTTCGGAGGACCCATAGGTGAGTATTACACCGAGGAAAAGAGACCCTTACCGGGAGAGAGTGATGCGTGTCAGACGTTCGTAATGTTTGTGCTGATATGCACAACTTAGAAAGGTGTATGGGCACCTTGGTAAGGTAGTTTGATGTACCGCCTAGCTAAGATAAGAGTAGTACACAAGATTGAAATCCATGCCAAGAGGCATTTTAGAGGATGGGTATTAAGTGACGTATTAGAGTCACTTTATGATTGCGGTAGCCGCAGAGTGTACGATCAGGAACCATTAGGTTGGTATTTTTTCCTTGAGGTTTTTAGGATTTGTAGTAATCCTAGTTAGAGGGTATAAGTTACATCTGAATTTCGAGGACGAAATTCTGTTGTAAGGGGGGGAGTATGTAATAACCCGCCCTTTTGGAGACGATTAAATCCCATAATTAAGTATAATTTGGGAATTTGGAGAATTTCTCGAAATAGTGATTTCTGGGATTTTCAAGGATTTGATGATTTTGGAACGGTGTTATCGATTATTTTGGGACCATATAGGTCGAAATATTTTATTTATATGTCGCCGCGGAGTATAGCGACAAAAGAGGTGAGATTTTGAGCAGAACACCGCATTTAATTATTTTGGATTAGAATAGTGATTTGCGGTCAAGTACCTCGAATGGAAATTTCGACTACGCCATGAGTCTCGGAATGTCCGAGATAGTCGGAAAAGAGTGTCCGATTGTCGAAATTGAGTTCCGGGTAATTTTGGAATTAAATAGGCTCGTAATTGGGTAAACGAGTCGTTTTTGGGTTTTTAGGGTTAAACCCCTTTTTCTCTCTATATATAGAGGTAGAGAGGGAGGAAAGAAGAAAGAAAAGAAGGAAGAGAGAGAGAGGGAAGAAAAGAAGAAAAAGGGGGAGATTCTGGCCGGCCTCCGCGGGATTCGGCTCGAGGACGTCGGATTTTATCCACGAGGCAAGTGTTTACTTGCTTTATTTATTTTTGAGCACAAATATCTCATATCATTGTTGGTATAACAAACCCTAATGATTTTGGGTTGGGTATTCGTGAATAAAACGG
This sequence comes from Sambucus nigra, assembly GCA_949130495.1. NCBI lineage: Eukaryota > Viridiplantae > Streptophyta > Magnoliopsida > Dipsacales > Adoxaceae > Sambucus > Sambucus nigra. The sequence continues at coordinate 394,354,099 of OX422209.1, read as the reverse complement.
GTTTTCGGGAGATAAAACGAATAAACCCCTAAAATTGGTAAATTGGAGATTTTAGTAATTAACCAAAAATATTGGGTGATTCCGGGTCCTGGGATGTTTAGGACCCGTATTATAGGTGTATTTATTGTTGGTAGAAGTTGTAGGCCGTTGGGTGAAGAGATGGAAGCTTGGGGGAAGCTTCCATGGCCGAACAGCTTCTTGGAGAAGAAGCTGCCCGACTTGATCGATCGATCGAGCCTCGGGGATCGATCGATCGAAGCCTTCGATCGATCGACGGTCATGGGTCGATCGATCGACCTCTGCTGAAAAGGAACAATTTCTTTAGGGTGATTTGGATGGGATAGATTCCATTCCATTTTGCTTTGAGGATAATTAGGTGATAACCTAAGGGACCTTTTAGGACTTTATGGTCCATAAATTAAGGTAAAGTTAGGAGGGTAAAGTAAGGGTTTTAAGTATATAACCCTTAATCTATATTTTCGAGGAAAATAGAGTAATTGTAGAAATTGATGGATTAGGGTTCCTAACTTGAATTGGGGACTTCTAAGCGATTAATTGGACTAGGTGTAGTCTTGGGGTTTAAGGAAATGAAATCCTTAACCCATTAAGTTTAAGGTTGTTCGGGTGAGATAAATCCTGAGGATAATTCTCGCAGGCAAATAAGCCTATACAATTATGCTAATAGAAGGCATAATTATATCGATTATCATTAAGTATATCCTAGGAGACAATTAGGATAATTTGGGGGTATATATATATATATATATATATTTCACTTAGAGGAGAATAGTATCATTGGAAATATCCAATAAATCCTTAGATAGGATTTAAATACATATTGATTATTAAAGTAAGAAATACTTTGGATTTAGGATCATGCTAATATCAATGCATGATTATGATTCCTGGAGGGAATCTTTGGGATTATTGTCATCGTTAGATGCTATAGGCCACTATGGCCGTTCATATACATTCTAGGAAGAATATATCGGATATGTATATACTGTGTGTTTTAGGTATATATATATATGTTGATGGAAATGATTTTGAAAATATATAAATGAATATTTTCAAAATGGATAGAGAAATGTTTTTCATAATTAATAAAATATGGATTACACACCTCTCTAAATCGCTATCATAAGGGAAGTTGCGTTCGTATGGTGAAGCCCCCTGGCTAATGATGCAGGGTGGATATAGTTCTATAGGCCATGTGAGCGTTTGTTGTTATATTTTCTGCGCTGGTTAGGAGATTCCGGGTGTGGTCTTGACTATCCCGCAGGCACATGGTCGCTTCCCGACGTCTTTCGATATAGGATCCCAGGTTGTCTTGGAGGCCCTGGAAGATGATAGCCATTTAGGGGCGCGCACAGTGGAGAAATCCGGACGGGCGGTCTTAGAACGCGTTTATATTAAAGCAGTTCATAATAATTGATTTGCTTTAATTACATTTCCTGGATATAGGAAGGGAAATGGGTTATATAGAAAGTGGCTTCGGTAACACTTCCCGGATGGAAGAAGGGATGTGGAAGCATATGTTATGATCAAAGCATTTTTATGATAATGAAAATGTCTTTGAATACCCTTCCTGAGTATAAAAAGGGAAATGGGATATTTTGATAAGGAAAAGCATTTTATGATAATAAAACTAGCTTTTAAAAAGGTATATGATTTATTAAAGCAATTCATGATAATGAATTGGCTTTTAAATACATTTCCTGGATATGAGAAGGGAAATGGAAGTTTTTGAAATGAAAAGGATAAGTCTTTATAAATACTTTATGTATCAAGTAATCCTCAGTCCGGGAGATATTTATATTATCCGGAAGTATATTGTAGATGTATGTATATGTATAAACTGGGTGCCGAGGGTCTAATGAATCCCGACGATCGACCGTGCCGCATAGTAGTGTATCGGGGGGGTTCCTTGTTTGGATTTCGCTTTGCGAGACACCCCACGCACGAATATGGCACAGTGTTGAGACTGGGGAGAAGTTTAATCCTTAGTGCTCTTATATTATTAAATGTTATGGTATATATATTATATATCTTTCTGTACTAAGGGATTGGCGGATCTCAAAGATCGACCTTGCTGCATAGTAGTGTATCGGGGGGGTTCCTTGTTTGGATTTCGCTTCGCGAGACACCCCACGCACGAACATGGCATAGCGTCGAGATTAAAGTGAAGTTTAGCCCTTAGTACATCTGTTTGACTATCTAGGTTAGATAGTGGTTGGGTATTAGTTTAGTTTAGCAGGGTAGCTTGACTAGGAGGTTTAAGGGATGCGCTAGGAGTGCACTGTTAGAGGAGAGGTGAGGGGTATCTCACGAGAGTGCGATACCAATTTAAATATGAGATAAAACTATTTTTCTAAAAATAAAGCATTTATGCACTTGCAAAATATTTTCTAAACATTCGGGCTGTGACCCGTTTGTCTACTCTCCTTTCTTTCTCTATACTATGTATATATAGGTGTCCAGACACAGGGACGCCTGGATGGAAACTCTTTCGAGTCAGACGTCTGCTGCAGCAGCTGTGGATGCTTGCAGGTTATCGGTAGACGTTTCTTTCCTTGTACTCTAGATAGGAGTTATTGTATAAACACTCGAGCCAATGGCTCAATTGCATTTATTTATTCTTTCAGTACATCATTCGATATGGTTGTATTATTTGGACCGAGTGTTCGGTTATTTTAGTTCCTTTCTTTTCTATTTCAGTTCATTACGCATTTAATTGTGAATGTTTTAATTTGTGCGCTAAAAAGAGTAGTTAGATAAAAGTTTTTTTTACGGCCACCTAATAGGATATTAGTAATTAAATGAATTTTCGGCAGTGATGCTAAGAATGATCCATATGAAACTCCTGTTTTAATTTAATATTGGAGTGATCCCCCGGTATCTTATTAGGCGGGGTGTTACATAACCCCTCTCTAAACTTGTTATTCTTATAAAAACAAAAAAAATGTTCCCAAGAAAAGTTTGGAATAAGGACCTTGCAGAACAAGGGAAATTTTTTGTATAAAGAAATAATTATTTCTTTATTTATGATATATGTGAAATTTTATTCAAAGTTTGTGGAAGGAGAAGGGCTAACCCATCTCTTAGTTACTTCCCAAGAAATGAATATGCATAACAAAATGGGGTTGCACTAAAAGTACCGCACAGTCACACGGGGCTGCGCTAAAAAAATATATAAACTTGCTCAGCTATATGCAAGAATTACCCCGCAGCTAGGGGCCGCTTCCAAATTTTAACTTGCTCAGTTATATGCAAGTACCCCGCAGTTAAAGGGGAAACTTTTAAAATTTTAAACTTGCTCAGCTATATGCAAGTACCCCGCAGTTAGAGGGGCAACGTCCAAATTTTTAGTTGCTCAGCTATATGCAAGTGCCCCGCAGTTAGAGGGGAGCTTCAAAATTTTAACTTACTCATCTCATATGCAAATACCCCACAGTTAGAAGCGGGAAGTTCAATCTTGAGGTTCTCATATAAAAAAGAGTAAGTCAAAGTATTGAGCAACTCCAAGTATACATATAAGGTACGATAGTTTAGTACCTAAGGCTCCAAGGGCATCGGAGCGCTCACAATATTGAGCAAGTGCCAAGTATAAACGTAAGGCTCCAAGGGCACCGGAGCGCTCACAGTCTTAAGAAAGTGCCAAGTATAAATATAAGGTGCGCCAGTTGAGCACCTAAGGCTCCAAGGGCATCGGAGTGCTCACAGTCTTGAGCAAATACCACGTACAAACGTAAGGTGCTCCAAGGGCACCGGAGCGCTCATAGTCTTGAGCAAATGCCAAGTATAAATATAAGGTGCGCCAGTTGAGCACCTAAGGCTCCAAGGGCATCGGAGCGCTCACAGTATTGAGCAAGTGCCAAGTATAAACATAAGGTGCTCCAGATGAGCACCTAAGGCTCCAAGGGCATCGGAGCGCTCACTGTATTGAGCAAATGCCAAGTATAAACGTAAGGCTCCAAGGGCATAGGAGCGCTCACAGTCTTGAGCAACTGCCAACTATAAGTATAAGGTGCGACAGTTTAGCACCTAAGGCTCCAAGGGCACCGGAGCGCTCACAGTCTTGAGCAAGTGCCAAATATAAATATAAGGTGCGCCAGTTGAGCACCTGTGGCTCCAAGGGCATCGGAGCGCTCACAGTCTTGAGCAAGTGCCAAGTATAAACGTAAGGTGCTCCAGATGAGAACCTAAGGCTCCTAGGGCACCGGAGCGCTCACAGTCTTGAGCAAGTGCCAAGTATAAATATAAGGTGCGACTGTTTAGCACCTAAGGCTCCAAGAGCACCGGAGCGCTCACAGTCTTGAGCAAAGGCCAAGTACAAACATAAGGTACAACTGTTTAGTACCTAAGGCTCCAAGGGCATCAGAGCACTCATAGTCTTGAGCAACTGCCAAGTATAAATAAAGGGTACGATAATTTCGTGCACAAGTCTCTCGACATTACAAGACACTTCTGCACGAGGGGGCTAATATTGAGAAGTCCTCAAGCAAGTGAACAAATAATAAAATAAGCTTGGAGAGTGGGGACCCACTTAGAGTGACTCCACCTGCCCAAGATTGCAAGCTTGACAGAAAATGGCCAAGGGCGAGGGACTCACCGCGAGCAACCCCTCCACCCAAGATGAAAGGCTGCAGAAGAAGGCCAAGGGCGAGGGGCTCACCGCGAGTAACCCCTACGCCCAAGATAGAAGGCCACAGAAGAAGGCCAAGGGTGAGGGGCTCACCGCGAGTAACCCCTCTGCCCAAAATAGAAGGCCGTAGAATAAGGCCAAGGGCGAGGGGCTCACCGCGAGTAACCCCTCCGCCCAAGATGGAAGGCCACAGAAGAAGGCCAAGGGCGAGGGGCTCACCACGAGTAACCCTTCCGCCCAAAATGAAAGGCCACGGAAAAAGGCCAGGGGCGAGGGGTCCACCATGAGTAACCCCTCTACCCAAAAAGGAAAGGCCACAGAAGAAGGCCAATGGCGAGGGACTCACCGCGAGTAACCCCTCCGCCCAAAATGAAAGGCCAAGGGCGAGGGGTCCACTACGAGTAACCCCTCCGCCCAAGGTGAAATGCCCCAGAAGAAGGCTAAGGGTGAGGGGCTCACCGCGAGTAACCCCTCTGCCCAAAATAGAAGGCCGTAGAATAAGGCCAAGGGCGAGGGGCTCACCGCGAGTAACCCCTCCGCCCAAGATAGAAGGCCAAGGGCGAGGGGTCCACCGTGAGTAACCCCTCCGCCCAAAAAGGAAAGGCCACGGAAGAAGGCCAGGGGCGAGGGACTCACCGCGAGTAACCCCTCCGCCCAAAATGAAAGGCCAAGGGCGAGGGGTCCACTACGAGTAACCCCTCCCCCAAGGCGAAAGGCCCCAAAAGAAGGCCAAAGGCGAGGGGCTCACCGCGAGTAACCCCTACGCCCAAGAAAGAAGGCCACAGAATAAGGCCAAGGGCGAGGGGCTCACCATGAGTAACCCCTCCGCCCAAAATGAAAGGCCACGGAAAAAGGCCAAGGGCGAGGGGCTCACCGCGAGCAACCCTTCCGCCCAAAATGAAAAGGCCACAGAAGAAGGCCAAGGGCAAGGGGCTCACCGCGAGTAACCCCTCCGCCAAAAATGAAAGGCCAAGGGCGAGGGGCCCACTACGAGTAACCCCTCCGCCCAAGGTGAAAGGCCACAGAAGAAGTCCAAGGGCGAGGGGCCCGCCGCGAGCAACCCCTCCGCCCAAAACGGAAGGCCACAGAAGAAGGCCAAAGGCGAGAGGCTCATGGCGAGAAACCCCTCCGCCCAAGATGGAAGGCCGCAGAAGAAGGCCAAGGGTGAGGGGCTCACAGCGAGTAACCCCTCCGCCCAAGATAGAAGGCCACAGAAAAAGGCCAAGGGCGAGGGGCTCACCGCGAGCAACCCCTCCGCCCAAGATAGAAGGTAACAGAAGAAGGCCAAGGGCGAGGGGCTCACCGCGAGCAACTCTTCTGCCCAAGATGGAAGTCCACAGAAGGACAATGGTGAGGGGCTCACGGCGCGCAACCCCTCCGCCCTAGAAAAAAGGCCACAAAAGCAGGCCAAGGGCGAGGGGCTCACCGCGAGCAACCCCTCCGCCCAAGTTGATACCCAGATAAGGAGGTCCACTATAAGTGGCCTCATCTACAAAACTTGGGATGAAGTGACAGGACATTTAATGACCCTAAGGGGGGAATGATGAAGGAACCCTAGGGTCCCCCAAAATAAAAAAATAAAAATCGACTTTATGGCGTACAAAGTTTTTTTGGTCTACCCAACCTAAAAAAATTTGCACGAGGGGCTAATGTAGAAGGGTGTCTACCTATAAAAAAGTAAAAATATTATTTTATTAGAAATACTGAGAAGAAAACTAGGGTCCCGACAGAAACTCATATTGAGCAGGAACCCCCCCGAGGTCCCGGCAGAAACTCATATTGGGCAGGAACCCCCCAGGGTCCCGACAGAAACTCATATTGAGCAGGAACCCCCCAAGGTCCCGACAGAAACTCGTATTAAGAAGGAACCCACCTAGAGTCCCTGCAGAAACGCATAATTGAGAAGGAACCACCCCAGGGTCCCGACAGAAACTCATATTCAGCAGGAACCCCCAGCGCCGCTGCGAGCGTCAGCGCCGCTTCAAGGGTCAGCGCTGCTTCAAGTGCCAGCACCGCTGCAAGAGTCAGCGTCACTAGCGTCAGTGCCGCTGCAAGTGTCTGCGCCGCTGCAAGGTCCAGCGCCGCTGCAAGTGTCCGCGCCTCCGTAAGGGTCAGTGCCGCTTCAAGTGCCAGCGCCGCTGCAAGTGTCTGCGCCGCTGCAAGGGTCAGTGCCGCTTCAAGTGCCGGCGCCGCTTCAAGTGCCGGCGCCGCTGCAAGTGTCGGCGCCGCTGCGTGGGTCAGCGCCGCTGCGCGGGTCAGCGCCGCTGCGCGGGTCAGCGCCGCTGCGAGGGTCAGCGCCACTGCGAGGGTCAGCGCCGCTTCAAGTATCAGCGTCGCTGCGAGCGTCACCGCCGCTGCGAGCGTCACCGCCGCTGCGAGCGTCAGCGCCGCTGCGAGCGTCAGCGCCGCTTCAAGGGTCAGCGCCGCTGCAAGTGCCAGCGCCGCTGCAAGGGTTAGCGCTGGTGCAAGTGTCAGCGCCTCTGCAAGGGTCGGCGCCGCCGCAAGTGCCAGCGCCGCTGCAAGTGTCTGCGCCGCTGCAAGGGCCAGCGCCGCTGCAAGTGTCTGCGCCGCTTCAAGGGTCTGCGCTGCTTCAAGTGTCAGCGCCGCTGCAAGAGTCAGCGTCACTAGGGTCAGCGCCGCTGCAAGTGTCTGCACCGCTGCAAGGGTCGGCGCCGCTTCAAGCGCCAGGGCCGCTGCAAGTGTCTACGCCGCTGCAAGGGCCAGCGCCGCTGCAAGTGTTTGCGCCACTGCGAGGGTCAGCGCCGCTTCAAGTGTCGGCGCCACTGCAAGTATCAGCGCCGCTGCAAGGGTCAGCGCCACCAGGGTCAGCGCTACTGCAAGCGTCAGCGCCACTACAGCAAGGGTCACTGCAGAAATGTCATCATGAAACATCAGTCTCTAAATGAACAATATCACTAACACTTTACTTTATTGTACAGGTTGCCTAGTCGAGCAAGCAGGGCTCGAACAGGCGCGTTGGGACCTCCCGGGAGTTTTGGCTTGGCGGTTGAGAGATAAGGTATGTTGAGCAAGCTCAACCACTTAGCACTATAGGATTGAGAGAATACTAGTAGGACACCCTAGGGTCACCCAGTCCTCACAGACCTCACACTTAGTCACAACTGAAGTGAGCAGCCAAAGGGCTGGCTGCTCACAAGAAAATAACTGTTTATAAAAAAGATTTTAAAGGAGAGGGTCCTCTAAACCCCTCTGAAGAAAAATGATTTTAGAAGGGGAGTCCTCGAGACCCCCCTCAATCTTGCAAATATTTTAGAGGAGGTGGTCCTCGAGACCCCCCCTCAAGTTTACAAAGTTTGTATCAAAGTTACCGTTTCAAAAGATATTTAGCAAATCAGATGTTTTGTCTCCATTAGAAGACATACTTGCTTTTGAACTTTGGTCGGCGCCAGGGGGCATCTGCCAGAGGGGACAGGCAGACCTGCCTGCAGGTAGGGACAAATAGTACACTGCAGACTTTGTCCCTCACCAACCCTCTAAGTTTTGGCGCCAAAAGTGCCAACCCAGCCTTAGTGCCCAAGTATAAATGGGACCCCTGGGCAAGGTCATAGAGATGATAAAAAATAGACAATAGAAATTGCACTATTACTTTGCCAAAATATCACCAGACCTACCTAGTATTCTCTCCCTGCTCATTCTCTTAGTGCTGAGTGCCTTGTTCCTTCACTCCCCACTGACAGCCATCACTCTCAGGTGTTTCCCTTGAGAAAATTACTATTTTTGCTGTGAAAGTTCATCTTCTTGCAGGGAGTGAGTTGAAGCTTGAGTTCCATTGTTACCAGAAGGAGAAGTTTTCTTCAGAAGTTGCACCAGGAGACCTTGAAGACCTTGCAGGCAGCGTCCATTGGAGTGGGTCACGCCTCACCCTTTCCAGTTATTCATAGACCCCAGTCTCACTACCCTCCTACAATATTAATTTAAAACAATAAAATAAATACTAAGGTTAATTTAAAACAGTAAAATTGTAAAACAAATACTTCCAAAAATTTGAAACAGTCTACTTACTAAGATTAACAATATTAATTTAAAACAGCCTACAAAATTACAACAAAATTAATTTAAAACAGTAAACCATATTAATTTAAAACAATAAAACAAATACTAAGATTAACTATAAAACAATATTAATTTAAAATAGTCTTCATATTAATTTAAAGCAACAAAAAAATATACCTGCAAATATTTATAACAAATACAAAAGTTTTATAACAAAAAAAAAGAAAGCAAAAGATAGAATACACTCGGCCAAGAGAATAGACAAGAAAAGTCAGCTGATAATAACCGAGCCAAGAGAACATGTTTTTCTCTAAAACTCAGTATCTTAATGGTATCCTTTGTTGTTTGCTTCTTTTTTTATTTGTTTTATTAAAACACACGTATGGTTACAAGGTAAAAAAAATCGCGAAAAAAAAAAAGTGAATCGGACCCGAATCGGGAATCGGACCTGAATCGGAAGATTCGAATCGTGAATCGCCGATTCGGTCCGATTCTTTAGACAATTGCGATTCTCAACTCGATTCGAATCTTTTTATGTGTGAATCGAATCGAATCGTACGATTCGAATCGCGAATCGTACGATTTTGACAAGTATGTTCCTCATGCTTGGAGTTTTTTGGGGGATGTTTTTCCAAATCTTGGTTGGTGTTCACTAATATCATTTGGGTACCTTTTGGGGAGAATGAGAGCATTGATAGCCTATGAACACTTGTTGTAATTTTGGGATTTATTCTTTTTGTTCATGTCTTTAATGCATAGCCTTAGATGTTAGTTGTGTTGTTGTGTACTACTGGTACACTCTCCTTTTTAATGCGCTGTGTAATTTAATACGACCCCCTGCCCCAAATTAAAAGTCCATGTTTTTATTTTGTATAGATACACTCAATTAATCGCCAACATTGACTCTTGTTCGCCATCGTGGAACTTGGTTCGTTCATTATGTCCAAAAAAGAAAAGTGGAACCTTAAACCTTAATTTGGGATATCCCAAAAAGAAATAGTGGACCCTTAATTTGAGACAGAGAGAGCATTAATTTGGATTTTGATGAAAATAACACTAATACTAGATAGGGTCCAAGTGAGTGTGTTTTCGGGTTCGAGACATGGGAGCAACCTCTCCATATATTGGGGTAAGGCGAGCAGACATTCGCCTCTCCCAGACTCTGCAGTTAAGCGGAAGCCTTGTGAACTGGGTACGACCTTTTTACCTTTGTTCCCGTTGGAATATGATGCCAACAAAATCTAAAGGAGAGAGCAACTCAAGGTTGAGATCAAATTTGAGAGAGAAGTTTTGAGTAGAAAATTGATATATTAGAGGTTTTGGTGAAAGTGCGGATAGCTCGTTTGTGCAAACAATTGGCACATATATATACTCATACTAGGCATAACCTGTGCATACGGCACCAGCGATAAATTTTTAGAGACAACTCACGTCCAGCTTAGCGGGCACTTGTGGTATACATGAGCCTGCAATATTACCCAGTACATGCCTAACATCATGTTGATTAGTTATGGTTTAGTCTATTAATGATTGTTTTTTACTAGTGCATCGTGCCTGAAACATGCCAGCGTGCCTCCCTGTGCTTGCCACACAATTGATTTCCGGAGCTTGGTACACTGGCGCATGTCACATCGTGCCTACGTCACCTAGTAGTTGTAAATTTAATATGGTGTATTTGTTTCTCAGACACATCAATATGACATGTCTAAAACATGCTCCGCACATGGTGCTAATAAGAAAACTAATACTACTCACCTATGGCACAATGACTCATAGCATCACAATGATTCATAACGTCTTTTAGGTAATAGTACACTGTTTTCATCATAAAGCACGTAAAAACTTTAACTCACTGTTAACGATGCCCGTCCCTACAACACTATTAACAACTTTAGTATGCTTATTGAACTCTAAAAACCAAGATGCCCAATTAAATAATGTATTTAAGAAGTTAAAATCTATATTTGAAGTACCTTTATAAAACAATCACCAAATTAGTTAACAAAACTACGTTATAGATATTTAACAATTACTTACATCACATGTATTCAATACTTATTACTCATTAGCAATAGTTCATAATGTTTTTAGTGCAATTTCAAAATATGAAATTTACATTCTTAAAACACATTTTTTACTTTAAAAACTATCAGAATACATGACTTCCACGCTGAGAATTTATAGACTCACCATCCCCACTGGATTGAAAACGAAAATAGACACCAAAGTACGTGACTAAGCTCCAAATAGAGTTCCTCAACCTAGGCAAGCAGTGCCAAAAACCTCCATGTTAAATGTTTTGTCGCTGATATCTTAAAATTGATCCTTTTTTTCATAACTAAAACAGTTTCAAGACCTTCAAAAAACTTATTTTTAATTATAATAAGAAATAAAATTGGAAATATTTTTAACAATGATGTATGGAAAATTTAATTTAAAATTTTAGGTTATTTGCATCCAATGTTAACTTCAAAACAGCATGACAATCACCATCTATATAAAGCCAATGTATAGCATTTGATTTACAATTGGAATTGGTGCCCCTGTTATTGTGGATTGTATTGTATTGTTAGTTGGACCCTATTTAATTAATTGTTTGGGCTAGAGTCCTTAGATCCAATAAATACTAATATAAATAGTAGGTTAGATTCAAGTGTTCTTTTCCTTCACGCAGTCATTTAAAACTGTTCTTTAAAATTTGTTTTTAAAATGATACTAAATAGAGTTTTTTAAAATCCGAACAACTTGAGCCGTAGTGTGAAAGGTGTGATTGGACTCTAATTTTTTGTCATACGTCATTTTTTTCCCTTCTTAAGTGCGTAGAGTATGAAAATTACAGATATATATTAGCTATATTACAATAAGTTAGGCAAATCAAAAAATAAAACAAAACAACATGCACGAGGCATATAGGTTTTATAAAACTTGGTAACTCATTTATGCTACTATTTAGACTTTGATATGTGTATAAAATTATATAAATTGTTACTTTTGATCCCTCAGGGGAATTGTTTCATCTTATATAGTAAAAAAAAAATAACTTGGTACATTCGGAGGTGAACCACTTACATTTAAGAATAAAAATATTATCAATGTCTAAAAAACAATTATGAAGGTGCAAAGTATAAGAAACAATTTTGGATGTACCAAATTCGTTTACATTATCATTTTTTTTTTTAACAGAAAAGGACAAATGGGAAGCCTGTTAAAAACAGCAATAAAGAAAAACAATACAGAAAGCTAAAAAAAATATTCAAATATTTTTATTCAAACTAAAACTTCCATTATTTATATACCTTTCCATAATTCCATCCTACAATACACAGTAGCACTCAAGTCACCAGCAAGTGTTTGTTCACTCAGGTTTCTCGCACTTGTAAACACCTAACATCTGGGTACCATGAATCTGCCAATGAATTACAGCAATGATAAACCAAATGACATCAAATCCAAAATCATCATAAATAAGCAATTCAATTCCTTCCAAGAATGAAAAAGTAACCACAAACACAAAAGATCTGTATCACAGTCACAGACCCTGCAGAACTAAATTCCCAAGTCTTACTCAATTTGCATTTCACCAAAATCCATAAAAGTTAGTAAATCAAAAGTCATATTGATGTGTTTTGTGATATGTAGCGACATGTAGCGCGTGGTTGTGGTCCCGGGAGAAGACTATCTTTTATTTTGTATTTTAGTTTAGGGTAATATTGTCATTTTCTTTTATTCTTAGTCTTTAATTGATTTTCAAGCATGTATGAGACTAATTAGTCATTTTTAGTTATTAATTGTCATTTTTAGACTTGGCTACCAAGTAATTTTTCTCTTATAAATAGGTCCGTGTCCCTCATATGTAATTACACTTGAATATTGAGAAAGAGAATATATATGTAGTGAGAAAGAAACCCATTTCCTTAGTCTAGTTTTATTTGTTGTTGTTGTTGTTGTTGTTGTTGTTGTTGTTATGTAGTTAGTAGTTGTTGTGTAGTTGTAATAATAACGTTTCCGCATTCATAGATTCACATCAAATTGGTATCAGAGCTGCATTTGTTCTTGGTGTTCGTCATGGTGCGTGAAGTGGGTATCGAGTCGTGGTTCCAACTCGGGCAACCTTTCAATCGTTAGAATGATAAATGTTCAAATAGGAGTCGGGTGGATGGAAACCCTAGATTCCATCACCGCTAATTGGGGGGATACCAACCCTAGATTCCTCCACCTTCCACCCTCCGCCCTCCACCCTCCACCACCACCTTCCTCTACTTCCATCTCCTGCCGCCACACGATCGCCACTTATCCAAAATGCAGCACCATCTTCTATTTCACTCCTAAATGAAACCCTAACCCTAATAAAAAAATCCACCTCCTCTGCCTACCTTCTTGCCTTAATCACCTTTTCTAGACCCCATGATCATCGCCTAGAAAACCCCACTTGCTGCCGCCCCTCTGCCGCAACCGAAAAATTTAAACCTCGTTCGATCAATCTCAAAATTTACCAGTAGACTTGCCTTGGGTCGATCTATTAATGTCTCCAAAGGAGCGACGCAAAAAAAAAATACCTAAAAAGGGTAAAAAAATGCCGACGATGACCCGCCTCCGGTGAAGTTGGCACCCAGATTTTGTCCCCCTTTTGCTGTTATTTTTGGCATTTTCCCCCCGAATCCATCATTCCCACACATGGGCGAGTATACCCCACCCCCCACCTCGACCCCATATGCCACATCCGGCGGCCGGTCCGGCGACCCCTAGCCAGCCAAAAACTGCCCCAGCCCCTTTTTCGCCCTCTTTTTTCAACCCTTTTAACCCTGAAATACTCCCTAATCACCCCTCTCCCTTTCCCCTTTTCTTAGCCCTAATTTGCCCCCACCCCCTTGTTACCCTATTTTCATCATTTCCGCACTCATCTATGCCCAACCACAATCAAATCCGATAAAAAATGGGCTTCCCTACTTTGACCCGATCCCCTACCCCTTATTTGACCTCAAATCCGATCAAAATTGTCTTATGGCCTATTTTTGACACAACTCAAGACTTTCATGAAAAATGTGTCCCACTTGGGATCCATTTCCGACTATTTTTGCCATTTTTGGGTCCAGCTTTCCGGAAAGTCGCCGCCTTCAGTCTGCTTGTTTCACCATCGTACTCACAAAGGTGTGGTCGTCGGAATTTCCGTTCGGTTAGATTCAAGGGTCCACCAAGCCAAGTTGCAACCATGTGCTCGTGGTGTAGAGAAGGCGGATGTGGTCGTCAGTTTTTGGTTGCTCGGATTTCATAGGGAACATTGTTGAGATTTGGGTATATTAGACCCATTATTGATGAAGTTCATATGCATGGGACTAATTAAAGTTTGGGCAGTCCACTTTTGATTGATTTTGATTGGTGTCTGACATTTTTCAAGGATTATATCATGTGGCTTTGATGAGTCACCCTACACGCTCGAAGACGAGCTTTTCGAATATAGGGAGAATGATGTGTTTTGTGATACGTGGGGACACGTAGCGCGTGGTTGTGCTCCCGGGAGAAGACGATCTTTTATTTTGTATTTTAATTTAGGGTCATATTGTCATTTTCTTTTATTTTTAGTCTTTAATTGGTTTTCAAGCATGTTTGGGACTAATTAGTCATTTTTAGTTATTAGTTGTCCTTTTTAGTCTTTTGGGTCTTTACTTGACTACCAAGTAATTTTTATCTTATAAATAGGCCCTTGGCCCTCATATGTAATTACACTTGAATATTGATAAATAGAATATATAGAGAGAAAGAAGCCCATTTCCTTATTGTTGTTGTTGTTGTTGTGTAGTTAGTAGTTGTGTAATTGTAATAAAAACGCTTTTACATTCGTAGATTCACATCACATATAAAATTCAAAATCGAACTCAACAGATATATAAGTTAAATTTTGAACATATAGTTTGTTCAAACAATCTAAGGTTGTACAGTACAATAAAATGGACAAACCATATCCTCCAATAGACAGAAGATTAGAGAGATACTGTCAACGATGATGGCTGAGACGACGGAGAGATGCGAGGTTTGAGAGAAAGGATGGGTTTGTTCTTGCCAAGACTTGAGAAGAGAGGGTGGGATGGGCAAGCTGTTGTTTGGTGATATATGGGAGAGAGAGAGAGAGTTGCAAAGGGATGGGTAGTGTTACTATATTAAATCTGCCTTTTTTTCTTGCTTCACAACTTGATTTGCAAACTAAATCTCAACCTTTAATTTTTTCCAAGGTCCATCTGAACTGTTATGGTAATTTTTCCGAATCATGATTAGTCACGTGTCTATTATTGTTGATGGCTTGTTTATTTTAGCGTCTTTGCATATATTTTCTTGTCTGGTCGGGTGTGGTGACATTGGTGCACAATATATGTTTCCCTCAAAATCTTGGCCTAGGCCCGACAATGTGACCGTGATGAGAACAACAACATATAGCAGTATAGAGCCACGTATGGTACTGCAGATATCGTACGATATTTTCTACTCAAGTCCCCAAAGGAGCTGATATGTCGCTTACCCTCTTAGTCATCCTTCATACTTCCATTTTTTGTTGAACCATTTTTATATTCGTTGGCGGCATCAATGATGGCGAGCATAACACTCGCGGTATGGAAAAGCAAGAGAAGAAAGGGAGAATGTCATGAATAAAGGGCATAGGCACATAGTTGAAAAACGAATGTCAATGTTGAACCCTTTTCCTATCCCATGGTGGCATCAATGATGGACATCATAACACTCGCGGTATGGAAGGCTGCAATGAGAATATTTTCAAAGGGTTGAGAGGGTTCATCAAAGACTTGCATGTCACTAGACGAAGCTGTTGGATATTGATTAGTGCTACGTATTTTATTATTAGGCCCTATCTATTTTGGACTTTAGTTATTTTGACTCTTTCTATGACTTCTCTTTTATTTTCCCTTTTACTTCTAGTCACTTCTATTAGGTAATAATAAATACTATAATGTGGCACCATTATTGGTAAGCCAATACATCCCAAAAATTATCTTGGTATCAGAGCTAAATCAAACCGTAAACTCATCCCTAGAAACCAAACCCTAGAAACCAAACCCTAGCTCCAAACAACCCCAAACCCTAGACCCAAGTCGTCGACCTCATTAGGTCTGGTAGGCGCCCTCCTTCTGGCCGGAGTTCTCATCAGGCCGGCGCCCCTTCTACCAGATATAGCCGACGTAAGGTTGTAGTTGGTTGGATTCGTGGGTTTTATTCTCTACACACTAGTGGGTTTCTTTCTTTACTTAGGGCAACTCATTTTTGCTGGTTTGATTGGGTAAGTTAACCTTGATTTAGGGTTTATACCCTCTTGTTAATTTTGGGTTTTTTTTATTTCCTCTTGCTGTTGGGTTTTATTCCTATGAAGTTATGGTTGATTCACTCATTGCCAATTTTTTAACCTTATTTGTGTGGGTTTTATTCCCCTCTTTGCTGCTGAATTTATTGGATTACCCCATTGCCAATTTTTTGGCCTTTCTTGTGTATTTGTTGGGGTATAGTTGGATATTTTGAAGTTATGGTTGAGTTGAATGGTCCAAAAAATGTCATTTCTACCCAACATACACCTACTCATCGGGTGACTAGTGTATTATTGAATGGAACGAATTTTAACTCGTGGTCTAGATCTCTTCGTCTATGTATTGGATCGAACGGAGAACTAGTTGGTTGTTGGGCACTGAAACCCAACCGGATGCTAAGGATGTGACCATTTTTAATCAATGGGAGATGGACCGTTGCGCGATTTTAGGGTGGATGTTCAATTCCATGGATGAGCGCATTTATACTATGTTCATGTTCTATGAGTCTGTTTCAGGCTTATGGAAGGCTCTTAATCAGATGTATGCTCACGCTCGTAATGATGCCCGAGTATTCCAGCTTTATTGGGAACCGCTCATGCCTTACAGGAATCGCTCAACCTCTCTGCTTCTCACTACTTTGGATATCTATTATGCCGTTGGGAGGAGTTGACCCAATTTGAGACTCTCTCTGCCTTTCCACCTGAGGCCGTTTCTATCCTGAGTCGGCGTCTGGATCGTCAGCACACTTATCAGTTTCTTATGGGTTTACGATCTGAGTATGATGCTCTCTGTACTCAGATCATAAACACATCTCCTATGCCTCCCTTTCGAAAGGCCTTTGCTATTGTGGATGGAGAGGAGCGTCGTCTCCAGTTATCTGAGACCTCTCAGATTGCTGCCCGGGTTCAGTCTCCTCCTACTGATCAGATGGCGTTTGCGGCTCTTACCGGTTCCCGTACTCGTAACGGACGACTGGCATGTCATCATTGTGGAGTTGTTGGCCATTCCAGAGACCGATGCTTCAAACTTCATCCCGAGTTGAGGCAGAAGTTTGCTAAGGCCAAGCACTCTGGCCCTCCCAGGACTGCTGCCATTGCCGAGGCTTCCGCTTCTTCTTCTCCTAGTGTTTCATAGTCATCTTCAGGCTCAGATTGATCTTCTCCAAGCACAGTTGAGCTCTCTTGGGCACTCTACTCCCATTGCCACTATTGCTTCAGGTACCTCATCTCCTTTTCATGTTTAAGGATGTTAAGCCTACTTGGGTTTTGGATTATGGAGCATCTGATCATATGAGTGGTGAGCTATCTTTTTTTACTTCCCCCACTACCCCTGTAGTGTGTGTCTTGTGGATGGTTCACTTACTCGTATTTGTAGCAAGGGAAACATTTGTCTCTCACCCTCTCTCACTTTATCTTCTGTATTGCATGTTCCTGACCTTTCTTTTAATCTCATCTCTGTTCGTCAACTCTGTAAAGATCTCAATTGTGCTGTCATATTCTTATCCTCGCATTGCTATTTGCAGGACCTGAGTTCGCAGAGGATTTTTGGCAGGGGGGATATGAGCGCGATGGCCTATACCACTTTGAGGATCCTCCTACCCCTACTACTTTTGTTTCTGGACTCCGTGCCTCTGCTTCCACTGAGCCCATTGCTTTTGATGTTTCCTTACAAACTTTGCATCTGTGGCATGCTCGTTTAGGACATGTCAATTTTCAGTACTTATGTTTACTTTTTCCCTCTGTCTTAAACGTGTAAAGACAAGAGGTTTACATGTGAGACTTGTGAGTTATCTGAACATATTCGATCTAGTTATATTTCCCATATGAGTCGTGCACCTAGTATGTTTGATCTTATTCACTCTGATGTTTAGGGACCCTCACCTGTCATTGCTTTATCATGTCATAAGTATTATGTCACTTTTATTGACGATTTCTCTAGATGTACGTGGGTACTCAAACATAAATATGAGGTGTTACCTTTATTTGTTCAATTCTTCCAAATGATTAAAACACAATTTAACACCACTGTTCGTAACATTAGGTCTGATAATGGGGGGGAGTGCGTTTCTGATGCTTTTCTTTCACTACTTAACCAAAAGTGCATTTTACATCAACTTACTTGCCCCTACACTCCGGAGCAAAACGAGGTGGCGGAACGTTAGAACCGTCACTTAATGGGAATGGTTTGGTGCCTTTTACGGGGTATGCATGTTCCCAAATCTTATTGGCACCTTGCTCTTCTCATTGCCACATTTATTATTAACCGCACTTTAAGCAAAGTTTTAAATGGCAAAACACCCCTTCACTCTATTTTTCCTACTGCCCCCCTTTTTCCTATATTATCCCGGGTTTTTGGGTGTGTGTGCTATGTTCAGGATCGACGCCCCTCACGTCACAAACTTGATGATAAGGTCATTAAATGTATTTTTGTGGACTATCCTACCATGTCTAAAGCTTATAAATGTTATGATCCTCTCTCTCGACGTATGTATCACTCTCGTGATGTTACCTTCCATGAGAATACTCCTTTTTATGGTAGGTCTGCTACTCCGCCACCCCCACCCCCACCCCTGCCCCCACCACTTGAGGAGGTTTCTTCGGTGGATGTCCTATCCCTTTATTGGATGTTTCTCCTTCTTTTCCTCAGGAACCCCCTTTGCAGGTCTACGCTCGTCGCCCTCGGCTGCCCCTGCCTCCTACTACGGACTCGGATACTGTTTCTACTCCATCCCCATCCCCACCCTCACCCCCACCCCCACTCCACCTATTTCTGTTTTTCAGCCCCCCCCCCCTTATCCCCACCTTTTGTTGGTTTTCAGTCCCGTTCTCCCACTCGTGATCGCCGTCTTCCTGCTTGTTATGCTAACTCTTGTAGCACTAACCATTCTATTCTCGGGCATCTTTCCTATGCAGGTCTTTCAGAGTCTTATCGTGCCTTTTTGGGTTGTCTTGACTCTATTTCTATTCCCCAGTCTTTGCATGAGGCTCTCCAGAATCCGCAATGGGTAGCTGTCATGAAAACTGAGATGGATGCCTTGGAAAACAATGGTACTTGGGAGTTAGTGTCTCTTCCTTTGGGTGAGAAACTTGTTGGTTGCAAATGGGTGTTTAGAGTTAAATATTTAACTGATGGCTCCGTTGAGCGATATAAGGCTCGTCTTGTGGCACATGGCTCTACTCAGATTCCGGGTAAAGACTTCGGTGCTACCTTTGACCCGGTTGCTAAGATGACTTCTGTTTGTCTCCTTATATCTCTTGCCGCCTCTCACTCTTGGCCGCTGCATCAATTGGATATTAAGAATGCCTTTCTTCATGGAGATCTTACTGAGACTATCTATATGGCTCCTCCCCTCGATTTTCGGGCTTAGGGGGAGTATATGGGCAAGGTTTGTCGTCTTCGCAAATCTTTATATAGGTTGAAGCAGTCTCCCCGAGCTTGGTTTAGCCGATTCAGTGGGGTGATTACTTCTATGGGATTCTCCAAATGCCGTCCGATCATACTTGCTTTATTCGACGTCAGCCCGACCACTAGTGCATTATCCTTTTGGTCTATGTTGATGATATCATTATTATCGGTGATGCTCTAGAGGGGATTGCCCAGGTAAAGGAGGACATTAGAGCAGTTTTTGATTCTAAGGACTTGGGTTCCTTTTGGTCTATGTTGATGATATCATTATTATCGGTGATGCTCTAGAGGGGATTTCCCAGGTAAAGGAAGACATTAGAGCAGTTTTTGATTCCAAGGACTTGGGGTCCTCTTCGGTATATTTTTGGGATTGAGGTGGCGAGATCTCGTCGTGGGATTTCCTTGTCACAAAGGAAGTATGCTCTTGATCTGTTACAGGATACATGTATGGTTGGTTGTCGTCCAGCTTCTACTCTTATGGATCCAAATGTGAAGTTGACGACCGAGTCTGGGGATTTACTTTTTGAGCCATCTAGGTATCAGCGTTTGGTTGGTCGTCTCATCTATCTGGCCAACACCCGTCCTGATTTGGCCTTTGCTGTGAGTATTGTTAGGTAGTTCATGCATGCTCCTCGCACCGTCCATCTTGATGCTGTTCATCATATTTTGAGGTATCTCAAGTCTTCACCGGATCTTGGTCTCTTCTATACTTCAGGAGACCAAAGGGGTCTCTCTTGCTTCGCTGATGCTGATTATGCGGGATGCAGGACTGATAGGCGTTCTACTTCTGACTTCTGTACTTTCTATGGTTCTCATCTCATATCATGGAAAAGTAAGAAGCAAGCGCTTGTTTCTCGTTCTTCAGCAGAAGCAGAGTACTGTGCTATGGCACATGGTACATGTGAGCTCTTGTGGCTTCGATCGATTTTGGGTGAGCTAGGCTTTACGGAGGACAGTCCTTCTTATTTGTTGTGTGAATTAGATATTATGTTGTCATCTGATTCGGTTCTTTATGAGAGAACCAAACACATTGAGGTGGATATTCACTTTCTCCGGGAGAAAGTTTTTACAGGCATCATTCGCCCTCATTCATCCCTTCATCATCAGCCCAGACCGCAGATTGTCTTACTAAGGCGGTTGGACCCTCTTTACTTAACTCATCTATTGGCAAGCTGGGCTTGGTGGATATCTTTGCTCCAGCTTGAGGGGGAGTGTTGGATATCATATTAGTGCTACGTATTTTATTATTAGGCCCACCTGTTTTGGGCTTTAGTTATTTTGACTCTTTCTATGACTTCTCTTTTATTTTTTACCTTGTACTTCTAGTCACATCTATTAGGTAATAATAAATACCATAATGTGGCACCATTATTGGTAAGCCAATACATCACAAAAATTATCTGAAGCCACAGGGAACAAGGTGCCAGCAAGGTTCAGGAAATCCATAGTGGTGAGAGGGCGTATCTGATGTACAACTAATGCTAGAGAATCTCCAATGCAATTTGGTTGAAATAATGTGAATTGCCACGTAGCATTCATACACAATGTATTTAAAAATGTATCTCCAATACAACTCATTATAATACATTTAAAAGTGACAATAATGAATATCCATGATGTTAAAGTCCTCTATGTATAGAGTTAGATGCTCCTAATCACAATGTGAAGTAAAGGCTGCATAAGATCCATAGACAATACACTCAAAAAACCTTCTCTAGAGACATTTACATTGGAGAAGAATTTTTCTTATAGAAAATGTTCAATTTTTTTTGCCTCATAAGATTCATGATGTTTTATTACACCTACATTAACAAAAATTACATATTTTCAATGGAGATTCTCTTGGATGCGATTATTTTAGGAACTCGCCATGTGCTTTGCAGCCCACTGGAACTGTTGGTGAACCTAGACTCAAAGAAAGCTAAATGGTAAAAAGTATGGGCCTGTTATTGTGACGGACAGTGGGAGGATTTGGGTATTATTAGCACAAATGCTTACCCATTTAGAGGAGGAAAGTGGATTGTGTTTATGGACCTTAGCTTATTCCAATTATCGATACTATTGGTGAGTAGTTATTCAAATTTTCAATTGTTAAGCAATTATTTTAGGGCCAGAAAAATTGGAAGAAAATTATTTTGGTCCAAAATTCAAGTGGCCTATTTTTCAAGCATTTATCTATGCAACATGTGCATCTCCAACTTGCTTCTTGAGCTTGGAGGCGCGGCGAATTATTAGAGGGAAAGGGATGGAAATAGACGTAAATAAAATTAGCTCGATCATTTTCGTTATTTAGGCTCGATTATCTAAAAAGATGGGGATATTAGTGATGATGTTACTCATAGGATTAAAGCAGGGTGGGTTAAATGGAGAAGTGCTATCGACGTATTGTGTGATAGGCATACACCTTTGAAGTTAAAAGGAAAATTTTATAGGACGGCTAATAGACCTGCCATGTTATACGAGACAGAGTGTTGGACAACAGAAAAAAAATGTGCATAAAATGAGTGTGGCAGAGATACGAATTGGTAAAACTCGAAAGGATAAATTTGAAATGAACAAATTCGTGAAACGGTAAAAGTAGCTCCTATATAAGATAAATTGAGAGAAAATCGATTTAGATGGTTTTGACACGTCAAGCGTAGACCAATGGATGCTCCCGTAAGGAAGAGTGATTTAGTTAGTATTGATGGTAACGCACGGGGTAGAGGTAGGCCTAAATAGACTTGGTGGGATATTGTAGAAAAGGACATGATATCATTTGATTTAACCGAAGATATTACACTGAACATAATGGAATGAAGATATCACACTGAACATAATGGAATGAAAAATAGGATTCATGTAGCCGACCCCAAATAATTGAAAAAAGGCTTTGTTGAGTTGAGTTTTGTTTATCGCACGTTGTAGCGGTGATCACCATTTCCTTATTCTTACTCTTCTTTAGTATAATATTCTAGTATTGGCTTAGTAGAGGAATATTTTCTTCTATTGTCCTTTGTAATACTTTTCATCTTATTTTTTATTAGTGATTCATATTATTTTCGTTATGTTATGGTTGCACAAATCATAACAAGTTTTGGATGTTTTATGAGTGATTCGTATATCTTTTCGTTGGGTTAAGGTTGTCCATTGGCCAGGTTTGGTCTGGTCTACCACATATCAATAACAACTTTATATTGGACCAATATCAACCAAAACAGACCTTAGCCTGATACTATTTTGCACAGGCCTACCCTTTAAAAATACTTAGGGCCAATCCCAAGGCTAGGTTATATAGAAAAGCCAAAGCCTAACCGGGTTTTCAGTCGGGTGGCCTTTTTTTTAACCCAACCCAGTCCTAGGAGTTTCTACTCTAAGCCCAAGCCCTAACATTTCTAGGCTAGGCTACACGGACTTGGTGGGGTGCCCAACAGGTATGACCGACAGGTGTGCGAAGTGTAACATTTTTGTTATATATGTAATATATATGATGATTTTTCAAAAGGAAAAAATACATGGCTAGGCATTCATTTTATAATTCATTGTTGGCTAATTTTGTAGATTAGTGGACTTAGGGGGATTTAAATGGGACTTCAAGATGGAACAAACAAAGAAGTGGCATATTCTATCATCGCTATTCTTCCATAGTGGAATTGTCAGTCTGACCCTTGATACAATCAGCTTGATATACATGGGCATGGAAGTCGAACAAAATTTTGGAAGTGGTAAGGAATCTACTATTTACTGATACAGTTTATTTGTACCTGTATTTGATTATAGAAAATGAATAAATCAGGACTCTTTATCCTGTTGCTAATGCAATTTTTATATCTTCCTATAATTCAGTTCACAACAATAATGCTATAGTTAGTTGAGGAAATCAACTACTCCTTTAAGAGATGAAGGATGCTATGCTAGTTCAAATCTGTCATGATCAGAACTGGGAGTCCAACCAAGATTCATCTTGATGCGTACAGGTCATTTTGGCGACCGACCAATCTCGGCCTCTATCTAGTTACTATATAAAGCCCCGTCGGTAACAAATCCTGCTACCAACCAGGATCGACTCAACATAGGAGGGAAAAAACAATGAAAGGGATCAACCAATCACATTTGAACACAGGTTACTTGAAAAAGGATGACCAACAAGAAGATACCATAAACATCAAGACAATATAAACATCAAAGTATAAGCGCGAGCACAAGCACACACTCACACTCACACTCGCACTCTTGTCTACTTAGAATAACAAGGCAATAGCAGGATAAACATATCAAGTTTCAGCATCATCCCTACTCTTGAACCCGGTCTGGTTTCCCTTACCTAGATTGTTCCTTGCTACTCGGGCTGAGCCTCTCTATTAACTGATGGCTAAAATATCGTCTTGCTAAGTTATTAATTAATTAGATATGATGATGGGGTACGTTGATTGGATCTGGGTGCAGGGTCCAGATTGGTTGGGGGGCGATCCGATTAAGGGGTTGGCACAGGTTACCTGTAGGGGAGAGGGTTGAGGGGAACTAAGCAGGTCGGAGGGGGCTAGTGGTGTGTCCGACGCTAAATCGGCCCCTTTTGCTGTGAGTGTTGGGGTACGAGTGAGGGTAATAAGGGTTGTGCATGAAGTGGGTGGGGAGGGCCAGCGGAGGTTGGGTTCGCGGTGGTTGGGATGGCGGGGGGCCCATGGAACGATGAATATGCATCGTTAGGTTGGTTGTAGGTCTAAGTGATGCCTTGATCGAGACCTTTTTTGGCGTGAGTTGCTTAGTGTTAAGTGTATAGCGAGGTGTTGTAGCTCGTATAGGGGGACGGGAAGGTAGCCGGCAGCGGTAGGTCCATTGGCAGGCCACAGTGTCAAGTGGCTCACGGAGGCGGTTCTCCGGAGTTGCACAGGTGGATGGGAAGGACAGAAACAATTGGAGAACCGTGGGGGCAGAACATGAAGATTCCACATTTTTCCAGGGAAACAACTTTCATCTTTGGGGGTGTTTGATTACACAAATTTTCCTTGAAACAATTTTCCACCATCAAGAATGTACAACAAACGAAAGCATGAAAATTTGCATTTTCCAACTTTTATTTTCTTACCTCTCAACTGTTCTAAAAAACCCGCCTAGGCACGCCTAGGCTTGAGGCTTGGGAGAAACGCCCCGCCTTAAGATTTTGACGCCTTATGCTTGGTAAAACCCTTAAGGCGTACTTTTTCTCTAAAAACAATAATGCTTTAGTGAAACGATATCGCCTTTTATAAATTTTTTTACAAACCGGACCATTATCTCATCCAAAATAATCAAATAGTATTTTTATTTGCAAATATTCAGACATATTTTTATGATATGTACAATTTTAGTATTTTAAGAGCCTTGTTATGGTTAAAAAATATTAAAATATATTAAAAATACCTAAACGCCTTTTCACGCCTTTTTACGCCAAGGCCCGCCTAGGCTTCTAAGGCTTAAGGCTTGGCCTCCACGCCTCGATCACGCCCCGCGTTTTTTAGAACCTTGCTCTCAACCAAAGAAAAGTTTTTCAAAGCAAAATTTTCATTGTTTAGGCCTAAATAAACTATTCTTTTCCTTCTTTTTACGCAACTAAAATTAAACACAGAACATAAAATGTTAGCTTGGCAAAATTTTTCATTTTCATGAAAATCTGACATGGAAAAATTCGGACTTAATTTGGCCTTTTCATCTTCGAGTCAAACATACCTTAGTTCTTTACCCCAACACAATAAGCCCACATGATTAGGCCTGTCAATATGGCTGGGTGGGTTGGGCTTGGCTATGCTCAAGCTCAGGTCATAATTATTTTGGACTTCGGGCAATTTGAGTTCGGGTTTGGAGAACCTAGGCTCGAACTCGGCTCACACGTGATAACGGGCTTCGGGCTCTTATTCGGGCCAACACGAATAAAAAAAAGTAAAATTTTCTTTTTGTAGTTTGTTGCCCCATGAAATATTTACAACACACATCTTATAAACGACATCTAAATTAAAGAAAATTCATATATTTATTCGGAAAGTTACTCAAGATTAAATGTTTCTTCTACAACTTGAACTCAAATTGATTATTTTTTTATTATTCTCAATACTCGTACAATAGTGGCGTTATTACAATAATTAATATCAAGTTATTCTAAAAAGATTATTTTTATTATTTTTTTTTGTTCTCAAATTGATTAAATGATTCTTCTTTTAAACAAATTTCCTCACTTTACCTTCTTCCCCAATTCAAAACACTAATTTTTCATCAAACCCTAAATTCTAAAATTAAATCAAACAAACAAACAAAAAAGATTCTTTCTCATAACAATAATTTGATTTATTTATGAGAAAGAATAATCTGATTTATTTATGAATAACATATGTCAAATTCATATTCTGCCGCAGGTAAACATGGTAGCGCGAGACGGATTAGGAAGAGGATGAAATACCACGGGATAGATAAAACACCAGGTTGCAGGTTGCAGCTCATTTGAGATTAATGGTGTTGTTCATGAGTTCATGAGTTCATTACAGGGGAAAAACTCATCCCCAAATGAATACATACAGTAGTTGAGATTATGAACAATCAGTTGGATACCAGGGTACAGTCCAATTTTGTTTCAAGCAGATGGTTCATTGGGATAACTCAGTTAGGGTGATCCATGATTGAAATCCTTGTTGCATTTAACCCCATTTGGTTCTGGGTGAAATAATTTTCATCTTGCAAATTGATTTTTTTTTCTCTTTTTAACACAAACAAAAAGCATTTCCTTCGAAACCAAACCAATCCAAAGGGGACCATACTCCGAACTCAGTTGGTCACTTTGAGATTATTGATTTGTTTATGAGAAAGAATCTTTTTTTTTTAGTTTGATTTAATTTTAGAATTTAGGGTTTGATGAAAAATTAGGGTTTTGATTTGGAGAAGAATGTAAAGTGAGAGGAGATATTGTTTAAAAGAAGGGGTATTTTGGTCAAATAATTATTTTGGGGGTTAAATCTAATTAACAAAATAAGACTTATAAACAGATTTCTAATGGTGTTAAAATTTTGGGGGTTGTGTCTAAGAGATTAGGAAAGTGAGGGTTAAGTCAAATAACCCATTAAAAATTGACGGTCATGTAAAAAAAACCTTTTTTTAGTAAAGGCGCAACTTTATTCTCATATACAAGAGGTGGGTCTACCCCACAGAGCGCCCAGTGAGCCTCGGCTTATTCAGGTAAAAATATTCTCCTGCATCATTCTCCTCACCTGAATCCATGGTATCAAATGATGGGGTCAAAGCCGCTGTACCTGTTGTAATATCTTAGTATTGTAAGGTTCCTTTAGTCAATTGGTCATTCGGTTACATAGCCCTTATTTGTAACATTGAAAACACACCTTATGAATACAAGTTATCTCCTTTCATAAATTTTAGTTGGTATCAGAGCTAGCAAAGGAACCGAACCTCCCGCCTCCTTCCTCGCACACCCTAGGCGATCAAATCTTAGAGTGCGCAGCCCCCCTTTTGGGTTATCTCAAGGTGCGCAGCCCGACTTTTGGGCTATCTCAAGGTGCCCAGCCCCGCTTGTTCCTATGTCTTGTTGTTCAACAGGAGGCTGCTTTTGTGAGGTATCTTTGGGTGTCCTATCTGTTACTCTCTTTGTTGTCTAATTTGAGTTGTTCGTTAGTCCATAACTGTTGGTGTTATTGCTGCAATTAGAATTTAAGATGGTGGAATGAAGAGATAAATGGAAATAAACACAATAGAATGAAAGAGTATTATGAGATGCTCTTTACGCCCACATACCATCATATATATATATATATATACACCAGTGAATTTAATTAACTCTGTTGTTTGGAGTCCTTCGCACTGTTAAAACTTTTTATGTGCATCGATACAATGTTGCATTTATTGATGACAATTTGATGTGTATATGGGTTTATTTGCTTTGTAAAATGTCTGATGTGCTACCCCTTTTTACTCGGTTCTTACAAGTTGTCAAAACTCAATATAATGTTGTCGTTAAAGGGATTTGGTTAGTTAATGTTAAATAGTACATCTCAAATCAATTTCTCTCGTCGTGTCCCTCTTTTTGGAACCAAGGCACGCTTCGGAGGGCTGATCCGATCGGAAGACATTCTTAGGTGGGGAGTTTGGCTGGGGCGACACTTCACTTGCCGTGCGAGCCTTATTTTTTTTAATCTTTTAGCGGTTATGGGTATTTATAATTAAAAGTTTTTTTCCACTCTTCCCGCATTATTTCACTTACCTTGGGAGCACTGTTTTACTTATTGTCTTGGAGCAAAGCAACTTTTTGAGGGAGCAAAAATGCATTTGAGTATTTTGAGTGTGTAATGCAGAAATACCTATCTTCTACCATAAGATATTCCTTTATTTCTTTTATGTTCTTTTTGATTTGTTTTAAATAGAGAAACTCTAGAAACCATTTATTTGTCTAGTGTCAAACTCGTCTTCCCTCCCTGAGCATAAAGTTAGCTTCGAAAATGTGGAGATTTTGATTAAGATGACTCCACTACACTTTTAAGTTGTGGTGAAACATATTATCAACACAGTTTAGTTCAAGTTGAAATGAATCAAATGATGCATCAATCATATGCTCATCCTTTTTCATTTATGAAGCAAAGTTAAACAGTTCACACTCCTTGTCTCTCTTCAAAAGCAAGAGAAGAGAGGTGGTGCTTTACAAACTTTTCTTTCACCTCATCCCTAGCAAGATGAGCTCCACAACAAACACCAACAATAATAACCATTACCACTCTTCTTTTTCAATCCCCTCATTCAAAGGGTGTTGCTGCTTCCTTTTCCTCCTTTTCTCTCTCATATGCCTTCTCGTACTCGCCGTAGTTCTCGTAGTCATCCTCACTGTCAAACCCAAAAAGGGTAAAAGCCATATTTGTTGAATCGTGATACATATCTTGTATCGAAAACCCTGTGTATCGTGAATCGTATCGCGATACGTATCGTATGATATGGCACAAAAAATAAATAAAATTGTAAAAATTAAATAAAAGTATAGAGAACACTTAACAATCAATTTTATAACATAATATGATTCAAACTTCTAATTTCTCCACAAGTCATATCAAAAAGAGAATCCACAAGCCATATTTAGATATACTAAGTAACTATATTAAGGTATCGTCATGATGTCATTCTCAACTATGATAATGATACCTTAATAGTATCCAAAAAATAATAACCAAAAGTCAAAATATATCCAATAAAATCATCATCTTCATCACTCCTTTTAATTATTCCTAAATCCTAATCATCATCATCATCATCATCATCATCATCATCATCATCATCATCATCATCATCAATGTTTAGTTCATTATCATCATTGTCTTCATCATCATCTTCTATAACGATTCTCACCTCTTCTCTTTAATCCTCCTCCTCCTCCTCCTCCTTGTCATCGTCAATAACTTCAATATCATTTTCATCAACACGAATCGATTTCCCTTTCCTCTGATTGACATATGCATCCATAGTTCCCTTTGCTTTTCGAAATTTTGCGAAACTTCAAACTCCCCTTCACCCTCATTTTGTTGCCCACCTTGTCCATTATATCATCCTCATTTACTCCTAAAATGTTTGCAAACTTTTTTCTAACATCTTCGGGGCATTGCATACACTTTTTTACATCTTTCCCGTAGCGGCAAGATGGTGTTTCATTCTAAAAATACCACCCCATTTTGCATCCTTACAATAATTACATCTTAAATGCAATCTATTATCATTCACCTTTTCACAATAATCCCATGTGGGGTCAACCACAACATTTCTGATTTTTTAGTCATTTCCTAAATAAATAAAGAGGAAATATCAAAGATCAAAGCTACCAAAACAATAAATAAATAAAGACAACTTAATAAATAAGTAGGAAGACATTAAATAGGTTGAGAAACTGAGAAACAATAAATAAATAAGCTAGGTTACTTACCAAAGTACCAAAACAAAGGATTTTAAATAGGGTTGAAGTTTCTATTTGCAAAAACTTGAAAAAAAAGACAAGAAAGGAAGGAGGTGGACAAAATATTAATGGTGGGGAGCACAAGAAAAATGAGAAAGGGGCCTTTTATACCAAGAGTTGTTCCTTTTATGGTTTTAAAAGTCTTTAAACATTATTACAATCATTTTCGGCCAAAAAAAAAAAAATCCAGTTTTTCGAGCCCTGGTGCTGAAATAACCCGACCCGACCCGGACGAACTTAATCGCGAATCGCCAGATTCATGTATCGAATCGCGATTCAGCCCCGATACGCACGATACATTGACATTTTCGATTCACAGTCCCGATACGTATCTATTTAGGGTAGTATTGAACCGAATCGGCCGATATGTATCGTGAATCGGCTGATACTGACAACAGAGATAAAAGCTCATTTGATTATGATTTCCAGTACGAATACGAAACTGTGAAAGCATGACTTAATGATCCTTTAGACTTCGGTATTTGAAGTTAGCGGTGTTAGACTAAAAATATTCTTCACTAACTCATTTGCCCATATAATTCTAAACAAAGTGGGGTTGGTGAAATAAAAAATAGATTTCTCATGGAAATGGTTCGTTGTCTGTCGAGGGGACTTGCAGAGAAGCAACCCAAAAGTTGTGGACTTGCAGACCACGTTTCCATTTATTGCCCCCTACTCAATAGATAGAGAATTTGCTTCTAAAAGGCACACTGAAGGTTGTGTTGAAGCAATTTGCACCAGTGGACACTGTAAAAGATGTTGGATGGTGAAAAGAGATTGAAAATGAAACTATTCAAATTCAATAGGAAAAAATACAAATTTAACTTAGAAGTTTGGGGTGAATTTGATTTCTGGAGTAATTATTTCAGAAGTTGTAAAATTAACCTCATTGTAGATTAAGTGATGCAATCTTGATTCTACGTTAATCTGCCGTTAGGAGACTTAACGTAATGGTGAATGGTCGTTCCTACGTGGCAGGCATTGTGAATTAATTTATCCTTTTAGGCAATGACAATTGACATATGTTTAAAAGAGTTAATGTTCTGAAAAAATAGAAAATAAATTTCAAAAACTAAAATTATATAGGATAATTTAAAAAATTTCAAAAAACAAAATTAAAAATTGACAAAAAAACTCTGTATATTGTATTTTAAAAATAATAAGCAAAAAAAACTAAAAACAAAAAAAAGTAATTTCCAAATATCTTTCTTTATAGTAATTGACCGCAACCCACCTACAAACTACCATCGGTGCATCACCCCCAACCCACCAACCCCAGCTAACAAACTACCATTGGTGGTGAGGGAGAGAGGGAGGTGGTGGTGGTGGTGGTGGTAGGAGGGAGGAGGTGGTGGAGATGGAAATAGGGAGGAGGTGGTGAGTGTGACGATTTGGTTGTTTCGTATTTTCTATGTTTTTTTGTTTCATATTTGTTTTACAATTTTATATAAAATAATTTTCCTTAATAGTTTTTTATATTAGTTTTTCTTATTTCTTAATTTCTAAAAATTCTTTTGGCCACATGTCAATTGTTCAGTGGTCAAACTTATCCAGCTTCTCACAGAGTTAGCCACGTAGGATGCCCATTCACCATTTCGCTAAGTCTCCTAACGACGGACGGACGGAGGGTTATCGTACCGTGGAGTTGATTTTGCATCTTCTGAAAGAATGGGTCTGGAAATCAAATTCACCCCAAACCTTGGGGTCAAATTTGCATTTTTCCTAATTAAATACCCCCTCCATCCCAAATCAAGAGTCCCTATCCATTACACGTTTACCCCAAATTTGTGTTTGCGCATGTAAAAGAAGGTTGTAAGAATAACTAATTTCACGTTCACCAATGCTAAAAGCGTACTCCAGCCTTTATCTATAACAAAAGTTGAATGGATAGTACTTGGACAAATACAAGGATGAATGGAGATTTAGTCTTTTGTCAAAAATACCTACTTAGTGTCTAGAGTTTGTTCCTTCCATTGCTACATCGTGGCTCTCAGGTACAAGTTTTCATTGAAAAAACAAAATACTCATTTATATGATTGGGAACCTACTCTATAGGCACGGTTTCATGCCTTGTAAATGAAGCTGCTATTGAGTTTGTGAGCCGAAAATATTTACTTGGCAAGACAATAGTGACCTTATTCACAAGGTCACTGGAAATTGAAAGCTTCTTTGCAAGTGTATCCGGAAACAGCTGCTATGGTACCTTTTCAGCTACTAAGCATTTGGTTTTGTAGAGAGAATTCAAGCACGGGAGCAATTTACTTTGGAAAACTGCTTTACATTGGCTGTTAATACATTAGAACTCTCGTTCTTCATCAGTTGCAGATAGTTCTTTGCCTGTTGTGTTGTTAATCTTGCGATGAATTGTATGATCTAATATCGTTACTTTTGGGGGTTTTATTCAGGTAATCTTTGACAATCCTGCTTTCTTTTTTCCACAGTGATGGTTGGATCGTTATATTTTCTTTCCAGTTTAGGGGGCAGCCTTTGGGCTTGTGTTAAATTCAAAGGTGCAATGTATGTTGGTGGTTCAAGTGGAATTTGTGGAATTACAGGGGGAGCCATCGCAGAATTTTTTATCAACTCAAATATGCATGAAGAAAAGGTATTCCAAATTACTATATTGGTAATTGAAAATGGCAAATTTAGAACCTCTTTATTATTGTTTAAACTATTTAACTTCAATGCCATGATGGGAGAATTCTTTAATTTGTATGTGCAGTTCAAAAGATTTCGGTCTCTCTGCTTTGGGGTTGCTATTAATTTTACCGTTAAACTATTTCCAGGGGTGGATGTTACTGGAAATATTGGTGGCCTATATTTTGGATTTTTACTTGGTTTTTTGCTCTTGATTCGGCGTCAACCCAAAAGCTCTGCTCATGAGTTTAAACTTTCAGGTTTTGATCCACAACAATTGATTTTACGTTACAGTCGGTGTCAACTGGTGCTCTGGGTTATTGCCTTCATCTCTACAATTATCCAGTGAGTAATAAAAGCTTTCATCATTGTATTTTTCCTACAATTAAAACTCTAATGTTGCTATCTTAATTATTATTTGCTTTTTGAAAAATTTGCAGATTCCTTTATTCCTTAATTCACTATATTTTACATTGAGGAGTCATAAACTATACATGATGAGCTTAAATAGTTTACAGGTTTGGACCATCAAACAAATTATCGTTCATGTAACAACTCTTACTCTGTAATTTATTCCGGATGCTTCAATTGTTTGCATGTAAGTAAATTTATTTGTAAAGTCTCCCTTTTTATTTTATTATTGTCACGAGTCTCGTGACTGTTTTTTATTGCAAATTACAATATTCTTAATAATTTCACCCATTGCTCTATGTAGCCAATTATCATTATCTCCCAACATATGAGTACAGAGATCAACTTTTAGGCCATACCAAAAATACCCTTGGATCTAATGCATCTAAGAATTGATGTAAAGTACAATTGAAACATTTTCAGTCAGATTTAAGTTCTAGGTTGGGCTATTAAAGGAGCTTCCATGTACTTGCATGTTTTACCGAGGGACTGGAGCAGATTTTAAGTTTAGTGATAATATCTTTGATCTGGCATTTTCTGCAGTTCCTTAGTTGTTTCACTAGGACATACTTGTCAATCTGACTTAATTCCTGAAAAGCGATGCTTTTTGGCTGTCCATGAGACACCTGTGTCTCATTTCAAAATTCAAACATCTGATCTCACTTCAGGGACTCCAAAGCATTAGATGGTTGTGATACCTTCCTCTTATTTAATTTAATTTAATTTTATTTTTACTTTGCCCCTCGATATAAGCTATACTTAGACTTATCCTTTCAAAGTTGTAAAATTAGATTTACCCCCCTAGGGCTAGGGGTGATAGCTCTCTACTATATGTATATTTATGCGGACGTCATGGTGTATGTGCATAATCCTAGTTTTGGTTAGTGAAAGTACCTTGTGTGACGTGCGTATGTGATTGTGTTTGTAGTACGACACCCATTAGATCTTAGCGACCATCTAAGCTAGACACAAGTGTATCAAGGGGTTTCTTGTTTGTATTTTACCTCCCACTCATGGAGTTCAGTTTCGTTTGGGTGAGGAGATAATGGGGTGATATGACGTTTTAGGATTGTGTGAGATCTTTGTAGTTTTGGGTAGACATAGATATTGGGAGAAGTTGAGGATTAGGGGATAGTCGGTAGAATACTGGAATCGAATTGATTCTACTAGTTGGTTTGGTTTAAGATTATGTCACCGAGTTGAGGTTTCTTTGAGATCATCCTTGAGGGTAGATGTAACAACCTCCATTTTTTCACGTAAAAGTTGGCCAGACACAGTACGCCGAAGATGGGGCTTGCTATACAATCTATATCATTCTCAGCATCAAGACAAAAAAAAAAATTATTTTCAAACAACATTCGAATTAAAACTGAATTTGAATTAAAATCAAGGCGGATAATAAATCCAACATCCACATAGTCTGAATAAAACCAACATGAGCATGGTGTGTCAAACCAACTGAAATAAAATAGACTGCGGACTTATGCCCATACAATAATCCAAAAGTAATAAAACTGAAATAAAGAAGCAACCTAGTCTTGAATCAATGATATGAAGTCTGATGCGCAAGGGTAGACTGCAAGGCTGATCTCTTGATAGTCCTGCTATCCCTGTGTAGGTGCACCTGGAAGAGGGGGGAGTGACATTTATAAATTTGAGTTAGCGTTCTAGAGTTGCAAGAATTAACTTGCGAAATTTAGAGTGCAAAAGTACAGTTAATTCAAAGTGAACATCTTCCATCATCACTAAGGGTCCGTTTGGTTGTTAGTGGGCAAAAGCGTGGGCATGGCAAAATTTGCCTAGACAAATTTTACCTAGGCAAATTCAGATGACGCTATCAAACAACATTAGGCGAAATTAAAGTCAATCCAATTAATTTATTTAAAAACAATTTTTATATTATAATAAAAAATGTTAAAAATAGTTTTTGCAATATTTTTATATTACAGTTTTTATATTATATTCAAAAATGTTAAAAAATTTGTAAAACTTTCTCTTAACAATTTTTTATAATATCAAAAACAGTTTTTAAAATATTACAAAACAAATTTTAAACATTCACAACAGTTTTTTTAAACTCTTTAAAACAATTTTAAAAAATGTTTTTTAAAACTTTAAAACAGTTTTTATAATACATCCAAAACAGTTTTTAAAAATGTTAAAAACTGTTTTACAATATTTTTATACTATGGTTTTTCAAAAAAATTGTAAAACATTCTCTTAACAATTTTTTATAATATTAAAAGTAGTTTTCAAAACATTACAAAACAGTTTTTAAACATTCACAACAGTTTTTTTAAACTATTTAAAACAGTTTTAATTTTTTTTTTTTAAACTTTAAAACAGTTTTTATAATATATCCAAAACAGTTTTTAAAAATGTTAAAAACTGTTTTACAATATTTTTATATTACGTTTTTTCAAAAAATTTGTAAAACATACTCTTAACAATTTTTTATAATATTAAAAGCAGTTTTCAAAACATTACAAAACAGTTTTTAAATATTTATAACAGTTTTTTTAGATATTTAAAACAGTCTTTAAAATTATTTTTTAAAACTTTAAAACTGTTTTTATAATATATTCACAACAGTTTTTAAAAATGTTAAAAACAGTTTTTACAATATTTTGTTAATACGGTTTTTTAAAAAAATTGTAAACATTTTCTTAACATTTTTTTATAATATTAAAAACAGTTTTTGAAACATTACAAAATAATTTTTAAATATTCATAACAGTTTTTTAATTATTTAAAACAGTTTTTAAATTATTTTTTAAAACATTAAAATCGTTTAAGAAGTTGGCAAATTTGTGGGCAAATGTTTCCCACTCAAATAGGTAAGCAAAATTTGCCTACAGATTGTGCATAGGAGGTGTTGTACATTGGCAAATAATGCCTAGGCAAATTATGCAACCAAACAGCCAAAATGTGGACAATTTTCATATTTGCCAACTTTTTGACATTTGCCTAGGCAAATTATGCCAACCAAACGGACCCTAAGATACATTAAAAATCTCACCCCTCATTTATGAGCAATGCTAAATGTACCACCCCAAGTCCAAAAGTAGATAGCGGATAAATGTGCCAACGTAAATATAAGGATGCATTGAGCATAATTATCATACTGAAATAGAATCATTCATATTCCAGTTATTACTATCCAAGTTACCCTAGTCACTACCCATAAAGTGACATAACAAAATATCATGCATACTACATAGTATTGGCTCTGTAATTTTATTGTCTACGAAGAACTTATCTGATTCACTTTTATTTGTTTATATATATGTCCTCATATATATTCGACACTAAGGCATCTACCAATAGCGTCCCGTTCGTGCTATATCGGTATGTCCGGAGCAGACTCCTATTCAAATCGGACCTCAGAATACACATAATAGTGAGGCGGTACATAGGCAGTACACCATTGTACGACCCATACCCAGCAGTGACACATGGATCCTTGCATCAACACTTATCTCTCATAAGTGGCGTTGCTACGTAGTACCTAAAATATGACCTAAACTTCGCCTAACCCACTTGTGTCGATGTGTGCTACGGTCCCGAACGTGCGTAACCCCAACCGATAGGACCGTCCACGAACATAGGTATGTCCACACAAAATATAGATACATATTACAATATGTAAGGGTAATTAATGTATAAGAAACCAAAGGAAGGAGTAAAGGGACCCATGAAGTTAATGTCCTAACAGTTGGATATCTCAATAACGAGAATAGGGGTCAATGACATCATGTCTCATCGAGTGATGGCTCCCACACAAAATATAGATACATATTACAATATGTAAGGGTAATTAATGTAAAAATTACCTCCTAGCTGCCCCATAGGGATTCATTTATAAACATCCTTAGTTAATAGTTAACCATCTCGTAAATTTTTAAATTCCTTTTCCGTATAAAATACATTTAAGCATCCAGTTAATTATTTATGTCCTCTTCCTTCGGATAACACTTTAAACCATCTAGTTAATTCCTTTCGGTAATTACCCCACAAATTACCCCCTAGTTGCCCATAAGGATTTTTCGTAAATGTTCTACGTTAATGTTTTACCATCACGTAAGTTACTAAATTTGTTTATTTATAAAATATAATTAACCATCCGATTAATTTAATTTTCACAATTAATAGTAACGTCATTAATTCATTATTAATAAATTTCATGGTTATCCATACACGGTCTCGCCAACTCGTATGATCATTTAAAATTCTTCCGGATACAACTCTAGGCCCCTCATCCAAAATCCCCAGTGGTCGAACTGGTTCGCCCTTGGGCGACTGCACAGGTTTGCCAAAAAAAAAATGCAAGAACATAAATTTTAACCTTCAACCCAAACGTGATTCTAATGGTTTAAACATGTAATCATTAAAACATGTCCCCATGACTTAATTCACCCTCTTACGATAATTTATTACGTGTTTTAATGTCGGATTCAAGTCCCAAATCCCAGAATTTCATTCTGTTGGCGTGTTCATGCCAAATCAAATTTATATTTATAAATCCCCTATGATCCTACTATTATGCAAGGGTTATAATCAACATAAACACCAGATCTTTAACGTAAACAATAGTCCTCTGCATGTGAATAATCATATCAATTACAAAAAGGGTTCTAAAGCATGAATTTCCCATCATCCAACCCACAATTAATACCCATCCTAATTTTTGAATTTACTAATCTATTTTCAAATTCAAGTCCTTTGCAAACATGATTTAATTACATCATTATATCACCACAAATCCCTACATAATCCAGAATTCTACATGGGAGATAAATCACAATTAACTAAGAAATATTTTGGACAAATAAAGTTAGAAAGAAAATTTTTGCTTGATTTTATTGATAATTTCTTAGTGAGTTCTTTACCCTTCTTTCTTGAATTCTCCATCTCCTTAGCCCTTTGCGTCATCTCTCTTTCCAAGGTGTCTACTAGGGTTCTTGGTTAATGGTTGGAGATTTCTTAACCTCCTTAATCAACTTATATTAACCTAATTCCCGAGTTGAACCTAAAGCAACATATTTGGACCCCTAAATGGACCCAAAATTCCAAATCCAAATAGTCTCATAGCCTCCCAACTTATGTGCATATATCCTGAGAATATTTCTAAAAGCCTAAAACACCTAAACGAGCTCATAAAACTTTTCGAAACGCGTTTCAATTATTTTTTTATTCAACATAGACATTTTTATTATGTTTAAATGACACGTGGCCATAGGTTTATTACCGTATGATTTATTTTCACGGGTGGAATCATCATGCCCAATTGAGTCCTATAGTAATGAAATCATGAATGAGTATTTGTTCTCAATTTAAATTGTTCCCTTTTAAATTTAAATCCCTACGATTTAATTTATTGTCAAATTTAATTCGAAATTATTAAATTAATTTTCGTCATAATATTTTATTCTGAAAACACGGGGTATTACATTCTTCCCTCTAGTAACAGAATTTCGTCCTCGGAATTTACTGCGGCATAAAGTCACATTTTAATTCGTACCATTATCTTAAGTTTATACCCAACTAATTTGTACTCACATCCCGTGAGATAAAAGAAAAAGGGCCATCTATGTCTACTATAATATTACTGGGGCACCCATACATTTCATATTACATGCACACACACGTACCAACATCAAATGTGGATAATACCTATACATCCAATTTTAACCATACATACCGAGTATATCGATAAGGCAATGTACCTCCACATATGTAAAACGTAACAAGTAAACATCTTAGTATCCAGCTTCCCTCAACTCCCGACAATTGCCAATTTCGTGCGTGGGGCGTCTCGTAAGCGAAATCTAAACAAGGAACCATTCCGATACACTACTGCACGGCTTAGTCAGTTATTGAGATCCGTCGGTCCAATACTTAAAGGGAAAATAAAAATAAACATTCGCGCTAATCACATAAATTTCAGTTTGTGTGACCATTTTCAACAAAAGTTTTATCACTTTTAAGGGATACTCTAAATCCCAATAGATTTATCAGTTTGATCATACCAAGAACAATAATAAAACGTCCTAGGTTCCAACATCTCTCAACTCTCGACATTTGTTAATTTCGTGCGTGGGGAGTCTCGCAAGCGAAATCCAAACAAGGAACCTTCTCGATACATTACTACATAGCTTCGTTGGTCATTGAGATCTGTAGGTCCAGGACTTAAGTCTAGTTGTGTGCTTAATCATTTATAAGGCTGCACATGCCTACCCATTCCAGTAATGCCTATTTCCAATGATATCGTCATTATAAAAACATTATTTATGATCGTACACATCATCATGTAACTGAGACTATCACTAGTTCTAACGTTCCCAAAGGAACCAAATACTTCTACAATACGAATGCTTTCCGCTTTGCGTATTCTTAACATAAATAAGAAAATATCATCGCTGAATAATTTCCGCATTTATTTATCCCTAAAAACATACCATTATTAGCATTTAGTCCACATTCATATCCCGAATTGAACATTCATTATATCTCTAATTTCAAGAAATACTTTAGTAACAGATGCTGAAATTTCACATCGTTGTGCCTACTCTCAATAAGGCAACCCTTTCGGGTTCATGCGGGTCCCGCAACTTAAGTCTCCGTGCTCGTTCGTGTAACAGCCCCCACTTTCTCACGTAAAGGCTGGTAAGATGAGGCTTGTCTATCAATTAATACCATTCTCAGCACAACGTAATATAAATATTGTTATTTTAAAGGCCGATACTTTAACTTTATGAATATTTTCATGACAATAATTAAACTCAAACCAACACCAACTAAATAATAAATCCAACAGCAAGTAAAAATCACAACAAGTAAAAATCACAACTCCAACATAATGTAAAGAAATCTCGGGCTTATTCCCTTACAAATGTTTCCAAATAAAATAAATAACTCTGGCAGAAAAACACCTAGGCTAGAATCGATAAATCTGAAAAATTGATGAGCAAGAGAGACTATAAGACTGTCACTGCACAATCCAGCTAACCCTGTCTAGGAGCATCTGGAAGGAGGGGGGTATTTAAATTTGGATCAGAGCCCTAGGTGTGCAAGAATTGACTTATTTAATTTAAGATGCAATAATACAGTTGATGCAAAAATGAAAAATTCCCTTCGTCACTCGCATGCGTTTAACACCTCACCTCTCATCTAAGTGTGATATTATCCCTATCTCAATAAGTCCCCAAATGACAATTATGATAACGTGTCAAATTAATAATAATGGATTTGTCGATAATTAAATGCTTAAGTGTACTGACTACATTTAACTGTCAATGCCCGTAATATCTCAATGTCATAAATTTCACATAAATGGCATAAACATCTATTATGCATTATAGAATCAAAGTTTTAGTTTACGTCCACATTCTTAGACATTTTCAGTTTATCTCATATAAAGTCCGGGTAATTATATATATATGTCCTTCATATATTTGACACACAAAGGCATCTACCGTTGGTGTCTAGTTCATACTCTATCGACAAGTCCGGAGGAATCTCTTATCCTGAGCGGACATCACTAAACACACATAAGTTGGGGGAAGTCCTTGCGTAGGATACCTGTTCACGGTCCATATCCAGCAGTGACACAGGTTGGGTCAGCATCAACACTTACCTCCTCGTAGATGACGCCTCCACGTAGTACCTATATGACCTACACAATTTCCAAGCCCACCTGTGCCGGCGTATGGTACTCGGTCCGAACGCACGAACCCCTGAGCCGATAGGACAGTCCACGAACATTGGTATGTCCACACAAATATATATAAGTATATATTATTATCTCATATAATATGTATAGGTAACTACTCAATAATTACCATAAGGAAGTCCCATATAAGATTCACAATTTTTTCATTTATTAATAATTTACCATCTAGTGAATTATTACTTCCGCTCCATTGAATAATTACTTAACCAACTTGTTAATTGTAATTTTTCCTATTTAATGTGGGTACATTTGTATTTTTAATAAATTTTTTATTGTCCCAAAGCCGATTCCACTCACTCACTTGCGCTCATAAAAATACTCATAACCAAACCCCAGGCCCAATACACTCATTAATATTAATATTCCTTAATACCCAATCTCCCAATACCCTAGGTATTAAACTTTCACCTAATATATCTATAAGGACACAAGTCTCCGATTGAGTCTTAATGTGTTGGCTCAATTCCGGACAAAAACATTTGAGTCATAGGCTGTGTTAAAATGTATCCATCCAAGCCTATGACGTGTTAGTTGAAGACGTAGCGGCCAAGTGTATAAAGCTTCATCATATGCCGGGTTTAGTGTGCCTCGTTTCTACGTCAACAAGAATGTTCCAATGCTCCTAAGGTATGAATGCATTATATATATATATGAGCTTTGGAAATTTATTGGGTGTATTTTATAAAGTTTTATAAAATAGTTTTAACGACTTTGTTTTACTCAAAAAATTTCTTTTAGAACTTTTCATAAAAAGTTTTGGGCTTAATAATAATATTTTATTTTTTTGACACGTCGTTCGAACCACCTGAAATCTCGTTCAAACGAGATTGCCATGTCCTTTGAACGAACTGACATCTCGTTCGAATGAGATTGCCAGGTCGTTCGAATGAAACTTCTAACGAATTTCCTTTTTCCCTTCTGGAACCTCGTTAGTAAAGTCGCTTGAACGAGATTTGGCGGGAATAGGTATTTTGATAGTTTTTGACGATTTTTTCACTTTTCCCACTTCTTTTCCCCTCTCTCTTTTGCCAGATTTACTTAGTGCGGGAACCAACTCTTTTGAACCAACTTGTTCACATTCCTCCATCTCCTAGAGAGAGTTTTAGAGAGTTTCAATTCCAAATGAAAAAGTTCATGTTTAAGTGTTTGTCTTTTAAGAAAAATCCTTAAACACTTTTGTTTACACCCAATTGTTTAGTTTATCCAAGTTCCTTAATATATATACTTTGCTTGGAGTTTTGGTATCGGTTTTATCTCTACCGTTTGAAGAGTGTTTGGGTTTACTTCTACATCCCACAAACAAGAAGACTTGTTTGTTGCTGCGACATTCTCATACGGTGAAAGGCACCGTGTATGGTTGATGGGTTCCTAAAAGTCCGATCGGTGGATTCCGAGACCGCGGTGGACCTCCGTGGTTATTCGCTAGGCAAATGTGTGTATAAGAAGGAGCGTCGGGACTTGAACGGAGTCAAGTCGAGTGTTGTAAGTCTTACTGTCTTGTACTTGTAATGCCGTACTTAGTGGATTTGAGGCTAGGGCCGTCCGAGGTTTTTTCCCGTTGTGGGTTTTTCCTCGTACATCGCGGCGCAGTGGTTTGTCTCTTTATTTTATATTTTGAAAAATCACATTAGATGCATGTTTAGGTAAAAAGATAAAATTGGGATATTTAATTTGGTGCATGTTTAATATTTGGGTAAAGTTAATTTAATTCAAGTCATTAATTTTATTGAATAAAATTTGATTTGGCCTAATTTGTAAAATTGAATATTTATTGTTAGGCAAATTTCTAGGATTTGGGTTGAGTTAATATATTAAAGTGAAAAATGTATTTGTTGATTAATTTAATTTCACTTTGAGTTAAGTTTAATTTTAATTTGAAAGTAATTAAAATTTGGTTTTTGAAAAATTTGTTAAGCCATCTTTATTCCGCATCTATAGAAGGAAATTGAAATTACTTTTTTATAAGATTTAAAAATTGGGGGTCTTCAGTCCCAACAAGTGGTATCAGAGCGGGATCGCCAAATTATTGCGTTTAAGATCCTTTTAAATATTTTTGACTAAAATGAAATTTTCTCCATTTTTAATTTTTTTATATTTTCGATGGTTCCAACTATGCGTATTGGAAAGCGCGGATGAAATCGACACTAAAATCTATCGACGAGAGGGTTTGGTTGTCTGTTGTTAACGGGTGGTCCCCACTTATACACTTAGTAGATAATGAGCGTGTTCCCAAACCCACCGATAGATGGAGTGAGAATGAATTTAAACTTGCAAATTTTAATTCCCGTGGTTTAAATGCCTTGTTTAGCACGGTCACACCAGATGAATTTCGCTGCATTATGACGTCTAAAATCGCTAAAGAAGCTTGGGATATTTTACAACTTACTCATGAAGGAACTAGTGTCGTTAAGGCTTCGAAACTCCAAAACCTCACCACTCAATTTGAAACCATCAAAATGAATGAAAAAGAAACTTTTGATGAATTTTATGCTAGATTTTTCGATATAGTTAATTCATCTTTTAATTTGGGAGAGAAAATACCCGACAATCGAGTTGTAAAGAAAATTTTAAGGTCCCTACCCGATAGATCTATTCCTAAAGTGATCATGTTAAATTCTTTACCCACTTTAGCCTCTACGAAATTAGAAGAGCTCGTAGGTGATTTACAAACCTATGAACTAGACATGTTTCCCTCCAAATCTGAAAAGAAAATAGATAAGGGCGTAGCTTTGAAAGCCTGAAAGGAGGAAAAACAAGTAGTAGAGAGTGAAAGTGATAGTGACTCGGATGACATCGCTATGTTTGCTAGGAAGTTTCATAAATTTCTTAAATTTAACAAAGATAAATTTAAAAATGATTTTAAGAAATTTGAAAATTCTAAGCATGACAAAGCCGAAAAGATCCCTAAAACTCTTAAAGAAAATTTAAATAGGGACGAGTCAAATAGGTGTTTTGGTTGTGAAGGGTATGGCCATAGGGCTTTTGAGTGCCCCACTAAACTAAGGAGAGAGGGTAAGCAACCAATTTCTTTTAATGCAACCCTTAGTGATAGTGATGAGGAAGAGGGATCCAATTCCCCCATTGAGTGCAACTTTACCGCGTTCATTGCTAGTTATGTAAGTGATAGTGAGGAATCATCCAATGATGACATCTTAATACATAACACTTCTGAGGCCTGTGTTTGTGAAGCTATAAAAGATGATGGTAGTGAGAGTGGAGAAGAAAGAGAGAGTGAAAATGAAGAAGAGGTTGATGTGAGTGAACTTCAATTGGCATTTCAAGAACTATATGAAGAATCTATTAAATAAAAAAGAGCAAATTTGAAGTTAGAAGCGAGTTTAAAGGAGCGTGCCAAGGTTGTCGATGAGAGTGCGTTAGTTGATGACCTTAGGACACAAGAGAGATCTCTTCGAGAGAAGCTTGAGTATGTAGAAGGCGAGAGAGATAGCCTTAGGGGTTTAATGGAGTCAATGAAAAAGGAGCTTCTCGAGTTTGAAGAGAAATGTTTTATTAGAGTCTAACATTCTAGAATTAGAAAATAAATTAAAAGACTCTAGTAAAGTCAAATTTGATTTGGAGTGTCGTTCGGAGAAATTAGATAAAATATTAGGAACAGTCCAAATTAAAAATGACACTTGTGGTTTAGGCTTTGATACTTATAATGAATCAACTCATAAAGCCAAAACCGATGTTTTAGGAGAATCCTCTAGGAACAATGTTATAAATCATTCCTTAGGAAAGTCTTTTCGCCGAGTCTTTAAGTGCTCACATTGTGGTAAAAAAAGGTAATCTTAAGAAATTTTGTTTTGATCTTAAACGAGGTCCTAGAAAATCCCATCGTAAGGCAACCAAGGTAGCCAAGATTCCTACATCCCGAGATCGTCATTCGTCACTAGTTTGGTTTAGGAGATCCGACTTGGTCGCTTTGCAAAATAGGATTTTTGATTCTCATTTACTTTCACATGCTTCCTCACTTGCTAAATCTAAAGGTTGAATGTGTTAGTTGTTTGCATACTTTAGCTTTTGTACTACATGCTATATTATCATGCTAAATATATGCTCGTTTTAATCATTTTCTAATCTATGCTCAATGCTAAATCACATGTTAGAATAATGATTTTTGCTTATCTTTTGTATTATACTTCTTTCATTTTAGTTTGCATTAAATGAAAAATATAATTTTTTTTTGTTTATCATATGTGTTTTACCCTGTTAGTAATTTAGGCTTTATGAAAAATACAAATGATTTTGTTTGTCTTTTGAGTAAATATTTTTATTTTTGGTTAAGAATTTCAAAACCTCAAAAAGATTTGTTTTTGTGTATTTTAGTTTGACACACTCTATGTGGCATATACTTGTGTTTGAATCCCTTCTTTTCGCTCCCATATGGCTAGAACTTTTGGTTTAGATTGTTAATCCTTAAAATGTTCTTTACCATGCTTACATGGAGTAGTTGGATTTTGTGTTGTTCTAATGGATTCTATTTTTATATGCCTCAATTCACACATGCACGAGCTCACTTGAAATTTCAACTTCATATGTATATTTGAGCTTTGTGAGGTGTTCTCCTACTAATCTAGTCATCTACATATTATATGATCTAGGAGGACTAGTGCATGTAAAAATCCGCTGCACGTGAGATTTGTGTGAGAT
Source organism: Sambucus nigra (assembly GCA_949130495.1). Lineage (NCBI taxonomy): Eukaryota > Viridiplantae > Streptophyta > Magnoliopsida > Dipsacales > Adoxaceae > Sambucus > Sambucus nigra. Next base: position 394,309,355 of record OX422209.1, on the reverse strand, counting down.
ATAAAAATGATGTATATAAATGTGCACGGGGAAGGGCTCCGAAAGGATATATCATCATTTGCGAGTAAACCACCGTTTGCATGGACCTAAAAGAAATACGTGATCCAAAGGCCTAAAAATAAAATATGGCATTAAAAAGAAAAATAATTACCAAGGCCTATTTTAATTGATATATTCATTCAAAAATATATATGCTTATTGAGGGAGTTTGGATGATATATCAAAGGTTTGCACAATGTCCGTTTATCCTAGTTGTACTTTCAATGTCATGACTCTATTGGTTTGTAGAATCATCAAAATTCTAGGCTTGTATGCATTGTATATGTTTGTTCATTGAGTTCAATCTATATTGTCACATGAGGTTATATTCAAATGTGATGAGGTTTGCAATCAAATGAGAACTCCGTGAACATATTTTAAGTGATTGGGTCTAAATTTAATTGTTACTAGTTCACACCCCAACACTTCCATTTCCATATGACACATTTTTGCCATACGAGTGTGAAAAACTTATTGTATTTTGTGTCATTTGTGAGTTTATATCTATATATATGTGCATGTGCATTATTGGTATATTTAGAGTATGTATATATATATGATATTTTGTTTGTCTTTGCCTTGCTAACTAGTCCATTTATGCTTTAACTCATAATTGGTATTTATTTTTGTTGCGTAGGTTGTTTGATATCACATGCTTAGTATCTTACTTTCAAATTGGTATCATTTTTTGGCGCATCATCGTTGGTATCCATTAATATTTGTTTTGGATTAGTTATGCTTTTGTTTCCCATATTCTTTCATGCTCTTATAACTTTAAACTTCATCGTGTTTAAATTAGTTTTTAATTCTTTGTCTATTCCTGAACAAAAAGGGGGAGAATGATAGGGGGAGAAATGGTATCTAATCCTACTGTAATCGTATCTTAATTTGGATGGTATCTAATTCTATTGTAATTGTATCTTAGTTTGGGAGATTTAACTTAAGGGGAGACGTCTTTCTAAGTAGGTCATTTATTTGATAAAGGGGAGAATTAATTTAGGGAGAGTAATTATTTTAATTGCCTTTAATATTTTGATATTCCCTATGCGTTTAATGTTTGCTTAAGTGTACAGGAATTCTATTTAGCGGCAACCCTTAATCTTCAAAGCTATTCATCCTTGGGTTTTTGAGTCAAGCTATGTAATTTTATTTTGGGTGGGATATTTTTTAAGTCTAGTAGAACTTGACAGCCCTTTAGGATTTTTGGTTGGTTTTTGTCTCGGAATAGCCAAAGGGGGAGATTTGTAAGGACACAAGTCTCCGATTGAGTCTTAATGTAGTGTTGGCTCAATTCCGGATAAAAACATTTGAGTCATATGATAGTGTTCAAATGTATCCATCCAGGCCTATGACGTGTTAGTTGAAGACGTAGCGGCCAAGTATATAAAGCCTCATCATATGTCGGGTTTAGTGTGCCTCGTTTCTACGTCAACAACAATGTTCCATTGTTCCTAAGGTATGAATGCATTATATATATATATATATATATATATATATAGGAGCTTTGGAAATTTATTGGGTGTTGTGGGTACCCGGATTTGGCATTACGGGCCCGGACGAGTAGCCTAATCAAAGCGACCCAAAGTCCAAGCCCTTCGCACCTTAACTTAATTCAGTTATGACTTAGTCTTTTCCTAGAATCTCGTATAGAGATATTCCAGGAGAGAAAGATGGACGTGGGGGAGTCCAACACCCCCACACCCCGAAGATAGACATGTATATAATAAACCCTAGGCCTGGGGCAAAAGGCACGCATTGTATTCTCTGTAATCACTCCCCGGAGTATATAGAAATAATACCGACTGCACCACTGTGGACGTAGGCATTCTTGCTGAACCACGTACATCTCCTGTTGTGTGATTGGCATTTTACGTTCTTTATTTTTCTTGGTGATTGCGCTTCTCTTATCTATTTGTGTTGAAAATATTTGTCATCACAATTGACCCCGTCTGTGGAAAAGTTTTATCTTACCTGAGAAAGCCCACACCAACAAAGAAGTTCGAAATGTCTGGTCACAGTAGTAATGCTCCTCAGGCAGGAGATATCCAAGAACAACCTGCTCCACGCAGGATCAGATCTGAAGTTCGGCGTTCAGATCAGGGGCTCGCCCAGAGAGGCTAGCCTCGGAAGAAAGCCAAGGACCAGCGAGGTCCACACAAATCTCCAGGTTGATTGATGCATATGAGGTGAGGCTCCAAGAGCAGAGGGAGTCTTCTCGCAAGCACGAGGTTGAGAATGCTCACCTCAAAAGAAGGTTAGAAAGAATGGAGAGAGAGCTCCATCGTGGCACCAGGAGACGTCCGTACCACACTCCTATCCCTCAGGCGAGCAAGTCTCGCAGCCGAGGAAGGAGCCCTAGACGCGGATCCCAAAAAGTTGAGGAAAACGAGTCAGAGGACGACCTGCTCGAGCAACTTCGACTAGATCGCCATTACGGGAGCCCAGCTCGCAGCAACGAGAACATACGAAATTTGGTCCGAAGGGAGATGGACCAACACCCTGCGCATCGCGGTGCCAGATCGACCCGAGAGCTCGCTAGGCGAGCCCTTAAAACTCAGATGAAATCCCCTTTCTCAAGGGAAATAGAAGAAGAGGAAGCCCCCAAGAAATTTGCTATTCAAAGATTCAAGATTTATGATGGTAAAACTGATCCCATTGACCACGTTAGGCAGTACAGGCAAGCCATGACCCTCTAGAACCATCGGGATGCACTGATGTGCCGAATTTTTCCCTCGAGCCTGCATGACGTGGCGCAGAAATGGTTCGAAAGGCTCCCCCACAGGTCTATCAGGAGATTTGAGTCCCTGGCCGAGCTCTTTACGGCCCACTTCATTACTAGTAGCTCCCATCCCAAAAGGATGGATGCCTTGCTAACAATGAAAAAGACACCTCAAGAGACCCTCCTAGACTACGCGAAGAGGTACTGGGAGTTATTTAACGAAGTCGAGGACTGCTCGGAGCAGGTAGCAGTGGCCTCTTTCAAAATTGGGCTACCCAGCTCTTCCCTCCTGTACCAGTCCCTGACGAAGAAAGAGGTCACGACCATCGACGACCTGATGGCTCGCATTGAGAAATACGCTAAGGTGGAGGATGTCACTCGCCTCAGCACGGGAGAGAACAGTTGAACCAAGCTCGCTGCGAAAGGCAGCGAAAGAACTGAGAACCAAAAGAAAGGAGGAAAGAATGGGGGCAATAATGGCTCAAAGAACGGAGGCAAGAATGATGTGTCGAAAGCATTTCAGGCAGTCAATACTGTCTTCAGAGAACTGATTTACAAGATTCTCGCAAAGATCAAAGACGAGCCATTTATTAAGTGGCCCAGAAAGATGGGAGGATATCCCTCAAAGAGAAACAATGCGCTGAGATGCGCTTTTCATAAAGAGGGAGGATATAAGACCGATCACTGTAAGGCTCTTAAGTCCCACCTCGAAGAACTGGACCAGTCTGGGCATCTGAACGAATTTGTGGAAAAGAAGGCAGAGAAAGTTGCTGCCAATGGAGAAGCAAGGCCTGACAACGTGCTCGAAGACGATGCTGGCCATGAATTCGCAGTAATTCATAGGGCATCTGATGTGAGGCAGATTCAAGGAAATTCAGCTCGAATGGAGGTAAAAAAGCTTACAGCGGTGATGCAAGCTTTTCAGATCGATCTAGCAAAAACACAATCAGGAAAGCGTCGGCGAGCAGATGACGTCGACTATAGTAAGCATATCGTATTCACAGATGAAGATCTGGTGGGAGTGAGAACCCCACATCATGATGCTTTGATCATTACGCTCAGGATAGCTAACTATGACGTCGACAAGTTGCTCGTCGACCAAGGAAGCTCGTCCGAGGTAATGTATCTCGACCTGTTCAGAAGATTGAAGTTAAGCATCGCCGACCTAAAGGAAGCCACAGTCCCTTTAGTTGGCTTTGCTGGAAAAGTGACTATGCCCTTGGGAAGATCGTGCTTCCAGTAAGGGCAGGAAATGTTTCCAAGATGATTGAGTTATTAGTAGTTGATATTGACTCGCTATATACCAAGCTATCCTCGGTAGAGGATGGCTGCACGCAAAGAAGGAAGTCTCCTCGACTTACCATCAGAAGCTCAAATATGTGATCGAGCGAGGAGTAATGGAGATCCATGGCGATCAATCGATGGCAAGAAGGTGCTTTATAGCGTCCATCCTCCCAAGACCAGAGAAGAAGGTCGACAGGCCCAGCGAGAAAGTTGAGGAATAAGAAGGTCTGATACCTTCGAAATAGCAGTTAAAGTACGGAAGACCCGGAGTGGAGGAGACCAGGCTCCTCCCCTCTGAATGGGTCATCGAGAACCTGGAGAATTTACAGCTGGAGGTAGCGACGATGACAGGGTTTTCTTGATTGGAGCTTCTCTCACAGATCAGGAACAGAAGGAGTTGATGATTCTGCTAAGAAGCAATGTAGACGTTTTCGCATGGGAACCATACGAGCTGTCTGGGATGGATCCTAGTGTGGTTTGTCATCAGCTACACGTCGACCACACTTTCAAACCAATCGCCCAGAAAGCACGGCGAACTGCACCCGAGAAGGCAAAGGCCGTGGAAGAAGAAGTTGAAAAACTACTGGATGCAGGATCCATACGGGAAGTCCAATTCCCCAAATGGTTATCCAACCCAGTAGTAGTTCCAAAGAATAACGGGAAATGGAGAGTCTGCATCGACTTCACTCACCTTAATAGGGCGTGCCCTAAAGACAGTTTCCCTCTTCAAAAAATCGATTAACTACTGGACGCCACAACAGCTCACGAGAGAATGAGTTTTCTGGACGCATACTCGGGGTATCATCAGATCCCTCTGTATGCTCCAGACCAGGACAAGACATCATTCATCACCACCATTGGATTATACTGTTACAAGGTCATGCCTTTCGGGCTAAAAAACGCAGGGGCAACCTACCAGCGGTTGGTCACCAAGATGTTCAAAGACCAGATGGGAGACACCATGGAAGTCTATATCGACGATATGCTCGTCAAAAGAAGGAAGAAAGAAGACCACCTCTCAGACCTATCAAGAACCTTCGAAATCCTCAGGAAGTACCGAATGAAACTTAACGCAAGCAAGTGTTCTTTCGGTGTCCAATCAGGAAAATTTCTTGGGTACTTGGTCAGTAAGAGAGGCATCGAGGCTAATCCAGACCAGATCGATGTAGTAAACAGGGTACAACCTCCTCGCACAATCCGGGACGTACAGAAGCTCACCGGCATGCTCACTGCCTTGAACCGTTTTATCTCAAAGTCCTTCGAGAAGTGCAAACCGTTCTTCCAGCTCCTAAAGGGAAACAAAACAGTAGAATGGAATCAAGATTGGTCGCGGGCATTGGACGAGCTCAAGGCTTACCTTAGCTCGCCACTACTGCTCGTTATACCCCAGGAAATAGATTCCTTGTACTTATACCTCGTCGTTTCCAACCACACTGCCAGTTCTGCATTGATGTGAGAAAAAGCAGGAATCCAGTACCCCGTTTATTACGCGAGCAAGACCTTATTAGAGGCCGAGCAGCGGTACCTACCACTAGAGAAGCTCGCCTTTGCATAGTAGTGGCTTCAAGGAAGTTGAAGCACTACTTTGAAGTTCACACTATCATCGTCCTTACATCGCACCCCCTTAAAGCAATCCTGAGGAAGGCGGATTTGTCGGGCAGACTATCTAAATGGTCAGTCGAGCTCGGACGATTTGATATCCAATTTCAACCAAGGAACGCAATTAAAGGTCAAGTTCTTACTAATTTCATAGCCGAAATCACAGGCGAGCAGCCTCTCGACCAACTTCAACTAGTGAAGCAAAGAGAGAACCACGCAACAAAGGGAGTCTGGAAATTGTTTATTGATGGAGCCTCCAATTCAAAGGGGGCAGGAATAGGCATTGTGCTTATCAGTCCAGAGGATACAATCCTCGAACAAGGAATCAATCTTGGATTTGAAGCCTCCAACAACGAAGTTGAATATGAGGCTTTAATAGCCGACCTCCAGAAGGCACATACTTTGGGGGCAAAGCAGTTACAGGTGTTCGGCGACTCTCAATTAGTCTCCAATCAGATAAGTGGAGACTACAATGCAAAAGATGAAAGAATGGCAGCCTACCTCGCCTTGGCAAAAAGGCTAATGGCCAGCTTCGAGGAAGTCAGTGTCCAGGAGTTTCCCAAAGGACAGAACAGCCATGCTAACGCCCTAGCAGCCCTGAGTTCGGTAATCGATTCTGACTTAAAAAGAACAATCCCCATCGATTCCCTCACTGAGCCGAGCATTAACCGTAACAATGAGCTGCCAAGCGTGGAGCATGTGCTCCAAATTGAGTCAGCACCCAGTTGTATGGATCCTTTAAGGGACTATTTGAAGGATGGCGCACTTCCAGATGATAAGAAGACCGCTTACCAGATAAGAGTCAAAGTTGCTCGCTTTCACTTATCTCCTGAGGGCAAGCTATATAAGAGATCGTTTTTCGATCCCTAGCTTCAAAGTGTTCACCCGAGGGATGTCGAACTAATTTTACATGAGCTTCACGAGGGAATCTGTGGAGGCCATATTGGAGGAAGGTAATTGGTTTTCCGAGCAATGAAGGAAGGCTATTGGTGGCCATATATGCAAAGACACTCTGCAATGTATGTTCGCAAATGCGAGAAATGCCAACTTCATGCTTCAATGGTTCATCAACCTGCTAGCGACCTAAGATCACTTTCCAGTCCATGGCCATTCACCCAATGGGGAATGGACATCGTAGGACCTCTTCCTACCGCTGCTGGCAATCGAAAGTATCTGTTGGTCGCAACTGACTACTTCACCAAATGGATCGAGGCGGAATCCCTGGCGAACATCCGAGACGCGGATATGATATGATTCATATGGAAAAATATAATCACCCGTTTTGGCATCACCAGGACCATCATCACTGACAATGGAACGTAGTTCGAGAGAGGCTCCTTTCAGAGTTTTTGTAATGAGCACGGAATCAGACACCATTTCAGCTCGGTGGCCTATCCTTAGAGCAATGGCCAAGCCGAGGCTTCCAAAAAAATGGTGATCGATGGGTTAAAGAAACAATTAGAGCGAGCCAAAGGCGCATGGGTTAATGAACTACCGCATATTCTGTGGACCTACCGTACTACCCTACGTTGAGCAACGGGGGAAACCCCATTCTCACTAACGTATGGAATGGAAGCAGTCATCCCATTGGAAGAAGGCTTTCCAATTATGAGGTCCACCCTTGTCGACCAGGGCCAGAATAATGCAGCATTGCTCGCTGAGCTCGACCTAGCCGACGGACGCCGAGAGCTTGCCTTAGTGAAACTAGCGAGCTATCAGCAACAGCTCGCAAAGCACTATAACAAGAAGGTCAATCCAAGGGCATTTCGAGTTGGGGGCTATGTCCTAAGGAAAGTCCTGGGCAGCGCAGTAAAACCATCAGACGACAAGTTAGGGCCAAACTGGGAAGGACCATTTAAGATAACAAGAGATGATCTGCGAGGAGCCTATCACTTAGAAACACTGGAAGACAGAGAGATACTCCGAGCATGGAATGTAGCCAATCTTAAGAAATTATATTTCTAGATTCTTCTTTTGTTCTTTACTTATGAAACTGGAAGCTCATTTGCTTATCATTAATAAAAGTTATTTAGCAGTTGCATTCTACGAAGTGTCAGTTAACTAGTATATGAACTTTATAACTCACACACCCTTTCCAAGTGACAGGCACACTAATCATTACACTATAGCAGGGAAATCGCCCTCCTCAGGTTTTTGTTATGAAACACGAAAAAACCTCTTAGCATTTCCCCTGGCAATATATGAACCCCTATAGGAGATCCTTAGGCAATAGGGCCATGTCAAAACTGGTTGCCAAACAATGTTTGGTTAATAAAATCCTGATCGGATAGAGCATCCAACACCAGGTGTGTCCTCGCCAATTGCTACACTTAGGCCTAAGGGAGTGTGACGACACGACCTAAAAGGTAAAGTGGGACATAAGGGTATCTCATAAGCATACTGGACTGGGGGGACACTTACTTGACAATGCAAACTTACAAATCTAGTCAGCCAAGAGAGGCCCAATATTATTGAGCAAAGTCTAAAAGATGTGAAAAATATAAAACACTTGTTTAGTCGGCAAATTCGCCCAAAACATAAATTTTATATTACTTCATCACATTTACAACAAATACAACCCATGTTTAGTCGGCGAGCTCGCCTAAAACATCAACATTATATTACTTCATTACATATGTATACAGAGTTACTACTGGAGAAATCTTAATGAGGTCGAGGCCTATGAACGAGATAATCAGCCACTTGAGCTCTTCGACCATCGTCGGGATGGGGTACTAGCTCCTCCTCGACTTCATTTGCATCCGACTCCAATAGCTACCGAGGGATGGCATCGATAGGGATCCACTGATCATCTCTCCGGAAGGGGTTAGGCATTAGAGTGTAAGGAGAGATCTCATGACGATACCAGAGCATTGAGTTCCTTGGGACTTGCAGCTCCCTCAGGGCACTTAACCATCCCCTGATAAAGGCGAGCTCTTCAAACTCTGTCAGCCTCGTCGGAGCGTCTATCCAACCTTGGTCGTAACCATCGGCCCATACTCATCGAGGTCCTCTCTTGAACAGATGCCTCAGCCGAGTGACGTCCCTCTGAAGCCCAACAACAATCACGTATGCTCGTTGGACATCATCACGGAGCTCTTCCATTTCCCTGGCTGGGCTTCTTGCGTTTGTACCTGATCGCGGAACAGTAGACGGGGTAGAACCTCGCAGAACCGGAGGAACATCGCTTGGTCCATCTCCAGCTCGTGACGAGGAGGAACCTCGTAATACTACAGGAGCAATGCTCGGCGCATGCTCCCTGAGTCGCGAGACTTCCCTCCTCAAAGCCTCATTCTCCCGCTGAAGAATTTCTCCAACCTGGTTGATCTCAGAGGCATCTAGAAGCCTTGCTCTCATGGTATTCACCTCTTCTTGGACTGAGGCACCAACTTCTTCCATCTCTTGAAGCCTGTCCTTTAATTTGGCCACGTGCTCAGACTGATCCTTAAACTTCTGATTCCTCGACCTAAGGGATTTGTAGATCCTAACGAAGGCCTGGCGAACTTGAAGACTCGCATTAGGACCAAGGGTCCTGCTTAGTTGAGAGGTGGCAGGTATATACTCTTCTACATCAATCAACTACAAGCCATAAAAGAGCAATGAAAGATAAAATTATTCAGTACACTAAGGGAAAAAGTCTTCTCATTTCATTCATACGAAAAAGATCAGAGTACATTGAAGAATCAAAAGGGAACATTATAAACAAAAATAAAAAAACAATCCTGAGGATAAATCAGCTGACGACCTCGGGTTGCTCAGAAGAAGCTGGCTGCTTCCCCTTATCAGCAGCAGTAGGAGCATCACCCTCAGTAGGGACAGCATCTGCCGCTCGAGCAGGAAGGGCAACAACAGGAATTGACAGAGAAACAGAGTCAACACCTTCGATGGCTGGGGCAGGAACTTCATCCACGACAGGCTTTGGGCCTGGATCGTCGTGCTCATCAAACAGAGGAGAGGCAACATCCGCACCAGCAGCTAGAAGGGACTTGTTCCAGCCCTTCTTGAAGTTCAGACGGCTGATGTAGCCTATCTGAACCTCAGCATCTTCATACGCGGCAGCCCACCCGGAGTTATATGAGTCCTCCTTAACGGTGGCTGCCTGAGACTCCTTCTCCTTCAGCTACTCGGTCAGCACTTTGTTCTCCTCCATGATAGCCAGCTTGCTCGAGCATATCAGATAGTAGGCTTGCCGCAGTTCATTCAGTTCTTTAACTGCTGCCTCCCTCTCTCGATTGGCATTACCAAGAGCCAGATCGGAAGACGACCGAGCAGCATCAGCGGCCTTCAAACTAGCCTCGAGCTCTGTACCCTTCACTCTCAAGGCAGCATTCTGCTTCTCCAGCTCACCATTTTTTCTCACCAGCTCATCGCGAGAGCGATAGAGCACGACAAAATCAGTCACAAACTGCAAGTAGAAGAAGATATTAGAAGAAAGAAACAACCAGAATTTATCGAGCATTAGAAAAAAGAGATGGTCTTACCAAGGCTAGCCTCTGACTAGTTTGCAAGGCTAACTGATCAGACCCCGTCTCCCTTTGGCGATCTGCAGGAAGGATTGCCCTCTTGAGCAGCGCAGAGGCCAATTGAGGAGAAATGGCAACTGAGGCCCCCTCTGGCAACGCGGACACAGGCACTAAGGCCTGCCCAGCCTTCGTCTTACATTCCATTTTCCTCCTCTCCTCCTCCCTTTCCTTCTCCCTCTCTACTTTCTTCTTCTCCTCCATCCTCTTCTTCTCTTCAATCTTCTTTCTCTCCTCCTCCCTTTTCCTCTCTCCCTCTCTCATCTGCTCTTCTTCTTTTCTCATCTTCTCCTGATCCTGAGCAGCATACCGAGAACCAGTAGCAACAGCCCCAGTGCTAGACTTCTGCTTCTTCGACCTCTGGGCGAGAAGCACATTATCATCATCATCATCATCTCGGATCAAATTTTTTCTTGGAGGAACCATTTCCTCGCTGGAGCTGCTGGACGTGTTTGAAGGGTCTTGGGCTTCCGGAACCTCTTCTGAGCTAGAAGAACTGTCACCACTAGAGCTCTCCTCGCCAAAATCGCCTTCAGCACCTCCTTTGATATTACTCTCAGAACTGCTATCCTCCTCGTCCAACTGAATGGGATCGACAGCAGCTTCTTCAGAAGTGTCAAATTCAGGAATGCTATCCACAGGCCTCGCTATAAAACTAGATCCAACATTTTTGTACTCGAGCAGAAAAGTAGTAGACCGGGGGTGTTCACCGTCATCCAAGGGCTCCCTGATATTCCAAGCTTTAATCAACTCGGAAATTCGAACCTCGCTGAGGGCAGGCTCCAAGTTATTTGACCTCGCTGAAAAGAAAACAGAAAAGAGTCAGAAAGATCACACACTAACAAAGAGATTGAAAAGGCAGAGCAAAGACTACCTATGTACTCTTCCCCATAAAAGGGAACAGTAAATCTATCAGACCTCGACCCCTCAGTTTGGGGGGAGAACTGTCAATTTCTATCAAGAAAGCCATCTTGCCAGTAGTCCTTGTGGGAATCAGGTAAGTTTACTACCAACACCCTGTCAGGACTCCTGGCCTTGAGATAAAGAACACCAGAGCTAGTTCGAGAGAAGGAATAGCAAAAACAAACTTCGGCGAGCCCTAGCTTGGTGCCATAGAGTTGATTTATTCTATGGACGCCATTGATTATCTTCCATACATTAGGAGAACATTGTGCTGGAACAATGTTGAAATAACCAAATAAATGCAAGAATAAATTGTTTAGAGGAAAAGTAAGCCCCCATTGGAAAAGCAACAGGACGTGAATCCAATGAGCGCCCTCTATCTCTCTAACATTTTTAGGGGAAGAGGCCCACTCAATCTCTACCCACTCTGGGATATTATAAAACTTCCTAAACTCGGACACTGATCTATTACCTATCTTTGCCATTTGTAAACCCTAAACTACAAATTCAAAGAAAAGCACAGAGAGAAAGCAAGGGTGACTTACGAGATGAAATTTTGACTTGGACGATGCAAGATCACAAGCCCAAATGACGAGGGAGATCGAAAGCGAAGAGAATGAGGACCTGGAGAAGAGGGAACAAATCGCTAAAACTCGCAGAAGATGGATGAACACTATGAAGCTTGAAACGACAACTATGAAACGCTGCTCAGAATGACTTTTAAATGTTACTAATCATCGCGCACAAGACACGAAGCAACTGCCACCTAAATCAGTCCTCAAGCTTTGGGAAGAGTTACTTGATTTGAAAAAGAGCCATTATGACAAATCATTTAAATTTATTGAGCCCAAATTGTGGCCCAACAAATTTAGGGGCAATTGTGGGTACCCGGATTTGGCATTACGGGCCCGGACGAGTAGCCTAATCAAAGCGGCCCAAAGTCCTAGCCCTTCGCACCTTAACTTAATTCAGTTATGACTTAGTCTTTTCCTAGAATCTCGTATAGAGATATTCCAGGAGAGAAAGATGGACGCGGGGGATTCCAACACCCCCACACCCCGAAGATAGACATGTATATAATAAACCCTAGGCCTGGGGCAAAAGGCACGCACTGTATTCTCTGTAATCACTCTCCGGAGTATATAGAAATAATACCGACTGCACCACCGTGTACGTAGGCATTCTTGCTAAACCACGTACATCTCCTGTTGTGTGATTGACATTTTACGTTCTTTATTTTGCTTGGTGATTGCGCTTCTCTTATCTATTTGTGTTGAAAATATTTGTCACCACAGATGTATTTTATAAAGTTTTATAAAATAGTTTTAACGACTTTGTTTTACTCAGTAAATATCTTTTAGAACTTTTCATAAAAAGTTTTAGGCTTACTAATAATATTTTATTTTTCTGACACGTCGTTCGAACCACCTGAAATCTCGTTCAAACGAGATTGCCATGTCCTTCGAACGAACTGGCATCTCGTTCGAATGAGATTGCCAGGTCGTTCGAACGAGACTTTTAACGAATTTTCTTTTTCCCTTCTGGAACCTCGTTATTAAAGTTGTTCGAACGAAAGGTCGTTCGAACGAGATTTGGCGGGAACAGATATTTTGACAGTTTTTCCACTTTTCCCACTTCTTTTCCCCACTATCTTTTTCCAGATTTACTTAGTGCGGGAACCAACTCTTTTGAACCAACCTTTTCACATTCTTCCATCTCCTAGAGAGAGTTTTAGAGAGTTTCAATTCCAAATGAAAAAGTTCATGTTTGAGTGTTTGTCTTTTAAGAAAAATCCTTAAACACTTTTGTTTACACCCAATTGTTTAGTTTATCCAAGTTCCTTAATATATATACTTTGCTTGGAGTTTTGGCATCGGTTTTATCTCTACCGTTTGAAGAGTGTTTGGGTTTACTTCTACATCCCACAAAGAAGAAGACTTGTTTGTTGCTGCGACATTCTCATACGGTGAAAGTCACCGTGTGTGGTTGATGGGTTCCTAAAAGTCTGATCGGTGGATTCCGAGACCGCGGTGGACCTCCGTGGTTATTTACTAGGCAAAGGTGTGTACAAGAAGGAGCGTCGGGGCTTGGACGGAGTCAAGTCGAGTGTTGTAAGTCTTATTGTCTTGTACTTATAATACCGTACTTAGTGGATTTGAGGCTAGGGCCGTCCGAGGTTTTTTCCCGTTGTGGATTTTTTCTCGTATATCGCGGCGTAGTGGTTTGTCTCTTTATTTTATCTTTTGCAAAATCACATTAGATGCATGTTTAGGTAAAAAGATAAAATTGGAATATTTAATTTGGTGCATGTTTAATATTTGGGTAAAGTTAATTTAATTCAAGTCATTAATTTTATTGAATAAAATTTGGTTTGGCCTAATTTACAAAATTGAATATTTATTGTTAGGCAAATTTCTAGGACTTGGGTTGAGTTAATATGTTAAAGTGAAAAATGTATTTGTTGATTAATTTAATTTCACTTTGAGTTAAGTTTAATTTTAATTTGAAAGTAATTAAAATTTGGTTTTTGAAAAATTTGTTGAGCCATCTTAATTCTGCATCTATAGAAGGAAATTGAAATTACTTTTTTATAAGATTTAAAAATTGGGGGTCTTCAGTCCCAAAAATTTCTCTAATTAAATCCTAAAAAAATAATCCCAAAAGAAATTCAGGAAAAGGAACGAAGGTGTCGGATTTCGGCTCTGTCGTTCGAACGACTTGCAATGTCATTTGAACGACCTCCAACGTCGTTTGACGCTGCGCTGCTACTTCTTCTTCTTCTTCCTTTGGCTACTTCTGCCATATTTGTTCTTCTCATATCCAAAGCTCAAAAACCCAGAAACAGTGCCTTCGAACCCAGAAATGATATATTCAAACCCAAAAATTTAATATTTACTCACGATGTTATCGATTAAAACATTCTCCAATTTCCAATCATATTTAATCCATAATAAGGGCATCTATCATGGGATTTACATCAAAATTTTAGTTCGTAAATCATCAGTAATATCCTCTACATTAAATAGTCATGATGTCCCAATTTAACTATCAAGACCCTAAGGGATCTATCGTAAATTTAAAGATTTCAATACCTAATTTTTTGTGACCAATTCTATATTAAATTCAGTCCTCCACATGCACTGAATATTTGTTCATCATAAAATTAATTATATCAAACTTAAATTCCAGAAATTTTAAGGCGTTATCATCATGCATCAAGAAAATACATTAAAAAACTTAAATTAAGCAAGATAATTCTTGCCTGTTTACTGTGATGGGTGATGTCTTTCTTGAATTCTCTGTTGTTCTTCCTCCTCTTAGGCCTTTGTTCCTCTCTCTCTTGAAGTGGGGCTGCTAGGTTTAGGTTATGATTAGTAGTGAGAAGTTATTTCTCTTCCTTCTAATCTTATATTTTACCCAATTCCCGAGTTGGACATACAACCCCATTTTTGGACCTCCATATGGGCCCGAATCTATATTCAAACTAGCCCAAAAGTTACCCAACTCATATACGTATGACCCGGGACCCTTTCTAAATATTTAAAACACTAAATCGAGTCTCTAACGCTTCCCAAAGCACGTGCCAATTATTTCTATTTCACGTAGACATTTTTATTATGTTTAATGACACGCGCCTATAAATTTATTTATGCGTGATTTATTTTTTCACAAGCAAGCCCATAATCTCCAATTGAGTTTTATATTTATGTAATCATGAATAATTGTTTATTTAAAATTAAATTTTTACTCATTTAATTTTAAATCTTCCCAATTTAATTTATTCTCAAAATAAATTTGAAATTATTAAATTTATTTATATCGTAATATCTTATTCTGAAAATACGGGGTATTACAGTATGACCCCTCACTATATATAATTTATGATCTCTTCGAAACTTCGTTGGTTCTAAGACACTATCTTTAGAATTTCACCATTGGATACTTACTTGTCCATAAACTTCACTCATCATCGGTGCATCGCCAATAGGGGTGAAAATGAGGTGAGCCGAGCCGAGTCGAGCTTAAGGTTGCTCAAGCTTGGTTTATAAATGTAAACGAGCCTAAATGTATGTTCAAGCTTGGTTCATTTATCTTACGATCCAAGCTCGAACGAGCTTTTAAGCAAATTAATACGAGCCGAGCTCGAGTAGCTTGGTTATTTTACACTAGTTTAGTATGGATATCGGTGATCGAGCCGGATTCTAGCCAAGCTCAATAAGATAACGAGATTAAATTTTTGTTCAAGATTGGCTCATTTATTTTACTAGCTAGGATCGAACGAGCTTTTCCCCGAATGAACACGATTCGAACTCGAATAGCTTGATTCATTTTACAGCCCTAATTGCCAAACCCCCGACTATGACACAAGTCGCGTTGTTCCCATACCAATTTCATAATTGAGTCATCGCCCTTCAGATCCCGAAATCACATGTAGACCTTACTCCTCAGTCTAATCACTCATACATTAATTTCAACAAAATCACGAACGGGTTTAATCATCACAATAATCCTCGCCCTATCTGAGCGTTACACAATTTTGACATTCTTAAGTTTGCCTCAATTCTCTCATTAAAATGATCACCATTGGCTTAATTCTTCGCTCCCTCTTAAGGAGGCTAAATCTTATGAAATCATCATGCAAATCTCTAATTTCCAACGCCACCAATTTTACCATGTTTGAACTCGAGGTATTTAAAATTTTTGTAATAGTTCTCATAATTATGGTGAATGCCATTGTTCAGCTAGTCTCACTACATTCAATCATGAACTCCAAATAGTCCCATAGAATCAGCACAAACATTATGATTTGGTTGTCAATTCATACCTAGGATACTATCGTACTCTGACGTTACTTATGAAAATAGGTCTGCTGCAACCCTAAGTCTTCCTAAGGTCAATCCTTATACCTCTAAACACGAAGCACTATAGATGCCTGCCCCTCAACTCGTGGGTGAAACAACATAAGGCGCTTTGACAAAACGGAGTCTATCTTCCTCGATGTACTAACGAGATAGTATTAACAGTGGAGTACTACGCACTAGTACTAAACTAAGCATATCTCACAGGATCAAAATTTTGGGAACATACCATCATCTGGCTATGTTGGCGCTAGTCCCTCTCCTGGTGAGACGTGACACACACCTCCATGCTGCAGCTGCAGCTGCTGTCCCTGAGGTGGAGCCGGTAGTTCTGCTAAGGCTTGCACTACCGCCACTGGCTGGGCCTGCATTGGTTGACACTGCCCCTGAGGTGCCTCGTGTCCTTACTGTCCCCTAGCTCCCGTGATACTCGATTTTCCTAAGGGAATTTCTTGGCAAAATGCCCCTTCTCACCATAATTATAATAGTTCCTATGAAACGAACGTCTCTCCGCCTGTCAGCCCTATTGGACTTGACTCTGCTGACTCTGCATGTTTCGATCATTGTAATTCCTGAATCTCTTATGCTGCTCTGAAGATTGAGGACCCCGAAACTGTTGGTCCCCCTGGCTGTTACCCCCATTCGATTTATCTTGTGGGTTCGACGTCTCAGAGTGGTGTCTCTTCTCCCCTTTATTTTTCTGGAATGCCCTATGGTCTAGGCAATGTAAAAGAGCGACATTCACCGTATGATAATAAGTAGTGAATGTCGGACTTTCCAAAAGTGTCTTCGTGATGTGCCTGGTCGTCCCTGCCACGAACTTCTCCATCTTCCTCTGCTTTGTATTTACGTCCTCCTTAGCAAAATAGGAAAGAGAAATAAACTTTTCCTCGTATTTTGCCACAGTGTGACCCTCCTGTTTGAGGCCAATGAATTTCCTTCGCATTTCTAAATGCATCGTCTGAGGAAAATACTTCCCCTTAAATTTCTCCCAAAACTCATTAATGGGCAGACTCTCTCTCTCTGCTACTGATGTGACGGACTCCCACAATTGAAGTGCTGCCCCTACAAGTTGAAATGAGGCCAAAATCTGCCTATGAATTGGTGTACACTCCACCATCCGTAAGTGACGCTGAATATTATTCCATTGCCTTACCACTAAAATATCCGAATTGCCAATAAAATACGGTGTTTGGCCCTTAATGAAGGCCTCTCTAGCTCTGTCCCAGATTAATCCAGGTATTTGGACTGGTAGCACCACCTGGTATGGTGGTGGTGGCTGAAAATGTCGTCGCATAGTGGCCATTGCTGTGGACACTACTTAAGCCACGATAGTGACAACCTCTGCTGGTCCAACCACAGGTGGGGATGGTCGTGACTATAGGTGCTGCGACGGCTCCTGTTGAGCCCCCTCATCTGCAGCCGGTGCGGCGACACCTTTCGGTTTGCCTCTCCAACTGTTTGCGATCTGAAAGCAAACGAGGTTCGTATTAGTAACAGATCGTAAAGAACACAATGATTCCTATACATAGGTGTGACACCCCGCCTAATTAAACATCGGGTGATCAGGCCTTTATTAAATTAACACAGGTTTCTCAAATGGTTCATTCTTAGCATCACTGTCGAAAACTTTTTAATTACTAATCCCCTAAGTAAAATTAGACCGGTGCCAAATTTTATCTTTCTTAAAACAGATAAATCAACCACGCGGAACGAAGTACAAATAATCATGTACTATAATTCAAACAACAAAGTAAAAGTACAACAGAACAAAAGTATTACCGAATAAACCATCGGCTAAAAAAATCCCAAACAACAATAGAATAACCACTAGTCTGAAACTAACATCTGAGACTAATACCGGACAACAAGTCCACATATAGAATAGTGTGAGATCTTGTACTAGATCTGAATGAGAAATATTGTCTAGTCAAAATCCTGTAAGCATCCACTGTGCTATAGCTCCGAGTCCCTGGAATGGAATCATCATACATGGCGTCCCTGTGGCTGGACACCTAAAAGGTTTTGATAATATTTTATAGCAAGAGTTAGTACTCAAAACATTTTAAAAATATTTAACAAGCGTTTATCACAATATATAATGCGGTTATTAATTACACATGTTAGGTTCTCATACACTCTCTTGAGTTAACTCACCCCTCATCTTTTGTGCACACTTAACGTTCTACACTTAGTTTATCTAGCCATACCTCCCAAGCTAACTAAAACCAAAGTAGTCAACTGAACTTATCTGTACCCAAGTTCCAGTACCGCCCATACAGTACAACCGTTTCACTAACATCTCGCGTATGTTAATTAATTCTCAAGTAACATTTCATCTATGTTATTTTTCAAGACTTCTCATTTAGTTTCACTACTAAAATTACTACAATTCTCACAATTGTTGACTTCCCACTTATGTAATTAAGTTTCGCTACTTGAATTACTAAATAGATTTTCTCTATCTAAAGGTGCATTTCGTAATTAAGTTTCACTACTTAACATACCAATTCAGTATGTATCTTTAAATACATAATATATATCAATCTACTAATGCACGGAAGTAGAATATCATCAAGTATATATATTTCACACACAATATATACTAAATATCAGTCATTACTATTTTTTCCATTTATATACACGTAAAGGACTCTTGGTTTGGAATGATTCATCGACCCCAAGTAAGAATTGGTTCGGAATGATACATCGACCCCAATTATTTATATACACAAATAAAGATCTCTTGGTTCAGAATGATTCATCGACCCCAAGTGAGAGTTGGTTCGGAATTATCCATCGACCCCAACTATTTTAAAAATATATATATACACATATTCTGGTTCGGGACTCTTTCATTGCGACACTAGTTCAAGGTTTGGTTCGGCATTTATCATCGACCCCAAACATATAATAACTTTATGTTAGTTCGGAATGTCTCATCGACCCTAACATAAATTAATTTAGGTATAAATCTCTCGACCTAAAAGATCACATAATTCAGTAGGTACACCCCCGACCTATTAATTATATACGTACGTAATATTTTAATCTCATATATCTACCGTACAATATTCGCTTTACGATTTATCGCATTAATCGCATTTATTTGAGTATTCACACAACTCTAAGGGTCCTAGTTACCCCTTACATATAATTTTAGTAGTTGTTTCTTACCCTACTGGTCTATTACTTAAATTGAATTTACTTCGCCTCGTAACTCAATTTTCGAAGTCCCCGATACTCTACTAAATTGGATTATTCTCGTCGGACCCAATGGCCTTATCGGACCTCAATAGTATACCTACTGGTCTTATTCACACTCCCATATAAGTATAATGTAAATCCTAGGATACTCATTCATTCCCGAAAATCAACGAAGAATTAAACACAAAAATTTCGGGAAACAGCTTGCGTCGATCGATCGACGGCTGGGTTCGATCGATCGACATAGTCGATCGATCGATAGTTCGAGATCGATTGATCGATCGAACAGGGACAGACGCAGTTTGTCTTCTTCGTTAAGATTTTTCCTCCATTAACAAACCTTCAAACTCCATTATAGTCCACCAAACTTTTACCCAATGATCCTAACATTTTTTCACATATACTAGGACAATTTCTAACGTGTCAAATACCTCAAAACTCCAATTCCTTTAAAGAAATAGTGAATTAAACCCAGAATTTCTTGAAACCCTAGTTATGGTGTTCTTCCCATATTTTCATTCAAAATCCAGATATTATTCCGAAAAATCATCAAGTCTAATTTGAAGATTAATCCTCTACATAAGTTAAATCATTCTACATGCGATTCCTATCCCAACATGTATAAATATCATCATTCTCCTATCAAGATATTGATTTAAACAAGACTATTCAAAAACCCTACACATGAGTATTATAACTTTATGATTTTTGCAATAAACAACTTGCCTTATGATCAGTAGGGTCTGAATTCGTGGTTGTTGTTGATGATTGATGATCTTCATCTTTCAATCCTTCTTCCCCAACAAGTTAATAGTGACAATCTCCTTTGAATCTTTCCCAATTCCTTTTTTTGCCTTAGAAAGTTGTGCCTCTCTTCTCTCTAATGGTATTGGTGTTGTCATGGGTGTTCTAACCCTAATCCCTCTATCATACGGCTGATATAAAGCTCTCAATTTCGTAGGTCTCCATACCCTCTCATGTTAAAAGACCAAAACGCCCCCGAACGGTCTCGGTTTAGTCCAAAATTATCCCGGGACTCAACTAGTACCCCCGGGTATACTATTTTGACTAATTTTGACCCTTCCGGACTCATCGGTGACCTCTAAATTATCATTTGAGTCACTTAACAAATGTTACTCGTTCTCACCCCAACACGGTCTACACGCGTTAAGTAACTATTTACCACTCGCACTAAGTAAATATAATGAGGCAATATAAATCGGTAACTATCTCCCGATTGATATCCCAAAATTACAATTTTTAATAAATCCCATTAAATTACTCCTCCTACATAATTTAAATTAAGCTGTATTTTTCTCATTTAATTCTCCAATTTAATTAAATAAAATATTCAGAAATACGGGGTATTACAATAGGGCTCTATACATCAAAGAACGCAACGCAGAACGTGATGAACGCAACACAACTCCTACGGACACTAGAACCTGGATGCTCTGATATCAATTGTAACAACCCCAATTTTCTCACATAAAGGTTGGTCAAACACAGTATGCCGAAGATGGAGCTTGCTATACAATCTATATCATTCTCAACATCTAGACCAAAAAAAAATATTTGCAAACCACATTCAAATTAAAACTAAATTTGAATTAAAGATTAAGGAAGATAAGAAATCCAATATCCACATAGTCCGAATAAAACCAATATGAGCATGCGTATCTCAAACCGACTGAAATAAAATAGAAAGCGGGCTTATAGCCATACAAAAATTCAAAAATAATAAAATTGACATAGAGAAGCAACCTAGTCTAGAATCAATGATATGAAGTCTGATGGTCAAGTGGAGACTGCAAGGTTGATCTCTTGATAGTCCTGCTATCCCTGCCTAAGATCACCTTGGGGGGGGCATTCATAAATTTGGGTTAGCGCCCTAGAGTTGCAAGAATTGACTTACTAAATTTAGAGTGCAAAAGTACTATTAATTCAAAGTGAACATCTCCCACCATCTCTCGTATACATTAAAAATCTCACCCCTCATCTAAGAGCAATGCTAAACGTACAACCACCCAACTCCGAAAGTAAATAGCAGATAAATGTGCCAACATAAATATAAGGATGCATCTAGCATAATTATCGTACTGAAATAGAGTCATTTACATTCCAGTTACTACTACCCAAGATTCTACATCATTAGACTAAGAACTTATCTAATTCACTTTTATTTGTTTTTATATATGTCCTCATATATATTCGACACTAAGGCATCTACCAATAACGTCCCATTCATACTATATCGGTAAGTTCAAAGGAGTCTTCTATCCAAATCAGAACTCACAATACACATAGTGGGGAGGTACCTACACAGTACATCATTGCGCGACCCATAGCCAACAGTGACACATATATCGCAGCGTCAACACTTATATCTCATAAATGGCACTGCTATATAGTACCTAAAATATGACCTACACTACGCCTAGCCCACCTGTGTCGACGTGTACTACGGTCCCAAAGGCGCGTTACCCTATCCGATAGGATTGTCCACGAACATAGGTATGTCTCGTAAAGAATTATCCATAAACATCCTTAGTTAATTATTAACCATGTCGTAAATTATTAAATTCCCTTTCCTTATAAAATACGCTTAACCATTTAGTTAATTATTTAAGTGCTCTTCCTTCGGATAATACTTTAAACCATTTAGTTAATTTCTTTAGGTAATTACTCCACAAATTACCCCCTAGCTGCCCCGTAAGGATTTCCCATAAACATCCTATGTTAATAATTTACCATAACGTAAATTACCAAATTCTTTTTTTTTATAAAATTCAATAAATCATACAATTAGTTTAATTTTCACAATCATTAGTAATGTCACTAATACATTTTTAATAAATTTCACGGTTATCCGTACAGGGGCCCACCAACTCGTATGGTTATCTAAAATTCTCCCGGATACAACCCTAGGTCCCTCATCCAGAATCCCCAATCGCCGAACCGATTCGCCCCTGGGACGAACTGGTTTAATCTAGGCAACTGCACAAGTCTGCCAAAAAAATGCAAGAGCGGAAATTTTAATCTTCAACCCAAACGTGATTTCAATGGTTTAAACTTAAAGTGATCATTAAAACAGGTTCCCGTGACTTAATTCACCCTCTTATGATAATTCATTACGTGTTTTTAATGTCGGATTCAAGTCCCAAATCCCAGAATTTCATTCTGTTGGTGTGTTCATGCCAAATCAGATTTATACCTATAAATCCCCTATGATCCTACCATTATGCAAGGGTTATAATCAACATAAACTCCAGATCTTTTAACGTAAACAATGTTACAATAAGGGTTCTAAAACATGAATTTTCCATCATCCAACCCACAATTAATACCCACCCTAATTTCTGGATTTACTAATCACAATGAATGAAGAAATATTTTGGACAAATAAAGTTAGCCAAAACATTCTTGCCTGATTTTCTTGAGGATTTCTTGGTGAGTTTTTTAGCCTTGTTTCTTGAATTCCCCCTCTCCTTAGCCCTTTGCCTCCTCTCTTCCCAAGGGCTTTTGGACAAATAAAGTTAGCAAACCCAAAATCCAAATAGTCCCATGGCCTCTCAACTCATGTTCCTATACCTCAAGACTATTTCTAAAGGTCTAAAACACCTAAACGAGCTCATAAAACCTCTCAAAACGCATCCTAATTATTTTTTATTCAACAAACATTTTTATTATGTTTAAGTGACACGTGATCATATGTTTATTACCGTATGATTTATTTCCACGAGTGGACTCATCATGCCCCATTAACTCCTATGATTATGAAATCATGAATAAGTGTTTATTCTCAATTAAAAATTTTCCCTTTTAAATTATAATCCATCTGATTTAATTTATTGTCAAAATTAATCCGAAATTATTAAATTAATTTTTGTCATAATATTTTATTCCGAAAACACGGGGTATTACTGAAGATCTTACCAATATTATTGAGACTCCATTTGATATAATTGTAGTTAATTTCTATTAGTGAGATATGGTGGATATTATTATCTTTTATTTGGTGATTGGTATTATTATGCATCATGCACATGATTTTCATTTATACTATTGTTATCTTCGATTAGGATTACGTAAAGGATTTCTTGTAATGGTCTTAGCCACGATTCATAGTTAATATTATTAAAATCTGTTGTGCTTGACCAGTGGTTTGCATAGCAACGTTGTTTCTTCTAGATCAAATTGCAATTGGGGATTCATAGTGCACATTCATTTTAGTTCTAGAGTTTTTAAGAGTACATTATACTCATTTGCGCCATGTTTTGTTAAATTATTTTATTTCGGTTTTAGAACACTTTGAGTCATGCCCAATAGGTCTTTATCTTCAGAAAGTTTCATTAACGTTCAAGACCTCCAAGCTGGCTCGGTCATCCTCAATACTACAAAGATCACATGTTTTAGGATGAAGGTAAAAGGCCCTATATGACATAGATTTTTATTGGTTATAAAAAGAAAAATGAAAATATCTTTTTCAATACATTATAAGTATGTTTGTTTTTTCCGCCACCAAATATTATAGTATTTTTGTATATGAAAATCTATTTTTAAATATACACTTGTGTGAAATTCCAAAGTACTCGCTACGACGAAGCATTTCTTTGTTGGTCGCAAATACATTGGGATTGTTTTGGCTAAATTTGCCTCCGACAATGACATATGGTCGCTTCAGCGAAGCATTACATCATGTCTGCAAATGTGGCTTCACTGGTGTCACCCAGTGACATTATCTCAGAGAATATTTTAAAGAATCTCTTTTCTATAGAGAGTGAAGAATGATTTGCAAGAAAGATGAAATGTTTTACAAATTGAGTTCGAAGAATATAAAAATACTAATGACTCTTTAAATGAAAATATTCTCTCTTGAAAGATTTACTCTCAGCTAAAACTGAGAGTTTATTTGGAAGATCTATATAAGAAGTTCGATAAAAAAAATTCCATCTCATATCCAATATTCTAATGATAAAAGTGGTATTGGGTACAACAAATTTAGAAAGACACCCATCTTGAAACCTAAGATCACATTTAACAAATATTCACACTAGACTCAAGTGCCTAAAGAGTCCTTTTCACAACATGAAAAAAAGAATATTTTGAAGCATTCTAATGAAAAAGTCCAATTTGTTGTGTTTCAATGCACATTTTGCAACAAAAGGGACATATAAGGATTTATGTTATTCTCTTTGCAAATCACTAAGGTGACTAAAAACCCAATGTTTCTAAAATTTATGAGGTTTCTTTAAAACGTTATTACAACGCCTTATTGGAAAATTCTAGAACTATCTTATCTAACATTGAGAAGCTTTTAAAAATTAAATATGTCGATTAAAGTTCAAATGATTTGGGTAAAAATGTCAAGACTGAGGTGAATGGAAACCATTTTTGGGAAAATAGAAATATAATAAATGTATTATCATTCACACGACTTTAACTACAAAAATCTTCACAATTGTATTTGTTACTTAGTGTTCTAGGCACACGATCAGAAATAAGTCATTTTCTAAGTTCGTGGAAGGCCAAATTGGTATAGTAACGTTTGGTGATAGGATTAAATCTAACGTCATATGATAGGGTACCGTGGATATCGTTGGATTTACAATGTTAGATAACTTCGTTTTGGTGGATGGCTTGAATGTTAACTTTCTTAGCATTAGCTAAATTTGTTATGATCGTCACAAAGTACTTTTTACCATGAAAGGATATATATTCTTGATTCTAAGGGTAAATGGATTTTGAATGGAAATAGAGCTACGGATAATTTATAAAACATTAATACCTCTCCCAAAGATCTTTGTAATAGTGATAAGGATGATGTGGCGGATCTTTCTCACAAGAGTTTAGGTCATGTGAAGACGTTAGAGTTCTTGGCAAAGTTGCTAGGAATGAGCTTGTTCATGACTTAATGCATTTGGAGTCAACTTATTCCTGCATATGTGGTGTTTATCAAATGGGAAAACAAATCCAAAATCTACATAAGAAGTAGAATGTCATGTCTACCTCTCAGGGTTAGATATATTATACATAGCCATCATGGGTCCAATGTGTGAGGATATCATAGGCAGTAAGCGGTATGTGCTTGTGATCGTAGAAGATTTTTAAAGATTCATTTATCTAAGATTTTTGGGCAGTAAGTCCGATGTAAAGGACTTCTTCATTTCCAAGTGTAAATAGATCTAAAATGAGAAAGGTTTCACTATCATTAGAATCTGCAGTGACCACGGGAAATAGTATAAAGGAACTAGTATTCTCAAATGGTGCAGTGATGTTGGGATAAACCAAGAGTATTCTGCACCTAAAACATCTTAACAAACTAGGATTGTTGAAAGGAAAAATTGAACTATCCAAGAGATGGCTAGGTGCATGTCGATAGGCAAAGGTGTGCTTAAGGTTTTGGGCGGAGGTGTTGAACACGACTTATCACATCCTGAACTTATTCTATAAGAGTATGATATAAATAAGAGCATCTATGAGATTTGGAAAGGCAAGAAGCCCAGAGTCATTGTGAGAAAGTGTTATATACTCGTGGATCATGAGTATTTGACGAAGCTCGACTTTAGGAGTGAGAATTTTTCTCGACTATTCCACTAGTAGTGCGTGCCTATCGTGTGTACAATTATTCCTCTCAAAATAAAATGGGATCACTTAATATTTTCATTGATGATATTGACTCTTTTGTATATAAAGAGGATTATTATGAGAACACATCTTTCGTTTTCCGTTTGTTGAAGAGGAAAGGGAAATAGGAGCGATTGATTATTAAGAGGTTCCCACACCATCCAGTAGAAGTGGGAGACACACCTCCTTGGGTTTAAAAGGATACACTACACCAAATCTGCCCATTTGTCAAGGTCATTGACATTGACAAATCCACCTTGTCAAGGTCAATGACCGTGACATTTCGAGGCGAGACAACTTTTTTTGTCACGGTCGTGTCACGGTCATTGATCTTGACACAAAACTCGCATTTTGTGTCACGGTCGTGTCAAGGCCAATGACCGTGACACGTTTGTCACGGTTTATAACCGTGACAAAGGCGTGACCCTTTTTAAAAAAATTGTCACGGTCAATGACCGTGACAATTCTGGGCAGAATTAAAAAAAAACTGCTGGCCAGTATGGCCACTGCCACTGCCCAGCAGTATATTTGTACCTGTTATAGCAACGTTGTACCTGTTCCAAACATCATATATCCGAACAAACTAAAGATAATGCAAATATATATTCAAATAAGAAACTATTTAAAAAGAAACAACATCACCATCATTTTATCTCAAATCTACAAACTATTTGCATGGAAAAGAGATTTTGTACCGCGACGCTCGGGAACACCTCCTTATCCTTCCCTTCTCGTCCGAATAGCCACATAAGTATAGAGCATATGTGGCCTACCCTTAGGGCCACTCCCTGTCCCCTGAATTGAAATAAAGTAAAATTAGTATCCGCCCCTCAAATATAGATAAATATAAATCGTAATTGAAATCGAAATCGAAATTGACATATAAATATAAATACATTACCTGTAGTGTCACTCAAACAGCTAACTTGAGCTCATATGGCACCTCCTTCCAACTAATGTACCCCGGGCAATCGTGTCAATTATAATTCTCTTCATATCTAAACACTAAGAAATACCATAATCCTATGGAGGTATGCGTTGCAAATTCCTTCCAACCGTTGTGTAGCCAAAAATCAGCAGTTGAAGTTGTCAACTCCACCTTTGAATGGTCTCCCATGTTTTGCTAGAAGTTCCAAGTGGTGGGGTATGGAAAGTGGAATTGACAACTTCAACCGGTGATGTTTGGCTACATAACGGTTGGGAGGAATTTGCAGAGCATCGCTCCATAGGATTATGACATTTCTTAGTGTTCGGATAGACGAAGAGATTCAGTCTCCTCTCCACATATAGGACACCCCAAATAACTATGTACTAATCACCTATTAAAGGTAAGAAGCGTATATTCATGGATTAGTATAAACAAAACTTAGATGTAGTTGGAATATTTATGTATTAATCTCCTCTCCACACACGCACACTACACAAGAGTGAAAATGATAAAGTGCAGATCAAGTAAAAGCATTAAAAATGGATGTTTTGGTACAAATTGAAATATTTATTACAAATTGAAAAATTGTTTCAAATTCGGGTTATCATAAAAAATGGATTGATATTCGGTAGGAGCAGCCAAGTCATCCACACTACTATTTAGACGCCTTGGCACGTGTTGGACAATTGACCACGGCTCGTTGTTGATATACTCCGAGTAAAACACTTGCTTAACCTTTTGAAATGCACAAACAAACGGCTCATCGCTCACGTGGTCGTTGCTCTTCAACTTGGACAAGTCAACCATGATCAAATTGGTGACAGGATCAACTTTACAAGCATTTTTATCCTCAACTCTTACCCATTCACAGTAAAATACAACCTCTTTGAAGCTTATATAATCCAATTCAAATATATTTTGGATTACACCATAGTAAGTCATTTCAGCTTCAACGAGGTTTTTATCTTTTGCGCTCGCTCGAAAGAAAGTAAGAGCCTTGTATGAAATTTCTGAGTTCTGTACATTTGTACTTTCCTCGTACACTTTAGCGCAAAAAATGTAACCGTTCAATCGATATTTTTTGTACTCTTGTGCCACGAACAAGGGTCTAGTGGCTAGATGAGCAAGCCTTGATGTCGCATCACCCATCTTTAGGAGCTGAGAATATAGATAAATTAATTATATTAGTGGTAAAATTTGAGTGTAATGTAACGTTATATAACGACTGTTTTCATTGTAATTACCTCTTGTGTCAACCATAGCCTAAATTCGCTGTCTGATTGTACCACTGTTTTTCGTCTTTTATTGTTCTCACAGGCTTCATATTTACTGCATATTACAAAATTAATCATGTATAAAATAATCTAAAATAATGTTAAACATTATAATATTCGAAACTTACTTTTTCCATTCTTCGACAGCTTCATGTGTGTCAAATAGATAACGAGCTACTTGTTCATGTTGCAAATTCGTTAATTTCACTCGTTTTCCCATCACATTACCACCATCATCGAGGAATTCATCAGTGTCATCAACGCTGGTCGAGTCAGTCATATATTCCCGAGTATATATTGATGACTCCACGGTGATGTATTCCTCTGCAATTGATCCTGCAATATATCGCGTATTCTTGACGTAATCTTTAAAAACTTTCATCAATCTTTCAAACGGATACATCCACCGATATCTAACTGGACCACAAAGAAGTGCCTCGTCGCATAGGTGTACCAACAAGTGAACACTTATGTCAAAGAATGCTGGGGGAAAGTACTTCTCCAATACACAAATCGCTTCTTTCACAGCCAATTTTGCGGCCACTATGTGTTCTCGATTCACTACCTTCTCACACAAGAGGGAGAAGGTAATACTAATTTGCATAATAGCCCTACGCAAATCCTTGTGCTTGGAGAAACAGTGCTTAAACAATAGAGGAACCAATTGCATGATCACATGCCAATCGTGGGACTTACACTTATGTAAATCATGAGTAACATAATTCACAATCCTTTGCAAGTTGGACGAAAAAGTAGATGGGCCCTTCAAATTATATATTGTGTCTAGAATCACCTTCCTTTCCTCACTCGTCAAAGTAAACGCACCAGGGGGAATTATTGTCCTTCCCCTACTATCTTCTTTAAACCATAGTTGTGGTTTAAGTTTTAACGTTTTAAGGTCTTTTCGTGCATTTTCTCCATCCTTCGAATGACTCCCCCAAGGCCAGTACCCACAATATGTTCAGCGAAGTTCTTCTCTGCATGCATCACCTCCAATACATGGCGCACCGGGTTTTTCTTCCAATAAGGCAAGTCAAATAAAATTGACCTCCGAGACCATGCCTTTCTCATCTCAGTTTCATTCCCAGTTGGGGTCTTCTTATGCTTGACATTCTTAAATTTGGGATTCTTACCTGGCATATTTGGGCCACATTCAGAAGATTTACTTTCAATTTCTGAACCCGAAAGTTGTCTCGGCGGTAGCCTATGTTCAACTCCGCCCAATAAAAAATTGGAAGCTTTCTCAAATCTGAAACTATGAGCTGGGGGTAAAAACCTCCTGTGGCAATGGTATACATTTTTTAAGCTGGAGGATAGACGAAGAGATTCAGTCTCCTCTCCACAAATAGGACACCCCAAATAACCATGTACTACACATCCGGATAATGTCCCATAAGCTGGAAAATCATGAATTACCCACATCAACATAGCTTTCAGCGTAAACTCTTCTTTTCTAAAAGAGTCAAATGATTGCACACCCTCTTCACATAACTCATTTAATTCTTCTACCAAAGGATCCAGGTAGATATCAATGTCTTCACTTGGTGCCTTTGGCCCAGGTATCAATAAAGCCATCATCGAAAATTCAGGTCTCATACACTGTGAAGGAGGGAGGTTGAGTGGGGCTAGGATCACTGGCCATACACTCTGATTGGTGCTTAGATTTCCAAATGGATTGAAACCATCTGTTGATATAGCCAAACGAATGTTGCGTTGTTCTCGAGCAAAATCGGGATACTCATAATTCATCCTCCGCCAGGCAGTAGAATCAATAGGATGACGCATGATATTACCCCCTACTTCTGCCCTAGCATGCCAAGTCATTGCCTCTGCAATCCATGGTACTGTGAAAAATCGCTTTAATCTAGGCCCAACGGGAAAATATTTCAATACTTTTTGAGGCACTTTTGAGCTTGTGCCTTCCTTACTAGTAGATTGGACATATCTAGGTTCATCGCATACCGGACAACGATCGAGATTTTCATACTCCTTTCGGTATAGTATGCAGTCATACACACAAGCATGAATCGATTTATACTTCATTCCCAAACCTTTCAAACTGTTCTTCATAACAGGATAGCTATTTGGAAGTGTATTCACCTTGGGTAATAAGCCCTTCACCCATTTCAGAATTCCCGTCACGCTATTGCCAGACAAACCGTACTGCGTCTTCAAACTGTGCAAACCAACCATGGCATGTAAAGTTGTTTGATCTTTCTCACAGCCAGAGTATAACGGCTGGGTCGCCTTAAATTTTAAACTTTGGTAGTCATCGTCAAGTTTTATCGTGTTATCTTCACGAGCACTTGAATCTTCTTCATCATCAGTAACCTCATTCTCCTCAGCTTCATAAACTCCGTACGCATCATCAACTAAATCCTCTAACATATTATGATCTACGTCGTCCCCTTCTTCATCTATTCTACTTGTTGAAGGTTGTTGTGAAGGTTGGTCAGGGACAAAAGGAACTTTCAATTCACCGTGAAAACTCCAAAATCGATAACTATCTTGCATACCCGATCTTAACAAATGTAGTTCAACTGTTTTCCACTCAAACACCTTACCATTCTTACACCTAGCACACGGACACGGAAACTCTTCATCATTACGACATCTCTTTGCATATTTCACAAATTCGTTAGCACCTCTGCGAAACACATCCCCCATTCTATTAGTCTCACCCATCCACTCTTTGTATTTCGGATATCCCATCACAGCTACCACAACTAAACACCTATTAAAGGTAAACAAAACTTAGATTTATAGTATGTTTTATTTAATTATCCCATCATTTAATTATCCTATTAAAGGGTAAGTGGTCCTATCCCATTCAAGAATGCATTTTTCTGTAATATACTTAACAACTCATGCACATTGTTACGATTTGAAAAAAATTCGACAGCATATCCCCTTAGTTCTCCAAGTACACGACGTAGATTGGCAGGTGTGAGTGTTATTTCAATTTGTCAATTAAAATAACAGTCACACTTGTCAATCTAGTATGTACCCAGAGAACATTAAGATACGACTGCATAACTTCCTCCAAAAGTAACAACTTTAAGCCAATAAGAATATTATATAGAAATTATACAGTCTCAAACTGTCCAAACGGGACAATTCGAGAGATCTCATTACAGGGGTAATGACTCTCGAACGGGCCTAAGGGTTATTGAATGCGTACGCATAAGAACTAGAATGCTAGTATCTATGCGCACTATATTTAATTTCAAGTATGTTTCATATAATGGGTTAATTCAAATACAAAAATAAATTCATGGGTTAATTCAAATACAAAAATAAATTCATGTATTGACCACATACACACACACACACACACACTATCTAAGCTGTTCTATAGGTATAAAAACAATTATTATCCCATTATTATCCAACTATTATCAATTATTTATTTTGAATGTAAATAATATTCAAAACCCCACCCACCCCCACCCCCACCCCCTCCCGATGTTTATTATCCAATTATTATCCAACTATTATCAATTATTTATAAAATTGATGTCTACTTTTAGTGTTGTGTATACCCCACCCCCTGCCCCCCTCCCCCACCCCCTCCCCCACCACACACCACCACACACACACACCCCACCCCCTACCCCCCTCCCCCACCCCCTCCCCCACCCCCTCCCCCTGCCCCCCTCAACCACCCCCTCCCCCACCACACACCACCACACACACACACACACCCCACCCACCCCACCCCTTGCCCCCCTCCACCACCCCCTCCCCCACCACACACCACACACACACACACACCCCACCCCACCCCCTGCCCCCCTCCACCACCCCCTCCCCCACCCCCTACCCCCACCCTGCCCCACCCCCCACACACGCACACACACACACATATATATATATACACATACACACATAAATATACACACAAATATATATATATAAATGGAAGAGAGAGAGAGAGAGAAAACCGACCTGAAAGTAGAGAGAGAGAGAGAGAGAGCAGCGTTGAGAGAGAGAGAGAGAGAGAGAGAGGGAGGGAACGGCGCGGGAGGGAAAAAAGAGGGGGGATAGGGTTTTTGCTGCGAACATTGTCACGGTCGTGTCAAGGTCTTTGACCGTGACAACTATTTAAATTATTGTCACGATCATTGACCGTGACACGACCGTGACAAGTAAATTTGTCACGGTCTTGTCACGGTCAATGACCGTGACAATTAGTTGTCACGGTCGTGCCAAGGTCAATGACCGTGACATAAAACGCGTGTTTTTTGTCACGGTCATTGACCTTGACAAGGCTGGCCGGCTGAAAGGTGACAATTTGCCCATTTTGGTGTGGTGATAATGATGTTCCCAAAATCATTGGAAGTCCTAGTGTTGGAGTGAAACCCGTGATCAACTATAAAATGAAATTAACTACCTTTGTTTGTGCTTCTACACTTGAACCTAAGAATGTGAGAAAAAACATGATTTGGCCAATTTTAGGTCAACACTATGCAACATGAATCATACTAATTTGCAAAACAGTATGGTTGGAATCTACTTCCTCTACCTAAGGATGTTAATATCATTTTTACCAAGTGGATCTTCAAGAACACGTATGATGAATATTATGTCATGTTTAGAAATAAGTCTAGGCCAGTGGCTTGATTATACACCCAAATTGAAGGTGTTAACTTTGATTAGTATTTCTCCCCGGTTTCTAGTCTAGAGTCAATTGATTTACTCTTATCTATAACTTGTGCCTTAGACTTAAAGATCCATAAAATGTATATGAAGAGTGCATTCTTGAATGTTACTCTCCAAGAGGAAGTCTACATGTCATAGCCAAAGGGCTTTGTTGACCCCAGATTTTTTACACATGTTTATCGCCTAAAAAAGGTTTTGTATAACCTTTGTCAATATTCGATAGCTTGATACATGAGATTCACCTCATACTTAGTGGGGAAAGGTTTAAATCGAGGGTGTGTGGACAAGACTCTATTCTTTTAGTTTTGTCGAAAACACATAGTGGTAGCCCAAGTCTATGTAGACGATATTATTTTTGGCTCCACTGGTGAAAACCTTGCTCATAATTTTGGTTTTCATATGCAAAAGGAGTTTGAAATTATCATGGTAGGGGAGCTCAATTTCTTCCTTGGTTTCCAAGTGCATCAAATGGGATGTGGAATTTTTATTTTTCAATCTAAATATGTCAAGGACCTTGTGAAGAAGTTTGACCTTGACTCTTCTAAGAATAGGCTTAGTCGTATGAGTGTTGCGAAAAATCTTAAAAAAGACATCATTGGAAAGGCAATGGATAGGATTTTGTATCATAGCATGATAGGTACTTTTCTATACCTTACAGATAGTTATACTGATATATCTATTAGTTTAGAATATTTTTTATTCTCTACTAATCGTATCCTAAGTAATGTCATTTGAAAGCCATCAAGTGCATTAATAAGTATGTTGGGGAACGTGTTATGGTATTTGGTACCCTCAGAGTACCAATCCGTCTTTATCAATATATTCCAATACCGACTGGGTTGTTGATGCGGAAGGTATGAAGATTCCCTTAGATTGTTTCTTCCATTTAGGAAGTTATTTGGTTTCCTTATATGCTAAGAAGAAAAATTGCGTGTCTTTTCCCACGACTGATACGAAATATATTGTGATGAGTAGTTGTACTTAATTAATATGCATGAAGAAAATGTTGAAAATCTATAATATTGATAAACATTGCCCGACTATTAATTATGATAATATTAGTACTATATATAGGGACGGAGCAGGAACTTTTGATAGTGGGGGCTAAGTTAACGGTGATTTCTGAAGGTTCGGGGGCGGGAGCCCCCGAGCCGAATTTTTTGAGGTTATTTTTTAGTATTTACAAAAAAATAATGTAATTTGTTTATTCTAATGGAAAGAGAAACAAATATTTAAATCAACATTTCGGCCCCAACTTTAAATTAACTATCTTTAATTATCCCCTACAATTAACCCTGAAATACAAACCAACAACATTAAATCAAACTCGAACAAACATTAACATTATTACCCTAAAATAAACCCCAAATTTTAACACCAATATAGTTAGTTCAATGCAACTTAAATTCAGTCCTAAAAATATCCTAAAATTCAGTTCTAGAATTTTCCTAATATTAACACAAAAAATTATCCCAATGTTAACCCTAAAATTAAAGGAAAGAGAAATAGAGAGAAAAAAAGAGAAGACAAACCCGTCAAAATTGGAGGAAGGATCTCTAATGGAGGATAAATAAATTTTGATTGACACAAAAATTGAAACCCTAAAAAATGAATTAAATCATAAAAATTAATAGAGTTAATGAGATAGAATAATATTTATATGAAGAAAATTAAATAACTTAGAATCTTACCAAATGTTGTATTCTCTTGTAATATTTAAAGAGGGAGAATGTACATCATATTTGGATATTGAGAAGAAGAATGGAAGGAGAAGATTTTGAAAGGAAGCTCATAAGGAGGGAGGCGTGTGTTTGTGTTTTGATAGGAGAAAAAATAGGTTTTAATGTATGGGTATTTAAACTATTAGTATTCATCCCTTTTACCCTAGGTTTTAAAATAATCTCTTTTTAACCCTAATTTTTTTTTACCTAGAAAAATAATTTATTTTTAAAAAAAAATGTGGGGGCTTGAGCCCCCACATGCCCCTACCTGGCTCCGTCCCTGACTATATACTTGTCTAAAAATTCCATTCAACATTTACATACCAAACATATTGAAAATATCCATCACTTTATTGGAGATATTATTGAAGATAATATGGTGTCATTGAGTTATGTTTCACCCAACAATCCACTGACCGATATTTTAATTAAACTTCTTGTTTGGACTAAATTTGAGTGTCATAAATCTTCATTAGGTATTTGCGTTGCTAATTGATTACTTAGTAACATGTCTTTGATTTTGAGCTTTATATTCATACTTTCTATATATCCTATGACATGTTTGTTTGAGTTCATCGTATTTATTGTCATAAAATATTTTTGACATAATCATTTATGTGCTTTTTAGATACTCCTTGACATATCTTGTATATAAAATGGTTATTTTGACCACTTTTTATTTTGGTTGGGAATGTGATATATGCTTTATGAGATGGATTCTATTCTCTTTACAGTCTTATAAATTTTGAGAGAGATTTTGTATTTAGAACTATAAAAGGGTGTTTCAATCTTGACCACTATATTTTAGGGTGAGGGTCCCTCAAATACCTCCTCCTTAGTCTACAGAAAATATGAGGTTGAGGAACCCCCAGGGTCCATTAACGGCAGAGAATCCATATTGGTGAAGGAACTCCCAGGGTCCATATTGGTGAGGGAACCCCCAGGGTCTCTAGACCGTAGAAAATTCATATTGGTGAAGGAACCCCCAGGGTCCCTCAACAGTAGAAAATTTATATTGGTGAAGGAACCCCCAGGGTCCCTTGACGACAGAAAATTCATATTGGTGAAGGAACCCCCAGGGTCCATCAACCGCAGAAAATTCATATTAGTGAAGGAACCCCCAGGGTCCCTCAACCACAGAAAATTCATATTGGTGAAGGAAACCTCAAGGTCCCTTAATCGCAGAAAATCCATATTGGTGAAGGAACCCCCAGGGAACCTCAACCGCAGAAAATTCATATTGGAGAAGGAACCCCAGGGCCCCTCAACCGCAGAAAATCCATATTGGTGAAGGGGTAGGGAACCCCAGAGTCCCTTGACCGCAGAAAATTCATATTAGTAAAGGAACCCCGAGGGTCCCTCAATGGCAGGAAATCCATATTGGTGAAGGAACCTCTAGGGTCCCTCAACCTCCATAAAACATTTGGTCACAGTAACCCTCATGGTTCCACTCCCTCAATTGCAAGAACACATTTGGGTTAGGAACCCTCAGGGTCCTCAACCAAAACTTGGGGCGAGGGACCCTCATGGTCCTCCCCCTCAACTTCTAGAAAATAAGCCATGATGAGGGAGTGGCTACCATGAGCATCCCCTCATCATGAAAAGTTATTCCTTAAAAGAACAAAAGTACTAACACTTACTTTCTTGTATAGGTAGCCTATTTGAGCAGGCATGTCTCAAATATGCCAGTTGGGATCTCTTGGGAGTTTTTGCTTGGCGGCTAAAGAACAAGGTTTGTTGAGCAAGCTCAACCACTTAGCACTTTAGGATTGAGATAATACTAGTAGGAAGACCCCAAGAGTCACTCAAGACCACAAACATCTCATACTTAGTCACAAGTGAAATGAGCAGCCAAAGGGCTGCTCACAAGAAATGAACTTTTACAAAATGATTTTATTAGAAGAGAGGGTCTTCAAGGCCCCTCTCAAGAAAAATGATTTTAAAGGAGAGAGGTCCTCAAGGCCTCCCCCTCAAGATTGATAGTTTTAGAGGAGGAGGTCCTTGAGGCCTCCTCTCTCAAGTTTACAAAGTTTGTACCACAAAAATACCATTTCAAAATATATTTACCAAATCATATATTTTGTCTTCAAGCGCAGACATATTTGCTTTTTGACTTTGGTTGGCACCCAGTGGCACCTGTTTGAGGGGATAGGTTGCTGCTCACAGGTAGGGACACATAGTACATTTTAGACCTTGTACCTCGCCAACCCTCTAAGTTTTGGCGCCCCAAAGTGCCAACTCAGCCCTAGTGCTCAAGTATAAATAGGACCCCTGGGCAAGGTCAAGGAGGATATAGAAAAACTCAATAGCACCGTTACTCTGTCAAAATCACACCTGAACTTCCTAGTATTCTCTCCATGCTCTCTCTCTAGTGCTTAGTGCCTTGTTCTTTCACTCCTCACTGACGACCATTATTCTCAGGAGCTCCTCTTGAGAAAAGTTAATATTATTGTTATGGAAGTTCATCTTCTTGCAGGGAGGGATTTCCATTTTGAGCTCCATTTTTACGAAAAGAAAAAGATTTCATCGGAAGCTGATCCAAAAGTTCTTAAGAACCTTACAGATAGCGTCCATTGGAGAAGGTCACGCCTCACCCTTTCCAGTTATTCATAGACCCCAGTCTCACTACCATCCTACATTTGGCGACTCCGCTTGGGAGGTATCCTCACTTTCATGGACAAAGAAGGCTTGAACGTTTCTAAGAAGCTAGTTTTTGATGACATTCCACCTAGGAATGAAACTCCAAGTGACCAAACCACTCAGGAGGGTGTGATGGTGATCCGAGCAAATACACCTACTCCTCAAGGATGGCAGACCAACTCACCGGCAGCAGCTCCAATGACAAGTATGAGTCTTATAATCATGTTTTTGACTTCTTGAAGAAAAAATAGACCTATCAAGTTTGGGTCAAGGATGTGTAACACCAGCAGCTGCCCCCTCTGGAAGGGCAACCACCCCAGTTGCAATTCCGGCAGAAGCAGCTCTGCCACAAAAAGTTGTGGCACCATCAAGCTCACCAGTAGCCAAGGGAATGAGTTTGGAGGAATCGCCCTCCAAAGTTATTACTATGGAGGAGGTCAGGAAGTTGTTCTCCTCTTCTCAGGGGGAGGGTCCTCATCCATATGAGGAGTTGAAAGATCCCTTCCTATAAGAGGTGAATGAGAAACCATACCTAGAGGGGTATATTACACCAAATTTTATTAAGTTCAGCAGCAAAGGGGTGAAGGTGAGTGCACTCACATAGTATAATCAAGAAAATGAAGTGGTGGAAGAACTGCCAATAGCCACTAGTTCAAGTGAGGAACCTACAGTGGCAAAGGGCCTAAAAGAGGAGCCCACAGTCACAAAAGGCCCTCGCGAGAAACCCTCGCTACATATAACCCCAAATGAGGAACTCGATTGTGATGAACTAAACTGAGAGAAACCCTCTCCAGTTTCCAGAAAACGTGAAAGACACATCGCATGAGAAACAACAGGTGAGCAACCCCCCATCACCGGAGCCCCGGACGAGGAACTGAATTCAGCCAGGCTAAAAAAATAAGGAACTCGAAGTGGTAAAGGGAGAACTCGTCATCACAGGCGCTTCAAACAAGGAACTCACCTCACCCAACAATGATCGCGAGGAACCCTTGATGTTCGAGGAATCCCTTGAAGTCGCGATAGTAAGTGAGGAACCCAGGACAACCCTTAATGATCGCGAGGAACACCGAAATGTAGAACCCAGGCCAACCCCTTGTGGTCGCAAGCAACCCCTCGTAGGCACAAATATTGTCGAGGAACCCTTTATGGTTGAAGAAGTAGGCAAGATACACCTCGCAGTCAAACCCTCACATGAGGAACCTCCCCCGGTAAGAGGCGAGGAACCTGTGAAAACACACTATATGGTTGACTTACTTGAGTCTGTGCCATATAGGAGTTTAAACTAGTTTGGATATCAATAAAAAAATGGATTAGATTTTTTCGAGTTGCTCTATCTCAAAAAGGCATCAAGCTTCATCAAAAGCATCCTAGTCCAAGCTCTCCATTGTGACACAAAGAGGTAAGTACGACTCTTGAACCACAATTAGGACACATACACTGCCTATACATGTTTATTATGTGTGCATATTTTTTATGGTGGTGTTGTTGCTTCAAATATTTTTTTGGAAAAAGAAATTCATTTGAATATTTTTTTAATCATTTAAAATGATTTTTCATTTAATTGAAATTTGATTTTAAAAATATATTTGAGGGTAACATAAGAATATTTTTTATGATAAAAATTTAATTGGTTCAATTTTTTAATGGGTTAATATTTTTTTGAGTAAAAAA
Organism: Sambucus nigra; assembly: GCA_949130495.1. NCBI lineage: Eukaryota > Viridiplantae > Streptophyta > Magnoliopsida > Dipsacales > Adoxaceae > Sambucus > Sambucus nigra. Next base: position 394,270,702 of record OX422209.1, on the reverse strand, counting down.
ATTTAATTTTTACAAGACTTTAAAAAACATGTGTGTTATTTGTTATAAGGCTATTTGTGTTTGTTTAGTGTCTTGTTAGTTAGACTCATTTGTGACCCCAGATTGAGTGGTTATCTATGAACCATATTTTTAGCGTCTCAATCCTAGTGAACACCTTTTAGCCAATCAAATCTAGTTATCCATTTTCTTTTTACACCCTCAGATCTTGGAGAGTTGATCTAGACCCTTTATTTTTAACAAACCCTATTGAGCCTCATATATAATATCTTAGGGTTTCTTATTCTTTGGTTTGTTTAAGAAGAGAAGTAGCGGCTGATAATAAAATAGAGAGGAGAGAGAAAACTCATATCACATTTCATCTTCTTCTCCATCAATCTTGAGAGAAACCAAAAACTAAGAGAGAGAAGAGGGGGCTGTCGAAAAATCGAGTGAGATAGGCCGAAACCGAGATTCGTTCACCGGAACCGAATTCGTTCACCGGAGCGACTGTCCGGAAATTTAGAAAAGTTCCGTCACCACTGTCGGAACGAATGAGAGAGAAGGGTGTCACTATCGCCAGACTTAAACAGAAACAAAGATCTGAAACCTTCGCTGTTGATGGAGAAAACCGAGGAGAAAAATCGAGGAGAGCCAAAAATCAAGGAGAGCCGAGATCGACGCTGGATCTATTCATAAATCAAGATCGTCATCGAATCTGTACGTAAATTGAGACGAACGGAGTTGTTCAAAAATCCGAGACTGTCAGAGATGGTTTTAATCTGACGTCATCAGAGCTAGTTTTAAACCGAGGCGGCCGGACTAGGTTCGTCTTCATCGCCGACAATTTTTGAACCTTTTCAGATTCGTGTACTCCTCTTACCCTATATCTCTTAGGGACCATTTTAGTACACTATATTTTTAGGATTGTTATGTGTTTGTTATTGGATCATTTTTGTGTTGTTGTTGTTGATTTATTTTGATCCAAGAACATAGTTTCAAATAAATTTGAAACTCAAGACTTGTTGTTGAGGTGTATATTCAGATTTGAGAAGTAATTTTTTTTTGTTTCAAAAATTAATTTCACAAATTGGTGAAATATATTTTGGAGATAAATAATTTTGAAACAAAACTTGATTTGTTTTTTTTTTATTTCGAATCTGAAATTTTTGAAGTCTTGAATTCAAAGTATATTTGAGATTAATTGCATTACATATAGAAGTTGCTTGTAGTTAATAGGAATTTCTTGTATATTTGATTGAGAGGTGTGAGAAGCATTTTGCATGTTTATTTAATTCACAAACACTATCACTCTTACACGAGCACTTAGGAGTTGTGGTTCTTGGTGAGGTATTTTGTTTGTTGGGGCTGCTGAAATTCGGGATTCAAGGATAAAACAAAAGCTGCGTGGAGAAGAACAAATCAAGAAAGAATGCCTTTGAGAGTGAAGTAACTCGAGTAGGTACGTTTTCTGATCTTGTATTTTGGTTCTTAGTTGCATTCTTTAGTGTTGTAACTTGGTTGTGATTTTAACGGACTTTTTCATTTTGCTCTGTAGAGGGGGCCGTTGATGTTTTCCTAATTTTAGGGTTTTACCACGTTAAAAATCGCGTGTTAATTTGCTTGAATGTTCTTAATTACTTTGGCGAATAATATCGTACTTGAGACTTAATTGTAGGTTTTGTATTTTAAAAACCTAAGGTAATGAAACTATTAAGTCTAGAGATCATATTTAGAAAAAAATATTTTAACACGTCTAGTGTTCATTTTGAAAAGAGTTTCGTTCAACGAGTTTATTTCGGAGTTTACTCAACTTATAACTTTTTGTTATTAATCTTGTAAACGTATTTTTTTTCAGTGGTATCAGAGCAGGTTTATCAAAAGATATTTTTGATCCTGAAACTCCAGAAATTATTTTCGAAATCCATTTCTGAATATGAACGAAAGATTTGAGAAGTTAGGTAACCTTTCCCGACCACCACTCTTTGATGGAAAAAAAATTTCGAATTGGAAAGTACGAATGGTTGCTTTCATTCAAGGAGCTCTTGGTGATGATGTTTGGGATATGATTGAAAATGGTTGTGAACATCTAACTAAGTCTTTGTCTGATATTGATACCACAATGGTTAAGAAACTTCGTAGCGAGTTTACTGCGATAGAGAAAAAGAAATCTCTCGACAATAATAAGGGCAAGAATGCTATCTTTATGTCCATTAACGAGCATGAATTTAAAAGAATATGCATTTGCTATAATTTTGCTAATAAATGTCCAAATAAGCCTACCAACAATACTAGGGCTAATTTGTGTAAGACATGGGACGACTCTAGTGATTTTGATGAAGATAAAATTAAGTCAACCCGTAATTATGAGTTCTATATGTCATTCTATGCTAGGATCATATACCGTGATGATGATGAAATTGAGTCTACTCATGATTCTACTGCTCCTACTATTGCATCTGCTGTTGAAAATGTTGTGATTGTTGATGATGAAAATGACACTGCTAGTGATAGCTTATGGGTGTGTCAAACTGAAAGCATTGTCGTTAAACCTGAAGTGTGTGTGAGTTCCACATATGAAATGCGTGATATAGGAGACACTTCACACTATACACTTAGTGATTCCGATGATGATCTTACAGACTTACATAAGCTATACACGAAAATGCTTAAGAAAAGTACCCGTCTTGATAAAACAGTTAAGGCACTGAATGAGCGTATTGATTTACTTAACCAGACTATTAGGAAGAACGCTGAAGAATTTACAGCACAATGTGTTGCCCATGAGACTAAAATTGAAGAATTTTCCTCAAAAATAGAAGATCTTTCTGAGAAAAATAATATTTTGGAACAAAAATACAAGTCTACCTTGGTAGAATTTGAAGAATCTAAGCAAAAAGTTTCAAACGTGTTTAAAAAATGCTTACACTTTGAAACTCAAGCTAAGTCCTACGAAGAAATCGTTGTAGGAAGCAAGTTTGATTCTGACGATAAATCTGATTTTGGATTTGGAGAAAAATTTTATACTAGCAAAAATGTTTCTCCCAAAATGTTGTTTTTGTAAAACAAGGCCAAAATCCTCAAAACACTCGAAAAGAAAATCGTTTTAAAGATGCCTCTAAGGCAAAACAAAGTGATGATTCTCAAAAGCCAAAATCTAATGGTCCAGTTAAGTACGTTTGTCCACCTATTAGAAATCATTATCAGAAATCCAAAGCCAATGACACTTGGACGACCATTCCTATTAGAGACAAACCAATCTTCAAAGAATTTAGTAATAAAGTCAAGTCCTCCACACGTCAGTACTGTTCATACTGTGATGTCTACAGCCACTCCATTGCTGAATGTTTTCAAAAGAGAGTGTATACACCTACTTATTCAAACTTTAACTATTCTAGAAAGTGTAGGAATACTTATGTTCTCCCAAGACAGACCACTCACAACTCTAACTATAAAAAGAAGGGAGGACCTAAAACTAAGAAGAAATCATTTAGAAAGACCAATCAAAACTTTTCTAAAATTCAAGGCCAATTAAACTGATAAAACTAGGCCTATTTAGATTAGAAAAGATGACTTTCTACCCCAGCTCAAGTGCTACATTGTCATATCTGATATTAAGGCACCAAGCACTTTGTCTGGATGGTATCTTGACTCCGGATGTTGTAAACATATGACCGAAGATGAAACTAAATTAATAAACAAAACAAACTTCTTTGGAGAAAGTGTTGTGTTTGTTGATGGAGTTTCATCTAAGATCATAGGTAAGTGAACATTGTGTGAGGAAGGTCTCCCCATGATAAATGATGTCCTCCTAGTTAAAGGCCTTAAGGCTAACTTGCTTAGTATATCTCAATTTTGTGATTCCAATCATACCGTCTCCTTTTCTAAAACTGATTGCAAAATTTTTGATGAAAAGGGAAAGTGTATTTTAACAGGAAACAGAAATAAGGATAACTGTTACACAGTCCTTCCTAAGTCTGAATCCTGCAATAGATTGGGACATACAAATTTTGATAATCTTCGTAAGAAAGGTTCCCAAGAAATTGTTAGAGGATTGCCTAAAATCAAAAAGTCTTTTAAACCCGTCTGTGGTCCTCGCCAGGAAGGGAAAATAAGTAACCCCTTTCATAAGAAAGTTAAAAATGTTTTAACTTCAAAACCTTTGGAATTAATCCACAAGGACCTTATGGTTCCCTTTCGAAACACACGATATACTCGGGTTGCGTTCATGAAAAATAAAACCCATACCTTCGACGAGTTCTTAAAAATACCTTTAAAAATAGAGAACGAGAAGAATACCCAAGTATGTCGCATCAGAAGTGATAAAGGTGGAGAATTCAAAGATTCGAGTGTTACAAAATATTGTATAGGCAATGGTTGTAAAAAAGAATTTAGTGCGCCTAATACAACTCAGCAGAACGACATCACTGATAGGAAAGATAGAACCTTACAAGAGATGGCTAGGGTTAAGCTACATGTGAAATCTCTACCTAAGAATTTTTGGGCCAAAGCTGTTCAAACGGCTTGTCGTATCATTGATCAGGTACATCTTAGGAAGAATTTCAAATCTATTGATGATATTCGATATGCATATGTTCGTAATGCTACTAGTATGATAGTTCTTACTTATTTCAACACTTCATTCATATCCTCGGTAGTTGCATGCTAATAACTGGTTTCCGAGGAGTTAGGGCATGGTCGTTTCTCAAATGACAAAAGACGCCTCCTAATATCTGTTTAATGTAGGAGACCCTTATATCTGCCATTGCATATGTTATTATTTGTGTTGTCACATTATATCATATTCTCCTGATTTATATCTTTTTACCCCGTTGTATATTTGAGCAAAATTGGGGGAGAAGAACTTGAGTACCTATGCTGCGATGTATATCTTATATTGTACTAACTCAAGTAATATGCCATTGAGTGTTTATCTTTTTCAGGCATTTTTCAGACCTAATAGTAAAGCTTGTCCTATTTATTAGGGTATTGGTCTGTATTGTAATTGAGTAATGTATTTTCTTATCTTCTTTTCGGTTCTAGGATGGGAATGGGTAGATAGAGACTTTTGTATAGGAAATCTAGGATTTTTTATTTTCACCCACGAGTTCAGGATACTCAAGGGAATTTTGTCTCCAATATCCAAAGGGAGATATTGAGAACACACTATATGGTTGATTTACTTGAGTCTGTGCCATATAGGAGTTTCAACTAGTTTGGATATCGAGACAAAATAGGATTACATTTTTTCGAGTTTCTCTATCTCAAAAAGGCATCAAGCTTCATCAAAAGCATCCCAGTCCAAGCTCTCCAACTTGACACAAAGAGGTAAGTATGACTCTTGAACCACAACTAGGACACATACACTACATATACATGTTTATTATGTGTGCATATTTTTTATGGTGGTGTTGTTGCTTCAAATAGTTTTTTGGAACAAAAAATTCATTTGAATATTTTTTTAATCATTTAAAATGATTTTTCATTTAATTGAAATTTGATTTTAAATATATATTTGAGGGTAACATAAGAATATTTTTTATGATAAAAATTTGATTGGTTCAATTTTTTAATGGGTTAATATTTTTTTGAGTAAATTTTTTTTATTTTTACAAGACTTTAAAAAACATGTGTGTTATTTGTTATAAGGCTATTTGTGTTTGTTTAGTGTCTTGTTAGTTAGACTCATTTGTCACCCTAGATTGAGTGGTTATCTATGAACCATATTTTTAGTGGCTCAATCCTAGTGAACACCATTTAGCCAATCAAATCTAGTTATCCATTTTCTTTTTACACCCTCAGATCTTGGAGAGTTGATCTAGACCCTTTATTTTTAACAAACCCTATTGAGCCTCATATATAATATCTTAGGGTTTCTTATTCTTTGGTTTGTTTAAGAAGAGAAGTAGCGGCTGATAATAAAATAGAGAGGAGAGAGAAAACTCATATCACATTTCATCTTCTTCTCCATCCATCTTGAGAGAAACCAAGAACTAAGGGTCCGTTTGATAGCACTATTTATCATGGCAAATGACAAATAAGTTGGCAAATATGACATTTGCCTACAATTTGGTGTGTTTGATAGCAAAATTTGCCTACAAGCTATTTACCAATGTACAACACCTCTTATGCATAATATGTTGGCAAATTTTGCTTTGCTATATGGGTGAGAAATATATTGCCAACAAATTTGCTAACTTCTTAAACGCTTTTAATATTTTAACAAACAATTTAAAAACTATTTTAAATAATTAAAAAAAACTGTTATGAATATTTTAAAAATTGTTTTGAATATTTTAAAAATTGTTTTAAATAGTTAAAAAAACTGTTTTAAATTAAAATCTGTTTAAAAACTGTTTTTTCGTAAAAACCGTTTTAATGTAAAAAACTGTTTTAATGTAAAAATTGTTTTAATGTAAAAAATGTTTTAATGTAAAAAATTAAAAATTGTTTTGATGTGAAAACTGTTTTAATATAAAAAATTGTTTTAATGTAAAAACTGTTTTAATGTAAAAAATTATTTTAATGTAAAAACTGTTTTTTCGTAAAAACTGTTTTAATGTAAAAAATTGTTTTAATGTAAAAAATTAAAAAATGTTTTAATGTAAAAACTGTTTTAATGTAAAAAAAATTAAAAACTGTTTTAACGTAAAAACTGTTTTAATGTAAAAATTAAAAACTGTTTTAGTGTAAAAACTGGTTTTAGTAAGTAGTTTTGGCGTAAATTTTTTTTTTTTTATATATAGTTTGTTAATTTTTTAATAAATAAAAACGGGAAGTAAAAAAGAAAAGAAAAAACTGTTTTTTTATTAAATAAGACTTGGGACGAAAAAAAAAAAAACATATTTGTTATTATTATATATGTTAATATGGACGAAAAATGTGTTATTAAAATGTTTTGCCTAAAGAACTTGTTTTATCTTATTTGGTGTTTGATAGTAGGGGTGGCAGTTCGGGTTAGTCGTGTCATTTTCGGGTCGCGTTGATTTTTATTTGAGTATAAGTTTTGGGTACTCTTTAATCTATACAAGTTAATCGTGTCAAGTTCGGGTCATTTCGGGTTATTACCATAAACGGGTTATCGTGTCAAAAATTGCCAGCCCTATTTGATAGTCTAATGTGAAAAAAATATTTGTCTAGTTGTCCCGACAAATTTTGCTATGCCAATACTTTTGTACAATATGTATCAACGGACCCTAAGAGAGAGAAGAGGGGGCTGCCGAAAAATCGAGTGAGATAGGCCGAAACTGAGATTCGTTCACCGGGACCGAATTCGTTCACCGGAGCTACTGTCCGGAAATTCAAAAAAGCTCCATCACCACTGTCGGAACGAACGAGAGAGAAGGGTGTCACTGTCGCCGGACTTAAACAAAAACAAAGATCTGAAACCTTCGCTGTTGATGGAGAATACCGAGGAGAAAAATAGAGGAGATCCAAAAATCGAGGAGAGCCGAGATCGACGCTGGATCTATTCGTAAATCAAGATCGTCGTCGAATCTGTACGTAAACCGAGATGACCGGAGTTGTTAAAAAATCCGAGACTGTCAGAGCTGGTTTTAATTCGACGTCATCGGAGCTAGTTTTAAACCGAGGCCGCCGGACCAGGTTTGTCTTCATCGCCGGGAATTTTTGAACCTTTTCAGATTCGTGCGCTCTTGTTACCCTACACCTCTTAGGGACCATTTTAGTACCCTATATTTTTAGGAGCCTTTGACGAGGTACCCGTCACAGCCATCATAGCATCTGGCGAGGAACCCCTCGCAATCGGGGTCGAAGAACTCATAGAAAAATGGGACCCAAACGAGGGACCCCTATGCAAGGAGTCACCCCCGATTCCAGCCAATGGCGAGGAACCCTCAGGGGTCCTCACCCCAAATGCCAAACTGCTAATAGATATTGTAAGGACACAAATTTCCAATTAAGTCCATATGTAATTTTGGCTCAATTCCGGACAAAAACATTTATTCATAGGAAAGTATGTAATTATAATACTCTCAAGCCTATGAAGTGTTTGTTGAAGTCGTAGCGGCAAAGAATATAAAGCTTCATCAAATGTGCCGGTTTGCGTGCCTCGTTTCTACGTCATCAACTATGGTTCCATGCTCCCAAGGTATGAATGCAATTATATTTATATAGGAGCTTGGAACAAAGTTTATTGGGTGTTAGGTTTTATAAAAACTGCGTTTTGTTTTAAGAAAGAAATTATATAAAACTTTAAATTAAGTTCATAAAGTTTTCTGGGCCAAAATCGAATTTTTCAATCTTTCTGGTCGTTCGTTAGATATGTCGTTCGAACGAGTTTTTTTCGTTCGAACCAGATGTCGTTCGAACGAACCTGCCAACGAGTCTAAACTGGTCTGTCGTTCGAAATGTCGTTCGAACGAACTTGTTCGTTCTAACGAGGTTTCCAACGAAGTCCATACTGGTGTGTCGTTAGAAGTCTCGTTCGAACGAGAGTTCGTTCGAACGAAATGTCGTCCGAACGAGCTGTCAGGCGGGAACAGTTTTTGGCAGTTTTTCACCCACTTCCCCACTTGGTTTTTAACCAACTTTTTCAGACTTTAATATGTGCGGGAATCACTTTTGATAATCCATCTTTTTCAGATCATACAAAATGATAGAGAGTGTTTTGAGAGCAAAACTAAAAAGAGAAAAAGATCATGTTTTGAGTGAGATTTTCAACGAGAAATTTACTTATCACTCTAGTTTTACACCCATACTGTTTATCCAAGTTCATCTTTATACATATCATTTGCTTGGAGTTTGGCACCGGTTTATCTCTTCCGTTTCAAAGAGAAGTTTTGGTTTGCTTCTACATCCATCAAAGAAGAAGACGTTTTGTTGTGATTCTACCCACTTGGAGAAAGGCTCCTTGCTCGGGTGACGGTGACCATAGAAAGCCCCATCGGTGGATTTCGAGACCGCGGTGGAGTTCCGAGGTTGTCAACTAGGAAGAGGTGTCTACGAGAAGAAGCATCGAGGCTTGAGAGGGATCGAGTCAGTCGTTGTAAGTCTATCTGTCTTGTAATTGTAATTCCGTATCTAGTGGACTTGTGGCTAGAGCCGTCCGAGGTTTTTTCCCGTCTTGGGTTTTTCCTCGTACATCGCGGCGTAGTGTGATATTGTTTATTTTATCTTGCTTCAATAACGTAGAATGCATGCTTAGAATAATTCAAGATAAAATTCGGTTTAAATCATCACACTCACTTTAATTTGGACTTAAATTAAATATTCGGTAATGTTGTTTAATTCAAGTCATTTGCTAAAGTTTGATTTCGCCTAACTTGCTAATATTGATAAATATGACTTAGGCAAATTCTAGGAATTGGATTAACTTATTTTAATTTTTTTTGAAGAAATTAAAATTTGGCTTTGTTTATTAAAGTTGAACCGTCATCTTTCATCGCTTCCGCATCATTTATTGAATTTATATAAAAGGAAATTACCCCAACGCTCTTACAGATTGGTATCAGAGCCAAAGCGATAAATTATTTCGTTAACGATCTTTTTAAATAATTTTTGGCTAAAATGGATTTTTCCCCATTTTCAAAATTTCCTATTTTCGATGGTTCAAACTACGCGTATTGGAAAGCGCGAATGAGATCCGCACTAAAATCTATCGACGAAAGAGTTTGGATGTCTGTTGTTAACGGGTGGTCCCCACCAACTTATTTAGTTGAAAATGAACGTGTTATTAAACCCGCCGATAGATGGACTGAAAATGAGTTTAAACTTGCTAATTTCAATTCCCGTGGTTTAAATGCTTTGTTTAGCGCTGTCACACCGGATGAATTCCGACGTATTATGACGTGTTAAACCGCTAAAGAAGCTTGGGATATTTTACAATTAACTCATGAAGGAACTAATGTCGTTAAAGCTTCAAAACTCCAAAACCTCACCACTCAATTTGAAACTATCAAAATGAATGAAAAAGAAACGTTTGATGAATTTTATGCTAGACTTTCTGATATTGTTAATTCATCTTTTAACTTGGGAGAGAAAATACCTGACGACCGTGTTGTAAAGAAAATTTTAAGGTCCCTACCCGATAGATTTATTCCAAAGGTGACCGTTTTAAATTCTTTATCCACTTTAGCCTCTACGAAATTAGAAGAGCTTGTAGGTGATTTACAAACCTATGAAGTAGATATGTTTCCCTCTAAAACTGAAAAGAAAATTGAAAAGGGCGTTGCTTTAAAAGGCCGAAAAGAGGTCAAACAAGTAGTAGAGAGCGATAGTGATAGTGACTCGGAAGACATGGCTTTATTTGCTCGTAAATTTAGAAAATTTCTTAAATTTAACAAAGATAAATTTAAAAATGATTTTAAGAAATTTGATACTTCTAAACATGATAAAAGCGAGAAGATTTCTAAAGCCGAGAAGATCCCTAAACCTAGCAATGACAATTTAGATAGGGACGAGTCTGATAAGTGTTTTGGTTGTGAAGGTGATAACTAGAAAAATTGCTTTTCTTAATGTGAATTTTGTCGTTGTTGCAACTTCTCTATCCATCAAAATTTCCCTTGAACCTACAAAATTATAACAAAACTAGTGTAGAGGTAAGTAAGGGAGTCAATCCATATCTAAGGGTGAAACACAAAATTGGAGAGGACATATATATAGATTCATTTGCATTTTATTATATTTTTTTTTCTATTTTTACTTTTTCTATTTTTTTATGAATTTTTCAAGGGATTTTTTAGCTAACTAACTATACTAATTTTTATAACTACTAATTAAGAAGTAAAAGCCAATTTAAGAAAGGTGAGATAAACAAAATTGTCCTAATAAGTAAACTAACAAAATTGGACTCATGAGGGCTTCAAAATTTCATCCCATAAATGGGAGATTAGCCATCAATAATCATCATCCAAAAATATGAGATACATAATTGAAAGCATGTGAGGATTAAACTAAAAGTAAAAGAGAGGAATAGATCAAACCAATTTGAACCTTGAATTGAAATGGAATCTTCATTTGCATCAACAATCTCTCAATTACACATTAAAAATCACTCAATCATAATCCCTCACTCATGTATTTATTGAATCTAAACTAAAAATTACAAACTAAAAAGTAAAAGGATAGTGGATGAATTCATAATGGATAATTAAATAATAAAAGAGATTTGCTAAAAATGCAAATCCTAAAATTATAAAATTATACATTAGAATTCACCCAAAGAAATAAATTCTAGATCATTAATTTATATTGAGATAATTGCTAAAAATGCAAAATCTCAACATAAAGTAATGGGTTAGAATTTATCTCCCATAAGGGATAAATTTCACTACATCAATCTATTATGAAATAATTGCTAAAAATGCAAAAATCCATAATAGATGGGTGGGGTGAATTTTATCCTAGAGATAATTTTCAACACACACCTCTATATTGAGGTATTTGCTAAAAATGCAAATACTCAACATAGAGGGGTGGGGAGAATTTTATCACACCAATCTTAAAACTAATTTGAGATCCTTTTTCAAATGGGTCTTCATCCTCAATATATAGGAGGCATGGAGCATGAGGGGTAAAAATGAAAATTGGCAAGGATGTGCATGTGGGAATGGTGAGAGCACATGTGCATGGGGGTGTGAGGTCATGTGGGTGAGGTTGGGGAGGATAAAATCTGATTTGTTAAATGGGGGTATTTTAGGAAAATGGCTTAAAGTGGTTAGTTAGGGGGTATTATGGGTAAAATTGGGAGAAAGGTTTAAGTGGGTTGACTTGGTCTTGGTCTTGTTGGTTTTGTTTGTTAGCAGGTGGGGAAATCGGGTAAAGGTGAAAATGGGTTTAGCTTGGAATTGGGTTGAACATGGGTTTGAGGTTGGAAAGGAAAGTAATGGGATGAGGTTAGATCATGGTTTGGGTCTGAGTCGGGCTGGATCGCGACCGCCGGCAAGGGTATGCCGCCAGCGAGTGGTAGGTGCAGGGGCGCGGATGAAAGTCGTCGGGCAGGGGCTGGTGGTCAAGGTTGCGACGCCGGCGGTAGGGAATGAGAGGGGGACGGGGTCTCGGCTGGGTTTAGGGTTCGCCGGAGATGGGCAGGTGGAGAGAGATGCTGGAGATCGGCGGTGGGGTTGCGATCGGAAGAGAGAGAAAGGGGGGGCCGGCGGGTTTAGGTCGCAAGGAGGGGAGAAGAGTAGGGTGGAAGGAGGTGTAATGGTGAGCTTTGTGTTTGGTAAATGAGTGGTGGTGAGAGAGTTTTGCAGGTGGGTTATGGTAGTGGTGAGTTTGGAAGTTGAGGAGAGAGAGAGTGTGAAGTTGGAGGTTGAAGATGAGTGGGTGTATTTGGTGTGTGAGGGTATAGGGTAAGGTGGGTGAGGGTGAGGGTGAGGGTGAGGGTTTGGTTAGTGTTTGGTGTAAGTGAGGATAAGTGGAGTGTGTGTGTTTAATTTGGACCCCTAAAATTAATAAAAAGACTCAATAAAAATTTATAAAACTAAAACTAAAAATGAAAAAATAAAATAAAATATAACTAAAAAAAATAGAACAAACTAAAAATAATAAAAATATTAAAATTAAAAATAAAATCCTAAGCTATTAAAAATTAAAATAATAAAACAAAAGAAATAAAAAATGAAAAATCTAATAAAAACAAAAGTCCTAAAAATATAAAATCTAATAAACTAAAAAAATAAACTACTAAAACTAATCTTAATAAAATAAGACTAAACTAAAAACTAATCAAAATCAAAATAAAGTAAAATGATATTAATAAAAATAAAATAGAAAATAAAATCTAAAAATTCTAAAATAAATCCTAAAATTAAAATGACTCAAACTAAAAATCTAAAAAGTAGTAAAAAGGACACAAACTAAAAACACAGAGGGTTTGGGACAGTTTAGGCTAGGATTAAGGCTCGGGTGAGGTTCTTAGGGTACAGGATAGGTATTTGGTAATTTAGCTCCATTTTGCACACAATTGCCATGATATACGCGTTTGAACACCGCAACGTGCATTTGACCTACAAGATAAACATTTAAGCGCATAAGACCCATATTGTCGAGAATTAGCAACTAAAATACATCTATTCGGGGTATAAATTGTACACTTTTGGGTGCTTATCAGAAGGTTATGGCCATAGGGCTTATGAGTGCCCCACTAAACTAAGGAAAGATGGTAAGCGACCCATTTCATATAATGCAACCCTTAGTGATAGTGATAAGGAAGAAAAGCCCGATTCCCCCACTAAGAAAAATTTTGTGGCTTTTATGGCTAGTCATGTGAGTGATAGTGACAACTCATCGATTGATGAAACGATAGCACATGCCACTTCCAAGGTCATTGTACATGATTCTCTTATGTTTGATGATAGTGAGAGTGAAGAAGAAAGTGAGAGTGAAAATGAAGAAGAGGTTAATGTGAGTGAACTTCAAAATGCTTTTCAAGAACTTTATAAAGAATCTATTAAATTGAAAAGAGCTAATTTGAAGTTAGAAGCTAGTTTAAGAGAGAGTGTCAAGGTCATTGATGAAAATGTTTTAATAGAAGACCTTAGGACACATGTGAGGACTCTTCAAGAGAAGCTTGAATATGTAGAAGGCGAAAGAGATAGCCTTAGGGGTTTAATGGAATCCTTGAAAAAGGAGCTTCTTGCTTTTGAAGAGAGAAATGTTTTACTAGAATCTAACATTGTAGAATTGAAAAATAAATTAAAAGATTCTAGTAATGTCAAATTTGATTTGGAATGTCGTTCAAAAAAACTAGATAAAATGTTAGGAACGGTCCAAATTAAAAATGACACTTGTGGTTTAGGCTTCAATCCTTGTAATGAACTTACTCATAATGTCCAAACCAATGTTTTAGGAGAATCTACTAGGAATACATTTAAAGATCACTCCTTAAGTAAATCTTTTCGACATGTTCTCACTTGTACACATTGTGGTCGACAAGGTCATCTTAGGAAATTTTGTTTTGATCTTAAACGAATTCCTAGAAAACCCCATAGTAAAGTAACCACGGTAGTTAAAGTTCCTACACCCCAAGATAGTCATTCCTCATTAATTTGGGTTAGGAAATCCGACTTGGTTGCCTTGCAAAATAGGGTTTTTGATTCTCATTTACTTTCACATGCCTCCTCCCTTGCTAAATCTAAAGGATGAATGTGTTAGTGTTTGCATACTTTAGCTTTTGTACTTCATGCTATATTCACATGCTAAATGTATGCTTGTTTAGTCATTTTCTAGTCATAGCCTTATTTCATATCCCATGCTAGCAATTATGACTTGTTTATCTTTTTGTATTATATTTTATGTTTGAAGTAACTGAAAAATATAAAAAGATGTTTTGTTTATCATTTGTGTTTTATTTATTTCATTTAAGCTTAATGAAAAATACAAATGATTTTTGTTTGTCCTTTTGAGTAAATATTTATTTTTGATGAAAAATGTTAAAAACTCAAAAAGATTTTATTTTGTGTGTATTTTAGTTTGACACACTTTATGTGGCATATATTTGTGTTTGAATCCCATCTTTTACGCTCTCACGTGGCTAGAACTTTTGGTTTAGATTTTCAATCCTTAAAATGTTTTTTACCATGCTTTATATGGAGTAGTTGGATTTTGTATTGTTTAAATGGATTCTATTTTTATATGCCTCTTTTCACACATGCACGAGCTCTTTTGAAATCTTAATGTCACATGTTATATTTGAGCTTTTTTTTGAGGTGTTCTCCTACCAATCTAGTCATCTACATATCTATGACCTAGGAGGACTAGTGCATGTCAAAATCCGTTGCATGTGAGATTTGTGTGAAAATGAAAACATGATAAATAAATATGCACGGGGAAGGGCTCCGAAAGGACTAAGTGATCCTTTGCGATAGTAAACCACCGTTTATTGGATCTAAAAGAAATACGTGATCCAAAGGCCTAAAAACAGAATATTTGGCATTAAAAAGAAAACTATTGCCAAGGCCTATGTTTGTTTGATATATTCATTCAAAAGCAAAAGAATATATATGCTTATTGAGGGAGAATTGGATGGTATATCAACGGTTTGCACAATGTCCGTTTATCCTAGTTGTCTTTAATGTCATGACTCTATTTGGTTTGTAGAATCATCATCATGTTAGGCTTGTATGCATTGTGTATGTTTGTTCATTGAGTTCAATCTTCATATTGTCACATGAGGTTATATTTAAATGTGATAAAGTTTGCAATCAAATGAGAACTCCGTGAATGTTTATTAAGTGTTTGGGTCTAAATTTAATTGTTGCTAGTTCCCACCCCTACACTTACGTTTCCATATGACACATTTTTGCCATACGAGTGTGCAAACTTATTGTATTTTGTGTCATGTGTGTGTTTATATCTATCTATATATGCAAGTACTTATTGGTATATTTATAGTATATATATATATATATATATGATATTTGTTTGTCTTTGCCTTGCTTTTATTGCCCATATGCTTTAATGTCTTAACACTTTAAGCTTCAACGTGTTTATTAGTTCTTTATCCTTTGCCTATTCCTGAACAAAAAGGGGGAGAATGATGATAGGGGGAGCAATGGTATCTAATCCTATTATTATCGTATCTTCGTTTGGGGGAGATTTATCTTAAGGGGAGACGTCTTTCTAAGTAGGAGGGGAGAATTAATTTAGGGGGAATAATTTAATTAATTGCATTTTATATTTTGATACTCCCTATGCATTTGATGAGTTTGCTTAAGTGTGCAGGTATTCTACTAAAGCGGCATTGTTTAATGGCAAAGCGTTTGATCCTTGGGTTGAGTCAAGTTTGGGCGGGTTATGTTTTGAGTCTAGTGAGCTTGACGACCCTTTAGGATTTTTGTTTGGTTTTTGTCCCGGAA
Source organism: Sambucus nigra (assembly GCA_949130495.1). Lineage (NCBI taxonomy): Eukaryota > Viridiplantae > Streptophyta > Magnoliopsida > Dipsacales > Adoxaceae > Sambucus > Sambucus nigra. Next base: position 394,254,905 of record OX422209.1, on the reverse strand, counting down.
TAGCCAAAGGGGGAGATTTGTAAGGACACAAATTTCCAATTGAGTCCATATGTAGTTTTGGCTCAATTCCGGACAAAAACATTTATTCATAGGAAAGTATGTAATTATAATACTCTCAAGCCTATGAAGTGTTTGTTAAAGTCGTAGCGGCAAAGAATATAAAGCTTCATCAAATGTGCCGGTTTGCATGCCTCGTTTCTACGTCATCAACTATGGTTCCATGCTCCTAAGGTATGAATGCAATTATATTTATATAGGAGCTTGGAACAAAGTTTATTGGGTGTTAGGTTTTATAAAAACTGCGTTTTGTTTTAAGAAAGAAATTATATAAAACTTTAAATTAAGTTCATAAAGTTTTCTGGGCCAAAATCGAATTTTTCAATCTTTCTGGTCGTTCGTTAGATATGTCGTTCGAACGAGTTTTTTTCGTTCGAACCAGATGTCGTTCGAACGAACCTGCCAACGAGTCTAAACTGGTCTGTCGTTCGAAATGTCGTTCGAACGAACTTGTTCGTTCTAACGAGGTTTCCAACGAGATTCTAACGAAGTCCATACTGGTGTGTCGTTAGAAGTCTCGTTCGAACGAGAGTTCGTTCGAACGAAATGTCGTTCGAACGAGCTATCAGGCGGGAACAGTTTTTGACAGTTTTTCACCCACTTCCCCACTTGGTTTTTAACCAACTTTTTCAGACTTTAATATGTGCGGGAATCACTTTTGATAATCCATCTTTTTCAGATCATACAAAATGATAGAGAGTGTTTTGAGAGCAAAACTAAAAAGAGAAAAAGATCATGTTTTGAGTGAGATTTTCAACGAGAAATTTACTTATCACTCTAGTTTTACACCATACTGTTTATCCAAGTTCATCTATATACATATCATTTGCTTGGAGTTTGGCACCGGTTTATCTCTTCAGTTTCAAAGAGAAGTTTTGGTTTGCTTCTACATCCATCAAAGAAGAAGACGTTTTGTTGTGATTCTACCCACTTGGAGAAAGGCTCCTTGCTCGGGTGACGGTGACCATAGAAAGCCCCATCGGTGGATTCCGAGACCGCGGTGGAGTTCCGAGGTTGTCAACTAGGAAGAGGTGTCTACGAGAAGAAGCATCGAGGCTTGAGAGGGATCGAGTCAGTCGTTGTAAGTCTATCTGTCTTGTAATTGTAATTCCGTATCTAGTGGACTTGTGGCTAGGGCCGTCCGAGGTTTTTTCCCGTCTTGGGTTTTTCCTCGTACATCGCGGCGTAGTGTGATATTGTTTATTTTATCTTGCTTCAATAACGTAGAATGCATGCTTAGAATAATTCAAGATAAAATTCGGTTTAAATCATCACACTCACTTTAATTTGGACTTAAATTAAATATTCGGTAATGTTGTTTAATTCAAGTCATTTGCTAAAATTTGATTTCGCCTAACTTGCTAATATTGATAAATATGACTTAGGCAAATTCTACGACTTGGATTAACTTATTTTAATTTGTTTTGAAGAAATTAAAATTTGGCTTTGTTTATTAAAGTTGAACCGTCATCTTTCATCGCTTCCGCATCATTTATTGAATTTATATAAAAGGAAATTACCCCAACGTTCTTACAGATTGGTATCAGAGCCAAAGCGATAAATTATTTCGTTAACGATCTTTTTAAATAATTTTTGGCTAAAATGGATTTTTCCCCATTTTCAAAATTTCCTATTTTCGATGGTTCAAACTACGCGTATTGGAAAGCGCGAATGAGATCGGCACTAAAATCTATCGACGAAAGAGTTTGGAAGTCTGTTGTTAACGGGTGGTCCCCACCAACTTATTTAGTTGAAAATGAACGTGTTATCAAACCCGCCGATAGATGGACTGAAAATGAGTTTAAACTTGCTAATTTCAATTCCCGTGGTTTAAATGCTTTGTTTAGCGCTGTCACACCGGATGAATTCCGACGTATTATGACGTGTTAAACTGCTAAAGAAGCTTGGGATATTTTACAATTAACTCATGAAGGAACTAGTGTCGTTAAAGCTTCAAAACTCCAAAACCTCACCACTCAATTTGAAACTATCAAAATGAATGAAAAAGAAACGTTTGATGAATTTTATGCTAGACTTTCTGATATTGTTAATTCATCTTTTAACTTGGGAGAGAAAATACCTGACGACCGTGTTGTAAAGAAAATTTTAAGGTCCCTACCCGATAGATTTATTCCAAAGGTGATCGTTTTAAATTCTTTACCCACTTTAGCCTCTACGAAATTAGAAGAGCTTGTAGGTGATTTACAAACCTATGAAGTAGATATGTTTCCCTCTAAAACTGAAAAGAAAATTGAAAAGGGCGTTGCTTTAAAAGCCCGAAAAGAGGTTTAGTAGAGAGCGATAGTGATAGTGACTCGGAAGACATGGCTTTATTTGCTCGTAAATTTAGAAAATTTCTTAAATTTAACAAAGATAAATTTAAAAATGATTTTAAGAAATTTGATACTTCTAAACATGATAAAAGCGAGAAGATTTCTAAAGCCGAGAAGATCCCTAAACCTAGCAATGACAATTTAGATAGGGACGAGTCTGATAAGTGTTTTGGTTGTGAAGGTTATGGCCATAGGGCTTATGAGTGCCCCACTAAACTAAGGAAAGATGGTAAGCGAACCATTTCATATAATGCAACCCTTAGTGATAGTGATAAGGAAGAAAAGCCCGATTCCCCCACTAAGAAAAATTTTGTGGCTTTTATAGCTAGTCATGTGAGTGATAGTGACAACTCATCGATTGATGAAACGAGAACACATGCCACTTCCAAGGTCATTGTGACAACCCGAATATAATTTTGATAAATTATATTTAAATCATGTTTATATTATGTGATATGAATAATGTGTTATTAGTATATCTAATATTAAGTTCTTATGTTTAGTCTAATCCTACTTTCATAAATCATGAAATGTCGAGTTATGTACGAACACAAGATTTGGTTATTTTCGATAGAAATGTTCCTGTTTAAGACTAGTTTTGACCATTGTAACATTACAATTGAATTGAGGTGAAAACTACATAGTTGTAGACATGGGAGTTAGTGTCGTAACACAACAAACGGTGCATCAAATGGATGCTCGAGGAAGAAGTTAGGTCGAAATTACGAGAAGGGGGCAAATCTGTCAATTCCCTTAAGTGGTATTTTGTCTTTTATTAAACCAAATGTTCTAAATTGATTGGTTGGCTTGGGAGGCAGCCTTGGCCGACTTAAAACCCTCCCTCTAACATATTTCTTCAGCAAAACAAAGCCTAGGTTCAGTTTCAAGTGTTGTTAGCTTGAGGAAATAGAAAGTTGAGGTTTAGGAAGAAAAAGTGAGGAGAAAAAGTGTAGAAAAATCCGTGGAAATTACGTAAAAAGCCCTGAAGGTAATCCTAATTGAAATTATTGTTATTTATCTTATATTACTGATTTATATGATATAAATCATCATATATTTACGAAAGTTTCAGCCCTTTATATGTATGTATGGTTAGATGCAAGTTTATGTTAAGTTGAATGTAGAAACCCTTAAAATTGCTTTGTATTGAAACCCCTTGCATTCAAACTTGCATATATCTTTGTGTGATTACTGGAATTGAGAAATTACAATTGGAAATGAAATTAGACTCATATATGCATATAATATCTGAAAATTAGAATTTATCTCCTTGTGGTTAGGCCGTAATGATGATTTCAAGTTGGTACACAGTTGCTGTTTGTATACTTGATTTCGGTATGCCCTGAGTTTGGTCAAGATTTTGAGATAGCAAATGAAGTCCAAATATTATGAAACTTTAATTCTGTACTATTCAGTATGTCTACTGAAAGTGTGTTGAAAATCATGGAAAGTTATGTTGTATAAAAATTATGAAAATTCTGGGAATTCGAAGGATCAATAGAGGAGCTTGTAGGGCAGATTTCTTGTGTTGTAGAGAAATGGTCATAATTTGCCCTAGGAAGCTTGAAAAATTACACCGTCACTTGTACTGGATAATATATTCATATATGTTTTCATATTGATAAGTTTGGACCCCTGCATTTATACAATTTAGGAATATGGGATGATTAAATATGTAAGACAATAATTTCAGGCCATACTGGATACCCCTTGAATGAATGTTTGTATTTCGTCCTTACAAAGGGTACTTTGAGTTCATGTTTCATGTGTATATACATTGAGGAGTATAATTTCATGTTTACTTGACTTTGGTTATAAATTCCTCATAAGGTATTTCCTACGGTTGAATGTCTGTAACTTTATCAACATGTATATCATTGTTTTGCCTTTACCTATGTTTTATGGAATGTGACTTAATTGGAATTATATTGTTGATGTATCATCATGGAAAGTTACATAATTATGTTAGGATAATATTTATGATTGAGTTTCAGTACTGATCTAGTTGGATTGACAGGTGTAAGGTCTAATAAAACCAGTTCAGCTCCACCAGAAGGAAACCTGGATACGTAGTTGACAACCCAAGGTGAGTGTACTCACTGGAATGATGTATTTGTATCGTGTTGTGGGTATGATCATAATAAAATGAATATGAAATTGTTCATTTCGGTTTACTGAAATGAGGGGTTACTCCTCGACCAGGAATGGGGGAGATTTGTCTATTAATGACAAGGGGTTACTCCTCGACCAGGAATGGGGGAGAATTGTCTATTTAGACAGGATATGTGAATCATGATTTGGAAAAGTTGGTCATTCATTATGAATGAGCCGGATAAGTAAATACATAAGTATATGGACATGATTTATTGCATTTAAATTCATGCAGTAGTTTAGTAGTGATGCATTCACTGGGCTATTTTTGCTCATGGTTCCTATGTTCACATTTTTCAGGTAACGCGATGTCACTGCCAAATCTAGGAAGTCGGTCTGGGTTAGCAAGAAACGGGAGAAACAAAGATTTTGTTTTAATGTAAATGATGTAATTAAGTTAAATTATCATTCAGGAAAGTTTGTATAAATATGACTAGTGTACTGTTGTAAAAAGGTTTTCAGTTATATGGATTTACAATGATGACTCTGAAATCAAAACTCGTGTTTATGGTTTGGTTAGATTAATTATGGTTTGACTCACTTTGACTTTCAGACTTAATTATAAGTAATTGGGTTGGGGTGTGTCAGCTTTTGGTATCAGAGCCTAGGTTTTAGAGGTTCTGGAGTGAGAAGAGTCTAGATTTGGCAGTGAATGTTAGAAATATATTTTATTTGATACTAACGATTATGTTAGGAAAGATATGTATATCTGCATGTTGTTATATCTTTGATTCATTACAGATATAAGAGAATGGAACGAGGGAATGTGAATGTGGGAATAGATGATGAGGCTTCAAATATTCCAGCAGAAGCGGAGGTTGAGCAACCTGTTCAGATAAATGTGGAACCCGAGCCAGAACAACTGACAGATATGCAAAAAATGGCACGTGCTATGACTCTAATGCTAGAGCAGCAAGCTAGATTTATGGCACAGATGGAAGAACAACAGACCAGGCAACTGGAGGCACAAGCCTTGGCTAGGGCTGAGGAGGTGATACACCGGGAAGGAAGAAGTACTTCACAAGAGAAATTTATTAAGATGAACCCACCATCGTTCGAAGGAGCAGTTGATCCCGCAGAGGCAGAAGTCTGGGTTAAAGAGATTGAACTTATCTTTGGGGTGATGAGGATGCCTGAAAATCAACGAGTGACCTTGGCGACGTATATGCTGAAAGGGGAAGCTAAATATTGGTGGGATGCCACAAAACATTTGTTGATTACTCCAGGAGGCGGGAATGTGATCTCATGGGATGCTTTTGTTAAAGCCTTATATGACAAGTATTTTCCTCCGATGTATCAAAAACAAAAGGAGAAAGAATATTTCTTATTGAATCAGGGGAGTATAACAGTTAGGGAATATGAAACCAAACTTACAGCCTTATCTCGTTTTGCTTCAAGGTTTATCCGGAATGAGGAAGATATGTGTAGTCGATTTCTCGATGGACTAGAGTTAGTTATTAAATCAAGGCTATCGGCTTTAGAGACTGTTAATTATTCATCCTTGGTGAATAAAGCCATGTTAGTAGAAAGGGACGTGAATGAAGCAAGAGGGAATCGAGAACGAGGTGTAAAGAGAAGCAAATTCGATCCAAGTTATCAAAAGGGTAGTGATACAGAATATTTGAGACTTGGAGGGCAGAAATTCCAACAGGGTAGAGGTGGAAGTAGTTTGCAAAGGGGTGAGGCTAGTGGTGGACGAGGTTCAGGAGTTTCAGCACAAAGAGATCCTAATGTTTGTTTCTTTTGTGGGTCATCGGGTCATATAAAAAGAAATTGCCCAAAGTTACAGAGTATAGAATGTTTCAACTGTCATCAGAAGGGCCATCTGAGAAAGAATTGCCCTATGCTATCAAGAGCAGTTTCAGTCAGTAGTGTGGGGCCTCATAAAGGATCCTCTCCAGGAAGTGCCACCAGGGGAAGAGGTACAGGACAAGCAAGTGGATCGAAGGAAGGAGGAAGAGTGTTTGCAATGACGCTGCAAGATGCCCATGCTACACCTGAAGTGGTTACAGGTAAACTCTCTATTGCGAACAAAGATTTATATGCACTCATTGATCCTGGATCTACGCATTCATTTGTGGCATTAGGTATTGTTTCATATTTGAGTAGACCATGTTCATTTCTCAATTCTGCCTTATATATTTCTACCCCAATGGAAAGTGTGATTCTGGTTGAGCATGTTTATAAAGATTGTATCTTACGAATGGGGGAACGAGATTTCTATGTTGATTTGATACCGTTGGCCATTCAAGATTTTGATATTATATTGGGGATGGATTGGTTATCATCATACCATGCTTCCATTGATTGTTTTCGTAAAGAAGTTACATTTCATTTGGCTGGTGAACCCGAGTTCCAATTTACAGGGGAAAGGAATGTTGTCCCTACTTGTCTCATCTCAGCAATTAAGAGCAGAAAGTTATTGAGTAAGGGTTGTACAGGGTATTTAGCATATGTGGTTGATGTTAGTAAGGAAGCACTTAAAGTTGAAGATATACCAGTGGTTAGAGAATTTTCTGATGTCTTCCCAGAAGAATTGCCAGGATTGCCACCCGATAGGGAAGTAGAGTTTTCTATTGAATTAATTTCAGGTACTGGTCCAATTTCTCTTGCTCCATATAGAATGGCACCAGCGGAGTTGAAAGAATTAAAAGTGCAATTACAAGATCTGATAAGCAGAGGTTTCATTCGGCCTAGTGTTTCACCATGGGGAGCCCCGGTGTTATTTGTGAAAAAGAAAGATGGGACAATGCGATTATGTATTGATTATCGGCAATTGAATAAGGTGACCATTAGAAACAAGTACCCTCTACCTCGTATTGATGACTTGTTTGACCAATTACAGGGGGCCACTATATTTTTGAAGATTGATTTGAGATCGGGTTACCACCAACTGAAAGTGAAGGATTGTGATATTTCCAAAACAGCTTTTCGAACTCGATATGGGCACTATGAGTTTTTGGTGATGCCTTTTGGATTGACTAATGCTCCGGCAATTTTTATGGATTTGATGAACCGGGTATTCCACCCTTTCATTGATTCATTTGTGATAGTATTCATAGACGATGTGTTGGTTTACTCGCGTAGCATGGAGGAACATGAGAAGCATTTGAGACTTGTATTGCAGATTTTGAGAGAGAAGAAATTGTTTGCTAAATTCAGCAAGTGTGAGTTTTGGTTGAATGAAATTGTGTTTTTAGGCCACGTGGTCTCGGGAAATGGGATTTATGTTGATCCAAAGAAAGTGGAAGCAATTGTTGAATGGGAAAGTCCTAAGAATGTGACAGAAATTAGGAGTTTCCTAGGATTGGCAGGTTACTATCGTAGATTCATTAAGGGATTTTCAGCAATAGCATTACCACTGACAAAGTTGACTCGTAAAGAAGTGAAGTTTGTATGGGATGAAGAATGTGAGAGGAGTTTTAAAGAATTAAAGAATCGGTTGGTTTCATCCCCTATACTTACTATTCCATGTGGGAATGAGTCTTTTGTGATCTATACAGACGCTTCATTTCAGGGGTTAGGATGTGTTCTTATGCAGAATGGGAAGGTAATAGCATATGCTTCCAGGCAATCAAAGATGCATGAACGAAATTACCCTACACATGACTTGGAGCTAGCGTCCATTGTTTTTGCTTTAAAGTTGTGGAGACATTACTTGTATGGAGAAACTTGTGAGATATTCACGGATCATCAAAGTTTGAAATACTTGTTTACACAGAAAGAACTGAATTTGAGACAGAGGCGTTGGATAGAGTTGATTAAAGACTATGACTGTACCATTCATCATCATCTTGGGAAGGCCAATGTAGTAGCAGATGCTTTGAGTCGAAAATCATCAGGGATGCTTGGTTGCATACAGTGTGCCCGTGTTGGAAATATTCTTGACTTGGCATCGATGGGGATTGAATTGAAGTTTTCAAAAAGTGGAGGATTATTAGCACATGTCACAGTGAGACCTTTATTGGCCAAGCGCATACGAAATTTGCAGACCAGTGATCCATTCCTTGAGAAGAAGAAACAAGAAGTTCGGGATGGTAGAGAGAGTGACTTTAAGATTAAGAATGATGAATCATTGTGTTATAAAAATAGAACTTGTGTACCGAATGACCCACCCTTAAAGAAGGATATATTAGAAGAGGCACATAGTTCTATTTACTCTATGCATCCGGGAGGTACCAAAATGTACAGAGATTTGAAGGAGTATTACTGGTGGAACAATATGAAGCGTGAGATTGCAGAATTCGTAGCTAAATGTTTAGTATGCCAGCAAGTAAAAGCAGAGCATCAGAAGCCGGCAGGATTATTGCAGTTTTTACCTATTCCGGAATGGAAGTGGGAGCATATAACGATGGACTTTGTTACAGGATTACCCCGGTCACCAAAGGGGCATGATTCTATTTGGGTGATTGTAGACCGCTTGACGAAGTCAGCTCATTTTCTCCCAGTTAAGACCACCTACACTGTTGACAAGTATGCACGTATGCACGTTGATGAGATTATCCGTTTACATGGGGCACCGGTGTCAATTGTATCAGATAGAGATCCAACATTCACTTCTAAGTTTTGGCCTCGTGTCCAGAATTCCATGGGCACAAGTTTGAAGTTCAGCACTGCGTTTCATCCACAAACTGATGGGCAATCAGAAAGGACGATTCAAATATTAGAAGACATGTTACGAGCCTGTGTATTTGACTTCAAAGGTAGTTGGGATGATCATTTGCCATTAATGGAATTTTCATATAATAATAGTTATCAGTCGACTATTGGTATGGCTCCTTATGAAGCTTTGTATGGGAAGAAATGTAGAAAGCCTTTGTGTTGGGGTGAAGTGGGTGAAAGGAAAATGTTGGGTCCTGAATTAATAGATGTGACGACTGAAAAGATCAAAATTATTCGGGAACGGATAAAGATAGCACAAAGTAGACAAAAATTTTATGCAGATAAGAGGAAGTATCCATTAGAATTTCAGAAGGGAGATTTTGTATTCCTGCGTATTTCACCATGGAAAGGCGTTATGAGATTTGGCAAAAAGGGGAAACTAAGTCCAAGATACATTGGACCATATGAGGTGTTGGAAAGAATTGGGCCCCTGGCTTATAGATTAGCATTACCTCCAGATTTATCCCGTTTACATGATGTGTTTCACGTATAGATGCTTCGTAAGTATTTGGCGGATCCATCTCATCAGTTGAAAACTCAACCAATTGAACTGAAGGAAGACTTGTCGTACATCGAGGAACCAATGGATATTATTGATCGTAAGGAGCAAGTATTGAGAAATAAAGTTATTCCCTTAGTTAAGGTTATGTGGATGAGCCATGGAGTTAAAGAAGCAACTTGGGAAATGGAGGATAGCATGAGGAAACAGTATCCCCATTTGTTTGGTAAGTGACCTTTATATTAAATTTCGGGGACAAAATTTTCTAAGAGGGGGAAGTTGTGACAACCCGAATATAATTTTGATAAATTATATTTAAATCATGTTTATATTATGTGATATGAATAATGTGTTATTAGTATATCTAATATTAAGTTCTTATGTTTAGTCTAATCCTACTTTCATAAATCATGAAATGTCGAGTTATGTACGAACACAAGATTTGGTTATTTTCGATAGAAATGTTCCTGTTTAAGACTAGTTTTGACCATTGTAACATTACAATTGAATTGAGGTGAAAACTACATAGTTGTAGACATGTGAGTTAGTGTCGTAACACAACAAACGGTGCATCAAATGGATGCTCGAGGAAGAAGTTAGGTCGAAATTACGAGAAGGGGGCAAATCTGTCAATTCCCTTAAGTGGTATTTTGTCTTTTATTAAACCAAATGTTTTAAATTGATTGGTTGGCTTGGGAGGCAGCCTTGGCCGACTTAAAACCCTCCCTCTAACATATTTCTTCAGCAAAACAAAGCCTAGGTTCAGTTTCAAGTGTTGTTAGCTTGAGGAAATAGAAAGTTGAGGTTTAGGAAGAAAAAGTGAGGAGAAAAAGTGTAGAAAAATCCGTGGAAATTACGTAAAAAGCCCTGAAGGTAATCCTAATTGAAATTATTGTTATTTATCTTATATTACTGATTTATATGATATAAATCATCATATATTTACGAAAGTTTCAGCCCTTTATATGTATGTATGGTTAGATGTAAGTTTATGTTAAGTTGAATGTAGAAACCCTTAAAATTGCTTTGTATTGAAACCCCTTGCATTCAAACTTGCATATATCTTTGTGTGATTACTGGAATTGAGAAATTACAATTGGAAATGAAATTAGACTCATATATGCATATAATATCTGAAAATTAGAATTTATCTCCTTGTGGTTAGGCCGTAATGATGATTTCAAGTTGGTACACAGTTGCTGTTTGTATACTTGATTTCGGTATGCCCTGAGTTTGGTCAAGATTTTGAGATAGCAAATGAAGTCCAAATATTATGAAACTTTAATTCTGTACTATTCAGTATGTCTACTGAAAGTTTGTTGAAAATCATGGAAAGTTATGTTGTATAAAAATTATGAAAATTCTGGGAATTCGAAGGATCAATAGAGGAGCTTGTAGGGCAGATTTCTTGTGTTGTAGAGAAATGGTCATAATTTGCCCTAGGAAGCTTGAAAAATTACACCGTCACTTATACTGGATAATATATTCATATATGTTTTCATATTGATAAGTTTGGACCCCTGCATTTATACAATTTAGGAATATGGGATGATTAAATATGAAGACAATAATTTCAGGCCATACTGGATACCCCTTGAATGAATGTTTGTATTTCGTCCTTACAAAGGGTACTTTGAGTTCATGTTTCATGTGTATATACATTGAGGAGTATAATTTCATGTTTACTTGACTTTGGTTATAAATTCCTCATAAGGTATTTCCTACGGTTGAATGTCTGTAACTTTATCAACATGTATATCATTGTTTTGCCTTTACCTATGTTTTATGGAATGTGACTTAATTGGAATTATATTGTTGATGTATCATCATGGAAAGTTACATAATTATGTTAGGATAATATTTATGATTGAGTTTCAGTACTGATCTAGTTGGATTGACAGGTGTAAGGTCTAATAAAACCAGTTCAGCTCCACCAGAAGGAAACCTGGATACGTAGTTGACAACCCAAGGTGAGTGTACTCACTGGAATGATGTATTTGTATCGTGTTGTGGGTATGATCATAATAAAATGAATATGAAATTGTTCATTTCGGTTTACTGAAATGAGGGGTTACTCCTCGACCAGGAATGGGGGAGATTTGTCTATTAATGACAAGGGGTTACTCCTCGACCAGGAATGGGGGAGAATTGTCTATTTAGACAGGATATGTGAATCATGATTTGGAAAAGTTGGTCATTCATTATGAATGAGCCGGATAAGTAAATACATAAGTATATGGACATGATTTATTGCATTTAAATTCATGCAGTAGTTTAGTAGTGATGCATTCACTGGGCTATTTTTGCTCATGGTTCCTATGTTCACATTTTTCAGGTAACGCGATGTCACTGCCAAATCTAGGAAGTCGGTCTGGGTTAGCAAGAAACGGGAGAAACAAAGATTTTGTTTTAATGTAAATGATGTAATTAAGTTAAATTATCATTCAGGAAAGTTTGTATAAATATGACTAGTGTACTGTTGTAAAAAGGTTTTCAGTTATATGGATTTACATTGATGACTCTGAAATCAAAACTCGTGTTTATGGTTTGGTTAGATTAATTATGGTTTGACTCACTTTGACTTTTAGACTTAATTATAAGTAATTGGGTTGGGGTGTGTCAGTCATTGTACATGATTCTCTTATGTTTGATGATAGTGAGAGTGAAGAAGAAAGTGAGAGTGAAAATGAAGAAGAGGTTAATGTGAGTGAACTTCAAAATGCTTTTCAAGAACTTTATAAAGAATCTATTAAATTGAAAAGAGCTAATTTGAAGTTAGAAGCTAGTTTAAGAGAGAGTGTCAAGGTCATTGATGAAAATGTTTTAATAGAAGACCTTATGACACATGTGAGGACTCTTCAAGAGAAGCTTGAATATGTAGAAGGCGAAAGAGATAGCCTTAGGGGTTTAATGGAATCCTTGAAAAAGGAGCTTCTTGCTTTTGAAGAGAGAAATGTTTTACTAGAATCTAACATTGTAGAATTGGAAAATCAATTAAAAGATTCTAGTAATGTCAAATTTGATTTGGAATGTCGTTCAGAAAAACTAGATAAAATGTTAGGAACGGTCCAAATTAAAAATGACACTTGTGGTTTAGGCTTCAATCCTTGTAATGAATTTACTCATAATGTCCAAACCAATGTTTTAGGAGAATCTACTAGGAATACATTTAAAGATCACTCCTAAGTAAATCTTTTCGACATGTTCTCACTTGTACACATTGTGGTCGACAAGGTCATCTTAGGAAATTTTGTTTTGATCTTAAACGAATTCCTAGAAAACCCCATAGTAAAGTAACCACGGTAGTTAAAGTTCCTACACCCCAAGATAGTCATTCCTCATTAATTTGGGTTAGGAAATTCGACTTGGTTGCCTTGCAAAATAGGGTTTTTGATTCTCATTTACTTTCACATGCCTCCTCCCTTGCTAAATCTAAAGGATGAATGTGTTAGTGTTTGCATACTTTAGCTTTTGTACTTCATGCTATATTCACATGCTAAATGTATGCTTGTTTAGTCATTTTCTAGTCATAGCCTTATTTCATATCCCATGCTAGCAATTATGACTTGTTTATCTTTTTGTATTATATTTTATGTTTGAAGTAACTGAAAAATATAAAAAGATGTTTTGTTTATCATTTGTGTTTTATTTATTTCATTTAAGCTTAATGAAAAATACAAATGATTTTTGTTTGTCCTTTTGAGTAAATATTTATTTTTGATGAAAAATGTTAAAAACTCAAAAAGATTTTATTTTGTGTGTATTTTAGTTTGACACACTTTATGTGGCATATATTTGTGTTTGAATCCCATCTTTTACGCTCCCACGTGGCTAGAACTTTTGGTTTAGATTTTCAATCCTTAAAATGTTCTTTACCATGCTTTATATGGAGTAATTGGATTTTGTATTGTTTAAATGGATTCTATTTTTATATGCCTCTTTTCACACATGCACGAGCTCTTTTGAAATCTTAATGTCACATGTTATATTTGAGCTTTTTTTTGAGGTGTTCTCCTACCAATCTAGTCATCTACATATCTATGACCTAGGAGGACTAGTGCATGTCAAAATCCGTTGCATGTGAGATTTGTGTGAAAATGAAAACATGATAAATAAATATGCACGGGGAAGGGCTCCGAAAGGACTAAGTGATCCTTTGCGATAGTAAGCCACCGTTTATTGGATCTAAAAGAAATACGTGATCCAAAGGCCTAAAAACAGAATATTTGGCATTAAAAAGAAAACTATTGCCAAGGCCTATGTTTGTTTGATATATTCATTCAAAAGCAAAAGAATATATATGCTTATTGAGGGAGAATTGGATGGTATATCAACGGTTTGCACAATGTCCGTTTATCCTAGTTGTCTTTAATGTCATGACTCTATTTGGTTTGTAGAATCATCATCATGTTAGGCTTGTATGCATTGTGTATGTTTGTTCATTGAGTTCAATCTTCATATTGTCACATGAGGTTATATTTAAATGTGATAAAGTTTGCAATCAAATGAGAACTCCGTGAATGTTTATTAAGTGTTTGAGTCTAAATTTAATTGTTGCTAGTTCCCACCCCTACACTTACGTTTCCATATGACACATTTTTGCCATACGAGTGTGCAAACTTATTGTATTTTGTGTCATGTGTGTGTTTATATCTATCTATATATGCAAGTACTTATTGGTATATTTATAGTATATATATATATATATATATATATATATATATATATATATGATATTTGTTTGTCTTTGCCTTGCTTTTATTGCCCATATGCTTTAATGTCTTAACACTTTAAGCTTCAACGTGTTTATTAGTTCTTTATCCTTTGCATATTCCTGAACAAAAAGGGGGAGAATGATGATAGGGGGAGCAATGGTATCTAATCCTATTATTATCGTATCTTCGTTTGGGGGAGATTTATCTTAGGGGGAGACGTCTTTCTAAGTAGGAGGGGAGAATTAATTTAGGGGGAATAATTTAATTAATTGCATTTTATATTTTGATACTCCCTATGCATTTGATGAGTTTGCTTAAGTGTGCAGGTATTCTACTAAAGCGGCATTGTTTAATGGCAAAGCGTTTGATCCTTGGGTTGAGTCAAGTTTGGGCGGGTTATGTTTTGAGTCTAGTGAGCTTGACGGCCCTTTAGGATTTTTGTTTGGTTTTTGTCCCGGAATAACCAAAGGGGGAGATTTGTAAGGACACAAATTTCCAATTGAGTCCATATGTAGTTTTGGCTCAATTCCGGACAAAAACATTTATTCATAGGAAAGTATGTAATTATAATACTCTCAAGCCTATGAAGTGTTTGTTGAAGTCGTAGCGGCAAAGAATATAAAGCTTCATCAAATGTGCCGGTTTGCGTGCCTCGTTTCTACGTCATCAACTATGGTTCCATGCTCCCAAGGTATGAATGCAATTATATTTATATAGGAGTTTGGAACAAAGTTTATTGGGTGTTAGGTTTTATAAAAACTGCGTTTTGTTTTAAGAAAGAAATTATATAAAACTTTAAATTAAGTTTATAAAGTTTTCTGGGCCAAAATCGAATTTTTTAATCTTTCTGGTCGTTCGTTAGATATGTCGTTCGAACGAGTTTTTTTCGTTCGAACCAGATGTCGTTCGAACGAACCTGCCAACGAGTCTAAACTGGTCTGTCGTTCGAAATGTCGTTCGAACGAACTTGTTCGTTCTAACGAGGTTTCCAACGAGATTCTAACGAAGTCCATACTGGTGTGTCGTTAGAAGTCTCGTTCGAACGAGAGTTCGTTCGAACGAAATGTCGTTCGAACGAGCTGTCAGGCGGGAACAGTTTTGGCAGTTTTTCACCCACTTCCCCACTTGGTTTTTAACCAACTTTTTCAGACTTTAATATGTGCGGGAATCACTTTTGATAATCCATCTTTTTCAGATCATACAAAATGATAGAGAGTGTTTTGAGAGCAAAACTAAAAAGAGAAAAAGATCATGTTTTGAGTGAGATTTTCAACGAGAAATTTACTTATCACTCTAGTTTTACACCCATACTGTTTATCCAAGTTCATCTATATACATATCATTTGCTTGGAGTTTGGCACCGATTTATCTCTTCCGTTTCAAAGAGAAGTTTTGGTTTGCTTCTACATCCATCAAAGAAGAAGACGTTTTGTTGTGATTCTACCCACTTGGAGAAAGGCTCCTTGCTCGGGTGACGGTGACCATAGAAAGCCCCATCGGTGGATTCCGAGACCGCAGTGGAGTTCCGAGGTTGTCAACTAGGAAGAGGTGTCTACGAGAAGAAGCATCGAGGCTTGAGAGGGATCGAGTCAGTCGTTGTAAGTCTATCTGTCTTGTAATTGTAATTCCGTATCTAGTGGACTTGTGGCTAGGGCCGTCCGAGGTTTTTTCCCGTCTTGGGTTTTTCCTCGTACATCGCGGCGTAGTGTGATATTGTTTATTTTATCTTGCTTCAATAACGTAGAATGCATGCTTAGAATAATTCAAGATAAAATTCGGTTTAAATCATCACACTCACTTTAATTTGGACTTAAATTAAATATTCGGTAATGTTGTTTAATTCAAGTCATTTGCTAAAATTTGATTTCGCCTAACTTGCTAATATTGATAAATATGACTTAGGCAAATTCTAGGACTTGGATTAACTTATTTTAATTTGTTTTGAAGAAATTAAAATTTGGCTTTGTTTATTAAAGTTGAACCGTCATCTTTCATCGCTTCCGCATCATTTATTGAATTTATATAAAAGAAAATTACCCCAACGCTCTTACAGATATAATCTCTCCCTCCAACTCAATGCCAAATGACATAGTAACAGCGGCACATGAGGAACCCTGGTTAGACATTCTGGTCGGCGAGGAACACCTAGGTCCCAAACAGTCGACGAATGATACTCGCGTTTGAAGAACGTCGTGCGAGGAACCCAACTCAGATTCAAACGAAGGCCTCCCACGAGAGGAACCCTCTCCCATCTCAAGCAACGTGAAGAACAAATCATGTTCAAACTCCCATGAGAGGAACCTAAAGCCAATGGGACTTTTAACGAGGAACGACTGGCGATAGCAGACTATGACGAGGGGCCTCTATGTGAGGAACCCTCCCCCATCTCAAGCAGCGGCGAGGAATCGCCAATAGCGACGACGCCAATGGAAAACAAAATAGAGGAGAGAGAAATGACATAATCGTTTGGGACAGTGGCTATGGTGGTGGTGTCGGACATTACCGCCGGAGATATGGAAATGGATATGGGTACGGAGCCTATCATGACAGTAATGATGGTGACATCAACATCTGAAGAAGCATAGGGCGATGATGAAGCCATTGGCGATGTTTTGGAAGTGTACCCAACTCTAACATGCTTCATGAGCATTCTTACTTAGTGTGAGACAAAATCTAGCAGCATAAAGTATGAGGACAACAGGTGTGAGAACGCAAAAAGTATTTGCAAAAGTATAAATTAAAATATATAAAAAGGTAAGACAGTTTGGTACCTAAGGCTCCAAGGGAACTGGAGCGCTCAAAGTATTGAGAAAGTGTCAAGTATAAATATGAGGTACGACCGTTTATTACCTAAGGCTCCAAAGGCACCAGAGCGCTCACAATCTGTAGTAAGTGCCAAGTATAAATATAAGGTACAACAGTTTAGTACCTAAGGATCCGAAGGCAACAACCTTGTATAAGATATACAATGAAAATAGAGGTGATCCAATAATTGAGCATATGCATCGAGATTAACGGGAACTCTAGAATGCACAAATATAAGGGGTTTTAAATATAATATTCATGACTGATCACCACCCTAACATACACATTGCTAGTCTCTAGCAATGAAGTGAAAAGAAACAAGATTCACAACTAATATCATAAGTAGGAAAATATGTACAACTGATAAATGCCACTTTTATTGGTGAACGATTGAATTTAGCGAATGAAACAAGCCGTTAAATCCCTAGGGTACCCAAATGGACAAGTTTTTTTCTCGTGAGGGTTTTCTGGGATCAAACCCATAAATATCAAATTTCCTCAAAACATGCTCAAATAATAAATATGCCAAGCTCAACAACAACAACAAGGATTTCAATATGCTATTAATAAAGAAAAAGATAATTTTCCCTATATTTTGAGATTATCAACATTAAAAGAATAACTTCATCGAATTGAAACCTTAAATGTGTGTGGTACGGGTGCACGTGTAAAAGCTATGATTAAGTCAAAACTCCTATAACCCAATAAAAGTTAAAGCATGCTTTCATTCAATCCTCTTCGAATATTATACTTAACAAATGAAATCATTAAAAATGGGGTGTACTACACCGGACATGCATGCATAAAGAGTAAATGTAAAAGGAAGCAAGGATGCACAAATGTCATCAATGAAGAATGCTACATAAAAAATGAAGAATTATAACCTCATCAAAGGACATCATTCATTAAAGGAAATGAAAATCACTTTGACAAAATATCGTAACTATTTAATTTTTTAAATCACATTCACCTTAGGATCATATAGGACTTTTAAGGGTTGTAATGTAGGCTTGGGGTTAAGGTTATGAAAAAAATGGAATATGTACGGATTTAAAGTGTTCGCTGAGAATCCTCGGGATAGTGGAAAATTCGTGGGCAATTTAAAAACTAGAATATAATTTCCATACAAAGATATGGAAATAACATTGGAGTATAACTTTGATTATTATTCTCTAAACATAAAATCGAGATTCTTAGTTTTTTTTCAATCCCTTTTTTTCACTTATCTTTTTTTCTTAAGAATAAAAGTCAACTCATATGCTTAACTGCAATCATGAAATAGGAACATCATTAAATCCCAAGTATAATTCCAAATAAAGAAATGGAAGGTGTATATATGGTTAAAGACTCCAATGTGGAGTTGGTTATGGGATTTTAGGTTTTGAAACAAAAGGTTATATTTGGGATCAAAGGGGCTAACTAGGGAAATATCTAGGGTGAGGTAAATGTCAAAATGGGTTTAATACAAAGAGGGACTATGATCCTTTCCTAAGGTTTACATGATTCTTGAGTCAAAACAATAAGGTTTACATGATTCTTGAGTCAAAACAACATTGAAAACAACACATTTCATATGAACTCAATTAATGAATAGTCAAAGAAAGAATAATGAGATTACAGAAAACTTTAATGTTTTCAAGGTGGAAATAGTAATGTATAAACACTCAGAAATGAAGAAAATCACACAGCTCTCTCGGTTTTAGTGTACACAAATAAACAAAAGATCACCAATTTATAATTGTCCAACCGAATATTTAACAAGAAAGGCTCATGTGCTCATGGGGCAATGTTTCAACTCATGCATTTATTCCTGAGATTGAAATTTTAAACACTAAAGTTTAATAACGTGAAATAAATAGAACATGCATCATTGATTAGAAATTGGATAGGACAATTGCTTAGTTAATCATCAGAAACAAAAGCAAAATGCTTGAGAAAGAGAAAATAAGAAAATAGAGAAAATTTTGATTTTAAAAAAAAACTAAAATATAGGTAAATAAATTAATTAATAAAACATGTTATGCATCTCACAATAAAATGAAATGAGTAAATCAGATCCCCTAACTTGAAATATGCATTGTCCTCAATGTTTCTAAGGACTAAAATGTAAAAGTGGGCGATAAATATGCCACCCCATAATGTATCGATCCCTCAAAAGTGTGCAACGACAAACATACAAAACATGTTAATACCAATGCAAGTGTATACACATACAAAACTATACAAGAGATATATAAATGACAACAAAATATGGAAATGAAGTTATGTCATTAATATAATAAAAGTTTCAATACAAAGGGTTTGAAATAAAAAAGTAAATCAAGAAACCTGTACAACCCGAGGATGCACTACAAACATCTTAACATCGAAACCAAATCAACTACTACAAACATAGACAAATGGTGGGTATGGTAAATATCCTAATGAGAACCAGAAAGTCCAGGAGCATCAGGATCGTACGGTGCATAGGGATCATAGATAAATGATGGGATCAGAGCATCATCCCCATGCTGGGTATTCCAAATCATGCAAACATGCAAATGCACCGACAATAGCCAACCAGGAAAGAAGTGAAACTAGCCTCAAAAGTAGTGAAGCCCGCCTGAAGAGCATCCACCCGACGTCCTAGTGATTGAAGATCATAACTCCCCTCGCGGGTGGGATGTCCACGCTAGTAGCTCTTCCTCCTCATCATCTAAGGATTGCTCGTCATCATCCACCTTGATCCTCCGTCATCTCTGTTCCTCCTCAAATGATTCACCCAAGCACTTCCTTATCGGTGTATTTTCCATAAGCTTGGGAGCCTTGGTCATCTTATCACTGCTCAGGACATTGCATCCCATAACTAAACATATCCTCATGATGAGCCGTGCATATTGGATTGAGGTCATGGCTGATCTTTCGAAGGCAACGATCATCATCTCACTCAAGAACAAAGTAGGTAGGATAATCCGAGTCCTCTCTTGTAGAAGATTGTAAAGGAGTTATCTGTTCTTATAACGAAAAAATGACTTATTCTAAGTGTGCAGGACACAATTAACACTGATGAGGTGTAAGAGGTGTTGGACATAGGGGATACGATGATATGGGAATGTATCAGATGTCCAAAAGTCCTCTAGATCCACACACTCCACCAAAGTTTAGTAGGGACTCATTCAGTAGTGGAGGGAGAGAGATAGTCGTAGTTCTTGGGGTCTTACGCCCCGACCATGTTTTTGGAATGTTTTGTGCAGTGAGGGCAATGCATTGTCCACGCACAAAAGCCTCGTATGTACTATTAGGTTTGTGGACCAAAGTGGCATTGAAACAATGTACAAGTTCCTCATTCACATCCCCCCATTGGACAAATATTCCTCCCACTGAAATTTTTGCAAAAACACCCAGATGACATTAAAGAAATTATTTAACTTTAGGGCCTGTTCCACAAATATCAACCAACTCAATTTGAAGCTTGCCCTAAACCAATCTCTTTCCACTCGTGAGTGGAATCCTTTGAAACTGTTCCTCCCCTAGACTTTGTAAGTGGTAAGTTTTATTTCCATTAAGACTTAGAAGATGATAATTTCATGCAAAACACCATTAATGCGATGCGTAAATTAATGTAAAATTAGAAAAAAATTCAAAGATGCATGAAGGTGAAAATTGTGGAATTAGGTCGGCCAACGGGTGGCCAACGTTCAACGCATACTCAAGTGATGTGAAAGAAATATTGGGAGAGAGATTGGTTCAAGAGTGTGTCAAATCTAACATGAAATACCTTTGGGGCATTTTAACAAACACCTTTAGACAGGATGTTTAAAAGGGGTGGGGGACCATTGATTCAACAAGCCTTTTTCCTATAAAAATCATCAATCAACAACACATATATATCAATAAGTGGATTTGAAGAGATTAATGGCATAAAATATGCCTTTGTACTCTAATCATGCAAGTTGAATCAATTAAAACCCAAACAAGTGACAAAGCCTGGCTTTTAAGCATAAGCACCACAAATCAAACAATGGAATCCAATCAAATGAAGAGAAATCATATATAGTCATGATAGAAATGGATGATTGGAAGAAATTTGAGTTTTAGAAAGTTAAGGTTTAAGGGAAACTTTAGAGAGTTGGGAAAGTAAAATGGAAGTAGGGAAATAAAGGAGTGTCTGTTATATTAAATGGCCCGATTTTGCAACCTACAAGCCCCGAATTGATTCAAGATAGGTCTGAATCGATTCGGTCACGCAAACCCAACTCACTGTCCCCATTCGAATCGTTTTGGATTTTGGATGAATCGATTCGGCCCATAGGATCTGGAAAGACAATTATATTGCAACAAAAGTTTAAAGGGGTTATATGAGTAGGCTAAGTATAAAAATATACATATAAATATATAAGAGTGAAATATAGCACGATTTTTTAAAAATTAAAAAGTTGGGCAATCCAAAAATTGGAACGTCTCGAGACAGACCTACATAGCACCCAATGCAGAGCCCAAGGGAGTGAAAAGAATGGAAACAAAATGTTTTTGAAAATTTCAATCATTTTTTAACAAAAGCATTCTTGGGTACGATAATTCAAGTCATTGAGCCTATAAAATACACTATAACCAAGCATAACCAAAATGAATGACGAAAAAATTTAACTAATCTCACTAAACAAAAAATAAAGAGAAAAATCAAACTACTATATACAATTAACAATTTGGACTTCTAAATAACTATAAACTAAAAGTTAAAATTTTTAAGGGTCCACCCATAAAATGATTTGACTTTGAGGGATTAATAGTTGTCCCTCATTTGAGTTCACGCTTCCCAAAAAATAAGAATTTCATTTGAACAACGGAATGTATGTTTTTTTTTTTTTTTTGGGGGTGGGGGGGGAGGAACTATAACCAATTAGAATTTTTTGGCTGATAATTAAAGGTTTGAATTTAACGGGGGACAAGTACAAGTGGGATCCAAGAAAATAGAATTTTCTCCCCCTTTTTTTTTCAAATGGAATGGTAGGTGGGTCACACAGAGGCACAATCTCCTCTATGGAGAGAAACTCAAGCAAATAATCCTCATCGGCGAGAACATATTAAAGTTTTCAACCGAATCATGGGATAATTTTAATGGTTATAACCGTGAAAGAAAATGGCGAGGAAAGGAGATAAGATCAATTTCAAGGAAATTTTGTTCCAAAAATATTTGAGGTGATGAAAAAATCTCAACCTCCTCTTTGTTTTTCGAAGAAGAAATCATTTCATTGAAAATGGATACTATATCCATTTCTTCATCGCTTTCGTTCTCATCATCCATTGGGATGAGAGAAGAATGGTTTGTTTTAAAGTAGGTATACTTTAATCAAAATCATTGAGTTCCTCACTCGGTTAAAAACATTCTTCACCTTCCAAAGTTTTAAGATAAGAATCATTATTGGTTTCGAATAATGCATCTAAATGTTTTCCCAATAATAATTTTCCTCCCGGTAATAGATATCAAAATTATCACATTTCTGACTTTATAAGTACGTACCAAACGAATTTGGCGGTAGGGAAACTTCACCAAAAAGAGAAAATTAAGATCCATTATCGTAACTATTTTCAAAATTATTAGTATAACACTTTTTAAAATGATTGTCATAATATTTATCTGAACTACTATCACAAGAGTCATCAACGTTGTTATTGTAAGAATTTTGTCAAGAGAATAGTCTTCAGAAGTCCCCAAATTACTTATTTGATTTTGTAAATACTCCCCCAAAGTAATTTTTAATTTTCATTCTTCTCACTATGAAAGTATTCACCAAAAGTCATATGTTTGGGAGGACTTTGAAATTTATTCAAAAAACAAGTTACGAATCGGAAACACAATTACAATCTCTGAGAACACTGGAGTAAGACATGCTTACTAAGTGGTTTTACGATGGAAATCCACAACTTGGTGTTCGGCCGAGAATTCAACGTTCTTAGCGCTCAATTATTCACATATACAAAACAAATTAAAACAAAAATAATAATAGAATAATATATACGAAATATTGAATCAATGAAATTCTAGAACACCATTCCCCAAGAATGATGCCAATTAAATGAGGAGAAAACTAAGCGGTCGTGAAGCCGTTGCTATTGGTCTAACCTCAATGAAAAATCTAAACATTTACTACCTTGTTTTATAAGTATAGCAGAGAGTTCAGGTATCGAATCCACCGGGAATTTAGTTTAGAATTCAATCGATTTATTACTTCAGAAATAAAAGTGTAAAAGATTATTTTTTTATCTAAAACATTTTATACTATAATTAATGTAGGCAAGTATTGAAACAAAAGAAATTAAAAAAATGAAAACTATAGGATGAAAACGATAAAAAATGAAAACTATATTGCATGAAAAGGAAAGTATTTTCAAGATTAATACCATTTGGACAATTAATAAAACATAGAGTTGTTAACCCCTAAATTCTCATAAAAGCTTAATTTGACTTTGGTGTCAACAAATATCCCCGGGATTATACACGAAAGGTCACAAACATTTCACATACATGATATACTCCATTAAATTTCCTAGATGCAAAACCAAGAACAATTAACCAATCAAAACTAACCCAAACCATTATACCATAGAAAAGCAACCAAGTATTCCATGTTGATTTCAATAATCTCAACCTAATTTAACTTAGGTAAAAAGCATGGGATGACAAAAAGAAAGAAGGAAAGTAATAAATAATTGAAAGAAACTAACTATGTCACACCCCGATTTCTTGAGTGTGAGATTTATCCTAATAATACTAAACCATAATAAAAACCATCATTTCGACTATATTGATATTCCACTGTGTTACAACCCATAGTTTCAACTGTAAAATACTAACTTACTCTCTCTCTCTCTCTCTATATATATATATATATATATATATATATATATATATATATATCCCATTGCTTGACTAACAACCATTTTTGTACGACTATTTTATATTTTATCGATACCTCTAATCGTCTTCTACTTTATTAGTGGTTATGGATGCTCTCATTGTCTTTTAGAGGTACCTGTTATAAAGCATTGGGACTAAGGAGTCAACAGATTTACTGAGCAAAAATTCTAAATCTATAACTAGTATATATACGATTTGAAGTAATGTATGGGAGGAAGGTATTTTAAAAAACAATGTGCATAAAAGAACGCTGTATGATTGTATGTAAATTTCCTAGTTTATAAAGAAAGGACAAGTAAAGAAAATATATAAGCTCATACTTACCTGCTATCAAAGGTTTAGAAAAATAATCAACAATACTTTCGTGATTAAGATTAACCTAAATAATTTGGAGACATCAACCCAAAACCTTTGGAAAAAGTAACCAGCTAGGCACACTAAATAGAGTGACACTCATACGTATATAGAAATAAGTCTAGGAACTCAAACATCTGAGTCCTATAGCCAGTAATAGAAACACTTCGTGGGATAACACGTCATTTTATACTCCAAATTATAAAGTATGCTCTTCGAAATATTTATCGGGCTCATAAATATCCAGTAGAAGAGTAACATTTGTTTAAAATTTTTGATAACAGAACTACTATGAAAAATAAGTTTTCCTTTATTCGCTCAATAGATCGTTTGATTTATCAACAAGTCAAATAGATATTTTTATATAAAATGGTATGACATTTCTTCAAATAATTTCGTACGAAATAACATATAGGTTATCAGAAATATGATATGAATAATACAGAAGGCCAAGGTATGCGAATGTAATAATGAATTAGAATATCCTACCGGTGTTTACGAGTTTTCCGCTGGTGTTCAGGGGAGTTCCATTCAATTGTTTATTGTAATTCAGCTTCCATTGTCGTTTTGCTCTAGTGATTTAATAAAAATAGGTAAATAGGTGTTCGAAAAAAAGGGGTTGTGGTTATGATCTTTTATCCCCCCTGAATAAAAATTATCCTGACGATAATATGTGTTTATATGTCAAATTAATATATGAATCCCTCTATATAATTCTAAATGACGCTATCGAGTTTATGGCTTGAATTTCATATTTCTCTTTATAATTGGTGATACAAAGAATCAAAAAATAAAATAATATTTGGTTGGTACAAAAACAAATATAATTAAGATCTCAATACGTGTGACTTAATTTCTGTTTGGAGAAAAATGTTTCGCACTTAAAACATGATTTAATTCCTCTAATGTGATTTTACGTATATTAATATTCTCTTATATTATCTTGATCTCCTCTCGTAAGACACACACACACACACACACACACACACACTGGTATGCCCCCCATATATATGTGTGTTCTCACATACATACACATAGATATATATGTAAACACACACACACACACACACACACACACCCCTTAATATATACACAAACTTATATAGAGACCCCCTCTTGAAAGGACTCCTTATGGTGAAGACCCCACTATATACCATTTTTTTAAAATAGTAAAAAAATTATTTTTTTGATGAAACTTCATGGATATGATCTCCACGGTGAGAAGATCATCTCCAATTGTTTTCATAAAAAATTCAATAAAAAACCGTTTAGATGAGGTGATACGTAAAAAAGGTATATATATGCATTTTCGACTGTTGAAATTTCAGGTCTGTATAAATGAAATGTTCCACCCTTCTCTTTCACAATTAGAAATGGTAATCGCTAAGGTCGAATAAAGGTTTTCTCGAATAATTTCTCAAGTTAGGTTCGAAGTTTTGTTAATTCTAAGGATGCTATATGATAAAGGTAAAGAATGACAATAATTTTTTTTGAAGTTTGGAACATATCTAATTGTAACTATTTGACAACGGCTCAAAGATTTCTGAGGACTTTCAGACATTACTAATTTTATTATGATTGTAAATGTGAGCAAAGTTTGATGATAAAAATGTCAATTTTGATAATTAAATCAAATCCTTTTCCCATCTAAAACTACTAAGTCTACTATAAGAATTCCAATCTCTATTCTTGTGGTACAATATTTTACGCCTATTTCTCCTGTTAGCATTTCTATTGATAACGGACAATTTAAAAGACTACTATATGGTTTTATTGTAGTTATGAAGTTATTTGTTGAGTAATCGTGGAAGGATATGTTGATTGTATATTTCAGTTGATGACTCCATAAATAGGTTTATTTAGAAATTTCAGGCACGAGGAAAAATGTATCTAGGGTTAGTACAAAGGTATTAATTTTTCATAAAATATAATATTTACTTTAGTGAAATAATGTTGGGACTAGAGTGTAGTTTTGGGTATCTTGGTATAAAACATATAATCTTATGTAAATATCTTAATTAACTAATATTCGCTCATATATTTTGCATTTTGATGTGATGTTTACTTAACTTCCTAAATATTAGAATAATACATACTTAAGATTTAACTTTGATTGAGCCTATATTTTAGGACAAAAGGTAACAACTGATAGTTTTGGGTATGTCAAGTAGGTTTTGATTTGAGCGGTTCTTAGATTTGTATGGTTTTACTAGGGACCATAACATGGAAGACTTCTAATATCATAGAAATTACTTCATGGAATTTACAACAGATATATAAAGGTAAAAACATCGTTTAAAGAATGTCGGTGCTACTCTAGATATACTCTATAATATTGGATAATTTTTTTAGACTTGATAAATGGATGGGGTTTACGTAGTCTAGGATGTACTAATGAGAATAAAAGCTAGTTTTTTTAGATATAAATATAGTTTATACACCTATGTTAATGAGGTCACTAACATCTATATCATGTAACATGATGATACTACTGTTTGAAGTAGGTTTATAAGAGTATATAAATCCTAACCGATTTATTGATTTTAATACTAATGTTTAAGAAGTTGCAGTTGATAATATTTGGAACCTTACTAGGTTTAAAATGATTTGTGTAATCAAGATAGAATATTGTTAAGTCATAATGAGGTTCGATCTAAACTATTCATTTGAATTTATTTGTGTAAGGTAAAGGGCATGTTTTTATTCCAATACTCGATGTAATCTAAGCTTCTATGTACATCTATTATTTTATTCAAATGAACTACTGGATTGTTCATGTTAACAAACCTTATTATGAATCCTTGTGAAAATTGTAAATAAAATAAGATGGTTTCCTATATTCATGCAGGAGATGGAATAAATATGAAAAGTAGGAACTACTCTTAAATAGGTACCTAATTGGATATCGGAGAAACCCGTGATAGAGTTGAGGTAAATAATTAGGATTGGGTTTAAACCAATAGTTTCCATATTTGAACTGCTATAGTAAACACTTATAACGAAGCTCTTGACAATTTTCCAACTTTTTATGATTTAAGGATATAGTTGATAGTTATTCCTAATCAGTCATTGCTTTGAACTCTATATGGGCACATGGCACTACATTTGAAGAATTTTACCAGGATATACTTCAGATATACAATTAATGGAGTTTTAAAAATTAATAAACTATTTATCCAAAAACATTCTTATCGAGTCCGAAATATTTATTGAATGATCCCAGAGGTTTCAAGAGAAAATGAACTACACATAATAAGGAGTGAGCTAAGGCAAAACTTATTATGAAATAACGAAAACCTAAGCTTGTAGGACAGTTTTATTTTCAAAGAAATAATTTATCAGATGTTATGAGAGAGTTCTTAAAACTAAAGTATGAGATTCAAGTAATTAATTATAAACTGGTTTACTTAATTGGTAAATGTTGGTGACTTCAGGTAACTTAAGAAGGTAAGGGATGAGTAATTTCAATGTAGGTTTATTGATTATTTGGATAAGGAAAGGGATGTTGTAAAGTTATAATTATATTGGATAAAAGAATAATTTTCTCAAATAAGAATTTCATTAGTCTTGATAGATTATGTAATATTGATAAATAAGTTTATTCAGGTTTTTCATTGTTCATTATGGTTACCAACAAGCTTATCTTGGTAGTTTATGGGTAAAAAATCACGTTCCACGACTAAACTCGTATGTTCTGGTGATAATGAAATTTTTAGTAATTATAAGGTAGATAGTATTGGCCAATAAATAGGGATTTGTAACCAAGTTTAATTTTTGTGATATTTATGATTTTGGGGTGTAGGATTGACTAAGTAATACTATTATGTTCTAAAGAGTAGAACAACTTATCCAACATTTCCCTTGGAAAAGTTAGGATAAAGGAATTCCTAATTCTCAAATGAAGTAATTTATTATCAAGGAGAGTATGAATTAAATAGTTTGGATAAGAGAACTGTTCTTTACATAAATACTTGTGTAGTATATTGTATACAGTCCCTTCCTAAGATAACTTTCTCGGAACGCCTCACATAAATCCTTATTCTTATCTTGATAACCCTAAGACTTCTTAATGGTTCGATCGACCACGTAAAATCAAGATATCTGAATCAATAACTTATTACCTATCTCAAAATTGTAGTTCAAGGGTTTATTCTTGTAATCCTTATACATATATCTTACCCTTGAAAACTACCACTTATACCCTTAAATTTATTTATTTTGCCTAAGCAAAGTCCTAATATCTAATTACCTATATTTATCATGTACATCGAAGATCGATTTTTGTCAACTCATGTTTAATATCTTATCTACACCATCCTTATGATTTGGACTAGTTTCCTAATAATAAGCTCAACCCATGTCCCGTATAGGCTTCTTAACCTTAGTTGAGCTATGATACCATGTTGTCACACCCCGATTTCCTGAGTGTGAGTTTTATCCTAATAAATAATAAACCATAATGAAAACCATAATTTCTTTCAAAAGAGGAAATTGTGTTGATATTCCATTGTGTTATAACCCACAGTTTCAACTATACAATACTACCTTACTCTATGTGTATATATCCCATTCCCTGACTAACAATCATTTTTGTATGACTATTCTATATTTTATCGATGCCTCCAATCGTCTTCTACTTTATCTAATGTTCTTGATGCTTTCATTGTCTCTTTGAGGTACCTGTTACAAAGCACTAGGAGGAAGGAGTCAACAAAGGTGCTAAGAAAAATATTCTAAATCTTTAACTAGTATATGTATAGGACTTAGAGTAGTGTATGGAAGGAAGGTATTTTAAAAAATAATGCGCATAAAAGAATGCTGTATGATTGTATGTAAATCTAACAATTTATAAAGACGGGATGAGGAAAGAAAACAGATAAGCCCATAGTTACCCGCTGTCAAAGTTTCAGAAAAATAATTAGCAATACTTTCATAGTTAAGATAAATCCAAATAATTTGGACATATCAACCCAAAACCTTTGGAAAAAGTAACTAGCTAGGCACACTAACTAGAATGGAACTCATACGTATGTGGCAATAAATCTAGGCACTCAAATATCTAAGTCTCATGGCCAATAATAGAGACACTCTGTGGGATAAGACGACAGTCTGTACCCCAAATTATTAAGCACGCTCTTCTAAATATTTTTTGGGATCATAAATATACGTTAGAAGAGTGACATTTATTTAAAATTTTCGATAACGGAATTACTGTGAAAAATAGGTTCCTTTATACGACTAGTAGATCGTTTGATTTATTAACAAGTCAAATAGATATTTTTGTATAAAATGGTATGAAACTACGTAAAAAAATTTGATACGGAATAACATAAGGGCTATCATAAACATGATATGAATAGTGCATTAGGCCAAGGTAACCAAATGTAATAGTGAGTTAGAATATCCTACCGATGTTTACGAGCTTTTTGTTGATGTTAAAGGGAGTTCCATTCGATTGTTTGTTGTATTCTAGTTGTTTTGCTCTAGTGATTTAATGAAATACCCTAAATAGGTGTTTGGGAAAAAAAAGATTTTTGGATATGATCTTTTACTCCCTACTAAATAAAAATTATCCAACGATAATATGTGTTTATGGATCAAATTAATATATGAATCCCTATATATAATTCTAAACGGTGCTCTCGATTTTATGGCTTGAATTCATATTTCTCTTTTAATTGCTGATAAAAATAAGTCTTATGATTATAAAAAGGCTAGTATACTTAAATCAAAAACTAAAATAATATTTGTTGGGTACAAAACAAATATAATTAAGATTTGAATATGTGTAACTTAATTTGTACCTGGAGAAAAATGTTTCCTACTTAAAACATGATTTAATTTGTCTAAACTGATCTTACGTGTAATAATATTCTCTTATATTATCTTGATCTCCTCTTGCAACACACAAACACACACACGCACACACACACACACACACACACACACACACACACACACACACACACACACACACACACACACACATATACACATACACACACACACACACACACACACATATATATACACACACACACACACACACACACACACACATAAATATATATGTATGTATGTATATATCTATATCTATATCTATATCTATATCTATATCTATATAATAAGGAGTAAAATAGTTTTATTATTCCATTAGGGGATTCAACAATTAGAGGTCAGGATTTTGCCAACAAGGCTAGAAATCAACTTGGATGTTTCCCCCCACTTTTTTGATTCTAAAATCTACTTTAATTCAAATAAAGGGTATTTTTGTAAACACCTGTCTCCAACCTATCTCCCACTCATATCCATTCCCAATTCACCTCTCCCTCAGATCCTGTCACACACACGCTTAATCTGCTCCCTCTCTCTGTCTCTCAGCCACTGCTTATCCTTCTTCAGCTTTGTTCATCTCCACACTTTCTCTTTCTCTTTCTCGGTGCTCACATTTCACACAAGAAAAGGAAGGTATTTGTTGATGTTAAGGTTAGAGGAAATTTTTTAGTTTGTAAATGCTGGGGTTTTGGGGTTTGGAAGGGTTTGAGCTGGGATTTCGTGGGTTTGGAAGGGTTTGAAATTTTTAGACATCTGTTTATATTTTTAGTTTGTAACCTACGAATTAAAGAAATTGATTTTCTTATTTCTCTTTTTTGTTCTTAATGTGTATATTTGGTATTTATCTTTCTTTTGTTTTGTAGGTTGAAACGTCGGGTATTCCATTCCTTCGTCGAAATTGGGGGTTTGCTTATCTGTTACGTATTGAGAGGTAAGTTATTTTTTATGCTTCTTTTGTGTATTTAATGTACTATGTTTGTTCTTTTATATTTTTTTATACTACCATTATTTGCTCTAGGTTTTTATTTTTGCGCTCAATCTTCACTGTTAAATCTCTCTCTGAGAGTGTGTCTATGCTGATCTATTTTTTGGTTTCTTATCTAACATTTTAAATTGTTCCAAGTTTTTAGAGTTTTTTCTATTTTGTTGTTCATTTTTTTTTTTTGTTGTTTTTCCATTTGAAGTAGTATATTTTGTTTGGATCATAAATGTTTTATCGTATGAAATGTATAAGTGATGTTTTTCTTATGCTTGACAAAATGTCTTAGTGATGTTTCCTTATTCGAGATATATTATTTAGATGCTCTGTACATTTCATGTAATTAACAGTGACATTACAATTACACTATATTCCTTTCCTTTATTATTTATGGGTTTATTCATTTGTGACTTCCTTTATGATTTGCGACTTTATTCATTTATTTGTGTACATGCATTTCCAGCTCATTATCATATGTTCTATTTCTACTATCAGAGTGGATAATGGAGCTCATGGTATGTTCTCATGATCACGTTCTGTGTACAGACCTTTTGAATTGAATAATGGAAGTGATGTCCTATAAGACCGATGTCGTGAATTCTGAGATTTAATAATTCATACTTTGATTGACAAAGTTAATATATGATTTGAATTTTGATATTTTGTATTGATTTAGACATTATTATAGGTAATTTAATTTGCAGTGGAATTTTATTCAATGTTTGTTTTTTCATATTGGTTTTTTGCACCAATAGTTAAGGATGTGATCTTAATAAGCTTCGTGGCTCTGGTTCCAATAGTTAAGGTAATGTCAGAATGTGCCTCATATCTTATTCCAACGGATTGTACGTGACGAAATTTAGGATATGAACATTCCTTTTACATTTTTGGCTGGAAGTGAACATTCCTTTTACATTTTAGTCTTAACGTGACTTTTGGGAGATGTAACCAGTAGGATAATCCTGCAAATCCTTCTATAAACTCTAATTGTACATTTATCTCACAAGAGAAATTGGTGCTCAACACATTACAATTCAACATGTCACTTCCCACTCTGTATATCTTTATGATAAGGTTACTCAAGGCGGATCAATTTGATAAGAAGGTTAGCGGTACTTTTAAGTGACATATATTTTGGCAAAAACTTATTTATTAGCAGTAGCAAAATGATTTAAAATGTGTTTTATCTTCTGGATGGTTGTCTTATAGCCTCAATTGTTCGCTCGAAATTGTGTTGGATATAATTTTTTTTAATGACTTCATGGAGATCCATCATTGAGGTAAACATAGTAATGGTTTAACTCTACTTTTTAGTTTAGATTTAAAATTTCTATCTTTTATTATTCTGTATTACATGACAACCATATCCTAGACATTTGACTGATTTGTTTGATAATTAGATGATGATTTGAGATTGTGGTTCTATATAGGTTAGTTAATGTGCGTTAAATGATAGGGAGATGGGTTTGGGACACATTCATGTGGGTTTGATAGTGCCTACCGATTTTATAGGGTGCTGTGCCTACAAATTTTAAATATATCATGTGGGTTTCATAGTGTAACCAACAAAAGTTTGGCCTATTTCAATGCCATTTCTTCCTAAATTAGCAATGGATTCGACTTTATTTCACTCTTTTACGTTCTAATGTAACCAACAAAAGTGTTGGCCCATTTCGATGCCATTGGATGTATATTTATGAGTTGAACTTTTGGCTTTCTTTACTTATATACTATAATCTAACTTATGGTACTCTGATTCAATGAATTTTTTCATGTATTGAACTCAACTTCTGAATAATTTGTCTCAATTATATTTGTATTTGCACCTACATATAGTGAATTTAGTTCTTTATTTATTCTACCTAATTTGCTATGTCACTCTCCCTTTTACCTCAGTACACTTCACTTAAAACCTTGGGATGATAGAGTGTTGGTGAAGATTAAGGTTGCAAAGGAGAAGACCGGTGATGATATCTTATTTCCAACATTATCTCAATCGACTAAGGAGGTGAGGTGGTTGCTGTTGGATAGGGTTTAGATATTGGAAAGAACAAGGTGGAGATCAGTGTGAAGGTAGTTGTTTTGAGTTTAACATATTGTAATTGAAATTTATTTATTTCCTCTCTGGGTGCTGACCGAATACTATTTTTATGTAGACTGGTACCCAAGTTGTGTATTCCAAGTATGCATGAACTGAAGTGGAGTTTAATGGAACTAATCATCTCATACTGAAGGAGGATGACATTATTGGTGTTCTAGGGACATATGATGTTAAGGATTTGAATCCCTTTAATGACAAAGTGCTTATATAGTTTGCCACCTTTTTTACTTTAGATCGCTTTTGTTTAATTTCATCTCTGTTTGGTTTAATGGGAAATGTGAGAACTAACAAATACTTTGCTATTCAATGAGAGGAGGTTTTGGGTTTGCTATTGTGATGTTGGTAGTCTAGATGAGAGTTTTTAAAAAGCTATGAAGTATGGAACAAGTACAAAACTACAGAAATTGAGACAAAATTTTGAAAAAGCAAGATATGGATATGGTGTAGAAATGTCAATAAAATATATACATATTTACACTTAAATAGAACAATCAAGTATCCTTGTGATTGATAAATTTTATATTATGTATCCAAAATGTGAAACTCACAACTTATAAATCATAATAATCAAGTGAATATACTTAAAATACCATGTCCTATTGAAATAGCACGTGTTAAGAATATAAAAAGGGGTCTTTACATTTAGGTTCCTCACCGGTCAATAATAGTGCTTTGAATTGTGAGTTTAGGTGGGAGAATACGTTTATTCTTTTTATATTGTGTTGTGAAAATAAAATCTGGAAGAATAAAAAAAGTAAAATGGGTCCTATTTGAGGTATATCCAAATCTCCTTAAACATTAGTTTTGTTGATATGGGAATAATATGTGATGTAGAAAAAATAAAAAAAATGTTGGCAAATTGTTAGAGCAAGTGAAATGGTGGAGGTTGCAAGTTGCAAGTAGATGCATTTGTTGAATTTTATGATTTTAATTTTTGTTTGCATTTTTTCATCTAAGTTTTGGGCGGGTTCCCGAGAAATTTGACAATCTTAGGTTTGCACATATCTCATATTCCGGTTTGTCACTATGATTGGCTTTGTTGCAGGGACTTTAAAAGAGATGACTGAGTTCAAAGGGTTCACATGGAGTCAATATTTGGGTATGTATATGGTCATATCAGGTTCACTTTTGGGATTTGTAGTATTGATTATCTTTTATCTTTCATGCGTTAAATAGTTTTGTAATTGTCTCCATTTTTCCTATAAAATGCAGAGGGCTCTAAGGTGAGACATTCGATTGTTGGATCTGTTTAAGAGGCATTAAGACAGTGGCCTTGTACGTTGAGAAGCAATAGGAGAATGCACAAAAGATTGTTGAGTTTTTATCCTCCCATCTAAGGGTGAAGAAGGTTAATTACGCTGGCAGTCTCTAAAAACATAGTTGAGACTACCTAATATTTTAGCATGATAGTCAGTTTTTGTAGTGTGAAGTCCCTCAACTACCGGACTGGCTTTATGTCACACGCAAGCATACCTGTTGATGTTCGAGAGGCCAGAGGTCTTGGATGGTTTTGCACCCAAAAAACCAATTTGATTTCTTCTGTGTTGTGGCTTGGGCCATTTTCAGCAACCTCAACGCAAAGTTTCATAGCAAGACTAGACTCGGTGGCAAGGAAATTTATGCCAAGGCTTGAACTACATTCCAATAGTATATTCAAGCGCAATCAATGTAGTAGATGTTTTTATTGATCTAACATCAATAATATGGAGACCGATAACAAACGGGAGTGAAAGTAAATTTCGATCCAATGGCTTTTGTGGACAATTGGAGCATTGATATTGGTGTGGTAGTCTGTGATAACAAAGGAGCTCTTTTGGTGGATATGTCTAAAAGTTTGGCAACCGCTAGAAATCGCACACGCCAAAGCTAATTCGACAAAATCAGCGATGGAATTCTCTTTAAAATTGGGAATGAGACGGAAAACTGGTAATATATGAATTGATGGTGGGTGATGATTAAAGTTGGTCCACAACGGGTTTTGTATTTTGTTTATTAGAACTATGGGACATGTTTATTGCTTATTTTTTACCCTTCTCTTTTTATCTCAAGTGGAAATATTTTCATTTGTGCCAAACAACATTTTGTCACATGTTCTATTATTTGAAGTTCATGTTATATTATTTCAAGTTCATTTTGTGTACTTACTTTCATCTATTATTTCTTACTCCATGTATTTCTTAACTGAAGTTGCTTTCTTAAATCATGTTATATGTGTCCAAAATAATGTTAAGTAGGTAATTAGCACCAAAGCATGATAAATGGAAAGCATAAAGTGGGTCCAAAATAATTCATCATTGTTATATGTGCCGTGTCATTCCATTTATGACTGTAGTAGTATGTTATGTGAATGTTGACAATGATGTCTTAAATAGTTAGATCTTTATGCGCTCATTGAAATTTCAATCATTATTTCTTAGTTGGCGCGAGCAGTAGTTGAATTATCTTAATAATATTTTGTTTCAAGTTGAAATAGTATGTTTTGGGAGAATTGCCATACCTTTCCAGCCATAAATCAGAATGAGGCGATTATAGTTCCATTGGATTCGTATTTCGCGTGCCAGAATGAGGCGATTCTGGAGGGAGATTTGATTCGGCCGAGACAGTGTCGACAGAATTGTTGTTTTGTTAGAGTTTGAGTTAATTAAAACTCTTAAACTTTTTAACTATAAAAATAACTCAAGATTAGGCTTTTCTAATCACTTTTTCACCAACTCTTAAACCAGAAGTCTCCCATATCTTTACCACATCTCATCTACAAACCCTAGACCCAAATTAAATTAAGATTCAACTAAATTTTTGAAGGCTCAAACTGTGTTTACTCAAGATCATTCAAGAACAAGTCTTTACTGGTTTTTTGAGAGGAGCACAACCATCTAATCAGGATTTTGAATTGACTTTTCATCAAACCTAAATACTTCTCTTCTTTATCTTTAGTATTATGCATTTTAAATATCACCTAAACATTTAAGTACATATTTTTCTTAAAATAAACTAGAAACCTTAATTAGGGAAAGTGAAATCTCTTTTGGGACTATTTTGATGAAAAATATTAATATGAATTAAGACTTACAACCCTTGTGTACTTAAGGTAGAGACTAGACTTTTGTTGATATGGACGTAGATTTGAATGAATAAAATCATTGTAGCTCTATTTATTTCGAAAGGGACTTGTGAAATCACATAAAATTATGTAAGTGTAATAAAAGGGAGATTTTGTTGTGTGCACCTTAAACTTGCATAATGTTGAAATTATATTAGTTGCATAAATAAGTTGGTTAATTACGAAAATTGATTGGACGAATGAAATTAGATTATTTGTGATCTTATGGGAAATTAGTAGAATTATTGATAAATTTTCTTATGCGACTTATTGTTTTAATTATATTGGGCACCGCGGGAATGATGGGGTTTTGGATAGTTATTCTCCCACCCTAATTTTAGGAGTACTTACTAGATATGGGACTAGTAAGTATGTCTTAGTTCTGGTTAATATTTTCTAGGTATGGGACTAGTTAGTGTAGATTTTTATGGATGAGATATTCCGGGGTGGGGCTGATTTTTGTGTCTTTCCGTTGATTCTATAGTCTAGGCGCGAGACTAGGAAAAAAAATTAATGGTGGAGATTCATCCTTTATGATAGGGTAGGGAGAACTTGTATTTTGGAGACTTCTAGGTACGGTATTAGAGGTAGGTTTGAGGATTTATCCTCTATAATAGGGTGGGGCTAATATAAAATGATTGAAAATCGAGAATTAATACCTAAGATAATAAACGGGTATTAAAAAGGTTTGGCACCACCAATATGTGCAGGGCTGATAGAATACGGGCGAACTGGCTATAGTGATGTGGGGTTGTGTGGCATCACCAATATGTGCAAGGATAACAGAATAAGAGCGAACTCTCTATAGTGACATGTCATGTGTGAAACCTCACCAATATGTGCAGTGCTAACGAAATTGGGCGAACTGGCTATAATGAGGGGATTGTGTGTGGTGTAAAACGTTGTGCGTGCCACCAATATGTACAGGACTCGGGAGAGGGTGAACTGGCTGTACTAATGTAGCATGAATAAAATGATAAGAATTAACCAAATTAAATTGTAAAATTTAGTTAAATATTGTCACATGATAATTGGATTTAAATAATGGGGTGGCCTAGTATGTGGGTAGATAGTGATAGTTATTTTTATTCCCATGTTAATATATGTATCTCGTTTAATCTAAAAAACTCTATTGTGATATTTATCATGTATAATGCTACTGTCTGGGTTCACGGACCATAATTGGGAAGAATATATAGTATTCATGCGGTGGGCTCTGACCCATTACGCTGACTAACATTTCAAGTATAGCGCTGGAGTAGCTACATAGGATTGGAGATTTTTTGGCGATGCAGCTAGAGATTTATTTTAGTGCTTTAATAGTTTAGATTTATTTTCCATTCCGTCTCTTTTATTATGAGACTTTTATTTATGGATTTGGTGGGCCAATCGGTTCCATAGTTGTTTACTGTTTATGTCAGATATTTAGAGTTGGATTATTTTGTTTAGAGTTTATATTTATTTGGAGTTGGATTTATTTCAGAGATTAGTATGGTAATGGACTTTAATATTGCATTGAATGGTTATAATAATTGGATTGAATTGCATTATTATCTTGTGGAGATTTTATATGTCTCATACATCTGTCACATGCTAAGAATGATAACTTATTTAATGACGCCTGGTGTAATTTAGTAGTGGCGGCTGTCCACCTAGCTTGCCAGAATGCGCGAGGTGTTACAGTTGGGTTTAAAATATCTGAGATATTTTGACAACATTTATTATTTGTATTTTGATCCCCTAAGTTTTAAAACTAAGAAATAAATTTTATACCAAACACATAAAAAATGATTTGATTTGAAACTAAATTCATTATTTTAGTTTTGAGGTAAATTGGTATATAAAAATAAAAAAATATTTTAAGCGTACATGATATTTACACGTGTAATGAACTTTTTAGAGAAAAATATTTGGTACTTAATGATTTAATGAGGTTTGACATAAAAAACGTTACTTTTAAATTTTTACGACTTGGTTTTAGTAAAAAAAATGTTATTCCGAGTAATAAGTAACTCAACTTTAAATTTTAATTCATAAAAAATGTGGTTATTACAAATTAATAAAGAATTAAAACTAATTAATACTACTTGAATAAATGGGGGATAAGATCAATAGTAAATTAAATACTCGTACTATGGAAAACCTAAGATAGAGAGAGAGAAGCTCTCAAAATCCCAAAAAACCTCAAATATCTAATAATAATGAATATCTGTAAAAAGAAAGAGGGAAAAACTATATATAGTATACGGGAAAATGAAAAACTTGTGATAAAGAAGAAAATAATGAAACAGAGGCCGAATTGATTTAGGGCAGAGCCGAATCAATTTGCGGCCAAAGAAATTTGGTTTTTACTCCATAAGACAGAATCAATCCGAGACCTGCAAGATTGAAATCTTGGGATGTTGCCTTCCTTGAGCTACATTTTCATGTGGCATGTTTCACGAAAAGTCCTTAACTTTATTGTTCAGAATCGAAATAAGGCATCGTTGGTGGCTACGCGAAGATAAATTGGAGAGATAAAACATCAGTTTAGAGTTTTGTCCCAAAGTCCAAATAATAAAATGACTAAAGTGCCCTCAAATTTGCACTTTAAGATGAAAATTTTCGAGGATTAAACTCAACCTCATGCCTAGCATTCCCAAAACCTACAAAAGCTCAAATAAACCTTGCATAAGATATATACAATGAAAATATAGGTTTTCTCATAATAAGTATCAGATTAATGCACGCAGGAATGCTCGAATGCATAAATATAAGGGTTTTAGATAAAATATTGATGACTTATCTGTAGACACCACATTCTAGGACCTGCCTAAGTCTCTCCTTAGGTCCCTAGTACCTCCCCATTTCATTACAAACCCTTGGTCATACTCTGAGTACCGATCTAGAGGCAACCGGGCACTCCCGCGCCTCGATTTGACCCCAATCGACTCCATTGTCAGAGAAAAAGCTCATGGATCCTTGAAGGGTTCTGAAACCCCTTTCCAATGGTTTGCCCCCGTGTGAAAAATGGAATAACCATTCGAATGAACGAACCGTTCTCCCCCAGAAGCTGATCCTAAGTCCATCGGGTGCTCTCGGGCTCCATTTGACCAAGGTCAACTCTTGATCTTGAACGGGAGTGAATGGATCTTCGTAGGGAACCAAATACCCTTTCCAACGATTCACCCAATGCGTGAAAGGTCACCGGACAAATGACCCGTTCTACTTCGAAAGGTCACCAAACACTTCTAGGCCCCGTTTGACCAAAGTCAACTCTCTGAACTAAGAAAATATCTTTGTAATGTCAAAGTACCTCGCATAAGCTTTCCAATGGTCCTCCCCATGTGTGATTTTTACATACGGTTTGGACGAACGATCCATTACAGTCTGACAATCTCCCGTCCAAAGGATCGACGAACTCTTTCGAGCCCCATTTGACCCAAAGTAAACTCTCGGACCCGGAGAATCCCAAAGGACTCTTAAATATCTTTTAATTATATTTCTAACGGTATGTACCATGTACAATTTGGGTTAATGGATTGCGTTTCGTGATTGTTTTTCCAAAAAATCTGCTCGAGACTGCCGATTGGCAGGTCCATTTCCTGCCTATCGGCAGTGTGTCTAGGGCCACATGCCGATTATCAGGGCTAGGGGTATGCCAATCGACAGTCCCGTTACCCTATAAAAGGAGGGCATGAACTCACTCTCAAGACATACCTGAGATCCATCAATATTAGTAATCTCAACAACATTCTCTTGCAATCAACGAAGTTTCCTTATGTGAAAGTTCTTTCCATATTTCCTTCCCATCATTTTCATATCCAATTTAGCAAAATCTCCTTCTCTCTCATCCAGCATTCAAGGGGGCTCATCAAGGATGAAGATTAAGCCTCAATTCTTCAAAGAAGGTCTAAATATCCTATTCTCTCTTTAAATTATTTATTTTCGCATTAGCTACATAAATTCTTAATCTAGTTTTTACTTTAGTTAATATACATTAACATCTCATCCTTTATTATTTATATAGCACATACTTTATTTTCTATAAAAATAACCCAAAATAAAGAAAAGAGCATTACACCTATAAATTCTAATAGGATTCTTCACCACATTTTCCCAAAACTAAAAATACATTTACTACACACACACACACACACACACACAAACACACACATAATAAACTCCCATTTGAATATATGCAATAAACCCCAACCTTGTGCCGTATGCGAACTGTGTGTACTTTGATGCCTTTACAAGCAACGTAGGCATTTTGGGCTAAAACCCGAGACTCGAGTCCATTTTCCAAATTTCCATT
Organism: Sambucus nigra; assembly: GCA_949130495.1. Classification (NCBI taxonomy): domain Eukaryota; kingdom Viridiplantae; phylum Streptophyta; class Magnoliopsida; order Dipsacales; family Adoxaceae; genus Sambucus; species Sambucus nigra. The sequence goes on along the minus strand of OX422209.1, from coordinate 394,214,119 downwards.
TCCATTTTCATACTTTCATCCTTTTGATTTTATCTATACATTACTCATATATACCATACTTGTGATCCACATTGGCTTTTTATCTATGTAAGAGGGTAGTGTGACTGGGGTCTGATAAGATACTGAATCGGGTGAGGCGTGACCTACTCCAATGGACGCTGCCTTCAAGGTTCTCAAGAACTTCTGAAGCAGTTTCTGCGAAACCCTCTATTTTCGATAAAAATGGAACTCAAGATGGAACTCACTCCTTGCAAGAAGATGAACTTCACAATAATAATGGTAACTTTTCCCAAGAGAAACTCCTAATCATGATGGCTGTCAGTGAGGCGTGAAAGAACAAGGCACTCAACACTTTGAGAGAGAGCAGGGAAAAATACTAGGAGGCTCTAGTGTGATTTTGATAGAGTAACCATAAGACATGAGTTATGATCCATCTTTTGACCTTGCCCAGGGGTCCTTTTTGTACTTGGGCACTAGGGCTGAGTTGGCAATTTTGAACACCAAAATTGAGAGGGTTGGCGAGGGACAAGGTCTGAAATGTACCATTTGGCCCTACATGTATGCAACTGCCCGTCCCTTCTGACAGGTACCACCTGGTGCAAACCAAAGTCGAAAAACAAATACGTTTGCCCTTGAAGACAAAATATCTGATTTTGTAAATATCGTTTAAAACGGTACATGTGGTACAAAATTTGTGAACTTGAGAGGGGAGGACTCAAGGACCACATCCACTAAAATCATTTCTATTGGGGGGGGGGGGGGGGAGTCTTGAGGACCCCCTTCTCTAAATCATTTTTTATAATAAAAGTTTCATTTTCGGTGAGAAACCTCTTGGTTGCTCATTCTAGTGATGACTGAGTGTGCTGTGTAAGGACTTGAGTGACTCCAAGGGTCTTTCCACTAGTATTATCTCAATCCTAAAGTGCTAAATGGTTGAACTTTCTCAACAAACCTTGTTTCTCAGCCGCCAAGCCAAAAATCCCATGAGATACCAACTGACCTATTTGATCCCTGCCTGCTCAACTAGGCTACCTGCACAAGAAATCAAGTGTTAGTACTTTTGTTCTTTGAAAGAATGACTTTTCATGATGAGGGGGTTTCTCACGATAGCCACTCCCTCATCCTGGCCCGTTTTCTCGAAGCTGAGGGGGAGGACCTTGAGGGTTCCTCACCCAAGATTTTTTGGAAGCTAAGGGACCTTGAGGGTTCCGCGTTCAATATTTTCTAGAAGCTAAGGGGGCGGGGACCTTGAGGTCCCTCTCCCAAAATGTTGGAAGTTGAGGGGGAGGAACCTGGGGTTCCTCACCCAAGATTTTCTATAAACTGAGAGGGAGGGCATTGATGGTGCCTCACTTAAAATGCTGGAAATTGAGGGGGAGGACCTTGAGGGTCCCCCGCCCTAATATTTTCTGTAGGTTGAGGGGGGAGGGCCTTGAGGGTCCCCCACCCCACTATTTTTGTTAGGGGAAAGGGGGGGGGGGGGGGGGGGGGGCTTGAGGGTCCCTCACCCCAATATTTTCTGGAGGTTGAGGGGGGAGGGCCTTGAGGTCCCTTCACCCCAATATTTTTCTAGAAGATGAGGCGGGAGGGATTTGAGGGTCCCTCACCCCAATATTTTCTGGAAGTTGAAGGAGGAGGGCCTAAAGAGTCTCTCATCCCAATATTTTTTGGAGGTTGAGGGGGAAGGGCCTTGAGGATCCCTCACCCAATATTTTTCTAGAAGTTGGGGGGGGGGGGGGTTGAGGTTCCCTCACCCCAATATTTTTTGGAAGTTGAGGGATGAAGTCCTTGAGGGTCCCTCACGCCAATATGTATATTGGGTAGGCTTGAAACACCCTTCTACATTAGCCCCTCGTGCAAAGTCTTGTGTGTTGGGAAGACCAAAGGACTACGGCATAAAATCAATTTTAAATAAAAACATTTTTTTTAGGGAGCCCAGGGTTCCTCATCACGATCCCTAGAGTCATTAAATGTACTGTCCATTCATTATAGGTTTTGGGGTCTCGATCAGCCACACATCAGTATGGGAACTATCATGTCATCATTTGGGATTTTATTTTTGTCAACCTTTTGGTATTCCCACATGTTTTCCCATTTTCATCTAAAAGCTAATATTTTTGAATGAAAGCTTTTAATGTTACCTTCTTCTGAAAACATTCACAGAGAGTTTCAATTTTTTTGTGAGAGAAAAATTCCAAAGACTCCATAACCCCTTTTTTTCAAGTTTCTTTAAAATACCATAAATAGCTTCACCATCACCCAATGCTTCTTCTTATGTTAATGCCACCATTATTCCCATAATGATAGGATCTTTATCTATCTCCATTTATATATCCACGGTGGTGGCCACCGGTACCCATTATCATAACCACCGCCCAAGACTATTCTGCCACTTCTCTCTCCTCTACTCTATTTTCAGTCGACGATGCTTCTATGGGCCACTTGCGATCAGTGCCTCACTCCTCTAACTAGTTACCTGTCAAAAATTTGTTGGATATGGAGGCTGTTGACGACGGATCACAATTTGGGGCGAGGACCTCTAAGGGTTCCTCGCCGTTTTCTTTGGTAGGCAAAGGTCCTCATTTGAGGGCCTCCATGTGAGAGAGGATTCATCCGCCCCTTTGAATTCAAGGGGTTCCTCGATTGGGAAAACTATTATGTGTCTCTCGCTTGAGTTTCCATCTATCAAATATCCCTTGTTTGAAGACCTCATGACGTCAGGTTCCTCGACCATGAGCTTAACTACGGGTGGTTCATCGTTAGGGGTTTTAACCACTTTGGGTTACTCTATAATGTTTTCAACCATTGGGGGGGGGGGGGGTCCTCGCCAGGGGGTTTTCACCACTAAGGGTTCCTCACTTGTCACTGTGAATGAGGGGGTTTCTCGTTATGGGTGTCGACCACTTTGGGTTCCTCAACAACGTTTTCTCCCATGAGGGGTTCCTCGCCAGGGACTTTCGCCACTGAGGGTTCCTCACTTGTCACTGTGAAAGCGGGGGTTCCTCGTTGGGGGTCTCGACCACTTTGGGTTCCTCGACAACATTTTTGACCATGAGGGGTTCCTCGCCCGGGGTTTTTGCCACCGAGGGTTTCTTGTTTATGGGTTCCTCGTAATCGCAAGGGGCCGGCACGAGTTCCTTGTTTCAAGGTTCCTCGACCACAAAGGGTTGACAGGGGTTCCTTATCTCTAGGTTCCTTGCGAACACTAGAGATTGGCGAGGGTTCCTCGCCTGGGATGTTCAATATGAGAGGGTCCTTGTCTGATACTTCTACAACTATGGGTTCCTCTCTTGAACCGATGGCCATCGATAGTTCTTCCACCATATCATCTTCTTTTTAGGCTTGGGAATATTATATGCACACTTTCCAGGGAAGATACTTTGGCGTCTATCATCCCGCACCTTTTTTTTGGACCGGGTGATAATTTCATGGCTTCCCTTGCTCAATTTGAGGAGAAGTTCATCGCCAATGTTCTCAAGCAACCCCATATGGGGTTAGGTGAGTCCACTGATTCCCTTATTATTTTTTTCGACTCTATTTTCAGAGTTAGAGTCGATCGCGGTGACTTCCCTTACTCCAATATTGAAATCGAAGCAGCATGGGGTGCCCCAGAGGAGTGGGCTATTTGGATTGATTATATTCTGAGTGTTCCTTCTTATAAGGCCGCCTTTAAGGAAGTGGGCCTTCTTAGCTTTTGTAGTCTGAGATATTTCACTATAGCCAAACATAACTCTATTCTCAATCTTTTATTGTTACGGTGGATTAGGGAATCTCATACCTTTGTGACCGGTTAGGGTGAGTTAACCGTAACTATGGAGGATGTCTGTGAGCTACATGCTCTACCTTTTTTCGAGCAACATGTTTTTACTGATGGTTATGAGGATCCCTTGGAGCAGGAAATGGTGAAGGATTTGCAGGCAACACTCATTAAGTGTTAAAGATATGTGGCTATAAACATGACTGGTGTCACCAAACATTCATTCGCCAAATGGCAGAGATACTGGTTCAGAGACTTAGATAAGTCGCCGAAAGGGGGGACTTCTAGAATAGCTCTCAAAATTCATAATGGTGCCAAGATTCACTCCCCTTCGCATTTAGATACCTTCTTGGTTACTTTTCTGAGCCGATTCTTACTTCCAGGTAAACCCGAGGACTCTTCCCGTGAGCTCATTTTTAAATTTGCTGTGAGACTGTCACGAGGTAGGTCAATACCTCTTGCTGCCTTAGTTCTTGGCTCCCTTTACACCTGGATGGATCATGATCACGTAGATGATGAGAGATCTTGCGGCCGTTATGATTCTTCTAAATTTGCTAATTCTGTTTTCCCGATGGCCTTCTTATTTGATCATTTCCCCTATTTTGGCCTCGAGGCCTAGGCCTGTCACAGTAATGTCGTGCGTCTTTTGAGGTGGCATAGGAAGGTCCACAAGAAACCCCTGAGGACATTGATTGATGATATCGAGGAGTTCTGATTTCATCCTTATAGTAAGCGTCCTAGCATTGTTTTTAGCTGTCTTTCTTTCACATGTGATGGTGGAACTTTTTATTGTCCTTCCGATGTTGAATCTGTTTCTTCATGTCCATATATCAATGTAGTGGCGATGCTGTTACCAGTCCTCCTCCCTTCTTGGACAGATCTAGGTTGAGGCGCTGAATTTTATCATTTTGAGAGAGAGAAAAAATAGTTTGGCTATGATCAAGGTGTCTACACCCCGCCTCGCCCTTTGTGCAATGACCCTTCAGAGTTATTCTCAGAGGCATGTATAAATTTCACCTTTCAAGGAATTTTTCATACAATACGTGACTCGAGGGGGCTGTATGTGCCTCCCCATGATTATCTGCCTTTATTCACTACCTCTTGGTTCTTGCTTTGGTAGCGATAAGTTCTTCTCATCTAGAATTGCATGACTGGGCCTTCTCATGAGACTAACCCCACTAAATATGTCAAAGCCCAGTTCTTAATCAGGCGGACCCAGAAGGAGGCTTGTCACCTTAGTACAACTCCCAGGACACTTCTTGAGCAGACTATTCCCATTATAGTGAAACCACTTGTCGATGAATCTTTCCAGCCTTAGCAGACTGAGATGACTCTCGCCAAATATAAAGGCCAATCCAGGAGTAAAGGAAAAGAAAAGGCTCCTGCGGTGAGTAAGAGAAAGCACCCTAACACGGATGTGTCTAACTTCATCCCTGCTACTACCACCTCTCCCCCTTCTCCTGTGAGGACCAAAGTTGCTAAGAGGAAGAAGGGGCGTTGTTGATGCTGCTGCTCCCTCCACTCTAGATCAGGGGTCTAATACTGATGATCTCGGAGTGGAGGAGACCTATATGACTGTGAGAGAGAGGGGTTATGAGGCATTGGGATTTTCTTATCGGGAGACGCAAGTCCAATCTATTCTTATTGCGGAAGGTACTATATCCGAACATTATTTACTTAGTAAAACTGGATCTTATAGAGTTTCGCCTGCTGGTTCCCCCTTCCCCTCATTGGAAGAGGAACTAGTTAACTACGGAAGAACACCTTCCTATGATGATCATAGTTCTGCTTCAGGTGATGTACATGGCTTGGATTTTCGTGGTGAAGTCACTACTGACACTTACTCTTTGTTATCAGTTTCGAGGGAGTCTTCCAGCGATGACTAGGCACCGTATTCCCTTTCGGGGGTTAGCTCCACTATCAGACCCCTTTCTTATAGTCAGACTATGCGTCCCGCTGCTGTAAGTCTTTCTTTACTTGGGACCTTTATATATATGTTTTTCTTATTTTTTCATCATTGGCTTGTTTATTAATTCTCTCTCTTGCGATGTTTACATAGGTTACCTCCGCAGAGGCATGTGGTCCTTCATATCCCCCACTACGTCGTGCTCTTTTCCAGGGGGAGAGGAATTCTATCCTCATTTCTTCTCGAGGCCTTTTTAGAGAGGTTTTTTACTCCCTCAGGGGTCTTTGAAATTTTGATAAGTCACAAATTATATTAATTAATTAAATGTTATATATTGTTATTTTCTTGCAGCTTTCATTTGTGCATCCTACTAGCACTAGGGTAGCTTCTGTGACCTCCCGTTCTACTCAGGTGTTTTTTCTGACTTTCTCTATACGGCCAATCTCACTATTCTTTTTTTTTTTTATCTATTTTTCCTTGTGTCTGTATCTGTTTCTGATTGCAGAGGATTGTGCCTTCTAGCCTTGCCACTTCATCTCCTTTTGCTTCAGCAGCGGGCACTTCTATAACTGAGCCCCTAGTTACCTCAATTTCAGAGGTCTGCTTGTTCTCTTGTCTCCCCTATTTTTATTTCTATGTTTTTTGGTGCTTATGTACTTTTCACTTTTCATTTCCCAGGGCCCTTTACCTCTTGGCCTCTCTTTTCCAGGAAGGGCCCATTATTTTATTGCAACTACTGTTTTAGGGTTATCCCCCTCAGGGAGGATTTCTATCCCCCAGGTCCATATATCTATGGACGGTAGGACTTTAATCCAGCTTATCTCTCATGGGCCAGTATTTACTATGGCCTCGGTTGCCGAGCCTATTTTACAGGTTTCTTCTTCTACTCAGGCATCGATAAATTCTTCTCTTATATTCATGATAATAAACTCCTTTAATGTCTGCAGGTCATCAGCACAACCCTTGTTGTGCCAGTGGTCATCTTTCACTCCTTGTACTTAGATGGGGCTCAGGTATTTCGTTATCTTCTTGTTTGTTATTTCCCTATCTGGCCTGTTCTGACAAGCCCATTTCTTCTTTCCTTTCAATTGTCCCTTGGTACTACTTCATCGGTGGCTCTTGCTACTATTACCCCAGCAACCACTGCTACAAACGAGCCACTTTGCCCTGTTACCTTGAGAGAGAGCCCTATCATAGCGCCCCTCCCGATAACTATTTCCGTCATAGGTCTTTGGATTTTCTTTTTTATGCTTGTCTTCGTGAGTTAGGTGAATTGCTGACTCCTGCCTCTTTCTCTTCATTTATAGACTAGCTTTGTAGAGGCTTCCTTATCCACCACGTTTGTGACCAGTGTTGCTGAGGCAGCCCCTTCAGGATCACCCGTAGATCCTCCCTAACTGTTGTGGAGGGAATTACTCAGGTATCGTATATGAGAGTAGTTTTTTCTATACCACTCTTTTAATTGGTATTACCACTTCTTCTTTTTTTTTTCGAAATTTATTACAAGGCTAACATAGCTGAGGTTCCTTCGTATGCGAAACCTGTTACTAGTTCTGCCCCATTGCCACGGGGATCTTAGCTAGAACTTTAGATGAAGCTATCCAAGTAAATACTTAGTTTGCCTATTACTCTATTCTCAGGTTAATGTTATGATCGTTCCAGTGACTGCAGAATGCATTGAGGGGTTAACTGCGGGAGAGGAATTAGACTGTCATACCTTTCCCTATTTCCACTTCCCATTCTTTTTCTTCTTTCTTTTACTGTGCAAATCCTCTTACCTATGCCCTTGTTTCATTGTCTTCAGGCTAACGAGACAGCTGCTCCGGTAACTATATAGCACATCAGAGAGATTGCTGTAAGAAAGGTATTATACTGACATACCTACTCTCTTTTTTTGTTTCTTCTTTTTCTTATTGCTTATACTGTGCAAGTGCTCTTATCTTGACCCATGTTTCATTATTTTGAAATGAGTGAGGCTGCTCCGGTAACTATGGAGACTTATAGGGGATGGCTGCGAGAGAGGTATTATACTGACATACCTTCCCTCTTTTACTGTTTCCCTTTCTTCTTGTGTATACTGTGCAAGTTCTCTCACCTACACCCTTGTTTCATTATTTCTAGGTGAGTGAGGATGCTTATCTGGTAACTCTGGAGACTGTTGGGGGATGGCTGTGAGAGAGGTATTATACTGGCATACCTTCTCTCTTTTAATGTTTCCCCTTCTTCTTGTGTATACAGTGTAAGTGATGTCACCTTCACCCTTATTTCACTGTTTCCACGTGAGTGAGGCTACTGCTCTGGTAACTGTAGAGCCTATTGGGGGGATGGCTTCGAGAGAGGTAATATACTGGCATACATTATCACTTTTACTATTTACCCTTTTTTCTTCTTACTTATACTGTGCAAATGCTCTCACCTTCACCCTTATTTTGTTGTTTCCAGGCGAGTGATGCGGCTGCTCCAGCATCTGTGGAGCAGACAGAGAGTGTTGTGTTGCGCACTCCTCAGGTATTTGAATGTCATACCCAAGTTACTATTACCCAATTGCTAACTTGTGAGTTGTATTAATATTTCTCGTTACTATTTCTTACGCCTACCTTAGCATTATCCATTTGGCTGACCCCCTTCAGACTGGTGGAAGCATACTCACCCCCTTGAGTTTTGAGGTAAGCTCCCTATCATGGCCTTTTTCAGATTCTAAATACAGTTGTCATTGTCTTCTTTCTCTTTTGATCCTTCATGAGCTCTTGTTTTTAGGGTCTTATTAGTGGGTCCACCGAGGTAGTTGACGAGGGGGATCAGAGTTCTGAGGCCACTCCTACAGACGATGATGATGATTCTGTTGGGGAGTCATTTTTTCTTCCCTCTGAGATAGAGTTGCACCATTCCGATGGTGACACTGTGGTAGAGGCTTCTACATCCTTTATGTGTAGACTGTGGTGCGAGGAGCGACCAGGGCGCTTCAGGACACACGAGTGCCAGATCCTATATTTGATATTGGATCGTCATCCTAAGATATTCACATCTTAGAGTGTACTTCATATTGATAGCCTCATGGTGTTTAACCTGAAGGATTTTGATATCCATGTTCATGACTTCTTAGCCACTTCTCTTACTGAGAAGACTAACACCTATACTTTGCTGTTCTTGGATGCTTTTCGTGATTTTTAGTTCTTTCATTTTCATCTAGATTGGCTTGATGCTATAGTTGGTCATTTTTTGAGCATTCCCTTTCGGAAGATGGTGAGGCTTCACACATCCAGATAGTCTAAGTTCGAGCAGTGACAGGCTGAGGCTACAATTATTCAAGGTTAAATTGCATCACTTCAGTCCCGGCTTGACAGACTTGAGTCTGGTGACCAGGAGGATGAGGTCAAGTTGGCTAGGCTGGAGGAGGAGTTCTTGCAGGAGGCTGGTTCATCATATGCTGGTTCCCTCACCCACGACGACTTGTTCTTTGCTATTTCTAGTGGATATTATAGTTCATGCCTTGTACTATTTTGCTTTTCATGTGTACATAACTGATCATTTATAAATGAGAAAATGCTATTCTGTTTCTTTTGCAAGTTTCTTTTCCTTTGCCCCCATCTATACTTTTGGCATTTGTTTACTAAGACATGCTCTAATTTGCTATGAGCACTTGGTCAATTTAGGTTACCCCATATACTGCGGGGTACTTGCATTAATATGAGGAAGTCATATACATGTACACATTGTTTTTTTAAGCGCAACCCCCTATGACTGCGGGGTGTTCACATGCTATCTAGGTAAGTTACTATTTTGGAGCTGCCCCCCTTTGTCTGTGAGGGTGCTCCTACACATTATTATCTGTGTTTATAAGGAATATCTTTGGTGGGGGTGGGGTGGTAACCCCACCTCCTTCCCTTAGGTTCTATTTCAAAAATAAACTTTTTCAAATAGAAGAAGTAAATGATAACTGATTCTTTTTTTTAATTAACTAGAGAGGACCCCCTTCTCCACATTTCTATTGATCTGGTCAAGTAAAACATTTCTTTGAGAAAAACGGTTAAAACTTTTTCTTAAGTAAAAAAAATTTATTACTTAGAGTTTGTCCTCCTACTAGTCAGGTGACTAAAGATAAAAGAACTGTATGTTATGTCTGGGAGGACTTTTCTCAGTATACTTTCTCTTAGGATGGACTTACCCCCCCCCCCCCCCCCCAAGTGTAATGAGAAAAGTTCCTCTTTTTTCATGTACCCTCTTCTATTTTAGTAGAGAGCATTTCTAAAAAAACATTCTATTGGGTCTACCTCATATAGTAGGTACGCAATCAGAGCAATCATTAACAATTGATCAAAAGTGTTGCTATTCATTTCTTTGCTAATGTGTACTTTACAAGGTGGAATTTCTCTATCATTTTTTTCAAAAAAAGAACTTTTCTGTCATGAGAGTAAAATCCCTCAAATTCTATTATAGAAATCAAAATTTAGCAAAACTAGGCATAGTACCTCTTTAACCATTTTCAATTGATGGATTGGAGGTAGTCGCTTTTCGGCTCTGAAATCTCGCAGTATACTGACTTCCCTACCCCTCTCACCACAAAAGGGCCTTCCCAGTTGGGTTTGAAATTTGATGCTGACATGCTGCTAAGGTGATGAGTAGATGCTCGGAGGACCAATTCTCCCACTTGAAACTCTCTCGGCTTGATTAGGTTTTCGTAAGCTCTGGATAACTACTGGGTGTAAACTTTGAAGTTCTCCCTTGCTTTATCTCTGTGCTTATCCAATGCCTCCAGGTGCACGTTCCGTGGGTCAGGGATGAGTCCATTGCTTACAGAGACCCTAGCTTAGGTCACTTCCAGTTCCACCGTCAGGACAACTTCAGTCCCATACACAAGTGAGAATGTAGTAAACTCGGCCGGCTTTCTCTTCGAAGTGCGGTAGGCCCATAACACCATGGGTAGTTTCTCATCCCATGCCCCTGGTATGTCTTCCAACATCTTCTTCAAGATATTGATCCAGGTTTTTTTGGTGGCCTCCACCTGTCCATTTCCTTTTGGGTAGGATATGGTGGAGCTATTATGCACAATCTTATATTTATTCATGAGAAGCCCCATCTCCTTGCAGATGAACTATTTCCTATTATCTGTGAGAATCACCTTAGGTATACCAAACCTGCATATGATATACTCCCTTATAAACTGGGTTACCACTTGGGTAGTCACCCTTCTTAGGGGGATGGCCTCTATCCATTTGGTATACAATTTTGTAGCTATATTGATGAAATCTTTGTCGTGCGAGGCTGGGCTGATCTTTCCCACTAGATCAAATTCCCATGTGTAAAATGGGTAGGGAGCTGCTAGGATTTACAAGCTAACCGAAGGGGCATGCACCATGTTACCATGTACTTGGCAAGCTCTGCACTTGTTCACATAACTAATGGAGTCAGCCTCCATGGTCGGACAATAATACTCCAGTGTCATCAGTTGATATTACAACTTGGCACCTCCCACGTGGGAGGGCTCATGGGATTCCTTCAACACGCTCTCTGTGTCTTCCTTAGCTATGACTTTAGTGCCTTCTCATTATAGCCTTTCCTGTAGATATCTCCTTCCACCAAGTAGAAATGGGTTACCCTCTTTCGGAGATAAATTTCATCTACTCTCTCTATTGGAAACTCATCGTCTTTCAGATACGATATGTACGGTTGCCTCTAATCTTCAAAGGTCTCCACAAAATTGGCTTTTGCTGGCTGGTCAAATTGAGTTTGTCACTTTAAACAACCTTGTTGCAGATGAGCAACCTCTGTGCTCATGGTGGGTTAATAGTAGCCCCCCACTGCAACTGGCGGGAGAGTGGGATATCTGTGTCCTCGCAGTGCTTTTCATTCATCTCGGCCAACCTCTCCTTAGCTTCTTGTTCTCCAACACACCTTGCTCAGAACCCCCTAGGGCTCTTTAAGTAAAGTGTTCCCTACAGCATTGGTAGTTAGCTAACTCCAACATCTTCATCGTCCCCTCTCTTGTCTCTAGCTGCTTCATAACTAGGTGCCTCCAGTATTTTGGCTCATTGCTTGGGAACAAAGACTTCACTGTGGTAGGCACTATCCTCCACCGTGCTGTGATCGTGGCTTCTGCCCCATCCATATCTAACTTTTGCACTATTATAGTTAGCACATCGGGGTGAGTGTTCATTGTTCTTGCATGTCTCCCAACAGTTACTTCCAAGAATTATCTCAACAACCTCTGGATGATGTGTCTGTAGGGTGCCAAGTTAGCATGTTTGAGATAAAACTCCCCATTAAACTATTTCACTACCAGGTTAGAGTCCCCCCGGATGCATAATACCTGACACCCCTCCAGAATGCTTCTAGCATACCCAACGAGAGCTTCATACTCAGCCTTATTATTTGAGCATTTGAAGTCTAACTTGAAAGATAGGGTGATCTTCTCCTTTCTATTTGAGAGTATGATGCCTGCACCTCTCGTGCCTTGGTCTCTAGAGGGGTCGAACTCCATTTCCCACTTTTCCATTTCCTCCACCGTGCATGCTTGGAAGTTCTCCCAGGTATCTCTTCACTAGGGGGTTCAAAGTTTTTTCTTGGGAAATGAGCCAACATATCTGCTACTGCTTGACTTTTAATGGCTTTGGTCACTATGCATTTCAAATCATACTCTGACAAAATCAAAAACCACATTGCTGCTCATCCTACAAGTACTGTCCGTGCTAGGAGGTACTTGATAGGGTCACACTTAGTGACTATATGAACGGTAAAGGCTAATAGATAAAGTCTCAACTTTTGAGCCACAAAAACCAAGGCAAGACAGTGCCTTTCCATGTTGGTGTATCAAGATTCTATTCCCGAGATTACTCTTGACAAGTAGTACACTAGATTTTCTACTCCTTCTTTCTCTTGAGCCAAAAGTTCCCTTATGGACCTTTCTGTTGAGGTGAGGTAGAGTAGCAGTGGTGCTCCCGCCACATGTGAGATCATCGTGGATGGAGAGGCTAAAATTTCTTTAATCTTTTCAAATGCTTTCTTTTGATCTTCCTCCCAAGTCCACTTAGCTTTGTCTTTCAGCAGGGGTGTGAATGGGTGAGTCACTTTCGCCAGTGCAGGTATGAACCTTCTCAGGTAGGATACCTTTCCCAAAAAGCTCTTGAGCTACCTATGACTCTTTATGGGTGGCCTCATCACTATGGATTTCATCTTTTCTGTATCTACTTGTACCCCCTTCCTATTCACAACAAAACTAAAAAATGTTCCCGCGGTGACCCCGAAGGCACACTTCCGCATCTTATATATGCGGCACCTCTCGAACACTCTCCTGAGGTCCTGTATGTGCTTACTTTCTTTCTTGGATTTCACTACTAGATCATCTACATAAAATTCTATTATATCATTAATAGATCATGAAAAATTGCCATATGAAATTCCCGGATACGACCATGAAACAATCTCCATACCCGCAAATGAACATACTCTGATTTCATGCAAGTTTTTCTTATAACATATATATAATAAAATCAAGAAATTTTTTATTATTCAACTAATCATATTTTAATACATGCGGAAATTAAAATCAATTAAATCTGATTTATTCTAAAGTCAAATTAATAACAATCTGATTTATTACGTTTCAATACAATATATCAAATATGAAGAATTATTCTACTTCAAAAAATTAAATCATGTAACAATTTTAATTCTAAATCATACATAGAAGAATATGAGGAAAAGAAGAATAACACATGAATTTTTTAACGTAGTAAAAACCCAAACTAGGGAAAACATCCACGGTGACCTCTACGTCACAAAACAAAAATTCCACTAAAAATAATTTTACAAGAGTTACAAGCACCCAAACATACAACGTAAGATCCTAAGTAAAACAGTCAGAAAAATATACCTACATGAGCTATCTCTTCTCCCGAGCATAAAACTCTTCTGTCTTTCCTCCACGACATTTCTGATAGTGACACTTTAATCTCCCTGGTAGTTTCCTTGCTTTAACTTCTTGCTTCTTGTTTTAGCGAATTCCAACTTAGTCAAAACTGATCTCTCAACAACATACTAGTTGTGCCAAACTTGTAAGTGAATATGTTCTAAATGAAAACCATGCAAGAACTTAATTCAAATCTCAAGCATATAAGTTTTCTATAAAAACTTGACAAAAACACATTTTCAATTAACAATCAATTAAGTTTTCTACAAAAACTTACAAAATAAATTTTCAATCATAAATCTTCACATAATCAATTTTTAGAAAGATTTCAAAATTATCATCATCAATTTTTTAAGCATTCTTTCTAATCAATATGTAATAACACCCATATGAACAAAATTATGTAGACATAAAATAATCACTCTAACATGTGTTCTTAATTTCTCAAAAATATAAAATCATAATTTTATGAGAAAAGTGTTTTACAAATAATTTCACAAATATGAGAAAACAAATCTTTAAAAATATTTTCATTAAACATATAAGTTCCGGAGAAATTCTGATTTCAACATCATATAGAATCTAACATAAAAACCAGAATATTTAGATCATAGAAATATTCAATAAAATTCGGATCTAAAAATCTAAGGAATTCTATTTTTTGTAAAAAGTTATTTCAGCATGAAAGCACATAAATTATCTCTACAATAACACAATATTTCAATCTCTAAAATATGAGATGATGTGTAAGATCATTGAGAATAAAAAACAGAAACATAAAAGAGATGAAGTAGAAATAAACACAATGTGTGCAAAGTAACATTCAATCTCTCTCTTAGATTTTCTCTAATTCTCTATATTTTTCTCTCTACAAATTCTAAACCTTTTATGTTTCTCACTCTAGAAAATATGTTTTGAATATCCAAAACAAATAAACTCTCTAATGATGTTTATATAAGTGAGAAAAATATTATTCTAGAAACACTAAATGAAGGTTTCATATTAAAAGTTTTAATCCTAAGGCTGAGATTAATTCGAGTTAAAAAAATTAACTGATTTCACAATCCACACAACGAAGTCGGTTATAAACAAACTGAACAACTTAAAACCATTCTGTTGAAAACCATTATGGTATAGGGTTTTGGTTACAACCTCTCAATGGATATTTTAACCGCTCGCATATAATCCAAACACTCTCTCTAAACCAATGGAATCTAAGGAATTAACTGGCGGTTAAAAGCTATAACCGAAATAGTACGGCTAGCACAAAATCTATATCACATATCTCCTTAAATCTCAATACAGTTGGTAGCATCCTAAGGCTACAGGTACAGACTTATAAATCTTGACAATTGAAGTAGCAGGTCAAGTACACCTAAAACTAAAGCTGAAGGATACTAGAAGGTCTAAGTGTACAAGACAAGTCTAGCGGGTCAAATCGGTACAACAAAGGTTTATAAAAAACTAAACCAAAACTCCAAACAGGTAAGGATGATACAAACACTAGCAGGTATAAGCTATATGACTAGGAATGCTTCTAATAGTGTACAAAACATAGGAGGCCAAAATCTCGGTTAAAGGAAACTAAGATTAGAGATATAAAATCTCGGTTGAAACTTCCTAAGGCAAAAACTAAGGGCCACATATGCATATATATAAAAATATTCAATTCCCACGCATACATGCATACATATAAAACAAACATACCATTTTTACATCATACAACAAAAAATCCCACGCATATAGTAACATATATTATATAAAAAAATGTTTAAAACAAATTATATTTTTGTTTAAAAAAAATACCAAAATTATTTTAAGAATAAAAAATTCATTTTAAAGTAAAACTTATACCAATTTTATTAAAAAATTATTTTCAGCAAAAATAATGTAATTTTATTTTTAGAAAAATATTTAGACAACCAATTATATTAACACAATTAATATATGCATGTGTGCCTAATATGTCAAGTGCAAATGTGCATCACACGTGAATACCTTTACTCGGATATGTCGCTGAGTAGAGTCGATGTATGTTGAGTCGTCGAGTAATGTTGCTTGATGTACCATGGAGAAGGCTCGCACTAAAAATATGTTTTGACACAATATCCAAAATAGTTGAAACGTCTAAATAATATAGACTCAAGTAAGTCAAAGATTTAGGGTGTTTCACCATCATGATCCTTTGGTATGTGGCCTCGGCATTCTTTAATATGAATGACATGACCGTGTAGTGGAAGTTCCCTAATGGCGTATAGAAGGCAACCTTTTTTATGTTCGTTGGGTTCATCTTAATCTGGTTGTAGGCGACATACCCATCCATGAAGCTATACATCTCATGTCATGCGGTAGAGTCGACTAAGTTCTCTATGCTTGGAAGAGGAAATTCATCCTTGGGACATGCCCGATTCAAATCCCGAAACTCAACGCAAATTCTAATCTGGCTCTTGTCCATCTTTGCCACCGACACTATGTTAGAGAGGCGAACAGGATGCTGAATAGGCTTGATGAATTCTGCTGCCAACAAATTCTCTACCTCCTCCTTTATCTTCAGGTCGAGGTCAGCCTTGTATGTGCGTGTGGCTTGCCTTATCGAAAGAGCATTGGGAAGAACATTCAATCTGTGAGAGCTCACCTCTGGGTCTATTCCTCACATTTTTGTATACTTCCAGGAAAACACGTCGGTGAACTCTTTGAGCAGGCCAATGAGATCTTCCTTCTGTTTTGCCTCCAGACTCTTGGAGATGAGAATGGGTCTACCTTCACCCCCTTCTACCCCCAGGTTGATCTCCTTTAACTCTTATACCTGCTCTCTGGGTCCCACCTGCATGCATCCTGGAGCTTCCTCTGGTTCCTCAACATGCTCAATGATATGTGATTCATCAATAATAAGACATTATGGTGCTGGGTCGAAGCTCTCATCCCAAAATACCGTCCGTACAGACCGTTATAAACGATAAATAACTTTCCCATTGGGCAGGACCAGTTTCTTACAAGTTTGAGGAGGTTTGACCACCTCCTCCACTTTCCTCTCGACTTTTGCTATGTGGGGGATCACTCTCCCCCAAGATGATCATGGACAGATTTCTTTGGCTGGGCACTTCCTCCAACCACTTTCTTCTCTTATAGATTTCTTGCAAAATTCTTTCTTTTTGTGTCTGGTTTCTTGTAAAATGCCACATCCACCAGATGGGCCTCCACAACGGAAAAGGGTTTATGCATTTATTTGATGATGATCTCTATTCCTCGAATATTGGCCTTTGCATATTGATGGTAGGCAGAGGGTACTATACCATGGGTATGCATCCATACCCTCCCAATGAGTAGCTGGTAGATGGTATTAGCATTAATGACATGGAACTTGATGTGGGAAGTGAAATTTCCCAACCTGATTCCCACGTTTATATATCTAAGGGATTGCATTTTGGCACTGTCAAATATTGAAATCACTAGTGGTATCTTCTCATGATCGATCCCCTTCTCATACAATGTATTGATTGTCATAATGTTAATAGATAATCCTCCATCCATTGATGCTCTGGGGAATGATACTCCATTGATCATAACTATAACATATAGTGGGAAGTTGTGGAAGTAAGTCACCTGCCTAACTGCCTCTGAAAATACCACTTCAGAAGTATACCTCTTAATCAACCGCCCAATCGATCCTTGCCAATTAAGTGAGGGGTTTGAACATTGCTACACAGCTTTTAAAAATTTTCTTGTGATGACTACTTTGGTGTCACACTTCACTCCTATTTGGTCGAAGAACCACTTAAACTTGGGGCTCCTCGCTATGGCCTCACATTCGGAATCTAGGTCTACCTCATATGTCTGGACATTACAAACATATTATACCTCGGATATCCCCCTTTATTTAGAGCGAGGATGACATCCACTTAGCCCTCTAGGAGGTTTACCTGATCAATTTCTTCACTTACATCCTCTTCTTGGTTCGGAGTGAAGAACCACTCCTCTCGATTCCTTTCTAGCTCAATTCTCTGTTGGCTGCTCAGTTACAGCCTTTCCAACCCTTCACATATTTGATCACCACTCTCCCACTCCATCAGCTCTTGGGCTGCTTCTTCATCATATGCCACTACCATGTTGCAAGTGCTAAAGTGATGTGATGGAAATGGATTTTCATTACCATCCACAGGAGGAATATGTAAGGTACCGTTGGCCACCTGCTCGCCAATGATCCCCCTCAAGTAGTAACAATCCTTGGTGGAGTGTTGCACCCGCTGGTCTAGCTAGAAATATTTTGGGTTGGCTTTGTCAGTTGCTGTTGGGGTTTACCCATTCAACCTAGGAGGACCTTCTACCCCTTCTCATACCAAAGTACGATAACAATCCATAGCTTCCACTACGCTGCAAGGTAGTGGTGGTGGGGCATCTTCCCTAAACTTCCTCTTATTTCCTGGGCTGTTGTTCTTAGATTCAGAGCCTCCCTTCTTTCCTTTGGGATTTCCATCTACATAGTTGTCTGCTTGCCTCCTCGAGACTTGAAACCTCCTAAAAGTCAGTGTCACTTGCATCCTCCAACTCAAGGTCCTTGGCTTGATTGTCATAGCTATATTGCTAGCAGCCCCGGTGAACTCTCTAAAAGTTCCATCTCTGGTTTCATTGATAAAATCCAACTTGTATTCCTCCAAGAGTCCCTCGACATATATTTGCAGTAGCCTTGCCTCTGCTACATCCTTATGGACATTAAATGCCCTTTCACGAAAACGTTTGATATACTTCATTAACTCCTCACCAGGCTTCTGAACCACTTGTGCGAGGTGTCTCAAGGTGAATTCATCCTCCCCCACGAAGAACTTTTGGAGGTACTTCCTGTGCATCTCTTCCCAAGTAGGGATACTGTTGGGTACCAAATGGGAGTACCATGCATAGGCCTTCCCTATGAGGGTGTTAGAGAACTCCCTCAACCTCAGATTTTTTTCGTTGGCATGCACTCCAAAGTACTCAACAAACCTTTTCACATGCCCTCTTGGATTCTCACCTTTGCCGCTGAACTTGATAAATTTTGGTGGAATATATCCTTCTGGGTATGGCTTCTCATTCACCTCATGTGGGTAGGGGTCCTAAAACTCCTCGTATAGATGAGTACCCTCCCTATGAGAGGAGGAGAGCAACCTCCTTACCTCCTCCATAGTAATATCTTTAGAGGGTGATTCCTCCAAACTCATACCCTTAGCTGCTGGTGAACTTGATGGTGCCACAACCTGCTCTGTCACCACCTTTTGTGGTGGAATCATTTATGTCAAAATTTCTACTGGGGTGGCTTCCCCTCCATAAGGGGCAACTGCTAGTGTTACACAAACTTGACCCAAACATGATAGGTCTATATTGTTTTTCTTCAAGAAGTAAAAAAACATGATCATAAGACTCATACCTATCATCGGAGCTATTGCCGGTGAGCTGGTTTTCCCTCCATGAGGAGAAGGTGTCTTTGCTTCGATCACCACCACATCCTCCTGAGTCGTGTGATCACTTTGAGTTCCATTCCCAGGTGGAATGTCTTCAAAAACTAGATTCTTATAAATGTTTAAACCTTCTTTGTCCATTAAAGAAAAAATACCTCGCCAGTGGAGTCGTCAAATATGACTGGGGTCTGGTAAGATACTGAATCGGGTGAGGCGTGACCTACTCCAATGGACGCTGCCTTCAAGGTTTTCAAGAACTTCTGGAGCAACTTTTGGTGAAACCCTCTCCTTTTGGTCAAAATGGAACTCAAGTTGGAACTCACTACTTGCAAGAAGATGAACTTCACAACAATAATGGTAAATTTTCCCAAGAGAAACTCCTAAGAGTGATGGATGTGAGTGGGGAGTGAAAGAACAAGGCACTCGGCACTTTGAGAGAGAGCAGGGAGGGAATACAAGGAGTTTCTGATGTGATTTTGACAGAGTAACCATAAGGCTTGAGTTATGATCCCCCTTTTGACCTTGCCCAGGGGTCCTATTTATACTTGGGCACTAGGGATGAGTTGGAAATTTTGGGCACCAAAATTGAGAGGGTTGGTGAGGGACAAGGTCTGAAATGTACCATTTGTCACTACCTGTGTGCAGTCGCATGTCCCCTCTGACAGGTCCCACCTGGTGCAAACCAAAGTTAAAAAGAAAATATGTCTGTGCTTGAAGACAAAATATCGGATTTGGTAAATATCGTTTAAAACGGTAACTTGTGGTACAAACTTTGTGAACTTGATAGGGGAGGCCTCAAGGGCCTTCTCCTCTAAAATCATTTTTGTTGAGAGGAGGGGGCTTGGGGAGCCCCTTCTCTAAAATCATTTTTTATAATAAAAGTTTCATTTTTGCTGATCAATCTCTTAGTTGCTCATTCTAGTTATGATTGAGTGTGTTGTGTATGGACTTGAGTAACTCCCAGGGTCGTTATACTAGTATTCTCTCAATTGTAAAGTACTAAGTGGTTGATCATCCTCAACAAACCTTGTTCCTTAGCCGTCAAGCAAAAACTCCCAAGAGATCCCAAATGGACTATTTAATCCCTGCCTGCTCAACTAGTACCTATACAAGAAAGCAAGTGTTAGTACGTTTGTTCTTTACAAGAATGAATTTTCATGATGATGGGGTTGCTCATGGTAGCCACTCCCTCATCCTGGCCTATTTTCTCGAAGCTGAGGGGGTGGACCTTGAGGGTTCCTCACCCAAGATTTTCTAGAAGCTGAGGGACCTTGAGGATTCCACGTTCAATATTTTGTGGAAGCTGAGGGGGAGGGGACCTTGAGGGTCCCTCGCTCAAAATGCTGGAAGTTGACGGGGAGGACTCTAGGGTTCCTCACCCAATATTTTCTAGAAATTGAGGGGGAGGGCCTTGAGGTTCCCTAGCCCCAATATTTTTTGTAGGAATAGGGGGAGGGCCTTTAGGGTCCCTTACCCCAATACTTTTTGGAATTTGAGGGAGGATAGCCTTGAAGGTCCCTCATCCCAATATTCCCTGGAGGTTAAGGGGGGAGGTACTTGAGGGTCCCTCACCCCAATAGTTTTTGGAGGTTGAGGGGGGAGGGCCTTGAGGGTTCCTCACCCCAATATTTTTTGGAGGTTTAGGGGGAAGGGCCTTGAGGTCCCTCACCCCAATATTTTTCTGGAAGTTGAGGGGGGAGGGCCTTGAGGGTCCCTCACCCCAATTTTTTGTGGAAGTTGAGGGAGGAGGGTCTTGACGGTCTCTCATCCCAATCTATTCTAGAGGTTGAGGGGGAGGTCCTTGAGGGTCCCTCAACCCAATATTTTTCTGGAAGTTGAGGGGGGAGGGCCTTGAGCGTCCCTCACCCCAATATTTTTTGGAAGTTGAGGGATGAGGGCCTTGAGGGTCCCTAACCCCAATATGTGTATTGGGTAGGCTTTAAACACCCTTTTACAATCTAACAAATGTTATTGTTTCATTATAAGGATCAATATCTCGATAAGTGCGCACATCATATTATTTAATTACTACCTTGGGAACATTCCTATGGATAACCTCACTCTATCTTTTCTATGATATGAGTTAGGCGATTCTGATCTCCATCTCTATAAACAAGCACACACACTCCATGAAGAAATTAAGAAAAATAGTAACACAAGACCATGAGAGACCGACAGGGAAGGTGGGTGCCTAACACCTTCCCATTTCATAACTTAGCCCCTGAACCTCTGAACTATTGGTTTCGTAAGCATCGGTTTGTCTTTGATTCCACTCTCCCGAGGTGGCGACGTTCTTTTTCCTATTTTTGCAAAATAGGCTGGCGACTCCATCTATTTACATTCACCCCACATCGATGGCGGTTGACGCGCTCTAAAGAGAAAGGGCACGAGACCTTGACTCCCCCCGAAATGAGAGGAAGGAGAGAGCCCAGAAAAGGGAAGGGATGACCACAATGGCGACTCCAATGGGTACGTCTTTATTATAAGAGGGATAGACTCTATTTGTATGGGTGTTATCATTTTCTTCTTGTGTGCGTATGCACCTACCTGTATATTCCATTTTTTGCTCTATTATTTCTTGTATATATCTTCCTCATGCTTATATAACTCCTCACTCACACACTTGTGGATACTCTCCATCACTTATACCCACATGTTGCACACACCACTTAGAATATCCATGCTTAGGTGTCACTAGCACACACCTCCACTTATCACACTTGTATTTATATGCCCCAAGTGTAACCTCGGCCTTGAGACACCAACCTCGGCCTGGGCCGAGATATTGATCGACCCTAGATAAGCCATGGGCCCATGATATCATCCCTCGGCCTTAGTAAGGTCGGCCCAGGCCGACACTTCCACCCACATATTCAAGGGACACTACGCGCATCGCAGGCATCAACAGCATCCTCATATACCTGGGTATGGGAACCTCGGCCGATAGTAGGCCGAGGTGACAAGGAGCCTTGGTAACCTTCAACATGAAACCAGTCCAACCTCGGCTTGGGCCGAGGTGACAAGAAGCCTTAGTAATCGTCAGCATGCTATATGTACAACCTCGGCTGGGGCCGACCCCAGCATAATGTCTCGGCTGAGATCAGGCCGAGACTCCCTATGACACATCTCGGATTGAACGGACATCAAGCCTTTACAGCTCGGCCTCTCCCAGGCCGAGGTCATCCACCAATATGGCGGCCGAGCATCTGTTGACATGTGGGTAAGGACACATGGGCATAAACCAATTGTAACAAGATTATTCTCCACACATGGGGAGAATATTTCATTATCATTCCTTACAGGTGACAGTGACAGATGGCACTCCCACATTGGTGAGGCTACCACACACATGCTCATTACATGCATGGGGGGTACATTACACCCCCTAGGCACTATATATAAGGATCATCCCCTACCTTGCAAAGGGATCCTAGTTATTCAACCCTAGCAAAAACTATGTCTAAATATATAGTAGAGAGAGAAAGCTTGAGAGATTGTATCCATGGCCATTAGTGCCTTCATTCAGTGATATTACTCACACACTCACAGTGGACGTAGGCCAGATTGGATGAACCACTTATATACTTGTGCCCTCTCCTCTTATACTCATCTCATTCTCTTATCACTTTGTATAACTGTGCTTCCATTGTTATTCTTGTATTGAGCTTGAAAACACCTTACCTGGTGGTGCTGATCCCAGCATCATCATTTTGGCGCCGTCTGTGGGAAGCGAGAAGCTATCTCTTCCTCTTTTTCTGCTTAACCTCACCGGAGACTCTGGTGGTGAACCAGGCACCACCCCCTGTGTGGAGCTGTTTCACCATTGAAAGAGGTCCTTTAAGATATTAAGCTCACTTGCTACTCAAGCTCTTTATTGTTAACACATGGCACCAGAGTTACCACCGCCTCTTCCGCCGCCCGGGGGTGGAGGGGCTAGTTCCAGTCAGGCTCCCCCCAGTCCGAAATGGCGGAGGTAGCAGCAGCCTTGAAATCTTTGGCTGCAACACAACAAGACATGAAGGAGCAATTTGCCCAGCTCAGTCAAACCATGATGATGAGGCCACTTGGAGTCTCACCGGACATGATCACTCCGACGGCAGTTCAGCCTCATCCTGACGCTAGGGGACCACCCCAGGCTCCAATGAAGGACCAGCCTGCACCCCAGCGAAGAAGGGACGTTGCTGACCCTAGGCGCTTGTGCCTGGGGAGGCAGGGAAACCCTTGCCCAGAGGACAGGTATGATGACCTAGAAGCTGAAGAAGCCCAGAAGACTGCTGGGAGCCGTATGAGGTGTCAAATGACACTATACGACCTCTTAGGCAGAGTCAAGGATGTATCGGCCGAAGAAGAGAAGAGGCCCAACAAAGAGGGTCGACCTTTGACAGGTTGAGCAGAGGGTCGACCTTCGAGAGGCTGGGCCCGGTGAATGACCTAAGACACAGGCTATCAAGGTCGAGGAGCGCAGCAGGCTCTCAGCGAGGGGGTAGGCAAGGTCGGCCAGACCAAGGCCGACCCTGTGGAGGAAGAGCCAGGGAACAGGAGGAGGTCAACAGTCAACGTGTTGTGGCTGGGGAACCCTCTGTCCATCGCAGGGAGGTGGCAGGGGATAACCTCGGCCAAGTTGATGACAAAAGACCCTGGAATGATTCTATCCAACGCCTTGAGGAGAAGATTGGAGACCTCATTAAAAGCAGGGACCCATTGCAGAGGGGTTACTCAGAGGGCTCCCCATTTGTGGCTACGATAATGGGGTTCCCAACCCCTGCCAAGTTCAAGCCTCCTACAGTGACTCCTAAGTATGATGGCAGCACTAACCCTATACACCATATCGAGATGTATCAGTCGGCAGCAGACATTTACTCGATACCTGATGAGATGAAGTGTAGGGCCTTCTCAGGGACATTGACAGGGGCAGCGCACAGCTGGTTCACCTCTCTTCCGAAGAACTCGATCGAGAACTTCAAAGGCTTGGCTGAGCAGTTCATCCACAACTTCTTCTTTGGGGTAAGATCTCAAAAGAAGACTACCCACCTGTTGTATATCAAACAGGCCAAGGGTGAAAGCCTAAGATACTACATAGCAAGATTCAACAAAGAGAAGTTGGAGGTAGAAGATTATGAAGAGAGCATAGCCATGACCGCCCTTATAGGAGGCCTCCAGAAGGGGAAGCTACTGTGGAAATTGGCGGAAGACCCCCCCAGGTCTGTGGCGAAGCTGCTGGCAACCGCAGGGAAGGTGATGAATGCGGAAGAGGCGATGGCAGCCAAATATGAGGAGGAGAACCGCAGTGGCACTGGGAGGTCCCAAAGCAAGAAAGAGGGGAAGAAGAGGTCAGGAGATGACAAGTTCGCTCATTACACTCCTCTGAGTGCGAGTTGTGAACACATCCTTAATGAGATTAAGACTGACCGGACTCTGAGGTGGCCGAAGAAACTGAAGGCCCCGCCACATAAGAGGAACAAAAACCTATGGTGTGAGTTCCATCAGGATCACGGCCATGTCACAGATAGATGCTTCGCTTTAAAGGATGAGATTGAGAAGATGCTGAAATCTGGAAAGCTGAGGAAGTATGTGGATGGCAAGGCTCCAAAGGGTGGAAGAGAAGACCCTAAGAAGAGAAGAAATGACATATGTCGTGGCGATGTCCCGTCCATAAGGGACGATGATTCAGAGGGTGATGATGAAGACGACCCGGATCTTTCGCCAAAGGATGACAACACCCCGGTGAAGAGGGTCGGGATGATCTCCTTTGGTGTTAGCACCATATGTGGGGGATTTGCAGGAGGTGGCTCTGAGGTAGCCGATAGGAAGGCTCATGTAACAGAGGCCAGGTCAGTGGCCAAGCCTGAGGTTGTGAATCTAACGTCTTCCGATGCCGTGCAGAAGAGGAAGAAGGTGGACATGGACACCCTCGTAGTGGGGTTCTCCAGACTTGACTTCAAGGGTATCTTAGCCCCCCATGATGACTCTTTGGTCATAACAACAAGTGTGCATGGGTGCGAGGTAGGAAGGATCCTCATAGACGGGGGAAGCTCAGCAGACATAATGTTCTGGCCTTGTTTCAAGAGCCTGGGTCTTAGCAGGGCAAGGCTGGTGCCCTACCATAACCCATTGATAGGCTTCAGTGGTGAAAAGGTGCACCCCTTGGGCATGTATGAAATGGATGTATGGATGGGGGATGAGTGGCCTAAGAGGCTGACCAAGAAGATAAACTTTTTCGTCATGGACAAAAACGTTTTCTCGGCCTACAACCTCATCGTAGGAAGGGTGGCGCTCAAAGAGTTTGAAGCCGTGCCGTCGACGATCCATCAGATGCTAAAATTCACGACTCCTTATGGAGTAGGGGAAGTGCAAGGGGACCAGACCACGACGCAGGAGTGTTACTTCAACTCGGCCGAAGAGAGAGAGGCCCATAAGAGGGCAACCACCACTTACATCATTGACACTCTTGACCCAAGAGACGAAACAAAATTGAAGAAGGGCGAGGCCGCGGAAGAGGTAGAATCCATAGTCCTCAATGAAGACGAGCCGGAAAAAACCGTCCAGGTCGGTAAGTCCCTAGAGCCAGGGATCAAGGAAGAGCTAGTAAAATTCCTCAGAAGGAGACATAGTGTCTTCGCATGGAGTCACGCAGACATGCCTGGAATCGACCCTGAGGTCATGAGCCACAAGCTCAACGTAGACAGAGATGCCAGGCCGATCAAGCAGAGACAAAGAGTGTACTCTAGGGAGAAGTATGACGTCATCCGGGAAGAGGTAAAAAAGTTAGAAGAGGCTGAGTTCATAAGAGAGGTTACCTATCCGGAGTGGCTCTCAAATGCAGTCATCGTGCCTAAGGCCAATGGAAAGTGGCGAATGTGTGTAGATTTCACTGACCTGAACAGGTCTTGCCCGAAAGACAGCTATCCCTTACCTAGGATAGACCAGATGGTGGATGCAACGGCAGGGCACGAGCTCATGAGCTTCATGGACGCTTATTCGAGTTATAACCAAATCTTCATAGATGCTGAAGACTCTGAGAAGACAGCCTTCATTACTGACAAAGGGACGTACTGCTACAAGGTGATGCCCTTCGGTCTAAAAATGCGGGGGCAACGTATCAACGTCTTGTCAATAATATGTTCAAGGAGCAAATAGGTAAGACCATGGAGGTGTATGTGGACGATATGATAACGAAGAGCTTGAAAGCCTGCACTCACGTAGCGGACCTTGAGAAGACCTTTGATGTCATGGACTCGTACAGAATGAAGCTCAACCCAGCGAAGTGTGTCTTCGGGGTAGGAGCCGGGAAGTTCCTGGGGTTCATCGTTAATCAGAGAGGGATTGAAGCGAACCCTGAGAAAATCAAGGCATTACTCGACATGAAGACTCTTAGGAGTATAAAGGATGTCCAGAGACTCACGGGAAGAGTGGCTGCCCTCAACAGGTTTGTTTCTAGGGCAACGGACAAGTGTCTTCCATTCTTTAAAGTTCTAAGAAAGGCCTTCCAATGGGACGAAGAGTGTGAAAAAGACTTTGACCAACTCAAGTCCTACCTAGGGTCTCCCTTGTTGCTATCTCGGCCCATCACGGGGGAAAGGTTGTTTATGTATCTGGCAGTCTCTGAATCAGCCATCAGCGCGGCTATCATACGGGAAGAGGATGGAGTCCATAGGCCTGTGTACTTCAATAGTAAGGCCCTTCAAGGGTCTGAACAAAATTATCCCCGAATGGAGAAGTTGGCTTATGCCCTAATACATGCCTTAAGGAAGATGAAGCCTTACTTCCAAGCTCACTCCATGGTATTCCTCACTGACTCCCCACTAAGGTAGGTTCTGCACAAGCCTGAGAAGTCCGGAAGATTGATGAACTGGGCCATCGAACTGGGAGAGTATAATCTTACCTACCAGCCTAGGACAGCTATCAAGGGGCAAGTACTCGCAGACTTTGTCGCAGAGTTCACCTGGGAAGAGGCCGAGACAGAGGAAGGCCTAGATGACGGCAAAGAGATGAACCGTAGTGTCTTCCGAGATTCGAAAGAGACTGCACCAAACGTCTTCCGAGGCTGAGAAGAGGTCGTCCCAGGTAAAACCCGGAGCAGAGTAGAAGAGAACGAAGAGGATCGATACCTCTTCAAGAAGGGGGTTATGAGAGAAGGGATCTTCTCATCAAATGCAGACGTACGGAGCCTCTTTATTGATGGCTCTTCCTCTGATAGTGGAAGCGGCGCGAGGCTAATACTCTCAGC
This sequence comes from Sambucus nigra, assembly GCA_949130495.1. Classification (NCBI taxonomy): domain Eukaryota; kingdom Viridiplantae; phylum Streptophyta; class Magnoliopsida; order Dipsacales; family Adoxaceae; genus Sambucus; species Sambucus nigra. The sequence continues at coordinate 394,186,894 of OX422209.1, read as the reverse complement.
TCCAGATGGCGCCAACATTGAATACGCCTTGAGATTCAACTTCCAGGCCTCAAACAACGAGTCCGAGTATGAGGCCATGATAGCAGGTCTCTTATTGGCAATAATTCTTCGAGTAAAGCGACTCCTACTTCATAGCGACTCAAGGTTGGTTATCAATCAAGTGTTGGGGGTATATGAGGCCAAAAACGAAAGGATGGTCAAGTACTTAAAGAAGGTAAGGAGGTTGTTAGAGTATTTTGAAGAAGCAAAGCTGAAGAGAGTGCCTCGACTGAGCAACAATCACGCTGATGCATTGGCAAGGCTGGCCTCGACAATGAAGACAGATTTGGGAAGGACCATTCCAATCGAGGTCATAGGAAAAGAAAGCATCGAGGAGGACGAGGTATGTAGCCCTTGTCACAATGTGAACCTAGGAGACTCATTGATCGACCCGCTTGTCAGATACCTAAGAGACGGAGAGCTACCTGAGTCCAAGATGGAAAGGAGAAAGTTGAGATACAGGGATGCCAAGTTCTCAATGGTAGGAGACGTATTGTACAAAAAGGGGTTTCTATTGCCTCTCGTCAGATGTGTGCATCCCATGGAAGTACCCCAGGTCTTACAGGAGGTTCATGAGGGTCTTGCTCTAGCCACATAGGGGGAAGGCCCTTAGCCAAGAGGATAATCACTCAGGGATACTGGTGGCCTACCTTGTCTAAGGACGCTGCAGACTATGTGAAGAGGTGAGACAAGTGTCGAAGGTTAGCCATTATCCCTCATCAACCCCATCAACCTATGACGTCAATCTCTTCTCTATGGCCATTTGCGGTGTGGAGAATTGACTTAGTAGGACCTTTGCCAAGAGCTGTCAACAACTATAGATTCTTGATAGTTGCCATTGACTACTTTTCAAAGTGGGTGGAGGCAGAACCGATGATAACAATTACAGAGCAGAAGACCTTCCAGTTCATTTGGAAGAACATCATATGCAGATATGGCCTCCCAAACACTCTCATCTCAGATAATGGGACCCAGTTCAAGAACTCCTCCTTAGAAAGGTATTGCCTAAGAGTGGGGATTAAGCAATTCTTCTCATCTCCTGGTCGACCTCAAGAAAACGGACAGACCGAGGTCACAAACAGAACAATCTTGGATGGAATCAAGAAGAGGTTAGAAGATGTGACGGGGAGATGGACATAAGAGGTCTACGCAGTTCTATGGGCCTACAGAACCACGACAAGGACACCAACAGGAGAAACCCCATTCATGCTGGCACATGGCTCAGAGGCCGTCATACCAACGGAAGTAGGACTACCAACTCATCGGATTCATACCTACGACCCTGACAGTAATGGGGAGAAGAGGAGGCTAGACCTGGGTCTTATCGAAGAAAGAAGGGAAGACGCAGAAATCAAAAAAGCAGCCTACCAGCAGAGGGCAGCGAAATTCTACAACCAGAGGGTGAAGTCAAGACCCATTACAGTGGGAGACCTAGTGCTAAAGAAGACCCTACAGAAGGCAAATAAGCTACACCCAAACTGGCATGGCCCCTACAAAGTAACGGAAGAGGTTGTGCCTGGCACTTACAGGCTAGAAAACCTAGAAGGAGAACCTTTCACTAACCCATGGAATGCTGACCATCTCAAGAGATATTACATATGATATTGCATAGAATTTTATGTAAATGTACCATCTTATTGAGAAGAGGTTATTAATAAAGATCAGTTTCCATGACAGTTCTTGCTTCATTCTTAGATCAGAGATATATTATGGGGATAACATCTTAGGTGATGACCTCAGACCTTCATAACATCACTCAGTGGTGAAGAGGTCTGAACTCAGACACCTTAGCAGATGACCTCAGAATCTTAACATCATTAATTTGGTGAGATAAATTATGAGGCTAACATCTTAGGTGATGACCTCAGACCTTCATAACATCACTCGGTGGTGAAGAGGTCTGAGCTCAGACACCTTAACAGATGACCTCAGACCCTTAACATCATTAATTTGGTGAATTATGAGGATAACATCTTAGGTGATGACCTCGGACCTTCATAACATCACTCGGTGGTGAAGAGGTCTGAGCTCAGACACCTTAGCAGATGACCTCAGACTCTTAACATCGAAAATTTGGTCTGATAAATTATGAGGCTAACATCTTAGGTGATGACCTCAGACCTTCATAACATCACTCGGTGGTGAAGAGGTCTGAGCTCAGACACCTTAGCAGATGACCTCAGACCCTTAACATCATTAATTTGGTGAATTATGAGGATAACATCTTAGGTGATGACCTCAGACCTTCATAACATCACTCGGTGGTGAAGAGGTCTGAGCTCAGACACCTTAGCAGATGACCTCAGACCCTTAACATCATTAATTTGGTGAATTATGAGGATACCATCTTAGGTGATGACCTCAGACCTTCATAACATCACTCGGTGGTGAAGAGGTCTGAGCTCAGACACCTTAGCAGATGACCTCAGACACCTAACATCAAAAATTTGGTCTGATAAATTATGAGGCTAACATCTTAGGTGATGACCTCAGACCTTCATAACATCACTCGATGGTGAAGAGGTCTGAGCTCAGGCACCTTAGAAGATGAACTCAGACCCTTAACATAATTAATTTAGTGAATTATTAGGATAACATCTTAGGTGATGACCTCAGACCTTCATAACATCACTCAGTGGTGAAGAGGTCTGAGCTCAGACACCTTAGCAGATGACCTCAGACCCTTAACATCATTAATTTGGTGAATTATGAGGATAACAACTTAGGTGATGACCTCAGACCTTCATAACATCACTCGGTGGTGAAGAGGTCTGAGCTTAGACACCTTAGCAGATGACCTCAGACTCTTAACATCATTAATTTGGTGAGATAAATTATGAGGCTAACATCTTAGGTGATGACCTCAGACCTTCATAACATCACTCGGTGGTGAAGTGGTCTGAGCTCAGACACCTTAGCAGATGACCTCAGACTCTTAACATCAGTAATTTGGTGAGATTAATTATGGGGAAAAAATCTTAGGTGATGACCTCAGAGCCTAATTACAATTCAGTGGTGAAGAGACCCGAGGCCAGAATTATTGGCTAAGTATAAACAAGAACACTACAACAAAATAATAGAAGAGATTGACATTCAGTAAAGAGAAGAGATCATATAGCATTCAGAGGCATTGTTACAAATATTCCTTACAAAATACCGAGGTGCTACAAATTACAAATTACAAGTTATTACAAAACCTAAAGGTTGGGGGGGGGGGGACATCAACAGCCTCAGTCTGATTGGCTTGATCAGCATTTGTAACCTCGGCCATGTCATCAGCATGGTCTGTCCCTCCGAGCTCGGTCCCTCCCAGAGTTGCAGTCTCGGCTGGAGCAGCAACCTCGTCCTCCACCTCTTGAAGCGCCTGAGCAAATTGAGGGTCAGCAAAGCCGAGACCCACAAAGTAAGAGGCCTTTATAGTGCCGACCTCCTTCTCTCTGACTTCAGCCCATTTGGTAGTGGCCTTGATACCTCTTTCAAGATATTCAAAGCCAAAACCCATGAACTCGTCTGAGCCTTTGTAGTCAGAAATTATTTTGGCCGAGGCATCTTCAAGGGCAGCCTTCACAGCCGAGCTGACCTTCTGCTGCAGCACGTCATCTTTGGCCTTCAGGGCTTTAGCGTGATCTTTGACGAGCAGAGAGATGTCTTTTTCCAACCCCTTGACCTTATTTTCAGAGTTCTGCAGCTCTGACTTCAGACGGTCGACCTTGGCGTTCAGGGTACTCTCAACCTTCTCGGCCTCTTGCCCCTTCTGGATAAGGGGAAATTTCCTCATAGCCCAGTTCGATAGTTGATACATGGCAGTCACTCCCTGCACATTTAATGAAGAGGTTAAGCGGGAGAAAAGTCAGATGTTGCACTTATAAAATTTTGACAAAGGAACAAATCATACCTGGACGGCTCTGTGAAGGCCGAACTCAACCAGTAGGGAGGTGTCCATAGCTCTGTAGAAACGCTTGTCAGACTCGGTCATTACAGAGGCGAGTGCATCCATGGCCTGCCTGCTGTTGCCGACCACACTATCAGTTAACTTCAGCTGATCCAGACGTGCCGTCAGGATGTCGGCCGAAGAGATTAGAAGTGCAGCATCAGAGGCCTTCTTCTGCCTCAAGGTCGGCCTCTGATCCTCAGAGGCATGGGCTTCAGGGGCCCTCTTCTTTGAGGCCTGAGACTTGGATGTTGAGGGAGACGGGGGAGGAGCGTTCAGACCACCCTTTTTAGCAAGCCTCGCCAATATCGGAGCAACCATCTCCCACAGTTCGTCTGGGATGCCCTGTGGTCGCTCTGCAAAAGTTAAAAGATATGGGTCAGAGATCAGATATAAATAAGTTCAGAGTTTAGACTTCAAATAAAAATTCTTACCAAAATCAACAAGGGGACTTACACCAAGGCTCGTCCCCGAGAGATACTGGGGGGTCAGCAAATGTTCAAACTTAACAAACAGACCATGTGCCCCTTGGGCTTGCAGGGCCTTCACCTTCTGCATATTCTGAAGACTTAGACCAGGATCGGCCCTAGCAGACATGGAGACCTTTCCCCATTTGAGGGGTATCCTCGGCTCAAGAGTGGAAGAGGGAACGCATGGGCCAAATTCCCATGGCCCTGAAGCGAAAAAATAGCGGGGCTTCCAGTTATGATTTGAGGTCTGAGTCACTTGGAGCATTTTCTTCTCAGGCCTCCGAGCCATAAAATGATAATAGCTCGGATGGTTTTTGGCCGAGGTTGGGACATAGCAACCAACGAAGACCTGAACTGGGAGGTCAGATTGGTGGACTGCCCTCCACAGGATAATGGCCCCTATGATGACTCTCCAAGCATTTGGAGATAGCTGTGAGGGGGCCAAGTTGATGTAAGAGAGAATGGATTTGATGATGGGATGAATGGGTAGGCAAAACCCTAACTTAAACATCTGCTCGTACATGCAGATTTCCCCATCTCGGCCGTGATAGGCCCTCTCTTCCCTCAGAGGTCTCCTTAATTTGATGGAAGGACTGATGGAGTACAAATATCTGAAGCATAGAAGATCCACTTCAGTTACAGTGCTCTCGAACTCGGCTGCCTCAGAGATGTCGACATCACTTTCAGCTTCTTCATCATCATCAAGCTCAACATCGGCCGGAGCAGATGTAAATGGGTTACTAGGGAATCTCTGAGCGAACTCTTCCCCCGTGACGGCCGACAGAGGGATTGCATTAAGAATGGGTGGCACAGCCACACTCGGCTCAAGCACTTCAACCTCTGAAGAAGAGGCTGAGGTGCTGGAGCCATTATGGGATGAAGCTCGGCTGGATACCTCGGCCTGATCAGGGGCCTGATCAGGCCGAGGTGTGAAATCCATAGCTTCCTAGAAAGAGTCCACTGACATGGGGTCTGAGGTAGAAGCTTCAGACTCAGACATAGGTGTTGGATCAGCAGGCACCCCTGTATGATAGAAGTTCTTCGGGGGGTCAGGATATATAACCCTCAGAGGTGGTGGAAACAAGGGTCTAATGGGAAACTCTTTTGACCTACGAGCTTCCTCTTGAGCTCTCTCTATTTGCCTAATCTTTTCTAGGGTCTTCTCTCTCAGAGAGGGGAAATCCTCAAGAAGCTGGTATAAAGGTCTGAGCATCAGAGGACGACCCTAAACTTGGGAAAAACTCCTAAAACTACAAACACGATTGAATTGTAAAATAAAGGAGTTTAAAGATCATTCTTGGAAGTTTAAAGCAAACCCAGTTCGCCTGAGACAATGGTGCCCGCCGGAAAACTTAAAAACTCGCCGGAAAATGCAAACCAAATACCAGAAACAAAGGAAATGGAAAGGAAGAAGTACCTGGAAATGAATCGATGAATGAAATGAAGAAAACTCGCAAGAAAATCGACAAAGGCTTCGGTAGAAGAAGCGTTGAGTAGAGAAGCTTTGGAGAGAGAGAAATTGAAAGAACAGTTTGTGCGCTGGAATGAAGTGAAGAAGAAAGGGAAAAAGAAGGGTTCAAACCCTTAAATGCGTGGGCACATTTCCCAAGGTACATCATTGCCTTGGGAACCCCAAAGGACGGATGACAGCACACGCCAGCCAAGTAAGTACGTTCTAGCGTGGACAGGTGTCATGCAGGTATTAGCTTGGGATGGACAGGCCTCGGAGGTGTAGTAATCCCCTAGCCACCTGCTCTCGCTTATGACTAAGGGCTGGGGGGGTGATTGATATGCCCCAAGTGTAACCTCGGCCTTGAGACACCAACCTCGGCCTAGGCTGAGATATTGATCGACCCTAGATAAGCCATGGGCCCACGATATCATCCCTCGGCCTTAGTAAGGTCGGCCCAGGCCGACACTTCCACCCACATATTCAAGGGACACTACGCGCATCGCAGGCATCAACAGCATCCTCATATACCTGGGTATGGCAACCTCGGCCGATAGTAGGCCGAGGTGATAAGGAGCCTTGGTAACCTTCAACATGAAACCAGTCCAACCTCGGCTTGGGCCGAGGTGACAAGAAGCCTTAGTAATCGTCAGCATGCTATATGTACAACCTCGGCTGGGGCCGACCCCATCATAATGTCTCGGCTGAGATCAGGCCGAGACTCCCTATGACACATCTCGGATTGAACGAACATCAAGACTTTACAGCTCGGCCTCTCCCAGGCCGAGGTCATCCACCAATATGGCGGCCGAGCATCTGTTGACATTTGGGTAAGGACACATGGGCACAAATCAGTTGTAACAAGATTATTCTCCACACATGGGGAGAATATTTCATCATCATTCCTTATAGGTGACAGTGACAGATGGCACTCCCACATTGGTGAGTCTACCACACACATGCTCATTATATGCATGGGGGGTACATTACACCCCCTAGGCACTATATATAGGGATGATCCCCTACCTTGCAAAGGGATCCTAGTTATTCAACCCTAGCAAAAACTCTGTCTAAATATTTAGTAGAGAGAGAAAGCTTGAGAGATTGTATCCATGGCCATTAGTGCCTTCATTCAGTGATATTACTCAAACACTCACAGTGGATGTAGGCCAGATTGGCTAAACCACTTATATACTTGTGCCCTCTCCTCTTATACTCATCTCATTCTCTTATCACTTTGTATAACTGTGCTTCCATTGTTATTCTTGTATTGAGCTTGAAAACACCTTACCTGGAGGTGCTGATCCCATCATCATCATGTATATATACATTCTCACTCACACTTATCACACACCACTTGTAGTTGATCCATGAATAGGTTCACTATCACACACTCACCCATAGATAGTCACACATCACACACTCTCACATATCCATGCTTAGAATAATAGCCATGCTAGATTTAATTTTAATGATACCTGTACATTCCTCCCTATTAGTATAGTGCTCATCATGCTAAAAAATATACTCTCTCCATAATACACTTATTAAGAATCATGCATTTTTCACACTACATCACCGAAGAGCATGGCTATTGACCAAATTTTTTCCCATAACTGGGGGGTCACTTTTTGATGGGCGCTGGTTCGAAAGGTCGCAGTTAGATTAAGCAATATGACTCTCACCTCCCATTGGCCAAGTACCTTCGCGTATATCGAACGGTTCCTCCCCGCATCGCATCGCTTGGCCGAAGTCGTGATGGGAGCTATATAACAGGGAACTCATTCACGTACGTCGAGTATATCGAATTCGCTCTCACACGTACTGTCCCCACAAGGTATATTGTGAGGCAATTCATATACACTCAGGTTTATCAAATGGCTTGTCCACACATACCGATTTCCCTGAAAAGCAAGATGTATATCGTGGAAGTCATGCCAAACGGGGGAACCTTTCCATTAACCTAATAAATGCATACCCTCATATAGGCGTCAAACCTAGGGCACCCATAATTAGTTTGTCGATTACTACCTGAAACTCTGCCGAAATGACGGGTCGACATGCCGCCCCAATTTTTGCACGATTTTGTTTTTCTCAAAATGGGACCCTGTCCATGAGCCTGGCAACAAGTCCAACCATGTTTTATATACCAATTTTTCCCAAGCTCGGGTCCCATTCGTCATTACTTTTTCATTTAGGTAAACCTAATACAAGTGAGAACATAATACTAACAAAAATAATAATCATGCTGAGACTCTTCTCTCATTTTTCCTCCTTCCTTACCAAAAGTGTCAAAAACAATTTTTTCCAATCTTTTAATCGAAATAACAAAAGCATTCTCCTTCCTTTTATCATAAATGTCATAAAGATTTTTCCTCCTTTTATCAAAAGACGCAAAAACATTTTGTCCTCCTTTTCAAAATATCCCATAATAAATTTTTCCTCCTATAATAATTTTTTTTCCTACATCTCTTTTAAAAAGAAATTCGGATCATTTTCCTTCTCAAGTCGATCTCATACCTGACGCTTAGCCTCGCTCCCTATTGGCTTCGGTCTTCTGTTAAATTGCCCTGAAGCTCTATCAGTTCTCCCGCGACTTACTCTGAGTCCAAAATTCACCTTCACCCTCTCTCCATGGAGAATGTAGACCCAGTACCGAATGTGCAACCTGATTTAATGATGGTCCTAGTCCAACTTACTGCTAAGATTGATAACCTTTAAATCGAGGTTCATGAGATGTAACGAAATTGTCTCCCTATTCCTAAAGATCTTGAGGTCCTCTTACCTCACGCTATGGGTTCGCTTGCACCTGAGCCTATTTGAATTCCGGAAGAATATCAGCATGCTCCACATGCCCCTCCTGCTAATGAGCCGCTGCCAGTTTAGCTCCCTTTCCTGAATCTTGCCCAGCCAGGGGCTAACCTACCCATGACCGTCGATCCAAAGGAAAAAGAGTTGAATAAGGTCAAGGAGGAACTTTAGATGTTGACCAAGAAGTTTGACTAAGTTCGAATATTCAGAAACTATATGGAATACACCCATATGTCTCCCTACCCTTAAACAAGGTTGGAAAAAATGTTTAATATGCCCAACATTGAGAAGTTCGGGGGTAGCGGGCCTCAAATTGTCCATCTCCAAAGTTACCACCAAGCCATGACTCTCCTAGGTGCCTTTGATGAAATAATGGCCCAAATGTTCCAATAAACTTTAAAGGACAACGCTCTTCACTGTTTCTTATCTCTCGAGGAGTCCATAATTCACAGTCGGGAGGATGTTTCCCGTGAATTCATGTCATAGTATAAGTATAACGAGGAATTAAAGGTTGCCTGTTGTGATTTAGAACTTCTCAAATAGAATCCCGAGTAAACTGTGAGTAATTTCATAAGAAGGTAGAGGGAAAAAGCTGCCACCATGACCAATCGGCCTTTTAAAGAGGAACACGTCAGTATTGTGAAGAAGAACTTCTTACCCCATGTTCGAGAGATAGTGGGAGGACAATATTACCCCCATTTCTGAGCCCTTTGGGAAGTAGGAGTGGAGATAGAAGAAAGACTTTCCAAAATAGAAGTTGAGCCAAAGAAAGTATCCAGACAGTTCACTCTAAAAAAGTATGAGAAGCCTGCTAGTACCACAATTTCAACCATCAATAACATCTCTCAGCCTACCACTTCATGGGCACCAGAAAGCCGCCTTAACCCAGTCAGAAAAGAATACACCGAGCTTCATGCTAACCTATTCAATGTTTGCCAAGCCCTTTTGAGAGAAATCTTATTAAGGCATTAGACCCTTGTCCATTACCAAACCCACTTCCCAAAAATTTCAAACCAGATGCCCATTGTGATTTCCATCAAAATGCTGACCATACCACTGATCAGTGTTTCCATCTTCAAAATGTAATCGAAGGTCTGATTGACCGGGGCATCATCTCCCTACCAGCCAATCCTAAGCCAACCCCTACTCACAACCCACTTCCAAATCATGAAAATGCTATGTTCCTAAAAGAAGACCCGGAATTCGATCCGTCTACCCATATTGTACCTAGTAAATCACCGATCATAACCATATATTCACCAAAAACCCTTAAAGTTTACCCGAAGTTTCTCTTACATCCTACCTGTTTTGCCAATCATGCCCTATCACCTTTTACACTAGCATGCATTACCATTCGTACTTGTTCCGGGGGAAAAGATATGGACTTACCAGTGGTATTGAACCAGTTCTTAGAGTTCAGGCTAAAATTGCCCTTAAGAATGACCATTGACTGCCAAAAATTCAGTAAACTATCCTTGGAAGCTCGAAAGTGGGCTTGAGAGTAAGATAATTAGGTGGTACCTTCCGATGAAGTCAACTTAGATGATGTCATCCAGATCATAGAGGACTTATTGCGACGAATCGATGAAATTTGCAGTATTTCTGAGCTATTTGATGATTTGAAACTACAAGGACACTTGGTCCTTTCGCTTCTACATCTCCCCGTTGAGTGGGATGATAAATACTAAGAAGACGTTGAGATTGTAGAGTGCATTAACTTTTCGTGGAAGGATGACATTGTTTCCACTGGACGGGGAGATGAATTCAAGAGTTCAGATGAAGAGCAAAGCCCTGAAAGACTAGCTTAGCAGTATGTATATATGGAATGCTATCATTCAAGGATCTACAAGGAGTGATTAACAAGGTGGCCGAATAGCCCGAGATAGATGAAGAAATAGAGTTTCTATTTTTTCCCTCTTTTGTGAACCATATGGCTACATCTGGGAGGCACTACTAGGTTTCGAACCCTCAATCAACAATGAAAGATAAGGGAAAAGGTGTTAAGAAACTCCCTATGCCAAAAATGACCCTCGAGGAGAGCAAAATCCTCGATCAGTTAAAGAAAACTCAGGCTAACATCACTCTATGAGGACTTTTTATGTCTTCAAAGATGCACTGAAATGCCTTGATTAAATTAATAATTGGGCCCACAGTCCCTCCTTCCACCATATCGGAAGAAGGAGTGAATTTGGTTGGATCTCTAACCTCTACTAAAATTCTCTCCTTCTCTAAAAAAGAAATCCCTAAGTCTGGTCCAAATCACAACTATGCTCTCAATATCTCTGTTTAGGTTATGGGAAAGACCGTACCGCTTTTGCTTACTGACAATGGATCAGTACTTAATGTTTTCCCGTTAAGAACCCTCAACTGCATGGGATTAAAAGTAAGTGACCTTGCTTCGACTTCCATTGTAATGCGTTCTTATGAAAATATTCATCGGGAAGTGGTGGGATCCATAAAGCTTACAATAGGGGATGGCCTAATAAATCCCGTTACTAAATTCCAAGTCATCGACATCCCAACTTGTTTCAACCTGTTGCACGAATGACCATGTCTCCATAGTATCAAGGGTGTGTCTTCCTACCTCCATCATAAACTAAAGTTCTTCACCAATGGGCAGGTCATCACGATCTTGGGCGATGACGATAAAACTAATGCAAGCACTAGTAATCCGGTATTAGAGATACAACATGGGGCGAATGATATGCTTCTATAAGGCTTCTGAGTCGAACCACTTCGACTCCTAGCTTGGGATGATTTCAGAGATAGGGTTTGTCCAGGACAAATCCCTCACAACAATGTCAATGGGATACAGATGTTCAAGAATATGCACTTCATGCCCGGACTTGGGCTAGGACAAGGACAACAGGGAGTACTAGAACCCATAGTGTTAAAAAAGGCTTTTCCTCCATGTGGCCTGGGTGATCAACCATCGTTAAAGGAACTTATAATTCTCCGTCAACTATGGTTGAAGATAAAGCTAAAAAAATGCTAAAACTGTCTCTGGAGATTTCTTAAACGAAAAATTCATCAAAGAAGCTGAAGATTTCCCCTTTTGTGGCTTTCCCGAACCATAGTATGGTCATGTGGACAAGAAGATGAATCCAATAATGGAGATTTTCTTCCAATACAGTTACTCATGGGCCGAAGATTCCCAGCATCATGTGTAACCACTCATTGAAAGACTATAGATGCTACTGGAGATTTTGAGGGAAGTGACTCCGAGGAATCATTCAATTTGAAGACACTGGGGTTGACAATTTTCATGATCCACTCAGGTACTATATCATTGGATCCATCCCTCCTAATCAAAGCTACTGATGCACCTCTCCTTAACTTGCATGCTATACCAGTTTGACCCACTGAAATGAAGCCCAACTAAAGTGTTTATCCCATTTCGAATTCTTTTATTGTTCATCCCTATTATGATCATAATATAATCGAGTCCTCCTTTGATGAGGTTCTCAACGCTGTATTTCTTGAGAATGAAATAAATGAATATTTTGAGTATCTCTCTTTGCCTTGCATTAATTGTCTTGATGATGATGATTTTGCAAATGAAAAATTCTTAACTGATCTTAATAAGGTTAATAACAAACAACATAACCGCGTATAAATTAATGAAGATGAAACCGTTGTTATTAATCTCAGTTCTAATAGACGACTACACGAGATTAGGACAGGGTCCCCCCTTGACGAGCATGAATGCCCATTACTCGAAGAATTACTAAAGGAATTTATGGACGTATTCGCATGGTCCTATGATGACATGCTCGACATCGATCCTGAAATATCCCAACAAGATATTCCAACCCTCCCAAAATGCAAAACGATCAAATAGAAATTGCGAACACTCCACAACAAATGCTCTCTCAAGGTTAAGGAAGAGGTGGTCAAATAGTTGAACGTGGGTTTCATTCGCGTGATCGGTTATCCCACATGGATAGCCAACATAGTACCCGTGCTGAAAATAGTAGGAAAGGTTCTCATGTGCATTGATTACCGAGATTTAAACAAGGCCTCTCCAAAGGATCGACATGATTATAGAAAATACGGCCAGTCAAGCCCTCAAGTCATTCATTAATGGTTTCACCCGATATAATTAGATCAAGATTCGCCCTGATCAATAAGAAAAAAATTCATTCATCACCCCTTTGGGGAACCTTCTATTACACCGTTATGCCATTCGGTCTAAAAAACACAGGGGCTACCTCCCAAAGGGATGCAATAACCATCTTGCAGGATTTAATACACCAAGAAGTCGAGGTCTATGTATATGATGTGATTATTAAGTCTAAGAATTGGGAGGGTCATGTTCCCGCTCTTCGGAAGTTCTTTGAACGACTGCGGTGATACCATATGTGACTTAACCCACAAAAATATGCCTTTGGTGTTACCAAAGGAAAACTTTTGGGATTTATGTTTAGTTATAAAGGAATTGGAAGAGATCTTGCCAAATTGAAAGCCATACTCAAAATGTCACCACCCTGAATAGAGAAGGAAGTCTCGGTATTCTTGGGAAAACTACAGTATAGCAGTCAGTTCATCAACCAGTTGACTTCCATTTGTGAACCCATATTCAAACTCCTCCGGAAGGATTCAACCAAAGTTTGGAACGAAGCTTGTCAGGAAGCCTATATTTGAATCAAGCAATTCTAACCTGACCTCTGGTAATCATGCCACCGTAACCTGGTCTACCCCTACTCCTATACTTGACCGTAATAGACACCGCAGTTGGGGCTTTGTTGGCCAAATACCTTAAAGAATCTTAAAAAGAGAGGACCATCTACTATGCCAGTCACAAGTTGGTCGAGTAAAAAGTTAACTATACTGCCTTAGAGAAAGCATGTGTCGCCCTTGTTTGGGTCACTCAAACATTATGGCACTACATGCTCGCTTTTCCCATCAGACTTGTATCCTGAATGGATCCTATCAAATACCCTCTTGAAAAACTTGACCTATCTACCCCAATGGCTTGATGGTTAATGTTGTTTGCTGAGTTCGATATTGTGAATGTCATGTAGAAAGCCATGAAAGGAAGAGCCATCTCTAACTACGTCGCTGATTACCATATGAAAGAAGCCAATGTTTAGATCTCCGAATTCTGAGATGAAAACATACTTTCTACCTCCTAAGAAGACCTCTGATGGCAAATATTCTTCGACGGTGCTACCAATAAGAAAGGATATGGCATTAGGATACTCCTAATCGACCTTGATACTCTCACACTCCCATTTCCATCAAGCTAGATTTTTCCTGCACCAACAAGATGACCATATACGAGGCATGCACGATAGGCCTCAAAAACTCTCTCAAGAAAGGAATCTGATGCCTAGATGTCAACGAGGATTCATCCCTCATCATCGTTAGGGTCCTTAGAAGATGGAAAGTCAAGGATGAGAAACTATTACCCTTCCACGCCCACCTAAAAGAACTAGCCTCCTAGTTCAAAGATATTACCTTCCATTACTTGCCCCGATCACATAATAACTTAGTCGATGAACTTACTACCTTAGCCTCTACGATTGACATGCCCGAGGGAATAACAATGGCTCCCTTCGGAATCCTAAAGCAAGCTAAACCAACCCGATGCTACCATATGGAGCTTGTCACGGAAGAACATCCTGATATGGCCGAATGCTGGTATTACGATATTTGGCACCTCCTAAAGAATGATAAGTACCCCCAAGATTCTAACAAGAAAGACCGAGCAAGCTTATGCAAACTAGTTGCCCAGTACATTGTCTGCAATAAAGCACCATTCAAGAGAAACTTCGATGGAACCCACTTACACTGCATTGCAGTGACTGACATTAAAGATATGATGCAGAAGATCCACAATGGGGAGTTCAGATCCCACATAAATGGCCATATGCATGCCAAAAATATTATCCAATAAGGTTACTATTAGACTACTATCGTTCAGGACTGCAATTCCTATATTTGGAGATGCCTTAAATGCCATCAATTTTCTAACCTCCAACACTTGCCTCCATGGGAATTATACAACATGACATCTCCCTGGGCATTTTCCACATTAGGGGTCGATATTATAGGGAAAGTTACACCCAAATCCTCAAACAGGCACGATTTCATCTTGGTTTCCACTGATTACTTCACCAAATGGGTTGAAGCTGAGTCATATGCAGTGCTAAATGCCAAAAAGGTGGCCAAGTTCATTAAAAAAATATCATTTATCGATACGGGGTCTCGCATGAGCTAGTTTTAGATAACGGGTTACATTTCGAGGCAAAAGTCACAAATTTTGTCAACGAGTAAGGGATTTAGAGGCACAAAAATTCTCCCTACCGACCTCAAATCAATGGTGCAGTCGAAGATGCTAATAATAACCTTAAAGAAATTATTAGCAAGATGATCGAGAGTTATTAAGATTGGGCTGATCGAATCCCTTACGCCCTCTGGGGCTATCGCACTTAAGTTTGAGCCTTTACTGGGACTACTCCTTACTCTCTGGTATATGGAATGGAAGCAGTCCTACCCATTGAACTAGAAATAACTTCATTACGCATCATGCTTGAAAGCAAAGTCAACAAAGAAGACTGGCATCATAGCCATATTAACGAGTTGTCACTCTTGGACGAAAGGAGACTAAAGGCTCTATATCATATACAAGGGTACCATCATTGAATAGCACGATCATTCAATAGAAGAGTCAAGGATCGTGGTGTTCGAGAAGGGGATTTAGGCCTTAAAGAAATTGTAGAACCCGTAAAGGACCCCAGAGGGAAATTCAAGCCGAATTGAAATGGCCCATACATTATGAAAAAGATCCTATTCGGTGGCACCCCTATGCTCACTGACCTCAATGGGGAAGAGATGGCCGGTCCATTCAACCCGGACCGTCTTATGAAATTCTACCCTTAGTCTGAAATATCGGCGCTCTATGACTCTTCTCACCCCCTTCTATTCTAGAAAAAAAATTTCTTCATTTTCCTCTACTTAGAACTACGTGGGTCTTGATCCTCTAAAAATATTTTTACTTCCAAAAATGAAATTCAATTTTTTTAACACCCCCAGAGGTACGTAGGCAGCTCATATGCTTTACATAAGCAAGACCCCTTCTTTTTCACAAAATGCTATTCTTTTCTTATCCCCAAGAACAACAATTCATTTTATCATTTACTGAACGAAAGGACTATGTATGCCTTATCGATTGGTACAGATAATCTAAATACAAAACTCATCAAGGGGCACAACAATATAATTAAAATCCTTTTTATTCCATTAATGAGAAATTTCAGTATGATTACAGGAAATATCAGCATAGGGAGTCAAACAACTACTTCTTCCCACCTCATTGTCCTAAAAACAAACCAAACCAAGCTACTCCTAAACAAGATAACCAAGCCTTCCCGAATTTATTCCCAATAACCAAACACACAACCATCATAAAAGCTTCACAAAAACACCATCTTCGCAAAAGGGCCCTACCCGCAGCTGCCAGAAGAATCAACCCCATCATCATCTACATCTTGGTGTCCTCAAACTTCCACTAATTGGATGGAATACCGAAGGCGATCCATGGAATGGTAAGCCCAGACCAGCCTGGGGAAAACCACTATGCCTCCCTCCATGGTGTCAAACATGAAAAACCATCTCTGCCCGGACTCCTCAGCCAACATCTTAGACACTACCCCCCCACAACCATTTCATGTAGTCCCAAAAAATATGCCAAACTCTGCCCACAGATTGGGAAGGACGGGTCGACAGTCGACGATTCTCCCACAAAGAGCCTAACCGCATGTGCATGCCTTCCGTCAAATCCCCCACAGGGAAGAAGTCCAAAATATGAGAAGGCACAATATGCTCCCATCCTACTTGATGCAGGAGCCTCTGGGGAAAGTAGAAATATGTTTGCAGGAGGACAACCAACTGAACATACTGGTATTCCCCCAGTTATAGAATAGGCTGCAACTATCCCCACCAGGGTACTAACCAGAGCAGACATCATGCCCCGTGCTCCATAAATTAGTTTTCCCAGTTCTCAATAGTCGGGATAAAGATAATGAAATATTGGGTGAAGAAACATAGCTACTAAGGGATATTTTGGGGGACCGCCAAGCGGAACCTCTCTGACAGCCATAAGAACAACATACTGGGAGTACCTCTCAAAAAATCAGAACGACATTGTCGCCAAGCATCTAGACCATTCAGGGTCTCTGCTAGTATCACCACCATAGGACTGCGATGATATGACATCCATGCAGTAATGGTGGCAATTTTAGGGTCCACAAATAGGTTTCCAGTCACCAACAGTAATTTTGAAGTTAAGCCAAATGCGACAGCTCCGGCATAGCCCGCATCATTGACATCCCATAGACGCATGAAAGACAACACAACAGGGAGGGAGATCATTCCGTTAGTAACCAATAACCGAGATACCGAGGGTTAAATATGGAGAGATTCCACCAACAATGCTCAAGGAGACCGAGAGAATTCAGGCATAGCCACCGCCACACTGGAATTTATCCCTAGCATAGCTGAAAACTCCTCATAAGTCGAGCAGACTTCATCCAAGCCAAAATGAAAGACATGATACTCAGGGTACCAGAATTGTACTGCCGCCATCAGAATGTTCTAGTCAAGGGGCTAGTTGTTCCATAAGGAAACCCGTCGTAGGTTGAATACGTCATAGTCTACATTATATGAGCACATAGCCTTTAAATTTTTAGGTATGAGGAGAATTACACACTTATGGGAAGATCCATTTTGTACAAAATAAGACACAAATAAAGAAATAAGCAAGAAAAGGAAAATGTGGGTGGGTGAAGAAAAACCCTGCACCTTACCCCCTTTTATACTTGAAAAACTTAGCTAAAGACAAGGGTCCTGGAAAATCCGGATGAAACCCTACCCCATCAAGGACAAAGTAGATGAAGAAAGTGTAACCAAAGTCTTGGGGTGATTAGACTAGACTGACCTGCGGATAGGAGGACAAGGGGTATACCGATCGGCATCCCCCTATTTTTAGAAAATTCCCATTTTCCTTTTTTGTCAAAATAGAAAAAACTCAATAAAATATTTTTTATTCTAGAAAAATTCAGGATTTTCCTTTCCTTATATGCTTAACTCATCCTGTTTTAAAATAAATTCTCCTTTAAAATAATTCTAATCCTTTTTAAAGTCTCAGCAAACAAAGTAAAAAGTGCATGTAGATTAAGTCATTTAAAGCAACATAAGTAAATAAAACCCCATTCATTGCATATATATATATATATATATATATATATATTGCAGTCATTACATTACTCTTGAAGAACAAAAGCACTACACAAAAAAGCAATTTGGCACACCCTGATATTAAAAATCCGGCACAGTTTAAAACTGTGCCAAATTTTGGTACGATTTAATGACAATATGACACACTTTAAAATAGTGCCAAAATTTGGCACATTTTAAAGTGTCACAAAATTGAGTACACTTAGACTAAAATATAAAATACCCTAAAAAATCACTATACTAACTTTGTTTATTGCCGCTTTCTCATTCCCGCTCACCTGCTCACTTCGGTATGGAATAAGCAAAACTGCTTTTGGTGATTTCAAAATTATATTTACTCAGTTTTAATTATTTTGTTTATTTTTCATATAAATATACTATTTTTGTTGTTATATTTGTACATTTGGAAATGTGATTTTGTTTTTTTAATTTAGGGCATTTGGATTTGGGTTTTTGGTGTTTTGGAGATTTGAAATGTGTTCTTTGAGATATTGGAACACATAGATCGGTATGGAACACACCACTTCGGTATGGAACAAGCAGATGTGCTGTTGGTGAGTTCAAAATTATATTTACTCTATTTTAATTATTTTGTTCATTTCTTATATAAATCTACTATTTTTGTTGTTATATATGTACATTTGGTATATTTGGTATTAGATCTGTACATCTGGTACTTAACACACTATTTTTATGTAGAAATAATGTGTGGAAGTGTAGTTTTTGTTTGTTTAGTAAAGTTAGAAAGGTTGAAACTAAACTATGTTGGAATTAAATATAGATGTGTGGGTGTGTGATTTTAGTATTTTTGGTTTGATAATGATATCATATTTTTTTATTTTGCAAGGGAAAGCAATCCTACCTGGAAAAAAATAAGGTTAGGCATGTCTTTTGTTTTTACATTTATTGACATAATTATTACATTATTGATTCAGAATAGGCTCTTTTTCAGTTTATGCTTGCTGCATACTATGATAATATTTATCACACCAGTATTGATGATGGCAGTAATAGTCTATAGAAGACGCTTTCTTTTAAGGGAATATTATGCAAAACTACTTCAATTTTGTAATTTTTAAATTTTTTTTTTCATTTATCTTTTAGACACCAACTTTTAGGTTTAAGAACCCATGAAAGTGATCTATAGTTTGAAAGCATATTATAGATTTGGTGTGAATTACTTCAATTTATCTTGCATCATGTTTTATGAAATTCCTCAAGCAAAGAAACTCATATACATTTTTTTGCTTGTTTCACATGTTGAGTTTCTTGAATAAATGTACTTCCCCACTCTTTTAAGGTACAATTTTTATGGTATTATATTCTAGGTAGTCGGCAAAATGACCAAGTGATTATTTTTTGACAACATTTATTTGATTTCATTTATATATATATGTACATACATGAGTGTATGTGTACTGGTGACACTATATTACAGATATTATCATTAGATCTTTCGGGTATCGAAAAGACAACAATAATTTGAACCAAGAAAGGCCCTAAAAATAGGCCCTAAAAAGGTTGAGTTTAATTGTCTCTCTATATGCTTAATTGGTTTAAAAGTTTTCACTGGATACTAGGCAAGTTGTACTTGTCTCTATATATAATCTTCCTTGAGCATTGTGGTTAGAAAATTATGGTTAATGTAGATGGTCGGACACTTTATGCCACAAGATATGGTGGTAAAAGCATTGGTTTCTTACCGTATTTGACCACTGGTTATTATTTAGGCTGTTGGGCACATTTACGTTGGACCTTGAGGTTAATCAGATGGATTGTATTAAGCCTTTTGGGGTGGTTGGCTGTATTGGTTGATTTGGAGCGATCAAATAAAACTATTAACCAACTTCTCCCTTATAAGTCATGCATACCATTTTGGGGCTATACTAGTTTCAATACTGTGAGTTGTTGATTATGCTCAAATCTTATGGTTGCCTGAATATATTCGTTTAGGATTTTTATTAGTATTGGAATCATAATGCTAAAGTTACTCTCAATATTTAATTGTATTGAGTATTGTATTCTAAATATACTCAAGATTTCACATTCTTCACTATTACATTCATCTTAGTATTTATTCTCCTCAATATTATAGGAGGCTTAGTTTTATAATTATAATCAGCTTCATATTGGTATCCTACATTTTTGTATTATTTTTAATTATTTCAATTCTATCTTTGTCATCTGCATAATATTATGCAGATGACATAATATTATTCTGCTCTATTGCTAAGAGGTCTATACAGAAGATTATGGGAGTGTTACAAAACTATGTAGAGATTTTTGGGTAGAAAGTAAACAAGTCTAAGAGATCTATTATGATATCCAAATATTTATTTGTTGTTGGTGCTATAAAAATTAAAGAAGGGACTAGAATTCAGATAAAACAATACCCAATATCATATCTGGGTTGTCTTTTATATGCTGGTAGGAAGAAAAGAATATATTTTGAATAGTTACTTCATGATCAAGAATAAGATTCATGAGGAGAAATGTTGGAAGGCTAGAAGTTTGCCTAGAAGAGGAAAAATATAGTTAATTAAAGTGTTCACTCTACTATTCCTATATATAGTTGTTCTGATCCTCTAAAAAATTATAAAAGTTAAAGCACTGTTTGCTAATTTTTTTTGTAGTTCAATCAAGGGAGAAGACAAACATCAATGGTGTTCTTAGAAGGAAATCACTAAACCAGTTAATGAATGAATACACACAACCCATTTTTTTTATCATGTTGATAAGGATCGTCTTAATCTTGATTCAAATTGTATCATATTAACTTCTTATATAATGCACCGGGTGGATAGCATCAACAAATCTCTTCATAATTGTGGGTATCAAATGCGAGGATTTGAGACAATGCACAATAGCCACATAAGGCGGAATCTTATGGCTATGATATTCCTTCGGCCCACTTACTACCAGAGATTGAAGCATATAGTTGATGACAAGAACCACTCCTGTGGATAGGCCTCAGTTGAGATCCTCACGAGGCAACCCGCTGAGGAATGATCACGTGATGGTGGGCTTCGATTTGGAGAGATAGAAAGAGACTGCATGATTGGTCATGGTGCTGCTCACTTTCTTAAAGAGAGGCTATTTGACCAGAGAAATACGTATAGGGTTCACATCTATGAGCATTGTGGGTTGGTTTCAATAGAAAACCTTAAGAAGAATTCCTTCGAGTGCAGAGGTTGCAAGAACAGAACTGATATTATTCATGTGAGTATATCCTTGTCAATCCTTTCGTTGGTGTCCCTTAGGCCTCCTAGCAAAACTAGAAGAAGTGTTTGTTACCATGTTAAAAAGTATTTGATGGATGTTAAAAGGCACCATAAATGCCACATCATGGTTAAAATTCATTGTACATCATCCTTTAAATACACAGTGGTGTTCTGGACCTTTAGCAGCCACTGAGTATTTTTACCCTTTTTGAGTTAGAATTCCTTCCATTTCCCCTCCCAGTTAATATGATTAGCGTGTAAGCTTATTTACAATTTTATTATGACAAATTCCAACTTTAAGTCGCATTTAGTTCTGAGTGAAATGTTTTTCATTATCTGCCCACACCGAGTTCTTCATTTCCATCGATCCAAAGTTTATATCAAAATGCCCTTTCCCCATGGGGTGAATCTCCAAGGCATGCTAATCTTCCAAACGGCATTCAATTTTGATTTTATATATTGAGTGAGTTTGTAAATCGCCATACATATATATGAATTTAATATGTTATGCTTTCTTGATATTGTAAATCTTTACGAAACCTTTAAACTCATGACTATAATAACTTTCTAAAGTAGTCCATTGAATACCAGTCGAATAAAAAATTTAAGAAAATGCTTTTAGAAACTTGTTCAAGCTTCAATTTTAATATGAAAGTGAACACATAATAATCACTAAGATAAATGAATAAACTACAAATAAAAGAATGCTAATTTTAGTTATCTTTTTTACCTTAGGTCTGCCTGTAATGTAAAAAAAGAATCTTGACAAGTTAAGATTTTGGACTCTCAAAATAACTGCTAAAACATTGGAGTCACCATAATGTATCAAAGTTTGAAGGCACATTTGGGTAACCAAAAACTAAAATCTTAAAGCTTCTCCAATTCTGACACAGAAAACAAACTTTCTCCCACTATTTTCATTCTTGTACCAACACGAGAGCTATGCCAACAAGTAATTCATTAATTTTAATGGTTTAAACTTTTGTTACTTTCATAATTTTAATGATTTTATGGAGATAAATTGAGTATTTATGACACCAGGTATCATCTCCTAGTCCCTTTTCCACAACAACCAGATGAAGCTACAGTCATTTAAAATTCCAGCATGAAAATTCAGATGCTTACATATGTCTGGAAGAATTTTTAAATCAATTTTGGCTTTTAATAACACTATAACCTGTAGAGCCTACTTTAGAATTTGTTGATTTAGATATGTATTGTGTAGGTTGTACGCTAATGAGTGTTTTTTTAATTGTTTGGTGAGTAGAGGATGGCATTGGCAGGATCACCTTATATTCTTGTATCTACCCTGACTTGCATGCAAACATGATTGTCGAATGGTTCTCTTCAATCAAAATTTGTGCAGGATTCACTTTCGATTCTCATTATTGATGAGGTGAGGATAGATTCTATTGTCATCTTTTTTTATTGAGTTTTCTTGTGTTGTTTGTATATAGTAGCTGTCAAATTCTTGACTTTTGATTGTTGTTTGTAATTTGAATTTTCAAACAAGTTTTATATGGGTGGTCTTGGTGATGAAATTATAAATCACAATCAACTTAAGAAAACAACCTTTCTAAATGTAATAGGGTAGTGAGACTCGGGTCTATGAATAACTAGAAAGGGTGAGGCATGACCCACTCCAATGGACACTCTCTTCAAGGTTCTCAAGAACTTTTGGTGTAGATTTTGATAGAACCTTCTCCTTTGGGTAAATATGGAGATCAAATTGGAACTCACTCCCTGCAAGAAGATGAACCTCCATAACAAGAATAGTAACTTTTCTCGAGAAGAGCTGCTGAGAATGATGGTTCTCAGTGAGGAGTGAAAGAACAAGGCACTTATCACTAGAGAGAGAGAGCAGGGAGAGAATACTAGGAAGTTCTGGTGTGATTTTGATAAAGTAACAATGCAACTTGAGTTATATGTCATTTGACCTTGCCTATGGGTTCTATTTATACTTGGGCACTAGGGTTGAGTTGGCACTTTTGGGCACTAAAATTGAGAGGGTTGGTGAGGGACAAAGTATAAAATGTAGCATTTGTCCCTACCTCTGTGCAGTTTCTTGTCCCCTTTGATAGGTGCCACCTGGTGCAAACCAAAGTAAAAAAGAAAATATATCTCCCAATGGAGACAAAATATCTCATTTGGTAAATATCTTTTGAAACGGTAACTTGTGGTACAAACTTTGTAAACTTGAGAGAGGAGGACTAGAGGACCACCTCCTCTAAAACTATCAATCTTGAAGGGGGGGGGGGGGGGGGGTTGAGGACCCCTCTCCTCTAAAATCACTTTTCTTGAGAGGGGCTTTGAGGACCCTCTCTTCTAAGAACATCATTTTTGTCAAAGTTCATTTCTTGTGTGCAGCTCTTTGGCTGCTGACTTCACTTGTGACTAAGTGTGAGATGTGTATGGTCTTTAGTGACTCCTAGGGTCTTCCTACTAGTATTATCTCAATCCTAAAGTGCTAAGTGATTGAGATTTCCCAACAAACCTTGTTACTCATCCGCCAATCCAAAACTCCCAAGAGATCCCAACTGGCCTACTTGAGACATGCCTGCTCAACTAGGCTACCTGTACAAGAAAGTAAGTGTTAGTACCTTTGTTCTTTTAAGTAATGAATTTTCATGAGGAGAGGTTGCTCATGGTATCCACTCCCTCATCCTGGCTAGTTTTCTAGAAGCTTGCGGGAGGACCTTGAGGGTTCCTCACCCAAGATTTTCTGGAGGTTGAGGGACCTTGAGGGTTCCTCACCCAAATGTTTTCTCGTAGTTGAGGGAGGGGAGCCTTGAGTGTTCGATGCCCAAATATTTTCTGTAGGTTGAGGGACCCTGAGGGTTCCTCACCCAAATGTTTTTCTACCGTTGAGGGCCCTGGGAGTTCCGCGACCCATATATATTTTCTACCGTTGAGGGACTCTGGGGTTCTGCGACCAATATAATTTTTCTTTCATTGAGGGACCCTGGGGTTTCCGCGACCCTTATATATTTTCTGCCACTGAGGTACCCTGGGGGTTCCGCGACCAATATAAATTTTCTGTTGTTGAGGGACCTGGGGGTCCTGTGATCCATATATATTTTCTATCATTGAAGGACCCTGGGGGTTTCGCTACCAAAATAAATTTTCTACCATTCTGGGACCCTAGGGGTTCCGTGACCCTTACATATTTTCTTCCATTAAGGGACCCGGGGGGTTCCCTGACTCATATATATTTTCTGCCGTTGAGGTACCCTGGGGGTTCCTTGACCAATATAAATTTTTTGGCATTGAGGGACCCTGGGGGTTCCGCGACCCTTATATATTTTCTGCCTTTGAGGGACCCTGGGGGTTCCGCGACCCCATATTTTCTGGAGGCTAAAGGGGGAGTCTTTGAGGAACCCTCACCCCAAAATATAATGGAAAAACTTGAGACACCCTTCTACATACACTAACATGGTTAATTGCCATTATTTGCAGACACAGTGTAGACAAAGTGTCATCACAATAATGCTCTCATATATTTGTGATGGTGCAGATGTTGTGAAAGTTATCCATGTCATCTATTAGAGTATAAAATATTAAATGTGGAGAGATTTGCAAACCATTTTGAGATGGTCATGACATTCTTTTGTATTTCTTTAGAAAAAAATTCGAACCTCTATATTTGTGTTTGTAAAGAGCTGCTATTAAGGCCAAATGCAATAGCAACTCAACTATTTCTTTTCATCTTCACTCAAGCCCACGACGCTACCAGAATAAAATGGAACATTCATGTTCTCATAGTTTTCTTATATGGGTAACTATATTTGTTTTTAATTTGGAAAAAAAATGATAATCATGAATTAGTGTTGTTGGTTTGACATCGTTTACAAAGCATATTTTGGTAATTGTGAGTGTTATTTAACAATGTTTACAAAGCGTTTGTTATGAAACTTTGATTATATAGTTTTATTTTATTCATATCTATGTGACTTCTTGAGTATTGATAGATGAAATGTAGAGTTTAAGAAGTAATATTTTTGGAAGATGTTGTTAGTGAATTTTGCCTCAAATTTGAGTTTGATGTTCTATTGATGTGTATATCCTAGGCAGAGTTTTATGTGCATAGACGAGGAAGAGTTATTACGATATGTATAAAAAATAATTTTATTGGAATCCACTTTTTTGCAACCATGTTTGGGGCCTCACTATCTGCTATCGGAATCTTGATGATTCTATAGCAGGTCGACCAATTTAGAGAATAATGGTATTAAACCTTAACCACCTGATTATATAAAGGAGCCAGCAAGTCGACGACAAGCTATAACATATAAATTTCTGCTTCAGTGATTCCGCATATGATAGTGCCATCATGGGCGAATATTAGTGGCCACACAGCAGTAGCTCCATACCTCTATAATACTTTAGCAAATTTATACTGTATGTTCTAAAAGTTGTGGTCACGGCCGCGGGAGATGGGGTAAATCAAGAATTTTTTTTCAAATAAATATTCAAGATTCAATATTTTATTTTTTCAATTCAATGATAAACTTTATACTGTATGTTCTTAAAGTTGTCTTGTAAACATCACTTTCTGCCACCCTTATCTGATGGTATCCAGCTCGCAAGTCCAATTTGGAAAATAGTTTTGCCCTATGCAATTCATCCAACAACTCATAAATTATAGGAATAGGAAATTTATCTTTGACAATAAGATCATGGATTGGCTATATAATTCTTAAATCAAGCAGATCCTAAACTAGTACTTCAATTTTATCCAATAACTCATAAATTATACCACCTGATGTTCATTAAAATCAAATGTTACTGGACTGAACTGAGATGAATATTTCTGACCACTCTAGATCCTATAAAATATGTATGTATGACTTCGATATATGGTTTGGTTGATTGGGTTGAATGAATTGGGGTTTGGTTACTTGTGTTGTTGAACAAAAAAATGGATTGCCTTCAAATCAAATGAGCTGCCATTGCAATTTTTTGACTTGCACCAAATGTTTGGGAAAATGCCACAACTATATATTAAGGCCATTTTTTAAACCTCTCACTTGCACCAATTTTACGATAGTCACGATCCTACCTTTGGGTCCTCTAATTTGGTTTGATTTGATTTGTATTGTCAATTTTTAGGCAAGCACAGGGGTGTAGGCTGTGCTACTTCTCTGTTGGTTGGCCTTCTGCTCCCCAGACCAACGCAATCACAACGGTGTTGCTCGCCCCAAATTAGAGACCCTTCCAGTGCCTCTCCTCTTCCGCCCCTGCCAGCAGTTCCCCTCACCTCTCTCAAGTCTCTACCTCGAGTCAGTGATTCATAGCAGCAAGCCAATCCAAGAAGGTAACTTTCGATCTTTTTATTTTTATTTTTTTAATTCAATATTCAAGAAGGTAACTTTATACTTTGAGTTTTTCATACTGTTAAACACAAGCAGGCTTCAAATGTAATTTGTCAACTTTTATACGTTAAGGTAGTTATAGTTCTCACTTCCATTGTTAACTCTTTGGACTGCGACTAAAACATGTTTTTGATTTCACTAGGTTTCAAGCCACATCTCAAACTGGTGTATTATTAAAAATGTTTAATTGTTTCTAATGTCAACATATTTTCATTTGGTGTTGAGTTTTTGGACTACACTATAGAATAAGAATATGGTAGTGTTATTGACACATAAATTCCGACAAACATGTTGGCGACTCAATTTCACCAAACAAGTTGCTGACTCCAAAATTCCAATGTGCCTTTAGGCACGAGAATTATATTTTGTTGTGTGCATTGTATTGGATTAATATTTGTATCATGAGAGTTGTATTTTTTCATGTGCATTTTTTATGCAATAAAAAGGGTGATTGAAATGTATATGTTAGTATCTATGTAATTATTGGCCTTCAATCTTGTCAAATGATAAGAACTAATTACTTTTTTTTGTTTGCTTGTTTTATAGGTTGGAACTCATTGGAAGTTCGATGGTTGTGCATGTAGAGGCGAACTAGTGAGGCTTGATAAATGAAGAGTTAAACACGTTAGTGCTGCTTGAAGAGAAGACCGCTGAATTTGAGATGAATTTTGTATGTATTGACATGAATTTCATATGTATTGACATGAATTGAGATAAAATTCAAATTCCGCATGTATTGAGATGAATTTCGTATGTATTGACATGAATTTTCTATTATATTTGAGCCATTAATTTTTAGTGGGCTTATTGTCTGGATCTGTGTTAGTGTTGTTGCAGATTATTTTTATTGTTGTTGTACTATTTTTGCCAAGCTGGTTTTATATTATTATTGAATTTTTGTTATTGTAAAGCAGATACAAAAAATAGTGGAAATGTTACTGATTTTTTTGGGTAATATTATTTATAATTAATTTTTTTCTTTGATTCAAAAATTTGGCACAGTTCAAAACCGTGCCAAAAGTGTATCAAATTTTGGCACGATTTTGAACTATGCCAAAAGTGTACCAAAATGTACTCAATCTTGCACAGTTATAAAGTGTGCCAGAAATATCAAATTCTAGCATGGTTTTAAAGTGTGTCACTAGTGTTCCTGTTTGGCCAAATCTGACACACTTTAAAACTGTGCCACAAAAAATGGCCATTTTGGAACACCTGATTCTGGCACAATTCAAAACCATGCTAAATTTGATCTGGCACAGTTTTAAACCGTGCTAGATTGTTGTTTTTGGTGTAGTGATGAAGATGAAAAATAGCGGGACTCAGCTCGATCCCACCCTCTCTCTCTCTCTATGATTCCCCATCCCGACGATGCATGTGCTTTCCCCATCAATGAGTAGACGATCCTATGCTACCCGAACCATACCCCTCCTCGAACGAAGCAAATGGAACCAAACAGGAAGGAATTTTGATTGACTCCCGAATATGAGCGGTTGAAAATGCCACCCAATCCCAGATGTCCCTTAGAAGGTAGTCGACACCTGGACATGCTACAAGAAAAACGAAAAAGAGAAAATTAGTCAGTCCGAGGCAAAGAAAGAAATTAAAAAAGAAAAAAGACAAAAGGACAAAGTTATACCTCTGGCTCGAGGACATCCTCCGTCAGCCCCAACACCGGGTCCATCGCACATGGGCGATGTAGCATGCACACCGATCCTCCCCCAGGCAGTCTGATATTGTAGGAGGGAGGAGAAAGCCTCAGGAATGGAACCTATGGCGTCATCGCCACTACTAATGTCACGACCCCGACCCAAAATAGTAGGGAATGAGCGTCTTGACATGCCACTAAGGCATTAAATATTCTAGCCTTAAAATTTTGTCTTAAAATAACTGCAACGGAATACGTTCACATGGTTATGAGTTGTAACTAGCTGAAAGGGTAACACATTATGAGAGCTGCGAAAACATAACTTTTTATTCTCATAGATAAATAAATTCTATTACAAGTCGTGCCAAAATCACTTAAACATAAATAAATCCTCAAACATCTCGTTTTACACTATCATCTAGCCACACAACAAATCTCAAAATATAATCTTCAATTCAATCTTCACATATCCATCCTCATCTCTAACTATAACCTGAAAAAGGGTTATTTATACAACGTCAACTAAAAGCTGAATGAGATTTAATCTTTGGACATTCCAAGGTTTTCAGAAAATAGATACCTATTCAAGTCAAAAGAGAAGGCATATACATATATGGATAGGAACTTGCAGTAAATAGATATATATTTTGAAATGATAGTATATATATCACAATTGGATAGATAAGAATAAGAAGAATGCAACAAATCAAATGTGATATCTTTTTCTTTCAATCATATCATTTGGATGACCAACTACACTCTAATACCGTATTCTTCTACCGTATTATTCCTCGGTAGTTGAGGGTCAATCGAACATGTTCATCACAATGCCTTATTTAGGGCACACCAGCGATAACCCAGCTGGGAAGGTCAGTCAATAAAGAGGTCCCTTAGGCCGAATCATATTTTCAATATTCAATAATCATTTTAATCGGTATGTTTATATGGACAAATATAAACATATCACAAATGAATCAATCATCGCTATCACATGAATTTTGAGAATAAAAGCAGTTCACAAAATATATATAGTTTGCATAATATCATATAATCAAAATACACAAGGAATGTCAGAGTACTCACCTAAAATAGAGGCTTGAAAATACAGATATTGAGTCTTGGATCACACGTTAATCTTAAGATGAATATCCCTAAGAACTTTAAGAACTTCTTCTTAAAGTTTCCCACAATTTCTCTCACTATTTATTTCTACAATTCTCAAGGAATTCGTGTGAGTTTCAAATGATACCAAAGGCCCTAGTTATAGTTTTCCAAAGATACCACGGTGTTGACATGTGTATAGATGACCAAGCCTTTACAACGGTGAGTCACGTTGATATGTCGCGTAACGGAGGCGTCTTGCAGTCTTATTTCACTGGATTGCGACATGTGTTTTAGCTTCTCCTCCAATGATGATAGGTGTTTTGGCTTCTCCTCTAATGACGACACGTGTACGGTGGATGTGCCAAAACCAAGCATGAGGTGTCGAGCACGAGGGGGAAAGGTATTAAGGGTATAAGGGTCATTTTGCACATGAAGGGCATTTTGGTAATTTCACACCATATATTTTCAATATTTCTTATAGGTCCCTGAAAATATTTTATTTATGAAAAGGAACCTTTTTATTTTTCATTTGGTCCGTGAAACTTTCTTTATTAAAACCAAGTTCCTAAAGTTTCATAAAATTACATTTTCTACCCCCAAACTTATCACTTAGCTTAGGATGTGCCATAAAACTTCAATTTGACCCATTTTACCGTTGATTCTTCAAATTTAAAAATGGGCTTTCTCATATTAAGAATCCAGAATACCACATTTGTAATATTATGACATTTTATAAGATAATAAGTAACACACAATTGTAAAAACAAACTATATGAGCATATAAAAGTTGGGTCATTACATCATACCCTCCTTATAAGAAGTTTGGTCCCCAAACTTGACCTATGCTATTTTTTAAATTTTCTCTAACATCTTTCTTTAATCTAATCTGTGAAAAAAATACATTAATTTTTATTACACGATTTGATAAAATAGTTATCCGTGTTGACTTAAAATTTAACTTTCAACTTTATTTTATGGGTTGTAGCTAACTTTTCTTAGAATCTATAAAAAAAATTCAAAGATTGCCTTAGAGTCTACCTCGAATAATCTTATCTTAGCCACTATCTAATGCATTACAAAATTGAATATGATCAATATTCCCTTATATCTTCAAACAAAGTATCAATCACTAAGTAATCCTCTAGCGCAAGCAGTTTTGACGAGATCTAGTCTTATAATTCTAGGTTAGGAACAATCTAACCGATCTCATCTTCAGCTAATCTACAAGTTCATAACCTATGCTCTGATACCACCTCTATCATGACCCCGACCCAAAATAGTAGGGAACGAGCATCTTGACATGTCACGAAAGCATTCATTATTATAGCATTAAAATTTTCTCTTAAAATAACTGCAATGGAATACATTCACATGGTTATGAGTTGTAACTAGCTGAAAGGGTAACACATCATGAGAGCTTCTAAAACATAACTTTTTATTCTCATAGATAAATAAATTCTATTACAAGTCGTGCCAAAATCACTTAAACAGAAATAAATCCTCAAATATCTCGTTCTACACTAGCATCTAGCCGAACAATAAATCTCAAAATATAATCTTCAATTCAATCTTCACATATCCATCCTCATTTATAACTATAACCTAAAAAAGGGTTATTTATACAACGTCAGCTAAAAGTTGAATGAGATTTAATCTCCTGACATTCCAAGGTTTTCAGAAAATAGATACCTATTCAAGTCAAAAGAGAAGGCATATACATATATGGATAGAAACTTGCAGTAAATAGATATATATATATTTTGAAATGATAGTATATATATCACAATTGGATAGATCAGAATAAGAAGAATGCAACAAATCAAATGTGTTATCTTTTTCTTTCAATCATATAATTTGGTTGGCCAAGTACACTCTAATACCGTATTCTTCTACTGTATTATTCCCCGGTAGTTGAGGGTCAATTGAACATGTTCGTCATAACAGCTTATTTGGGGCACACCAGCGATCACCCAGCTGGGAAGGTCAGTTAGTAAAGAGGTCCCTTAGGCCGAATCATATTTTCAATATTCAATAATCATTTTTATCGGTATGTTTATATGGACAAATATAAACATATCACAAATGAATCAATCATCGGTATCACATGAATTTTGAGAATAAAAGCAGTTCACAAAATATACATAGTTTGCATAATATCATATAATCAAAATACAAAAGGAATGTCAGAGTACTCACCTAAAATAGAGTCTCGAAAATATAGATATTGAGTTTTTGATCACACGTTAATCTTAAGATGAATATGCCTAAGAACTTTAAGAACTTCTTCTTAAACATTCCCATAATTTCTCTCACTATTTATTTCTATAATTCTCAAGGAATTCGTGTGAGTTTCAAATGATACGAAAGGCCCTATTTATAGTTTTCCAAAGATACCATGATGTTGACACGTGTCTAGCTGACCAAGACTTTACAACGGCGAGTCAGTGTTGATGTGTCGCGTAACGGAGGCGTCTTGTAATCTTATTTCACTAGAATGCGACAAGTGTTTTAGCTTCTCCTCCAAGGACGACACGTGTTTTGGCTTCTCCTATAATGACGGCACGTGTACGGTGGATGTGTCAAAACCAAGCATGAGGTGTCGAGCACGAGGGGGAAAGGTATTAAGGGTATAAGGGTCATTTTGCACATGAAGGGTATTTTAGTAATTTCACACCATATATTTTCAATATTTCTTATAGGTCCTTGAAAATATTTTATTTATGAAAAGGACCCTTTTTATTTTTCATTTGGTCCGTGAAACTTTCTTTATTAAAACCAAGTCCCTAAAGTTTCATAAAATTACATTTTCTATCCCAAAACTTATCACTTAGCTTAGGATGTGCCATAAAACTTTAATTTGACCCATTTTACCGTTGATTCTTCAAATTTAAAAATGGGCTTTCTCATATTAAGAATCCAGAATATCACATTTCTAATATTATAACATTTTATAAGATAATAAGTAACACACAATTGTAAAAACAAACTATATGAGCATATAAAAGTTGGGTCATTACAACTAACATCGTCGCACCACCCGCACTGTGGGAAGACCCCACTGGCCGACTGGTACCCCTGCCTGAATTTGTAGGAGGTGGAGGCATATTAACCACATTATAGATGCATGTAGGCATTAACCAGCTCATCACGAAATCCAGGTACTCGTAGGTCTCCATAGTGTCAGTGTACAGAGATTAGGGCTTGCCGGTCATCGCTTCCACCCGAGCATCGTACGACAACTCTTGTGCCTGCCTCATATATCTCGGGGGTGTGATTGGTGGGACTGCCACCTCATCCTCTGCAATATGCCTGACTACTCTCTCCCATAGATACCAGGAGAAGCAAAATTCGTGCGCTAGCAATCGACGCATCTGCGCATGCCCTCCGATCATCCTCGTATGCTGAATGGCCGTCCCCCATGGATAGGAGGTCACCTACATTTTACCAAGATGAAATTAATACTTGCACAAACAAAATGAAAATACCATAAAGAAAAATTCAAAAGATAAAAGAAGATATAACCCGATCGCTCGTCAGGTCATTCAAGACCTGACACACCACCGCCAAGGAAAGGGACCGCATCGATTGCTGGTTGGACTTTCACCATTGCTACATATGACAGAAGCCCCCAACCGACTCATCCTTCAAACCAACTAAATGGGAATTGAGCCCAATAACCTCATAGAACCCCGTCTGCAAAGGACAAGGGTCTTCAATCAGAAGAAAGCAATCAAGGAATCAAAAAGGAAATAAAAGACAATGCATAAAGGAAAAATGCAAATAAAAAGAAGAATACCTACAAAAGATACCTGGAACCATTAAAAGTCTGCTGGCATCACCGACTGAAAGCATACAAAGATGAATAATGGGTCGCTAAAGTCAGACTCCCCCAGTCAAAGCGAGGAATATTCGGAAATACCCTCATATATGGTAAAAACAAAAAATGGACGACATCGCCGCTCGAATCCACTAAGATTCCTCCCAACAACAAAAGGATAAATAAATGAGCCATTTGCCGAGCCTGAAGCCCATCTGTCTCGTTGATCCACTGGCTCAAAATCATCTCCCGCAAAGCAATAATGTGAATCGAATCACCAGAGAGTATCCGCCCAACATCACCCAACGCTGCCTCCACCGCCGTCAGCATCACCCTCAGGGACCGATCCACCTCTATCTGGGTCCCCTCATAGTCAAGTACATTAATGGGAGCCACTATAATCTACCCAAAACCCAAATGTTTGGTGTTGGTAGTATCCTACCACCTCTCTCCCAGAGCACAGAGAATAGCCGTTGAACGTGGCGTCTCATCCATTGCAGACGCCAAACAACTGAAACCAGCTGAAAAAACCACCCAGCGTACCACTGGAGGAAAGTCCTCCCACACGTCTCTAAATCTTATCATCCCCTAGGTGTGAAGACTCATCACAACAATGTCAGTCTGTCAAAAAAGAAATCATGGGTCAAAATTCGAAAGAAACAAAGAAAATGCAAAAGAAAAATGCGAAAAGAATACCAAGAGTCATGCAATACTTACATAACTATGACAATTCCTCACCATAGACGATCGATGGTGTGCAAGCTAATGCAAAAGATTCTTTTAATTGGATACAGGCTTAAACATATCAAAATCATTCTCGTTGCCCAACGCTAAGGGCACCGTGTCCTGCCATCCCAAGTTAGTACAATCATCAATACCTAGCCATGCCAGGTGTACATCGTTGCTTGAAAAAACTACCATTTTCTAAACTCAAAGGAAGAATGGATGTACGACCCTCAGAATTGGTCACTCCCACCTAAGGTCCTCAAAATTGACCTCGACCTTCAGAATTGGTTGATCCCACTTAAGGTCCTCAGAATTTCCGTCAACCCTCAGAGTTGGTCGCTCCCACTTGAGGTCCTCGGAATTAACCTCGACCCAAAGAATTGGTCACATACAATCTTAAGGTCCTCATAATTGGACTCGATACCTCAGAATTGGTCGCTCCCTTTTAAGGTCCTCAAAATTGAGCTCGACCCTCAGAATTGGTCTCTCCTATTTAAGGGCCTCACAATTGACCTCGGTCCTAAAAAATGGTCGCTCCTACTTAAGGTCCTCATAATTGACCTCGAACCTCAGAATTGGTCGATCCCATTTAAGGTTCTCAGAATTGACCTCAACCCTCAGAATTGGTCGGTCCCATCTTAAGGTCCTCAGAATTGACCACAACCCTCATAACTAGTCTCTCCTCGGAATTGACCTCGACCTGTAGAATTGGTCATCCCCTTCTTTTCTATAGGTCCTCAGAATTGACCTCGACCCTCTGAATTGGTCATCCTCATCCCTTACGTTCGCTTAATCGATCGCCTTCCCAAAACATCATGTGGTGTCTATTCGACGGCTCACACTTATTCCAAGCTCACCCGTTGATGGGATCTATAGACACCACATTCTAGGACCCCCTAAGTCTCTCCTTAGGTCCCTAACACCTCCCCATTTTATTACAAACCCTTGGTCATACTCCGAGTGATGATCTGGAGGCCACTCGGCGCTCCCGAGCCTTGATTTGACCCCAATCAACTCTATCATCACAACAAAATCTCAATGGATCCTTAAAGGGAACTGAAAACCTTTCCAACGGTTTGCTCCGTGCGTAAAATGGCCTAACCGTTTCGACGAATGATCCATTTTCCCCCGAAAGATGATTCGGAGGCCATTGGGCTTTCCCAAGCTCTGTTTGACCAAGGTCAACTATTCATCTTGAACGATATTGAATGGATCTTCGAAGGTCACTGAACACCCTTTCCAATAATCTGCCTCGCACACAAATTAGTGTTACGGTATGGACGAACGACCCATTTTACTCTGAAAGGTCACCAGATGCTTTCGGGACCCATTTGACCAAAGTGAACTCTCAGAACAAAGTAAACATCTTTGGAATGTCAAAGTACCTCGCATAAAGTTCCAATGGTCCACCCCATATGCGATTCTAACTTACGGTCTGGATGAACAATCCATTACCGTCAGATAATCTCCCGTCCAATGGATCGATGAATGCTTTCGAGCCCCATTTGACCCAAAGTCAACTCCAAAAATTGAGGGAGGCTTAAAGGTTGAAGGTATCTGAGTTACCTTTCTAAAGGTATGCCCTGTGCGCGATTTGGATTAACGGATTGTAATCTATGGTCATTTTTCTTAAAAAATCTGTACGAGACTGCCGATTGGTAGGTCCATTTCCCTACCTATCGGTAGTGTGTCTGGGGTCAATTTTTGATTGGCAGGGTTAGGGGTATGTCGATCATCAATCCCTTTACCCTATAAAAGGAGGGAATGAGCTCATTCTCAAGACAGACGTGAGGTCCATCAATATTAGTGATCTCAGTGACATTCTCTTGCAATCAACGAAGTTTCTTTGTGTGAAATTTCTTTCCATGTTTCATTCCCATCATTTTCATACCCAATTTATCAAAATCTCCTTCTCTCTCATCCAACATTCAGCCCAACATTCAATGGGGATCATCAAGGATCAAGATCAGGCCTTAATTCTCCAAAGAAGGTCCAAATATCCTCCTCTCTCTTAAATTTTTTTATTTTTGCATTAGTTACATAAATTCTTAATCTAGTTTTTACTTTAGTTCATACACATTAACATCTCATCCTTTATTAGTTATATTGCACATACTTTATTTTCTATAAAAAAATAAAATAAAGAAAATAGGGTTATACCTATAAATTCCAATGGGATTCTTCACCACATTTTCCCAAAACTAAAAATACATTTACTACACACACACACACATATAATAAACTATCATTTGAATCTATGGGATAAACCCCACCCTTGTGCCGTATGCGAACGACGTGAACTTTGATGCCTTTACAGTCTACATAGGCGTTTTGGGCTAAAACTCGAGACTGGAGTCCAATTTTCCAAATTTCCATTTTCATACTTTCATACTTTTGATTTTATCTATATATTACTCATATATACCATACTTGTGATCCACATTGGCGTTTTATCTAACAAATGTTATCGTTTCATTATAACGATCAATATCTCGATAAGCACGCATATAATATTTTCTAATTACTAACTTGTGAACATTCCTATGGACAACCACACTCTATCTTTTCCATAATATGAGTCAGGCGATTCCGATCTCGATCTATATATACACTCACACACACTTCATGGAGAAATTAAGGAAAATAGTAACATAATCCCATGAGATATTGAAAAGGCGGGATAGGTGTCTAACACCTTCTATTTCGTAATTTAGTTCTCGAACCTCTGAACTATTGGCTTTGTAAGCATCAGTTTGTTTTTTATGCCTCTATCTTGAGGTGGCAACATGTTCTTTTGCATGTTTTGTGAAAAATAGGCTGGCGACTCCATCTCTTTACATTCACCCCACATCGACGACGTTCGAAACTCTCCTAGGATAAAGGGCGCTAGACCTTCACTCCTCCCCCCGAGATGGGAGGAAGGAGAAATTCCCGAAAAGGGAAGGGATGGCCACATGATCAACTCCCTCTACGATGTGGCACCACTTTCTATCTAGTATAAGTGACATGTATATTCGAATCATCGAAAGTGTTGCCACTATGACAAGGTAGTGTATTATCAATACTAGGTCATATTTCATCCTGTATGGGTGCTCTAGAAATATTGGTAATATAATGTTCCATTATATATTGTAAGTCCAACATACACTTGGGCGCATGTTTTTTTTACATAATGCTCTCTTAGGAACCTAGAATTGATTCAATTAACAACCTTCTTATACTCAGGAGTGTGATTTAAATTACCCTTGTAACCTTTTAGAATAACTAATGAAGAGGCATACCTACCTTTTTATTTATAACTTCCTTGGATCCTTCCACAACACGTCTACCAGGCACCCCAAAATCCGAACATGCCC
Organism: Sambucus nigra; assembly: GCA_949130495.1. Taxonomy (NCBI): domain Eukaryota; kingdom Viridiplantae; phylum Streptophyta; class Magnoliopsida; order Dipsacales; family Adoxaceae; genus Sambucus; species Sambucus nigra. Next base: position 394,149,712 of record OX422209.1, on the reverse strand, counting down.
TAGAATGAGCTTGTTCCTAGTCGAATGTTAAATGGGAGTTGAAGAGTTTGAATAAGAAGAAACTAAATTAGAATGTGTATCCATATTGAGGGTCCTGAGTTCGAGAGTAAAATGCATCTCCCGAGGTGGATCCCTCCTTCCTTCTCCTTTTTTCGACTTGTGCACAGGATAACGTCCTTTATTGGGGTGCTCGACCGTCGTCAATATGGGGTGATATGTAGAGTTAGATTCACCTACCTATTTTTCACAAAACGTTCAAAAGGAATGTTGTCTCCTCGAGAGAATGACATCAAGAAAATTATTGATGCTTGCGAAATCAAATAGTTCAAGGGTCCAAAGACTAAATTATGGAATGGGAAGGTGTTAGGGACCCATCCCTCCTTTCAATATCTCATGGGAATGCATTAATATTCTTCTATAGAACTCCGTGATGTATGTGCTTATGCGTGTAATATAAATGGAATATGGAATCACTCAACTCGCATCATGGATAAAGGCGGAACGAGGTAATCCTTAGGAGCGTTCCCAAAATAACAATACAAAATATATTATAAGTGTTTGTCGATTCACAAGTAATTATGGAAGAACGATTGTGTATATCAGACAAGACACAATCAAGCAAATAATATAAATGACAAGAATAAATTAACAAATGTATGTGGGAGGACTCGAGTCTAGGGATTTACCCAAGACGCCTATGTAGCCCAGGGACATCAAAGTCCACATTGTTCGGAGATGATATGAGGTTGGGTTTAACCTATAAATAGAATTGGTGACTTTGTTATGTGTGTAGAAAAAGATGTTTTAGTGTGATGAAATGTGATGAGAAATCCCCGTTTGGAATTTACAATTGAACCCTCTTTTTCTTGTTTTTGGATTTTTCTATGAAAATAAAGTATGTGCGGATACTAATAATTAAAAAGTTTAAAATTAAGATGTGTGTGTTGAAACCACATTATAGGACTCCCCAAGTCTCTCCTTTGCTCCCTAGCATCTCCCCTAGTAACTATAAACCCTAGGTAATACTCCGAGTATCGATCTAGAGGCCATCAGGAGCTCCCGGGCCCCGTTTAACTCTAGTCAACTCTATCATCAGAGAAAAAAGTAAATGAATCTTTGAAGGAATCTAAATCCCCTTTTCAACGTTCCTCCCGTGCACACGAATCGACATAACAGTTCGAATGAACGAACCATTTTACTACTAAAAATTGATGTGAAGGTCACTGGGTGCTCCTGGGTCTTGATTTGACCCCAATCGACTTCATCGTCAGAGAAAAATATCTTTGGATCCTCGAAGGGCATTAAAACCCCTTTCCAAAGGTCCGTCCCATGTACAAAATGGCATAACTGTTCGAATGAACGATTCGTTTTCCCTCAAAAACTGATTCGGAGGCCACCGGGCCCTCCCAGGCTCCGTTTGACCAAGATCAACTCTTCATCTCGAACGATACTGAATGAATCTTGGAAGGGCACTTAATACCCTATCCAATAGTCTGCCCCGTATGCGAATAAACATTATGGTAAGGACGAACGACCCGTTTTACTTCAAAAGGTCACCGGGTACTTTCGGGCCTCCGTTGACCAAAGTCAACTCTTCAAACCAAGCGAAGCTCTTTGGAATGTCGAAGCACCTCACATAACCTTTCCAAAGGTCCACCCCATGCGTAATTCTGACTTACAGTTTGGATGAACAATCCATTACCATCCGATGATCCCCCTTCCAAAGGGCCGACGAGCACTTTCGAGCCCCTAAAGTCAACTTCTGGTCCCGGGAGAGACCCAAAGGAATATTGAAGGTACTCCCCATGTGTAATTTCGATTTATGGATTGCGTTCAGAAATATTTGCATGAGGCTACCGATTGGAAGGTCCATTTTCATGCCTATCGATAGTGTGTCTAGGGTTACCTGCCAATTGGAAGGGCTAGGGCTAAGCCCATCATCACCCCTACCCTATAAATAGAGGTCATGATCTTATTCTCAAGGCACACCTCAAATCCATCAATATCAGTGATCTCAGCAACATTATCTTGCAATCAACGAAGTTTCCTTGTGTGAAATTCCTTTCCATCTTTCATTCCCCTCATTTTCATACCCAATTTACCAAAATCTCATTCTCTCTTATCTAATATTCATCTCAACATCCAAGGGAGATCATCAAGGATCAAGATCAAGCCTCAAACCTCCAAAGAAGGTCCAAAAATCCTTCTCTCTATTTAAATTCTTTATTTTCGCATTAATTACATAAATTCTTAACCTAGCTTTTACTTTAGTTCATAACATTAATACCTCATCCTTTATTAGTTATATTTCACATACTCTATTTTCTATAAAAAAAAACAAAGAAAAAGTGGGTTACACCTATAAATTCCAAGGGGATTATCCACCACAATTTCTTAGAACTAAAAATACATTTTCTACACACTCACATAGAATAAATTCCCATTATAATCTAAAAAGATAAACCCCACCCTTATGCCTCATGTGAACTACGTATACTTTGATGCCTTTATAGGCTACGTAGGTGTCTCGGGATAAAACTCAAGACTCGAGTCCAATTTCTCAATTTTTTATTTTTGCATTTGTATCCTTTTCATCTATACATTATTCAATATATATATTATATTTGTGATCCATATTGGAATTTTATCTAACGTATATTATCGTTTCATCATAACGATCAATATCTCGATAAACGCATACATCGTATTTTCTAGATATTATTTTGGGAACATTTTTCTGGATGACCTCACTCTATCCCTTTCATCGTATGAGTTGGGCGATTTCGATCTCCATTTATACACACACACACACACACTTCACGAAGAAATTAAAGAAAATATTAACACAAGCCCATGGGAGACCGAAAGGGCGGGATGAGTTCCTAACACCTTCCCATTCCGTAACTTAACCCCCCGAACCTCTGAACAATTGGTTTCGTAAGCGCCAGTTTGTCTTTGTTGTCGTTGTCTCGAGGCGACGATATGTTCTTTTGTCTATTTTGTGCAAAATAGGCTGGCAATTCCATATTTTTACATCACCCCACATCAATAACGGTCGAAGTGCTCCTAGAGAAAGAGGGTGCGAGACCTTCTCCCCCCTTTTTTCCCCCGTCGGGAGGGAGAGAAAAGGATGGCCACAGTGGCGACTCCACTGGGGACTTCTTAAGAGGGCTAAACTATGTCGCACATATGCTATTGTTTTCTGCTTATGTGTATGCACCTACCTGTATGTTCCCTTTTTTCTCTTCTAATATTTCTTGTACATATCTAATTAATGATTATATCACTACTCACTCACACACTTGTAGATACACTCCATGTACACTTCACACTACGTACATGTAGGATCACTTATATCCACATGTTGCACACACCACTTAGAATATCCATGCTTAGGTGTCACTAACACACACCTCCATTTATCACACTGCTTACTCACACTTGTCACACACTACGTGTAGTTGATCCATGTTTAAGTTCACTACCACACACTCACTTATAGATATTCACACATCCCTCACTCTCATATAACCATGCTTAGTATAATCTTCATGCTCCGTGCTAGATTTGCTTTTTATACTTGTACATTCTTCCCTACTAGTATAGTGCTCATCATGCTAAATAAAATACTCTCTCCATAATATACTAATCAATAATCATGCATTTTTCATACTACTTCACCAAAGAGCATGGTTGTTGACAAAATTTTGTCCCATACCTGGGGGTCACTTTGTGATGGGAGCTGGTCCGGAAGGTCGTAGTAGCCTAAGAAATATGGCTATCACCTTCCACTGGCCAAGTACATTCGACGTATATCAAACAGTTCTCCCGCATAGTACCGCTTCACCGAAGTCATGACGAGAGGTATATCGCAAGAAACTCATTCACGTATGTCGAGTATATCGAGTTAGCTCTCATATGTATTATCCCCACGAGGTATATAGTGAGGCAATTCACGTACACTCAGGTATATCAAATGTCTTGTCCACACGTACCGATTGCCCTAAAAAAGCAAGACTTCTATCGTGGAAGTCATGCCAAAGGGGGGAACCCTTCCAATTAACCGAACAACTGCATACCCTCATAGGCATCAAACCTTGGGCACTCATATTTAGTTTGCCGATTACTACCCAAAAATCTGTTAAAATTATGTGTTGGCATGCCATCCAAATTTTTGCACGATTTTGTCTTTTTCAAAACGGGACCCTGTCCATGAGCTTGGCAACAAGTCCAACCATGTTTTACATATTTTTTAGACCCAATTTTCCCAAGCTCGGGTCCCGTCCAACATTTCTTTTTGCATATAGGTAAACCTAATATAAGTGAGAACATAATAATAATAAGAGCAACAACAACAACAACAACAACAACAACAACAACAACAACAACAACAATAATAATAATAATAATAATAATAATAATAATAATAATAATAATAATAATAATAATAATAATAATAATAATAATAATGTTGAGACCCTTTTCTCATTTTTTTCCCTTTCTTTACCAAACGTGTCAAAAGCATTTTCCCTCTTTTGTCAAAATATCAAAAGAATTTTCCTTCCTTTTATCGTAAATGTCAAAAGCGTTTTTCCTCCTCTTTACCCAAAAACATTTTGTCCTCCTTTTTTCCAAAAATGACAAAAAAAAATCCTCCTATAATAAAAGACTTTCCTTCTTCTCTTTCCAAAATAAATTCGAATCATTCTTTCTCAGGTTGATCACATAACCGACTCTTGGGCTAGATCCCCATTGGCTTCTATCTTCTGTCGAACTGCCTCTTGCTACATCAGTCCTCTCGCTACTTCCTTCGTGTCCAGAATCCGCCTTCATCCACTTTCCATAGAGAACACAAACTTAGTACCGAATGTGAAGCCTGATTTGATGACGGTTCTAACCAAACTTACTACCAAGATTGACAACCTTCAAATCGAGGTCCATGAGATACAACGAAACCATGTCCCTATTCTCGAAGAGCTTGAGGTCATATTTCCTCGCGCTATGGGTCTGCTCGTACCTGAGCCTTTTTGGGTCCCAAAAGAATATCAGTACGCTCCACGGTCCCATGCTTCCCATGGGTCACCGCCAGCTCAGCTCCTTATGCCAAATCTTGCCCAACCAGGGGCTAATATACCCGTGGTCGTTAATTCGAAGGAAGAAGAGTTGAACAAGGTCAAGGAAGATCTTAAGATGTTGATTAATAAGTTTGACCAACTTCAAATTTCTGAGAACTACATGGATTACACCCATATGTCTCCATATCCTAAAGCAAGGCTACCAAAAAAATTTACGATGCCCAACATTGAGAAGTTCGGGGGTAGTGGGCCCCTAATTGTTCATCTCCAAAGTTATCACCGAGCCATGACTCTTCTGCGAGCCTCCAAGGAAATAATGGCCCAAATGTTCTAACAGACTTTGAAGGAATTTTTAGTTGGGAGGATGTTTCCCATGAATTCATGTCACAATACAAGTATAACGAAGAGTCGGAGGTTACTCGCCGTGATTTATAACTTCTCAAATTGAATCCCGAGGAAACTGTTAGAAATTTCATAGTAAGATGGAGAGAGAAATCGACCACCATGACAACCCGGCCTTCCGAAGAGGAACAAGTCAGTATTATGAAGAAGAACTTCTCACCCCATGTCTGAGCAACAATGGGAGGACATTATTACCCCCATTTTTGAGCCCTCCCGGAAGTAGGAGTTGGGATTGAAGAAAGTCTTGCCAAGACAGATGTTAAGCCGAAAAAAGTATCCAAATAGTTCACTCCCAGAAAGTAAGAGAAGTCTTCCAATATCGTAGTTTCAATCATCAATAACATATCTCAGCCTGCCACTTCATGGGCACCAGAAAGTCGCCCTAACCTAGTAAAAAAGGAATACACAGAGCTTCAGGCTCCCCTATCCAAAATTTACCAAGCCCTTTTAAGCCGAAATCTTATTAAGCCATTGGACCTTCGTCCATTACCAAACCCAATTCCCAAAATTTTTAAACCTGATGCCCATTGTGATTTCCATTAAAATGCCAGCCATACCACTAATCAGTGTTTCCATATCCGAAATGTAATCCAAGGCCTGATTGATCGAGGTATCATTGCCCCACTAACCATACTACCCATAATCCACTCCTAATCATATAAATTCCATGTTCCTAGAAGAAGTCGCAGAATTTGATCCATCTACTTAGATTGTACCCAGTAAATTGCCCATCATACCCATATATTCCCCTAAAACCCTCAAAAGTTAGCCATATTTTCTCTTACATCCAACTTTTTTTTCCGTTCAGGCTCTGTCACTCCTTACTAGAGCATGCATTGCTGTACATACCCATCCCGGAGGGAAAGGTATGGAATTATCAGCAGTATTGAAGTAGTTTCTAGAGTTCGGGCTAAAATTGCCCTCAGAAAGGACCATCAACTACTAGAGATTCATCACATTATTCTTAGAAGCTCGAAAGTGGGCTGGAGAGTAAGATAATTGGGTGGTACCTACTGATGAAGTCATCTTAGATGATGTCATCCAGGTCATGGAAGACTTATTTCGACAGACCTGTGAAATTTGCATTATGTTCGAGTGACTTGATGCTTTGAAACTACAAGGGCACCTGATCCCTTCGCTTTTACATCTCCCCGTTGAGTGGGAGGATCTATACGAAGAGGCCGTTGAAGTTATAGAATGTATTGACCTCTCATGGAAGGAAGATATCATTGCCACCAGATGGGGGGACGAATTCGATAGTTCAGATGAAGAGAAGAACCCATAAAAGACTAACCCAATAGTCAGCATATGTGGAATTGAGAATGCCGTATGATACTGATTTAATCAAATTCGCAAGTTTCCAATTTAGACTTTTTTAATTGGAGTCAATTTTTCAACCAAATTAATTCAACCCTAAAACATACATCTACGTGGGTGAAATCAAACCAACACAAATATAATTGCTGACACGCAAATTTCTGGAAAAAAAACTTTCGGGTAAAACCTTTTATTTCACTGTGAATAATAAATCGCGATTTACGTACACAATGAAATCCATAATGAATATCATGCAGATACCCACATAGACACGCAACCTAGAGTCAGTAATGGAACAACCGCAGCAACCCACAAGAACATGCAGTCCAATTTAGTTAGGAACACCCACGAGTACTCCTAATCGACACACAGTCACAGTCATCTGTAGAGATAACACTCTGCATAGAAATAACTTCACTAAAGTTGAATCTTCGGTTCCAAAAGAATTCACTAAAGCATATGGGATTTTTTTGAATTGAAAAAAAAAAGGATTAAACCCTTAAATGATGAAGACAAAGTATTCTGATGGTTTGTAGCTTGTGCAGAATGAAAAACGTCAGGTTTTCTTAACGAAAACGGAGTGATTTAATACGCTTTACATAGAAAAGTTGAGTCGGCGACTTGCTCGAACGAGCTTCACACGACAAGGCAATGTCACTTGAATGACCTCTGCATGTCGCTCGAACAACGGTTTAAAATAAAATAAAATTTTTATTTCTTTAAAAACTCCGTCTCAACACTTAGAAAAAATTCTTTGACAAAAAACAACGCCTCAAGTGTTTGAAAATATTTTAGAAAAATTATTTGAACACTTATAATGAATCATTAAGCTATTTAAACACAACTTTATCAAAATTAATCTCACGGAGACGTCTTTATTGAAGATAATTGATATTCGGATCTGTATTGATGCATGATTGAACTTGAATAAGTCTTCGACAGTTGTAGCGGTATACGACATACAATAATATAAACATGACAATAAAATAATGTCCTTACAAATCTCCCCCTATGTCAATGGCGATACAAAATAAAAACATCCAAATTATCAAATCAAAATGCCTATACAAATCTAATAACCTCACATGAATCCAAAACTGAAAAGGTATAAAAAATGTCAGGCTGAAACTTTCTTCAAAAGTCTTCAAAATCAAATCTTCAAATCTTTACGCTTTTCTCATAAGGATGTGCAACTTATGATCATCAAGTTTTGTACATAGACACTTGAGACAAAGAAAATACCTTCGTGACATATCAAGTTTGAAATGAGATAAACATAACATCAAAACAAATATCGAATCTCAAATCTCTCCCATAATGTAAAACTCCCCCATAAAATCATAATTCATTCTCCCCCTTTTTATTTGTCCAAAATATACAAGGAAAAGAATAAAGAAAATAAACATGGAGTGTCATGAAAAATATGCATAGCAAACATGGATTAAACTACACTCATGCAAAGGAATCCTCAAAGGCATCCACAAACTATTTTTTATTTTTCAAAAATTTCAAGTAAAAATAATTTTACGAAAATCACACACCATGAATTTACACTAAGATAACCAAATCATGGAAACGGAATGAATGGGTATGAAAATATTCGATAGGAAAATCAATGAAATCAAACATAACATATGTGCACGATGAATACAGATACTCCTAACGAATGAACATCAAAATCATCCTTAGATGTCGAAAATGTGAATTTAGATGACATCATCTTAATCAAATCGACAAAATCAAAGTGAGACATGATTTTCACACCAATAACTTCTAAAACTGTGTAACGCTTTTTCATGACTTTTCAAGGACGTGAAAACACGTTTTATATTCCATCCAAACTCCCTCATAAATAATAATGCTTTTTATTTTTCTTTTGGGGTGATGAAACAAAATAAATTGGTCCACTTTTGGAAATTTTTTCTTTTTATTGCCTTTAAATTTTTTCAGGATCTTTTCAACTTCTTTGGACCTTGGGTTCTATTTTTGTGCCATGCATTTTCTAAGTACGATTTAAATGGTGGCTTAAACTCAAAGGACAAATGCGTACCTTTCATATCCTTTCCCCACTTTTAAAATAAATTACACAAACTCACGACACCAGTTTTTACATGCACTACTTTCATTGTCAATATTTGGTTAGTATTAAAGACATAATTGAGATGAAAACACATCGACCAACAAGTGATAGAGAAGAACAATAGTCAAACAAATATGTGCAAGTGTGAAATAAAGGAACTCATGAGTCAAACATGTAGGTAGTAACAACTAATAACATCTCAATGACTCCAAACATCGTAAAGCACAATAATGAAATAATGATGCATATCAAAACACTATCAAACATTCACATGGATATGGAATGAAATTGTGACTCGATCATCCAAAATGTCCATTAAGAAATTGTGTCAAAAAATACAATTTTTTTTGTCTTTATCCAAGAATTTTATCAAAATAAAATCTTTTTGGCTTTTTCAATTTTTTTCTCAAAAAAATAGAAAATCGTTTTGTATTTTTCCAAAAAAAAAATTCAAAAACATAAATCTTTTTGATTTTTCAAAAAATATATTAAGAAAATGCAAAACATAAATATAAAAATGGTACACATTAGCAATAGGCATAAAATATCATTTGTAAAAGTGCTCTGATACCAATAGGCAAGAAAATGCTCTGATACTAATTTGTAAAAGTGGTGATCGCTTAAATAAGCTCTGATACCAATATGAGAATGCCGTGTGATACTAATTTAATCAAATTCGTAAGTTTCCAATTTAGACTTATTTAATTGGAGTCAATTTTTAAACCAATTAATTCATCCCTAAAACACGCATCTACATAGGTGAAATCAAACCAACACAAATATAATTGCTGACACACGGATTTCAGGAAAAAAACCTTTCAGGTAAAACCTTTTATTTCACTATGAATAATAAATCGTAATTTACATACACAATGAAATACGTAATGAATATCGTACAGATACTCACATAGACATGCAACCTAGAGTCAGGAATGAAACAACCGCAACAACCAATAAGAACACGTAGTCCAATTCATCGAGAAACACCCACGAGTACTCCCAATCGTCACACAGTCGTAATCAGCCGTAGGGATAACACTCCACATATAAATAACTTCACTAAAGTTGAATCTTGGGTTCCAAAACAATTCACTAAAGCGTATGGGATTTTTGTGAATTGAAAACAAAAAGGATTAAACCCTTAAATGAAGAAGACAAGGTATTCTGCTGGTTTGCAGTTTAGGCAGAATGAAAAACGTAAGGTCTTGTTAATGAAAACAAAGTGATTTAATACGCTTTATATAGAAAAGTTGAGTCAACAACTAGCTTGAACGAGATCGTCATGTCTCACGAACGACTCCACGTGTTGCTCGAACGAGCTTTGCGCGACAAGGCAGTGTCGTTTGAACGACCTCTGCCTGTCACTCGAACGATTGTTTAAAAAAAATTATTTCGTTAAAAACTCCGCCTCAACACTTGAAAAAAATTCTTTGATGAAAAACAACACCTCAAGTATTCAAAATGTTTTAGAAAAATTATCCCAACACTTATAATGAACCATTAAGGTATTTAAACACAACCTTACCAAAATTAATCTCGTGGAGACATCTTTCTTGAAGAACGTTGATATTAGGATCTGTCTTGACGCATGATTGAACTTGAATAAGTCTTGAACGGTTGTAGTGGTATACCACATACAATAATGTAAGAGGACAATAAAATAATGTCCTTATAGGAATGATCTTGTTTGAGGATATTTTAGGAGAAATCAATAAGGTGGCCGAATAGCCCGAGATAAATAAGGATACAGGGTTTCTGTTTTCCCCCTCTTCTGTGAACCATATGACTAGATCAGGGAGACATTACTGGGTTCCAAACCTTCAATCAACAACGACCGATAAGCGAAAAGTTGTTAATAAACTTGCTATGCCAGAAATGACCCTCAAGGAGAGCAAGATCCTTGATCAATTGAAGAAAACTCAGACTAACATCACCATATGGGGACTCTTTATGTCTTCTCAGTTGCATTGAAATGCCTTAAAGAAGCATTGAATCTGGTCGGATCTCTAACCTCTATTAGAATTATCTCCTTTTCCGAAGAGGAAATCCCTAAGTTTGGTCCAAATCACAGCTATGCTCTCAATATCTCTATTGAGGTCATGGGAAAGATCGTCCCACTTTCGCTTAATAACAATGGATCAACACTTAATGCTTGCCCATTAAGAACCCTCAACTATTTGGGACTGAAAATAAACAACCTTGATCAAACTTCTATCGCGGTGCGTGCTTATGATAATACTCATCGGGAAGTGAAGGGATCTATAAAGCTTACAATAAGGGTTGGCCCTATAAATCCCATTACTGAATTCTAGGTCATCGACATCCCATGTTGTTTCAATCTGTTGCTCGAACAACTATGGCTCCATAGTATCAAGGGTGTGTCTTTTGCCCTCCATCAGAAATTGAAGTTCTTTGCCAATGGGTAGGTCATCACCATCTTGGGTGATGATGATAATGTTGATAATGAAAATACTAGTAATCTGGTATTAGAGATACAACATGGGGCAAATGACATGCTTCGTTAAGTTTCCGAGTTGAACCACTTTTTCTCCCAGAAGGGGATGATTTCAAAGATAAAGTTTGTCCATAACACAACCCTCACGGTAATGTCAATGTGATAAAGATGTTCAAGAATGTGCACTTTATGCCGGGCCTGGGCCTGGGACGATGATAATAAAAAATACTATATCCCATAGTGTTGAAGAGTTCCTTACCTCCTTGTGGTCTGGATTACCAACCATCATCCGAGGAACTCAAGATGAAGAGAATGATAAAAAGTACCAAGACTGACTCAGGGGATTCCTTGAATGGAAGATTCATCAAAGAGGGTGAATATTTCCCTTTTTGTGGCTTTCTCGAACCATGGTATAATCATGGAACCAGTAATGGAGATCTTTTTTCAAGATAGCTACTCACTCATTGAGAACACTGTAGCTGCTACCGAAGATTCCAAGGAAAGTGACTCCGAAGACTCATTCAATCTGCAAAAACTGGGGCTGACATTCTGCATGATCCACTCAAGCGCTACATCATCGGATCCATCCCACATGATAAAAGATGATGACACACCTCTCCTCAATTGGCATGCTATACTAGTTCCACCTGCCAAAATGCAACCCAACCAAGATGTTTATCCAATTTCCTTCTCTTTTGTTGTTGATCACAATGTAATCGAGACCTCTTTTGACGAGGTTCTCAACGTTTTTCCCCAAAAATGAACTAAACGAAGGTTTTGAGTATCTTGTTGTGCCTTGCATTAATTATCTTGATTCTAATCAAACTGTTGATGATGATGATTTTGCAAATGAAAAATTCTTAACTGATTTTAATAAGGTTAATAACAAATAACATAATCCCGTTAAAATTAATGAAGATGAAACTGTTGTTATTAATCTCGGTTCTAGTAGCCAACTGTCCGAGATTAGGATAGGGCCTACCCTTAACGAGCAAGAGCGCGTGCTATCGAGGAACTGCTGAAGGAATTTGTTGATTTCTTCGTATGGTCTTACGATGACATGCCCGACATCGATCCCGAGATAGCTCAGCATGAGATTCCAATGCTCCTAGAATACAAACCGATCAAATAAAAACTGCGAAAGCTCTTTACCGAATGGTAACTCAAGGTTAAGGAAGAAGTGGTCAAATAGTTTAATGTAGGCTTCATTCGGGTGATCAAATATCCCACATGGCTAGCCAACATTGTATTCGTAACAAAATCCAAAGGAAAGTTTCGTACGTGCGTTGATTATTGAGATTTAAACAAAGCTTCCCAAAAAGATGATTATTTGATAGCCAATATCGACATGATTGTAGACAACACGACCAACCACGCTCTTAAGTCATTCGTTGACTGTTTTGCCAGATATAATCAAATCAAGATGCACCCAGATCATGAAGAGAAAATCGCATTCACCACTCCTTGGGGAACCTTATGTTACACCGTTATGCCGTTTGGTCTAAAAAATTTAAGGGCTACCTACCAGAGGGTTGCCATGACTATCTTGAATGATCTAATACACAAATAAGTCTAGGTCTATGCGGATGATGTGATCATCAAGTCTAAGAGTAGGTAAAGTCATGATCCCTCTCTCTGGAAGTTCTTCGAGTGACTACGGCGATACCAGATACGACTTAACCCACAAAAATTTATTTTTAGTGTTACCAAAGGAAAACTCATGGGATTCATGGTTAGTGAGAAAGGGATATAAGTAGATCTTGCCAAATTGAAAGCCATGCTCGAAATGCCACCACCCCGAATGAAGAAGGAAGTTCGGGGATTCCTTGGAAAATTACAGTATATCAGCCGGTTCATTAGCCAATTGACTTCCATTTGTGAACCCATATTCAAACTCCTACGGAAGGATTTAACTAAGGTTTGGAACGGATCTTATCAGGAAGCCTTTGACCAAATAAAGCAATAACTAACTCGACCTACGGTACTTATGCCACCGTAACTAGATCTACCCCTACTCATATACCTAATCATAACAGACACCGCAACTAGGGATTTGTTGGACTAATACTTTGAATAATCCCGCAAAGATAGGACCATTTAGTACGCCAATCGTAAGTTGGTCGGGTACGAAGTCAACTACATTGCCTTGGAGAAATCATGCATCACCCTCGTTTGGGTCACCCAAAAATTATGGCACTATATGCTTTCTTTTCCCATCAGACTTGTAGCTGAAATGGACCCTATCAAATACCTACCTTGTCTAGCCGAATGGCCCAATGGTTGATGAGATTAGATGAATTTGATATTATATATCTCACTCAGAAATCCATGAAAAGGAGAGCCATTTCTGATTACCTTACTGACTACCCTATGGAAGAAGCCGATGTTTGGATATCCAAATTACCAGATGAAAATATCCTCTGTACCTACAAAGAAGACCTCCAACAACAAATGTTCTTTAATGGTGCCACAAATAAGAAAGAATGTGGCATTGGGATACTCATAAGCGCCCCTGATGACTCTCACACTCCCATTGCCATCAAGCTACATTTTCTCTGCACCAACAACATGATCGAATACGAGGCATGAACGGTAGGCCTCAAAGTCTCTCTCAAGAGAGAAATCCGACGCCTAAATGTCTACGGGGAATCAACCCTCATCATTGGCTAAGTCCTCAAAAGATGGAAAGTCAAGGACGAGAAATTCTTACCATTCCACGCCCACCTAGAAGAGCTGACCTCCTAATTCCAAGATGTCACCTTCCAATACCTGCCCCAAGCAAAGAAAAACTTGGACGATGCTCTTGATACCTTGGCCTCCATGGTGTACATGCCTGGAAAAATAACGACGACCCCCTTCCTAGTCCAAAAGGAGACTAAACCAACCCACTGCTACCACATTGAGCTAGTCACAGAAGATGATCCTGATATATCCGATTGATGGTACCATGATATTTGGCATCTCTTGGTATCCCCAAGATTCTAATAAGAAAAACAAGAAACCCTCCGCAAATTAGTTGCCAAGTAAATTGTCTGCGATAAAGCACTGTTCAAGAGAAACTTCGATGGAAGCCACTTACACCACAGACATTGAAAAGATGATGCAAAAAATCCACAACGGGGAATGCGAACCCCACATGAATGGATATATGCTCGCCAAGAAATCATCCGATAAGGTTACTATTGTACAACTATGGTTCGGGATTGCACTGCCTATGTTCAAAGATGTCTTAAATGCCAGTAGTTTTCTAACCTCCAGCACTTGCCTCCGCGAGAATTGTATAAAATGACTTATCCCTGGCTGTTTTCCACATGGGGCATCGATATCATAGGGAATGTTACACCCAAGTCCTCTAACGGGAATGAATACATCTTTGTGGCCATCGATTACTTCACCAAATGTGTTGAAGCCGAGTCATACGCAGTACTGAATGCCAAATGGTGGCCAAGTTCATCCGGAAAAATGTCATCTGTCGATATGGGTCCCGCATGAGCTAATACTAGATAACAGGTTGCATTTCGAAGCAGAAGTCACATAACTGGTTGGCGATTATGGGATTTGGAGACACAAATCTTCTCCCTTTTGACCTCAAATCAACGGTACCATCAAAGCTACTAATAAGAACCTAAAAGTAATCATCACCAAGATAACTGAGAGTTGTTGGTATTGGGCCGATCGGATCCCTTATGACCTCTGGGGCTACCGTACTTAAGTTAGATAATCTATTGGGGATACCCCTTACTCTCTGGTATACAACATGGAAGTAGTCCTACCATTTAAAATAGAAATTCCTTCATTACGCATCATGCTTGAAAGCAAAGTTAGTGAGGAAGACTGACATGAGAGCCGTCTTGAGGAGTTGTCACTCTTGGACGAAAGGATACTGAAGGCTCTATATCATATATAAGGGTACCATCACCGAATACCATGATCATTCAACAAGAGAGTCAAGTGCCGTGGTGTTCGAGAAGGGGACTTAGCCCTTAAAGAAATAATAGAGCCCATCTAGGACCCTATAGGGAAATTCAAGCCCAATTGGAGAGGCCCCTACATCTTGAAAAAAATCCTATCTGGTGGTACCACTATGCTTACCGACCTTGATGGGGAAGAGATGGACCGTCCAGTCAACCTGGACCGTCTCAAGAAATTTTATTATTAATCTCGACACGTTACGACTCTTCTCACCTACCTTCTATTATAAAAAAAATTCTTCATTTCCCTCTACTCAGAACTACGCCGAGCTTGATCCTCTAAAAACCTTTTTACATTAAAAAATGAAACTTAATTTTTTTTTCAAAACCCTCAGAGGTACGCAGGCAACTCATATGCTTTACATGAGCATGACCCCCTTATTTTTTCATAAAATGCTATTCTTTTCTTATCCTCGAGAACGACAGTTCATTTTATCATTTAAATACACAAAAGGATTATGCATGCCTTAGCGATTGGTATAGATAATTAAAATGCAAAAACTCAAGAGGCACAACAATATAATTAAAAGCTTCTATATTCCATTAATAAGAGATTCTAGTACGATTACAAATATCGGTGTATGGAGTCATACATCTTCCCCCACAAACCTAACCTTATTGTCCTACAAACAAAACAAGGCAAACTACTCCTAAATAACTCTCCCAAACTTATTACCAACAACCAAGCACATAATAAACATAAGATCTTCATAATAAAACAAAAACACCAGCTTCACAAAAAGACCCTACCCGTAGCTTCCACAAGAACCAACCCTAACATCATCATCATTTATATCTTGGGGTCCCCAAACTTCCCCTGATTAGATAGAATACCGAAGTTACTCCATGGAATGGTAAGCCCAGACCAACATAGGGAAAACCACAACACCTCCTGCCATGGAGTCAAACATGTCAAGACACCTCTGCTCGGTCTCCTCGACCAACATCTTAACCACTACCCTCCTCCATAACCATTTCATAAAGTACCCAGAAACAAGCTAAACTCTACCAACAGATTGGGAAGGATGGGTCGATGGTCGACCATTCTCCCATAGAGAGCCCAACTGCATGCGCATGTCTTCCTTCAAAACTTCCACAGGAAAGAAGTCCAAAACACGAAAGGCACGATCTGTTCCCATCCAAATTGACGCAGGAGCTTCCAGGGAAAGTAGAAACAGGTATGCCAGAGGCCAACCAACTGAACATACTGGTATTCCCCTAGTTTTAGGATGGACTGAAACTCCCCCCGCCAGGGCACCGACCAATGTAGACATCGAGCCCCGTGCTCCACAAACTAGTTTTCCCAATTCTCGACATTCAAGTAAAAAATGATGAAGTAGTGAGTGAAGAAATTTGGCACAGCTGCTAAGGAATATTCAAGGGGTACCACCAAATGGAATATCTCAGATAACCACATGAACAGCATAACTGGGCTGCCCCTCAAAAAGACAAAACGACCTTCCCGTCAAGAATCTAGACCATTCAAGATCTTTGCTAATATCACTCCCACAGGATTGCGATGGTATGAAATCCATGCAGTAATGGCAACAAGTTGAGGGTCACCAGCAAGTCCCTGATCACCAACAGTAACTTTGAAAGTAAGGCAAGGGAAACGGCTCTAATATAACCTGTATCACCAACGTCCTATAGACGGACATAATATAGCACAATTGGGAGGGAAATAAATTCTCCAGTAACCAATAACCAATCCACGAAGGATGAAATATGGATAAATTCTGCCAACAATGTCTGAGGAGACCGAGAAAATTTAGGTATGGCCACTACAACCCTGGGATTTACCCCTAGCATTGCACAAAACTCCTCGTAAGTGGGGCAGACTTCGTCTAAGCCAAAATGAAAGATATGATCATCGGGGTACCAGAATTGTACGACTGCCATTAGCATTTTCTAGTCAATAGGACAATTGTGCCATAAGGAAACTTAACACAATTTGAAAGCATCGTAGTCTACATTATACGAGCACATAACCTCTAAATTCTCGAGTTGAGAGGCGAATTCAGCACTTACAGGAAGAGTCATGTTGGAAATGATAAGACAAGAAGCAAGAAATAAGCAAAAGACAGGAAATTTGGATTGGTGAAGAAAAATACTCCTCCATTACCCCTTTTTATAGTTAAAAAACTTGGCTAAAGACATAGGTCCTGCAAAATATGTATGAAACCCTACCCCATTAATGAAAAAGTTGTTGAAGAAAGTGCAATCAAGCCTTGGGTGATTGGACTAGATTGACCTACTGATAGGCAAGACAATGGGTATGCCGATCGGCATCCCCCCATTGTTAGAAAATTCCCTTTTTCAAACTCAAAATTTATTTTTATTTTCGAACTGAGGCCAGTTCCTCCTATTTTTACTTATCCTTTCTCAAAATAAATTCATTTCCTTTTAAGTTATTATGGTGACAATTATATTCAACACAAATAGATAAGAAAAGTGCAATCACCAAGGAAACTAAAGAACATAAAATGCCAATAGCACAACACAATATGTACGAGGTTCAATAAGAATGCCTACGTCCATGGTGGTGCAGTCAGTAGTATTTCTATATACTTCGGGGAACGTTTACAGAGAATACAGTGCGTGCCTCTTACCCCAGGCTTAGGGTTTATTATATACATGTTTATCTTCGGGGAGTGGGGGTGTTGGATTACCCCACGTCCACCTCTCTCATGGAATATCTCTATACGAGATTTTAGGAGAGGACTAAATCATAACTGATTTTAGTTAAGGTGCTAAGGATCCGGACTTTGGGCCATTTTTATTAGGATACTCGTCTGGGCCCATGATGGTAATTCTGAGTACTCACAATTGCCCCTAAAGTTGTTGGTCCACAATTTGGTCTCAATAAATTTAAATGATTTGCCATAATGGCTCTTTTATAAGTTGTGTAACTCTTCCCAAAGTTGAGAACTGATTTAGGCGCCAATTGCTTCGAGTCCTGTGCGCGATGATTGGGAGCATTTTAAAAGTTATTTGGAGTAGCGTTCTGTAGTCATCGTTTCAAACTTTTAAGTGTTCCATCATCTTCTGAAAGTTCTAGTTGTTGTGCCCTCTTCTCCAGGTCTTCATTTTCTTCGCTTCCAATCTCCCTCGTCATCTGGGCTTGTGAACTTGCATCGTCCAAGCCTAGTTTTTATCTCGTAAGTCCCCTTTGCTCTCTCTTTGTTCTTTCTCTATTGAGTTTTATTTGAATTTGCAATTTAGGGTTTACAAATGACAAAGATAGGTAATAGATCAGTGTTTGAGTCTAGGAAGTTTTATAACATCCCAGAAAGGGTAGAGATTGAGTGCGCTCCTTTCCCTAAGAATGTTAGAGAGATAGAGGGCGCTCATTGGATTCATGTCCTGTTGCTTTCCCAAGGGGGGTTTACTTTTCCTCCAAACAATTTGTTCCTGCATTTCTTTGGTTATTTCAACATTGTCCCTGCATAGTGTTTGCCCAACGTCTGGAAGATAGTCAATGGTGTTCATAGAATAAATTAACTTTATGGAACTAAATTAGGGCTCGCTGAAGTTTGTTTTTGTTATTCATTCTATCGAACGAGCTCTGGTCTTCTTTACCTTAAGGCCAGGAGTCCTGATAGGGTATTGGTAGTAAATTTACTTGATTCCCACAAGGACTACTGGCAAGATGGCTTTCTTGCTAGGAATTGGCAATTCTCCCCTCAGACTGAGGGGGCGAGGTCTGATAGATTCACTGTTACCTTTTATGGGGAAGATTACATAGGTAGTCTTCAATCTGCTCTTTCTATCTCCTTATTAATGTGTGATTTTTCTGATACTTTCCTGTTTTCTTTTCAGTGAAGACAAAGAACTTAAAGCCTGCCCTCAGCGAGGTTCGAGCTGCCGAGCTGATTAAAGCTTGGAATATCAGGGAATCTCTAGTCGATGGTGAACATCCCCGATCCGCTACTTTCCTGCTTGAGTATAAGAACATCGGGTCTAATTTCATTGCGAGGCGTGTGGACAGCATTCCTGACTTAGATATTTCTGAAGAAGCTGCTGCTGATCCCATTCAGTTAGACGAGGAAGAAAGTAGTTCTAAAGGTGATATCAGAGGGGGTGCTGACGGAAGTTCTGGTGAGGCGAGCTCCAGTAGTGAAAGTTACTCTAGCTCAGAGGAGGTTTTTTAGGCTCAAGAGTCTTCAAGTACATCCCGCAGTTCTAGCGTGGAAATGGCTCCCCCAGGAGGAACCTGATCCGAGATGATGATGAGGATGATGTGCTTCTCGCTCAGCGGTCGAAGAAGCAAAAGTTCAGCAATGGGAATATTGCCACTGGTTCCCAGTCTTTCATTCACAAGCATGAGAAGAAGAGAAAATAAGAAGAGCAGAGAGAAAGAAAGAGGGAAGAGGAGAAGAAGAAGGATGAAGAGAAAAAGAAGGTTGAGGAGAGGAAGAGGGTAGAGAAGGAGATGGAGAAGGAGAAGGAGAGGGAGGAGGAGAATGGAGGCAAAGACAAAGGCCGGGTAGGCTCTAGTGCCCGTGTCTGTGCTTCCAGAGGGGGCCTCGGTTGCCATCTCTCCCCAACTAGCGCCTGCACTGCTCGAAAGGGCAGTCTTGCCTGCTGATCGCCAAAGGGCAATGGGGACTGACCATTTAGCCTTCCAAGCGAGTCAGAGGATAGCCTTGGTAAGTCTATTTCTTCTCTTTAACACTGGTAAAACTCTGTTTGTTGCTTTCTTCTAATGTCTTCTTTTTACTTGTAGTTCGTGACTGAATTCGCCGTACTATATCGCTCTCGCGATGAGATGGTGAATAAGAGTGATGAGCTGGAGAAGCAGAACGCTGCTCTGAAAGGGAAAAGCACCGAGATCGAGGCCAGCCTAAAGACTACTGATGCTTCTCGGATGTCTTCTGATCTGGCCCTTATTGAAGCCAATCGGGCGAGGGAGGCAGCGGTTAAAGAACTAAACGAACTGCGACAGGATTATGATTTAGTCTGCTCGAGCAAGCTAGCAGCGGTGGAGGAGAATAAAGTGCTGATGGGGAAGCTGAAGGAGAAGGAATCTGAGGCAGCTGCTCTGAAGGAGAGTTCTTACAATGATGGTTAGGCCGCGGCGTATGAAGATGTCGCTGTTCAGATTGGATATATCAGTCGATTGGATATATTAGTCGATTGAACTTTAAGAAGGGCTGGAACAAGGCTTTTCTGGCTGCTGGGGTGGATACTGACTCACCCCTGTTCGACGAGCATGATCTAGGCCCAAAGACTGTTGTAGATGAAGCCCCTGCCCCAATAATTGAAGGTGTTGATAAATAGCTTTTTGCGTATATCGTTGTATTCAAAAACTTGTCTAAAAATTCCCTTGAGTACCTACAAAACTTGCCTCAAAATAACTCTTATTGCGGTAAGTACGGGTATCAATCCAACTTCCAAGGTGAAACAATTTATATGAAAACGTGCAATTCCAATTTTGTTTATTAAAATATTTTTTTATTTTTTTATTTTTAAAACAATTTCAAGGGAAAAGTTTACTAATAAATGCTAAAATTATAAAATGACTAAATAATGAAAAAGAGTGTGCGACCGAGTGTGAAATAATGTGAGAAAGTCAAGAGATGGGATTACACTGCATTTTCAATTATTTTAATTTCTCAATTTATTAATTTAAAATATTTCGAGATAATATTAAATAGATAATCTAACTCTCGTTAAAATTATAAATTTAATAAAATATTTTTCAGAAAATTAATTTAAAAATGTCACACGATGAAAAATTAGGACTCATACTATTTTTAGAAATTATCCGCTAGGATCAATTTAACGAAAAAAATATCAATCCTCAAATTTTCAACACCGAATTAATATTCAAATATAGGAAAAATCTATCTCTAGTTCGATTCCTAAATTCAAATATTAATTTGTTCAATTAATTTAATAACTCTCGTTACATAAATTAATTGGTGACAGTTAAAAATTAATTTACCTAGAAATATAAAATTAATGAACCAATTAATTAAATTAACATCATTCGCAATGCATCCCACCCCTTGAACGGGGTGTTTAGCCAAACATTCTCATGTTAGAATAAACATCTATCACAATAGCATTAATAAAAATTGAAACAAGAGGGAACGAATACGATACACAATAATTTCTTATGTCAACTGTGCATGAACACGCGTCTCAATCTTCTCACAAATCTAGTACTTGATTACACCAAAAATAATAAAAACAAACCTAAAAATTTATTCTAAGCTAAACTAATTTTTTTTTTGTATTTTTTTGAAATATTTTCATGACCCTAAACTGTACATAATATACATACTATTTTTCTCTCTATGCGTGTTTTATCTTTTTTTCTGATGAGAGTCTCCTTTTTTAAATGAGCTGACCCTTTTCTTTTATAACCCACAAAGTGGTTCTCTTTGGGGAGATTTTTTTGGGATTTCTTTTGGCTTGAATTTGGTTACTATTTTAAAGGGATTGGGTTTTTACTGATGAAAAAATCATTTTGGCTTGGGTTACAAATGAGAAATGGGTAATGGGCTATTGGACAAAACGGTTTTGGATATTTGAGGTGTGCGGTTTGGCAGGTGGTTGAGAGAGTCGTCAGGTTTCAGTTTGGATGGTTGGTGGGTTTCGAACCGGGCCGCCCTGGGTTGGGTTTGGTCCCGATCGTAGTTGGGTAGGACGCCGCCGGAATTAGTTGTGGCAGGTGGTCGGAGGCGGGTTCTAGGCGACGGAGAGGTGAGAGAACGCCGCCGGAGATGGGGGAGTAGGTCAAGGTTGTGGCCGGAAGGTTGAAGGGAATCGCCGACTGCAGTGGTCGCGCCGACGGGTTTCTTGGCGATTCAAGGGGGTACAGGGGTTGTTTAGAGGGAGAGAGAGAGAGATAGTGATGTTGGGTTTAATGGTGGCTAGGGAAGAGAAGAGAGAGAGAGATGTTGGGTGATGGGTTTAATGGAGGAGAGAGAAGAAGGTTTGGTGGGAGGTTGAAGATGGGTGATGGATTTGATGGTGTGTGGTGAGGGTGTAGGTAATAGGATGAGGGTGAGGGTAGTTTAAGGTGTAGCATAGTGTAGGTTAGTGTATGGTTTGAGTGTGTGTGTGTGTGTTAGTTTGGACCCTAATAAAATAAAGGGGTTTTTGGGAAACGGTCCTTATAATGCTTAAAGTGTATAAAAATAGGACACTCCATATAATTTTATAAATTTAGTCCCTGTACTAAAAACACCAAGAAAAATGGTGCCGCTGGCGCGGACCAAACAAATAAAGGGTATTGTACCAGAGAGACTAGATTTATAAATGATATTCTACCACAGGGACTAGATTTATAAACTTGAAAAACACGATCCTAAAAATCCAAATATAGAAAGGAACATAACCTTTACCTTAATTCTCTATAAAATAAAACTTAAAATAAAAATCTAAAAATTAAATTTGAACTCTAAAAAAAAATAAAGGCTCAATAAAAATAAAACTAAAAATAAATGAAAATGAAAATAAAAATAGAAATCTATTAAACTAAAACTAAAATCCTAAAAAGAAAATGTAAAATCAAATAAACTAAAAATAAATAAATCCTAAAAAATCTAATCCTAAGAAAAACTAAAAACTAATAAAAATCAAAATAAAATAAAATTATAATAAATAAAAAGAAATAGAAAAAATAGAAAATAAATCCTAGAAATTCTAAATAAATCCTAAAAATAAAAACGACTCAAACTAAAAATCGAAAAAATAATAAAATCGCACAAACTAACACACACACCGGGCTCGGAGAATGGTTTGGGCTCAGTGTAGGCTCGGGTTAGGGTTGTGGGACTGGTTTGGGACATCAGAACACTTCGGGAAAGCTCAATGAGGACTCTGACTTCGTGGTCTCTTTGATTTCTTCGATGCACGCTTTTGATCGCTCTTGAGTTGCAATTGTACTGATTTAGCATTATTTGTGCAGCAACTGCGTATTGACCTGAGAAAAAAATAAATACGAACATAAGGCCATTTTTATTAAAAACGAGCGACTAAAATGCATCTATTCGGGGTATAAAATAGACACTTTTGGGTGCTTATCAGGTGTTTCCCTATCTCCCAGATTGTTTCTAGTGTTGTTCCTCCTGTTCAGGGAATAAAAGTTGTCCCTTCTGAAGGAGATGCTCCTACTGCTGCTGATAAGGGGAAGCAACCAGCTTCTGCTGAACACCCTGAGGTCCCTAGCTAATCTACTCTTAGGTTTTTTTTTGTATTTTTACTTTATCTGTACTTTTCTCAAACAAATCGATGTAATTGTACAATTTTATTTTAATGAAGTGAGATTTCTTTCCTTTCTGTACATTGATTCGTCTGCTTTTTCACTGCTTGTATGGTTTGTAGTTGATTGATGTAGAAGAGTATATACCCTCCACCTCTCAACTAGGAAGGACTCTTGGCCCTAATGCGAGTCCTCAAGTTTTCCAGGCCTTTGTTAAGATCTGCAAGTCCCTTAGGTCAAGGAATCAGAAGTTTAGGGACCAGTCTGAGCTCGTTGGCAAACTGAAGGACAAACTTCAAGAGATGGGGGAGGTCGGTGCCTCAGTCCAGGAAGAGGTGAATACTCTGAGAGCTAGGCTTCTGGATGCCTCTGATATCAACCAGGTCAAAGAAATTCTTCAACAGGAGAACGAGGCTCTGAGGAGGGAGGTTTCGCGACTCAGGGAGCATGTGCCGAGAATCGCCCCTCACGTATTACGAGGTTCCTCTTCGTCGACTGTTCCATGAGTTGGCATAAAGCCAAGCGATGCTCCTCCAACCTTGCGAGGCTCTATCTCATCGGCTGCTCCGCGAAAGGTCCACACGTAGGTGGTTTATCTAGGGAAATAGACGAGCTTTGATAAGATGTCCGTCGAGCATACGTGATTATTGCTGGTCTTCAAAGGGATGTTACACGTCTGAGACATCTGTTCAAGAAAGGTCCTGGGCGGGTGTGGACTGATGGTTACGACCAAGGTTGTGCAGATGCTCCGATGAGGCTGATCGAGTTTGAAGAGTTATCTTTCACCAGGGGATGGCTGAGTGCTCTCAGGGAGCTGCAGGTCCCAAGGAACTCTGTACTCTGGTACCGTCATGAGATATCCCCTTCATCATTGAGGCCCAATCCCTTCAGAAGGTATGATCAGTGGATCCCTATTGACACCATCCCCCAGCAGCTGTTGGAGTCAAATGCAAATGAGGCCTAGGAGGTTTTAACTCCTCATCCGGATAACGGTCGAAGAGCACAAGTGGCTGATTATCTTGCTCAGAGGCCTGAGCCTCATTAGTATGTTACCAGTTGTAACTTTGTGTACATATGTAATAAAATGATGTAATATTGATGTTTTGGGCGATCTCGTCGACTAAACATGATTTGTACATTCTTATTGTAATTGTGATGAAATAATATAATATCTATGTTTTGGGCGATCTCGCCGACTAAACATGTGTTTTATACTTTTTATGTCATTTATTCTTCGCTTAATAATCTTGGACCTCTCGTGACCGACTAGATTGGTAAGCTTGCTGAGTAAGTGTCCCTCCAGTCCATTATGCTTATGAGATACCATTATGCCCCACTTTACCTTTTAGGTCTAGACTGGTAAGCTTGCTGAGTAAGTGTCCCTCTAGTCCATTATGCTTATGAGATACCATTATGCCCCACTTTACCTTTTAGGTCGCGTCGTCACACTCCCTTAGGCCTATGTGTGGCAATTGGCGAGGACACACCTGGTGTTGGATGCTCTATTCGATCGGATTTTGTTAACCAAATATTATTTTGCGACCAATTTTGACTTAGCCATATTGCCTAAGGATCTCCTGTAGGGATTCATATATTGCTAGGGGCAATGCTAAGAGGTTGTTCGTGCTTCATAATGAAAACCTAAGGAGGATGATTTCCCTACTATAGTGTACTTATTAGTGTGCATGTCACTTGGAAAGGGTGTGCAAGTTATAAAGTTCATATACTAGTTAACTAACACTTCGAAGAATGCAACTTCTAAACAACTTTTATTAATCATAAGTAAATGAGCTTCCAGTTTCATAAATCTGATAAAGGACAAAATAAAAAACTAGAAATATAATTTCTTAAGATTGGCTGCATTCCATGCTTGGGGTATCTCTCTGCCTTCCAGCGTTTCTAAGTGATAGGCTCCTCACAGATTATCTCTTGTTATCTTGAATGGTCCTTCCTAGTTTGGACCCAACTTGCCGTCTGATGGTTTTAATGCGTTGCTAAGGACTTTCCTTAGGACATAGTCCCCAACTCGAAATGCCCTTGGATTGACCTTCTTGTTATAGTGTTTTGCGAGCTGTTGCTGATAGCTCGCTAGTTTCACTAAGGCAAGTTCTCTGTGTTCGTCGGCTAGGCCGAGTTCAACGAGTAATGCTCTATCATTCTGGCCCTAGTCAATAAGGGTGAACCTCATAGTTGGTAGGCCTGCTTCCAGTTGGATGACCGCTTCCATTCCATACGTTAGTGAGAATGGAGTTTCCCCCGTTGCTCGACGTGGGGTAGTGCGGTAGGCCCACAGAATATGCGGTAGTTCATTCACCCATGCGCCTTTGGCTCTCTCTAATCGTTTCTTTAACCCATCGATCACCATTTTATTAGAAGCCTTGTCTTGGCCATTGCTCTGAGGATAGGCCACCGAGCTGAAATGGTGTCTGATTCTGTGGTCATTACAGAAACTATGGAAAGAGACGCTCTCGAACTGTGTTCCATTATCGGTGATGATGGTTCTGAGAATCTGAAAATGGGTAATTATATTTTTTAATATGAATCTCATCATATCTGCATCTCGAATGTTCGCTAGTGGTTCTTCTTCGATCCATTTGGTGAACTAGTCAGTTGCGACCAACAGATATTTGTGATTGCCGGTAGTGGTAGGAAGAGGTCCCACGATGTCCATTCCCCATTGGGTGAATGGCCATGGGCTGGAAAGTGATCTTAGGTCACTGGCAGGTTGATGGACCATAGAAGCATGAAGTTGGCATTTCTCGCATTTACGAACATACACTGCAGAATCTCTATGCATATATGGACACCAGTAGCCTTCCTTTATTGCTCGAAAAGCTAATGACCTTCCTCCAATATGGCCTCCATAGGTTCCCTCATGGAGTTCGTGTAGAATTCATTCGACATCCCTCGGGTGAACACATTGAAGGTAAGGACCGAAGAAGGATCTCTTATACAGCTTGCCCTCAGGAGATATGTGAAAGCAAGCAGCTTTGACTCTTATCTGGTGAGTGATCTTCTTATCATTTGGAAGTGCGCCATCTTTCAAATAGTACCTTAAAGGATCCATCCAACTCGGTGCTGACTCAATTTGGAGCATATGCTCCACGCTTGGCAGCTCATTACTACGGTTGATGCTCGGATGGGCGGGGAAGTCGATAGGGATCGTTCTTTTTAAGTCAAAATTGATTGCTGAGCTAAGGGCTACTAAGGCATCAGCATGGCTGCTCTGTCCTCTGGGAAATTGCTGGACACTGACTTCCTCGAAGCTGGCCATTAGCCTCTTTGCCAAGATGAGGTAGGCTACCGTTCTTTCATCTTTTGCATTGTAGTCCCCACTTATCTGATTGGAGACTAATTGTGAGTCGTTGAACACCTGTAACTGCCTTATCCCCAAAGTGTGTGCCTTCTGGAGGCCGGCTATCAAAGCCTCATACTCTGCTTCATTGCCGGAGGCTTCAAATCCAAGCCTGATTCCCTATTCGAGGATTGTATCTTCTAGAATGACAATCACAATGCCCACTCTTGCCCCTTTGAGTTGGAGGCTCCATCAATAAATAATTTCCAGACTCCCTCTGTTGTGTGATTCTCTCTTCGCTTCATGGGTTGAAGTTGGTTGAGAGGATGTGCGCCTGTGAATTCAGCTATGAAATTAGTAAGGACTTGTCCTTTGATAGAACTCCTTGGTTGAAATTGGATGTCAAATCGTCCGAGATCGATCGACCATTTAGTCAGTTTGCCCGATAAATTCGCTTTCCTTAGGATTGTGTTAAGGGGGTGCGATGTGAGGACGATGATGGTGTGCGCTTTAAAGTAGTGCTTTAACTTCCTCGAAGCCACTACAAGTGCAAAGGCGAGCTTCTCTAGTGGTAGGTACCGCTGCTCAGCTTCTAACAAGGTCTTGCTCGCATAATAAATGGGGTGTTGGATTCCTATTTTTTCGCACATCAGTGCAGAACTGAAGGTGTGGATGGAAACGGCGAGGTATAAGTACAAGGAGTCTCTTTCTTGAGGTATGACGAGCAGGGGTAGTGAGCTAAGGTAAGCTTTGAGCTCGTCCAATGCCTGCGAGCAATCTTGGTTCCATTCTACTGTCTTGTTTCCCTTCAGGAGCTAGAAGAATGGTTTGCACTTTTTGGAGGACTTTGAGATGAAATGGTTCAAGGCAGCGAGCATGCCGGTGAGCTTTTGTATGTCCCGTATTGTGCGAGGGGGCTGTACCCTGTTGACTGCATAGATCTGGTCCGGATTAGCCTCGATGCCTCTCTTACTGACTAAGTACCCAAGAAATTTTCCCGCCTGGACACCAAAATACCACTTGCTCACGTTAAGCTTCATTCGGTATTTCCTAAGGATTTCGAAGGTTTTCGATAAGTTCGAGAGGTGGTCTTCTTTGTTCCTTCTTTTGACGAGCATATCGTCGATGTAGACTTCCATGGTGTCTCCCATTTGGTTTTTGAACATCTTGGTGACCAACCACTGGTAGGTTGCCCCTGCATTTTTGAGCCCGAAGGGCATGACTTTGTAACAGTATAATCCAACGGTGGTGATGAATGCTGTCTTGTTCTGGTTTGGTGCGTACAGAGGGATCTGATGATACCTCGAATACGCGTCCAGAAAACTCATTCTTTCATGAGCTGCTATGGCGTCCACTAATTGATCAATTTTTAGGAGAGGGAAACTGTCTTTAGGGCATGCCCTGTTAAGGTCAGTGAAGTCGATGCAGACTCTCCATTTTCCATTACTCTTTGGAACTACTACTGGGTTGGACAACCATTTAGGGAATTGAACTTCCCGAATGGATCCTGCATCCAGAAGTTTTTCAACTTCCTTTTCCATGGATTTGGCCTTCTCAGGCGCAGTTCGCCGTGCCTTCTGCGTGATAGGTTTAAAAGTGGGGTCGACGTGCAACTGATGGAAAACCACACCGAGATCAATTCCAGGCAGCTCATATGGTTCCCATGCGAAAACGTCTACGTTGCTTCTCAGAAGAATCATCAACTCCTTTTTTTCCTGATCTGTGAGAGAAGGTCCAATCAAGAAAATCCTGTCATTCTCGCTACCACCAGCTGAAACTTCCTCCAGGTTTTTGATGACCCATTCAGAGGGGAGGAGCCTGGTCTCTTCCACTCCGGGTCTTCCGTACTTTAACTGCTATTTCAAAGGTATCAGACCTTCCTGTTCCTCGACTTTCTCTCTGGGCTTTTCGGCCTTCTTCTCTGGTCTTGGGCGGATGGCCGCTATGAAGCACCTTTTTGCCATCGCTTGATCGCCATGGATATCCATTACTCTTCGCTCGGTCACATACTTGAGTTTTCGATGGTAGGTCAGGAGACTGCCTTCATCGCATGTAGCCACCCTCTACCGAGGATAGCTTGGTATGGAGAGTTAATGTTGACTACTAGAAATTTAACCATCTTGGAGACACTCCATGCCCTTACTGGCAACACGATCTTTCCCAATAGCATAGTCACTTTTCTAGCGAAGCCAACTAAAGGGTCAGTGGCTTCCTTTAGGTCGGCGATGCTCAACTTCAATTTTCTGAACAGGTCGAGATACATTACCTCGGATGAGCTTCCTTAGTCGACGAGCAACTTGTCGATGTTGTAGTTGGCTATTCTGAGCGTAATGATCAAGGCATCATGATGTGGGGTTCATACTCCCACCCGATCCTCATCTGTGAACACAATATGTTTGTTATAGTCGACGTCATCTACTCGCCGACGCTTTTCTGATTGTGTCTTTGCTGGATCGATCTGAGAAGCTTGCATCACCGCTATAAGCTTTTTTACCTCCATCTGAGCTGAATTTCCTTGAATCTTCTTCATATCAGATGCCCCATGAATTACTACAAATTCATGGCTAGCGTCATCCTCGAGTACGTTGTTAGGTCTTGCTTCTCCATTGGCAACGACTCTCTCTGCCTTCTTCTCCACAAACTCATTTAGGTGCCCAGACTAGGCCAGTTCTTCGAGGTAAGACTTAAGAGCTTTATAGTGCTCAGTCTTATGTCCTCCCTCTTTATGAAATGCGCATCTCAGTGCGTTGTTTCTCTTCGAGGGATCTCCTTCCATCTTTCTAGGCCACTTAACAAATGGCTCGTCTTTGATCTTTGCCAGGATCTTATAGATTAGTTCTCTGAAGACAGTGTTTACTGCCTGAAATTCTTTTGAAACATAGTTCTTGCCTCCGTTCTTGTGGCCATTCTTGCCTCCATTCTTGCCTCCTTTCTTCTAGTTCTTAGTCTTATCGATGCCCTTGGAAGCGAGCTTAGTCTAAGCATTTTCCCCTGTATTAAGGTGTGTCGCATCCTCCACCTTGGCATACTTCTCGATGCGGGCCATCAGGTCATCAATGGTTGTGGCCTCCTTCTTTGTCAGGGATTGGTGCAGAAGGCAAGAGTTTGGTAGGCCAATCTTGAAAGAGACCACTGCTACTTTCTTCGAGCAGTCCTCGACCTCATTGAATAATTCCTAGTACCACTTTGCATAGTCTCGAAGGCTCTCGTGTAACGTCTTCTTTATTATTAATAAAGCATCCATCCTCTTAGGATGGGAGCTTCTAGTTATGAACCGAGTCGTGAAAAGTTCGGTAAGGGACTCAAAGCTTCTGATGGGCCTGTGAGGGAGCCTCTCGAACCACTTTTGCACCACATCATGCAGACTCGAGGGGAAGATTCGGCACATCAGGGCATCCCGGTGGTTCCAGAGAGTCATGGCTTGCCTGTACTGCGTAACGTGATCGATAGGATCAGTTTTTCCGTCATAGATCTTGAATCTCAGAATAGAAAATTTCTTGGGTCTTCTATATCCCTTGAGAAAAGGGATTTCATTTGAGTCTTAAGATCTCGTCTAGCGAGCTCCCTAGTCGATCTGGCACCACGATGCATTAGGTGTTGATCCATCTCCCTTCGGACCAAATTTCGTATGTTTTCATTCCTGTGAGCTCAGCTCCTATAATGGCGAGCTAGTCGCATTTGCTCGAGCAGATCGTCATTCGACTCGTATCCCTCAACTCTTTGGGATCCGCGTCTAGGGCTCCTTCCTCGGCTGCGAGACTTTCTCGCCTGAGGGATAAGAGTGCGGTATGGATGTCTCCTGGTGCTACAATGGAGTTCTCTCTCCATCATTTCCAACCTTCTCTTGAGGCGAGCATTCTCAGCCTCTTGATTGCGAGCAGACTCTCCCTGCTCTTGGAGTCTTGCCTCATAGGCATCGATCAATCTGGAGATTTATGTGGACTTCGCTGGTCCCTGACTTTCTTCCGAAGCTTGTCGCTCTAGGCGAGCCCTCTGATTTGAACGACGAACTTCGGATCTGATCCTGCGAGGAGCAGGCTGCTCTTGAATATCTCCTGCTTGGGGGACGTTACTTCTATGACCATACATTCTGAATTCTTTGTTGGTGGGGGCTTTCTCAAGGAAGACTAACGCTTCCCACAGACGGCGCTAATTGTGGTGACAATTATATTCAACACAAAAAGATAAGAAAAGCGTAATCACCAAGGAAACTAAGGAACATAAAATGCCAATCGCACAACACATTATGGACATGGTTCAGCAAGAATGCCTACGTCCACGGTGGTGCAGTCAATATTATTTCTATATACTCCGGGGAGCATTTACAGAGAGTACAGTGCATGCCTCTTGCCCTAGGCTTAGGGTTTATTATATACATGTTTATCTTCGGGGAGTGGGGGTGTTGGATTCCCACACGTCCACCTTTCTCTCCTAAAATATCTCTATACGAGATTTTAGGAGAGGACTCTAAGTCATAACTGATTTTAGTTAATGTTCTAAGGATTCGGACTTTGGGCCATTTTTATTAGGCTACTCGTCTGGGCCCATGATTGTAATTCCGTGTACCCACAGTTTATCATCCATTTTACGGTCTCAGCAACAAAGTAAAAATCACTTACATTCCATTCCATTCCATTCCATATATATATATATATATATATATATATATTTCTTCATTGCATTTGTCTTGCAAAAATATAACATAAAAACAGCGAGACTTAGTCCGAAACCCTAAAAAAACATTCTCTCTCTCTCTCACACACACACACACACAAACATACACCTTCTCTTTCTCTCTCTCTCTCTCCCTCCCTCTCTCTCTCTGACCCCCATCCCTACAGTGTATGTGCTTCCCCCGACGACGAGCTGAAGAGCCTCCGCTACCTGATCCAGACCCCTCCCCAAACGAAGCAAATGGCACAAATCAGGAAGGAACCGGGATCGAATCCCGAATACGAGTTGTCGTAGAAGCCACCCAATCTCGAATGTCTCTCAGCTCAGTAGTCGACACCCGAACATGCTGTAAGAAATATAAGAAAATAGCCAAACAGTTAGTCTGAGGCAAAAGAAGAAATCAAAAAGACAAAAAATCAAAGAAATGAAAGGTATACCTCTGGCTGAAGGACGTCCTCTATCATCCCCAGCACCTCCGGGTCCATAACATTGGGATGATGTAGCATACACATCGATCCTCCCTCGGGCCGTCTGATGTTGTAGGAGGGATGAGCAAGCTACAGAAATGGAACCTCTGATGTCGTCATCGCTGCTAACGTCGATGCACCACCCGCACTGTGGTCAGACCCCACTGGCCGACTCATTCCCTACCTGCAACTGCAGGAGGAAGAGGCATAACGTCATATATGTTGGGTAGCATCAGCCAACTCGACACAAAATCTAGAGTATTATAGGTCACCACTATGTCGGTATACGATGAGTAAGGCTCTCCGACCATCACCGCCTCCCTTGCCTCCTCCGACATCTCCCACACCCACATCACGTACCTCAGGGGCATCGCAGGTGACACTATCACCTCATCCTCCACCACCTGTCGAACTACTCTCCCCCTCAGATATCAATAGTACCTGAACTCATGCATTAGTAGCCGACGCAGTTGGGCCTTCCCCTGATCACCCTGTTGGCTGAATGGCCATCCCTCAGGGATAGAAGGTCACCTATGAGATCCCCAACTGAATTAAATACCACATTTTCTCCCCCCCAGCTTAAAAATCACAATTCCTTAATGGAATCCCATAATTATTTCCCCATAATAATTCTCAAATCTAACTCCCCCATTG
The DNA here is from genome assembly GCA_949130495.1 of Sambucus nigra. Lineage (NCBI taxonomy): Eukaryota > Viridiplantae > Streptophyta > Magnoliopsida > Dipsacales > Adoxaceae > Sambucus > Sambucus nigra. The sequence continues at coordinate 394,117,107 of OX422209.1, read as the reverse complement.
GAACTTTAAACTAATCAGATATCTCTCCTGCAACGTCTCCAAGGGACACAGCAGAAATAAAAAAAATTCCCCCAATAGGGCTACATCCAATCCTCGGATTAGTATCTTTTCCACAGAGGAGTCTATAAATTTTCCTAGGAAAAATATACCCCACACCCTACTTAAGGTCCTCAAAATTGTCCTCGACCCTCATAATTGATCGCTCATACGTAAAGCCCTTAGAATCGACTTTGACCCTCAGAATTGGTCACTTTTATGTTAGGTCCTCATAATTGACCTCGACCCTCAGAATTGGTTGCTCCCATATTAAAGCCCTCAGAATTGGCTTCGACCCGCAGAATTGGTCACCTCTACTTAAGGTCCTCATAATTGACCTCGACCCTCAGAATTGGTCGCCTCTACCTAAGGCCCTCAAAATTGTTTTTGACTCGCAGAATTGGTCACCTTCCTCAGAATTGACCTCGACCCTCAAAATTGGTGGCTTCTACTTAAGGTCCTCAGAATTTACCTCGACCCTCAGAATTGGTCTCTTCGACTTAAATCCCTTAGAATTGGCTTCGACTCGCAGAATTGGTCGCATCTATCTCAAGCCCTCAGAATTGTCTTTGACCCACAGAATTGGTCACCTCTACTTAAGGTCCTCAGAACTGACCTTGACCTTCAGAATTGGTCGCCTTTACTTAAGTTCCTCAGAATTGGATTCTACCCACAAAATTTGTTACCTCTACTTAAGATTCCCAGAATTGACCTCGGCCCTTAGAATTGGTCACTTCTACTTAAAGCCCTCATAATTGGCTTAGACCCGCGAAATTGGTCACTTCTATCTCATTCCCTCAGAATTGGCTTCGATCCTCATAATTGGTCACTCCCACTCAAGGTCCTCAGAATTGACTCTAGCCCTCAGAATTGGTCACCTCTACTTAAATCCCTCAAAATTGGCTTCAACCCGTAGAATTGGTAGCTTCTATCTCAAGCCCTCAGAATTGTCTTTGACCATCAGAATTGGTCACTCCAACTTAAGGTCTTCAGAATTTACCTTGGCCCTCATAATTGGTCGCTCCTATTTAAAGCCCTCAAAATTGGCTTTGACCCTCAGAATTGGTCACTCTCATCTTAGGTCCTCAGAATTGACCTCGGCCCTTAGAATTGGTCGCTCCCATCTTAAAGCCCTCAAAATTGGATTTGACTCTCATAATTGGTCGTTCTCTACCCCAAGCCCTCAGAATCGACCTTGGCCCACATAATTGGCCATCCCCAACATTACTTTAGGTCCTTAAAATCGACCTCGACCCTCTGAATAGATCATCCTCTCCCCTTAGGTCTATAAAATTGACCTTCTTCCCAAAACATCATATGGTGTCGATTCAACGGCTTTTACTTATTCTAAGCTTACTCGTCGAGGGGCTCTGTAGACACCACATTATAGGACCCCCCTAAGTCCCTCTTTAGGTCCCTAACATCTCCCCAAGTCACTATAAACCCTAGGTCATACTCTGAGTACCGATGTAGAGGCCATCAGGAACTCCTGGGCCCCATTTGACTCCGATTAACTCTATCATTCGAGTGAAATATCAATAAATATTTGAAGGGTCTGAATTCCCTTTCCAATGGTATACCCTATTCACGAATAGACATAACAGTTCAGATGAATGAACCATTTAACTACCAAAAATCGATCTGGAGGTCTTTGGGCACTCCCGGGTCTTATCCTGGGTGACCTATGGGGAGATATTTGACTTGTACCTAGAGCATATGAACTTGCATACGTGCTATCTGTTACGTAGGATAGTTTCGAAGGTTGAATGGGAGCGTAGGTATGTACGTGACCCATTTAGCTGGTGAGTATGCTCGCCTCCAATATTTGTGTTATGAGATTTATGGTTCATGAGAGACGCCGGACCAATTGTCCTTTATGCAGCGAGCGATGCACCGGGACACGATAGTAGAGTATGCATTGCGCCAAGTGGTCCTAACCAAGGGGCGCAGATTATATATATATATATAAATATATATATATACTTGAGAATGAATGATTCCAATGTGTGAAATTAGAAAATGTACAAGTATGGATAAGTAAAGTAATTCTAGGGGATAACAAGACTTCCTATCAAAATAGTGAATATAACATCGGTAACTGGCATAAAAGAATATTATTAGTGTATTGTATGGGTGATACGGGTTACTCTATTGAGATATATTTAGGAATTCATGTCAATAACCTAGTTGGGGATATTATAGATGACTAGGTTGGGGTAGGCATACTCTAGGTGTGCACATTAGTAGAGGGGTGAGGACCTCAGGCGAGAGTTCGGAACTAATATGCACATAACCATTGCATTAATGCAGTTTTAAATACTTGCTAAAAAAAATATTTTACAAATCGGGCTCTGACCCGTTTCTTGCTATTTCTCTTCTCTTTTGCTATATATATATATATATATATATATATATTATACCAGGTGTCCAGCCACAGGCTCACCACCAGACTTAGATAGGAGAATCCTTCGACGAGCTGTAGCTATTGTGGAAGCTGTAGGTCATTGATATTAGACGCTTCTATCTTTTCATTCAGTTCTTAGTTCGGACATTTAATTAGGGAATGTGTCGCCCATTTCTAGCTTAGTTATTTCATAGATTGTATTTCTTATTAGCTTTTTTTTTTCCATATTGGATTGAGTATTATGATTCTATTGGTTTTAGACTTTGAACTGGAATGTTTTACCCAGTCTCATTTATTTCAGTATTTGATTCATGTTCAGTATTTATTCTTGTGGAATGGGAATGACTTATATCTTAAGGCACGTAATTTATTAATGTTTTAATAGGGAATAATGAACTGGGAAAAATGTTTTGACACTTAGCTTAATTATTTTTTAGGTGGTCAATAATGAAAATTATTTTTCGACAGTGATGCCAAGAATGAACCAACCGAACACTTTGATTTAATTTAATAAAGGACTGATCACTCGATATTTAATTAGGTGGGGTATCACAGTTGTATGTTGGGTGGTTTCTTATGCAGGTTTTGGTCTCTTGGTGGAGGCTTTGGATGAGACACCGAATTCTATTACGATTTTGTGTTCTCTGGGAGCGAGGTGGTAGCACACTACCCACACTTTCCATATTGGTTTTGGGGAGATGACGGTTACTCCCATAGACATTCAGCATCTGACAGGGGTAAATTGTGAGGGGTTTCAGATAGTGGTGGATAGCACGCTGAGGGTGATGCTGGAGGTAGTGCATGCAGCCTTGAGGATGTGGGTAGGATCATATCTGGAGATTCAATCCTTATTTCTTCTTTGAAGGAGATTCTCTTGAAGAGGAGGGTTGATGTGACTGACGGGTGGCAGGTGAGGCAGACTACCCATCTGTTTATTTGCTTTTGTTGGGTGGATTTTTGGTGGGGACGAGCGACGATGTCATCCATCTTTGGTTCTTATCATGTTTGAGGACGATTTCTAACGTCAGGTTGTATGACCAAGGGAGCCTAACCTTGATGTCCCTTTATTTTTCTCTGGATGATTTCATTCGGTGCTACCTATAAACTTTTAGAGGAGCCACGTATCTTCTGGAGGTAATTTTGAATTCATTTACATTTCTTTGCATTCTTCTTTGGTTTCTTTTGACTGAAGGATAAAGTCATGGGGGACTTCTGCTGGATGTTCTAGTAGCAGAAGTTAAACCAGAGGTCGAATCAGTCTTTGTCCATGACGAATGTGCGACGCGCTTTGAATGCCCTGACGAACGATCAGGTTATCTTTCTGTCATTTTTGCTCCTTTAGCATCTTTATTTCTTGAGTAAATACTGATTTTCTGGGGATTACAGGTGATCTTCTTCCCCAGGGGGGAAACTTCGCGTGATACGGGGGGTGATGGGCCTACATGCACAGATGTGGCGATTGATCGCGCATGAGTTTGGGTCTGTTTGGTACCTAGGGTAAAGGTTAGAGAGATTGATTGTTGAGGAGGAGGTGGCAGTCCCACCGTCAGCACCCCTATGTACATGAGGCGGGAGAGAGATATGTAAGATGATGCTCATATGGTGGCAATAATTGGTGAGACTTACACGCACTATACGGATACAACGGCGAGCTACGATTATTTGGATTTTGTGACGAGATGGCTGATGCCCTCTTGCATTTATGATGTGGAGAACATAACTCCACCCACCACAGCTTAGGGTAGGGGAACTAGTGCACCTGTGTGATCGGCCATAGCGTAAGTGGTGGCACGTTGTCGGTGGTGGTAGTAGAGGAGGTTCCGATTATTCAAGTTACTCCCCTTCCTAAAACTTTTGATTGAGTAACGGGTAGTCACCGAGTGTGCTACATCGCCTTCACGCATCAGTTTCTGGACTGATGGGGATTACAAACGATGTTCTACAGCCAGAGGTATATTCCCTCTTCTTGATGTTAATTTTTACTTGACGTTTCTTTGCTTTTTGACTAATTTTCCTTTTATTTGTTCCTTCTTTGCTTGTAGTATGTTCAGGTGTCGACCACCTGGCTGAGGGATATCAAGGATTGGATTTTCTTCATGTTGGAGTATATCAAGAGTTTGGTTTCTTCCTGTTTTTTTGTCTGTCACTTCTAATGAGGGATAGGGTTCTGGGAGTGGAGGATCCACCGCTCGCCGTAGGGGAAAGCACATCCGTCGTGAGGATGAGAGCTAGAGAAAAAAGAGTTTATGGGTTCGGGCAAAGTCCCATTTGTTTTTTTCTATTTTTTCTTTTCTATCTGCAATATGTAACCAAGTGAAACAATATATATGAAGAAATATACATTTTCTTTTCGATATTTTTTTTTATTTAGTGACTTATTCTATATTCCCTTCTAATTTTCTATTGAGATTGTTTATTTTTATGCAAAGATACAGACAAGTATGGAATTGATAATGAAAATCAAGAGGAATGTTATTAGAAAAAAGGAGTAAAAGTAATTAACTCAGGTAAAAGGATTTTTGAGTATGCATTTATTTAAGAGAAAATGATTTTCTCGAGAGAAAAAATGACTAAATAACCCGGGAGTAATTTTTCGAAATGAGGATTTTTCTGAAATCGATTTTGATAAAAGATGAAATAAGGAATTTTCTAAAATAGGGGGGTTACCGATCGGCATACACCTTGACATGCCTATCGCCATGGGGGTCAAGTCAAATTATCCCTAAGCTTTGATTGCACTTTTCTTCACATCAGAGTACTCTGGTGGGGTTGAATTTTACTCTAGTTTCCAGGTCTCTTGTCTTTTGTAAAAGCTTTTAAATAAAAAAAGAGGTGTGTGGGATGGGTTTTATCCACCAATTCCCACATCTCCTTTATTGCTTCATATTCTTTGTTCACAAATGGTTCTTCCCATGTGTGAAGGATTCACTTCTTACCTTGATGGTTTGGAGACCATGTGCTTATACAAAGTGGATTAGGACGCTTTCAACCTCAGCGGGGTTTATCTGTGGCATAATCGAGCCATAGACTGGAACTTGTTGGCAGTAGTAATACAATTATGATATCTTGAAGACCATGTCTTTTGTTTCGGCATGGACAAGGTCTATCCCACCTATGATGAGTGATGATGCTTGAAACAACACCACCAGATAAGAGGTGGAAGAGCTCAAACAATAATAACAATGATAGCAATAAAGTTATATATGAATGTAGGTATATAGAATGAGGTGAGCAGAAGAAGAATGAAGACAATGATGTATAGTGGTTCAGCCAATCAGGCCTACATCCACTGTGGGTGTGTGATCCACTAAATATGGGCACTAATGGCCTTGGATACAATGCACATAAGTTTTCTCTCTCTATTGTGTAAAAATAAAGTTTCATCTAGGGTTACAATTATCGATACCTTTACAAGGTTGTAGATGACAAGTATATATAGGGCTTGGGGGGGGGGGGGGTGTAGTGTACCCCCAAGCATACAATGAGCATGGGAATGATGATCTAACCAACCCCCTATTGACACCTGGCTAGGCCACTTATAGATAATGATGACATAATGTTCCCTCACATGAAGGAATGATCTTGTTATAACGGTTTAGTCCACGTGCTAATGAGTCACACGCACATCGTCCCACGCATCTCCCAAATCACGCGCCATGATGGTGTTACCCTCGGCTTATGGTGACATGCCGAGGCTGAGATTGATGATGACCTATCAGGTGTCCTGACTGTTGGATGTAGGATCTTTGTACTGTCGGCCCTATAGGGTTATCCAGCCGCTTGGTCGTTTGAATAGCCCCTAAGCCAAGGCTTCTATTCCCACGGGCTTGGTATGATTCGGGTAATCAAACTTGTCAATAGTGGGGTCGGCCTCCATAGGGTCGTCTGGTTGTCTAAATTGTGTGGCCAATGATGGGGTCGGCTTGACTGACCCCTATCTTCAGTATGATCCCCTGCGGGTAAAAGTAGAGTTGAGCCCTTGTCCTAGACGAGACTACCCTCGTCCTGGCCTAGGGTGTATTTTTGTATATCAATCACACCTAGCCCTTATCCATCGATGTTGTTAAGATGGATGAGGGGTAATATTATCTTTGGATGTCGAGCTGATGAGTGGTCAGGTTGATGAGTGACATTTGTCAGGTGCCAATCATCATTTTGTGTTACCCAAAAATGACGGCTTCACATCACACTTGGGATTTTATGCCCTAATGATTATTATCCTCGTGGGCTGTGCATCGCTTTGGTTATTAGGCCCATTAATGATAAAGTATTTAACCCTTTTTCAAACGATTATTCCTCTTTCTTCTACTTTTTTCTTCGCGCGCTCACTCTCTCTCTAACCTTGACAGTTAACCTCCATTGTTGCATTTTCGTGAAAGCTCCAAGTTTCCTCCAGTTTCTTCTAGTCTCGGTCTCCTCTTCCAGGTAATTACTTCACCGTTCTTTCCATTTTCTTTCTTTTTTGTCAAGTTTCTTTTGGTTTCTGCTTTGAATACTTTATGTAGAATTTTCTTGGCTGGTTTCCCTTTTTTCGATGTGTATCCACCTTTCACCGGTGGATTTAGGGTTAGAAACCGATTGGTAGGCCTTCCTGGATCCCTCCCCCACCTTTTTGTGGTGGTTCAATATTGATTTGTAGCCTTTTTTAGGTTTCCCACTGACCCTTCGATCTTCTTCTCGAGTGAATTTCACTTGTTCTGTTCTTGGCTGTTCATCCTTAAAACCCTTCATTTCTTTACATCGATCTTAAAGTTAACCTGGTCAACTATTTCATTTTTTTGTAGGTTATTTGTAAAAAATATTTTAAGTGTAGGTTCTTCCCCCTAATGTTCCAAAGGCTTTATGATTTAGTCGAGGAGTTTCCCACCTTCAGAGATAGTTGCTTTACGGAGATTAGGATAATAGAGGAAGAGAACGAGTCTAGATGTAGGGCCGACCCTATCGGGTATGACCTATTTTCCTAATACTGTTAGCTACTGATGATGCTTGGATTTAGCACCACCAGATAAGTGATAGTGAGCTCAAACAGTAGCAGCCATGGCAGCCATAGAGATGTATAAGTGTATAAGTATGTAGAAGGGGATGAGTATAAGAGGAATTAGGACAATGATGTATAGTGGTTCAGCCAATTTGGCCTACATCCACTGTGAGTGTGTGATCCACTAAGTATGGGCGCTAATGGCCTTGGATACAATGCACATAACCCTCTCTCTCTCTCTACTATGTGTACAAGCAGAGTTTTAGCCAGGGCTACTGTTCATGGATCGATCCCTTGTAGGGTTGTAGGTGACAAGTATATATAGGTCTTGGGGGGTGTAGTGTACCCCCCAAGTATGCATAGTGCATGTGAATGATGATCTAGCCAATTCCCTGTTGACACCTGTAGATGCCAAATGATGACATAATATTCCCTCACGTGAGAGTGTGATTTTGTTATAACGGTCTGCCACGTGTCATATGAGCCTGATGCGCACTGTTCCACGCGTCTCCCAAACCACGCGCCGTCATGATATCACCCTCGGCCTATGAGCCGAGGCAGAGGGCAAAGTTTCTTCCAGTAGTGAGCCTGGCCCAATTCTGGCCTCGTACTGTCGGCCCCTCGTACTGTCATCTGAAGCCTGGTAGAGGGTCGGCCCCTCGTACTGTCGTTTGAAGTCTGGTGGAGGGTTGGACCCTCGTACTTTCGTCTGAAGTCTGGTGGAGGGTTGGCCCCTCATACTGTTGTCTGAAGCCTGGGCGAAGGGTCGTCAAGAGATTGGTGAAGGGTCGTCCCCTCGTACTGTCGTCTGTTTTGGAGGCAATCCTCATCTAAGCCGAGGATATAAACGGGTATATCAATCACCCCCCAGACCTTAGCCATAGGTGCTGCTGAGATGGCTGAGGGATAGTGTTTTAAATGAGATGCATGTATGATCAGTTAGATGAGTGACACCTGGGCAGATACTCATTGCTGTTTCAGTTCCCAAGGTCATGGCGGCTGCGCAGTGCACTTGGGGCCTTGTGCCCTAATTATACCTTTCTTGGTAAATGGGTCCACTCATTACCAAAGTATTTAAGAGATTTTCAAACTCTCTCTCCTTCTTCTTCTTCTTCTTCGCGCCCAAGCCTTTTCTCTCTCTAGAACCAGTTCCCATTGCCATTTGCAGCCTCCAATTTGTCAGGTCTCAGCAGCAATTTTTGCCCTCGTTATCAGGTACTCTCCTTCATTAAGCGCTTTCCTTTGCCTTCATTTCTACTTGATTTTCTAGGGTTGTGGGGCTGTATTCTCTTTAGGTTGTGCCATAACCTTTTCCGGCGTCTTTTCCGATAACTGGTTCTTGGTTGTTCTTGACAAAACCCATTGAGTTCCTTTGTTTAATCCGAAAGTCAATCCTGGTCAATTTCCCCCTTGTTTGTAGCTAAGTTAGGTGAGTTGGGTGTAATAGCTAAGTGTAGAGTCTTCCCCTTAATGCTTAGGAGGCTTTATAGCTTAGTATCTGAGTTCTCGTCTTTGAGAGAGAAGCTCTTTACCGAGATCAGACGAATAGAGGAAGGGGAAGAGAGGAGACGAGGGGCCGACCCTAATTGGGTACGACCCATCTTTCCCATTCCTCTTGCCACCATAAGATCATCTGAACCTTCTGAGTCTTGTGGGTCTTCACCTCGTCCTGCCGAGACACCCAACCCAAGTGAGATGGAAGAGAGAGTCTCCTCACCAACTGGTGCTGGAACTTCTGGTAGAAGGGACACACCTGACCTTAGCCCAGGCCGAGAGGCCGAGGGTACGGCCCCCTCTGAGGCTGTCCCTGTGACAACCCGGTCTCCCCACGCCTTCCAAGTGGCTCTTCCCCAGGGTCCTCCTGCAGGTGACGAGGGGGAGAGATCTGAGGACGAGGACGATGATACAGATGATGAGGTTGATACCTCCCACGCCTCATCCTTTATCTCCTCTGTTAGGGATCGAGACCTCCTGATATGGAGGCATATTTATGGAGTGCCCTCCGGGGTAACTATGAGGGTTCCCTCTGAGACTGAGAGGGTTTTTGATTGCCAAGAGGGAGAGGTTGCAGTCTACGAACAAATGTTCAAGGTTGGAGTCAGGCTCCCTCTGCACCCTGCCATTGCAGATATTCTGTTTGCCCTCGGCGTTTCCCCCTCTCAACTTCCTCCCAACTCTTGGAGGACGATCTTGGGCTATATTTCCTTTTGGAATAATGCCTTTACCGATGAGCCCTCAGCTGACCTATTTATGGGATGCTACAACATCACCTCCTCGTCCAAGCAGCCTGGATATTATCACCTGGGGGCAAGGAGGTCTGAGAAGAAACTCCTCCATGTGGCACAAACTTCCAACCATGATTGGAAGAAGAGGTTTTTCTTTATCTCCGGGGAGTGGGAGCCCGTTGCCGATAGTCCGAGGGTCCCCAGGAAGTGGTCTAACCCCTCCATGAAGGCCAGGTCAGACCCTGGACTTAGTCTGGAGGAGAAGGATATCGTAGATTATCTGAGAGGACGAGGGCGAGAGGGTGAGCTTGCCAAATTGGAAGACTTGATGACCCCTCGGTTCCTTAAAGAAGCTGGTCTGAGGGTCGGTCCTCTGACTGAACTATGTGAGTTATACTAAACATTTCCTATTCTTTGCTTTTTTCCAAGTGTTTCCTCTTTAGATCTGCACTTTTCTAACGTATCGTCCTCTTATCAGATCGTCCTGCAGGTACACCAGACTATCTTTGGGAAATGACGGCTCCCAGCTTACTGTCTGGATTGGCCAAGAAGAAGGGGAAGGAGCCTCAGTAGGCTCCGAGGAAGACAAAGGCCACTGGGCCGACGGTGGTGGAGCCGACCACTGACAGCAATAAGAGGAAGGAGCCTGAGGAACCTGTTGACCCTCGGCCTGATTTTCGGACGAGGGCCAGGGTCGAAGCCTCAGAGGGGACGACCTCTTCATCTAGTATGGGGGCCTTCTGGTCTCAGAACCTGGCGCATCTGAAAGCCGATCCTTTGTCGCTCATTGCAAATCTGAGGGCAGCTAAGGCCTCGATGTTCTCTGCACCCTCGGCTTCTGACTACGACTTCTTATCAAAGATGCCTCCAGCCAAGGTGTACGACTATGGTCTGCACTCCCTTGCGCAGGTATTGGTTCTGACCCACATCTTAAATTTCATTCTTTCAATAAACTATTTTCTCGGCCCCTTTTGATATTTGTTCGTTTTTTGTGCAGTATGTTTGTGCCCTCACCTCACCCACCAAATGGATGGCCGAGAATCAGATGAAGTTCCATGAGGCCTAAAGGGCTATTCAGCATGAGGCTGACTTGCAGACAGAGCTTGATACAACGAGGACTGAGCTTGATACTGCGAGGGCTGAGCTTGAGAGTGCTAGGACTGAGCATGCTAGGGTCCTAGATGAGCTGATGAGGCAACACGATGCCGACAAGGTTTTTGACGAGTTTCAGGGCTTCGGCCTTGAGTATCTGGAGAGGGGGATCAGGACGGCCTGCCGATGGGTCGTTCTCAAATTCGGTGATGTCGTCTACTCGGTTCGTCCTTCATTGGAGGCAGTTGGGTTGGATGACCCGCTGATCACCGAGGCTCTGTCCCAAGTAGAGTCCCAAGTTCAGGTTGAGGGGGTCGGCACTTCTGAAGATCGTCCAACTCTGGTTATTGAGGAGACCATTCCTATAGATATTGAGGCCCTGCCCTCCGATGTCGTCCCATAGGGTGGCTGCCTGTAGCCCATACCCTTTCAATGTACTTATCATTTTTGTGCTCTGTATTGTAAAACACTTAAATATTTTCTCTTTTATCAATACCATCGTCTCTTCTTCTACTGCCTTCCATATTTACTGCTTTTATGGTTTGCTCCTTGTTGGTTTGCTGTCTTTTCTTAATGTCACTAACCTCTCCCTCGTCTTTCTTTAGGGCAGTGGTGGGGTTGTCCCCTACACTGGCCCTCATTATAGCCGAGGGTTCAAATTAACCAGTTTTCATAAAGTCTACCCTCGTCTTTCTTGAGGATAGTGGTGGGGTCGTCCCCTCCACTGACCCTCATTATAGCCGAGGGTTCAACTTACCAAATTAATGATTTTTAAAGCCTTCCCTCGTCTTTCTTGAGGACAGTGGTGTGGTCGTCCCCTCCACTGGTCCCCATTATAGCTGAGGGATCAACTTACCAATTTAATGGATTTTAATAATGTCTACCCTCGTCTTTCTTGAGGACAGTGGAGGGGTCGTCCCCTCCACTGGCCCTTATTATAGCCGAGGGATCAACTTACCAATTTAATGGATTTTAATGTCCTCCCTCGTCTTTCTTGAGGACAGTGGTGGGGTCGTCCCCTCCACTGGTCCCCATTATAGCCGAGGGATCAACTTACCAAATTAATGGATTTTAATGTCTTCCTTCGTCTTTCTTGAGGACAGTGGTGGGGTCGTCCCCTCCACTGGTCCCCATTATAGCCGAGGGATCAACTTACCAATTTAATGGATTTTAAAGTCTTCCCTCATCTTTCTTCAGGGCAGTGGTGGGGTCGTCCCCTCCACTGGTCCCCATTATAGCCGAGGGATCAACTTACCAATTTAATGGATTTTAATGTCTTCCCTCATCTTTCTTGAGGACAGTGGTGGGGTCGTCCCCTCCACTGGTCCCCATTATAGCCGAGGGATCAACTTATCAATTTAATGGATTTTAAAGTCTTCCCTCGTCTTTCTTGAGGGCAGTGGTGGGGTCGTCCCCTCCACTGGTCCCCATTATAGCCGAGGGATCAACTTACCAATTTAATGGATTTTAATGTCTTCCCTCGTCTTTCTTGAGGACAGTGGTGGGGTCGTCCCCTCCACTGGTCCCCATTATAGCCGAGGGATCAACTTACCAAATTAATGGATTTTAATGTCTTCCCTCGTCTTTCTTGAGGACAGTGGTGGGGTCGTCCCCTCCACTGGTCCCCATTATAGCCGAGGGATCAACTTACCAATTTAATGGATTTTAAAGTCTTCCCTCGTCTTTCTTGAGGGCAGTGGTGGGGTCGTCCCCTCCACTGGTCCCAAATATAGCCGAGGGATCAACTTACCAATTTAATGGATTTTCTGTAGATGTTTCCATGCGTGCTAGGACTGACAACCACAGGATGAGGGAAACACTGATATTTCTTATTAATTTTGCAAAGTGTTCTGTTGGAGCAACTCTCATTACAATTATGGCCTTTCAAGACCTTACAACACTACTGATAGTATTTCTTCAAATGATCTGCATTCCAGGGGTTGGAAAAAGGTTCCCCTTCTAGGTTTTCTAGTCTATAGGTCCCTGGGACAACTTCATAGATGACCCTATATGGGCCATGCCAATTAGGATGGAGCTTGTTGGGCTTTTACCAAGTCTTCTTGAGAACCAAGTCTCCTAGTGCAATAGGTCTCTGTTTCACCCTCTGATTATAAAACCTTGCGGTCCTCTGCTGGTAGGAAGCCTGCCTTATCTCAGCGTCCTCCCTCCTTTCCTCTATCAGGTCCAAGTCAAGTCTCCTTTCTTCCGCGTTTCCCTGGGGGTCGTACATTTGGACCCTATGAGTAGGGAACTCGACTTCGGTGGGGATGACGGCTTCTGACCCATAAGCCAGCATGAATGGGGTCTCCCCGGTAGAAGTCCTCACTGTCGTCCTGTATGCCCACAGTACGACATATAACTCCTCGACCCATCTTCCTTTTGCTTCCTCAAGCATCTTCTTGATTCCATCTAGGATTGTCCTGTTTGTTACTTCGGTTTGCCCATTGGCCTGAGGTCGGCCTGGGGTGGAGAAAAATTGTTTGATATTTACCCTCTCACAGTACTTCTGCAGAGAGGCATTCTTGAACTGCGTCCCGTTATCTGAAATGAGGGTGTTGGGAAAACCATATCTGCATATCACATTTTTCCAGATGAACTGGAAGGTCTTCTGCTCTGTAATTGTGACCATCGCTTCGGCCTCTACCCACTTTGAGAAGTAGTCAATCGCTATAATGAGGAACCGATAGTTATTGACTGCTCTTGGTAAGGGCCCTACCAGGTCAATCCCCCACACTGCGAACGGCCACGGAGATGTAATGGAGGTAAGAGGCTGATGGGGTTGATGAGGGATGGTAGCAAATCTTTGGCATTTATCACACTTTTTTACATATGCTGCGGCGTCTTTCCCCAAGGTCGGCCACTAGTAGCCTTGGGTGATCACCCTCTTCGCTAAGGATCTGCCCCCGATATGGCTTGAGCACGATCCTTCGTGCACATCTTGAAAAATGGAAGGGACTTCTGAGGGATGCACACACCTAAGTAAGGGGATCAAAAACCCCTTTTTGTACAAGGTGTCTCCGATGACAGTGAATTTTGCAGCCCTGTACCTCAGCTTCTTCCTTTCCTGCCTTGCTTCTGGCATCTCACCCTCTTTAATGTATCTGATCAGGGGGTCCATACACGAAGCTTTTTGAGAGACATTCAGGCAATTGCCAAGTGTTCCCTCGGGGTCCTCAATAGTTGGCTGAAGCAAAATTTCCACTGGGACCGCCCTCCTGATGTCTGTCCTAGTCGCCGAGGCCAATCTCGCAAGGGCATCAGCACGGCCGTTGTCTAGCCTAGGTATCCTCTTTAATTTTACTTCTCTGAAGCCTTTCAGTAGTGACCTCACCTTCTCGAGGTATCTAGCCATTTTCTCGTCCTTAGCCTCGTAGGCCCCTAGTATCTGATTCACCACTAGCCTTGAATCACTATGGACCAGAATCTGTCCGACACTAAGAGACTTGGCCAAGGAGAGGCCTGCTACTAAGGCCTCATATTCAGCCTCATTGTTGGAGGCTTTGAAGTTAAACCTCAGGGCATATTCGACGTCTGTGCCATCGGGTGCTGACAGTATCAGTCCAGCCCCACTTCCGCTGTCACAGGAGGACCCGTCAACGAAGAGGCTCCACAGAGTCTTTCCCTCTGAAAAATTTCCCTCAGAGAGGGACCCCTGTCTAAAGATGTATTTTCCCTCCTCATTTTTAGTCGCTTTCTTTCTAGCAGTGCCTGTCTCGGCCCTATCTGCGGGTGTGTCGGCGGGTCTGTCTTCTGTATCCGTCTTCCCAAGAGTCTCACCCTCAGCCTTATCATCTTCCCAAGTGAACTCAGCCACGAAGTCTGCCAATGCCTGCCCCTTAATGGCCGTCCTAGGCTGATACACAATGTCAAACTCCCCCAGCTCTATAGCCCAGGCCATCAACCTACCTGATTTTTCTGGCTTGTGTAGGACCTGCCTAAGAAGAGAGTCGGTGAGGATGACCATTGTATGGGACTGGAAGTACGGCTTCATCTTCCTCGAGGCATGGATCAAGGCGTAGGCCAACTTCTCCATCCTCGGGTATCTTTGCTCTGCCCCCTGGAGTGCCTTGCTGTTGAAATACACAGGCTTCTGTATCCCGTCCTCGTCTCTCACAATGGCTGCACTGATGGCCGACTCTGAGACGACGAGGTACACATAAAGTCGTTCACCCTGCACGGGCCGTGACAGCAGCAAGGGAGACCCCAAGTATGATTTTAGCTCCTTGAAAGCCTCATCACACTCTTCACTCCATTCAAAGGCCTTCCCGAGGATCTTGAAGAATGGTAAACACCTGTCTGTGGCTCTTGACACAAATCTGTTCAGGGCCTCCACTCTCCCTGTAAGCCTCTGAACGTCTTTAATGGACTTGGGGGTCTTCATCTCAATAAGGGCCTTTATCTTTTCAGGATTGGCCTCGATACCTCTTTGGTTGACAATGAACCCCAGGAACTTCCCTGCTCCGACCCCGAAGACACATTTGGCCGGGTTAAGCTTCATCTGGTATTTGTCCATCGTATTAAAGGTCCTCTCCAGGTCTGCCACATGATCCTCTGCCTTCAAACTCTTGGTCAGCATGTCATCCACGTGGACCTCCATAGACTTCCCGATTTGGTCTTCAAACATTTTGTTTACGAGGCGCTGGTACGTTGCCCCCGCATTCTTTAGGCCAAAGGGCATGACCCTGTAACAGTATGTCCCCTTGTCAGTGATGAAGGCGGTCCTCTCCGAGTCTTCAGGGTTCATGAAGATCTGGTTATACCCTGGGTAGGCATCCATGAAGCTCATGAGCTCATGGCCTGCGGTAGCATCTACCATCTGGTCGATGCGGGGGAGAGGGAAGCTGTCTTTGGGGCAGTGCTGGTTGAGATCTGTGAAGTCCACACACATTCGCCACTTCCCGTTGGCCTTTGGGACAATGACTGCATTGGACAACCATTCAGGGTAGATGACCTCTCTGATAAATTCAGCGTCTTCTAATTTTTTGACCTCATCCTTGATGACCTCGTATTTCTCTCTAGAGTAAACCCTCCTTTTCTGCTTTACCGGCTTCACTCCCTCTACCACATTGAGCTTGTGGCACATGATTTCAGGGTCGATCCCCGGCATATCTACATGACTCCACGCGAAGACGCTTCGTTTTCTCCTTAACAGTTTGATGAGGTCTTCCTTGATATTGGGCTTCAGAGACTTGCCGACTTGGACGGTTTTTCCCGGGTCATCCTCATCGAGGATGATGGGTTCTACCTCCTCGGCGGCCTCTCGTTTTTTGAGCTTCGTCTCCTCCCTGGGGTCTAGGGTATCAATGTTGTAAGTGGCTGTAGCCCTCTTGTGTGCCTCCCTTTCTTCAGCGGAGTTGTAGTAACATTCTCTCGCTGCCGTCTGGTCTCCCTGAACTTCCCCCACCCCGTAAGGGGTTGGAAATTTGATCATCTGATGGAATGTAGAGGGCACGGCTTCAAACCCCTTGAGGGCCACACGCCCCAGTATGATGTTGTAGGCCGAAAACACCTGCTCATCCATCACAAAGAAACTGACCTTCTTGGTGAGCCATCTCGGCCACTCGTCTCCCATCCTCACATCGGCCTCATATACCCCAAGGGGGTGAACCTTTTCCCCACTGAACCCAATCAATGGATGATGGTAGGGGACGAGTCTAGCACGGCTGAGACCCAAGGCTTTGAAGCATGGCCAAAACATCACATCTGCAGAACTACCCCCATCTACCAAGATCCTCGGCACTTCGCATCCGTGCACCCTGGTAGTGATGACGAGAGGGTCATCGTGTGGGGACAAGAGGTCTTTGAAGTCCATTCTTGAAAATCCCACTATCAGTGTGTCCATATCAACCTTCTTCCTTTTTTCTGACTTGACCTCCAGGGAATTCGCGTGTACCGTCTTCGTCACTGCCTTGGCCTCAGCCACATGGGCCTTCCTATCGGTGACCTCAGACCCTCCTCCTGCAAGTCCCCCGGAGATCATTCCCACTCCGATCGAGATCATATTAAGCCTCTTGACAGGGCCATGGTCGTCTCTCAGTGGGAGGTCAGGGTCGTCCTCATCATCAGAGGGGTCGTCCCCTCTTTTTTGAGGACCTTCTCTGCATGCGTCGCCTCGCTTCTTTCTGGGGTCGTCCCCTCGGCCCCTCTTGAAGGCACCTTTGTCGACGTACTTTCTGAGCTTCCCTTCCTTCAGCATCTTCTCAATCTCGTCTTTCAGAGCAAAGCATTTATCCGTTACGTGGCCGTGGTCTTGGTGAAATTCACACCACAGGTTCTTATTCCTCTTGCCGGGGGCTGCCCTCAGCTTCTCAGGCCACTTCAGCGATCGGTCACTCTTTATCTCAGAATCTGTTCACAGCTGATCGTTAGAGGAGTGTACCCAGCGAACTTGTCATCCGTGGATCTCTTCTTCCCCTCTTTGTTCTTCTTGGGGTATTTACTCCCACTTGCACCTCCTCTTTCGTCCTCATATTTTGCAGCCATCGCCTCTTCGGCGTTCATCACCTTTCCTGCTGTCGACAACAGCTCGGCCATCATCCTCGGAGGGTCTTTAGCAAGCTTCCATAACAGCTTCCCCTTTTGGAGTCCTCCAATCAGGGCTGTCATAGCTATGCTCTCCTCATAGTCTTCCACCTCCAGCTTCTCCTTATTGAATCTGGCTGTATAGTCCCTCAGACTCTCATTCTTCCCCTGCTTAACATAGAGTAGGTGGGTGGTTTTCTTCTGTGGCCTCACCCCAAAGCAGAAATTATGGATGAACAGGTCTGCCAACTGCTTAAAGTTTCCAATGGAATTTTTTGGAAGAGACGTGTACCAGACATGCGCAGCCCCTGTCAGGGTACCAGAGAAGGCACGACACCTCATCTCATATGAGATAGAGTATATGTCTACCGCCGACTGATACATCTCCACGTGGTGGACGGGGTTGGTGCTCCCGTCATACCTTGGGGTGACCATAGGTGGCTTGAACTTTGACGGCGTGGGGAAGTTGACTATCTTTGCCACAAATGGTGAGCATATGGTGTATCCCCTCTGAAGAGGGTCTCGGCTCTTCAATATATCACCAATCTTATTCTCTAACCGCTGGATTGAGTCATTCCAGGGCCTCACAGGGTCGGCCTGGCCGATGTTATCCCCTGCTGCCTCTCCGAGGTGGACGGAGGGTTCTGCTGCAGCAGGCCTGTGTCGACTGTTCACTTCCCTTTGGCCGTCATCTCGTCCTCGGGGT
The DNA here is from genome assembly GCA_949130495.1 of Sambucus nigra. Taxonomy (NCBI): domain Eukaryota; kingdom Viridiplantae; phylum Streptophyta; class Magnoliopsida; order Dipsacales; family Adoxaceae; genus Sambucus; species Sambucus nigra. The sequence goes on along the minus strand of OX422209.1, from coordinate 394,099,144 downwards.
CGGCCATCTGCTGCCTCCCTCCTGGATCTTGCAGCACTCCTTGGCCTGGACAACTGTTCTCGCAGGTCATTTACTGGGCCTAGCCTCTCAAAGGCCGACCCCCTGCTCAAGCGATCAAAAGCAGAGCCTCTTGGGCGATCATCAGGGTTTGGTCTCCCGCACTCTCCCCTACTGTCCTGGAGGGGTCGCACAGTGTTGTTGGAGACCTCGTAAGGTTCCCAGCACTCTATAGGAGCCTCCTCTCCCTCCAGATCTCCATACCTATCCTCAGGGCAAGGGTTTTCTTGCCTCCCCAGTCGTAGACGTCGGGGGTCAGCAACATCCCTACGCCGCTGAGGGGGTGGCAGGTCTTTGTGTGGTGCCTGGGGTGGTCCCCTGGCCTCATGCTGCCCTGGAGCTGCTGCCGGAGTAATCATCTGAGGCGAAACCCCTGGTGCTCTTAGTATGTTCTGGCTTAGAGCTGTGAACTGCTCCTGCATCATCCGCTGACTTGCTGTCAGAGACTTTAGGGCTGCCACCACATCAGCCATCTCAGACTGAGGCGGCGGCTGACTGGAACTGGGTCTTCCCCCCTCATCCGGCGGGGGAAGTGGTGGCGGTGGCATCTCAGGTTCCATGTGCTTGATCTATGAAAAGTTGAACTGAAGAAAATACTGGTGAGATTGGGAACCTTAGTGGGTCTCTTTCAATGGTGAAACACCTCCTCTCAGGGGGAGTGTTGGTTCACCACCAGAGTGCCCAGTGAGGTCAAGCTGTACAAAGGAAGAGATGTCTTCTCGTTCCCACAGACGGCGCCAAACTGATGATGCTTGGATTTAGCACCACCAGATAAGTGATAGTGAGCTCAAACAGTAGAAGCCATGGCAGCCATAGAGATTTATAAGTGTATAAGTATGTAGAAGGGGATGAGTATAAGAGGAATTAGGACAATGATGTATAGTGGTTCAGCCAATTTGGCCTACATCCACTGTGAGTGTGTGATCCACTAAGTATGGGTGCTAATGGCCTTGGATACAATGCACATAACCCCCTCTCTCTCTCTACTGTGTGTACAAGCAGAGTTTTAGCTAGGGCTACTGTTCATGGATCGATCCCTTGTAGGGTTGCAGGTGACAAGTATATATAGGTCTTGGGGGGTGTAGTGTACCCTCCAAGTATGCATGGTGCATGTGAATGATGATCTAGACAATTCCCTGTTGACACCTGTAGATGCCAAATGATGACATAATATTCCCTCATGTGAGGGTGTGATTTTGTTATAACGGTCTGCCACGTGTCATATGAGCCTGACGCGCACTGTTCCACGCGTCTCGCAAACCACGCGCCGTCATGATATCACCCTCAGCCTATGAGCCGAGGCCGAGGGCAAAGTTTCTTCCGGTAGTGAGCCTGGCCCAATTCTGGCCTCGTACTGTCGGCCCCTCGTACTGTCGTCTGAAGCCTGGTAGAGGGTCGGCCCCTCGTACTGTCGTCTGAAGTCTGGTGGAGGGTCGGCCCCTCGTACTTTCGTCTGAAGTCTGGTGGAGGGTCGGCCCCTCGTACTGTCGTCTGAAGCCTGGGCGAAGGGTCGTTAAGAGATTGTTGAAGGGTCGTCCCTTCGTACTGTCGTCCGTTTTGGAGGCAATCCTCATCTAAGTCGAGGATATAAACAGGTATATTAGCTACAATTTTACCATCACCCTCTGATCCCTTTGGGTCGTTCTATCGTCCATCTTAGAGTCAGAGTCAAGAAGAAGCCATGGACAGATGAGCCATAGCATCTTCTTCTTTTGGTGGTAGGACCTCTGGGAGAGACGACCCTTCAAGCCTTAACCCCCGCGAATGGGCCAAGGGAACATTTAACCCTACAGATATCCCTGTTACTGTCATTTCCCCATCAAAATTGGGTTTCCTACTCACAGAGTTCAAATGTATGATCCTTAGAGAAATATGGAATAAAAGAGACTTGACCTATACTTGATTGAGGAAAGAAGAGAAGACGCTGAGATAAGACAAGCAGCCTACCAGTAGAGGACTGCCAGGTTTTATAACCAATGGGTAAAGCGAAGACTGATCACTGTGGGAGACCTAGTCCTAAAAAAGACTTGGCAAAATCCTAACAAGCTTCACCTAAATTGGCATGTCCCATATAGGCTCATTGACGAAGTTACCCAGGAACCTATAATCTAGAAAACCTTAAAGGGGAACCCTTTTCAAACCCCTGGAATGCAGATCATTTAAAGAAATACTACCAATGATGTTATAGTTGATGTCCTACTTGTTCACAATTGTAATGAATGTGTTGTTTCATACAACACTTGGAATGTTAATGAGAATATTTTATTAGCCCCTTATCTTGTGTTTATCAATTTAGATATCTATTGGGGTAATTCATTCTAAGCTATAAAACATCATTCGTGGTGAAGTAGGCTTAAATTCTCTTCGGTGATATGACGTCTTCTGAGCCATATGCCAACATGAAAGGGGTTTCCACAGTAGGAGTTCTTGCCGTCATCCTTAGGCCCACACACAACATATACCTCCTCAATCCATCTTCCTTTTGCCTCCTCGAGTTTTTTCTTAATCCCGTCCAGGATTTTTTGGTTTGTAACCTCAGTTTTCCCATTAGCCTGAGGTCGGCCTGGGGTAGAGAATAACTGTTTGATCCCAACTATTTTGCAGTATTTCTCCAGGGATACATTCTTGAACTGAGTCCCGTTGTCTGAGATGAGGTTTTTTAGGAGACAATACCTACATGTGATTTTCTTCCAGATGAACTATAAGGTCTTCTGCTCGGTGATCGTCACCATTGGCTCTGTTTCCACCCATTTTGAAAAATAATCAATCGCTATGATCAAGTATCGATAGTTATTGATAGCCCTAGGCAAGGGTCCTACTAAATTGATTCCCCATACTGCAAATGGCCATGGGGATGTAATGGAGGTAAGAGGTTGATGGGGCTAATGAGGGATGGTGGTGAACCTCTAACATTTATCACACCTTTTCACATATGTCGTAGCATCCTTCGCTAAGCGTGGCAGCTTGGGGAGGAAGCTCAGCGTGGCAACTCAAGCGTGACATCTTGGTGAGGCAGCTCAGGGTGGCAGCTTGGGGAGGCAGCTCAGCGTGGCAACTCAAGCGTGACATCTTGGTGAGGCAGCTCAGCGTGGCAACTCATACTTCAGCTTGTTGTGTTAATCATATTGTACCTTTGATTACATTCACTGTAAAGCTGTAACGGTTGTAATGACATAACGATAATAATAATACAGTTTGGGTGAGGTCAAACGGTACTCACGAGAGACCAGGCATGGCAGGACCTGGGAGGGCTTTCATGCCCTATCGAATGACCTCACCATGGGAACTTTAGAGGGACTTGGTTTGGAGGATTGAGAAGTAAGGCACCGTTGGGGCTTGTCCTGACCATCTTAGATACACCTGGTAAAACACCGAAGGACCCTGACCGTGGAACCTCAAGCGGAGCAGCTTGGAGTTCCATCGGGCATTGAGTTATGGACCAAACGACCCTCTACTTAATGTCACATCTACTGTGGGTGATGTCACTAGCCATCTAAACAATGTCAGACATGCACTTGAGTAAACCACCGTGGTATTTGGGGCTGTCAGGCAATTGGTGAGCCACCTCTGCGACAACAACCCCCTGACACACAGTGGTTAGGCAAAAGGCATGTCTTGGCATTTAATGTTTATGACGTGGAGACAACTAGTGCATCAGGAATTTAATGTTGTGACATAAAGTATGAGGGATGTCTTTCATAGTCTTTAATGACTGAGTTGCCTCGGGGGTGGTGTGGGGGCTATTTAAGGACCCCAACCACCTTTGAGCAAGGGGATCCTCTCTTTGAGAATTGAAAAGAGTTATTGCAAACTAGAGAGTTCACCGACTCACCATTGTCATTTATTACGAAGCTTTTAATACTTGACAGAGATTCTTCAGGGTGTTGTGTGTGTTTTGTGTGTTTTTACTTGCCCGCCAGGGTGTATCTAGGGTGCTTACTTCCCTCTCCCTCTAGCTAAGCCACTTCTAAAATCCATTAGCATAACCTGAGTTATACACGAGAGTTTTGTGAGTTTAAGTTGAGTCTATCCTCATTGGGTTCATGTTTATGTGTTCTATCACTAATCCAAAGCTTTGGCCAATTAACTTGTGATTACCATACTCAATAGGGGTTACGCCTCCATATATAATCTAAAGTACCCTCTTACATTTGGCGACTCCGCTGGGGAGGCATCCTTCTAGAGAAGGAGTATGGCGCAGGATAATGCTACTAGAAGACTCAATTTCGATGACATACAGCATAATGAAGAACAGGCTACGAGGGAGCAGGAGGCCCTAAGAGATGGGGCTCCTCGAGGAGAGGTACCGCTGGCTCCAACAACGATAGGCGTCCCAGGGGCGGCACAACCTTCCACGAGCGCAGGGCTGGGACCTGCCCAGATGGCGCTCCTCATGAGGAAATTTTACGAGTTTTTGCAAACCCCAGTAGCTTCAACTATGCTGGGAGGATCTGAGACTAATGCCTTCGTAACACCAGGAGTGGCCCTAGGGGCCCCACCAGGGGCAGGCATTATAGGAGCGGTCCCAGCAAGTGTACCCTCTGTTGTGAATCCCACTGTGGGCGGCTCAGGAGTTTCAACGGCGGAACCGATAACGTTCGCTCCGGTTGCAACGAGCGCTCAACCGTCTGCCCCGTTGGAGGTGGCCCCAGTAGCCTCGCCCTTGGAAGAGATGAGAAAAGAGATGCAGAAGGAGATGCTGAAGTTCATGCAGTCTTCCTCGCAGGCTGTGGGCGAGGTGGCAGCGGTCTACGACGACTTCCGGACACCCTACCCCCAGGAGTACAACGACGAACCCTACCCGAAGGACTATATTCCCCCTACCTTTGAAAAATACTCAGGGAAGAGCGGGAACCCGAAGGAACACATTAAGCGTTTCGTTGAACACTTGGGGGCGCATTGCAATGACAAAAAGCTTAGGCTGAGGGAGTTTTCCAAATCCCTGACTGATAAAGCATACACTTGGTACTCTCACCTGCCGCCCAATAGTGTCTCCACGTGGGAGTAGATGCATGTATTGTTCGTCCAAAAGTTCTTCTTGGCAGAAGATGAGTTCACCTTAACCCAAGTTGGCAGGGAGAGGCAAAGGCCAGGAGAGGAGGTAGTGGCCTACATCCGAAGGTTTAGGGAAAGGTCCCTCGACGTGAGGGAAGAAGCTAAAGAGGCTAGGTTACTACAAATTTGTGCTGAGGGATTACTTCCTGAGTATATCTATCACCTGATCAATGAGACACACGAGGGAACATTTTTAGCATTCTTAAAGTCCGCAAGAAATATATCTTTGGTGGTGCGACCAAGCCCGGTAGTAGCTCCCATGATGTTCAGACAGCCGATACAACCCATCGGAGGAAGGTCTCAGGCCCCACGGGTGGGATATGTCGAGAGAGAGGATGGGGGCAAGGCCCAGAGGAAGGACAACAAAAGAAAGTTTGGAAGGGATAGAGAAGACCCGCCACCATTGCCTTGTACGGTGGAGGAGGATGTGAGTTGCTATAACGCAATGGTACAAGGCGGAACGGTTTATGAACCGAAAGGCGTCCCGGAGGAAGAACCCGACGCGGCAACCAGGGCCAATCCCAAATATTGTCAGGTTCATCGAAAGGTCCAACATCCAACAGAAAGATGTTTCACGCTGCGAAGAATCATCGACAAGTACATGAGGGCGGGAACATTACAAATCCCCCCACGGAACGTTAACAATAACCCGCTCCCGGTGCATGGGGCGAATGTTGTAACGGCCTATGATAAGGAGGCAGAGCGGGAGGGGGGAGGGGCAACAATGGAGTTCGATAAAGCACTGGAGTATTGCACTAGGGGAATGGCTAACGTAGTTCTGGCGTATGATGAAGCAAGTTCTAGGGACGTAGAAGACGCCTATAGCATTGAGGGCGAGGAAACGGACCCAGTCATAGAATATAACGCAGTTTCAAAATCCCCAAAGTTCGCTTGGTTCTTCGATCAAGTGGGGATACCAAAGGAGAGCAGACTGGAAATAACTCGGGCGATCCTAGACATCGCGAAGAAGGAAGCGGTTCCCTCGTTGAAATGGAGGGGACCCATGGCGAGGCTGGTGAAAAAGTTCCTATCAGAGGTGACCTTCAGCGATGCAGATAGAGCTGTAAGGTTCCCTCATAACAGGCCCTTGTATGTAACGTCCAGTATCAACAGGGTTAGTTTTGCAAGAACGCTTATGGATGGGGGTGCTTCCATCAACATTATGCCGATCAACTCCTTCCACGCAGATAATATCCCAGAAGAAAGGTTGGTCCCCATGCCTCTGGTAATCTCAGGGTATGACAACCAATCTTCCAAATCCATTGGGTATGTGAATGTGGGAATTGTAATGGGAAATCTGAGTTCCCACATCAAGTTCCATGTAATAGAAAGTGCAACTTCCTATCATTTACTAATAGGAAGAGTGTGGATGCACAATCAAGGTTTAGTTCCTTCAACATATCATCAATGCGCTAAGGCGAATGTCAAAGGAACAGAAGTGACCATTAGGGCTACAAAAAGGCCTTTTGCTATCGAGGAAGCTCACTTTGTAGATGCGGCCTTTTATACGGAGTTGGAGGAGGATGCTCGAGTCCTAACGAGAAGAATGGAGGGGGAATGGGTTCCCTCGATCAGAGATAGAATGGGGCCTCTGAACGAGCAAAGCAAAGAAGCCGCGAGTAACGAAGGGGTGAGGGCCGAATAAACCCATCAGGTGATCCCTCGACCCCAAAGTACCACGAAGCAGCTCAAAAACAAAGTAAGGCTTAGAGTGGATCCTGTGGAGCATGAGGTCCAACGGCAAAGCGTGCTGAGTCGCTTTTCATGGGGAAGAATCACTGAGGCTTTGAGAGAGAGGAAGAGGAAGGCCGTGGCAACAGTTACCAACAGGCAATGCAAGAAGGTGGTCACTGAAGAGGGGAAGGTGGTATACCATTTATAACGATGTGAGCGGGCGGACGAAGAGACCGAGGATGGGGCTGACCCGTTATATGAGTGTTTCTTGGTGGATCAACAGGGACAGTGTATGGTGATAGACAACTCCAACATACAGGAGTTCGTGGAGGAGGTCGCCGAAGAACCAGACTACATGGCAAATCAACCAAATCCCCAGGCACAAGAGTTGGAGCAGTTGAACCTGGCAGGAGAAGGGGAAGACCCAAGGCCCATCTTCATCGCGAAGGATCTCGGTAAGGAGAAACGAGAAGCCTTGGTTGGGCTAATCCGGGAGTTCATAGATGTCTTTGCATGGAAGTATACAGAAATGGAAGGGCTAGATGAGGAAGTGAGCTGCCACAAGCTAAACGTGATGCCTTCAGCCATCCCAGGGAAGCAGGTAACAAGGACTTATAAACCTGAGTTGGACTTGAAGATTAAGGAAGAGGTTCAGCGTTTGTTGGCAGCAGGATTCATCAAACCAATACAGCATCCCCTTTGGCTATCTAGCATTGTGCCAGTAGGGAAGAAGGACAAGAGTCAAATAAGGATCTGTGTGGATTTTAGAGATTTGAACAGGGCTTGCCCCAAAGATGAGTTCCCTCTACCCTCCATTGATAGCTTGATAGATGCCACGGCTGGGCATGAGATGTATAGCTTCATGGATGGGTACGTAGGGTACAACCAGATCAAGATGGACCCCGCGGACGCAGAGAAAACGGCATTCAGAACCCCGTTGGGCAATTTCATATACAAAGTAATGCCGTTTGGACTTAAGAACGCGGGAGCTACTTATCAAAGAACAATGATGGCCATTTTTCACGATTTCTTCCACAAATTTGTAGAATTCTATGTGGATGATTTGGTCATCAAATCGAAGAAGGAGGAGTCCCACCTAAACGACTTAAAGAAGGTGTTTACTCGATGTAGGAAGTATAAATTAAGGATGAACCCATTGAAGTGCGTCTTTGGAGTAACAAGCGGGAAGTTTCTAGGCTTTGTGGTTGATCGACAAGGGGTGCAGATGGACCAGGATAAACAACGCGCGATCTTAGAGATGCCGTGCCCATGAACGGCGAAGGAGCTAAAAAGTTTCCTCGGCAAAGTCTCCTACCTCAGAAGATTTGTACCGGGATTGGCCGAGGTAACACACCCGTTGATGCAGCTGCTGCGAAAGAACACAAAGTTCAGGAGGGAAAAGGATCACCTGGAGTCTCTCGATGAGTTGAAGAAGCTGCTCGTTTCACCACAAATCATGGTTCCTCCACAGGCAGGAGTACCGTTGCAGCTGTACCTCACCTCCACTACAAGGTCCGTTGGAGCTTTGCTGGCACAAGAGATTAACGGGCAAGAACGGCCAGTGTATTACCTCAGCAGGATCATACATGGGCCAGAGATTAGATATAGCAGCCTAGAAAGGCATTGTTTGGCCTTAGTCTTTGTGGCACAAAAACTTAGACATTATATGCTGTCTTTTACAATTCATATTGTAACTAGATGTGATCCTATTAAGTATTTGTTGGCTAGAACTATCTTGATTGGCAGGGCAGCTAGGTGGTTCCTTATTCTCTCCGAATATGATTTAAAGTGTGTGGTTCCTCGTGCTATCAAGAGCCAGGCGTATGCTGATCTGTTGGCAATCTTTCCATCAGGAACATTTGAACCACCTAAAGAAGACATTCCGAGAGACGACTTACAGGCCAACTATCTGGATGCAACCGATGAGGAATGGATGATGCAGTTTGATGGGTCTTCGGCAGAGAAAAAAGGAGGGGCAGGGGTCATCCTTTCAAAAGGAACGGAGGAGATTTTCCTTTCCTACAAACTAGATTTCCCTTGCTCCAATAACGAAGCAGAATACGAAGCGTTGGTACTAGGGTTGCTGGAGGCTCTTCGAAGGGGAATTCGTTCACTCTGCATCAAGGGTGACTCAAACTTAGTAATTCAGCAAGTTAACGGAGAATATGCGTTGAAGCACATGAGTTTGGCACCGTACAGAATGATCATTCAAAGGCTCCTCAGCCAGTTCCATCGGACCAAAATCAGAAGACATCCCAGAACGATGAACCGTCATCCAGACGCTTATGCCACTATTGCTCAAAAGATGGTCATGAGGAGCGATACGACTATCGTTACGATCCAACGAAGAACAGCTCCTTCGGTGGTGCAGTCAATACTACCGATGGAGGGAGACGCGGATTGGAGAGGAGAGATCAGGAAGCAACTGGAGTCTGGCGAAGGAGCTATGGGACTAAGAGAGTTAGCCTAATACTTTACAAACCAGGGAAATCTTTACTTCAAAAATACAGGGGGATGGTTATCAAGATGCATTGGGCCAGAGGAAGCAGAGCGGAGGTTGAAGAAAACACATGAGGAGCACTGCGAAACAACTGAGATACCTCTTTATAGGAGAATTTAAAGAGGGAAACAGAATGCGGCAGAACTACAACGTAATTGTGATAAGTGTCAGCTATTTTTCGAAGCAGCTGAGTGCCATTTCATCGAAGCCCAAACGGACTGGAGGCAGCCCTATATCGACTTTATTCAAGATGGAATTGTCCCAACGGAGAAAATGGATGTGATGGGACTGAAGCGAAGGGCCCCGAGGTTCTATATCCAGGAGGGGCAGCTTTATCGAAGGGGGTACTTCAACAGACCATTGCGTTGCATCACAAAGGAAGAAGAAACTGAGGTCCTCAAACAAGCCCATGACCCAGCTCACATAGGAGGGGCCAAGTTATATGATCAGCTGATGACGTTGGGGTATTATTGGCCAACGATGGAGAAAGACTCTGCCGAATTTGTTCAAAAATGCAAAGCTTGCCAACTTCATGGAAATATGATCCATGCCCCATCGGTGGACTTACACTCTCTGGCAATGCCTTATCCTTTCCACACTTGGGCGTTCAACCTTGTGGGGGCGATACATCCTTCGTCGAGGGGCAAGATATGGATACTGGTAGCAACGGAGTGCTTTATAAAATGGGCTGAAGCAATACCACTCAGAAGGGCAACGGCTGGGGTAGTGAGTAACTTCATCAGAGAGTATATCATTTGCCATTTTGGGATCCCAAAGGTTATTCTCTCAGATAATGGGACTCCCTTCGTCAACTCAGAAGTAACGATGCTCACAGACAAGTACTCCATTGTTCATCACACTTCAACGGTGGCATACCCGAAGGGGAACGGTCAGGACGAAGCAACTAACAAAACTCTGGTTAATATCTTGGCTAAAACGATGGAGGACTTTCCAGGATCGTGGGATGACAAGATACCAGCAGTGTTGTGGGCCTATCGAATGACTAAGAGGAAGCCCACAGGGTACACTCCGTTCTCCCTTATCTACGGGGCTGAGGCAATCCTTCAAGTGGAGTTGGAAGTTCCCTCTGCTCGATACGCCTTGCGAAGTAGCATGCTTCCTCAGAACAGGCATGTGCAGTTGGAGGCATTGGATGAACACAGAGACAACGCGATGCAACATTTTCAAATGTATACAAAGCAGCTCTCTAGGGCATATGACAACCTGGTAAGACCAAGGAGGTTCGTGGAGGGAGATCTCGTTTTGAAAGCAGCGGTGAAACACATTAGGGGACTTCCTCTGCCAAAGTTCGCAGCCAATTGGGAGGGACCTTTCGTCGTGAAGGAAGCTCATGATTCAGGTTATTGCTTAATTTCTAAGTTGGAGGAAGATAAGCCATTCAAAATTAATAATAAATGGCTGAAAGTCTATCATGTGTAAACAATTAAGTTTGTACCATCGATGTATCTAGTCTTTGATTATGAATATACAAGTTTTATTGATGACGTGAAGTATAGACATTGATATGAAAGCAGTCATAACTCAGAGATAAACTGAAAAATATACATTCTTTCATTCATTAAGCAAGAGAGCATTACAAAAAATTGGGAACTATTGCCCAAGAATTACATGAATGGACGAAGAAAGAAAATATATACATGAGTTTACTACCCTAAGAGGAACCATAGGTCCGGGGAAGAGAAAAAATCCCCAGGAAGGCCCGAAGAAGCTGACGCAAAGGAGCTTTGAGCGTTGACTGCAACCTCTAGCCTGGTTTGCACCTGTGCGCGTTCAATAAGAAGTCTCTCCCGTTTTAGCTTGGCCAAACGCAGAGCCTCTTAGGCATTCTTTACTTCTTCATCCGCCGATTCCAAAAGAGGTGCCAGCTCAGCTAACTTAACCTCCTCAGCCCGTTGGTCCTCCTGGTGCTTTCTCAGTAGTTCCCTCTGGCCGATCAGCTGTTGACTCTTCAAAGTTTTCAAATACGTTATAAGCCAGTCAAAACGGAAACCATCACGTCCCAACTCCTTCAGAAAACCTAGAAATTGGTTGAGAAGGGATCTGGTAACACTGGCAGTGGGGGTACTAGAAATTTCAGCAACAACGATCTCCATGCCTTGCAGTCTGTGACTCATCACATGAATATTTGAGCGCAAGCAATCCGGGGTGAAGGTCTCAGGATGGCGATCCACCAATTGTTCAATCACCAGGCGATGGTTGACGGGCATTTGAGGAGACTGCCGAAGCACCATGAGGCAGAACGAGTGAGGAGCTAGGTCAGGAAAAGGCAATTCGCACCCAGATTCGCTCTCGGCTGCAGCACCAGTCGTAGAACCTTGATCATCATGAATAGAATTTTCTGAAACATCAAGTTCTCGGAAGGGCGAACTTACAGGTGAGAGAACTGGGGGAAAATTTTCCCGAGCAACCTGAAAAGAAAAAGCCCAAATATTGGAATTATGAATAAAAAAAAAACTTAACAAGTGGTAAGTTGTTAAGACACCGTTATAAGGTGGAGTTTGCGAAAAAATCTTAACAAGCGTTTTCGTTGTTAAGTCACCGTTATAAGGTGGAGTTTATGAAAAATCTTAACAAGTGTTTTCGTTGTTAAGTCACCGTTATAAGGTGGAGTTTGCGAAAAAATCTTAACAAGTGTTTTCGTTGTTAAGTCACCGTTATAAGGTGGAGTTTATGAAAAATCTTAACAAGCGCTTTCATTGTTAAGTCACCGTTATAAGGTGGAGTTTATGAAAAATCTTAACAAGTGTTTTCGTTGTTAAGTCACCGTTATAAGGTGGAGTTTGCGGAAAAAAATCTTAACAAGTGTTTTCGTTGTTAAGTCACCGTTATAAGGTGGAGTTTATGAAAAATCTTAACAAGTGTTTTCGTTGTTAAGTCACCATTATAAGGTGGAGTTTTATGAAAAATCTTAACAAGCGCTTTCGTTGTTAAGTCACCGTTATAAGGTGGAGTTTATGAAAAATCTTAAACAAGCGCTTTCGTTGTTAAGTCACCGTTATAAGGTGGAGTTTGTGAAAAAAAAACTTAACAAGTGTCTTCGTTGTTAAGTCACCGTTATAAGGGGGAGTTTAAATCTTATGAAAAATCATAAGATGGAGATTATGGAAAATCTTAACAAAAGATAGCAAGAAAAATATACCTCAGTCACAACGGGAGCATTTGAGGCAGCCACAGGGACAGGAACCGTTGGGGGAGCGATTATTACCCCAGATGCCATAACGGGGTCCCTAGACGCAGAAGCCTCCACGCTTGTCCAAACCTGATCACCCGTATAGGGCACAAGGGCCAGCATATTGGGTTCATCATGAGAAGACACTGAGCCCTCAAACAAAGCCACGTCAGGAGGGGGTGTAAACACACCAACCTGGGCCCTCACTACAGGAGTTGGTGCAAGATCAGGAGAAAACTGTGCACAAAGCCAAGTGTTAGAAAAGAAGAATGGGCACAGAAAATATGAAGAAATATCTCGACGTGTTACTTACCTCGGTTAGGGTGCTAAACAAAGGAATGACAGTCGGGGGCCTCATCAGCATCGTTGGAAGAAGAATGCTCGCCAACAACGAGGACATTTCCACCTGGGGTACCCAAAACATATCACAATTCAGTAAGCCAAATACGAAAAGAGTATGACCGAAAGGACTACAACAAATAAATTATAGATCACATCATACCTCGGGCTCACTCTCCTCAATAAGTACAATGGGCAGAGGAACCTCAGGTGAGGCCTGTGAATCAGAAGGGACCAAGGATGTTATCTCGGGATGTGCCACTTCGGGCAGGGTTACCACTTCAGGCGAGGAATCACTCGCATGATCAACGTCATCACCTCCCACAATAACTTCCCTCGCACGTTGGCTGACTCCACGGCGAGAATACGTAAGCCCTGTCATGGGGGAACGGGGAGGAGTCACATCGGTATGAGATGCACCGAAGCGTCCCCCCAAAAAAGGGCTCACGGGAGGACTGGAAGGGTCTGGTCTTTCTATTTCAACTCCCTGCAAAACAGTTTTCAAAGAAAGGGGGGAGGGATAAATATTCACACAAGTAAAGACAGTCGTCCTCAAGCAAAAAGGAGATAATATTTAAGTCAGCCATACATACCTCCGATTCAGAAGGAGAACGAGAAGACACGACCACGGGCGAAGAGGGAGGATTAGCAGCAACGGATGGGGCAGGGGTGGATTGCACCTCAGGGGTCAAGTGTACTTCAGGAGTCCGTTTCTTCTGGGACTTGGTGCCCAGAGTCTTCTTCCTCGAGCTAGCTGCACTAATGCTGACCCCTTGAGGAACCCTGGAACTCTTCCTCTTTTAAGCCGTTGGCTTTGAAGGATCCACCACCACCGTGGGGAAAGCAATGGAGGAAGGGACAACGACTGCATGCCGTTGATACTCAGCATTTATTCGGTCAACTTCTGCTTGGGCCTCCCTCCTCACACGCTCAGCCATCTCAGCAGGCATGGGAGGAGGAACGGAGGCTATGGGAAGAGCTGCCACGGGAGCTTGGGGCTTCTGGGACTTCGATTTCGATTTCGATGTCCCACTCTTGGCCGTCCTTGCCTTCTTGGCAGGTGGTGGAGAAGCCCCCTCGTCGGTAGTAATCGCAGTAGAGGGGGCAGCCCTCTTCGCAGCAGCAGTTTTGGACTTTGGCGTGGCAACTGGGACCATGGCACAAAGTGGGGGAAGCTCGTTGGGAGGCGCTTTATGGGTTGAACTTAGAGGGAATTCTATCCCAAGTACAGAGTTGCCTTTTAGCCCCAACTCCAGGGCAGAAAATGAAGAAACGGGAGGATACACAGGCTCTCCCTCAATAAACTCAGCAATTTCAGCTAGTTGCTTCGGCCAATACTTGGTGGCAAACAGAGGGGTCACATCCCCATGCCTGGTAATACTGGGAATGGTGACACGCCCAGCCATTGTTGAAGATATCCCCCACGCAGCAGTCAAAGAAAACAAGGAGCATGCCTCGCCAAAGGAGACTTTGGGGTTTGATGATTGGAAAACTGGACGTGGCACCCCTTGGTCAAACCCAAACTGATGACTGCATCGGTTGGGATTATAATGCTCGCTCGTGTATCCCCACTCGGTGTAGGAGGGCAGATATCCAGGAGAAAGCAGAAGAACCACGGCAAGCGAGGGATCCTCAATGTCAGGAGAAGGGTCCTGTATCAATCTGGCATCGTGATGAAAAAATTTACAAGTATGAAAAAAGGCCTCTTCTTTATAGGGCCTCATAACGAAACTCTCAAAATGATCAATCACTGAAATCAACTCCTTTCGTCTTTGCCTCTTATGATAAATGAAGGACCGAGGAGGCAAAATTGTTTCAGCCGAAGGAGGACTGTTGGGCTTGGCCGCTACGGCAGGAAAGCGGAAGTAGAGAAAACTGGTCAGAAGCACACTGTTGGCAAAATTGGCCAAGTTATAACGGCCAATGGAACGTTCCATGTCAAATAAAGTCCTGTCCAACCAGGTGTACAGGGATCCCAAGGAAATTGCATCCAGGGGAAGCTTTATGCCTCGAGCTAGGCGAAGGGACAGGTTGATGAGGTCTCTTCGGGGCTGATCGTTGGGCTTGCCCGTAAAAAAGAAACGGGACAAAATCACAAGAATGTAAGCAGGAAGCTCCAACGGCGTACCTTGACCAGGGGCAGTTGATGAAGAACTGCCTTCACTAGAACTCTGGAAGAAATAATTGATCAAGGGAGAAAAAGTAGCTTTGTTGGAAGAACCGATGCAGCTTCGGCATATGCGATCCAACTCCAAATGATCCGCAGTCTCTTGAGCATCAAGAGCTTCATCGGTGTAAGGCTCATGGCCTGTTGCATCAAGGCCCAGGAGCTCACACACATCCTCCAGAGTTATGGTAAACTCACCCCAGGCAGCAATGAACGTATGAGTATCCACGTTCCAGCGAGAGACCAGTATAGGCAAGGCAGCGTTGTTCTTTGATAGAGTAAACTCACCAAACCACCTTGCCCGTTGCAGCCCAATCTTAGTAAGGACATCAGTATTGGAACTCTGCATGTGAGAGTTCCAGGCAGCAAAGTGCGCGGGGGATCCCCCGGGTGCTTCAAAATCAATATGGGACCATGGGAAGTCCCCTCGCTCTAGGCGAAATCTGAGAGTTCCTTCTGGGGGCAGAAATCCCCACTTAGACACCTCTTCGTCCTCATCACCCAACAAGAGGGCGTCAAACTTGGAGGAAAAGCAGACAGCCTTACAGGCAACAGCAAAGCCATCACCCTCCCCAAAAATGGGAGAGCGACGGTAAAATCTCAGCTGTTCTTGACGAGCAGCACCCAGGGCAGAGGCAGCAGTGCTGGTGGAAGACGGAACACTGGTGGCGGAAATGGTGGGGTTGCTTGAAGACGCCATGACAAACAGTGAAGCTGTAACAAAGAAAGCTTCGAGAGAAAAGGGATTGAGAGCAACAATGGGGATGGACGATTACAATCGGTGGTATAGCTCTTGCAACAATGGAGTCTCTCTCTCTCTCTCTTTCTAAAAAAGAAGTGACAGTCTGATGAAGAAGATAATAACGAAGTAAGGAAATAAGCAAAGAAGAAGGAAGAAGTGGAAAGAGACCCCTGAGGCCCACGTGTTTAAGGTTCAAAATATTTTGAATATGGCTGTTGAGACTTTCGAGTTTGGCGTTTAGATTTCCCCACCCTCGCACGTGCACCGCCGCCTGTAATCATTTCACACGAACACGTGGCACTTCGGGAAGTGCTGTGACAGTTGAAAAGACAGCGCACGTCATTAATGAAATGACGCATAGAGAACAGGAAGAGTTGCCTTCTTTAGTAAGCTTGAGTTTTTGGCGCCAATTTTTTTGTCAGACTTATCTAACAAGGCCCCAACGAAGAAGATGTTCCAACGGTTACACAATGAAAAATCCATCAAGTTGAGTCATTTCGTGTAGACATTTCTTGCCCCAACAAATCTCTCCACGAGGGGGCAAATGTAGAGGGGGCTTGCAGCTCAGTGTGGCAACTCAAGCGTGACATCTTGGTGAGGCAGCTCAGCGTGGCAGCTTGGGGAGGAAGCTCAGCGTGGCAACTCAAGCGTGACATCTTGGTGAGGCAGCTCAGCGTGGCAGCTTGGGGAGGCAGCTCAGCGTGGCAACTCAAGCGTGACATCTTGGTGAGGCAACTTAAGCGTGACAGCTTGGTGAGGCAGCTCAGCGTGGCAGCTTGGGGAGGAAGCTCAGCGTGGCAACTCAAGCATGACATCTTGGTGAGGCATCTCAGCGTGGCAGCTTGGGGAGGCAGCTCAGCGTGGCAACTCAAGCGTGACATCTTGGTGAGGCATCTCAGCGTGGCAACTCATACTTCAGCTTGTTGTGTTAATCATATTGTACCTTTGATTACATTCACTGTAAAGCTGTAACGGTTGTAATGACATAACGATAATAATAATACAGTTTGGGTGAGGTCAAACGGTACTCACGAGAGACCAGGCATGGCAGGACCTGGGAGGGCTTTCATGACCTATCGAATGACCTCACCATGGGAACTTTAGAGGGACTTGGTTTGGAGGATTGAGAAGTAAGGCACCGTTGGGGCTCGTCCTGACCATCTTAGATAAACCTGGTAAAACACCGAAGGACCCTGACCGTGGAACCTCAAGCGGAGAAGCTTGGAGTTCCATCGGGCATTGAGTTATGGACCAAACGACCCTCTACTTAATGTCACATCTACTGTGGGTGATGTCACTAGCCATGTAAACAATGTCAGACATGCACTTGAGTAAACCACCGTGGTATTTGGGGCTGTCAGGCAGTTGGTGAGCCACCTCCGCGACAATAACCCCCTGACACACAGTGGTTAGGCAAAAGGCATGTCTTGGCATTTAATGTTTATGACGTGGAGACAACTAGTGCATCAGGCATTTAATGTTGTGACATAAAGTATGAGGGATGTCTTTCATAGTCTTTAATGACTGAGTTGCCTCGGGGGTGGTGGGGGGGCTATTTAAGGACCCCAACCACCTTTGAGGAAGGGGATCCTCTCTTTGAGAATTGAAAAGAGTTATTGCAAACTAGAGAGTTCACCGACTCACCATTGTCATTTATTACGAAGCTTTTAATACTTGACAGAGATTCTTCAGGGTATTGTGTGTGTTTTGTGTGTTTTTACTTGCCCGCCAGGGTGTATCTAGGGTGCTTACTTCCCTCTCCCTCTAGCTAAGCCACTTCTAAAATCCATTAGCATAACCTGAGTTATACACGAGAGTTTTGTGAGTTTAAGTTGAGTCTATCCTCATTGGGTTCATGTTTATGTGTTCTATCACTAATCCAAAGCTTTGGCCAATTAACTTGTGATTACCATACTCAATAGGGGTTACGCCTCCATATATAATCTAAAGTACCCTCTTACAGAGGTTGATGGGGCTAATGAGGGATGGTGGCGAACCTCTAACATTTATCACACCTTTTCACATATGTCGTAGCATCCTTCGCTAAGGTCGGCCACCAGTATCCCTGAGTGACTATCCTCTTTGATAATGACCTACCCCAAACGTGGCTTGAATAAGACCCCTTATGAACATCTTATAAGATATTTGGAACCTCAGACGGGTGCACACACCTGAGCAAAGGGAGAAAGAACCCCTTTTTGTATAAGGTGTCTCCGATGACAGTGAATTTCGTAGCTCTGTACCTGAACTTCTTCCTTTCTTGTTTTACCTATAGAATCTCCCCCTCTTTATTTTATCTGATTAGAGGGTCCATCCATGAAGCTTCCCTATTTATATTTAAGCAAGAGCCAAGTGTTCCATCTGCCTCTTCAATCATTGGTCAAAGCAGAATTTCCACTGGAACTATCTGTCCTAGTTGCTGAGGCTAGTCTAGCAAGTGCATCGGCTCGACCATTATCCAGTCGAGGTATCCTCTTCAACTTTACTTCTTTGAAGCTTTTCAACGGTGACTTTACTCTCTTAATATATTTGTCCATTCTCTCATCCTTAGCCTCGTATGCTCCTAGTATCTGATTCACTACCAACCTTGAATCACTATGCACTAAGATCTGGCCAACACTAAGAGACCTAGCTAAGGAGCGACCTGGAATTAGGGCCTCATATTCTGACTCATTATTAGAGGCTTTAAAGTTGAACCTTATGGCATATTTGATGTCTATACCGTCGGGTGCTGATACTATCAATCCAGCTGCACTTCCACTTTCGCAGGAGGACCCGTCAACAAAGAGATTCCACATAGCCTGTCCCCTTGAGAAATTTCCCTCAAAGAGGTATCCCTGTCTAAATCGGTATCTTCCCTCTTCGTTTTCAATAACTTTTTCTCTGGTGGCTCTTCTCTTAGCCTTATTTGTGGATGGGTCAATAATTCTGCCTTACGGGATATCTGTCTTCTTGAGGTTCTCATTTTCAGCCTTGGCCTCTTCCCAATTAAACTCAACCATGAAATATGCTAATTCTTGCCCCTTTATGGCCATCATAGGTTGATACAATATCAAACTCTCCCAGCTCTATAGCCCAGGACATTAGCCTCCCCGAATTCTTTGGTTTGTGTACGACCTGCCTAAGAGGGGAATCGGTGAGGATGACCATTATATGGGACTGGAAGTATGACTTCATCTTCCTTCAAGCATAGGATAACTTCTCCATCCTAGGATACCTTTGTTTTTCCCCTTGGAGTGCTTTACTATTGAAATACACCAGTTTTTTCACTCCGTCTTCTTCTCTTACAATAGCATAACTAATGGATGATTCTGAGACAGCTAGGTACACATACAACCTTTCACCTTGCACTAGATGCGATAATAGGAAAGGGGAACCTAGGTAGGAATTTAGCTCTTTGAAAGCGTTGTCACACTCTTCGTTCCATTCAAAAGACTTTCTGAGAACTTTGAAAAATGATAGACACTTGTTTATGGCTCTAGATACAAACCTATTCAAAGCAACCACTCGTCCTGTGAGCCTCTGAACAACTTTAATGGTCTTGGGGGTCTTCATTTCTAGCAGATCCTTTGTCTTCTCAGGATTGGCCTCGATACCCTTTTGATTAATGATAAACCCCAAGAACTTTCCTCCTCCGACCCCAAAAACACATTTCATTGGGTTGAGCTTCATCCGGTACTTGTCCATCGTGTCAAAAGTCCTCTCAAGGTCGGACACATGATCCTTGGCCTTCAAGCTCTTGGTTAACATGTCATCTACATAGACCTCCATAGACTTCCCGATTTGGTCCTCGAACATTTTATTCATGAGGCGGCAATGGTTCCAGACCAAAGGGCATGACCCTATAATAGTAAGTCCCTTTGTCAGTAATGAAAGCTATTTTTTCTAAGTCCTCAGGGTTCATGAAGATCTAGTTGTATCCCGAATATGCATCTATGAAGCTCACTAGCTCATGGCTTGAGTAACGTCCACCATCTGATCAATGCGGGCAAGAGGGGAACTGTCTTTGGGTCAACATTTGTTGAGGTCAGTGAAGTCTACTCACATTCTCCAT
The DNA here is from genome assembly GCA_949130495.1 of Sambucus nigra. Lineage (NCBI taxonomy): Eukaryota > Viridiplantae > Streptophyta > Magnoliopsida > Dipsacales > Adoxaceae > Sambucus > Sambucus nigra. Next base: position 394,079,366 of record OX422209.1, on the reverse strand, counting down.
TTTCCATTTGCTTTAGGGACTATAATCACATTAGACATCCATTCCGGATAGATGACTTACCTGATAAACTTAACCTCTTCTAGATTCTTGACCTCATCCCTTATGACCTCATATTTTTCTCGATAATAAATTCTCCTCTTCTTCTTTATTGGCTTGGAGTCCTCTACCACGTTGAGCTTGTGACACATGATTAGGTGGTCAATTCTCGGCATGTCTACATGACTCCATGAAAATACGCTCTATCTTCTCCTCAGCTACTTGATGAGATCTTATTTTATATCTGGATTTAGGGCCTTGCCTACTTGGATGGTTTTTTTCGGTTCATCCTCATTGAGGATGATGGATTCTACCTCTTCCGCGGCTTCTCCCTTCTTTAACTTAGTCCCATCCTTGGGGTCAAGGGTATCAAGATTGTAAGTAGTGATTGATTTCTTGTGTGCCTCTCTTTCCTCGGTTGAGTTGAAGTAGCATTCTCGTGCCATCGTCTCGTCACCTTGAACTTCCCTTAACCCATAAGGGGTCGGGAATTTTATCATCTGGTGAATCGTGGAAGGGACGACCATAAATTCCTTGAGGGCTACCCGTCCTAGTATAATGTTATAGGCTGAGAAGACGTTTTCATCCATTATGAAAAAATTGACCTTCTTGGTAAGCCATCTCGGCCACTCGTCTCCCATTCTTACATCAGCCTCATACACTCCCAGGGGATGAACCTTTTCCCCACTGAAACTAATTAAGGTATGATGGTATGGGACAAGCCTAGCACGACTGAATCCCAAGGCTTTAAAACACGGACAAAACATTACATCTGCAGAACTTCCCCCATCTACTAACATCCTCAGCACCTCACATCCACGCACCCTGGTTGTGATGACGAGAGGGTCATCATGTGGGGATAAGAGGACCTTGAAGTCCATCCTTGAGAAACCCACTATCAGAGTATCCATATAAACCTTCTTCCTCTTTTCTGGCTTGGCTTCGATAGAGGTTGAGTGCACAGCTTTCGTCACTGCCTTAGCCTTAGCTACATAGGCCTTCCTGTCGGTGACTTTTGATCCTCCTACCACTAGGCCCTGGAGATCATTCCAACACCGAACACAATCATATTAAGACTTTTCACAGGGCCATGGTCGTCTCTTGGTGGAAGGTTAGGATCATCATCATCCTCTGAGGGGTCGTCTCTTCTGTTGGGGGATATTCTCTGCATGTATCATTTCTTTTCTTCATAGGGTCGTCCCCTCGGTCTCTCTTGAAGGCACCCTTATTTATGTACTTTGTTAACTTCCCTTTTTTTTTAATTTCAACTTTTAGAGCAAAACACTTATCGGTCAAATGGCCATGGTCTTGGTGGAATTCACACCACAGGTTTTTGTTCCTCTTTTAGGGTGGTGCTCTCAACTTCTCAGGCCATTTTAAGGATCAATTGCTCTTTATCTCATTCAGAATGTGTTCGCAGCTGATCGTCAGAGGGGTGTAATCTGCAAACTTGTCATCTGCTAGTCTTTTCTTCCCCTCCTTATTCTTTTTTTGGTACTTACCTCCACTAGTGCCTCCTTTTTCATCTTTGTATTTAGTGGCCATCACCTCTTTGGTATTCATCATCTTCCCCACTATTGCCAGCAGCTCAGCCATCGACTTAAGGGGGTCTTCAACAAGCTTCCATAATAGTTTCCCCTTTTGGAGTCCTCCAATGAGGGCCATCATGGCTATACTTTCTTCATAGTCTTCGACCTCTAACTTTTCTTTGTTAAACCTGGCTATGTAGTCTCTGAGGCTCTAGTTCTTCCCCTGCTTAACATTGAGCAGGTGATTAGTCTTCTTCTGTGGCCTCACTCTGAAGCAAAAGTTGTGGATGAACTGGTCTGCTAGCTACTTCAAGCTTTCAATAGAGTTCTTTAGAAGAGAGGTATACCAGACATGTGCGGCCCCGGTCAAAGTGCTGGAAAAATAACGACACCTCATCTCATCTGAGATAGAGTATATGTCTGTCGCTGATTGGTACATCTCAATATGATGGACCGGTTTGGTACTCCCGTCATACCTTGGGGTGACTACAGGTGGCTTAAACTTGGATGGTGTTGGGAAGTTGACTATCTTCGCCACAAAGGGTGAGCCTATGGAATATCCTTTTCGAAGAGGGTCTCTACTTTTCAGGATATCACCAATTTTATTCTTCAGCCTCTGAATCGAGTCATTCCATGGCCTCATAGGGTCGGCTTGGCCGATGTTATCCCCGATAGCTTCTCTGGGGTGAACTGAGGGCTCTGCGGTAGTCGACCTTCATTGGATGTTTACTTCTCCCTGATCGTCATCTCGTCCATGGGGGGTTGGACCTCATGGGGTCGGCCATCTGCTTCCTCTCTTATGGACCATGCGAGACTTCTCAATTTGGAGAATCTTTCCCTCAGGTCGTTGGCTAGGCCTAACCTCTCAAAGGTCGACCCTCTGCTGAGACGGTCAAAAGCTGAGCCTCTCGGGTGATTGTTGAGATTCTATCTTTTGCACCTTCCTCGGCTCCCCTGGATGGGTTGAAAATATTGTTGGAGACCTCGTATGGCTCCCAACAATCTATGGGAGCCTCTGCCACTCCCACGTCATCAAATCCATCCTTCGGGAAAGGGTTTCCTTGCCTCCCTAGGCGTAGATGCGGGTGTAACATCCCTCTGCTATTGTGGAGGTGACAGGTCTTTGCGTGGTGCCTAGGGTGGTCCCCTGGCCTCATGTTGTCCTGGTGCCACTTTCGGAGTAATCATCTCCGATGAGACTCTGGGTGGCCTCAATATGTTTTGGCTAAGAGCTACAAATTTCTCTTGCATAACCTGCCGTCTTGCTTCCAAAGACTTTAGGGTGGTATCCACCTCAGCCATCTCAAATTGAGGTGGTATATAGCTAGAACTAGGTCCTACTCCACTAGCCGGTGGAGGAGGTGGTGGTAACTCCGGTGCCATATGTTTGAGCTGTGATGAGCTGGATGATCAAAAGAGCTTAAGAACCTTAAAGGATCTCTTTCAATGGTGAAACATCTCGATGAAAAGGGGGAGAACTGGTTCACTCCCAGAGTCTCCAGTGAGTTCAAGATGTAGAAAGGAAGAGATAGCTTCTCATTCCTAAATACATCTCTAAACTAATGATGCTTGAAACAACACCACCAGATAAGAGGTGGAAGAGCTCAAACAATAATAACAATGACATCAATAGAGTTATATATGCATGTAGGTATATATAAGGAGGTTAGGAGAAGAGGAATGAAGATAATGATGTATAGCGGTTCATCAAATTAGGCCTATATCCACTATGGGTGTGTGATCCACTAAATATGGGCACTAATGGCCTTGAATACAATGTACATAAGATTTCTCTCTCTACTATGTACAAACAGAGTTTCAGCTAGGGTTACAATTATCGATCCCTTTACAAGGTTGTAGATGACAAGTATATATAGGGCTTGGGGGTGTAGTGTACCCCCCAAGCATGAAATGAGCATGTGAATGATGATCTAACCAACCCCCTATTGACACCTGGCTAGGCCACTTATAGATAATGATGACATAATATTCCCTCACATGAGGGAATAATCTTGTTATAACGGTTTAGTCCACATGCTACATGAGTCCCACGCGTCTCCCAAATCACGCGCTATGATGGTGTTGCCCTCGGCTTATGGTGACATGTCGAGGATAAGATTGATGATGACCTATTAGGTGTCCTAACTGCTAGATGTAGGATCTTCGTACTGTCAGCCCCCATAGGGTCGGCCAACCGATTGGTCATCCGAATAGCCCCTAAGCCGAGGCTTCTATTCCCATGGGCTTGGGATGATTCGGGTCATCAAACTTGTCAATAGTGGGGTTGGCCTCTATAGGGTCATCTGATTATGTAAACTGTGTTGCCAATGATGGGGTTAGTTTCCCTATCTTCCATATGATCCCCTGGGGGTAGAAGTAGAGTTGAGCCCTTGTCCTAGACGAGACTACCCTTGGTCTGGCCGAGGGTGTATGTTGGTATATCAAGGAGTTCTCGCCGAGTATTCTTATTGGAGATACTTCACATTTCTCCCTCGGCGGCTAGACCATTGGTTACCAGAGGGGATATCTCTCTTCAAAAGGTTATGTATTCAGTGCGCCTAAGGGGTTTTGAGGATACCGACTTCACTGGGGCTATCGCCTTAGGCCTTACTACGAGGCTATAGTTAGTGACGAGGGAATTAACTACGGATCCAAAGATTTCTACAATAATGGCATGGATGTCTTAACACAATAATCCGATGATGGTTGTGCTGGCTGAGACCTTGAATGGTCTGAATGCTTGGAAAGAGGAACGTTCTGACTTTCTGAGAGGGAGCCCAGTGATGCTGTTTATGTGGTTTGTGGAGAGGTTTTTCCTGGCGGCCCCTCCTAAGTACCCCTTGGCAGTTGTGCCCAATTTCATTATCCTTTCTTCAACTTTGGCCCATATGTAAAGAGTTGGGTTAACTGGTTTGTAGAGCATGGAGCCCGTTGTCTCCGCTGGTCAGTGCCATGGTGGGGGACTTACTACCCATCTTGCAGTTTGGAGAGTATCGGTATGTGCAGTTGGTAGGCCTTCGATAGACTTTCTTCTATTTCCCCTGGCGTCTCCTGCTTTAACTCGAGCGGGAACGTATAGTGCCCCCTCATATAACAAACTTCTTTCCGGTGGATGATTTGATTGAATCGCTGAGGATAATGCTGGGCTCTTTGTGGCAATCCCGTCAATCGTCTATCCGTCTGTCACAATCTATGAGGGGATCCTGGAATGTGTCTGTGGTCTACCTAAAGTGGTTATGGAAGCGAGTAGTAGATAAAGTCATGGAGGAAGAGATCGGTGAAAGGTGGTATGTTACTTTTGACACCTTGGAAGACGGTGTTGTGGTTCTATCCAGGCTTGTCAGGGCGTACTGCTCCATTGAGTGCATACAGAATGCCAACTAGGGGATGATAATGATAATGAAGTAGGTCCATCGAGAAGTTGAAGGCAGTGTTTTGAGAAACTTGGGTGATTTTTATGAAGCTATGGTGATTTAGGTGTTTTGTATCTCGGGGTTTGTGGAATTTTTTTGTGTGACTTGGTTTAGGGTTAGGTTTGTTTAGGAATGGTTTGGTCAGTGGAAAGGGGTGGTTGGTTTGACTCCCTTCACTGATACTTCATCTAACAGTATTGTATTCCTTAAACAAAAATAAAAAAAATGATTTTGAATATATTTTGTTATGCCTCTTGATGAATTTTGCATTTGAATTATCTATACCAATCTCTAAGGCATACATAATTCTTTTGTTTATGTAAATGATAAAATGAACCTCCATTCTCGGAGTTTAGAATAGAATAGAATATTGTGAAAAATAAGGGGACCAGACCCATGTATGGTGCATGGGTGGCCTTCGTACCTCTGGGGGCTTTGAAAAATTTCATGAGTTTCATTTTGAAAACAAAAAGTTTTTGAGAGGATCAGGTCTTACGTAGTTCTGGGTAGGGGAAGTGAGGACTTTTTTTATAATATAAGGGGGGATGAGAAGAGTCATTGCGCGTTGAGATTTTGAACCAAGGGTAAAATTTCTTGAGACGGTCCAGGTTGTCTGGACGTGCCATCTCTTTTCCATCGATATCTGTGAGCATAGCAGCGCCTTCTGAGAGAATCTTCTTCATGATGTAGGGGCCGCTCCAATTTGATTTGAATTTCCCTCTGGGGTCCTATATGGGTTATGATCTTTTTAAGGGAAAGGTCTCCTTCCTGGACACCACGGTCCTTGAATTTTCGATTGCATGATCACGCTATCCGGTGATGGTACCCCCGTATATGATATAGAGCCTTCAGTCTCTTATTATCCAAGAGTGATAATTCGTCAAAGCGGCTCTGATGCCATTCTTCTTCATCAACTTTGCTTTCGAGTAGGATGGGGGGAAGGTATTTCTAGCTTCATGGGTAGGACTACTTCCATGTCGTACACTAGAGAACAAGGGATAGCCCTAGTAGGTGTTTTGATTTAAGTGCGGTAGAACTACACCAAAAATAGCAATCTGGAAAGGTTTAAAATTGTTCCAGATCAAATCTGGCACCGTTTTGAACTGTGTCAGAATCAGGTGTTCCAAAATGGCCATTTTTTTCTGGCACGATTTAAAAGTGTGCCAGATTTGGCCAAACAGGAACACTTCTGGCACACTTTTAAATCGTGTCAGAATTTGATATTTCTGGCACACTTTTGGCACAGTTTTTAACTGTGCCAGATTGAGCAAAGTTTGAAAAACTTTTGGCACAGTTCAAAACCATGCCAAAATTTGATATACTTTTGGCACGGTTTTGAACTGTGCCAAATTTTTTATAAAAAGAAAAAAAATTAATTATTTGAAAGCACGAAAATTCACAAATTGAAAATATTGCACGTTGTTGATAAACTAATGTACATACAAACTTCAAAATATTACAAGTCTTTAATAGTTCCCAGACCAAAAAAAAATTAGGCTGACTTTCCTCTATTTTTTGGACATTCCAAAACCTGCTAAAACAAAACCTTCCTAACATAAAGCCCGCACGACCAAAAAATATAACAATTAACTTACAAAAGCCCGCACGACCATAAAAGTTAACAATAAAACTACAAAAGCCCGCATGGCCATAACACAAAAAAATAGAATCATGAATAAACCCCTTGTTGCAAACCATTGAGTTCTCTGTGTGTTCCACGTGAATAAATGCCAACGATAAAATGTTATCCTGCAAAAAAAATAGGATACAAAAAAGAGAAGATATTAGTAACCCAGTAATTTACCAAAAAAACTTACTCAAGCTAAAAAAATTACATATAGGAGTTACAATTATTATTATATTCTATGCAAGTTATGACTCCCTGATCAGTTCGTACGAGTTACATTGGTCCCGTGCGAGGTGTTCGTGCCTCTTACGGGGCCATATGGTGTTGGTTTGGGTTTTCACCCTCGAACGGATTATTTACAAGCGTAATCTTAGTATTTTGAAATTATCATCATATTCTCAAATTGGGAGACCCGAGAGTACGCGGTTCGTTCGTACGAGTTACATTGGTCCCGTGCGAGGTGTTCGTGCCACTTACGGGGCCGTTTGGGGGCTGGTTTGTGTTTTCACCCTCAAACGGCTTATTTTCAAGACTAATCTACGTATTTTAAAATTATCATCATATTCTCAAATGGGGAGACCCGAGACTACGCGGTTAGTTCGTACGCATTACATTGGTCCCGTGCGAGGTGTTCGTGCCTCTTACAGGGCCGTTTGGGGGCAGGTTAGGGTTTTCACCCTCGAACGACTTGTTTTCAAGCCTAATCTACGTACGTATTTTGAAATTATCGTTATATTCTCAAACCGAGAGACCCGGGACTACGCGATCAGTTCATACGAGTTACATTGGTCTCGTGCGAGGTGTTCGTGCTTTTTACGGGGCCGAATGGGGGCTGGTTTTTGTTTTCACCCTCGAGCGACTTATTTTCAAGCCTAATCTATGTATTTTGAAATTATCGTCATATTCTTAAATCGGGAGACTCGGGACTACACGGTCAGTTCGTACGAGTTACATTGGTCCCGTGCGAGGTGTTCGTGCCTCTTACGGGGTCGTTTGGGGGTTGGTTTGGGTTTTCACCCTCGAACGACTTATTTTCAAGCCTAATCTACGTATTTTGAAATTATCATAATATTCTCAAATCGAGAGACCCGGGACTACGCGATCAGTTCGTACGAGTTACATTGGTCCCGTGCGAGGTGTTCGCGCCTCTTACGGGGGTCGTATGGTGGTTGGTTTGGGTTTTCACCCTCGAATGGCTTATTTTCAAGCGTAATCTATGTATTTTGAAATTATCATCATATTCTCAAACTGGGAGACCCGGGACTACGCGGTCAGTTCGTATCAGTTACGTTGGTCCCGTGCGAGGTGTTCATGCCTCTTATGGGGCCATATGGGGGTTGGTTTGGGTTTTCACCCTCGAACGACTTATTTTCAAGCCTAATCTACGTATTTAAAAATTATCATCATATTCCCAAATCGGGAGACCCAGGACTACGTGGTGAGTTCGTACGAGTTACATTGGTCCCGTGCGAGGTATTCATGCCTCTTACGGGGCCGTTTGAGGACTGGTTTGGGTTTTCACCCTCGAACGGCTTGTTTTCCAGCCTAATCTATGTACTTTGAAATTATCATCATATTCTCAAATCGAGAGACTCGGAACTACGCAATCAGTTCGTACGAGTTACATTGGTCTCGTGCGAGGTGCTCATGCCTCTTACGGGGCCGTATGGGGGTTGGTTTGGATTTTCACCCTCGAATGACTTGTTTTCAAGCTAATCTATGTATTTTGAAATTATCATCATATTCTCAAACCGAGAGACCCGGGACTACGTGGTCAGTTCATATGAGTTACATTGGACCCGTTCGAGGTGGTCGTGCCTCTTACGGGGACGTATGGGGGCTGGTTTGGGTTTTCACCCTCGAAGGACTTGTTTTCAAGCCTAATCTACGTATATTGAAATTATCATAATATTCTCAAATCGAGAGACCCGGGACTACGGGATCAGTTCGTACGAGTTACATTGGTCCCGTGCGAGGTGTTCGCGCCTCTTACGGGGGTCGTATGGGGGCTGGTTTGGGTTTTCACCCTCGAATGGCTTATTTTCAAGCGTTATCTACGTATTTTGAAATTATCGTCATATTCTCAAACTGGGAGACTCGGGATTACACGGTCAGTTCGTATCAGTTACGTTGGTCCCGTGCGAGGTGTTCATGCCTCTTATGGGGCCGTATGGGGGTTGGTTTGGGTTTTCACCCTCGAACGACTTATTTTCAAGCTTAATCTACGTATTTAAAAATTATCGTCATTTTCTCAAACCGGGAGACCCAGGACTACGTGGTGAGTTCGTACGAGTTACATTGGTCCCGTGCGAGGTATTCGTGCCTCTTACGGGGCCGTTTGAGGACTGGTTTGGGTTTTCACCCTCGAACGTACTTCGAAATTATCATCATATTCTCAAATCGAGAGACTCGGGACTACGAAATCAGTTCGTACGAGTTACATTGGTCTCGTGCGAGGTGCTCGTGCCTCTTACGGGAACGTATGGGGGTTGGTTTGGGTTTTCACCCTCGAACGACTTGTTTTCAAGCTAATCTACGTATTTTGAAATTATCATCATATTCTCAAACCGAGAGACCCGGGACTACGTGGTCAGTTCGTATGAGTTACATTGGACCCGTGCGAGGTGGTCGTGCCTCTTACGGGGACGTATGGGGGCTGGTTTGGGTTTTCACCCTCGAACGACTTGTTTTCAAGCCTAATCTACGTATTTTGAAATTATCATCATATTCTCAAACCTGGAGACCCAGGATTACGCGGTCAGTTCGTACGAGTTACATTGGTCCCGTACGAGGTGTTCGTGCCTCTTATAGGGTCGTATGGGGTCTGGTTTAAGTTTTCACCCTCAAACGGCTTTCTTTCAAGCCTAATTTACGTATTTTGAAATTATCGTCATATTCTCAAATCGAGAGACCCGGGACTACGCGATCAGTTCGTACGAGTTACATTAGTCTCGTGCGAGGTGTTCGTTCCTCTTACGGGGCCTTATGGGGGTTGGTTTGGGTTTTCACCCTCGAACGACTTGTTTTCAAGCCTACCTACGTATTTTTAGAAATTATCATCATATTCTCAAATCGAGAGACTCGGGACTACGTGGTTAGTTTGTATGAGTTACATTGGTCCCGTACGAGGTGTTCGTGCCTCTTACGGGGCCATATGGGGGTTGGTTTGGGTTTTCACCCTCAAACGACTTGTTTTCAAGCCTAATCTACGTATTATGAAATTATCATCATATTCTCAAATCGGGAGACCCAGGATTACGCGATCAGTTCGTACGAGTTACATTGGTCCCGTACGAGGTGTTCGTGCCTCTTACGGTGCCGTATGGGGGCTGGTTTAGGTTTTCACCCTCAAACGGCTTTCTTTCAAGCCTAATCTACGTATTTTGAAATTATCATCATATTATCAAATAAAGAGACCCGGGACTATGCGGTCAGTTCGTACGAGTTACATTGGTCCCGTGCGAGGTGTTTGTGCCTCTTACGGGGCCGTTTGGGTGCTGGTTTGGATTTTCACTCTCGAACGACTTGTTTTCAAGCTTAATCTGCGTATTTTGAATTATTATCATATTCTCAAACCGAGAGATCCGAGACTACGCGGTCAGTTTTTACAAGTTACATTGGTCCCGTGCGAGGTGTTCGTGTTTCTTACGGGGGCCATATGGGGGATGGTTTTGGTTTTCACCCTCCAACGGCTCGTTTACAAGTGTAATCTACGTATTTTGAAATTATCGTCATATTCTCAAACCGGGAGACCCGGGACTATACGGTCAGTTCGTATGAGTTACATTGGTCCCATGAGAGGTGGTCGTACCTCTTACGGGGCCGTTTGGGGGCTGATTTGGGTTTTCACCCTCGAATGGGTTTTTTTTCAAGCCTAATGGACTAAAGAATATCTTCGAAAAAGACCCTTAGCATTTCAAGGGAAACCTGGTGCTTTCGAAGCCAAGAAGTGGATGCGTCAAGCACATAAGGTCCTTAATGGAGTAGGTATAAGTCCATACATTAGGGTGAAATTGGTCACGTATCTATTTAAAAGAGAATTGGATTTTCAGTGGCAACCTTTTCTTCGTTAGTGAGATATTAATGACTTAACATGTTATATATAACAACTGTTATATATAACACATGTTATATCTAACAGTTGTTATATATAACAGAGGTGTTATATATAACAATTGTTATCTATAACAAGGCTGTTATATATAACACATGTTATATATAACACCTGTTATATATAACATAGGTGTTATATATAAAAAACTTTTATATATAACAGCTCTGTTATATATAAGATCTGTTATATATAACAGAGGTGTTATATATAACATGTGTTATATATAACAACTGTTATATATAACAACGTTGTTATATATAATAGTTGTTATATATAACACCTCTATTATATATAACAGGTGTTATATATAACAGAGCTGTTATATATGACAAATGTTATATATAACAGCTTGCCCGCGCTTCCCGCTCAATAATGATAAATAAATAACTGGTTTTCCTAGTTGATTGCATAACGATAACTCAATTCAATAGTTGATTGCATAACTATAACTCAATTCAATAGTTGATTGCATAACGATAACTCAATTCAATAGTTGATTGCATAACGATAACTCAATTCAATAGTAGATTGCATAAAGATAACTCAATTCAATAGTTGATTGCATAACGATAACTTAATTCAATAGTTTCATAACGATTACTCAATTCAATTGTTGATTGCATAACGATAACTTAATTCAATAGTTGATTGCATAACGATAACTAAATTCAATAATTGATTGCATAACGATAACTCAATTCAATAGTTGATTGCATAACGATAATTCAATTCAATAGTTGCATAACGTTAACTCAATAATTTCTTGATGGTATAGGTGGTTGAGTAGGATTATAGAAGCATAAATTAGGAATATAAGTAGAGATTTTGAAGATTTGTACCTTAGAGGGAAGTACTTCGAAGCAAGGTGGCGTAGGTCGCCAATGTCACCAATGGGAGGACAAAGGTCATTCGTCGGTGTCACCAATGGCAGGACGAATTTCGTCGAGCCAATACATAATTCCATTTTTACCAACATCTTCCAAGTTCTCTCTATGAGCTTGTTTTCCACCCCAAACTGGATACTCAGGAACTTTGACGTCATCGAGTAAAACTCACACTTCGTTCTTTCTCAACGTATGGAAGTGAACGGTCGAGACGGCTCCTGGTTGCGTTTTCCTCCCATAACCAACAAGTTCATGTGTGTGGGATAGTATTTTGCATTCAATTAGAGAGGTGAAATTTGGAACCTCGAATGCAGGGGAGGAATGAGAACACGAAGGAGTTCCAGTGCCTATAGTAGGTAACTCCTGAACGTTGTGTCGAACACATGAAAATTTCCCGATTTTGAAGTCAGTAATGAATTCATCTAATGGGGATTTTATCCCCTCTATGTCACTCTTAAGGTGATCAACATGATCCTTCCAATTTTCGGTGTCCTCTTTCACCTCCTCAAGCATTTCTCTAGCAAATGCCGACCCTAATATAGCGGTTCTCGAAATTATGGACCCAACACAACGAACACGTCCTCGCGTATCTTTTTCGAAAACCTCAAAAATAGGCCCGGTATCCAAGGTCTCCTCCTGACCACTCGCTTTGTATACATCCAGAAGCATTTGAATTTGGTCCCGTACAAAAATATATCAACATTAGGTTTGATGATACGATACTTTTTTTAGACAAAAGAAACATTAAAAAAATTTAAATTACCACAAATATTTTATCATGAGGGGCATAACCACCTCCTTTGATTATATGAGTTTCCAACCACAATTCAGCACGAGTGGGTGCACGCCCATGCTCCTTTCTCCAATTCTCTAAAGATCGGGCATAACCATGACGACCTGTCTTATGAGTTGTCTTCCTCACACAATTTTGTTTAGTCTCTTTGTTCTTTATTCGCAAAGTTTTTTGAACCTCTAAAGCTTCATTATTGCGAAACACCTCCTAGTCCTCAGATTTGAAATTTCGTGGAACTTTCTCCTTCCACTTTCCAACATCACCATCCTTCAAATTAACCCTTAGCTTTGACTTGAACTTTTTCCAAGCATCGTTCACTTTTTTTATAAAAATTTGCTTCTGACTTTCGCGCATATTTGGGAACTCTTTCTACAATATATGAAGAAATAAAATTAAAACATCACATAATTGAATTTACATTCTTTGGAATAGAAAAGAATAGTATACCATTAATAATGTGTTTTCAAATCATTCAACTTTATAAGAGCATACATTGTGGTATGCGTGAAGAGCCGGTAGCTGAGTGCAATGGCTCCTGTGAGAGTTGATGTAAATGATCATACTTCTTGCCTTTGTATTTATGTGTGTGAGAATCATTGGGAACCTCAGAATTTGGGGGGCTTCATCACTGCCTACACAATTAGGTTCACTAGGTTCCGCTTCACCTTTAAACATCTCACAAAAATTGGAATATTGTGCACATCAGCGTGTTCTGTCAGTGTCACAGATTGCGGTGGTGGTTGGACTTGATCAACAACTAATGTCTCACCATGAAAATGCCATAAGCTATAGTTCATGTCCATACCATATGTCATTAAATGAACGAATATGTCATCAATAACAACATGTCCTTTCCCATTTCGACAACGTCTACCGGGACATGAATGTTTAGCATTCGAACTATTACTACGCACATAATGTAGAAACTGTAACACCCCATATCTATATGTATCGCTCTCGATATTTTTCTCATTTATCCACTCTTTGTTGATTCCCGACGACATCCTGATAAGTTTAAAGAACACACATTATAATATAAACGCTTACTGTAAATATATTTAAGTTTATTCAAGTTTAAATATGTATATATTTGAGCTCCTATATTTCCTCCATCTCCTCTACAGGATAAGGGTCCTATCCCATTCGAAAATGCATATATTGTATTGTTCATAATGTCTCATGCCATTTCCTAATCTAGAAATTTTTTCCAACATCTCCCTACAATTCTTCAAGTACACAACTTAAATTGGGAGTGTTCATGTGTTACTTAACTTTTTCAACCAAGAAAGCACAAAACAATACATCAATCTAGTATGCACCCAAAGAACATAAAGAGGTGCCGCCGAATTTTTCAAAATAGGACATGCATAAACATTATGTACAATACAAACTTTTGCATTTTCAAACAGTCCAAAAATGGGACAATTCAAGAGTTCTCACCACAGTCATAGTGAGACCTCTTGAACGGGTCTAAGGTTTTTCTACATGTGTAACATCATTATTGAATGTTTAGTGTTAATGTCTACTTACTATTTAAATAGTTTTTTTTTTGCTTTTTCTTAAATTTTCAACACATAATCTCATTTATTCATTTAATTAGTTGGGTGTCTACTTTTCAATTTGTTATTTTTACATTATTATTGAATATGTAGCACTTAAATTTTCTTAAAACTACATAACTTGTACGAATTAGATCAAATATGCATTTTAATTAAAAGGGTAAGATCATAAAAACATAATTTACCACTAAAAGATTCCAAGATCCATCTAAAAACCAATGATTTATTTATTTTCATTATCAACATTCAATTTGCACCAAAAACTCACACATTAAAAAAATAATAAATATTTAAAAATGTATATATAAAACCCTAAAAAACAAATATGAATCAAATCATGCATATCATAAACTCTAGGATCAAATATTATACCTAACTTAGGTTAAAAAAATATAGATGCTTTAAACAATTACCTGATTGGGATGAGTGGAGTGAGAGAACAATGCAGTGACCAGAGAAAGAGAGAATGGGCCGGAGAGAGAGCGCTTCTGACCGACAACCTAGAGGCGACCTAGAGAGAGAATGGACGCCGACCTAGAGAGAGAATGGACTGCTTGGAGCCGACCTAGAGAGAGAATGGATGCCGACCACCTGCATCCCTAGCGAAGAGGGAGTGAGCTCCGACCAAGAGGCGAGAGAGAGAGACCGAGCCCTAGCGAAGAGGGAGTGAGCGAGGCGGGAACCGTGAGCAGGAACAAGAGAGAGAGGAGTGTAATGTTTTTTTTGGGTATTATATATTTTAGTAAGTGTACTCAATTTTGCCACACTTTAAAACAGTGCCAAATTTTGGCATTGTTTTAAAGTGTGCCAAATTTCTATTAAACCGTGCCAAAATCTGGCACAGTTTTAAACTGTGCCAGATTTTTAATATCAGGGTGTGCCAAAATGCTGTTTTTGGTGTAGTGTAGCCCCGGAGGGTGTAAGAGATCCGGTTGTCCCAATCTCTGCAACTCTCAGTGATCTTGTTGATTATGGTTTTTAGGCTTTTATTGGTGGCTTCGACAACACCATTGGTTTGGGGTCGGTGAGGAGAAGATTTTTCTCTCTAATCCCGTACTCGTCAACTAGTTCTTTAAACTCAACTTCAAAATGGAGCCCATTATCTGACACTAACTCGTGAGTAACTTCGTGTCGGTAGATGGTGTTCTTATTGATTAACGTGAACATTTTCTTAGCATTCAGCACCGCGTATGACTCTGCTTTGACCCATTTGGTGAAGTATTCAATGGTGACCAGGATCAATTCGTGACCATTTGAAGATTTGGGAGTAACTTTCCCTATGATGTCAATGCCCTAGGTGGAGAAGGGCCAATAATAGGTCATGTTTTATAGATCTCGGGGAGGCAAGTGTTGGAGATTGGAAAACTGTTGGCATTCGAGGCATCTTCGAATATAGATAGTGCAATCTTAAATCGATTATCTTTTTGGCAACCATGTGACCGTTTATATGGGGCCTGCATTACTCGTTGTGAATATTCTACATCATTTTTTCCACATCATCCCTTACTATTTAGTGAAAATGGGTTCCATCAAAGTTTCTCTTGAGCAGTTCTTTGTCACAAATGATGTGTTGGGCAGCCAATTTACAAAGGGTTGCACGATCTTTCTTATCTGCATCTTAGGGATACTGTGACAACCCATATATGATTATGATAAATTATATTTAAATCATACTTATACTATGTGATATTAATAATGTGTTATTATTATATCTAATGTTAAGTGATTATGGTCAGTATAATTCTACTTTCATAAATCATGAATTATCGAATTATTTACAAACACAAGATTTGTTTATTTTCGATAGAAATGTTCCTGTTTAGGACTCGTTTTGACCCTTGTAACATTACAATTGACTTGATGCGAAAACTAAATAGTTGTATACATGTGAGTTATGTTTGTAAAACAACAAACGGAGCATCAAACGGATATTCGAGTAAGAAGTTAGGCCGAGATTACGAACAAGGGTCAAACCTGTCAATTCCCTTAAGTGGTAAATTGTCTTTTATTAAACCAAATGTTTTAATTTGATTGGATGGATTGGGAGGTAGCCTTGGCCGACTTAAAACTCTCCCTTAACCTTATTTATTCAGAAAATAAGTCCCTAGGTTCAGTTGAGGTGTTATTAGCTTGAGGAAAGAGAGGTAGAAGTTAAGGAAGAAAGGGTGACAAGGAAAATCTAGGAAAATAATTCCAAGAAAATCCTTAAGGTGTTTCCAAGGTAATATTATGTGTTAATATTGTTTTAATATTCTATTATACTTATTTCAAAGTATATAAATCGTGAAGTATTGATCCAAATTCCATCCTCCTTTGTGATAATATGTATTGGTTCATATGTGAGATAAGTGGTGTTATAGGTCATATTGCTTTGTATTGAAACCCTTTGTATTCAAACTTGCATAGATATTTGTTTGCTTACTGGAATTTATAAATTCCAAATGGATATGAAAGTATACTCATATATTCATATCACATCCGAAAATTAGAATTTAACTCCTTATGGTTAGGCTTTAGTGATGGTTGCAAGTTGGTATATAGTTGCTGTTTGTATATTTCATATCGGTATGCCCTGAGTTTGGTCAAGCTTTTGAGATAGAAAATGAAGTCCAAATATTCTGAAACTTTAATTATGTACTATTCAGTATGTCTACTGAAAGTGTGTTGATAATCATGGAAATTTATATTGTAGAAAAATTATGAAAATTCTTGGAAGTCGAAGGAACAATAGAGGAGTTTGTAGGGCAGATTTCTTGTGTTGTAAAGAAATGGCCATAACTTGCCCTAGGAAGCTTGAAAAATTACACCATCACTTGTAACAAAAATTATATTCAAATATGTTTTCATATTGATAATCTTGGACAGCTATATGTGTACTATTTATGAATATGGGATGGTTAAGTATGGAGGACAATAATTTGAGGCCATATTGGTTACTCTATGAAAGATTGTTTTTATCTGCTCTTTCCAAAGAGTATTTTGAGTACATGTTTCATGTGTATATACATTGAGAAGTATGATTTAATATTTACTTGGTTTTAGTTTTAAATTTCTTATGAGGTATGTTCTACAATTGAATGTTCATAACTGTATCAACATATATACCATTGTTTCGACTTTACTCATGTTTTGGGATTCTACTTAAGTGGAATCATTTTGTTGTTGTGTAGTAAGTGAAAGTAAATAATTATATTAAGATAATACTTATGATAGAGATTCAGTACTGACTTATTTGGATTAACAGGTGTAAGGGAAAATCAACCAAGTTCAGCTCCACCAGAGGGAAACGTGAATATATAGTTGACAACCCAATGTGAGTGTACTTACTGAGTTGATTTTGGATATGATGTATATGTATTATATGTTGAGATGATATGGCTTATTTAAAAGTCATGAGATGTTGAGATGTTATGGATTATTTAAAAGCCAAGAGATGTTGAGATGTTATGGCTTATTTAAAAGCCAAGAGATGTTGAGATGTTATGGCTTTATAAAAGTCAGGATATGTTGAGTTGCTATGAAATTCAGGAGATGTTAGGTTTTTAAAACCTATGGATATGATTATTGCCTACGGGCAGGAGATGTGGGGTTTATTAACTCCGGATATGTATATGGCCTAATTTGGCACAGAGATGTATATATTAATATGTTGATATGTTAATATAGTACTTTTACTATATAGAGATGTAGTACATTCACTGAGTTTTTATACTCATGGTTTTATATGCTTACATTTTTAGGTTTTCCAGCTACCACTGCCAGGTCTCGGAGGTTGAGTACATAGAAGTAGGGTCTTGTTAGTTTGTTTTATACACTGCACTAGTTTTAATTAAGTTAAATGATATGTGAGTTCTGTTGAAATTATGTCTCCTTAAAACGATTTGTTTTTTTTAATATTTCGCATTTTAATCTTGAAATTGTTTCAATATGTATTACCTAAATAATAAATAAATTATAATTGTGGTTTGTAAACTATTTAGTTAATTATATCCTAATGGGGTTAGAGGGTGACAACTTGGTATCATAGCTTTAGGTTTTTATATTCTGGGGTTAGGGAGTCTAGATATGGCAGTGGCAGAAATAACGTTGTGTGGGTCATTTATATTAATTTGTGAGAAATACTAACCATTATGTTAGAAATAAATGTTGTATTCTTGTTTCTATAATTGTGGTTTATTACAGATAGTAAGCTATGGAAGGAGAAAATGTTCATGAGAGGGCGGATGAGGAGTCTTCAAATACAGTAAACCAACAAAATCCAAACAATGTAGAGGGGGCTCCTGAATAACTTACAGATATGCAGAAAATGGCTCGTGCCATGACTTTAATGGAAGAACAACAAAACATGTTTATGATGAAAATAGTAGAACAACAAGACAAGTACTTGGAGGAGAAGACTTTGGCCAGAAGAGAAAGGGAAAAACAACGAGAGGAGAAGAATACTTTGTATGAGAAGTTTATCAAATTGAACCCCCCAGCATTCTCAGGTTCTGTAGATCCTTTAGAAGTTGAGGCTTGGGTTAGAGATACTGAAACTATCTTCGGGGTGATGAATGTACCTGGCGCGCATAAGGTAATTTTGGCTACTTTCATGTTAAAGGGTGAAGCTAAATATTGGTGGGATTCTTCCAAACATTTGTTACTTACTCCGGAGGGAGGTGAGGTAATTACTTGGGATTCCTTTATTAAAGCCTTATATGAAAAGTATTTTCCTCGCATGTATCGGAAGCAAAAAGAGAGAGAATTTTTATCATTGACTCAGGGGAATATGTCGGTCAGGGAGTATGAAACTAAATTTATATCTTTGTCTCGATTTTCATTACGTTTCTTACACAATGAGGAGGATAAATGCACCAGATTTCAGGATGGGTTGAATTTAGCGATCAAGTCTAGACTCACTGCACTAGAAATGGTAGATTATGCTTCTTTAGTTAATAAAGCTATGATGGTTGAAGGAGATGTTAATGATGCAATAAAGAATAGGGAACAAAGGGGAAAGAGGAGAAGGTTTGATCCATTTCAGCAAAAGGAAGGCAATGTAGAATACTCAAAACAAGGGAGTCAAAGATTTCAGCGCGATAGAGGGACTGGAAATTATGTTCAGAATAGGACACCAAGTAGTTTTAGGGGTGCAGGATCGATGGGCCAACAAAATAGACAGCAGGAGAATGACAATAGGCAATCCAAGCCTGTTACATGCTATTTTTGCAAAGCTGAGGGCCATATCAGTCCATATTATCCCAAGTTAAAGGGGGTAGAGTGTTATCACTGCCATCAAATTGATCATACCAAAAAGAACTATCCTATGCTACTGGGAGGGATTGAATCAGCTACTACTAGTCGAGGCTCATCACCTGAAGGCATAGGGAGAGGAGGAGGTAGAGGACAGGCTAGTGGATCCAGGGCACCGGGAAGGATATTTGCTATGACTTTACAAGATGCTCAGGCTACTCCAGAGGTGGTGACAGGTACATTTTCTATCATGAACAAACATGCTTACGTGCTTATTGATCCTAGTTCTACTCATTCATTTGTATCACTGTCATTTACCATGCATTTGGGTAGACCATGTTCTTATCTAGATTGTGGTTTATATATTTCTACATCTATGGGGGATGTGATGTTAGTGGAGCGTGTGTATAAAAATTGTGTATTGTATGTGGGGGAGAGGGAGTTGACCATTGATTTAATTCCACTAGATATTCAAGATTTTGATATTATCTTGGGTATGGATTGGTTATCTTCCTATCATGCATCAATTTACTGTTTTCGTAAGGAGGTTACATTTAATATGCCTGGGGAGGAAGAATTCAAATTTACTGGGGAAAGAAATGTGGTTCCGAACTGTCTTATTTCTGCCCTTTGGGCGAGGAAATTGTTAAATAAGGGTTGTCAAGGCTTTTTAGCATATATTGTGGGTACAAACAGGGAATTGCAAAAAATTAGAAGATATCCCAATCATTAAGGATTTTGCAGATGTGTTCCCAGATGAATTACCAGGATTGCCACCTAGCAGAGAGGTAGAGTTTACTATCGATTTAGTGCATGGTACAGCTCCAGTTTCTATTTCTCCATATAGAATGGCACCTATGGAACCAAAGGAGTTGAAGGTTCAACTGCAAGATTTGCTAAATAGAGGTTTTATTAGACCCAGTGTATCACGATGGGGTGCTCTAGTATTTTTTGTGAAGAAGAAAGATGGAACCATGCGACTCTGCATTGATTATCGACAATTGAACAAGGTGACTATTCAAAATAAATATCCATTGCCTCGTATTGATGATTTGTTTGATCAATTACAGGGTGCTAAAGTGTTTTCAAAAATTGATTTGAGATCGGGTTATCATCAATTAAGGGTGAGAGATTGTGACATTCCTAAGACAACTTTTCTTTCTCGCTATGGTCATTATGAATTTTTGGTAATGCCATTTGGGTTAACAAATGCTCCTGCAGTGTTTATGGATTTAATGAATCGAGTATTTCATCCTTTCATAGATTCATTTGTGATTGTCTTTATCGATGATGTTTTGATATACTCACCTAGCCAAGAGGAACATGAGAAGCATCTAAGAGTTGTATTGCAAGTTTTGCGAGATAGTCAATTATTTGCGAAGTTTAGCAAATGTGAGTTTTGGTTAAATCAGGTAGTGTTTCTAGGGCATGTTGTTTCGGGAGATGGAATTTATGTTGACCCTAAGAAGGTAGAGGAAATTGTACAATGGGAAAGACCGAGGATTGTAACGGAGATAAGGAGTTTCCTAGGATTGGCTGGATATTATAGAAGATTCATAAAGGGCTTTTCATCTATAGCCTTGCCGTTGACTAAATTGACCCGAAAGGAAGTGAAATTTGTGTGGAGTGACGAATGTCAGCACAACTTTGAAAATTTGAAAAACAGGCTAGTATCAGCTCCAGTTCTCACTGTTCCATCAAGTGGAGAAGGTTTTGTAATTTATACTGACGCTTCACATCAGGGTCTGGGTTGTGTTTTCATGCAACATGGAAAGGTAATTTCTTATGCATCTAGACAGTTGAAGACGAATGAACGTAATTATCCTACACACGATTTAGAGCTTGCAGCTATTGTTTTTGCCTTGAAATTATGGAGACATCATTTATATGGAGAGACGTGTGAAATTTTCAGTGACCATCAAAGTTTGAAGTATTTATTTACACAGAGAGATTTGAATTTGAGACAAAGACGTTGGATGGAGTTAATTAAAGATTATGATTGTACCATTCACCATCATCCCGGGAGGGCCAATGTTATTGCAGATGCTCTGAGTCAAAAGTCATTGGGGAAGTTGTCTTGTATTCAATGTGCATGGGTTGGCAATATTATGGAGTTAAGACTGATGGGAGTCGAGTTGAACTTATCTAAAATGGGGGCATTATTTGCACACGTTACAGTGAGACCTTTACTAGCAGAACGCATACGAAATTTGCAAGTCAGTGATCCATTCCTTGAAAAGAAGAAACGGGAAATCCTGGATGGTAAAGAGAGTGACTTTGAAATTAAGAAGGATGAATCGTGGTGTTATAAAAATAGAATTTGTGTACCGAATGATCCATCCTTAAAGAAGAATATATTAGAAGAGGCACATAGTTCTATTTACTCTATGCATCCGGGAGGTACCAAAATGTACAGAGATTTGAAAGAGTATTACTGGTGGAACAATATGAAACGTGAGATTGCAGAATTTGTAGCTAAATGTTTAGTATGTCAACAAGTGAAAGCGGAGCATCAGAAGCCGGCAGGATTATTGCAGTCATTGCGTATTTCGGAATGGAAGTGGGAGCATATAACGATGGATTTTGTTGTAGGATTGCCACGATCACCAAAGGGGCATGATTCTATTTGGGTGATTGTAGATCGATTGACAAAGTCAGCTCATTTTCTTCCAGTTAAGACGACCTACACTGTTGATAAATATGCACGCATGTACATTGATGAGATGAGCCGTTTATATGGAGCACCAGTGTCAATAGTATCAGATAGAGATCCAACTTTCACTTCTAAGTTTTGGCCTCGTTTACAGAATTCCCTGGGCACAAGTTTGAAGTTCAGTACTGCATTTCATCCACAAACCGATGGGAAATCAGAAAGAATAATTCAAATATTAGAAGACATGTTACGAGCCTGTGTATTTGACTTCAAAGGTAGTTAGGATGATCATTTACCATTGATGGAATTTGCGTATAATAATAGTTATCAGTCCACCATTGGTATGGCTCCGTATGAAGCTTTATATGGGAGGAGATGTAGAACGCCTTTGTGTTGGGATAAAGTAGGCGAAAGGAAACTTTTGGGTCCTGAATTGATAGATATGACAACTGAGAAAATCAAAATGATTCGGGAACGGATAAAGATAGCATAAAGCAGGCAGAAATTTTATGCAGATAAGAGGAAGTATCCATTGGAATTTTAGAAGGGGGATTTTATATTCCTACGTATTTCACCATGGAAAGGCGTTATGAGATTTGGAAAGAAGGGGAAACTAAGTCCAAGATACATTGGACCATATGAAGTGTTGGAAAGAATTGGGACCCTGGCATATAGATTGGCATTACCTCCAGAGTTATCTCGTTTGCATGATGTGTTCCACGTATCGATGCTTCGTAAGTATTTGGCAGATCCATCTCATCAACTGAAAACCCAACCTATTGAACTGAAAGAAGACTTGTCGTACATCGAGGAACCGGTGGAAATTCTTGATCGTAAGGAGCAAGTATTGAGGAATAAAGTTATTCCCTTAGTGAAAGTTATGTGGATGAGCCATGGAATTAAAGAAGCAACTTGGGAAATTGAGGATAGCATGAAGAAACAGTATCCCCATTTGTTTGGTAAGTGACATTCGTATTAAATTTCGGGGACGAAATTTTCTGGGGGGGAGGGGGGGGGGGGGAGGTTGTGACAACCCATAAATGATTACGATAAATTGTATTTAAATAATACTTATCCTATGTGATATGAATAATGTGCTATTAGTATATCTAATGTTAATTGATTATGGTCAGTATAATTCTACTTTCATAAATCATGAATTGTCGAATTATTTACAAACACAAGATTTGGTTATTTTCGATAGAAATATTCCTGTTTAGGACTAGTTTTGACCCTTGTAACATTACAATTGGCTTGAGGTGAAAACTAAATAGTTGTAGACATGTGAGTTAGGGTTGTAACACAAAAAATGGTGCATCAAACGGATGTTCAAGTAAGAAGTTAGACCGAAATTACGAACAAGGGGCAAACCTGTCAATTCCCTTAAGTGGTAAATTGTCTTTTATTAAACCAAATGTTTTAATTTGATTGGATGGATTGGGAGGTAGACTTGGCCGACTTAAAACTCTCCCTTAACCTTATTTCTTCAGCAAATAAGTCCCTAGGTTCAGTTTGAGGTGTTATTAGCTTGAGGAAAGAGAGGTAGAAGTTAAGGAAGAAAGGGTTACAAGGAAAATCTAGGAAAACAATTCCAAGAAAATCCTTAAGGTGATTCCAAGGTAATATTATGTGTTAATATTGTTTTAATCTTCTATTATACGTATTGAAAAGTATATAAATCGTTAAGTATTGATCCAAATTCCATCCTCCTTTGTGATAATATGTATTGGTTCATATGTGAGATGAGTGGTGTTATAGGTCATATTTCTTTGTATTGAAACCCTTTGTATTCAAACTTGCATATATCTTTGTGTGCTTACTGGCATTCATAAATTCCAATTGGATATTAAAATATACTCATATATTCATATCATATCCGAAAATTAGAATTTAACTCCTTATGGTTAGGCTTTAGTGATGGTTGCAAGTTGGTATATAGTTGCTGTTTGTATATTTCATTTCGGTATGCCCTGAGTTTAGTCAAGCTTTTGAGATAGCAAATGAAGTCCAAATATTATGAAACTTTAATTCTATACTATTCACTATGTCTAATGAAAGTTTGTTGATAATCATGGAAAGTTATACTGTAGAAAAATTATGAAAATTCTTGGAAGTCGAAGGAACAATAGAGGAGTTTGTAGGGCAGATTTCTTGTGTTGTAAAGAAATGGCCATAACTTGCCCTAGGAAGCTTGAAAAATTACACCGTCACTTGTAACAAAAAGTATATTCAGATATAATTTCAGATTGATAAGCTTGGACACCTGTATGTGTACTATTTATGAATATGGGATGGTTAAGTATGGAGGACAATAATTTGAGGCCATATTGGATACTCTATGAAAGAATGTTTTTATCTGCTCTTTCCAAAGAGTATTTTGAGTAAATGTTTCATGTGTATATAAATTGAGAAGTATGCTTTAATAGTTACTTGGTTTTATTTATAAATTTCTTATGAGGTATGTTCTACAATTGAATGTTCGTAACTCTATCAACATATATACCATTGTTTCGACTTTACTCATGTTTCTTGGGATTCTACTTAAGTGGAATCATATTGTTGTTGTGTAGTAAGTGAAAGTAAATAATTATATTAAGATAATAATTATGATAAAGATTCAGTACTGATTTAGTTGGATTAACAGTTGTAAGGGAAAATCAACCAAGTTTGAAAAATGTTACTAAAGCCGTTTATTAAAAATAAACTATTTAAGTAACTCCGATCTGTTTTTTTAAGAAACTCTTTTCGTAAAAACCAAACTATTTGAACACAAGATGTGTTTAATAAATCAGTATTTAAGAGATCTATTCAATAATTGAATAACAAATTTATAAAGTAGTTTAAAAAATCTTAAACTCAGCACAATCAAGAATGAGATGAGGAGATGTAGAAAGATTATGTTCACGATGTTTTTTACGTGGTAAAACCTCACCAATTGAGGAAACATACACGACTCCCTCTACGGAGTAAAATGAAAAATCCACTAAAACAAATATATGAGTTACGAACTATATAACTAACATGCAAACAACTCAGTCCTATATAAGTTTAGGAATGTACCCTCTGGTGTCCTTAAACTTCTCTGCAGTTCTGATTGTAGATGTAGTTCTCCCAGTTTGTTAACTTCTGATTTGTTCCAGCACTTTACGTCGACTCTTTGTTCTCAAGATCTTATTACTAACACTTTTCGTGTTGTAGGGTGAAAGTGTTTGTGAAGGTGCTTTCTAACACATGCATGCACACACACACACTTATTAAGTACAAACAGTCCTAACAAATTACAATAACACTATATGCTGTGATCTTTTCTTTTTCTTTCTTCTTATAAAACTTTTCACCTTATTTGACCTTTAAATAATTCCCAGAATCCACGGATACCTTGCTAGGAAGACAGACAAGGTCTTAATCAATCTCAGAATTTAGAGAAACTTTTCGAGATTGAAAACCTCCAAGTGAGATTCCAAACTAGGTCAAAGGTTTAGTTTTACAAGAACTAGAAACATAAAACATTTATTATTGATTTAAAAGTAAGCAAACATTTTAAAGAAAATAATCAACAATATATTTCTCAAGATGAGAAATAAAAAATGAAACTAAGTGTAATGTAACATGAATAACTCAGATCTGAAATTTCTATGAAATCAGAAAGTAGATCTGAGTAAAAATGTTTAAGTTGAAAACAAGATCAAGTGAACACGAGGTTACAACAACAAAAAAAACAAACTCAACTCAAACTCTCAAACTCTCAAGAACAATTAGATAAGTGTTTTGGATATGGAGGTATTTGAATAAGTGTTTGAGTTTGGATGGAAGAGGTTTGACGAATAGGGTTAAGGTTTCTAACTCTCTCTCTTCTCTCTCTGTTTTTCTCTCTTCTATCTCTTCTCTCTCTACTCTCTCAATTTCCCAGAGGAAATGAAAATGGAAAAAGTCTTCAAAGTCTGAGAGAAGGGTCCCTTTTATAGGGTGAGGAGAAGGTTCGAGAGGCAGGCTCAAAACCAAGGGCCTGGATTAAGTCAAGCCAAGTTGACTTAGATCTAAGGGTTCTAATGAGGCGGTGATTAAACGAATTCTGATTGGTCTAAAGAGTTGTACTGGGATTCACCAAGACAACATGCAGAGCGTTGATAGCTAATGATCCAAGGGCTAGGAACGAACGTTGTTTTAACTCAATAAAGAAACACAACTTCAGCCAATCAGACGAGGACAAGTGTTGGTTATTAACAGGATAACAAACGCGCGTCCAAAGTTAATTAAAACCACACCCTCAAGTTTACTCCGCTTTCGGATTCTACCCAAGGTAACATTAGGCTAATATAACCAATAAATTATATTTACAAATTAACCCCAGAAACTTTTAAATCAAGTTTTAATTAAGAAAACCTAATTTAAAAAATGTTTAAAAAATCCCAAAAAAATTATTAAAATTCCAATTTAGGGATTTAAACACACTCAACATATGTACACACATTATTATGCAGTATGATATGCAATAAATGAATTCTACTGTGTGTGAGTGTTGGCAATAGGTTCTTGATCACTACAAGATAGAGAGATGAAGTAGCAAACCAACTTTTGAGGTTCTTTGGATTCTAGGTAGGACACAATTTTGTCACAATTTCCAAACTAGATGAGCACTTATACAATATAGACTCAAGTGAGTCAAAAGTATAAAGGCTTCAAAGTTCAGCTCCATCAGAGGGAAACGTGAATATATAGTTGACAACCCAATGCGAGTGTACTTACTGAGTTGATTTTGGATATGATGTATATGTATTATATGTTGAGATGATATGGCTTATTTAAAAGTCATGAGATGTTGAGATGTTATGTCTTATTTAAAATCCAAGAGATGTTGAGATGTTATGGCTTATTTAAAAGCCAAGAGATGTTGAGATGTTATGGCTTTATAAAAGTCAGGACATGTTGAGTTGCTATGCAATTCAGGAGATGTTAGGTTTTTAAAACCTATGGATATGATTATTGCCTACGGGCAGGAGATGTGGGGTTTATTAACTCCGGATATGTATATGGCCTAATTTGGCACAAAGATGTATATATTAATATGTTGAGATGTTAATATAGTACTTTTACTATATAGAGATGTAGTACATTCACTGAGTTTTTAAACTCATGGTTTTATATGTTTACATTTTCATGTTTTCCAGCTGCCACTGCCAGGTCTAGGAGGTTGAGTACATAGAAGTAGGGTCTTGTTAGTTTGTTTTATACAATGCACTAGTTGTAATTAAGTTAAATGATATGTGAGTTCTGTTGAAATTATGTCTCCTTAAAACGATTGGATTTTTTTAATATTCTGCATTTTAACCTTGAAGTTTTTTCAATATGTATTACCTAAATAATAAATAAATTATAATTGTGGTTTTTTAACTATTTATTTAATTATATCCTAATGGGGTTAGGGGGTGACAGATACCTACGATGTTTGAGGAGGAGCCAAATTTCAGCATACCATAACCAGATTGTATCAGAATCTTCTTTGATAACGAGTTCAATGTGGTATTAATAGGTAGGCTTAGCTTGTTTCTAAACCAGGAAAAGGGCCATTATTATTCCTTCAGGCACGTCGACCATAGAGGCCAGGGTAGCAAGGGGGTCAGCTAGGTTGTTCTTTACACGAGGCAAGTAATGGAAGGTGGTATATCTAAACTGTGAGGCTAGTTCTTCTAGGTGGGTATGGAAGGGTAGGAGATTCTGATCATTAACTTTCCATTGTCTAAGGATTTGGCCGACGATGCGGGCAGAGTCTCTATAGATGTCTAGATGCCAGATTCCTTTTTGGAGGGTGATATTGAGGCCTATAGTGCATGCCTCATACTCGGTAATGTTGTTGGTGTAGGGGAAGTATAGTTTGATGGAAATTGGGGTAGAGGAGTCATTAAGGGAGATTAGGAGTATTTCAATTCCATATCCCTTATTGTTAGCAGTTTCATCAAAGAACATTTGCAGGTCTTCCTGAAAGGTGCAGAGAATATCTTCATCTGGGAATTCAGAGACCCAAACATCAAAATCTTTCATAGGGTAATTAGCAAGGTAGTTAGAGATGAATCTCCCTTTCATATATTTCTATGAGACATACACAATATCAAATTCAGTTAGCAACATCAATCAACGGTCCATTTAGTTGGATATAGTGCGATTTTTTAGCAAGTAGTTTATGTGATCCATATATGATACTAGTCTGATGGGGAAGGCAAGCATGTAATTCCATAACATCTGTATGACCCAGATCAGGGCGACACATTGTGTGTCCAAAGCAGTGTAGTTGACTTTATACTTGGAAAAAATTGGCATAGTAAAATTTCTCTTTCCTTATGAGATTCTTTAATGTATTTGGCTAGCAAATCCCCTGATGTTATTTCTATGATAGTCAAGTATAAAAGTAGGGGAAGACCTGGCTGTGGAGGCATAAGCACCGGAGGTTAGGTAGGGTATCGCTTGATTTTATCAAAGTCTTCTTGCAGGCCTCATTCTGGACTTTAGTTGAATCCTTCCGGAGAAGCTTGAAAATGGGTTCGCAGATAGACGTCAGTTGTTTGATGAACCGACTGATGTATTATAGTTTATTTATGAATCCTTAAACTTATTTTTTTTCCGTGGTGGTGGCATATCAAATATGTCTTTTAGCTTGTCAGGGTATGCTTCGATTCCCTTCTCACTAACCATGAATTTTAAGAGTTTTCCTTTCGTGATTCCAAAAATTCATTTTTGTGGGTTTAGTCACATCTGGTATTATCGCAGTCACTCAAAAAACTTTCGAAGGGTGGGAATATAATCGTATTGAGTCTTAGACTTGATGATCATATCGTCCATATAGACTTCAATCTCTTTGTGAATAAGATCATAAAAGATGGTTATAGAAGCCCTTTGGTAGGGATCCATAACTTTCTTAAGTCCGAATGGCGTAACAACGCAGCAGAAGGTTCCCCATAGGGTGATAAAGGCAGTTTTCTCCTGATGTTCAGGGTGCATCTTGATCAGGTTGTATCTGGATATTCCTTTGACAAATGACTTGAGGTTGTGGCTAGACATGTTGTCAACGATCGTGTCAATATTTGTCAATGGGTAATCATCCTTCAAGGATGCTTTATTCAAATCCTGGTAGTCAACGCACATGTCGAATTTTCCTCCTGGCTTCATTAAAGGGATGATATTATAGATCCATGAAGAATATTTGACTATGCGAATAAAACCCACGTTCAATTGCTTAATCACTTCCTCCTTGACATTGAGCGACCATTCAGTGCGGAGCTTTTATAGCTTATGTTTGATCGATTTGCATTTTAGTCATGATAGGATCTTGTGTTGACCTATCTCTGGGTCAATGCCAGGTATGTCATCGTAGGATCATAAAGAGAGCCATGTCAACAACTTTAATTTGAGTATACGGGTCTGATGGTGCGACATTTGAGTGGATCATGCAGAGACTCAGCCCCAGTGTCTACAGGTTGAATGACTCCTTGAAATCACTTTCCTTAAAATCCCCGGTATCTATCACGAATTTCTCGGTGAGAGGTTACACTTCATGTTGGCAGTTTGTAGCCTAAGAGTTGCTATCTTTAAAGAAGACTTCCAGGCCTGATTTCATCTTCTTATTGACATGGTCATATTATGGCTCAGGGAAGCCGTAGAAGGGGAAGTCTTCACCTTTCTTGAAAACTTTCCATTCAAAGAGTCTCTTGAAATAATCCTTTCTTCTTCTAAGCTTCTTTTTAGGGCTTAAGGATCCCTTGCTAGCGTTGTCCTATACCTATACCGGGCATGAAGTGCATGTTCTTGAACATCTGAATCACGTTGACATTACCATGCGGGTTGTGTTTCATAGAGACTTGGTCTTTGAAACTATCTCCAGTTGGAAGGGGAAGTGGATCAACTCCGAATCCAGAAAGGATTATGTCATCCATATCATGTTGGATCTCTAATACTGGATTACTAGTACTAACAGTGTATAAACTGTCATCATCCCCTAAGATGGTGATAACTTGGCCATTGGCGAAGAATTTCAGCATCTTATGAAGAGAAGAAGATACCCCTCGGATATTGTATATCCATGGACTGCCAAGGAAAAGGTTAAAACATACAGGTATGTCAATGACTTAGAACTCGGTGACAGGATTGAAAGGGCAGTCCCCACTGTGATTTTTATGGATCCATTACCTCTCAGCGGGTATTATTGTAATCACGCATGGCGACAAAAGTGGGAGTGAGATCACTGACTTTCAAGCCCAAGTAATTAAAGGTTCTGAGAGGAAAAACATTGAGGGCAGATCCATTATCAACAAGTGAGAATGTCACTATCTTTCCCAATACATAAACAGAGATGTTGAGGGCATAATTGTGGTCAGGGACAGTCTTTTGTATCTCTTCTTCGAAAAAGGAGAGGAGTCTCGAAGAGGTTAAGGACCCAACCATATTTATGAATTTTTCGGGAGTCGCGGAAAGAGGACTGTAGGCTCGGTGAGGAGTTTTATAAGAGAATTTTGGTACATCAGGGAGGACATGAAAAAAACCATAAGTTGATGTTGGCTTGGGTTTTATTGAACTCTCAAGGACTTTGCTTTCTTCGATGGTCATTTCTATCATGGGAAGTTCTTTGGCAAATCCCTTTACCTTATCTATCTCAGTCATATGAGGAATCAGATCTTCATAGTGTCTCCCTGACCTGATTATGTGATTTAATGAGGTAGGGAAGAATAGGAACTCCCTGTCTTCATCTACCTCTGGCTAAATGGCTACCTTGTTGATTTCCCCAAGATATCATCAAAGGATATCATTTCGCACAGACTAGCTACCAGACTGGTTTCTCCCCGTCTGGGCTCGTCATCTAAACTATCAAAGTCATCCCCCCATTTGATGGTAACTATGTAATCTTGAGAAGAGAAATAAATACATTCAATAACCTTGATGGCTTTATCGTACAAATCTTTGCGCTTAGCAGGGAGGTGAAGGAGTGAAGGGATCAACCATCCCTGAAGCTTCAAAGCACTAATTAGCTCATCAATGTTGCAAATTTCACTTATATGTCAAAATAAATCAACCATTATCTGTACCACATCGTTGAGACTAACTTCTTCAATAGGTACCACCCATTTATCTGACTCCCGATCCCATTTTTGAGCTTCCATGAACAAGCCACTGAATTTGTGATAATAAACAGTCATCTCGACGGGCAATTTTAGCCCAAACTCATAGAGTTGGTTCAACACAGCTGGTAACTATATATCCTTCCCTTAAGATCGGGTACAGATGGAAATGAAGGCCCTTGTAAGGAGCGACAAATACTGATCGGTGAAGCAGGTAGGGTGTAGAAGAATATATGGGTAAACCTTAAGTGATTTGGGTGAGATTACACGTATGATGGGTGCTTTGCTGGGCACAATTTGAGCAAATGGATCAAATTCTAGGTCACTCTCTAGAAATATGGCATTTGTATGGGTTGGAAGTGGGTTATGAGTGGTATTAGGTTTAGGATTGCCTAGTGAGGTAATAATACTCCAGTCAATTAAACCTTGGATTATATTTCGAAGGTCGAAGCATTGGTCAATAGTATGGCTAGCAGACTAGTAGAAATAAAAATGGGCATCGACTTTGAAGTTTTTAGTGAGTTGATTTGGTAGTGGATGAGGGTCCAAGGGTTTGATGAGGTTTTGTCTCAGTAGGGCTCGATAGACTTTAGATAGGGGAGCATGGAGCTCAGTGTGATACTCTTTCTTGGTATAGTTGGGGCTACTTTCCGGTACCCAAGAGGTACTAGGTTGGGTAATGTTATTTATGGTTGAGACTGCAGCACTGACCCTCTCATATTTTCAGGGAGTGAACTGTTCGATCACTTTCTTCATTTGAAATTTGACTTTGGTAATACCTTCCTCAATTTCTACACCAGTTTCTATGAGGGATTTGTAATACCCCGTATTTTTATGCTATATTAATTTGGGGGTTTTATTAAATTTAATGAGAGTGAATTATTTAATAAGAATCCCGAAATTAATTATGTTATAATTATTAACGTGACGAGAGTTAGTAATTATATAAAAATTGTCGAATATTACTAATGAGCATAGTAATATATGATATGGGTTATATTATAGGTCACGAGTGAATGAAATAATAATTTTGAGAATTTTAGTCGGGACGCGCCCGTGTCGCCTCGGGACTAATTATTGAGATATAAAAGTGAATATTTTATAAGTTGTTCGTATGGTCATTTTGAGTGCGTCAACGCGTCCGGAAGGGTCGAGATAGTCATAAAAGTGTTCCCGGGGGTTTAGTTTGGGTCTCGGGATGTTTTTAGGCTTAATTAGTGACCCGGGAGGGCATTTTGGTCATTTTACAAAATAGGGTAATTAAACCCATGAATTTCAGCCATCCTTAGCAGCCATTTAAGTCAGCCTTTTAGGGTTAGAACATTCATAACCCTAGAACGGCCATTGGAGTAGAGAGGAGAGAGCTCTCAAGGTGATTCAAGGCCAAAACACCACCAATCGCACCACCGTCACCACCAACGCGTAGATCGCGAGGAGGAGAACGCAACCACACCAATATCAGCAGGAAACCAGACCTCTGAAATCCCAGGCAAGTGTTTAACTTGCGTATATTCGTTGGTGCAATATTCATATTAGTGTAGGAATGATTAGGAGTGTAATCAATGGAAGAAAACCCCAAATTTTGATAGGAATTTGCATGTAGAAAACATTATAACCATATTCTGGAAATAGTATGTGAAGTAGATGATTAACCCACAAATTTTTGATGTTATGTTAGAAGGAAATTCTGGAGAAAACTGATTAGAACAAAAGTTAAGAAAACATTAGGGTTCTTGATGTTTAAATGAGATTTTGGGTTGTTTAACCATGTTTAATGATGGAAATACGCATGCTTAACGTTAAAATCATCTGGAAATATGTTATTATGTTTGTAGTAAGAGTTTTGGGACGATTAGTGTTGGGAAATATTGTTTTGGGTGAAGAATTTTGGTAAAACCCGTAACTGCACTTCTGCAGGATTTCGCAGACCTGCTTGATCGATCGATCGAGCCTAGAGCTTCGATCGATCGAAGGTTCGATCGATCGAGCCCCAGACCTCGATCGATCGACCCTTCCTGGCAGACTTCAATTTCCCCTTGTTTAATTAATTGAATATGATTCATCGTGAAATAGCTTTTGGGCTTTATGAATAAAATATTTTGGGATATAGGAGAGACCAGTAGGGCATATGATTAAGTGTTGAGAACTTTATTATGAGATGATAATTGTATTTTAGGGACAATTATTTAAAGGACGAGGAAACTACGTAATTCAAGTGAGAGATTACGTCAAATACTTATGATAGAGAATAGACGTTTACTTACTGATTTTGCTACTTGGATGGATAGAATCCACGAGTGTCACATAGCTAGTGAGAAAACCCTTCGAGTTAAGGTTAGAGACGAAACCTTATACGTAATCATAATAATGAGAAATTAAGGATAAATGTTGTGATTATGGGTTACGAGAGGCACCTATATTAATATGATAAAATGGGTATAATTATATGATTGTGTGTTCATATATTATATACATGTGAAAAACGTACCCGCGCTACTTGCTATCCCTGAGGTTACCGCGCTGGGACGATCTTATCCTGTGTTGCTTTATGGGGGATATTGATTTGTACACTAGAAGATAGAGATCCTAGGTACGGGCTATCAGATTGATAGTCGGACGGTCCTAAGAGACGTGTGGGTATGTACTGACCTCTTGGACTTGGAATCTATGCTTTTCCTCAACGTTGTTTTGTATATGTTAATACAGTTCGAGAGTGATTCCGAACTTGTATTTCCCTTTGTGTGAGCAATACGGGGATTGGATAGCAGAGTATGCCCGCACCATAGTTTAGTTGGGGTGCTGTTATATATATATATTATCCGAGTAGTTAATATATATATGAGGTTATATACTTTAACTGCCTACTGTGATTTGATAAGTAGGACATAGTTGTTGACGCAATAATAAGTACTTGTTTTGTGAAAGTATGAGAAGGCACTGGTAAACTTTATAATTTAATGAAGCTAAAACGAGAGTAGTGCTACAAATTGAAAGTAAACTTTTTAAAACATTGTCATCGTTCGGTTTTGAAAACTTATGAGTAAGTTAAGATAAACTAGACTATTTGGGAAGGTTAGTACGATAGGCGTGCACATTAGAAGAGAGGTGAGAATTTCTCAAGAGAGTGTCGAACTAATATGATTTGCATTGGCCTGTATCAATTTAAATACTTGCTTAACGTATTTTTAAAATCAAACACACTTTCGGGCTCTGACCCATTTCTTTTCCTCTCTCTCTCTCTCTTGTATATATATATGTATATTTTCAGGTGACCAGCCACAGGGGCGTCTTGCTTAGGATCCCTTGAGAAGAACGAGCTGCAACTTAGGTGGGAGTTGCAGGTCACTTGAGTAGACGGCTTCTGTTATTGACTCCACTCCTATTATTCTCATTTATTGGGCACGTGTCGCCCTTTTCACCATTTCATTTGTTGTCGGGATTTTGTATTTATTTTATTTCCAGTATTGTTCTATGGGATTTATTCTGGATGGATTTGTAGTTTTTAGTTCCATTTGTTGACATTCGATTGACGAATGTATTATGTTATTTGGTTTATTGTGGTGTGATTCTTTATTGTAGAAATGTTGTTTAAATTAAAATAAATCTTTTTCTTTAATTAAAATTTGGAAAGTTTTGTATGGAAAATGTTTTGACACTTAGCTTAATTATTTAGGGTGTTAAATTGGAAAAATTATTTTTATCGACAGTGATGCTGAGAATGGACCAACTGTTTACCTTGATTTAATTTAATAAAGGAGTGATCGCCCGGTATTTAATTAGGCGGGGGGTCACAGGTGGTATCAGAGCATCAGGTTCTAGTGTCCTTAGGATCTGTACGGCTTATTTCGCTTTCAGCTCAACGTTTTTGCTATAGAGCCCTATTTTTAGGATTGTTGTATTCCTGCTTTTACGTTTAAGTCTTCAGCTATTTGAGGTTCGATGATAACTGTAGACTGATAAATTTTGTTCACGTTTCAGATGCCTCCGAGACGTGCTCCGAGAGATAGGCGTGCCCAGGCCGAGCAGCCAGCAGCTCCGGCACCAGGCATAATGAATGCTAATGAAGTAGCCGCCATAGTTGCTCAGGCGGTGAATGCCGCGATAGCGGTGACTCAGCAGGCTCCACCCCAGGTTCAGGCAGTGGCGCCAGTACCAGCACAGCTTCCATCTGCATGGGAGAGGGTTCGGGATGCTTTTCAGAAAGCACATCCCCCTGAGTTCTCTGGTAGCTCCGACATTGTCACGGTTAGCCAATGGAAGAAAGACATCCAACGGCATCTTCGCATGTATGAGTGCACCGAGGTACAAAAGCAGTTATTGGATTCTTTTAAGCTGGTGGGATCCGCATTGCAGTGGTGGGAGTCCACTACTACTTTGGAGGAGAGGGACACGATCCCTATTCAGATGTTCTGGGAGCGGTTTGACCGCAAGTATTTTCCACCTGCAGTGCAGACTGAGATGAGGCGGAAACTACTAAATCTGAAGCAAGATAATCTTACTGTAGCAGAGTATGAGGAGGAGTTCACGAGACTTCTCACCATTGTGCCAGATGAGGCACGTACTGAGAGCAAGAAGATTTTGTTGTTTGTCGACGGGTTGGCTTGGAGGATCCGTCAGCACCTTATTGGGAACTTGTCCCTGAGTACGTTCACTGATGTACTCAATGCAGCGTTACTACATTGCCAGGATCATCGCTTCCATCTTCAGGGGAGCAAGAGAGCAGGAGAGTCCAGCCAGTAGGGCACCATCTCATGGACAGACTCGTCAGTACGAGCAGAGTTCCCATCAGGGGGACCCTGCTAAGCGATTCCATTCGGGTGATCCTAGGCAGGGAAATGGGGGTTATAGGCAGGGCCAGCAGGGCCAGCCTAATCAGCAGGGTCAGCACCAACAGCAGGGTCAGCAACAGGGCCAGCAGGGCCAACAACGTGCACATCAGGGCCAACAGGGCCAATGGCATGGAGGTAACGGCCAGCAGGGCCGTGGTCAGCAGGGACAGAGGGGAGGTAATTTCAGAGGCCGGTGTTTTGTGTGCGGCAAACACGGCCATAAGCGTCAGGATTGCCCAGAAGGCGATAGGGCCCCACAGCAGCAGGGAGCCCGTAATGAGCCACATAGGCCACTTTTTCCAACTGCCCTTGCAGTTCCAGCCCAAGCGCCAGCCCTACCAGCCATCCCAGCAGCTCCAGTGCAGCAGGGGCAATTACAGTATGGACGTGTCTATAACGTCCACCAGTCAGCAGCTCCACAGGCACCACCCGCGATTGAGGGTATGTTTCCTATCCATGGTACTATGGGTCGGGTTTTATTTGATACGGGGGCCACGCATTGTTTTATAGCTACACATTTTGCGAAGGCCTTAGGGTTGTTAGCCACAGCAGAGAGCACAGTGACGTGTGTCGACTCACCACTAGGGAGTGGGTCACTTATATTCTTTATATGTCGGGGAGTGGGGGTAGAGATTGGTAGCTTGGTATTACCTGCAGACATGCTAGTCTTAGACATGCACGAGCATGATGTGATTATTGGTATGGATTGGCTCGCATCTTATAGAGCCATGATTGATTGCTTCGGTGGGAGCATTGTTTTTGCCATTCCGGGGCAAGAGATGTTTATAGTGGCGATGCCTCGCCCAGAGGGAGGTTCGACCGCTCATTTATATTACATAGAGGAGGATACCTCTAAGGAGGTTGTGATCCTTTTGGATTCAATCTCAGTTGTTAGGGAATATTCCGATGTGTTTCAGGAAATACCAGGCCTACCCCCCAGTCGAGATATAGACTTTGTTATAGACTTATTGCCAGATACGAGACCTATAGCACGCGCACCATACCGTATGGCTCCGGCAGAGATGCGAGAGCTACGAGATCAGATCGAGCAGCTGTTAGGTCAGGGCTTCATTCGCATAAGTACCTCACCTTGGGGCGCTCCAGTTTTGTTTGTGAAGAAGAGAGATGGTTCACTGAGGTTGTGTGTGGACTACCGGGAATTGAACAAGGTCACGATACGGAATAAGTATCCGTTGCCTCGAATCGATGATCTGTTCGACCAGTTGAGGGGAGCGAATTTCTTTTCGAAGATAGATCTGAGGTCGGGGTACCATCAGCTACGTATTAGGGAACAGGATGTTTCAAAGACTGCATTCTTGACGAGGTATGGGTCTTACGAGTTCAGAGTGATGCCGTTTGGCCTCACTAATGCTCCAGCCGTATTCATGGACTTAATGAATCTAGTGTTCAGAGAGTTCTTGGATAAGTTTGTCATTGTCTTCATAGATGACATCCTGATATATTCCCATTCCGAGAGGAGCATGCCGAGCACTTGAGGCAGGTTCTTCAGACTCTGCGAGAGCATCAGTTGTATGCTAAGTACGAGAAGTGTGGATTCTGGTTGCGAGAGGTACAGTTCTTGGGCCATGTTGTTTTTGAGCAAGGGATAGCAGTTGACCCGAGTAAGGTATCAGCAGTGAGGGAGTGGGGACAACCCACGACACCGACAGAGGTACGTAGTTTCTTGGGGTTAGCCGGATACTACAGGAGATTTATTCGGGGATTCTCCAAGATAGCGGGTCCGTTGACGAATTTGACTCGCAAAGGGGTACCGTATGTTTGGGATGATGCTTGTCAATTAGCTTTCGACGAACTGAAAGAAAAGCTTACTTCAGCACCAGTCCTTGCCTTACCGAAATCGGGTGTGGAGTACCTGGTTTACACTGATGCGTCTTTACGGGGACTTGGAGGAGTACTCCAGCAGGAGGAGAAGGCTATAGCTTTTGCTTCCCGCAAGCTTAAGTCGCATGAGAAGAATTACCCCACCCACGATCTGGAGTTAGCAGCGGTTGTATTTGCATTGAGGATATGGAGACACTATCTATTGGGAGAGAAATTCCGTTTGTTCACAGACCATAAGTCATTGCAGTACCTGTTCACTCAGCGAGAGCTGAATATGCGTCAGCACAGGTGGTTAGAGTTTGTGAAAGACTACCAGTTTGACATACAGTACCATCCGGGAAAAGCCAATGTAGTTGCTGATGCATTGAGCCGTAGACCGGTAGACGATGTAAGAGACATCTGGAAAGCAAAGTGGAAAGAGCTGGGTCACCGGGACGCCGTAGCACGTTCTTTCATATCCGTGATGTCAGTCACACCCGAGATTGTTACGAGGGTGATACAGGCGCAGACCACAGATCCGTTTTTCCAGGAGCAGATTGTGCGACTTCTAGCCAAGGGTGCTGAGTCCTATTCTGTTAGTTCTGATGGAGGTTTGCGGTTTAATGGGAGATTGGTGGTTCCAGAAGGAGCAGAGTTACGTCATGAAGTGATGACTCATTCTCATGGGTCCCGATTTGCAGTGCATCCGGGAGGCGATAAGATGTACCAGGATATGAGGCGACAATACTGGTGGAGCGGGATGAAGAAGGACATTGCTGAGTTTGTGGCCAAGTGTTCTACCTGCCAGCTGGTGAAGGTGGATCACCAGAAACCGTCAGGATTGCTCCAACCATTGGAAGTACCCGCGTGGAAGTGGGAGAGTATTTCCATGGACTTCATTACAGGGTTGCCTACATCACAGAGGGGCCACGATTCTATCTGGGTGATTGTAGACCGTTTGACCAAGGTGGCTCATTTTTTGTCGGTGCGGACAGATTATACCACGGGTCAGTATGCTCAGTTGTTCATCGGGGAGATTGTAAGATTACACGGGGTGCCCCTGAATATTGTGTCCGATAGAGACAAGATTTTTGTGTCGCGTTTTTGGGAAAGATTTCAGGAGGCTATGGGTACCGAGTTGAGGTTAAGTGCAGCTTATCACCCACAGACAGATGGGCAGACATAGCGTACTAATCAGATGTTAGAGGATATGCTACGCATGTGTGTTCTCGATTTTGGAGGAGGTTGGGAGCCACACCTTCCACTGGTAGACTTTTCTTATAATAACTCCTATCAGTTCACGATTGGTATGGCTCCATTTGAGGCTTTGTATGGCAGGCCTTGTCGTTCCCGAACTTGTTGGCTTGAGGTGGGGGATGACAAGTTTCTAGGACCAGAGGTGATTCAAGAGACCTCTGCGAGGATTGAGATGATTAGGGGTCACATTCGAGTAGCCCAGGACAGACAGAAGAGCTATGCCGATGCGAAACGGTTCTTCAGGGAGTTTAATGTGGGGGACCAAGTGTTACTGCGTGTGTCTCCAATGAAAGGAGTGATGAGGTTCGGGAAGAAGGGAAAGTTGGCTCCGAGGTACGTGGGACCATTTCCCATCATAGAGAGGATTGGGCCAGTTGCATACAGATTGGGACTGCCGGAACATCTACATCGCATTCACGATGTATTTCACATCTCGTCGTTGAGACGATACCTTCGAGATGATATGGCCCATACTCGCATCGCGATAGAGGAGATCGACTTACAGCCTGATAGCTCATACGAGGAGAGACCGGTGGCTATCCTAGACTATAGTGAGAGGAGATTGAGGTCGAAGATAGTTCCACTTGTACGGGTCCAGTGGGAACACCATAATGTGGAGGAATCCACTTGGGAGCGTGAGGCAGATATGCGCGAGAGATATCCAGATTTGTTCTTATCAGGTATGCCTTATTTTCCGAATTTCGGGACGAAATTCCGTTATTAGGGGGGAAGTATGTAATACCCCGTATTTTTATGCTATATTAATTTGGGGGTTTTATTAAATTTAATGAGAGTGAATTATTTAATAAGAATCCGGAAATTAATTATGTTATAATTATTAACGTGACGAGAGTTAGTAATTATATAAAAATTATCGAATATTACTAATGAGCATAGTAATATATGATATGGGTTACATTATAGGTCACGAGTGAATGAAATAATAATTTTGAGAATTTTAGTCGGGACGCGCCCGTGTCGCGTCGGGACTAATTATTGAGATGTAAAAGTGAATATTTTATAAGTTGTTCGTATGGTCATTTTGAGTGCGCCAACGCGTCCGGAAGGGTCGAGATAGTCATAAAAGTGTTCCCGGGGGTTTAGTTTGGGTCTCGGGATGTTTTTAGGCTTAATTAGTGACCCGGGAGGGCATTTTGGTCATTTTAAAAAATAGGGTAATTAAACCCACGAATTTCAGCCATCCTTAGCAGCCATTTAAGTCAGCCTTTTAGGGTTAGAACATTCAGAACCCTAGAACGGCCATTGGAGTAGAGAGGAGAGAGCTCTCAAGGTGATTCAAGGCCAAAACACCACCAATCGCACCACCGTCACCACCAACGCGTAGATCGCGAGGAGGAGAACGCAACCACACCAATATCAGCAGGAGACCAGACCTCTGAAATCCCAGGCAAGTGTTTAACTTGCGTATTTTTGTTGGTGCAATATTCATATTAGTATAGGAATGATTAGGAGTGTAATCAATGGAAGAAAATCCCAAATTTTGATAGGAATTTGCATGTAGAAAACATTATAACCATATTCTGGAAATAGTATGTGAAGTAGATGATTAACCCACGAATTTTTGATGTTATGTTAGAAGGAAATTCTGGGGAAAACAAAAGTTAAGAAAACATTAGGGTTCTTGATGTTTAAATGAGATTTTGGGTTGTTTAACCATGTTTAATGATGGAAATACGCATGCTTAACGTTAAAATCATCTGGAAATATGTTATTATGTTTGTAGTAAGAGTTTTGGGACGATTAGTGTTGGGAAATATTGTTTTGGGTGAAGAATTTTGGTAAAACCCGTAACTGCACTTCTGCAGGATTTCGCAGACCTGCTTGATCGATCAATCGAGCCTAGAGCTTCGATCGATCGAAGGTTCGATCGATCGAGCCCCAGACCTCGATCGATCGACCCTTCCTGGCAGACTCCGATTTCCCCTTGTTTAATTAATTGAATATGATTCATCGTGAAATAGCTTTTGGGCTTTATGAATAAAATATTTTGGGATATAGGAGAGACCAATAGGGCATATGATTAAGTGTTGAGAACTTTATTATGAGATGATAATTGTATTTTAGGGACAATTATTTAAAGGACGAGGAAACTACGTAATTCAAGTGAGAGATTACGTCAAATACTTATGATAGAGAATAGACGTTTACCTACTGATTTTGCTACTTGGATGGATAGAATCCACGAGTGTCACATAGCTAGTGAGAAAACCCTTCGAGTTAAGGTTAGAGACGAAACCTTATACGTAATCATATTAATGAGAAATTAAGGATAAATGTTGTGATTATGGGTTACGAGAGGCACCTATATTAATATGATAAAATGGGTATAATTATATGATTGTGTGTACATATATTATATACATGTGAAAAATGTACCCGCGCTACTTGCTATCCCTGAGGTTACCGCGCTGGGACGATCTTATCCTGTGTTGCTTTATGGGGGATATTGATTTGTACCTTAGAAGATAGAGATCCTAGGTACGGGCTATCAGATTGATAGTCGGACGGTCCTAAGAGACGTGTGGGTATGTACTGACCTCTTGGACTTGGAATCTATGCTTCGCCTCAACGTTGTTTTGTATATGTTAATACAGTTCGAGAGTGATTCCGAACTTGTATTTCCCTTTGTGTGAGCAATACGGGGATTGGATAGCAGAGTATGCCCGCACCATAGTTTAGTTGGGGTGCTGTTATATATATATATATTATCCGAGTAGTTAATATATATATGAGGTTATATACTTTAACTGCCTACTGTGATTTGATAAGTAGGACATAGTTGTTGACGCAATAATAAGTACTTGTTTTGTGAAAGTATGAGAAGGCACTGGTAAACTTTATAATTTAATGAAGCTAAAACGAGAGTAGTGCTACAAATTGAAAGTAAACTTTTTAAAACATTGTCATCGTTCGGTTTTGAAAACTTATGAGTAAGTTAAGATAAACTAGAGTATT
This sequence comes from Sambucus nigra, assembly GCA_949130495.1. NCBI lineage: Eukaryota > Viridiplantae > Streptophyta > Magnoliopsida > Dipsacales > Adoxaceae > Sambucus > Sambucus nigra. The sequence continues at coordinate 394,037,539 of OX422209.1, read as the reverse complement.
TGGGAAGGTTAGTACGATAGGCGTGCACATTAGAAGAGAGGTGAGAATTTCTCAAGAGAGTGTCGAACTAATATGATTTGCATTGGCCTGTATCAATTTAAATACTTGCTTAACGTATTTTTAAAATCAAACACACTTTCGGGCTCTGACCCGTTTCTTTTCCTCTCTCTCTCTCTTGTATATATATATGTATATTTTCAGGTGCCCAGCCACAGGGGCGTCTTGCTTAGGATCCCTTGAGAAGAACGAGCTGCAGCTTAGGTGGGAGTTGCAGGTCACTTGAGTAGACGGCTTCTGTTATTGACTCCACTCCTATTATTCTCATTTATTGGGCACGTGTCGCCCTTTTCACCATTTCATTTGTTGTCGGGATTTTGTATTTCTTTTATTTCCAGTATTGTTCTATGGGATTTATTCTGGATGGATATGTAGTTTTTAGTTCCATTTGTTGACATTCGATTGACGAATGTATTATGTTATTTGGTTTATTGTGGTGTGATTCTTTATTGTAGAAATGTTGTTTAAATTAAAATAAATCTTTTTCTTTAATTAAAATTTGGAAAGTTTTGTATAGAAAATGTTTTGACACTTAGCTTAATTATTTAGGATGTTAAATTGGAAAAATTATTTTTATCGACAATGATGCTGAGAATGGACCAACTGTTTACCTTGATTTAATTTAATAAAGGAGTGATCGCCCGGTATTTAATTAGGCGGGGTGTCACAGGATTAAAAGTGTGGGTTATAATATCCTCCCATGGATGCTCGGGTATGAGGCAAGAAGTTCTTCTTCACGATACTGACTTGTTCCTCCTCGGAAGGCCTGTTGGTCATCGTAGCAACTTTCTCTCTCCACCTTCCCATGAAGATACTAACTATTTCCCCATAGTATTTCTTAAGAATCTCTAGATCTTGATGTGTATCCTCTAGCTCCTCATTGTACTTCTATTGAGACATAAATTCCTGAGCGATATCTTCCCAATTACGGATTCGGGATTCTTTGAGGGATAAAAACCAACGGAGGGCTCTTTCTTTCAAGGTCTACTTGAACATCTGTGCCATTATATTTTCATAGGCACCAAGGAGGGTCATGGCTCGATAATAGCTTTAAAGGTGAAAATTGAGGGTCCGCTTCTCGAACTTATTGATGTCTGGCATCTTGAACTTATCTAGCAGTCTAGCTTTGGGATAGGAAGACATATGGGTATAATCCATGTAGTTCCCATATATCATAACTTGTTCAAACTTATTCGAGATTATTTTGAGGTCTTCATTGACCTTATTCAGTTCCTCCTCCTAAGGATCTGTGGGTACTGGCAGGTTAGCCCCTGGTTGGGCAAGGTTCATGATAGGGATCTGTGTTGGCGGTGTCCCATTGGAAGGCAGGGAATGCACAGCACGTTGATACTCTTCTGGGGCCCAAATAGGTTAGGGAGCAGTTGGACCCACGGAACGAGGAAAGAGAACCTCGTGTTCTTAAAAAATCTAGGCCTGGTGATGCTGTATCTCATGGACCTCCATTTAATGGTTGTCAATATTGGCACTGCAGTAAGCTAGGCTAAGAGAGTCATTAGATCGAGATGCACATTCGGTGGTTAGTTGGAATTCTACATAAATATCTCATGAAGGTAACTCCCAAACTCGAATAAGGTAGAAAAACCGACACAACTACGGGGCAGCTTGACAAAAGACCGAAGCCAATAGGGAGCCAGGCCAAAATCAGGTTTACGAATGACCTGGGAGATAAAATGGTTTGGATTTATTTTTGAAAGAAGGAGGGAGAAAATTTTGGGTATTATGGAAGAGGGAGAAAAATGTTTATGGTATTTTTGAAAAAGAAGGGAAATGGAAATGGATCTCAACACGATTATTATTAATGTTATTTTTAGGTTTTCACTTGTATTTGGTTTTTTTAAATGTAAAAAAAATGTCGGACAGGACTCGAGCCTAGGTAAATGGGGTTTGTAAATATGTAAGATACGGTTGAACTTATTTCCAGGCTCAGGGATGGGTCCTGTTTTGAAAAAGAGGGAAATCGTGTGAAAATTCGGGCGGTATGCTAACTCGATGTTTCGGTAGAGTTTCACATGGTAACCGACAAACTAAATATGAGTGTCCTAGGTTTGACACCTATATGAGGTTTATGCTATTATTGGGTTAGTGGAGGGGTTCCCCTCTTTGTCATGACTTCCATGATATACCCTTGCTTATAAGGGAAATCATTCATCGGTACACGTGGATAAGCCATTTGATATACCCGAATCTACGTGATTTTCCTCACTATATACCTCATGAGGACAGTACGTGTGAGAGAAAATTCAATATACTCGACGTACATGAATGAGTTCCCTACTATATACCTCCCGTCGTGAGTTCGGTCAGGCGATACAATGCGGGGGGAACCGTTCGGTATACGTAAATGGTACAAGGACAATGGAAGGTGAGAGTCATATCGCTTAGGCTCACTGTAACCCGTAGGACCGGTGCCCTTCACAAAGTGATCCTCGAGTACACGACAAAATTTTGGTCAATATAACCATACATTTAGTGATGTAGTGTGAAAAAATGCATGAGTCTTAATTAACATATGATGGAGAAAGAGTATTTTTTTTTCATTTTTTATTAGAATGATGAGTAAAGGGAATACTACACTAATGGGGAGCATATAAAAGTAAATCTATCATGGAAACTATATTATGCATTTATACATGTGAGTGAGTAAGTGATATGGGAATATATACAAGTGAGTGTGTGTGGTAGTGAACCTATACATGGATTAACTACAAATGGTGTATGACATGTGTAAGTGAGCATATATACAGGTGTAGGAAGTGTGGTTGTGTGCTAGTGAAGTCAAATTATGGATATTCTAAGTGGTGTGTGAAGCATGTGAGTGTAACGTGAAGCTAAGTGAAAGTGTGTTAAGTGTGCATGGAAAGTATATACAAGTGTGTGATGTGTATAAGTGAGTGGAAAGTGATATATACATGAGAGAGATATACATTAAAAGGTAGATAAGAAAAGGAAACATACATGTAGGTGCATACACACACATGCAGAAAAGAATAACGCCCATACAAAAAATGGAGTCTAGTCCTCTTAAAATAGTCCCTAGCGGAGTCGCCATTGTGGCCATCCCGGGGGTTCTCTTCGGGCGGTCCGAGAGGAAAATGCATCTCCTGAGGTGTATCCCTCCTTACCCTTTTTTTCGTGTGTGCGTGGGATTGTATCTTTATCGGGGAGCTCGGCTGTCATCGATATGGGATGATATGTAGAGATAGAGTCACCAACCTATTTTGCACAAAACATGAAAAAGGATTGTTGTCGCCTCAAGAGAACGGCATCAAGGACAATAATGATGCTCGAGAAACCAAATAGTTTAAGGGTCTGACTAAGTTATAGAATGGAAAGGTGTTAGGTACCCATCGCGCCCTTTCGGTCTCTCATGAGCATGTGTTAATATTCTCCTGTAGAACTCCGTGATGTATGTACTTATGCGTGTAATATAAATGGATGATCGAATCACTCGATTCACGTCATGGATAAAGGGGAGGCGAGGTCATCCTTAGGAGTGTTCCCAAAATAACAATAATAAAATAATGTAAGTGTTTGTCGATTCACAAGTTGTTATGTGATAAAAATTGTGTATATTGGATAAGACATAAGTAAGCAAGCATATAAAATATTGATCATCAATATATGAGGAGAATAAAGTAACAAATGTATTTAGGAGGACTCGATTCTATAGATTTACCCAAGATGCCTGCGTATCTGAGGGGGAATCAAAGTCCACATAGTTCAGAGACAATACGAGGTGGGGTATAACCCATAAATCTAACTGGGGACTTTATTATGTGTGTGTGTAGAAAAAAATATTTTAGTGTGAGAAAATGTGATGAGAAATCCCCATTTGTAATTTACAAGTGAACCCTCTTTTTCTTATTTTTGGGTTTTTCTATGAAAATAAAGTATGTTAGAATACTAATAATAAAAAAGTTTGAAATTAAGATGTGTGATGTAATGAAGTAAAGAACTAAAGTGAAAATGAAGTAACTAATGCTAAAATAAGAGAGTTTAAAGACAATGGGGAACTATACCTCCTTGTGAAGACTTGAATTAGATCTTGATTTTAGATGTGATAATCTCAAGATGAGGTGATGATGGTTTGAGGAGGTGGTGGGAATTTACTCAAAAGGGTATGAAAAGTATGGAAGGAATATGGGAAATGGGCTTTTTAAGGAAGAACAATTCTCAATTCGAGGGAATTCTTTCTGAATTGCTGAGAGGGATGTTCAGAGGTGCTTTTCATAATGAGGTCATGGCATCTATTTATAGGGACAAGGGGGTGCCTATCGGCATGGCCCTAAACATGCCTATCGTCATAGAACGCTAGACACACTGCCCATAGGCAGGGTCCTAGGGTTACCAATTGGCAGCCCGAGGCAAGTTTTTCCGAAAAGGACGTAATCTGCGAACTATAAGTTAGAATCACTCATGGAGTGTACCGTTGGAAAGGGTATTTAGCGCCCTTTAAGAATCCATTGAGCCACTCTCAGGTTCGGGAGTTGATCGAAGTCAAACGGGCTAGGAAGCGCCTGCTGCTCACTGGACTGGAAATTCTTAAAGGAAAACGGACCATTTTTCTGAACCGTAAGGCTAATTCATGCACGAGATGGACCTTTAGAAAGGGTATTTAGTGTCCTTCAAGATTTCATTCATGTTCGTTCGGTTAGGAGGGTTGACCATGATAAAACGGGGCCTAAAAGTGCCCGGTGACCCTTCAGAGTAAAATGGGTCATTCGTTCGTACTTTAAGGATAATTTGATTAGGGGTGGACTGTTGGAAAGTGGATTTAAATACCTTCAAAGATTAATTTATCTTCGTTCATGTTGAAGACATGACAAAAGTCAAACGGAGCTCGGGAGCGCTCGGTGGCCTTCAGATCAGTTTTCGGGGTAAAACGGATCGTTCGTATGAATTGTAAGGCCAATTCACGCATGGTGCAAACCGTTGGAAAGGGGATTCATATACCTTTGAAGATTTATTGATATTTTTCTCAAGCGAAGAATTTTATCGGGGTCAAAACGGGGCCCTGGAACGCCGGGTGGCCTCCAGGTCAGTTTTTGATAGTAAACTGGATTGTTCATCCGTATAGTAAGGGAGATTAGTGCATGAGGAAGACCATTAAAAATGGGATTCAGATAATTTTGAAGTTTCATTTAGCTTTCGCTCAGACGATAAAGTTTTTCGGAGCCAAACGGGGCCCAGGAGCGCCCGATGGCTTCTAGATTAGTACTGGGGTATGACCTAGGATTTGCAGTGAATGAGTGAGTGGTAGGTACCTAAGGAGGTGCTTAGGGGGTTCTAGGATGGGGTGTCTACAGAATGTATATGCGAATCTCTTACATAATAATCCCAATAAGAATGTTGCAGTCCTAAATAACCTAGCATGAACATTATCATACTTGAAAGAGTCTTATTCTTTTCTATCATCTATATGATTCTTAAGTAAACACCTAGTGTAGATTGCTGGGATAAAATCCCACAACTCTAGTAAATTATCCCTTAACTATCTAATTAGGTAAACACCTCTGCAATTAGATCATAGAATTTGGATTAATTTAGCTCACCCATGCTCCACCGTAGCCTTGCAACACTTTAAACTAATTAAAGGTTTCAAACTTGTGACTCATTAGGTAAACATATCCATAACTTCGAATCATCATCAACGAAATCGACGAAGCATTCAAAACGGAAAATACCCCTCTTTTAGTTGGTTCAATTTTTTGATAAAGTATTACTTTTACTCTCATTTCCATCCTGCATTTAACTCGTGGCTAATAATAAAATTTTATTATTTTTACAACATAATATCCTATTTTTGAATTAATTGGTTTAATACCTGAATTATTTTTCTAATTATACATCTTATATGTATTTTAACATAAATAATTTTTATAATAAAATTTTAATGGTTTTATTATTTTTTAGAATTTATAAAATATTTTTCTAAATTTGTATAATCATTTCCTAGATTTTAAAATGTTAAATTTAACATTTGATTAAACATTTTTATTGTTTAGTTAATCAAAATCTTACATAAATGAAACGCCAGCATTTCACGTTTTTTGTGTCAATCCATGTGAAACCTTGTGGGCCAATGTTTTTGTGGCGTTTGACACACGCGACTTCATTATGCGAGGGTCTGTTTGCCTTTTTGATGTCGAAGAGATTGTCTCGGGCATTTTGTCCATTATTCCCTCCATCAGGGGTTAGGTTTTGATGCATGTACCCCCGAAACATCCTTTTTTATGCATTGCGAAATTTACCCCTTATTTGCCTTGGGCTTTTAACCTATTTCCCTTTTTGTTTTTGGGATTGACCTTCGAACCAAGCGGTGGTTTCTTGAGCCTATAAATAAGAGGCTTAGGGTTCTGAAAAAAATTGTGAGTTTTTATTCCCAAATAAAAACAAAAGGCTGCAGAAATTTTGTCTCTCTTTCTCTCTCTAATATTCCTAAGTGTTCTAAACCAACCTTTGAGAGTTTACCATCATATTTTCTTACATCTAAACACCATACCATGATACATGTGTGTTTGCTTTTGTGTGTAAGATTTGAGGGTTTTTGGTTGTATGATTTACTGATTTATGGAGTTTTTGGTCTTTGACAACTTTTTTATTAAACATTACGGGATTTGAAGAGGTGTTTGACCCTTGGGGTTTTTGTCATGTCTAAGGAGTTTGGAGACCAACCTTTTTCACCCTTCGTTTGACATGTCTCTTGGACCAATAGTTGGGTATAACTCTAACTTTTTTTTATATACGCACACGCACGCACACGCACACGCACATGCAAACGCACACGCATGCACACACACACACACACACACACACACAAACACACACACACACACACATGTGCGTGTGTGTGTTTTGAATCTCTTTTTATTTTGAGTCAAAACTCTAGTTTGCATGCTTTTAATTTTGTAATTGTTTTAAGAGATTTTATGGTTTTGATCTAGTTTTGAGGAACTTTGGAACCTTGAAAAACCGTGCGGGACCTCTCAAATTTTAAATTCGCTTTTTAATTAAATATTAATTTCCTTTAAGTGCGAAATAGGATGGTTCAACACAAAAGCTACACACACTACAAATTTTAATTTCTTTCAAATTAAAATTAAACTAAACTGAAAGTGACATTAAATTAATCGACAAATAAATTTTCACTTAAAATTTTCCTAAAATTTTCCTAAATAAATTAATTTAACCCAAGTCCTAAAATTTTCCTAACAAGATTAATTCATTTTGCTATTTAGGCCAAACCAAATTTTATCAAATTAATTATCTTGACCTGAATTAAATTAACTTAAAATTCACTCGAACAAATTTTAACACCAAATTAAACTAAAGTGAGATTTAAACCTATTTTTTCTTGAATTATCCTAAGCATGCGTTCTATGTGATTTTCAAGATAAAAATAAACCAATCACAGTACACGCCGATATACGAGGAAAACCCAAATGGGATCGGACGGCCCCTAGCCTTAAGTCCACTAAATATGGATTTAATTTTACAAAACAGATGACTTCCTTCCTCGACCCGATTCCGTCCAAGCCTTGACGTGTCTTCTTATAAATACCTCTGCCTATTCAACAACCATGAACTCCTCCATGGTATCAGAATCCACCAATGAGTCTTTTGGTCTCCACCAACGTCACCCGAAGCCTTTCTTCAACTGGGAGCACCGCAACAGCAAACTTCTTCCTTTTTGGGTAGAAAAGAAAACCCAAACTCTCCTTTTGTTGGTGTAGAGAAAAACCAATGGTGCCAAACACTCCAAGGAACAAATCTATATATGAAGATACTTGGATTTAAAACAGAACAATGGGTGCATGTGTTTTAAGAATTTATTCCATGAAAAATTAAACACACAAACATGAACTTTTGATTGTAGATTTTTTCTCTCAATGTGTCTCACTCTAAAAGTAAAAGTTGTCTTCAAAAGACTAGTTCCTACACTATGTAAAGATGGTAAAAGATAGTGGGGAAAAATTAGTGGGAAAGTAGGTAAAAAAAGAAAAACTGCCAGATTTTTAGTTTTCCCGCCAAAGTCGTTCGAACGACATCATTCGAATGATAATTCCAATGGGAAAATAGGTCGAAAAACTCGTTGGAATACTCATTTGAACGAATTCGTTAGAACGAAACTTCGAACGATAAAACAGGGATCAAATTGTCAATATCATTGGCAAACTCGTTCGAATTCTCGTTCGAACGACAATCTCGTTCGAATGACAATCTCGTTCGAATGACAATCTCGTTCAAACGACGCTTTGAATGAAAAATTCAGAAATTCCAGTTTTCAATTTTAGGAACAAAAAACTTTTATCCAAAGTTCTAAAATAATTTCTAAAAATAAAATGTCATTTTAGATTAAAATTACACCCATAAAATATTCCAAGTCACCTACATATATAAAAGTGCATTCATATCTTTGGAGACTTTGGAATCTTCATGTTGATGATGTGAAACGTGGCATTAAAATCGACAATGATGAAGCTTTAAATTCTGGGCCGCTACGTCTTCAACACAAACTCGTCATAGGCTTGGATGGATACAACTTGACACTCTATCCTATGACTCAAATCATTTTGTTCGGAATTAAGCTAATACTACAAATTAACTCTATTTGAAATTTTTCCTTACATACCTTCATGTTGTTTCAACTCCCAACTCTCGTTTTATGAAAAAAAATCCCTTTTAAAACCATAATCTAGATATTTGTGCTATTTAAATAAAATCTACGGGAAAGTGTTAATTTCAATTGCAAAACTTGGTCGCATGTTAATATATTTGGTCCCTTGAATCTTAATCCTATTTAAGTCTTTTTTGAGGCTGTTGTATGTCATTTTGAGTTGTTTGTGTTGAATCCCTTGCAATACTTTTGATTCACACAGGCTTCGTAGAGAAATCTTGAAATCTCAATTTTTAAACCAACTTACTATGCGAGTTGTCTTCAAATTTGATAGTTCATTCTTGTTTGTATCGCATCGTTTGATATTTTTTATTGCTTCTTCAATGGATACACTGGTCTTGTGTGTGAATTGGTTTGATTTACCTAATTACTATTTTATCTTGGTTACGTTTAAGTTCTTGTGGGGTTTTTTAGTACGAGCCTTGGTATACTGTTGTATTTGTAGTGCTAGTTCATTTACATAGTTATAATTGTAAATTATACATGGATTGTTGTTATAATGTAATTGGGGGGTGGTCCTGTAACTAAGGGATCCCAGATTTTTTAGTTATCTTGTTTCGTCGTGAATAAATATTATGTTTCTACTTCTTCTCGTCATCCCATACTAATTCAATTTTTTTTATTGAGTATAAAGGACATCACATAAACAAGTAAACTCTGTGCGAGAGTTTGTTTTCAAACATTGAAATTTAAAAAGGGTTTTACCAAAGAGAAAAGAGTTTTAATTAATCTTGACACTATACTGTATTAGGTTATTTCAAGTGGTATCAAAGAAACATGATTAATTTTCCTTAAAGTTTTTATTTACTCTTTAAGATCCTGAACTATTTTAAAATCTTTTTCAAATGGAAGACCATAATGGTATTTCCATACTCCTTCCAATGTTTGATGGTTCTAACTTTGGTTACTGGAAAGTAAGGATGGTTTCACACATCTAACAACTGGAGATGAGGTATAGGACATGGTTGAATCTGGTTTTACTATCCATACTAAACCTACCGGTGAAGGTGATGCCCAAACTTTTGTAAGAAAACCTATTTCTTAATGGACAAAAAAGAGAAGAAAAATCCACAATATAATAATAAAGGAAAAAATGCCATTTTCTAACCTATGGGTGAGTCTCAGTTTAAACGAATCTCAGTCTGCACTATATCGAAGTAAGATTGGGACATTTTAATGTCTAACCATGAAGGTGACACTATGGCTAAAAAGGATAAGTCACAAATTTTATTACATTTATATGACACAATGTTCATTAAAGGAGATGAAAAGTTTGATGATTTCTATCTTAGACTATAAGATATAGTTAATCAATCGCATGCTAATGGAATTATATGTGATGATTCTAAAATTTATGCTAAGATACTTAGGTATTTACTTGCTAGTTTTAATATAAAGATACATGTTATAGATGAAATGGATGATCAAAATATGACACCTCAACTCTTGCGTAGTAAACTGAAATCTTATGAATTTCAAATTGCCTTAAATAAAAATCAAAGAGGCAAATCATAGGCACACACTACGCAACCATCTTTAGTTTTTAAATCTAGTGTAAACATCCTTGCATTTGTTCATTATCTAATTTAGATGAATCTTCTATCTCCCTTGAGGCTTTAGATAATGAAATTGCCCTTTTATCTAAACACCTTAAGAAATTTGTTAAATATAGGTACAAATTTGCTTCTAGAGAAGGCCAACCTAGTTATACTAATAGGCCTCATGAAAAGCAATATGAAAAGAACCCCTTTGGAAAATATGACACAAATAAATATATTAGTCAGATTCAATGTAGGAAGTGTAATGAATTTTGTTATTATGCTAATAAATGTTTTTCAAAAACAAAATGGCAATCTTTGAATAAGGCCCATATATTTAAATTATGGGATGATAGTTCAGATAGTGATAATAGTGAAGGGTATAATAATTTTATGGCATTTACTTATTTGTATGTTAATGAGTCTAAAAATGAGTTTAATAACTTGTCAACTGTGTTTGATGATTTAGATCTTTTTGTAGACAACTATGCGTTATCTATTGATAAAAATTCCTTACCTGTTAGGTCTCATGAACATAAACACACTACTACCATTGTTTCTAAAACTTTGTATGATTGTAACTCGAATTGGGATGATGATACTGACTTATATAATCAATCATACCCTAGGACTGAATCTGCTAATAATGATGGTGATGATGATTTGAATTTTAATAAATTGTACAAATCAACTTTGAAAAAGTGCGCACACTTAGGAAAAATCAATTCTAGGTTACTATCTAAAATTGATGTTTTAAATAACCAAATTCTCCTAATTTCGGATGAATCAACTATACAAATGGAAGAGATTGAATCTGATAATCTCGTACTTGAAAAAAATATTTCAAAATTAACTGAAAACAATCATTTGTTAGAACATAAGCACAAGGTTGCCCTAATTGATTTTGAAGAATCTCAATCTGAATTAAAAGAAACTTTAAGAAAATTGGATTCTTATGTCACTACTAGCCTTTTGATTAAACACATGACTGATTCTGGAAAGGCTCATATGGACATGGAAGGAATTGGTTTTAATGGAGAAGTTTTTTCTGAAACTCTGTTAAAGATTGTCCAAAATCATCCATTGTTCTTATATCTATTCCACATGTGAAAAATCAACCTCACACTCAAACGAACTGTTCTGCTAAGCAGATTTATCATTGTAACTTTTGTTGCAAAATTGACCATTTAGAAACATTATGTTTTAAACGATTAAATCTTAACAAAATAGGTGCCAATGTTTATAGCCCTAAATGCCTTTTAAAACAAAACTATTAATAGACAGTTGTATCATTGTGATTTCTGCCATAAAACTAGTCACTTAGAATTTTTTTTATAAACATTTAAACTTAAATAGAAATGGTAGGAATTCTAAAAAATCCAAGGTACCTATAAAGACCAAATCTGTTAAGAAACCCACACCTAGTAAGTCAATGCCTTTAAAAGCTAAAACTGTTTTTCCAAAAACTAAGGCAATTTTGGATTAGGAAAAATGATTTAAGTTACCAGTTGAGATGTAATGTTATTGTATCAACAATAAATGCTACATATAAAAACTCTCAGTGGTACTTATATTAGGTTAATTCTAGGCATATGACCGCGGAATATCAAAATTTTCTTCTTTAAAATCTTTTATCAGAGGAAATGTAACTTTTGAAGGTTGTAAAATGTCCCGGATCATAGGCAAAGGAACAATTAAGGTTGATGGGCTCCCTGAGTTAGAAGAGATTTTACTTGTTGAGGGACTTAAAGAGAACTTGCTTTGTATAAGTCAATTCTGCGACATAGACGACACCGTTAACTTTTCTAAATCTGAGTAGGGCAAAATTATTCTTTGTGATGAAAGAATGTTCAACAACTGTTATGTCGTTATTCAAAACTATGATGTTGAGAACTATTTATTCTCTAGGTTAAATGATTTAGATTTGTGGCATGAAATACTAGGATACATTAATTATGATAACTTGTCTAGGTTAACTAGTCAACAATTTATTCGTGGTCTGCCTAAAATTCCCAAAATTAAACATTCTATTTGTGGATCGTGTCAAGTTGGTAAGATACATAAAGCCCCTCATAAGAAAGTAAAAGATGTGTTAACCTCTCAACCTTTAGAATTACTTCACATGGATTTAATGGATCCTTCTAGGACTACTAGTTTGTGCTGTAATTCCTACATTCTTGTTATTCTGGATGATTTTACTAGATTTTCTTGGGTGGCTTTCATAAAAGAAAAATCGGACACCTTTCAAAAAATTTTGAAAATCCTTTTGAGAATTGAAAATGAGAAAGACATTCAAGTTACTAGGATTTGTAGTGATAGGGGTGGTGAGTTTAAAAACACAGGTGTTTTAGAATATTGCATAGGAAATGTTTACCAACACGAATTTAGTGCACCCAAAATGCCTCAACAAAACGATATAGCGAAAAGAAAGAACCAACCCATATGATAAATGACTTGTGTCTTACTCCACCCTAAGAATTTACCTATATAATTTTGGGTTGAGGCTACTCAAACTGCGTGTCACATTATAAATAGAGTGTATTTAAGGAAAAACATCAAATAAACATCTTATGAAATTTGGTATAATAAACAACCAAATCTGAAATATTTTAGGGTCATTGGTAGTGAATGATATGTTTATAAAGATAGGGAACACCTTTCCAAATTTGACACTAGGGGAGATAAAGCTATCTTTTTAGGTTATTCTTATAATAGTTGTGCATATCGTGTGTATAACTTAAGAATAAAAGATTTTATGACATCCATTAACATTGTTGTAAATCATAGTGATGTCCATCACTTGGAAGAAAGTGAGAATCCCCTACCTGTTGACAGTATTAAAAATGATGATTTAGAAAAATATTTAATAGATAGTGTTTTTGACTCTCTACCACTTGATGAACTCAATGTGCCTAATTGGGTTAAGGAAAGTCACCTAAAGAAAAACATCTTAGGAGATGTTATAGAACCTATAAAGATTAGACCCTAATCTATAAATGCCTTATTTTCTTATTATGTGTCTTTAGTTGAACCTAAACATAAAAAATAATCTTTAATAGATGAGTCATTATTGATTACTATACAAGATGAACTTGGACAATTTAGACTACACGATGTGTGGTATTTAGTGCCTCATCCTACTCACACTAATGTAATTTAAACAAAATGGATATTTAAAATAAGTGTGACAAATCTTGTAACGTCTTAAGAAACAAATCTCGACTAATTACACAAGGATATTCTCAAATTTATGGAATTGATGTTAATGAAACCTTTGCTTCTGTTGCTAGATTAGAACATGATAGATTGTTACTTGCTGTCTCTTGTCGTTTAAATTTATATTCTAAAAAATGAATGTTAAATCTGCATTTCTAAATAGTAATCTAAATGAGGAGGTTCATGTTTAACAACCTAAAGTCTTTCTCGATCCTTTATCTCCTAATCATGTCTTTAGACTTGAGAAAGTGCTTTATGGTTTAAAATAAGCCCCCCATGCTTGGTATGAGAGATTAGCAACTTTTCTAACGGAAAATGACTTTAATCGAGGGGAATTAGACCAAACAAAGTTCATCAAACGTAACACAAATTGTTTATTAATTGCTCCAGTTTACGTTGACGACATAGTTTTTGGGTCCACCTCTCTCTCGAAAGCTGAAAACTTTACTAATATCATGAATTTGAATTTCAAATGTCCATAATGGGGGAATTTATATAAGGATAAAATTTCCAATTGAGTCTGTTTGTATGCAATTGACATATTCCCATAACAAAACTTGTTTGAGTCATAAATAGATTTTTATATTGTCACGATCTCCATATAGTCTATGACGTGTATACTTATCGGTGCACGTTTCACATCTTCATTCAGACTAAATTCCAAATATCTCTCAAGTATGAACGCATTATGTTTATGGAGCTCGAAAAGAGTTTTAAAGGATGGAAATTGTATTATAAATGATTTAAAATGTTTAAAATGATTTTTAAATGTTTTATCTACTGTTTAGAGTCGTGTGAATTCTCACCTTAGTTTTCGTGACTTCAAACGACATGTGATGTCGTTCGAATGACATCTCATAGTCATCAGATCGACTTGAGATTCTCGTTAGAACGACTTGCCGGCTTAAGTTTTTTATTTAAAGAATTTTTCTCTCAAAATTTCCTAGGAGTGCAGAACCAAAATACTGTTTCAGCAGTTTCATTTTTCTTCTCAAAAGTTTTCTAGGGTTTTCAAAGATTAAAACCATCTTTAGTGTTTAAATATCCTAGCTTTCATATGCAATTGCTATAGAAATCTTGTTTGCACCATCTGGAGTTTGCTAATCACTTTGAACATTATTCATTGGGTTTTGCGATGAAGAAACGGAGGAGTCCGTGTTTCGAATCGTAGATAGTTGCGAAGCTTCATCAAAGGGAACTGAGGCACTCGTGGATGCGTGTGTTGTGGATAAGTATCGTGGAAGGATTTCTTCATGGGAATTACGAAGGAGAGATTAAAGAGAAGAAGATCATCAAGGCTTTTGGGGATCGATTCGTTGTGTAAGTCTGTCTGTCTTCCTTTATAAAACCATATCATAGTGATTATCTGGCTTGGGCCATCCGAGGTTGTTTCCCTTTGTGGTTTCCTCATTGCTTTAATAACCTAGATGAATGTTTAGGATTAAACAAGAAAATTTGGACTTAATTGAAATTGCATCACAAACTTGGTGCATGTTAGAATTGGTAAAAGGGTTTTGAAAGAAAAATTATTTTTGACATCCTTAATACACTTTTGAAAAAAGGAGCCTACAAATTGGTATTAGAGCTAGAAACATTTTGTGTGTGTGTTGATACCTTGTGCTCTTAAGGATAAATTTTGAAAATTTTGAAAGTTTTAGAGATCCTATTTTTAATGGCATAAATTATGCTTATTAGAAAATGCAAATAAAAAGTACTTTAAAATCAATTGATGAGCGTGTTGTAATACCCCTTACTTTTGAGCATTTATTTTCAGTATTAAATTACCTTGTGTGTGTGATTTAATATAATTGAGAAATAAAATGGGAATTAAAGATAAATATTAATTTGTGTAGAAGAGTTAATATTTATGTAAATTGTATATTTACTAGTGTGAGAAAGTAAATAGAATCATACGGTATATTATTTCGTCGTATGTGAGTAGAAGTGGCGGGAATTGATTATTTATCAATCGGAGAATATATGTGTCAGCTATATGAGGTTGGGATAAGAATTTTTATTATCAAAATCTCGGATGTCAATTTGGGGTGCACGGTTGATCCGAGATGGGTCGAGATAGTCAAAATTAGTGCCCGAGCGTTGTATTTGGGTTTCGTGGTCTTTTTGGCTAGTTGGACTCAGATAGGGGTAAACGAGTCATTTTATGTGTGTATTATCATTTAAAGTTAGAATAATTAGATATATGGGTTATTAGTCTTATGAGAGAATTAGCCAATTTCATTTGTGAGAAAACCCACTTGAGAGAGAGAGAGAGAGAGAGAGAGAGAAGAGATAAATTTAGGGATTTTTCGGCCATATCCGCTACTACAAAGAGGATTAGGAGTCTACAACTTTAAGTAAAGTGAGTTGCAAAATAATTCTTGTGTGTGAATTCTTGTATAATTAATTGGTGGGTTGTTGTGTTTTGGGTATTAAGGGTTAAATCTTGATTTTGTGTTGATAAACTCTTGAATTTGATGTTAGATATGGCTAAATATTTCTTTTGTTGATAAAACCTTGAAGTGGATGTTAAATATATGATTTGGATAGTGTAAATGTTGGTGGAGATAGGTTAGAGATGGATTATAGAGATTTGGGGTAAACCTCGTAGTAATAAAAACTGAATGGGCCGGAACGGTTCGGTTAGTGTCCCTCAAATCGGTTCGTTTATAAAGAAGCGGATCGGTTCATTTTTGGAAGTCATCAATTCGGTTCACTCTTTTCAGTGCAACAGACTGGTTCGTTTACTGAAATCATCAGTTCAGTTCACATGTCACAGATTTTTAACTGTTCTTTAACTCCTTTCTGATTGGGGTTAGTGATTGAGAACGCTATAATATGAAGTATTATTAATGTTTATGATATAAAAAGTGGGATAATGTGTAATACCCCGTATTTTCGTGATATTTATTTTTGGGGATTAATTGAATTAAATGTGTATTAATTAGAAATTAATCCGGATAAAAATATTAACGAGATGTGAGTAAGTATTTGATTATAATGTGTATATTTGGCAATATATGAATATTGGAAATATCGAAATTTCGCGAGATTGAAGTACGACAATTTGGGAAACTTTGTTGAGACGCGCGCGACAGTCGCGTCAGGAATATAATTATTTGAATTAAAAAGTGAATTTCATTTTTATCACCCGTATGGTCATTTTGAGTGCGCCAACGCATCCGGAAGGGTCGAAATAGTCAGAAAACACTAGTCGGGGGTTAAGTTTGGGTCCCGGGGCATTATTGGGCCATACCGGTAACTTATAGGGGCATTTTGGTAATTTCGAAAATCTGGGAATTAAAACCCACGAAAATAAGAGATAAAAATCTGACTCTTTCTTTATCCACTAAACCCACTACCTACACTAAGGGACTTAATGGGCTACGGGAGAAGTTAAGAAATAATCTTAACTTGCCAAAATCCAACCACACCTCCGTTGTCATCATCCTTAGAGAAACATGTAGAGAGAGAGAGAGAGAAGAGAATTCTGCAGAAAGAGAGAGGGAGAAGAACTCAGCCTTCAAGATTCAACATCAAATTCAGAGAAAGATTAAGGCAAGTGGTTTAATTAGAATTGATTCAAAGTTATGCTTTTCCATGTTTAGGAATTATCGAATTTATCTTGGAAGATGATATAGACCCATGAATTGGAAGTTTAAAACTATGAATTATGTTAGGGACTACATGTAGTAACAATCTGGACGAATTATGAATTTAAAATTATGACCCTTGATGATTTAAAAACGGATTTAAGAAGAGGTTTATGAATGTTCTTGAAAGAGTTAGAAAACTAGGGTTCTTGATGAAAATTGATCCATATATAGCCCTTGGTTGATGAATTATTGGTTTTAGAACGTTATTAATGTTGTAGGATGGTTGTATGATGATGCCATAACGTTATATCAGAGATTCATACATTAAAAGTATGTTTTGGGATGATTTGAAAACTGCAAAACGAAGCAGTCCGTAGCCATACCTGGTGTGTTCGATCGATCGATGCTCATCAGTCGATCGATCGACCACCATAGATCGATCGAAGGTAAAGGTCGATCGATCGACCTTCCCAGAATGAGTAAAGTTTTCACTATTTTAAATTTTAATGGTGGTAACCCTTGAATAATATTATTGGTGACCTTACGAATACCCTTAAACTTAAGGAAGACCAGTAGGCATGATTATGAAACTTGGACCTTAATTAGAATCCAATTTGAGGAGTTATTCTAATTTAATGAAATTCGACAAGTGAGATAATATTTGGGTTAATAGTGCAAATTTGAATAATTTGATGAAATGAGGTTTGTGGCAGAAGTAAGGACCTTAGGAATAAATATGTTATACGTGGGAATAATAGGAACTTTATAGTCTAATTGAGATAGGGTTTCATTATAAGAGACAACGACGTGAGACGTGTCGACGGTTCAACCTTTATATTATCGAGAGACTTAAACTATATAAAATTGGAATAATATCATAAGGATGTAGAGTATACCTTTATTAATGTTGAGATATCTAAGATGTGTGAATGCTTAGTATATGATTTTTATGTGTATGACATACCTATCATACTTGCTATCACGGGAGGTTTACGTTCGCTTAGGGCCTTCTAATCCTTGTGTGCCCGGATTTAGTTTGGTACCTAGAGGACATAGTTCAAGGAGAATGACTTATTTGTGAGTCAATAAGCCCGCTGACTATGGAGCGTAGGTATGTACGTGACCATGGATATGTTGAATTATGTTCGCCTCCATTTATGTGTGTGGTGTTTATTCCAACAATTCCTGAGAGATTCGGAATTTGTAATCCTTATGTACGTGATGTACCGGGATGGATAGCAGAGTATGTGTGCACCGTAGCTTAGCCTCGGGGTGCTTGTATTGTATATATATGATGTGAATAATATACGGTTAAAGGAAAAAGGAAATTGTTATGTTTAATTGTGAGTATGGTTATTGTAAC
This sequence comes from Sambucus nigra, assembly GCA_949130495.1. NCBI lineage: Eukaryota > Viridiplantae > Streptophyta > Magnoliopsida > Dipsacales > Adoxaceae > Sambucus > Sambucus nigra. Next base: position 394,019,074 of record OX422209.1, on the reverse strand, counting down.
ATTATGAAAAGATAAAAGGGGTCAGATATCAATAAATGGTTTTGTTAATAATTGGGAATCCGAGAATTAAAGTAGAACTCTCTATTAAATTGACAAGGTTGGAAATTAAACGTGAACCGAGTAGAAGTGTTAGAAACTTCTTGGAATTAGATAGTTATATGAAAACACATGAATGGGTACAGGAACGTTAGGAGTGCACAGTTAGACGAGAGGTGAGTATTTCATGTGAGAGCACGTCCTAACATGTATCTTGCATTTATTGTTTTAATTATTATTAAAGCACTTGATATTTTTAAAATACTCTCCACATTCGGGCTCTGACCCGTTTGCTTTCAAATCTATCTTTTTGTAAAAACCATTTTTAGGTGCCCAGCCACAAGGACACCATGCTTAGGATCCTCATTCAGGTGACGAGCTGTAGCGGTTTGTGGAAATTACAGGACATTGATTATAGACGCTTCATCCATCTTGACTCTATACTCAATATTTATCAGTTGTAGGGCATGTCGCCCATTTCTTTTAGAGGCATTTCATTTATTTCATTTATTCAGACTTCGGGCATGTACTTAATTCAGATTTCAGACTTGTCTTATTATTTTCAGTTGTGCGATTCTTGTGAGGAGTTTTCCTCCGGACTTATTACTATTGTTGGTTATTTCATTACTTCGTTATGGTGAATGGATTCATGTTGTTTTTCCTTTATTCTTTTATTGCATGTTAATCAGACTTAACTTAAAATTTGGCAACTTACTTTTTAAATACTAGGTGGTTAGTAATCTTTAAAATGTTTTCGACAGTGATGCTATTAACTGAACCAACTTGACATTTTGTATTGATTTAATAAAGGAGTAACTACCCGGTATTTAATTAGTCGGGGTGTCACAGGTGGTATCAGAGCATCAGGTTCTAGTGTCCTTTAGGATCTGTACGACTTATTATGTTTCCGCTGAGCTTTCTTTGATATAGAGCCCTAATACTAGGAATGTTGTATTAATCTCTATACTTTGGGAATTCGTACTTCCGCGATTTGTTTATTTGAATGATGAACTCATCCAAATTTACTTAAATTTTCAGATGGACCGCAAGAAGAACTAGCTAAAACGGTTAAGGGAGTCAACGGACAAGCTCGACTCACACCTCAGGTATCTCCAGAGAGAATATCAATCGCTGAGTTAGCAGGTATCGTGGCACAAGCAGTTACCACTGCAGTTCTACAATACCAAGAACGTAGCATACGACTTAAAAGAGGCAAAAGACCTAGAGAGGTTAGCCAGATGCATGTGAATAAAGCTGAAAAATGTGCGAAGACCCCAAAATTGCGACAACAAACTACCCAAGACCGAGTCAGTTCTAATCAACAACGTGGTAGGATGAAACAATTTCGAAAGGGGAATAAGTTCCCAAGTCAGTAAGGCCGACACCGTCAACGGCAGGGTCAGAAGGGGAGTAACTTCAAAGGCCGATGTTTCATATGTGGCAAACATGGCCATAAACGCCAGGATTGTCCAGATAGGGGCAGGACCCCACAGCAACAGGGTGTCCGACAGGAGTTGCAGAGGCCTATGTTTCCCGCCGCCCTCCCAGCACCAGCTCAAGTACGAGCCCTAACAACTTTTCCCGTAGCTCCAGTGCAGCAGGGGCAGTTACAGTACAGACATATCTATAATATCAACCAGGCAGCCGCCCCATAGGCACCACCCACGATTTGGGGTATGTTTTCTATCCGCGAGACTTTTGGGTTGAACTTTGTTTGTTACTGGGATAACTCAATTGTTTTATAATTACATATTATGCGAAGACCTTAGGGTTATTAACCACAGTATTGAGCACTGTAACGTAGGTAGACTCATCACTGGGGAAATGGTTCTTTTTATATGTCGGGGAGTGGGAGTAGAGATTGGTAGATTGTTATTACCTGAAAATATGTTAGTATTAGAGATGACCGAGTATGATGCCATTATTAGTATAGATTGGCTTGTCGCGTATCGAGCCATGATTGACTGTTCCAGTAGGAGTATTATCTTTGCCATTCCTGGGCAGGAGATGTTTTTGGTGGCGATACCTCGTTTCTAGGGAGGATCGTCCACTCATTTGTACTGTATAGAGGAGAAGACCTCTAAGGAGGTGGTGATACCACTTGATTCAATTCCGGTTGTTAGAGAGTTTGCCGATGTATTTCAGGATATACCTGGATTACCCAGTCGAGAGAAAGACTTTGTCATAGACTTACTACCAGATACGAGACCTATAACACGCGCACCGTACCGTATAGCTCCGGCAGAGATGCGAGAGCTACGCAATCAGATTGAGCAGTTATTGGGTCAGGGGTTTATACGGAGGAATACTTCGCCGTGGGGTGCCCCTGTATTGTTCGTGAAAAAGAGAGATGGTTCACTGAGATTGTGTGTGGACTACCGAGAGTTGAACAAGATCACGATACGGAATATATCCGTTGCCTCGAATCGATGACCTATTCGACCAGTTGAGAGGAGCTTCCTTCTTCTCGAAGACTGATTTGCACTCGGGATACCATCAGTTGCATATCCGGGAAGAGGACGTCTCGAAGACTGCGTTCTTATCGAGATATGGTCCTTATGAGTTTCGGGTTATGCCTTTTGGTTTGACCAATGCTCCAGCCGTGTTTATGGACTTGATGAATAGAGTGTTCAGAGATTTCCTAGATCAGTTTGTCATTGACTTCATTGATGATATTCTGGTTTACTCCCAGACAGAGGAGGAGCACGCCGAGCACTTGAGGCAAGTTTTGCAGATGCTACGTCAGAACGAGCTGTATGCAAAATATGAGAAGTGTGAGTTTTAGCTGAAGGAGGTTCAGTTTTTGGGGCATATTATTTTTGACCGGGGAATATCTGTTAATCCGGGGAAGGTATCCGCAGTGAGGGAGTGGGGACAACCCACGACACCGATAGAGATTCGTAGTTTCTTGGGCTTAGCAGGATACTACAGGAGGTTTATTCGGGGTTTCTCCACGATAGAAGGTCCGTTGACACATCGTAAGAATGTGCCATTCATCTGGAGTGATGCCTGTCAGTTGGCATTTGATGAGTTGAAGGATAAGTTGACCTCAGCACCTGTGTTAGCATTGCCGAGACCGGGAGTTGAGTACCTTGTTTACACCGATGCGTCCTTACAAGGACTTGGAGGTGTACTACAGCAGGAGAGTCAGGCCATAGCTTATGCTTCCCGTAAGCTTAAGCCTCACGATAAGAATTACCCTACCCATGACTTGGAGTTAGCGGCAGTGGTATTTACCCTTCGTATTTGGAGACATTACCTTTTGGGAGAGAAGTTTTGATTGTTCACGGATCACAAGTCCCTACAGTACCTATTCACGCAGAAGGAGTTGAATATGCGGCAACGGAGGTGGCTTGAATTCGTGAAAGATTATCAGTTCGATATCCAGTATCACCCGGGGAAGGCTAACGTGGTGGCAGACGCATTGAGCCGTAAGCCAGTAGATGAGGTGGCAGGGGTGTGGAAGGCCAAGTGGAAGGAGTTGGGACACCAGGATGCAGTGGCCCGATCATTCATGTCTGTGATGACTGTTACACCGCAGATTGTCATGAAGGTAGTGAGGGCACAGGCAAATGACTCGTTCTGTCAGGAGCAACTAGTTCGACTATTGGCAGAGGGAGCCGAATACTATACCGTTAGCTCAGACGGGTGATTACGATTTAATGGGAGATTAGTAGTTCCAGAAGGGGAGGAATTGCGGCACGAGGTGATGGAAGAATTGCATGGCTCACGGTTCGCGGTACATCCCGATGGGGACAAAATGTACCAAGACATGAGACGTCAGTATTGGTGGAGTGGAATGAAGAGAGATATTGCCGAGTTTATTTCTAAATGTGCCACTTGTCAGCTAGTAAAAGTGGATCATCAGAGACCGGCATGACTACTACAGCCGTTAGAGGTCCCGATGTGGATGTGGGAGAGCATATCCATGGATTTTATCACGGGGTTGCCTACGTCACAGAGAGGTCACGACTCCATTTGGGTAATTGTGGACAGGTTGTCCAAAGTTGCTCATTTTCTACCCGTAAGGACAGACTACACTGCGGGACAGTATGCCCAGCTCTTTATTGTAGAGATAGTGAGACTTCACGGTGTACCCCTAAATATCGTGTCTGACGGAGACAAGATATTTGTTTCACGGTTTTGGGAAAGTTTTCAGCAGGCCATCGGCACATAGTTGCGGTTGAGTACGGAGTACCACCCGCAGACCGATGGGCAGACCGAGCGTACAAATCAGATGTTGGAGGACATACTACGTATGTGCATCATTGATTTTGAGGGTGGATAGGAGCAGTATCTTCCACTAATGGAGTTTGCTTATAACAACTCCTACCTGTTCACCATTGTCATGGCTCCATTTGAGGCGTTGTACGGTAGACCTTGTCGTTCCCCAGGATGTTGGTTGGAGGTGGGGGACAACAAACTACTTGGGCCGAAAGTGATTCAGGATACTTCGGCAAGGATTGAATTGATACGGAGTCGCATTCGGGTAGCTCAGGATCGGTAGAAGAGCTATGCTGATGCGAAGAGACTCTTCAGGGAATTTGCAGTGGGGGATAAGGTTTTGCTCAGAGTATCTCCGATGAAGGGAATTATGCGTTTCGGAAGGAAAGGGAAGTTGGCACCAAGATATGTGGGACCATTCCCTATTATTGAGCGGATTGGGCCGGTTGCGTATAGGCTTGGATTACCGGAGCATTTACATCGGATTCACGATGTGTTTCATATTTCCTCGCTAAGGAAATACCTTAGAGACAATTTGGCTCATTCTCACATTGCTGTGGAGGACATCGATCTCCATCCGGATAGCTCCTACGAGGAGGGTCCGATTGCTATTCTGGACCGAAGTGAGCGGAAACTGCGGTCAAAGATAGTTCCGTTAGTGCGTGTTTAGTGGCGACATCATAATGTCGAGGAGTCCACATGGGAGCGCGAGGATGTGATGCGCGAATGTTATCCAGATTTATTCTTACCAGGTACTTTCTAGTTCCGAATTTCGGGACGACATTCAGTTATTAGGGGGGAAGTATGTAATACCCCGTATTTTCGTGATATTTATTTTTGGGGATTAATTGAATTAAATGTGTATTAATTAGAAATTAATCCGGATAAAAATATTAACGAGATGTGAGTTATTATTTGATTATAATGTGTATATTTGGCAATATATGAATATTGAAAATATCAAAATTATCGTGAGATTGAAATACGGCAATTTGGGAAACTTTGTTGAGACGCGCGTGACAGTCGCGTCAGGAATATAATTATTTGAATTAAAAAGTGAATTTCATTTTTATCACTCGTATGGTCATTTTGAGTGCGCCAACGCGTTCAGAAGGGTCAAAATAGTCAGAAAACACTAGTCGGGGGTTAGGTTTGGGTCCTGGGGCATTATTGGGCCATACCGGTAACTTATAGGGGCATTTTGGTAATTTTGAAAATTTGGGAATTAAAACCCACGAAAATAAGAGATAAAAATCTGACTCTTTCTTTATCCACTAAACCCACTACCTACACTAAGGGACTTAATGGGCTACGGGAGAAGTTAAAAAATAGTCTTAACTTGCCAAAACCCAACCACACCTCCATTGTCATCATCCTTAGAGAAACTTGTAGAGAGAGGGAGAGAGAAGAGAATTCAGCAGAAAGAGAGAGGGAGAACAACTCAGCCTTCAAGATTCAACATCAAATTCAGAGAAAGATTAAGGCAAGTGGTTTAATTACAATTGATTCAAAGCTATGCTTTTCCATGTTTAGGAATTATCGAATTTATCTTGGAAGATGATATAGACCCATGAATTGGAAGTTTAAAACTATGAATTATGTTAGGGACTGCATGTAGTAACAATCTGGACGAATTATGAATTTAAAATTATGACCCTTGATGATTTAAAAACGGATTTAAGAAGAGGTTTATGAATGTTCTTGAAAGAGTTAGAAAACTAGGGTTCTTAATGAAAATTGATCCATATATAGCCCTTGGTTGATGAATTATTGGTTTTAGAACGTTATTAATGTTGTAGGATGGTTGTATGATGATGCCATAACGTTATATTAGATATTCATACATTAAAAGTATGTTTTGGGATGATTTGAAAACTGCAAAACGAAGCTGTCCGTAGCCATACCTGGTGTGTTCGATCGATCGATGCTCATCAGTCGATCGATCGACCACCATAGATCGATCGAAGGTAAAGGTCGATCGATCGACCTTCCCAGAATGAGTAAAGTTTTCCCTATTTTAAATTTTAATGGTGGTAACCCTTGGATAATATTATTGGTGACCTTACGAATACCCTTAAACTTAAGGAAGACCAGTAGGCATGATTATGAAACTTGGACCTTAATTAGAATCCAATTTGAGGAGTTATTCTAATTTAATGAAATTCGACAAGTGAGATAATATTTGGGTTAATTGTGCAAATTTGAATAATTTGATGAAATGAGGTTTGTGGCAGAAGTAAGGACCTTAGGAATAAAGATGTTATACGTGGGAATAATAGGAACTTTATAGTCTAATTGAGATAGGGTTTCAGTATAAGAGACTACGCCGTGAGACGTGTCGACGGTTCAACCTTTATATTATCGAGAGACTTAAACTATATAAAATTGGAATAATAGCATAAGGATGTAGAGTATACCTTTATTAATGTTGAGATATCTAAAGATGTGTGAATGCTTAGTATATGATTTTTATGTGTATGACATACCTACCATACTTGCTATCACGGGAGGTTTATGTTCTCTTAGGGCCTTCTAATCCTTGTGTGCCCGGATTTAGTTTGGTACCTTGAGGACATAGTTCAAGGAGAACGACTTATTTGTGAGTTAATAAGCCCGCTGACTATGGAGCGTAGGTATGTACGTGACCATGGATATGTTGAATTATGTTCGCCTCCATTTATGTGTGTGGTGTTTATTCCAACAATTCCTGAGAGATTCGGAATTTGTAATCCTTATGTACGTGATGTACCAGGATGGATAGCAGAGTATGTGTGCACCGTAGCTTAGCCTCGGGGTGCTTGTATTGTATATATATGATGTGAATAATATACGGTTAAAGGAAAAAGGAAATTGTTATGTTTAATTGTGAGTATGGTTATTGTAACATTATGAAAAGATAAAAGGGGACAAATATCAATAAATGGTTTTGTTAATAATTGGGAATTCGAGAATTAAAGTAGAACTCTCTATTAAATTGATAAGGTTGGAAATTAAACGTGAACCGAGTAGAAGTGTTAGAAACTTCTTGGAATTAGGTAGTTATATGAAAACACATGAATGGGTACAGGAACGTTAGGAGTGCACAGTTAGACGAGAGGTGAGTATTTCATGTGAGAGCACGTCCTAACATGTATCTTGCATTTATTGTTTTAATTATTATTAAAGCACTTGATATTTTTAAAATACTCTCCACATTCGGGCTCTGACCCGTTTGCTTTCAAATCTATCTTTTTATAAAAACCATTTTTAGGTGCCCAGCCACAAGGACACCATGCTTAGGATCCTCATTCAGGTGACGAGCTGTAGAGGTTTGTTGAAGTTACAGGACATTGATTATAGATGATTAATACATCTTGACTCTATACTCAGTATTTATCAGTTGTAGGGCATGTCGCCCATTTCTTTTAGAGGCATTTCATTTATTTCAGTTATTCAGACTTCGGGCATGTACTTAATTTAGATTTCAGACTTGTCTTATTATTTTCAGTTGTGGGATTCTTGCGAGGAGTTTTCCTCCGGACTTATTACTATTGTTGGTTATTTCATTACTTCGTTATGGTGAATGGATTCATGTTGTTTTTCCTTTATTCTTTTATTGCATGTTAATCAGACTTAACTTAAAATTTGGCAACTTACTTTTTAAATACTAGGTGGTTAGTAATCTTTAAAATGTTTTCGACAGTGATGCTATTAACTGAACCAACTTGACATTTTGTATTGATTTAATAAAGGAGTAGCTACCCGGTATTTAATTAGTCGGGGTGTCACATAATGATGCTATACGATGGTAGGGAGACATCGGGATGATTATGAAAGTGTATTAGGAAGAGTAATACTATGGTTCCTTCACAAAGTTTCCTAGGAGGAGGAATTCAATTAAGATATGGGATACGGGCTAGTTGAGAGAAGTCATGTGGCCTGATTTATATCAAATTTGTGGATTAATCAAATGTGCGATTGATTATTAAATCTTAAGTGAGTGATTGAGTAATAAAGAGGAATGGAAATATATGTGAGGAAGTATCGACTAGTGTAATGAGTGATATACACAGGTAGTCGGGTTTATTGATATATACTTTCAGATATGAGAAGGTTTGTATATGTGATGTGTATATATATATCTTGTGTGTATGATATATTATGTGGAATATACCCCTATAGTGCTATCATGGGATTTTGCGCGATATGGGTGAATCCCCTGGCTAGTGAATGCAGGGAGAGTATAGTCCCCAGGTCATAGCGTCTTGTATTTATACAGTGTGACTTTTATCATGGGTGAGATGTCTTGGGTATGATTCGTCTCACTTTCAGGTGAGGAACTATGGCCGCTTCCCGTACATTTGTGCTCTTCTTTACCAAGTCGGTGTGAGATTTCGACGGTTGGTACCCAGGTTGGTTTTAGTATCCCCTGGAAGATGGTAGTACTTAGAGACCGCATCCAGTGAGCTAATGCTCTGAGGGATGGTAAGTATACATATAATGAGTGATATGTATGTGTACTTGATGTGAAATGATAAATCATGTATGACAATGAGAGTAATATTATATAGGCTTTAATGATTCATATGTGAATCACTATGCTTATAACTAGCGAAAGTTATTAGTAATGAATTGATATATGTTCGTTGAGAATGATATTAAAAGCGGCTATGTTGGTATGAATTGGATACGCGAGTGTGGGTTAACACGTAAGCATGAGGTTAGGTTATCCATATATGAGTCGAGTAGCTTAACTAAGATTTAAAATGCATACGTTAGGTGCGCGTTGTAGTTGATGGGTGAGCATGAGTCTCAAGAGAGGGAGGCACCAACTTAATTATGGAATTTCACATTTATAATTATTATGCATTTTAATTCACTTGCTAAATATTTTTAAAACCGGGCGCTGACCCGTATATATCTTTTTTGTTTTCTTTTCCTTGGTTATATCTTTTATGTGTCCCACCACAAGGATGCTAAGGATGAGCTTCCATTTCAGAGTCTATGGAGCTGCAGAAATTGTGGAATGTTACAGGATTTTTGATATAGTTGCATCTTATTTTTGTTAATCTAGTTAAGGACCAGCAGTGTTAATCGGGCATGTGTTGCTCAAGTGTAGTACTGATGTATATACTTTATATTTCAGACATTTGTTATATTGTATGGGTTTGTTAATCGACAGTTTATTCGGTTATTTTTGTTGTGCGGTTTGTTACATGTAAATATGTTCATGTTGGAATTGATGTTAATGGATTTATTTGTAATATTTATATAACTAGAAACTTTTGGCATCCGCTCTATTATTATATATGGGTGTTTAATTATATTTTTTTTGGTCTGTGCGACAGTGATGCTAATAATGAGCCATTTGAGATTCCTATTTTATTTGAGTAGAGAGTTGGCCACCCGTTATTTTAGTAAGCGGGGTGTCACATATGGTACCAAAGCATTAGGTTTTAGTGTCTTTAGGGTCTGTGCGGACTTTTTACATTCTACCATAACATTTTTGATATAGAGCCCTATTATTAGGATTGTTGTGTTCATTGCGTATTTACGATCTTCTGCTGTGAGAAATTGCATCAACGATTATCTGATACGGTCTGCTATTGTTTCAGATGCCGCCAAAAAGGAGTCACCCGGCTAGGGAAGATAGAGGGGTAGAGGATGTGGATCCCCAATTATCGCAGGGAACTATGACTGTAGCAGAGGTTGCCAATTTAGTATCTTAAGCAGTTAATGCAGGCATGACCGCTATGGCTCAACAGTTTTCATAGGCTGAACAGTAACCGACAGCACCAGTAGTTCAAACCCGCATGGGGCCAACTACGTGGGAGAGAGTTTGGGAAGCCTTCCAAAATGGGCATCCTTAATAATTTCAAGGAGAAGCTAATATGATAGTGGCGAGTCAGTGGAAAAAAGATATCCAATGTCACCTCCGTATGGTCGAATGTAGTGATGTTCAGAAGAAAATACTTGCCACCTTCAAGTTAGTAGGTGCGGCTCTCTCCAATGGTCAGAGTCGGTTATTTCTTCAAAACAGAGGGACACGATGCCCATATCAGAGTTTTGGGTTCAATTCGATTGTAAATATTTTCCTCCTACAATTCAGATGAAAATGATAAGGAAACTGTTAGATGTGACTCAAGAGGATCGGTCAGTGGCCGAATATAAGGAAGAGATTACCCAGGTGGCAAATTTTGTGCGCAACGAGGTAAATATTGAGGATAAGAGAATATCGAAGTTTATGGGTGGCTTAAATTGGAGGATTTGGCAACATTTGTTAGGGAACCCAGTATTGCTGACATTTACAGATGTGATGAATGCTACATTATTGCACTTTCGGGATCACCGTCTTCACTTGAAGGGGAGTAATCGACTTAGGGATCCTAGTCAGCCGAGTAAGTCCAAAAATTGGTATCGGTGGGGCACAACAGTCTCAGCAGCAGGGCAACCGTAAAAAAGAGTGGGATATCCATTCGGGGGATTTTGTAAAGAGATAGCGTCCCGGAGGTTGTAGATCTGATGGAAGTGGTTTTAGGCAGACCCATCAGGGCTCCCAAAAATAGTAGAACGTTCCCCAAGGCCAAGCAAGCTGAGGGAACAATGGAGGAGGCCAATAGGGTAGAGGTTTCCAGGGCCAGCTGTAAGGGAAGTTTCGGGTTGGCCAACAGGGCCAGAGGGTGGAGATTTTTGTGGGCCGTTGCTTTCGGTGCGGGGAGGTGGGTCACAGGAAGTTAGAGTGCCCACAACAGAATAGGGTACAGTTACCAGGAGCCCAGCAGGTATAGTAGGCACCTTTACCACCTCTAGTACCCGTTCCAGTCATTCCACCCCAGCAAGGACAGATGCAATTTGGGCGAGTTTATAATGTCCAAAATGCGATGTTAACGCAAGTGCAACAACCTCCACTAGTAGTTGATGATATGTTCCTTATCCATGGGCATATGATTTGGGTGTTATTTGATATAGGATCATCAAATTCATTCATACCTGTTCATTCTGCACGTGCGACGAGATTATTAGAGTCAGTCGATACCCTTTTAATGTGTGTAGATTATCCCTTGGGTAGTGGGTCTCTTATTCACTCCATATGTAGAGGGGTGGTGATAGATATCGGAATATTGAGTCTAGCAGCGGACTTACTTATGTTATATATGATTGGGTACGATGTTATTTTGGGTATGGAATGGCTGAAACAATAGTGGGCAATGGTGGATTGTTTTGGGAGATCCATTGTATTTGCCATTCCAGGCCTGGAAATGTTTTTAGTTTCCATGCCCATTCCGGAGAGAGTTTCGAGTACCCATGTGTATTAAATAGAGGAGTAGACCTAGTAGGAAGTAGTTGTTTCCTTAGACTCGATTCCCGTTGTCAGGGAGTTTGCGAATGTTTTTCAAGAAATACCAGCCTTACCACCAAGTCGAAAGATCGAGTTCGTTATTGATTTAGTGCCTAGGACTAGGCCGATTGCACGAGCACCATACTGTATGGCTTCTTTAGAGATGCGATAGTTACACGAACAAATTCATAAACTTATAGGGCAGGGTTTTATTCGACAGAGTACGTCACCGTGGGTGCCCCCGTGTTATTTATGAATAAGATGGCTGATTCTCTTCGGTTGTGTGTGGATTACCGAGAGCTGAATAAGGTGATGACTCGAAATAAATACCCGTTACCTCATATCGATAATCTATTTGATCAATTGAGAGGGGCAACGTACTTCTCTAAAATAGATTTGAGATCGGGGTATCACCAACTACATATTAGAGAGCATGATGTCTCTAAAACTGCATTTTTGACCCGTTATGGATCTTTTGAGTTTTTGGTTATGCCATTTGGGTTAACCAACGCCCTTGCAATGTTCATGGATCTGATGAACAGGGTTTTTTGAGACTTTTTTGACCAGTTTGTGATTGTGTTCATTGATGATATTCTGGTCTATTCTCGAACAGAGAACGAACACGTCGAGCATTTGTGTTTGGTTCTACAGAACCTATGGGAATATCAATTATACGTCAAGTTTGAGAAATGTGGGTTTTGGTTGTGTGAAGTATAGTTTCTGGGTCATATGGTGTCAAAAAAGGGCATTTCAGTGGACCCGAGCAAAGTTACAGCGGTGAGGGAGTGGGGTCAGCCCACAACACTAATGGAGATCTACAGTTTCTTGGGATTGGTGGGGTATTATCATCATTTTATTAAGGGCTTTTTGAAGATTAAAGGTACTTTGACGAATTTAACCCAAAAGGGAGTGCAGTTTGTGTGGGATGATTACTGTCAGTTTGCATTTGATGAGCTAAAGGACTGGTTGACTTCAACACCCGTACTCGCGTTGCCTAAAGCAGGAGTAGAGTGCTTAGTATTTAATGATTCATCCATCCAGGGGTTAGGGCCTGTACTACAATATAAGGTCAGGGCTATTGCCTATGCATTTCGTAAGATCAAGCCCCACAAGAGAAACTATCCCACACATGATTTGGAGCTAGCTGTGGTAGTCTTTGCTTTGAGAATACGGAGGCATTATCTCATAGAGGAGAAGTTCAGTCTTTTTCACAGATCACAAATCATTGCAGTACTTGTTCACTTAGAAATATCTCAATATGAGGCAGTTTGGGTGGTTGGAATTCGTGAAAGATTATTAATTTGATATTCAATATCACCCGGGGAAGGTTAATGTGGTAGCCGATGCGTTGAGTCGACGACCCCCAGATAGTTAGCGAAAATGTGGAAATCACAGTGGAATGAACTTTGTTAGGATGATGCAATTGCCAGGGCAGGGTAGTTTTTACTATCACACCCGAGATTGTAATACAGGTGGTGAAAACACAAGCCAGGGATAAATATTGCAAGGATAAGGTGCAACAATTATTGATTGAGGGAGAGGAATCCTACTCTATCAGTTCTGAGGGTGGATTATGTTTCAATGGGAGGCTGGTAGTCCCGGATGATGGGGATTTGAGGCATGCTGTTATGTCAGAATCCCATAGGTCGCGATTTACTATACATCCCAGTGGGGACAAGATGACTATGATATGAACCAACAGTATTTGTGGGCAGGCATGAAAAGGTATATAGCTAGTTTGTCTCCAAATGTGTCACTTGTCGGTTAGTGAAAGTGGACCATCAGTGACCTACCGGAATGTTGCAGTCGTTGGAAATTCTGGTATGGAAATGTGAAAGTATATCAATGGATTTATCACGGGATTATCGATCTCGTAGCGAGGTCATGATTCCATTTGGGTTATCATGGATCATTTAACCAAGGCGACACACTTTTTACCAGTGCGGACAGATTTCACGACGGCACAGTATGCCTAGATTTTTATAGCCGAGATTGTGAGGCTACATGGAGTGCCGATTAATATTGTGTCCGATCGAGATAAGATCTTTGTATCCTATTATTTGCAGAGTTTCCAGGAGGCAATAGGGACTGAGTTGTGATTGAGCACGACATATCACCGGAAGATTGATGGATAGACTGAGCAAGTAAATCAAATGTTGGAAGATATGATCATAATGTGTATACTTGATTTTAGGGGAGGTTGGGAGTAATACCTTCCGCTGGTAGAATTCTCATATAATAATTCTTACCAGTTCACTATAGGTATGACACCTTATGAGGCATTATATGGTCGACCATACCGTTCACTCTCTTGTTGGTTGGAAGTGGGGGATAATAAACTTCTTGGACCGAAGATAATCCAAGATACTTCTGCTAAAATTGAGCTTATTTGGGTTCTCATACGAGTTGCCCAAGATCGACATAAAAGCTCTACCGATGTGGATCGCAGGCATGTGAAGTTGGAAGTGGGAGACCAAGTGTTGTTAAGGGTATCCCCTATGAAAGCCGTGATGAGATTTTGGAAGAAAGGAAAACTTGCGCCAAGGTATGTAGGTCATTTTCCAATAATTGAGAGAACATGCCCTGTGGCATATAGGCTCGCCTTGCAAGAACATTTACAGATAAATCATGATGTGTTTCATGTATCATCGTTAAAGAACTATAAAATAAGTGAGATGGCTTATTACATATTCCGTTGGAAGAAATTGATTTACAATCTGATATCTCATATGAGGAGCAACCAGTTGACATTTTAGACCATAGTGAGCGTAAGCTACGGTGCCTTTGGTTCAAGTTCAATGGGAACACCACAACGCCGACGAGTCGACGTGGGAATGAGAGGATGATATGTGAGACAAGTATCCTTACCTATTTTTACCTAGTACTCTTGAATTTTGAGGACGAAATTCCTCCGTAAGGGGGGGAGTATGCAATACCCTTTACTTTTGAGCATGTATTTTCAGTATTAAATTACCTTGTGTGTGTGATTTAATATAATTGAGAATTAAAATAGGAATTTAAGATAAATATTAATTTGTGTAGAAGAGTTAATATTTATGTAAATTGTATATTTACTAGTGTGAGAAAGTAAATAGAATCATACGGTATGTTATTTCATCACACACGAGTAAAAGCGGCGGGAATTGATTATTTCTCAATCTGGTCATATATGTGCGAGATATATGAGGTTGGGATAGGAATTTTTATTATGGAAATCTCGGATGTCAATTTGGTGTGCACGGTTGATTCGGGATGGGTTGAGATAGTCTAAATGCCCAGGGGTTGTATTTGGGTTTCGGGGTCTTCTTGGCTAGTTGGACTCGGATAGGGGTATACGAGTAATTTTATGTGAGTATTATCCTTTAAAGTTAGGACAGTTAGATATATGGGTTATTAGGATTATGAGAGAATTAGACAATCTCATTTGTGAGAAAACCAACTTGATAGAAACCTAAAAGAGAGAGAGAGAGAGAGAGAGAGAGAGAGAGAAGATAAATCTTGGGATTTTCCCGTCATATCCGCTATTACGAAGAGGATTCGGAATCTATAACTTTAAGGCAAGTGATTAAACTTGCTAAATAATTGTTGTGTGCGAATTATTGTATAATTAATTGGTGGGTTGCTGTGTTTTAGGTATTAAGGGTTAAATCTTGATTTTGTGTTGATAAACCCTTGAAATTGATGTTAGATTTGGTTAAATCTTGCTTTTGTTGATAAAACCTTGAAGTGGATGTTAGATATATGATTTCGATAGTGGAAATGTTGATGGAGTTAGGTTAGATATGGATTATAGAGATTTGGGGTAAATCTCGTAGGAACAAAAACTTAATAGGCTGGACTGGTTTGGTTAGCGGCCCTTGGATCAATTCATTTATGAAGCAGCGGAAAGATTCATTTTTGGAAGTCATCGGTTTAGTTCGATCTTTTTAGTGCAGCAGACCAGTTCGTTTATTGAAATCATCGGTTCAGTTCGCATGTCACAGATTTTTAACTCTTCTTTAACTCCTTTATAATTGGGGTTAGTGATTGTGAACCCTCTAATATGAAGTGATATTAATGTTTATGATATATAAAGTGGGATAATGAGGCTATACGATGATAGGGACACATCAAGATGATTATTGGGGAGATTAATACTACATTTACTTCCCAAATTTTCTTGGGAGGACGAATTCAATTAAGATATGGGATACGAGATAGTTGAGAGAAGTCGTGTGTCCTGAGTTATATCAAATTTGTGGATCAAACAAATGTGCGATTGATTATTAAAGCTTAAGTGAGTGATTGAGTAATAAAGCGGATTGGTAATATATGTGAGGAAGTATCGACTAGTGTAATGAGTGATATACACAGGTAGCCGGGTTTATTGATATATACTTTCGGATATGAAAAAGGTATGTATATGTGATGTGTGTATATATATCTTGTGTGTGTGATATATTATGTGGAATATACCCCTCTAGTGCTATCATGGGAAGTTGTACAATGTGGGTGAACTCCTGGATAGTGAATGCATGGAGAGTATAGTCCCAAGGTCATAGCGTCCAGTATTTATACAGTGTGACTTTTATCATGTGTGAGACGTATTGAGTATGATTCATCTCACTTTAAGGTGAGGAAATATGGCTGCTTCCCATGCGTTTATTATTTATTTTACCAAGTCAGTATGAAAGTTCGACGGTTGGTACCTAGGTTGGTGTGAGTATCCCCTGAAAGATGGTAGAACTTTAAGACTGAGTCACAGTAAGTTTTTGTCTTTTGATGATGATGCTTTTGACATTTTTGTTAGCAACATTGGCTGATCCATTAGTTTGTGGTCTGTATGCGGATTAATTATGCCGAGTAATACTATATTCATGTAGCATGTTTAATCCTCTATCTTGAAGGGAGACCCGTTGTCAGATACCATCGCACGGGTTATGCCAAAATGGCATATGATATTTCAATGAATGAACCTGGAAACCTCCTTAGCATTTAGCACTGCATAATATTTGTCCTTGACCTATTTGGTGAAATAGTCGTTGGAGTCTAGGATTTATGGATGCTCGATAGAGGCATTAGGAGATACCTTCCCTATGATGTCTATCCCTCGATTGGAGAAAGACCAGTGCGAGGTCATGCAGTAGAGATCTCAGGGAGGTAGATGTTACCGAGGAGGGTACAATTGACATTTAAGGCACCTTTTGATGTAATCTGTGCAATCAGTTTCATAGTAGTCCAGTAGAGCGAATGTCTAATGATTTTTATAAACACGGTGTGCCCTCTCATATGTGGCCCATATTTGTCGATGTAGATTTTTTCCATGATCTCGAGGGTCTCATCATCGATGACACACAATAAGTGTACTCCATGGAACCCTCTTTTGTAGAGTTGCCCCCATAGATAATGAATTGGGATGACAATTGTCTTTCGATGAATCGGTTACACATCAGACGGATATTGGTTCATGTGGAGAAAGTTCCATATATCATAATACCATTTTGTGGTTCCTACTGTCATAACCTCAATGGTATTTATCTCAAAGCAATAAGAAGGGGTGTTTTGACTGGTCCCGATAAATGTGATTTCTATAGTTCCCACTGGCATTTCTGCCATAAAGTCTAGGGTGGAAAGTGCATATGTGAAATTATTTTTATCCCTTAGGAGGAAGTCAAATTCTAGGTGTTTGAATTATAAAGATACCTCTTCTAAGTAGTCATGTTACAGTTGCAGTTTGTCATCCCTAATTTTCTATTGTCCTTATATCTAACTAGTGACTAGGATAGAATATCTATAGCATTTCAGGTCTATGATCCCCATTTCTAAGGTAATTTCAAAACCCATGATGCAAGAGTTGTACTCATCCATGTTGCCGGTGCATTCCTAAGTTAGTTTGATAGAAATTCGGAGTCATCAAGAGAGATAAGGACAATTATGATGCGGACTCCTCTTTCATTGGAGGTCCCATCGATGTAGGGTTTCCAAATTTCTTTATTGTTTAGGAAAAAGAGAGCTCCGTTGGGGAGTTCTATGTCATTTTTTCATTCTTCATCTACCAGGGGTTATCCTCTGAGCAGTTCAGAGATGACACATCCTTTAATGGATTTTTGTGTGATGTACATGATCTTGAAATTGAATAGCATCAGTAGCCATTTGGCCATTTGGCTAAAGAAAGTGAGTTTCTCAAAGAGGTATTTCAGGGGATCCATGGCAGTGTATTTGAGCTCATAAGAAACTAGATTTGTATTGGGTCAACATGGCTTCGACACCAGTATTGGTTATGGTCATTTAAAGGAGGAGAAGTTGTCCTGATTGGCAAGGTACTACTGTCCTGATTGGCAAGGTACTAACACTAGGGGTGAGTGAGTGAGGTACTCTCCCATCTTCTCTAAGGCTTCCTCGCATTTAGAATTCCATTCTTTAGGTGAGTACTTATTGAGCATTTGGAAGATGGGTTCATATATGGTGGTAAGTTAGTTAATGAACCTGCTTATGAACTGTAGTTGGTCTTATGATCCCTTTGACCAATTTCTCTATTTTGGGTGGTGGAATTTCCCTGACGGCTTTGACCTTAGTGGGGTCTACCTCGATTACATCCTTTATAACAATGAATCTGAGAACGTTCCCATTAGTGACTCCGAAGACACATTTATGAGGATTCAACTTCATTTTTAAGAGGCGTTACTAATAAGGCATAAAATTCTTCAGTAAAATATTCGTTGTTTGGCATTTATTCTCTATACAAAACAAATACCACAACTTAGCACACTATATGGAAGTATAGTGGAAAGTAGGGATCGAATCCATAGGGAACGATATTTAGAATTAAATTGATCTGCTACTTGGGGGGGGGGGGGGGGGGGAGGAACACGAAAATATAATTAACACTAGGCAATTAGTAAACTAAATTAGATGACAACAATAGGATTAAGATCATTTTCCCACCATGGGCTAACAACACGTAATAAGGAATTTGGTTCCAAAACATTTAAACGAGCATATTCAATTAATTGTAAACATTAAACATGAAGAAATTTAATTCAAAGATGAAAGATTAAACTATCAATTGAATATGATCACAGTTGGGTTGAGGTCATAATATCACTATAAATACTACCGTTTCATGATAAAGTAAGTTAAATGCCTAATATTTTGATTTCAATACATAAGTCTTCAATTAAAAGAATTTCAAATCAAACCCTAGCTTTTAAAGATCAAAACCCATTAATGGTGGTTTAATGCCCCCGGCCTTTAAACTAGAAACTAAACGTCATTAAAATAATTAATGAAGGAACATAAGAAATTAACAAACAAAACTAATTCTATTGCATAAAATGTAAGTTACAAATCTATGAAATTAAGAAATAAAAAATAAGAAATAAATAAAGGTAGGAGATGATGATTAGTAGACTTAGACACCAAACCCTTAGAGGGAGAAGGGGGAAATCTCCCCAAACCAACTCAAACCCTAACTAAACTAACCTAAGAATGAAGTTAATGAAAAGATATCTCAAATAAATAAGGGTAAAACTATATATACAAAACCACAAATGGAAAACTTGTGAAGTAAAGGTGCCAAATATGGTCAGGCCGAATCATTTAGTCCCAAATTCGAGTCGATTCGGTACAAGAGAAAATAAGGACTGTTGGGGGCGAATCAATTCTGCCCAAATCTGAATAATTTCGAACCCTTTAGGTTTGAATTCTTGTGCTTGGACCAGCATACAAAAAATGTTATATCTTCTTCATTATAGATCGATATGATGTGCAGTCAGAGGCTACGTGGAGCTAACTCAGAGGGATACACTTTGAATCATACCCCCTAGTTACAAATATCACCATAAAAGGGGAGATATGTAAAAAGAGATAAATGCCACTTTTGCGGGAGAACAATTGCATTTAGCATATGTAATAACCCATTAAACTCATAGGCCATCCTAGTGGACGAGTGTTGCTATGTGAGCTTTTTAGGGATGAAACCCCCAAACATCTACTCTTCTTAAAAAGTATTCCCAACATCCATTACACAACATGATAAAAAATAATGAACAAGATTTTAAATAGTTATTTAGAATTAGCATTATATAATGAACTCCATAAAATTGAAACCTTAAGTGTGGGACAAAAAGCAAGAACATGAAAATAGTTTGATTTGGAAAAACTTTTATAAGTCGAATCACAATTAAAGAGCAGGATTATATCAACCCTCTTCGATGTTTACACTAAACAAATTAAATCTCTATGAATGGGGTGTAACACATAAAGAGTAATTGTAAATGGAAACTAGGCCTCACATATGTCATCAATGAAGACTCCTATATAAAAAATGAAAAATTCCAATCTCAATAAACGGACATCATTCATCAAATGAGGTGAAATGCATTTTCACGGATTATTGCAACTATATGACTTTCAAATAAAATTCATCCTAGGATCACACAGGAATTGTATTGGAGAAAATGTAGGTTTGGAGTTATGGTGTATGAAATGAAAGGGATATTTATGGATTCAAAGGTGTTAGGGGGAGAATACTTGGGATAAATGGAAAAATGCGGGCAATTTCAAAAGTGGCATATGATTTCCATAACAAGCATTGGATATAATAATGGAGAGTGGCCCAGAAGTGGAATATAATTTTCATAACAAACATTGGATATAATAATGGAGAGTAGCAAGTGTTATAGAGCACTATGTAAAATAAGGAAATACTTTCTCTTTGTTTTCTTTTCTTATTTTTCTTCTTTTATTTTTCTTTTGTTTTCTTCTTTTTCTTTTTTTCTTTTCTTGTTCACTTTTTCTTATCTTTTCACTCTCACATGATCAATTGAAACCACATAACAAGAACATCATTCAAACCTAAGTATCATTCCAAACAAAGGTATGGAAGGTGATATATATGGTTTAAATCTCCAATGTGGAGTTGGATATGGTATTTTGGTTATTAAACGAACGAATAATATTTAGGCTGAAGGGGGTTGACTGGGGAAAACATATAAGGTGAGGTCGTGGTCAATATGGTTTATAAAAAGGATTGCCTATTGTATGTTCCAAAAGTTAATGCAATTCTCGAGTCAATATAACTTTTAAAATCATGCTCAAGTAACACATTTCAAGATGAACTCCATTAAAGAACAATCAATGAAAGAATAGTGAGATTACCAACGAATTTATTATTTTCATGGAGGAAAGAGTAATGTATAACACTCATAAATGAAGAAAAGCCCAAAAATCATTTGGTGTCAGTAGATACAATGCAAGAAAATATTATCGAGTTATAAAGTCCTTAAACCAAATCATTTAAACAAGAAAAGTGCATGTGCTCATGGGTTCAAAGATTAATTCGTGATGTTTGGCATAATGTCAATGATTCGAGGACTAAAGTCTAATAACCTCTCAAATCGAGAATATGCATGATTGGACATTTATTTATGTTTATCATCGAAAACAAAGGTAAAGTGCCCAAGAAAGGAGAAAAAAAGAAAATATTTTGAAAAATTTTCAATTTTTTACCACAAAAGCATGCTTGGATCAACACACGGAAAATGTCATATTTTCTTCATTATAGATTGAAATGATACGTGGTCAGAGACTACGCGAAGCTATCTCTGAGGGATGCACTTCCATATAGACTTTGATCCAGAAACCCAAATTTTAAAATGACTAAAATACCCTTGAATGTTCGCTTTTTACAGAACTTTCCTAGAATGCGACCAAACTTTACGTTAAGCACCTTAATACCTACAAAAGCATAATCATACCTTGCAAATAATATGAACATACATAAAATATTTTTTCTAGTTAATGATCATAAAAATAGGAATTAAATTACCTAAAGGGGCTAAAATGCATAAGTATAAAGGGTAAATAAATGCAATATTCGAGACGAATCAATGACCTTTGGAAGAATTTTTGAAGTGATAGAACGTGTACTTCTCAGTCTTTTTATTTAATGATCATGTCATCTACATAAACCTCCACTTACTTATGTATGAATTAGTGTAGTATGGTAGTGGCCATTCTTTAGTAAGTTGCACTAGTGTTCTGAAGATTGAAAGGACTAATTGTATAACAGTTTGTCCCTTGGGGGTGGAGGTCCCGACTTTCTCTTAATGACCAGAGTGTATTTTTATCTGATTATATCCTAAGAATACTTTTACCAAGGATTTGAGAGAGTTGTTTGTTGTATTGTCTACTAATAAGTCAATATGGGGTAGGAGGAAATCATTTATACGCACATTCGAACTTTCCCGTTAGTTTTGGGTATTAGTTTGATATTTTCTAACCAAGTGGGATATTCTATTATTCGAATGAAACTGATGTTGAGATAATTCTCTACTTCCACCTTTACTTTTAAAGACATTTCAAGTATCAGCTTATAAAGTCTTTCTTTATGGGTTTTGCATTAGGGAGAGTGGGCATATCATGCCTAACGGTCTAAGACCAAGAAAATATATCTACGAAGATGGAGAGGATATTTGTGAGATGATTTTATTCATTCTTGTCTAGTGAGGACCCTATTTGTAACTTTTCAAGTTTTTAGGGAGTGCCCAAGTTTAGGTTATTGTGTTATCTTTATTAAGAGACATACATATATTTTGAATTTGGTAAAGCTTTTAGAATTGCTTTAAGTATTTTAGATCCACATAGTTATCATTATTAGGTGTGAGTTCTAATCCATTGATGGATTCATATTCATCACATGAAAAACATGTATGTAAATACGGTAAATTGCTATTTATAATGCCACCAAATAGAGGAAGGGCATAATTTATAATATCAGAAAATTTTTCTTTATAGATGGATAAATTAGTAGAGGGTATAAGGCTGAATTCTTCTGGTAATATGAGAGATATAAAGGGCCTTCGGATGATAGGTGTTAGGATGCATGGACGTAGGTAGTGCTTGGCTGGGTGGGGCACTTGCCCAGGCCAGAAAAATTAAAAAAAAAATTGGGTAAATTTGTAACACTAAAAAATATTAAGGTAGAAAGTAAAAAGAAAACATCAAATATGAGCCAATTAAAACCAACTCGAAACCCAATCCATTTTCTCTCCCACACACCCAAATCAAAAGCCGACCCTTTTTTCTCCCATTTCAGTTGATAGTACCTGCTCGAAGCTTCGAAGATTGGTACTGGCAGCTGCATTGCTGCTCCGGTGGTGCCATCCCTATTTCCGTTCAAGGTAATCACCACCAATCTCTGTTTTGTATTTTCCCAAATGGGTTTTTTATTTGCCTTGCCCAAATGGATTTTTTATTTGCATTGCCCAAATGGATTTTATATGCTATGCTGATTTAGAAACCAATCTCTGTTTTGTTATATGATGTCATGTGTTGTTAACTGCTCCAAATGGGTTTTATTTTGAATTTTCCCAAATGGGTTTTAGTTTGAATTTTCCCAAATGCTGCCATGTATTGTTATTTGTTGTTTTGTATGCCCCATGGATTGATGAGCTAATTTTTAATTATAATTATTTTCAGATATGGAAATTTTTTTAAAAGAACTCGTGAAAAATATTCCGTTGGAGTGATGCCTCCACCCACCGAAGTGTGCTTGTTCTATTTCTAACAATCTTGCATTATTATGTGAATATTTATCTTTGTTTAGATATTTGAATAACACTAAAAAAAAAATTCGGGGGCTACCACACCCGAACCCCCGTCACTTTTCTTATTCTGCGCCACCCCTTCAACATTGCTAGCTCCTCCACTGTTAGTATGCATTTGATAGAAGTCCAGTTATTGAATATTATAGCTCATACAATGTTGGTGATGCAGTGTGTTGAATTCTATCGGGGGAGATTTAGAGTGGTCTTTGAGGTATTGAGAACCTTAGCACAAAATGTAGGCCAAGGTCAATGGTATTCATTAGTATGGAATGACTTTCCCTTAGAGTTTCTAGTCTGATCCTTCATTTGTCCAACCATGGGGTCAGTGTAGGGGAGTACCTTAAAGGGGGATTGCAATAAGATTTAGAGGATTTATTCATTCCACTAATAGTTCCACAAGGGCTGGTAGGTTTTATTCTGAAGCTCGACCAAAGGTGGTGTTCATTTGGTTGGGTTGTTGAGTCTGGTACTCGGAGGTAGAGATTGAGTTCGGGGATGATGATTAATCATCGCTTTTTAATAGTGTTACCTAGGGTGTCCGAGTTAGTGTACCGATCATGGAAGCATTCTTTAAGGGTTAAATCTAAGGATCCTAATGTGGCTACCAAAGCAACTTTATAAGAAAATTTCACAGTTAATCCCCATTGAAGTTCTAGCTTGGTGACGAGGGCTTTATTAATGACCCATGATATGTTGAGCTCATTTTGTAAGACCTTGTGGATCTTCCCATAATTTACTTATAATCCTTCCTCATAAAGCATCTCCATCCCTACTTGTAAGGATTTGATTACTTTATCCCATCATGGTTTGCAGAGTTTGTGATAGGAAAAGTCTTCTCCTTGTAGACGAAAATGACCATTCAACCCTTGATGTGTATCTTTATAACCGGGGTCTGGAGCTTTATTTCTAGGGGTATACCCAATATCAGACTTTCCCCTATGTTCCGTGGCTGTGAAATTTTTTAGGGTTCCTTATTGATTCCTTCCAAGGCCGAACACTAGCATGTATCCCATTATATGGTTGTTTTGAGAAGCTACACTATGAATACATGACTCCTCTTTTATTATATTAGCAAGTGGGATAAATCAAAATCAGCAAAGGCAGATATTGCTACAGTCATGATGGGTATCCAAGATGGCAATGGTACTAGTGCTGGGAACTGTGGCCCAGCCATCATCTCCTCTACTATGATAACCTCCATATCGAATGGGAACATGTCTTTCATATGAAGTGATAAGGGTAATTCCCTAATGGGATGTATCCAATATCTCCTAAAAAGAGGCTGAAACTAGTCAGTACATCGACTATTCAAAATTTCAAGTCACACTCTATAGGCCTTATTATGAGAGTGAGGATGATGGACCCTAGGACTTATCAGCAAGTGTTATCATAGACCTAATGGCCATTGAGGATGGTGTAAATTCTGGGGTGGTGTATCCCAAACTAGTGGTCATGCAAAAAGGGAATACACTGATGGTACACCCATTGTTTATTATTATAAGGGGCACAATTTGTTCGCAAACCTTTATGGTGATGTGTAGTGCGAATCGGTGACTATTACATTGTATGGACAGGTCCTCATCAGAAAAATAACGTGCTATTTCATGGTTATGGAACCGATGGTAGCTAAAATCTTTGCTAGAGTTAGGTTTGTAGGCACATAAGCTTGGGTTAACAAATGGACAAGGGGGATCGATGTTCTCGAGACATAACTATTAACACCTAGATAGTGATCTCATCTAATTTTTTATAGAGTTGTTCCTCGACCTTATTTTTTTCTCAAGGAGGCGGTGTCATGACTTTTTGTGTTGGACATTCTCCAAACTAACTGTCTTTAGAGGAGTGAAATATCAACTCAACCTGGTGAGGAAGTCGACTACGTGGTCTGAAGAGAGTACGGGTTCTGCCTAGGCTTCGTGTTCATTTTCCTATATGGAGTTGAAGGCCAGCTAAGGATGTCGGGCTAGTGGTGGTAGTGTTGGCTTTGAGGACATCACTTTAGTCCAATCCAGGATAGGGGATAGTTTCGAGCTTTGGGGAGCCTTGTTATGAACTTTAACGAGAATTATTGACATGGAGTCCTCTATCCATCGTATGGCAACATTATAGCTCTAGGTGAGGGTGATTATTTTCTCTACTGTAGCTAGGATTTGTCCATCCGTATAGTTAGGCATGGCCAATAATGATTCGTTAGATATGGATGACCCAAAACATATGTCATTATAGGAGGCGGTCTTCTAATGTTTTCTTTGTCAGTAGAGGTTTCAAGTTCTCATGGGTCCATCTTTTCCATGATGATGGCAGCCTCACAAAAGTTGTCTCCATAATAGTTGTTATATTCTACATATTTTGTCCCCTAAGGTGGATATATTTGACAAATATATCTTGGATTAGTCCGGACATGACATACTACACGTTGTTGAACTTTTCCTATGTGTGGTCATGGGGAACATTATAGGCCAAATCTATTTCGATTATGCATCAATATTTGGGGATGGGGTGCCTTTGGGCGGGGGATGACTGCGATGGGTCATTTTCTCTTGAAGTTAAATTATGTCAACTATGTGGGCGAAAGGTTGGTAAGTGTGCACACAGTAATGTCCTACATCAGTGTAGTGATGGGACTAGGGAAATACCCCAAGTAAAAAGATGTCAAATTCTAGGCTAAGACGAGCAAGTCGAGCTCATTATATGTGTGACACCCCGTAAAATTTTATAATAGAATTATCATGTCTAATACATTCTCACAAGAATCAAACAATTGGATAACATTCTAATCATGATTTAATAATACTAAATGCATAAAATAAATAACTTAAACATACCATAAGTGAACCATATAACTCTAATACCGAACCAATACAGTACAAATACCATTGCGTAACTATAACTATAACAACGTAAATCTAACGATTGAAGTGATCTCAGGGTAAGGAGAAATGAATGCCTATATCGTGAAAATATTAATAGGTGACGTTAATAATGAGTCTAAGTAGTATAACAGGATAATTGATCTTGGGTCACAACATAAATACTCATCCTTTTATTATATTTTGGTTTCTTTTAATTTATCCTGATCCAAGAGTGCTAGATATCACATGCGTCTATTACCAGACCCAAGTGTATCCCATGATTATATATTATTCAGCTCATTACAATATTCCTAAGAAATTGTTCTACTCATATTAATTGTATTCCAATCAAGAACAGGTGTCTACATGTAAATCCTTATAGGAAAGGTTACAATTCAATTATATCACTCTTAGACTATAGTAGTTGTCATTGTATGATACATAGATAAAATCCATCTAGTACGTAATTCTCAGGTATGCACACCTAATGTTTTGCACATAATATAATCCAGTACATATTTCCCTAGTACCACACCCAATGTTTTTCACATAATATGATCCACCATTTTGCAAGGTATCCCGATGATGGTGTACATATATTTATTTGATAGGCTTCTTTTAGTTGTACCCCTTTAAATCCTATGACTCGTGTTTTAAACTTCTTTCAGCGAGCTCGTATGGATTTTGGCCCCTCTATGGAGAAATGGAGTGATAAGCTATTGGAAATGGAGATAAATATCTTTGTTGGTCTACTACTTGGTGGGACGATTTGCCACCCATTTTACAATTGGACGACTTTCTTTATGCTCGACTCGTGGGTGTTCGTGAGACATCTTTCTACTTTAATAGGTGACTTTTGCCTTTTGCGCATAAATAATTTTTATTCTGTGGAGGATTTGAATGAATCGTAGAGGATGATTTTGGGGATTTTATGTCAACGCCATAGACCACCTAACTGTCCAACACAATCTATGGGGGGACGCTATGGTATTGTCAGGGGATTATCTTTGGTGGTTGTGGAAGAATTTGGTCATGACGGTTGGTAATGAGGAAACAAGGCAACGGTGGCTTATGATGATTAAGGTTATAGAAGGGGGCATTGTGATGTCTTTAGACTATTCAAGGCATATCTCAGTATTGAGTGCATGAGTAAATTTAATGATAATTGGGATTCTTAGGAACCTCGGGGGATAACGAAGATTATGGTAATGATGAAGAGGCATGGCCTTTGGGAATTTGAGACAATTCGTGAAGTTATTATGGTTGGTGTAGCTTTTGGATGTATGGTAGGTGTTTGTGCTTATTTTTGTTTGGGCATGGGTTTGGTAGGCTATGTTATGGGGCTGAGTTAGGTATGTATGAAGTATGTAGGGGTTTATGCAAGTATTTTGGGACTTTCTTGTTACTGATACTTTGTGTACTCGCCATGTTTTTAGAAAAAGTATTTTAAATAAATGATGATTTTGACAGTTTTTTTGTGCCTTGAGAAGAATTTTTTTTGTTTTAATTATCTCTACTGGTCACGAAGGAATACATAATCCCTTTTTGTTCATTTAAAAATGATGAAAAATAACATCGTTTCTTAATGGAAGAAAAGAATAGCATTTTAAGAAAAATAAAGGGTCGTTCCCAAAGTCACCTATGGGATGCCTACGTGCCTCTTTGGGGATAAGAGATTGTTGTAGTAAGTTTTGAAAGTCATTTGAGAGGATCATGCCCTACTTAGTTCTTACCAAGTGAGAAAAGTATAATGTTTTAGAAAATAATGAAGGTGAGAGTGCATAGTAAATTGAGAGTTGGATAAACGGTAAAAATATTTGTGACGTCTGCGTATTTTTCGTCGAGGTCTATGAGCATATAGGTGTCACCTGACATAATCTTCGTCACAAGATACGACCCACTCATATTGGGCTTGAATTTAACTCTTGGGACCCAAATGGATTCTAGCACACCGCGTTCTTTGACATTTCCATTAAATGATAGTGAAATACGATGATGGTAGCCTTGCATGTGGTATAAAGATTTCAGTCTATTTTCATCCAAGCGTTAAGGGTCATCATAACGAATTTTCTACTAATGAACTTTGTCGTATTTACTTTCAAACATGGCCCTTAGTGAAAGTATTTCAATTTCAATAGGAAGGACTATTTCAACCTCATATACCAGAGAGTAGGGGTATCCCTAGCAGGTGTTTCGACGGTCGTTTGGTATCCCCTGATGGTATAAGGGATTCAATCATCCCAATTCCTACAGCTCTTTTTCATCTTACTGATTATGTATTTGAGGCTCTTGTTAGAAGCTTCAATAACTCGAATGATTTATGTTCTATAAGGCGAAGACTTACTTTTATGAACTCCTTATTCTTTGACTATCTCCGTGCCTTTATCTCTGAAATGGAGGCCATTATTCTATACTAGCTCGCAAGGGACCCCATAGTGATAGATGATATTTATTTTGATAAACTTTACTCTTTCTTTGGATTCAATACTGCATATGATTCTGCTTCAACCTACTTGGTGAAATAGTTAATGGTGACTAGGATGAATTCATGCCCATTTGATGCTTTGGGAGTGACTTTACCATTGATGTCAACACCCAAACTTGAGAAGGGCCAAGGAGAGGTGATGTTGTATATATCACGAGGATGTAAATGCTGGAGATAGGAAAATTGTTAGCATTTGAGACATATTCTGACATAAGCAATGTAGTTTTGGACCATGGTGGTCTGATATATACCTATCGAACGATGTCCATAGGAAGCATATGATCATTTGTGTGAGGTCCACATTCCGCTCTATGGATTTTTGACATGACTTCTTTAATGTAATCCCCTTCTACGCATTAAAAATGGGTGTGATCAAAATTCATCTTGATAAGTGCCTCGTGAGAGATGATGTATAGAGCTTCAAGCTCGCAAAGGGTCATGCGGTCTTTCTTATCAACCCCTTGAGGGTATTAACCATGCTTTAAGAGGCACCAAATATCATAATACCACAATACCTCTTTATCTGAATATTCTTCTTTAGCGAGATCGATGTGATAGTCGTGAGTCTGAGTGGATTGTTTTTTAACTTAAAAGGGGACCACTGCTATTCCCTCGGGCATGTCGACCATGGAGGCTATAATTGCCAATGGATTCAAAAAGATAATTCTTGAACGGGAGAGGTAGTGGAATGCGACAACTTTGAATTGGGAAGCCATCTCTTAAAGGTAAGAGTTAAAGTGTTGGATATTTTCATCTTTGAATTTCCAATTTCAGAGGACTTATCCTATGATGACGGCCTTGTCTTTATAAATATCGAGATAATGGATTATTTTCTCAAGGGAAAGATTAGGGACAACAATACATGCCTTATATTCTATCATGTTGTGGGTATAAGGAAAGTCTAGATTGATGGATATGTGAGTGTAAGAGTCATCATGCATGATTAGGATTATCCCAATTCCATTTCCCTTATTGACAGCAACTTCGTTAAAGAACATATACCACCGGAGCTCTTCGTGACATGTACAAAGAATATCCTCTTATAGTAATTAAGAAATCGATACATCGACTTTTCCCATGGGACGATCATCTAGAAAATCAGAAATAGATCCTCCTTTGATGGCCTTTTATGAGACATAGGTAATGTTAAGCTCATCTAGTAACATCATCCAATGGGCTATGTGTCTTGAGAGGGAAGGCTTTTTTGTTAGGTATTTCACGATATCCATTCGATACACTAGCATTATGGGGAATGAAAGTATGTGGTGTGGAAGCTTTTGAGAGACCCAAACCAAGGAGATGTACGCTTTCTCCAACGTGGTATAATTCACCTCATATCCTGCTAGTTTTCAACTGGTGTATAATATCTCCCTTTATTTATGCAATTTTTTGATATATTGGGGTAGCATCCCTCTAGCCATGTTTTTGTGACAGTTAGGTAGAAGAGAAGGGGTGACAATGTTAGGTTCATGAGCACCAAAGGTTGGGTGAGGTATTTCTTAATCTTGTCGAAGACCTCTTGACACTCGTCATTCTAGACTTTAGTTGAATCCTTTCAGGGGACCTTGAGATAGGTTCGCGAATGGAAGTGAGATTACTTATCACCTTGCTGATGTACTGGAGTTTTCCCAAGAAATTATGAACTTCCTTCTCTATACGAGATGGTGGAATTTTGAGGATTCCTATGAGCTTAGCAGGGTTTTCTTCAATCCCACTTTCACTAACCATGAAGCTAAGGAGTTAACCCTTTATGACATCAAAAACATATTAATGTGGATTGAGACTCATCTGGTATTGCCCCGATTATGCAAATATTATTTTCAAGGCATGAATGTGACCTTGTCGAGTCCTAAATTCGATAATCATATCATCCACACAGACCTCGACCTCTTTTTGGATAAGATCAAATAAAATGGTTATAAATACTCCTTGATATGTAGCCCCGACAGTTTTGAGACTGAAATGCATGACACTATAGAAAAAGTTACATCATGGGGGTGGTAGAAACATTGTTTTCTTAGTGGTCAAGATGCATCTTGATCAGGTTATACCATGCAAAGCAGTCAACAAATGACTTGAGAGAATGATTGACAGTGTTGTTATTGATCATTTTAATGCTGGGAAAAGGGTAATCGTCCTTCGGAGAATATTTGTCTAGATTTCGATAGTCGACGCACATAAGGACTTTTCTGCCTAATTTCAGTACATAGATAATGTTAGTAGGCCAAGTTGGATATTCGACCACACGGATGAAACCTACGTTTAATTTCTTAACCACTTCCTCATTCGCTTTGAGGGACCATTCGAGATGAAGATTTATTAGCTTCTCTTGACATGTTTGCATTCAAGATAAGTAGGTATCTCACATTGCACGACCTATGGGTCAATACCAGGTATATCACTGTAAGACCATGCAAAGATGTCCACGAATTCTGCCATGAGCTCCTCGAATTATAACTGCTGATGCTCATTAAAGGTTGACCCTAACCTAATATTATACGGGGTGCTACTAAAACCAAGATTAACAATGATAATATCATCATCATTACTTTTAACGTGATTATGTTGTTTGATTTTTTTTCACTTATTGGGAACAGTTAAGAATTGTTCATTCATTAGATCGTCTTCATCAACTTCTTGATTATGATAAGTGTAATTAATATAACGCACAAAAAGATACTAAAAAATTTCATTTATTTCATTAACAACATTTTTGAGAAATAAAACATTAAGAAGCTCATCAAAGGCGACCTTATTTACACTTACATTACTAATAAAAAGAAATGGGGAAATAGATTTAGGTTCATTTTCTAAGAGGTATACCAGAGGGTTTTGGACAGTCGGAGTGGGGTTAATTAGGACATTTTTTTATTTAAAAAAAGGCCTATCAGTAGGAGTGATCTTTAAGGAGGGGTCAGATGGATAATAATCAGTATGGATCATAAATAGGTCCATTACTAGTGCATTGAGGTCAAATGATTCATCACTATCGATGCTTTTGGTGTTTTCGTGCTCTGTGTCTAAGGAGCTCAAGCCAGTAGACTTGATGGTTAGGGGTTTCACCTCATGCTTTGGGTACTCAGTCTAAGTGAATTTGTCTACAAAAAAGATCTCAAACTCGAGAGTTTTAATATTGGTCTCATCATAGGAGTTATCTAAGGATCATAATCATCTTCCTATTTGATTGAGACAATATGAATGTTCTAGGTGAAGTCGATACATTCCATACCATCAACTTCTTCATTATTCAGATCTTCCCATGCAACGGTGAAGTGTTTGAAGTAAGGGACAAGGTACACCTTAAGTTTTAGTGTCGTAAGTATCTCAAGAGCTTAGCATATTTTCTTCTTATTGACACACTCATTTGCCATAGCCTGAATGAGTCCATCCAAAATTATTTCATCTTAAGGTACCAACGAATCATTGGACTTTTAGGACCAATTCTGAGCTTTTGTATATACGTCATTGATCTTCTCACAATTTCCTTCTTTGATGACCATTTCAAGAGGTCCTCATTTTGAAATTTTTGAGTTATTCTAGGAGATCATGAAGCTTCATACTTTTGATTTTGAACCATTTTGGAAATAAATACAAGAAATTATAAGGAGAGAAAGGCATGATTAGGGGCACTCTCATCATCTTGAAGAAAAGATATGCAAACTTTGAGAGGTCTAGGAGAGATACTGGATGAAGTAGGTTATTAATGGGTCAAAATTTGGATCTTTATCTCTAAGGATTAAATTCACACCAGCTTGGTGCATAGGTAAATGGTTTTGAGTAGTGTTTATCTTTGGGTTTGTAAACTGGCCAATGGCACCTTTGTTGATCAAGCCTTGGTAAAAATTCCTCAAATGATGACAATGGTCAGTTCTGTGCCCAGTAGTCTAATGGAAATCACAATGGGCATCCTGCTTGAAATATTTTAGAAGTGGATGAGGGTCCAAGGGTTTGACAAGGTTAGGGGATAAGAGAGATTATTACAGTTTCGATAGAGGATCATGGAGATTGGTGTATTCTTTTCGATTATAGCAGGATGGGCTTATATTGCCCATAAGGTAGCAGGCTGAGAGGAAATGTTGTGAACCGTTGTAGCAGTTTTTTCATACTTACGGTGAGTAAACTTCCCAACCGTCTTCTTTGATTCAGACTCAAATTTCTTATTGCTGACATTTTCTTCAATCTCAACTTGAGATTCCCAAAGGGCTCTAAAATTGGGGTAATAATTTGTACTTATAGAAGTTCAAATGTGAGGCAGAAATTTCTTCTTTACATTAATGACATGTTCTTCCTCGGACATACGGTTGGTCATGGTGACAACTTTCTCTCTTCACCTAATGATTAAACTATCGACATATTCCCCTGGGGGTTTCTTGAGAAGTTTAAGATATTTTTGAGTCACTTACAACTCCTCATTCTATTTATAGTGGGCCGTCAATTCCCTTGCCATATCTTCCCACTTATAGATACGAGATTATTTGAGTGATAGGAACCAGTGAAGGGCACTTTCTTTAAGAGTCTGTTGGAACATCTGATGAATTATCTCATTTGTAGCACTGAGTAGACTCATAGAATGATAATAGTTGAGATGATAAGCAATGGGAGGTCCATTACCTATAAACTTTTCAATATCGGGCATTTAAACTTCATAAGAGACAAATGTTTGGGTTAGGTGACATGTGGGTGTAATCTACGTATTTCCCTAAGATCTGTACCTAGTGAAATTTCTTGGTGATCATTTAAAGATTTCCATTCATTATGTTCATTTCTTCTTCCTTGGTGTTGATAAGAATAGGTATGGGAAACTTATCCCCTTGTTGAGCAATATTTGACATTGGTAAATAAGTAGGAGGTGTCCCATTTATTGGCAGAACACACGGAGGATGATGAGCTGACTGATACTCCTCTAAATCCCATATCAGTTTAGGAGTTTGGAGTCCCATAGCACGGGGAATAGCAATATCTGGTTCAGGCATTTTTGGGCTCTGACCCGTCTCTCTACACCTCATTTACATCCACTTTCAAACTATCAATCTTTATAGTGAGACGAGCAACTACATCCATCAGATTTAGCTGAGCATTAACATTTTTGTGACAACCCGAATATAATTATGATAAATTATACATGCTTATCTTATGTGATATGAATAATGTGTTATTAGTATATCTAATGTTAAGTGATTATGTTTAGTCTAATCCTATTTTCATAAATCATGAAATGTCGAATTATTTACAAACATGAAATTTTGTTGTTTTCGATAGAAATGTCCCTGTTTAAGACTAGTTTTGACCTTTATAACATAAAAATTGACTTGAGGTGAAAACTATATAATTGTAGACATATGAGTTAGGGTTGTAACAAAACAAACGGTACATCAAACGGATGTACGAATAAGAAGTTAGGCCAATTATACGAAGAAGGGGCAAATCTGTCAATTCCCTTTAAGTGGTAAATTGTCTTTTATTAAACCAAATGGTTTAATTTGATTGGTTGGCCTGGGAGGTAGCCTTGGCCGACTTAAACTTCTCCCTTTAACTTATTTCTTCGGCAAATATAACCCTAGGTTCAGTTTTGGGAGATTTAAGCTGAAGGAAAGAGAAGGTAGAAGTTTAGGAAGAAAAGTGAGGAGAAAAGTGTAGAAAAATCCGTAGAAATTACGTAAAAGTCCCTAAGGTGTAAGGTCTAATCATCCCAGTTCAGCTCCACCAGAAGGAAACGTGAATACATTGTTGTCAACCAAGGTGAGTGTACGCACTGGAATGATGTATTCGTATACTATTACAAATATGATCATAATGTTATGAATGTGAAATTGTTCATTTCGGTTTACCGAAAAGGGAGGTTACTCCTCGACCCGGAATGGGGGAGATTTGTCTATTAATGACAAGGGGTTACTCCTCGACCAGGAATGGGGGAGAATTGTCTATTTAGACAGGATATGTGAATCATGATTCGAAAAAGTTGGTCATTCATTATGAATGAGCTGGATAAGTTAATACATAATTATATGGACATGATTTATTACATTTAAATTCATGCAGTAGTATAGTAGTGATGTATTCACTGGGCTATTTTGCTCACGGTTCCTATGTTCACATTTTTCAGGTAACGCGATGTCACTGCCAAATCTAGGAGGTCGGGTTGGGTTAGCCAGGAATGGGAGAAACAAAGACTTTGTTTAAATATAAATGATGTAATTAAGTTAAATTATCCTTCAAGAAAGTTTGTATAAGTATGACTACTTTGGTGTTGTAAAAAGGTTTTCAGTTATTTGGATTTACATTGATGACTCTGAAATTAAAAATCGTGTTTATGGTTTTGTTAGATTAATTATGGTTTGACTCACTTTGACTTTCAGATTTAATTATAAGTAATTGGGTTGGGGTGTGTCAGCTTTTGGTATCAGAGCCTACGTTTTAGAGGTTCTGGAGTGAGAAGAGTCTAGATTTGGCAGTGAATGTTATAAATATATTTTATTTGATACTAACGATTATGTTAGGAAAGATATGTATATCTGCATGTTGTTATATCTTTGATTCATTTTAGATATAAGAGAATGGAACGAGGGAATGTAAATGTGAAACTAGAAGATGAGGCTTCAAATATTTCAGCAGAAGCGGAGGTTGAGCAACCTGTTCAGATAAATGTGGAACCCGACCCAGAACAACTGACAGATATGCAAAAAATGGCACGTGCTATGAATCTAATGGTAGAGAAGCAAGCTAGATTTATGGCACAGATGGAAGAACAACAGACCAGGCAACTGGAGGCACAAGCATTGGCTAGGGCTGAGGAGGTGATACACGGGGAATAAATAAGTACTTCACATGAGAAATTTATTAAGATGAACCCACCCTCATTTGAAGGAGCAGTTGATCCAGCAGAGGCAGAAGTATGGTTAAAGAAATTGAACTTATCTTTGGGGTAATGAGGATGCCTGAAAATCAACAGGTGACCTTGGCGGCGTATATGCTGAAAGGAGAAGCTAAGTACTGGTGGGATGCCATGAAACATTTGTTGATTACTCCAGGAGGCGGGAAAGTGATCTCATGGGATGCTTTTTTTAAAGCCTTGTATGACAAATATTTTCCCCCAATGTATCGAAAACAAAAGGAGAAGGAATATTTCATGTTGAATCAGGGGAGTATGACAATTAGAGAATTAGAAGCTAAACTTACAGCCTTATCTCATTTTCCTTTGAGGTTTATACGGAATGAGGAAGATATGTGCAGCCGATTTCTTGATGGACTATAGTTAGTTATTAAATCAAGGCTATCGGCTTTAGAGACTATTAATTATTCAGCCTTGGTGAACAAAGCCATGTTAGTAGAAAGGGACGTGAATGAAGCTAGAGGGAATCGAGAACGAGGTGTAAAGAGAAGAAGATTCGATCCAAGTTATCAAAAGGGTAGTGATACAGAATATTCGAGACTTGGAGGGAAGAAATTCCAGCATGGTAGAGGCATGGGAAGTAGTTTTCAAAGGGGTGAAGCAAGTGGTGGAAGAGGTTCAAGAGTTTCATCACAAGGAGACCCGAATGTTTGTTTCTTTTGTGGGACATCGAGTCATATAAAGAGAAATTGCCCAAAGATATTGAATATAGAATGTTTTAACTGTCATTCGAAGGGCCATCTGAGAAAGAATTGTCGTATGTTATCAAAAGAGGTTTCATTTAGTAGTGTGGGGCCTCATAAAGGATCCTCACCAGACAGTGCCACCTGGGGAAGAAGTAAAGAATAAGCAACTGGATCGAGGACAGGAGGAAGAGTGTTTGCGATGACGCTGCAAGATGCCCATGCTACACCGGAAGTGGTTACAGGTAAACTTTCTATTGCAAATAAAGATCTATATGCACTCATTGATCCTGGATCTACGCATTCATTTGTAGCATTGCATATTTTTTCATATTTGGGTAGACCATGTTAATTTCTCAATTGTGCCTTATATATTTCTACCCCAATGGAAAGTGTGATTCTGGCTGAGCATGTTTACAAAGATTGTATCTTACGAATGGGGGAATGAGATTTCTATGTTGATTTGATATCGTTGGCCATTCGAGATTTTGATATTATATTGGGGATGGATTGGTTATCATCATATCATGCTTCCATTGATTGTTTTCGCAAAGAATTTACATTTCATTTGCCTGGTGAACACGAGTTCCATTTTATAGGAGAAAGGAATGTTGTCCCTAATTGTCTTATCTCAGCAATTAAGAGCAGAAAGTTATTGAGTAAAGGCTGTACAGGGTATTTAGCTTATGTTGTTGATACTAATAAAAAGATAGTTAAAATTCAAGATATACCAGTGGTTAGAGAATTTTATGATGTCTTCCCAGAGGAATTGCCAGGATTGCCACCCGATAGGGAAGTAGAGTTTTCCATTGAATTAATTCCAGGTACTGGTCCAATTTACCTTGCTCCATATAGAATGGGACCGACAGATTTGAAAGAATTAAAAGTGAAATTACAAGATCTGATAAGCAGAGGTTTCATTCGCCCTAGTGTTTCACCACGGGGAGCACCGGTGTTATTTGTGAAAAAGAAAGATAGGACAATGCGATTATGTATTGATTATTGGCAGTTGAATAAGGTGACCATTAGAAATAAGTACCCTATACCTCGTATCGATGACTTATTTGACCAATTATAAGGGGCCACAGTATTTTCGAAGATTGATTTGAGATCGGGTTACCCCCAATTGAAAGTAAAGGATAGTGATATTTCCAAAACAGTTTTTTGGACTCGATATGGGGACTATGAGTTTTTGGTGATGCCATTTGGATTAACTAATGCTCCAGTAGTTTTTATGGATTTGATGAACCGAGTATTCCACCCTTTGATTGATTCATTCGTGATTGTATTCATAGACGATGTGTTGATTTATTCGCATAGCATGGAGGAGCATGAGAAACATTTGAGACTTGTATTGCAGATTTTGAGAGAGAAGAAATTATTTGCTAAACTTAGCAAGTGTGAGTTTTGGTTGAATGAAATTGTGTTTTTAGGGCATGTTGTCTCGGGAAATGGGATATATGTTGACCAAAGAAGGTGGAAGCAATCGTTGAATGGGAAAGTCCTAAGAATGTGACAAAAATTAGGAGTTTCCTAGGATTGGCAGGCTACTATCGCATATTTATTAAAGGGTTTTCATTAATAGCATTACCATTGACAAAGTTGACTCATAAAGAAGTGAAGTTTGTATGGGATGAAGAATGCGAGAGGATTTTTAAAGAATTAAAGAATCGGTTGGTTTCAGCCCCTATACTTACTATTCCATGTGGGAATGAGTCTTTTGTGATCTATACAGACGCTTCATTTCAGGGGTTAGGGTGTGTTCTTATGCAGAATGGGAAGGTAATAGCATATGCTTCCAGACAATTAAAGACGCATGAACGAAACTACCCTACACACGATTTGGATCCAACAGCCATTGTTTTTGCTCTAAAGTTGTGGATACATTACTTGTATGGAGAAACTTGTGAGATATTTACTGATCATCAAAGTTTGAAATACTTGTTTACACAGAAAGAATTGAATTTGAGACAAAGGAGTTGGATAGAGCTGATTAAAGACTATGACTGTACCATCCATCATCACCCTGGGAAGGCCAATGTAGTAGCAGATGTTTTGAGTCAAAAATCATCAGGGATTCTTGGTTGCATACGGTGTGCCCATGTTGGAAATATTCTTGACTTGGCATCGATGGGGATTGAATTGAAGTTTGCAAAAATGGGAGGATTATTAGCACATGTCACGGTGAGACCTTTATTGGCCGAATGCATACGAAATTGACAGACCAGTGATCCATTCCTTGAGAAAAAGAAACAAGAAGTTCGGGATGGTAGAGAGAGTGACTTTTAGATTAAGAATGACAAATCATTGTCTTATAAAAATAAGATTTGTGTACCGAATGATCCACCCTTAAAGAAAGATATATTAGAAGAGGCACATAGTTCTATTTACTCTATGCATCCAAGAGGTACCAAAATGTATAGAGATTTGAAAGAGTATTACTGGTGGAACAATATGAAATGTGAGATTGTAGAGTTCGTAGCTAAATGTTTAGTATGCCAGCAAGTGAAAGCGGAGCATCAGAAGCCGATAGGGTTATTACCGTCGTTGCCTATTCCGGAATGGAAGTGGGATCATATAACGATGGATTTTGTTACGGGATTACCACGGTCACCAAAGGGGCATGATTCTATTTGGGTTATTATAGATCGATTGACAAAGTTGGACCATTTTCTTCCAATTAAGACCACCTACACTGTTGACAAGTATGCACGTATGTACGTTGACGAGATTATCGGTTTACATGGGGCACCAGTGTCAATTGTATCAGATAGAGATCCAACGTTCACTTCTAAGTGTTGGCCTCGTATCTAGAATGCCATGGGCACAAGTTTGAAGTTCAACATTGCATTTCATCCACAAACTGATGGGCAATCATAAAGGACGATTCAAATATTAGAAGACATGTTACGAGCCTGTGTATTTGACTTCAAAGGTAGTTGGGATGATCATTTGCCATTGATGGAATTTTCATATAATAATAGCTATCAGTCGACTAATTGTATGTCTCCTTATGAAGCTTTATATGGGAGGAGATGTAGAATGCCTTTGTGTTGGGATGAAGTGGGTGAAATGAAAATATTGGGTCCTGAATTAATAGATGTGACAACTGAAAAGGTCAAAATGATTCGGGAACGGATAAAGATAGCGCAAAGTAGGCAGAATTTATGCAGACAAGAGGAAGCATCCATTGGAATTTCAAAAGGGGGATTTTGTATTCCTACGTATTTCACCATGGAAAGGCGTTATGAGATTTGGGAAAAAGAGGAAACTAAGTCCAAGATACATTGGACCCTATGAAGTGTTAAAAAGAATTGGGGCCCTAGCATATAGATTAGCATTGCCTTCAGAGTTGTCTCGTTTACATAATGTGCTTCACGTATTGATGATTCATAAGTATTTGGCGGATCCATCTCATCAGTTGAAAACTCAACCAATTGAGCTGAAGGAAGACTTATCATACATCGAGGAACCAATGGAAATTATTGATCGTAAGGAGAAAGTATTGAGAAATAAAGTTATTCCCTTAGTTAAAGTTATGTGGATGAGCCATGGAGTTAAAGAAGCAGCTTGGGAAATGGAGGATATCATGAGGAAACAGTATCCCCATTTGTTTGGTAAGTGACCTTTATATTAAATTTCGGGGACAAAATTTTCTAAGGGGGGGAAGTTGTGACAACCCGAATATAATTATGATAAATTATATTTAAATCAAGCTTATCTTATCTTATG
Organism: Sambucus nigra; assembly: GCA_949130495.1. NCBI lineage: Eukaryota > Viridiplantae > Streptophyta > Magnoliopsida > Dipsacales > Adoxaceae > Sambucus > Sambucus nigra. The sequence continues at coordinate 393,979,267 of OX422209.1, read as the reverse complement.
TGATATGAATAATGTGTTATTAGTATATCTAATGTTAACTGATTATGTTTAGTCTAATCCTATTTTCATAAATCATGAAATGTCGAATTATTTACAAACACAAAATTTTGTTGTTTTCGATAGAAATGTCCCTATTTAAGACTAGTTTTGACCTTTATAACGTAACAATTGACTTGAGGTGAAAACTATATAATTGTAGACATATGAGTTAGGGTTGTAACAAAACAAACGGTACATCAAACGGATGTACGAATAAGAAGTTAGGCCAAATTTACGAAGAAAGGGCAAGTCTGTCAATTCCCTTTAAGTGGTAAATTGTCTTTTATTAAACCAAATGGTTTAATTTGATTGGTTGGCTTGGGAGGCAGCCTTGGAGGACTTAAACTTCTCCCTTTAACTTATTTCTTCAGTAAATATAACCCTAGGTTCAGTTTTGGGAGATTTAAGATTAAGGAAAGAGAAGGTAGAAGTTTTGGAAGAAAAGTGAGGAGAAAAGTGTAGAAAAATCCGTAGAAATTACGTAAAAGTACCGAAGGTGTAAGGTCTAATCAACCCAGTTCTGCTCCACCAGAAGGAAACACGAATACATAGTTGTCAACCAAGGTGAGTGTATGCACTGGAATGATTTATTTGTATACTATTACATATATGATCATAATGTTATGAATGTGAAATTGTTCATTTCGGTTTACCGAAATGGGAGGTTACTCCTCGACCCGAAATGGGGGAGATTTGTCTATTAATGACAAAGGGTTACTCCTCGACCAGGAATGGGGGAGAATTGTCTATTTAGACAGGATATGTGAATCATGATTCGGAAAAGTTGGTCATTCATTATGAATGAGACGGATAAGTTAATACATAATTATATGGACATGATTTATTACATTTAAATTCATGCAGTAGTTTAGTAGTGATGCATTCACTGGGCTATTTTGCTCACGGTTCCTATGTTCACATTTTTCAGGTAACGCGATGTCACTGCCAAATCTAGAAGGTAGGGTTGGGTTATCCAGGAATGGGAGAAACAAAGACTTTGTTTAATATAAATGATGTAATTAAGTTAAATTATCCTTCAAGAAAGTTTGTATAAGTATGACTACGTTGATGTTGTAAAAAGGTTTTCAGTTATATGGATTTACAATGATGACTCTGAAATTAAAACCCGTGTTTATGGTTTTGTTAGATTAATTATGGTTTGACTCACTTTGACTTTCAGACTTAATTATAAGTAATTGGGTTGGGGTGTGTCAATTTTGATCGGGGTTCTCCATGACAAATATTTGTTGGGATCGTTTAGTTTCTACTAAAGTGGTTGATGAAGGTGTACAACTCTGAGGTAGTTTAATAACAAATCACATCCAATACAAAGACAATCCAACGAATGTAATCACATCTGAGAGGGAAAGAATTTTTTGTTTTTTATTGAAAAATGATATTTTTTTTTAAAAGGAGAAAATATTTTTGGCATTTTTAAAATGAGAGGAAAGAAAATTCTCTAATGTAAATTTTTATTACTAGTTTCTCTTGTATTGTGTTCTACTTGGGGTGCAAGTGAAAAGTTAGACAAAACCCAAGTCTGGGAAAGAATGGGGTCGAAAAGAGATCTATTTTAAAAATGGGTTAAATCGCACAAAATTTGGTGGTAAGACGACCCGTAATTTCACCAATGTTTCACTTTGGAATTAGAAATACAGTATGAGTGTCCTATGGGAAATATATATATGAAGTTCATACATGGGAGATTAATGTACATATTACCCTTTTGGCTGGACTTCCATAATATACCTCTTCCCTATAAGGGCAATCCTTCATTTGTACGTATGGAAAAGCCATTTGATATACACGAGTGCACGTGAATTGACTCATGGTATACCTCATGGTGACGGTACGTGTAAGAGCAAATTCGTTATACTCAATTTAGTGAATGAGCTCCCTACTATATACCTTATGTATTGAGTTCAGTCAAGTGGTACAATATGGGGGAACCATTCGATATACATCGAAGGTACTTGACCAATGGAAGTTGGGAGTACTATCTCTTAGGTTAATCGCGCCCCACATAACCTACAACCCATCACAAAGTAACTCCCCTATATGGGAAAATATATGGTTAATATGTAGTTCTCACATGATCTAGTGTGGACGATGAATGAGACTTAATTAGTATCTCTATGGATAGTTTAATGTATGATAAGAGGAATATGTACAACTATTAACAATGGAAGAAAGAATTAGTGACATGTGATAAAATAACTAAATCTAAACGTGTAATAAAGCATAAGAAATATGTACAAGAAACATGAAGAATGGAGAATGCACAAGTGGACAAAGCATGATGACAAGGACAAGGTTTGGAACACATGGACATACACAAGGGAGATGGATATATTTACAAAGTGAGAGTAACATGGGAATATGTGTAAGTGAGGAGAACATGGAGAAGTTCAAGTGAAGTGAAATATATACATAGTGCATGTGATATATAATTGACATGTAACGTGTGATACATGAAACATTTGAATATACAAAGGTGGGAACGAGCATGGGTATGTATAAGTGACATGGAGCATGTAAAAATGTGGATAAGATAAGTGAAACATGGAAAATATGTACGAGTGCGTGTAAAACGTAAGATATACATAAGTGAATAAAGCATGGATATATACAGTGACATGAGACATATGATAAAAAAAATATAGTATGTACATGTGATGAGAAGATAAGTATAACGAATAAAAGGACATAAAAGGATTGTATAAAATAAGAGTGGCATATTAACATGTGAGTATGAGAGTAAAAGGAAGAATATACAATCGAAAACATATAAACATATGAAGAAAAATGGACAAAAGAGAAAGCAAAGCCCTTGTAAATAGAGGTGAGTCCTCTAAAACAGATGAAGTTACCGACAGAGTTGCCATTTGGCCATCCGTGAGGGGTTTTCCTTTAAATGTGGAAAATGGGGTCAAAGGAGAAATTCCCCTTCCAACCATTCATGCGGTGCTTGAGGGATCCTAAGGACATAAAAGTGACTGGATTCAATGGTAAGAAAAAGTGTAAAGATTATAGTCTCCAATATATTTTACTCAAAACGGGCAAAAGAGTTAGTTGCCCCCGAAGAGGCAATACAAAAGATACAAAACCAAATAGCTCGTGGGCTCAGGGACTAAGTTATGAAATGGGAAGGTATTAGGAACCCATTATGCCCTCTCGATCTCTCAGGGGCAAAAAAAGTTCTCCTTCTCTTAAAAATGTGTAAACATGTGTATAGTGTGTGTTGATTGAAAAATTTATATATACGTGAATAATGTCTGAAGAGAAAAATCATCATACCCATGCCATGGAAAGGTGGGGAACGAATCATTTCGAGGATTAAAACCAAAAGAAAGAGAAAAACATAAAATTATCCATAATACTCGCGATACACTAGATCATCATTCACTATGAAAGGGTAAATACTCCTGTCTAACTGGACTGCTAAAAATGAAAATGGAATAAATTAACTTGGCTAGCATATAAAAGATGCACTGGATCGTGACTCTTTATGGATAAGGGAGTACGCATGTCAATGGGACCACTAGAAAGAAAAATAAATAGGTAAATAATAAATAGACTATGCGTGATGAACCAAATCATGACAAACTGCAAATAAGTGAGTACGCATGTCAACGTTACTGCTAAAAGAGATAAAACACACACACACACACTCACACACACACACACACATATATATATATATGACACTAATGAAAATGATGTGAGAATAGTAAAGCAAAGAAAATGAAGAGGGGGGAATCGAATCCAAAGATGAATCTGGGATGCCTAAGTAGCCAAAAACCAACATCAAGGTCCACATAGTTTGAAAAGAGAAATAAAAATGGGGTTTAACCCATAAAAATGAAACTAGATTTTTTTAAATTGGTGAAAAAGTGAAAGAAAACTCTTATTTGGGATTTATGAATTAAACACTCGTTTGGGTTATTTAATTTATAAAAATAGGTTTATGTGTATATAAAGAATAAAAAAGGTGATTCGCGGTGAGAAAATAGTAATTAGTTAGGAAATATGCTAAAATTAATAAGATGTAAGAAATTACAGCAAATTAATAAAGTTGGATGAGTAGAATTTGGACCTTTTAAACAACTTGAAATTTGGCTATTTTTGGAAAGGTGTAAAATTGATTTTTAATGGTGGGATAGTTATGGCAAGTGGTGGTAAAACGGTATGTATGAGGTATGAGAATGTTTTGAAAGTGATCGTATGAAATATTACCACACTAATTTCGAGAGAGAGGTCAACCCTCACCCGAGTCTAGGTATTAAGGGTGAGGTGTAAAGTCCAGTTTTATTATCAAGAAAATCCCATTTCTTCATATTTTTTAAATAAGAAAAACATTTAATATTTTGAAGGCCATTTTGGCCAAAATGTCCATTTAAGCCTTATGATCATATTTTGTCTTAAACATAATTATTCCTCAATTTATCAAAAGTTTACAACATATTTAGCTGATGAATTTTCAAACTTTCTTATTTCATCTTGAAATTCATTTTAATCTTCATTTATCATGTTTAAATGTCCTCTATTAACATACTATAAGATTCTACACACGTGACGATGGATTTCAACCTAAAAATCTAATAATATGAGCTCTAAACATTATATTAACATGAAATCATATTTTATGTTCATATTCATTATATTTCAAGATTAAAATGATACATGTTCTTCAAAAATCCTTTTTAAGTTTAGTTTTCTTTAAAACTTGCATTTTTCATAAGAAAACTTTTAAGTAAACATACTAGAAAATAACTTTGCAAGGTTATCTACATTCTAACATTTAGCTTAGGTTTTAATTTTAAAAACATATTAATGAAAACCTACCTTGAATTTCAAGAGGAGAAACTAAGAAAATGATTACTTGAAAGCTCCTAAAACATTAAAAGTTCCACCAAATGCACCAACTCCTCTTAAAAGTGCCAAGAACAATGTTTCAACCAAACTTCTTCCATGGACAAGGATTGAAATGGGTCTTACAAACTTAAAAATGGATATAATAATGATAGAAATTGATGGTTGGGAATGGAGGATAAGGTGTCGAAGTGTGGAGAGAGTGTAAAAATCTGATGGAAATGGAGAGAAGTGGGTTTATCCGTCCTCTCACATCTAATTATACCCAAGATTCATTAACACTTCAACCTTTGGTTCCCCACAGCCCCTTCCCCAATTTGATCTACTCCATTGGGAGCATGATAGCTCAACCCGTCCAAGGGTCGACATTGCGACAATATAAAAATTTGTAGAATTCTAATGATTATGTAGTCTCATTACGATGAGACTATACCTCGTTCAAATGACGACGCATCTTATTCGAATGGGATTCCAATACGGATCTAACGAGGCATGAATGAGTACATGTGTTTTTTGTTCGATGGCCGTTTAAAGAGCTGTTAGAACGAGATTTGAATATCGTTCAAATGACCTATCTTATCGTTCTAATGACCCCTAAACTTTTCTTATTTTAATTTTAGGCCATTTGATCCCATTTTAATTGCACAAAGTCTGCAATAATAGTTCAAAATAGACAACCATCCATTATATTAGGTCCATGGATAATAGGCATGAAAATTCCAAGGGAAAGAGGTACAATTTCATGCATAGGCGTCACATTCTCCCCTCCTTAGGAGATTTCATCCCTAAAATCAACACAATCAAGCTAGGCAAAGAGTTCTTGGTGCTTCTCACGCATCTACAACTCGTGATCCCAATTCACACCTTTTACACCTTGGAATTCCTAAAAGACCATCACTAACAGAATGACCTTCTTATGTAAGACTCTATCCTCACAGTTCAAGATGGACACAGATTCATGTAGTAAACGTAATGTCTTCCTCTAAATTGATGTTGTTCCAATTTATGACGTGCCAAGGATCCGAGACGTACTTCTTCATCATAGATACATGTAACACACAATGAACGTGGTACAATTGACGAGGTCACACCAAGATATACAATACATCTCTAATCCATTTAGGGGTCTTGAAAGGACCAATATACTGAGGGGAAAGCTTATTTTTATGTCCAAACCACTGACTGCCAGTTCTCACCCTAACCTTCAATAGCACGTAGTCACCCACCTCAAACTCTAGGGATATCCATCGATTGTTAGCATAATTCTTCTTTCAACTCTGACACGTCAAGAGTCTCTACTGAATCCCCTAAACTTTATGGATCATATCTCTGATCATGTTCGAGTTAGTGAGATGCTTCTTACCCACTTCTGTCCAACAGACTATAGAGCGGCATGACCTCCCATAAAGAGCTTCATAGGGAGCCATACCAATGCTAGTTTGATAACTATTCTTACAAGAAAACTCTGCCTGGTGCATATTCTCCACCTAACTACCCTAAAAATCAAGTGCATAAGCCTTTAACATATCTCTTAGGATTTGAATGGTCCTTTCTGACTGCCCACTTTTCTCAAGATAGTAAGTTGTACTCATGTTCAAATCGATACTCAATTCCTTTTGAACCGTCCTCTAGAGTCGATACATAAATTGGGTATCCCTACCCGAGATAATCTAGAGGGTAACACCATGATGACTATCTCTCGGACATACAACCTTTCCAACTTTGCAATGTTGTCTGTGATCTTAATTGTCAAAAAGTGCATGGACTTCGTAAGCTGATCAACTATAACTCAAAATGTATTGTGATATCACTCGGGCCCTGTTCCACGTCCAAAGTTGAGTAGATAAAAATATCATCCACAAATATCACCAATAAATGGTCTACATACGAACAACATATATGGTTCATCAAATCCATGAATGTTGTCGAGGAATTTTCCAAAACGAAGGGCATAACTAAGAACTTATAATGGCCATACCCCATCTAAAATGTTGTCCTAGGAATATCCTCATCTATGATAAGCAACTGATGGTACCCATACTGGAGCTTAATCTTCAAAAACCTTCCCAATTCACATAACTGATCGAATAGATCATCAATACGGGAAAATGGGTACTTATTCTTTAAAGTCACCCTATTCAGCTACGTATAATCGATACAAAGCCGTAACTATTTGTCCTTCTTCTTGGTAGAGAGGACTGGATCTCCCTAAGGGGATAAGCTAAGACGAATGAAACCCTTGTTGGTAAATTACTCCAACTAAACCCTCAACTCCTACAATTCTATCAGATCCATCATGTGAGGTGGTATAAAGATAGATGAGACACCCTGATGCACCTTTATAGCAAAGTACACCTCCCCAAGTGTGGGTAAACCAGGGGATCATCATAGAACACATCGATAAACTCTCGTACCACTGGATAATCCAATAACATTCGATCAAACTCCTCTTAAACCACCATGCTTATCAACCAAACAAAATACCACTTTTTCTCTCGCACGGTAGAGAACTTGCATAGAGACTATGCGCTTCTCTTCCTGCTCGCTACTAAAATGATGGAGAGATCCATCTGGAAGAGACACATAAACACTATATCGATGGCATTTGATGGTAGCATCAAAGCACGACATTCAATCCATATCGAGGATCACCTTGAACCTATCCATGTCCATGAGAATCAAGTCTTACTCTAGAACATAATATCCCGTCATGACTACACAACTGCGACAAACCCTATCATGAACTATACCACTGTCGATCGGAAGTCCTATAAAGATTGGAGGGTTAAACTGATATACCTCTAAACCCAAGATAAATGCAAAAGACTCAAGATAAATGAACGCGATGCGCCTGAATCGAACAATGACTTTTCCCAAGTACTAAATAAAATAATCACACCTTCCATAACTGATGGCTCACTCGAGGGTGTTGCAAATTGGGACATGGCATAATAGCATCCGGGGTTGAACCTACTTCTCTGGCCATTAGGCCCCTAAACTTTCCCTCAACTACCTTCTTAACACCTGGACTTTCCCTTTCCCCCTTAACACCTGGACTTGGGTGTGGGTTGACCCAATGGTAGCCCAAATTCGGGTCCAGACATTGCAATTGGAAAGAGGATTCAGGGATCTATGAAAGTTTGTAGTTGACTAAAAAAATGTAGCTCAAGAATTGTATAGTGACATTCTGGTTAGAGTTTCATGATAAAAGTCCGCTAAATGTGAATCAAAAGTCTTATTCACACATGGTATGGATTGTTGGAAAGTTAATTCACAGCCCTATGTAATTATGTTAATATACTCTCAGGTTTTAGAGTTACCAACATTAAACGAGTCTCGCAGAGCATCCAATGACATCTTATTAGGGTTTTTCAGTAAAAAGGTTACTAAATGCAAACCATAAGTCTAATTTGTGCATGGTATGGTTCATTGGAAAGAGGATTCTGAGATCTATGAAAATTCTTTGAGATATTCTTAGGTTTGAGAGTTTACCAAAGTCTAACAAAGATCAAGAAGCATCTCGTGATTTCCAATTAGGGTCTGAAGGACAACTAACGTCTGACAGTTGAAGGGACTTGATTTGGACCACGTGGAGGTATATAGGAGGTACTAGTATGATGTTCCAATAAGGGTCCTAAGACATCTAAATTTAACTGACTAATGATGAAAGCCTTAGAATTTTAATATATGAAGTTCGATGAATGGTCCTAAAACCTATGAACTTAACTAACTAAGGATGAAAACCTTAATAGTTTGAGACCTCGCACCTATGTTTTAAAAAAGGAAGTCTGAAATTATTTTTTACATAAACCCTTAGACACCCCCCAAAAAAATTAAATAAATAAATTTGAGTGTGGACATTTTTCATGATTGGGATTTCTACATTTTGGTATTGAGGGAATCTTTGTATTTTAAGATGTTCTAACCCCATAAAAATATTTTTAAATAAGGGCTTGCAAATTTTTGAGGGATGGTTTCCATGTCTTTGTACTTTTTGTTCTTTTTAAAAAAAAAATATTTTAGGTGAAACAAGATCGTCCCAGTTGACCATTCCAATTCTTTAGACCTCAGCCAACTCATGTGGAATCAAGTATGGAAACCTTGGTATTCCCCTTATTCTTTTTGGGGTTATCATACCTTAGACTATTTATTTGAGATAAAGATGAATGCCTTAAACTCTTATTAAGTCATTTTATGACCTTAAAAACCTTTAGATCTAGGCATGAATGCCTTTCAACCTGTAAGATTGTCCATATGAGGTCTATTGGACCTCAGTCATGTTATTTGGATCTAAGGATGGAAGTCTTATCACTCATATTGGATTTTTAGACCTTAGTTTTAACTTGGAGCTAAGGTTTGAATCCTTGTAACTCACCTTGGGTCCTCATGCCTTAGCTTAAACTTGTACCCAAGGATCGAGCCTTGTAACTCACACTAGGTCCTCAGACCATAGGTTAAACTTCGATCCAAAGATTAAAGACTTGTACTCGTATTGGGTCCTTATACCTTAGATTAAATTTGGGGCTAAGGGTTGAAACCTTATAACTCATATTGGATCCCCAAACCTTAAAATAAAACTTATTTCTCATGACTGAAGACTTGTAACTCCTATTAAACACTATATTTATACACCATGAGTAATGAAAAAGGTTATTTTCATTTAATTCAATTGTAGAGTACATTATTGGAAGTATTTCATAAGATGTTCTAGAATCCTGTGGTGACGAAGTTTATAGCCCTCCATATTTTTAGATAATGGCAAATTGGCCTTGCTATCATCGTCATTAAATAAGGCCCTTCTCATTTGGGGACCAACTTTCCTTCACTTGGATTTCTGTTGGAAATGGTAACCTCCACTAGGACCTAATCTCCCACTTTGAATTCTTTATGGTTCACTTTTTTACTAAAGTATGAGGCATTTATCTGTTTATAAGAATCTATCCTAATTATCACAACTTTGTGCTTTTCTTCCAATTCATTTAGGAACCTCTTAAGTACCTCATCTTTGGACTCTAACTCGAACAGATCTACCCTATGTGTTGGTATCTCAATCTTAGTAAGAATAACTATCTGAGTGCCATAGATAAAAGACATTGGGGTTTATGTTGTCGGACTTCTGATTGTGGTTTTATATAACCCTAAGATGATGGAAATATCCTCAACCCATAAACAATTGGAATTTTCTAACTTCATCTATAGGTTTGTGGAAGATGGTCTGATTGGTTACTTACACCTATCCATTTGCCTCAGGGTGGCCTGATAATGAGTAGTGGTTATTGATCCCTTAATTTGAGAAAAACTCTCTGATGGATGGGTTGCCAAATAATTTCTTGTTGTCTGTAATAATGTCTCTTGGCATAAAAAACCTACACATGATGCTCTTCCAAATGCAACTTGTGTTTTTTTTTAGTTATGGTAGCCAAGGTTTCAGCTTCATCCCACTTTGTGAAGTAATCAATTACCACTATGTAGAACTTATTCTGACCTTAGTGAGAGGTACGGCCTAACCAAATTCACATCCCATTTAGCAAAAGGCCATGAGATTAGCATTGGAGCCATCTTCTTTACTGTGTGCCTTGGAATGAAGAAAACCCTCTGACACATATCATAACACTGTACCAAGTATTTATTTATCTTTCTCTAGGTGGGCGAGAAGTAACCATTTATTAAGATTTTGTGTACTAAGGTCTTGGGTCCAGTGTGGGAACCATATACACCTTCGTGGAGATATTTGATGACATAAATGGATTCCAATGGATGGAGGAATCGTTGAGGTGCTAAGAAATATCGATTATTGAATAATTCCACATTATCTAGATACGATATGCATGATAAGGACTTCATGTGTTTGGATTGGTTTTTCGCTTAGGAAGGACCCTATCCCTAGGTTACATTCAATGGGTGTCATGCAGTTTGAACTCTGGTCCAGTTTTACAACATTTATTTAGAGCTGAGTGGTGCTTGGCTGGTCCAAGGTGACTATAAGAACATTGGGATCCTCCTCAGTTAAGGATGGTCAGCCTAATAATTTTATTCCCTGGGAACTCTTTGGATGATAAATTTGGGAATACTTTGGATTGGGTGTTTTACAATTTCTAAATAAGTTGTCATCCAGTCCCTTTAGCCTCATAGACCTCCGTGACCTGATTAATAAATAGATGAGAGTTGTTAATAGCCTCAACATAGTATACCTTTAAATTAATATCCAAGCCTAATCCATCCACTGGAGATTTTTTTTCATCTTTTGAGCCCCTATGAAGGGGATGACAAAATACCTAGCCAACTCTGTAAGGCCTCCAATGTCCTTGGTTTGAGTTTGGAAAACCAGTGCATAGCCATCCCTATCATATAGGTGGTAAAGGATATACATACGACCTCATCTGAGGTATCTTAAAAAATAATGATGGATCTATAAGTCTCCACGTGATCAATTAGATCTTTAAACCAAGCCAATGGTTCAATAATATGCATTTTTCACTGAGGAGTAAGATCGTAGTGTTGAACTTTGTTAGAGAATGAAAATAGTGTCTTCTGGAGGGCAAACTCTATGGTATTGGGAATTTACATCTTATACTGGTTAAGGAAGTTCCCCAACCGCTCTTACATCTTATTTATCTCATTATCCTAGGCCTAGATACCCTAGAACCTCTATGGGATTGATCTTTATGGAATGACAGCCTTCCCGTCACGGGCATACCAGTTATGTAAATAAATACTAAATCCACAGCTACATAACCCAATAACAGTTATGTGAATATATACAAAATCCACGGTTTATAATCCCATAACGTGTCTCACAATTCATTATTTAAACTTCCAGCTTGAAATAAAAAATATTAAAAACCATGAATGTACCTATCACACACTCCCCTGGAGGTGACTAGAGTTCCATCACGTATAGGCAAGAATAAATAATAGTAAATTAAATTATCATCATATAAAGTCCAACCTCCACCATATACACCCCAAAACATCATCACCTAAAAGTTTAGCCTCTATTGTATATACCCCAAAACATCGCCATAAATCATCATAATCGTGTTTGGCCCCCAGTTCTCTTTGGGGTCACCATGCCCCATGATATGGAATCTAAACACCACCGTATACACACCAAAACATCTGCATCACAATGTATAAGTAAACAACTATATCCCCCCACAGTGGGTCATGAGTAAAAAAATGATATATCTCCACTCTCGTCGCACTATAACTAATTAGCTTCTAATGCCATTAATTCTTTTACCCTCTTTGATGTTATTTTTATATTTCAATCCTCCACTTATTTTAAGCCCTTCATAGTATTTTATTCTTTTAAGGGGATGGGGTGAGGCATCAATCATCTAGAAAGTTCAGAGGCAAACTAAATGAATATAGGGATTTATATATTTACATTAGTCTTTCACTTTTGTATTTATCCATAAAAATCATTTCTTGGGGAAATTTCATTTATAACATTAATATCATTCTCACAACTAGAATTAAATCAAACCAAGTTTAGAAATTTTATAAATTAACGTAATGATTGAATTAGGGCATTAATAATATCATTTAAGTAGGGAAATTCTTCATGCTTGGGCAATAACATATATCTTATGAAGTTCTCTACTATCATACAAATGACCTTTATCAATGAATTCACAAAGTTTGCAAAAACATATGATTTTCTACATAAAGTTTGTATAAAGTGATACCACATTAATCCAATTTCATGATTCAAACTAACATTTCCATTTAGGGTTTAGATTATTAAAATTGATGTGAAATTTTATAAAACTAAGGATTTAGATATGAATTCTAACATTAGTCTAAGATTCACACAATTCCTAAATGGCACTAATAATGAAATTAAAATTAAAATTAAAATATTTTAACAAATTAACAATTTAGTAGTTGCTATTCATTATTTACAAATTTCATATAGTAAATATGAAAACCTAATTATCTCTAATTCATTTTAGTGGTGAGAGTTAGATTGAGTTAGAAATTAATATTTAATTACATAAAAGGGGAGGAGTAGACTATTAACTTGCCTCGATGTAGGAATCCACAAAAACATAAGAGAATTAAAGAAGAGATCCTTTTCAAAAGTGTGTTAAAAATCCCCAAAAGCTCTTGGAACTTATACAAAGTTGACTCCAAATAATGCTCCTAAAAATTCCAATTGTTACTTTGAATTATAAGGTATATTTTTAGAGTTTAAATGATACAATTTGAGTAGGAATTGGACTAAATTTAGGGTCTAATTATGGGTTGAAATGAGGACAGTGGGGGTTATGAGAAGGTCTGAGGAGAGGGGGAAATAAGAGTTCTCATTTAAATAAAAAGAAAAAAAAATAATAACCCCTCCCCTCTTTATAATAAATCGACACTCCCCATGTCATACCATCACTATAGCATCTTACGTATTACCGTTATAACGGTTGCCTAAATCCCAACTCATTCGCCAAACCCCAAAACCCTCTTTGTGATTTTTGAATAAATTCCCAACTCACTCGCCTACTTCTTTTATTAAAACCCTAACTTGTTCTCTCAATACAATTCCTAATTTAACCTTTTAACCTAAACACATTTCCAAGTAAACCTTTAATTACCCTCATTCTTGTATCAAAATTCGCTTTATAATTCATTTCAAATTTACTTTCTAAAAATACCAAATGAAGTCCTATTTTAAATAAATTACAATCAAGCAAGAATAAATTCATTCAATTTTAATACTTTGTCCAACACTTCCCACAATATAAGTTAATTACATTTACACTTGAATTGATCATAGTAAACTTTTAAAATTCAATTTTGAACAAAAATAATCAAATGAATTCATAATTAAATTATATAAAATTCACCCCATTCATATATTAATTTAAATTCTCCCATTTTTTATAATTAATTATTTTAAAAATTAGATAAAAATTATGGGATGTTATAGGTAGACTTGTTGGACCTTAGAAATTAATAAGATGAGCTGAGGGGCCTTCATTTATTGTTAGGGACCTTTTGGCAACATTTACCCTCTTGGACGGACATCGTTGGGGTCTTTTTCTTTTAAAAGGTACCCACTATGATGGCGGATCTAGAGATTTTGTGTTGTCTTTGAGGAGCCTTCTCTAGGTCATTTGTTTGAACCATGGGTCTTTACCTTCTTCTGAAATATGAGGGAGAAAAGTTCTTCATCCCACGGGATCAAGTCGGTTTCAAGTTAAAGATGATATTTGTTAATAATAGGTTAAAATCTATTTTCAAGATAATTTTTTCAATCTAGTTGGTTTAAGATAAAATTAACAATAGGTTTTTTAAAATGTAATATACGCATGTTCCCACCTTATAGGACTTATTATCTTTTTAAAACACAATAATTCATCCTCAATTTCAATTGGACACTTAGGAAAAAATCAACGATTGATTACAAGTCATTTTCAAGAAGAGTAGAGAGTTAAGATATTATCTTCCATATTCGTAAAGGTATCGAACCCACTTCCTTCCTTCACATTGTATTTTAGGCATCACATTTGATTGCCTTAGAGTTATTTCAGTCTTCTGAATCCTAAGTGAGTTAGAAGTATTAGATAAATCAATTAGTTACTTCCTAAGAGCTTTGTACCCATTATAAAGACCTGAGACAACTTCATATCACCATAGTCAAACTCTAAAGGTTTTCATATTTGTATTGGTCATCATTATGTTGAATATAAAAAATAGAAACATCATAATAGTGGATATATGCATCACAACAAATCTTCATAACCACTATAAATCCGTGTGTCCTTATTATTGCATTTGAATAACACCACCTCCTACCTCTGGGGGATCATTTCGTGAGGATGAGGTGAAAATAAATTCCAGTCTCATCAATTTGTCATCGTCTATGAATGCATTTGTTCTCTAAATTAACTTCTATCAACAAGCTCTTTGGACCTTCTCTACTTCAAACACCACGATGACTGACACATAATTATCATAATCATAAAAGGCATGGAATCTTGCCAATAAGATATGGTGTAATGAAAGGATACCAACTCTCGCTTATATACTAGCTACCTCCTTATTGTCCATTGGAGGAATAAGAACCAAGAACCTTTGGGAAAGAGCATAAGGACAAATGTTAAGGGGAAACAATACTTTTTTCCTACAGCCACTAAGGGTACATGCCCATCTTACATACAGGGAAAGTTTATTTATGGTGTTATGGACCATGTAGATTGGATACAAGGGAGATTCAGGGATGAGGTAGCATTCAAGGTAGGTTGTTGTTCCAAGCCACGTGCATGTTTATGTTGTCACCATGGGGATGAAAAAGTTCTTATCTCTCGGTATTCATTTATCCCTGAGGCCGAGTCTATAAGTGCGCCCATGGAAGTTGTTAGACACCATATCCAGTTTTGTTGCACGCCCTTATTTGTCTAAGACATTCTTCGTGCAACGGATTTTGAGTTGTTTCAATTTTCCAGTTTATTTTACATAAAACCAAACTAAATAAGTCTATTTATCAATTTCGGGATTACCTTAAGGTGGGTTCAGTCCTCTGAAATGATCCATAGATTTTTATTTGGGTTCAATAACGGGGTTACGAGTGGGGAATGTAGTAGTCACTCCACTTATTCTTTGTGCGTCCAACTCTATATACTTACTATTGCATTTTACATTAATAAGTACTTTTAGTTTATCATAGAACTTTATGAGAGACCTTAATTTGAAAATCCTGTAAAACATATATATATGCTTAGGTATAAAATGGATATTAGTTAGAGGTATATGAACAGCACTAAACAGATGTGGGTACATAAGAGTGTATGTATGTGAATGTATATACTGTTAATGGGAGGTCATTTACTTATGTGTATATGTGAGAAATCTCAGCTTGTGTAATAGAAGGCCATTAATGTCTATATTTATAGCAGAAGAACGTTAGTGTGTAGAAGAGTTTGTGTTACATAGATATGCGTGAGAAGTCACGACTTAATATAGTTAGATATATCATTGTTAGTGATTGGTAAACGTGAGAGAGGGAAGGATCTTTATATGTATAATATATCTAGAGACGTATTATAAAGGCTTGTTCTCAAGAGAAGTACTTGGTATTGCACCTATGTACCATTGTAGCCACGAGATCAAAGCCTATATAGTTCACTTTTATGCTGGGCCACATGGAAAGTATTCCAACATGATGTGTGTGCAAGTTTAAGGACATGGGTTGAGTGGAAGTGTGAAGGATGACATATTTTAGGCATCCTTTACTCCATGTGGGATGCAAGGCTAGGGATTATGTCAAAGATGTCATGCTTTAGACCCGAAAGAATGACTTTAGCAAGGCACTTTGGGATTAAAGTGGACCAGAAGTTTTTGAAAGAGATCTAAAATCCCTTATCATCCAACTAAAATCCTAGAGGTGTCATAGAGCCTCGAGTTAGTCCTAAGTGATAGAGATGATCACTTCATGTGAGAAGGGGGTTCGGGCTATATATGGAAGCATCCTTAAAGATAATATGTTGAGATACGTATTATGAGGCTTGGATTCATGAGTGTAGCTCGGTATTGTGCTTACATACTCGAAAAACACATGACTAAACTTCGTTTATTAAAATACGTAATCAAAGATAGGTATTTATATTGAATTTCCATTACGATCCATAATATTATATTTGTATGTTAAAAATATGCAATCAAAGATAAGTTTTTGATAGGAATTCCAGGAAAAGACAAATAATAAAGAGTTTAGAGTAACCATGTTCACTGACACCTTCCTAATTACAGGTCTATGAAAAGTGTGTTTTTATGTCATACTTAGTTGTGATGATTTTGAATAATGTCATTTAGCATATGAATATGTTACTCATCTCAACAAACATTATTGGTGGAGAAATACGAGGCTTTAAAATATAGACATTGTAAAATGCATACCCGATCACTAGGGACACCCCAATTCGAAATCGGGGTGTGGATCTTATTCACCTCATTCATAAACACACGCCTTAAAGCACAAACCACCAAAAGCCCTCAAAACCCATAAAACAAAACCTTAACGACTAAAATTCAAATAAGGGGAAAAACCCAAAGCACACTCTGGGGGCGCACGGTTAAAGGAATTTAATTGCACAGTCATTCGTTTCCCCTGTAATCATTATAAAATATCTGCAGATATTTTCTTAGCCATACTTGTGCCCCCACTCCTTCTTAACCATACACGTGTCATGTCATTTAACCATGCAATCAAAGGCATCTAGAAAAGGAGGTCCCACCAACATTTAAAATTAACCCCCAACCCATAACTGATTAAATTTCTAACTTTCTCAATATCAAAAACTTGAGATACTCGATATCATTTTGAAAAGTCCTAAAAGAAGTTTGTACTTCAGTAAAAGTCCCTTTTGCAGTCCCGGACGAGGTTCGTAATTCTAAAAAGTCATCTCCGAGAAAAGTAGAGGCAAACCTCTATTCGCATATTGCAAAAGTATACACTTCTAAACCAACCTCAACCCGACTAAATGGATCACTGTCCAACTCGGGAACCTTAAGTGGGGACACTCCCCTAGGAAAAATTCAATTCACGCTATAAGTGAAAGGAAACTCTGCCGAAATATCATATCAAAAACCACCCCGCATATATATATATATATATATATATATATATATATATATATATATATATATATAAAATAAGTTACAAAACTTATGTATGTCATAAGCTTAGATTATGATGTAACAAAATGTATTTTTTCCTGCACTACCTATTTTAACCTTTAAAAATTTGGATTCCCCCTCTTTTGACGCACTCTAATTTGTTTCTCCCTTATCTTCAAAATTCAAAACTAAGGATGCAATAGTATTTGTACCCATTCTCTCACTTAACCTCATTATCCAAACCTACCCGTCTACTCTTCACATCGTTTTTACTCTCCAGCCTCCCATTAGAACAACAACAACAAACATCAATAACGGGATAAATAACTCAGGCTCCTAGTACGGCTTCTCATCTTTTTTACTCTGGAAATGAACAACTCTGAGATAAATAGCAACGATAAACGATATTTTATTAAATCAAAGTAATCGTTTTGGTTGTACAACTTTTCATTGAATCACCATTCTGTTCTTTTATTTTTCCAATCATTTTGTTCTTGAATCTTTGTTCTGAAGGAAGAGACCCTTTTTTGAGTTTCTTAAATCTTTGTGATTTTTTGGGTATTTCTACTACACAATAAGTTTCTACTCTTTTTGGGTATTTCGGCTGTACATCGAACAACAAATCTGGGTTTTTTGGTCTTTTTTCAAACGAACAACTCTGGAAATGAAAATCTCTACTATTTTTGCATTTTTTTTAAACCTAGACCTATTGAATAATTTCTTTAGTTATACAAACAACAATGGCAGTGATGGCTCTCCCTGTTTTGTTTTTTATTTTTTGTTTTTTTATGAAGTCCGGGTGTTTGATAGAAGTCCTGCCATTATTTTTTTGGTTGAACAAACGACAACGAACAATGGCAGCGATGGCTCTCCCTTTTTTTGTATGTTTGACTGAATGCGTGGTGTTTGATATAGGATGTTTGACATTGTTATACAGTGTCTCTTAATATGGGGTCGATTGGTTGCTGAGAATATACCTATTTCATATCAATCTTCTAATTGGCTGTTGTTTGATTAATGAGATGAGAATATACTTATTTCATATTAATGAGATGAGAATATACATGTTTTAAATGAGAATAACTTAACATACATGTTTGATTAATGCAAATGAATCAAACACACCTGTTTAACTAATAATGTCCACGCAACATTGAAAGTGATCAATTGCAGTACTACAAGCTTAATAGTTCTTCTTATAAGCATTGGAGTGATAAAGTGAAGGAACAGATCCAAGGATGAGAGTTGGGATGCAATAGAGTGCAACAGATCCTTTTGACAATCGTTATTGTGACAACCAGCGTAACCTGCATCAATAGTTTAATGGATAACTTTTTGGGCTAAATTACATATGTAGGTTAATGTTTCTTCTTGCCGTTTCTAATAATCGAGGTCTATGAAGTTTTGGACATGGTTTTTCTACACTCATGAGAGATGCTCAAGTAACATAGATGAGAATTAATACTTCTTCACTCTGTCATATGTTATTCCTCTGTTAAAGACTATATAATGACATTATAGTGTTTGGTGAATTAAAATTTGACTCTCTTTTTAAACACCTCTTTGTATATCTACAAATTGGTCATCGGTGTAAGACTAATTGGTTGCTCTATCTACAAATTTGCCATCTCTCATATGTTTAAGACTAATCTGTAATTTGTCATATGTTTAAGACTAATAGGCTAACATATGTTCATTCTGGTAGATATTTTCTTGGGCCGGTGAATGTTCACTGCCTCAATGTTCTGCACTATATTGTGGTTAAATGGTTAACGAGTTCTTCAAAGGTACGTCCTTGATTTGGACTAGATATGTTCATTAGGATGAGTTTTAGTGTATTTATTGAACATTCATTAACAATAGAACTACAATTATAAATTAATTCCAACGCAATGCCAAATCGAAGACTTTAGGTCTTAGTTCTTGCTTCAAACAGATTTTTGGTCTATTTTACTTTGTTTCAAATGTTAAATTTTATGGTTCTACAACACACATATGAAGTCTGACACTTCTTTCATAGTGTACACACCCTCATTTTTTTAGATACTAAAGTTCTTCAAGGATATGGAATCCATAAGTAAGTGGATATCTCTGGGTCAGTTAAAAGTTCTTGACATGTTTTATCACTTCCTTGAAAACTGCCTTTTAGTTTTAATGTAGTATTTAAGGTTTATTTTTTTATGTTGTGTTTCAAAAGACAATTCTCTTATACTGTACCACACTCAATTATAGAAATCCCGGGTGGAGTGTTTATCATAGTTCTATTATTATGCAGTCCCACTCTGTTATCATGTTACATAAGGTTTATGTAAAATGTTTAAAGTTCTTATTCATTTTCTCATCTAAAACTGTAGCTGATTGTAAGACCACAACATATATATTTTTTTGGTTTATAGTGTTTTGCTTAATTAGATGCACTTTACAAATAGAATATTGGATAGGTTTAAACCCAACTCTCATAACATTTGGTAAGCCAACTCTCACAAACAGGAAAAGGGATAATAGGAATTTCATTTTCATGCTCAACAAAGTTGTGTGAGTCAGAAAAGGATGGAGAGGATGGCACAGGATGGTGTACTGTCGGTTGATCAGGGCTATTAGAAGAAGGTTATGGGTTAGAGACACAAACAAGTATAGGTCTATTAGTGGTGGTATAAGGGTCAGATATAGGTGCATAATGGAGAGGATTTGAGGGGTGTGAGGTACATTTTGGACCAAGTACGATAGACAGTTTATCAGATGGGTCAACAGAGGAAAAATTGTGTAGCTACTGAATAGGTCTAAAGCTGTGAGGTAATGGGTATGAGGAACTGAGTGGACAAGTTATAGGTTTAGAGTAGCATGTAATGGTAAGAGTTGTAGTACGGACCTAGGCAGATTATCAGTAAAATTTTGTGGGGTAGATGGTGATGATTTAGTGTTTGGTACGGTGAGTTTAAAAAACTCTTGATATGTTACCAAATCTATAGGTTGTAGTTCGAGATACTGTTGAGTTAAATGAGGCCAAATCAATTTTGTTTTAGATTATGTTAGGGTGTGGGTTGTTAAAGATTTATAGTTATGTTTTTAAATTGTGCATGTCTATTTTCTGAAAAGTTGTGCTGTATTTAGGTGTTTTGCAATGCTTGCCAGGTTTCAATTTAGGGGTATTAAAACTTACGGTATGTGATTCATTGTGAACTTAAGGTTTAATTTAATGACGTTTCAGTCTTGGGAATTTTGTGATTCATTACCCCTGTGTATTATTTTGCAGATTGTAGGTAATAGGGCTTGAAGCTTCAAATGAAGGTATAAAACACATTTTGAGGCGTTAATTTTTAGTGTCATTTTGAGGTGTTAAATATAAGATATCCTAACATTGTTAAATCGGAGTTTTCAAATCCCATATGAGGTTTATATATGATTTTGTCCGTTATTTTTAATTTTTAGTGGGTTCCTCTGCTCAAATTCATATGGCATTCATACCTTTATTTCAAAAATCTATAAGTACCCTTAATATGAAGTTAAGGTGTTTGACAATATGTTGAAGTGAGTTTATTTTTTATTTCAGTGAGCATTAATCAATATGAAGTTAAGATGTCCTTGATATGAAGTTACTGCGTTTGACAAAATCAAAGGTGTTTGCCAAGATGTCATTGATAGATCTGGTATGCGTTTAGTTTATAATATCAAGTTATTTGCATAATTTTAAGGATGGTTGTAATGGATATTAGAATGAACAAAAAATGTTAATTTATTAACTATAATTTTCTCTCATTTTTCATTTGTAGATAGTCTATTTTTGTAAAAGTCATGTTTCATTTTAGATAGATTTCTAGGACTTCTGCGATATTTTTTTATGCTCTTCCACCACTCTATTGTAACTGAAATCTTCTTCCCCTTTATATTGTTAGTTTACAAAATGTGGCACAGGCTTTCAATGAGTCTTTAGCAGGGGAATATTACTAACTATGTAATGATTAGAATTCAATGTTGTATGTTTGGCCCAAATGTGATAATCTATGTTTTTAGATTTACTTTTTCCCCCTTTATAATTTTAGGATAATATTACTACATCTAAAAAAAATTACACCATTGCCAATGTGGCTTAGTCATTTTAGAACCTTGATATGACGGGGAGAAATGGGCTGATGCTTGCTAGGAATTTGGTGTCTATAATCACTGGTGGTTGTTCATGGGGTGTCAGTTTGTTTAGGCCTCAAAACTATGATTGGGGAACTACAAAGCAGATAACTTTGGTTGAAAAGGAAAAGAATGAATTGCCAACCGATGAGCTCCAGGAGGAGAAGTTTATTAGAGCTAAAGCGTGGATAGTGAAATGGGGTGTTGGTTATACTTTTGTTATTGCTATATTGTAGCCTCCTCTCTCTCTCTTCCGGCATGTACTTTTCACTACCCAATTTTTAGATATTCATATGGGAGAATTTTTTTTTTAAAAATTGAAGATTCTTAATCAAGAATTATAGTTATGATGACACCAGTCCCATAAACTAACATGTTATGCAAAGGTATTTTCAGTATGTTGTGTTTGTATGAAATAATTTATGTTAATTCAGGGCAATTCAGTAGTGGGTACTTCACATTCTGGGCAGTCACTACTATAGCATAGGGTACAATTGGATCAGTGGTTATCATTAACTTACCATTGATTGAAAGCTAAAAATCAATCGAGGGTGTGTTGCTTGGTATGTTTACAAATGATAGGCTAATGGAAAAGGTTTAAGAACTAAACTTGAAGTTCAACACGATCATGTCGGCTATACCTAATGCTAACAGAATTTACATGCTTAAGAAAGAGAAAAGAGAGCTATATTATTATATTGGTTTTATTTATTTTGTGCCTTCAGGAGGTATTAGTCCACTGTTGTTTTATGTTGCAGTTTTAGTGATGAACATGTTTTTTGTGAATGTTTTCTTCTCTCATTTTATCTACTGATTTGCTTCTCTCATGGGTATATTGGAATATAAATATGTTCATATGATATAATTTATAATAGGTATAGCAATAGAAAGTTGTCTATATTGAAAAAACAATTTGTTTTGATCCAGTGATGTAGTAACATTATAATTATCCATGATTTTTTGGTATTAAGAAAGGCATATAATTCATTTGATTCTCAGTTTGGGCACTAATAGGTACATGGTATATTCATGATAGATTAAACACGATGAATAATCATATAAACATAAGAAAATTTGACCAATTTTTTAAAATTGTTTACAATTATGTGTTGTAAAAAAACTTTTTGACTTAATAGGTTCGTACCACGATGTATGTATGTATGTATGTATGTGTATGTATGTAAAATTAGCTTACAAATTTTTTTCAAACTACTTTTGCACCATCGGTTATTTCAAAAATTGTTTATATGTTGCGAAATAAATAAGATGTATGGTCCTATCAATGATGTACACATTCGAAAATTAGCATCAATTAAATAATTTTGAAAAAAATATCAGTCCTTTAGAAAAATTTATTACAATTACTATTTTGGAAAATTATTCTATATACAAAACTTTTATGACTTGACCACATGACTCATACCCGGGAGAATTCTCGTCGTGACTTAAGGCATGCGTACGGATTTGGAAATTATGACCATTTTTAAAAAAAACTATACTTTTTTATTGGGGAACAAAAATTTTTCTGTTTTGCGATTACGTACTTTGGAAATTTTCTTTGTACCTTCAAGCAGGGGCATACACTAGTCTATATAATAAGTTACAAAACTTATGTATGTCATAAGATTAGCTTATGATGTCACAAAATATATTTTATCCTGCCCTAGCTATTTTACCCTTTACAAATTTGGATTCCCCCACTTTTGACACACTCTAATTTGTGTCCCCCTTATCTTCAAAATTCAAAACTAAGGGTACAATAGTATTTGTACCCATTCTCTCATTTAACCTCATTATCCAAACCTACCTGTCTACTCTTCACATCGTTTCTACTCTTCAGCCTCCCATTAGAATAGCAATAACGAACATCAACAATAGGAGAGAGACAAACAACTCATCCTCCCAGTATGGCTCCTCATATTTTCTACTCTGGCAATAAACAACTCTCAGATAACAACAACGATAAATGATATTTTTATTGAATAAAGGTAATCATTTTGGTTGTACGGATTTTCATTGAATCACCATTTTTTCTTTTATTTTTCTAATCGTTTTGTTCTTGAATCTTTGTTCTGAAGAAGAGACCCTTTTTTGGGTTTGTTGAATCTTTGTGATTTATTGGGTATGTCTACTACACAATACATTTCTACTATTTTTTGGGTATTTCGGCTATACAAAGAACAACAACTCTGTTTTTTTTGTAATATTCCGCCCGATAAATTAGTCAAATTATATATATGGAAAATGTATTATAGGGCATAAATTAGAGTTGAAGAAAGTTAATTGAATTATGCATTTTATAAAAGTCTTATATAAGGATTATAGAGTTTTTAGGAAATAAATTACCTATTCCCTTATTAAAAGTTGATAACTATTAGGGGCAAATGTGATAAACGAAAGTTTTGGATTTAAGAACCAAACTCTCTTTTACTATTTAAAAAAATGGTCTGCATTCGAAGTATGTATAGGTAGTCTGAACACCTATACATAAAGCTGGTGCGGACCAAAATATTAGAAAAATGGTTCGTGCCATTGGTATGCATTGGTGGTCAGACCACCTATACATACCGCTGGCACGGACCATATTTTTTTAAATAGTTAAAAAAACTGCTTTCATAATAGTACCAAAAAAAATAGTTTTTAACCAAAAAATACACGTTTCTAAGAAAACAATTTCTTAAGAAAACAAATTTTACGTTTTATAAAATAATTTTTTAATAAAAAAAATATATAAGATCTTACGCTTTTATGAGTGAAGAAAAATTCACAATAAAATATGCTACTTAACAATCACAAATGGCAAAAATAAATGGAATCACACACACAACAACAAGATATGTGGTTCGACAACTTGCCTACGTCCATGGAGAGGTTACTTGTTCTTATTAAGTGTCTCTCAAAGTCTCAAGTTTTCATCACTTTGCCCCGGGTCAGGGTATACAATTTATATATGTGTTGTTATAGAGATCGAGTTGCTTAAGTAACTCCATAATAGGATGCGAATTGGCCATGAGGTGCTTGAATATCTCATCCGATATTCTTAGTACCTGATCTGGCCAAATTCACGAGTGTTATGCTTCAACTAAACTACTCGTGTAGAAATTAAGTCACGGTTTGAGCCGGGCCAAATACTTGAATGATGTCACTGAGTTCTATAAAATGTCAGTTCCCTCCTTTGTTCATTTATGCCTTAATTTTAAACTATTTTCTTCCTTGTTAAGTTTTTCTTTTACCATTCGTGTGAGCCGTTCCTCCTTGCCATTTCATTTTCACTATAAGAATCTTTCCCCTCTTGTATTTCTTTCATCTTTTTTATGAAAATGGTATATACCATCAACGAGAGTTCCTTCATGATTTTTAGGGCTACCCACACAATCATTGATGGGGTAAATACATAGTCGCTGATAGGTCTTTATGATATCCGTGCATTGGATGAGGGCCATTAGATCCCCATTGTTTTTATTACTGAGTATGGGATTACCTTTCCTCCCACTCGCCTATTTTTATAGTTTTGTCAATATTTCTATGTGGTCCCAGCCCAAGTATCCTTAAACACTTGGAGAGTGGTCAATGGAGCGAGTCGCATTAATGAGAGATATCGAACTAACATAGGAATAAAGGAGTTAATTTACCACTATAATTGGGGAAGTACTGACGAAAAAATTCATTATTTGAAGACAAGTTTCTCCAGCACAGACCTTGTAGTGAATTTGCCTAATTCTAATAAGGATTATTGGGATCATGGTTTGATATTCAAATATTGGCAGTTTGCCCCTCTTCCTGGGGGTGAAGAATATACTGGGCCTCGTTTCCCTTAGGAAGGATAGGGCATAGGTCGACGTTCACACATATTTGTATATTTTTTACTCTTGGTGATCCTCCTTCTAATACTGTTATTAACTATATTTTTTTGTCTTTATATTTTACATAGAAGAAGAGGAAAGATATCCACCTATCTCAAAGGTCAATTTTGCCGACCTGAAGATCATCTAGTCCGTTCAACAAAGGATTGGAGAAGCTCATCCTTGCTCTGTTTCCATTTTTCTCGGATACCATAACTTTATTACATCATTTGTTACTCGCCCAATAGAGTACTTTCTAGTAGCCCCCACTAATATAGAAGACCCAACTTCTTCGTCCTCTAGTGCTAAGTCCTCACCACAAGAAGAAAATAATTTCTAACTTGGTGAACCTCCTCTTCCTTTGAATCCCTGGACCTTTTGCTTGTACCGATCAATATTTTTTCTTCAGAAATGGTTAAGAGGAAAATTAACAACCTCCTGGTTGGCTCCCCCTCTTATTAAAACGAAGTCTGATGTTGGGGGTTCCAAGCATCTAATTGTGGTTAAAAAATCTCTGGGAAGAAATAAAATGCCCCAGTTCGAGAGATTGAAGAGGGGTCTAACCCCCACTCTAGAGTTGGTAGGGAAACGTTAGGCTGACTAGGGCCAAGGTAGCACTCAATTTGTTACTGTGAACCCCAGACTTGCTCGTGGCCTGATTGGAGAATGGGTCCTTGCGATTGATTAGGCAACTCAATCTCCTCTTCCTGGGGCATGGGTGGTCGAACGGGCCGACCATAATCTGGCTCTGGTAAGTATCACTTGATGTGTTCATGTTGTCACATTTCATTTTTGCCAATTGCTGATGTTTTTAAATGTAGATTTTTGCAATTTTTTGTTAACTATGATTAACAGCTGAGGAGGGATGACAAGCTGAAGGAATCCTCTATAGACGTGGAGCAAGCTTTTAAAGGCATGCGTGATTCCTTAGAGTCTGCCAAATGGGATCATGAGGATGATAAGAAGAAGCTGGAAGATTTTATTAAGGAGCTTGAGGATGGAAAGATCCAGGCCAAGAAAGCTGCTAGAGATGTTATGAAGAAAGCTAACGAGTCTGAGAAGGTTGCGAAGGAGGCTGAAGGTTACATAGGACTCTAAAAGTCAAGTGGCATCACTAAAGGCCAAGGCTAAAAAGGACAAGAAGGATAACTATACTCGTGGGTGGGATAAGGCATTATCTATTACTTCCATTAAAGTTGAATATCTAAAGAAGTCCTCCTTCAAGGAGGGATGGAGTGTTGCACTGACCCAGGTCAACATGACTATTGGCTTTGACTTGTTTGTCCAGCATAATCCAGGCACTCCTCCATAAATTGAGGAGGAAGTTGATGATGAAGAGGGGATGCCAGCGTCCTCGGTGCCCCAGGAGAAGATGGTGGTGGCTTTTGAAGCACCTTATACTCTGACTCACTTGAGTCTACATTGTATAAGTGCTCATCTATTTTGGAAATAGTGAAAAAATTGAGTCCATTCCCTAGATACCAAAAAGCTTCAGACTCTACTCTCTATTCCTCTTGATTGTTGGTTAATGGTATATTCTCAATCACCCACACACATTAGGATTGCATTCATAACAAATATATTGCATACTATGTCCGTGTGAGTTAATTCCCCTTTAAGTTCATTTAAATTGAATGTAATAATTTTTTGGGAATTTTTAATAATTTTTAAAATAATGTTTTGGATGGAAACAACTTTGCTAACAGGAAATAATGAAAGAATTGGTAACTTGACAAGACCTCCTCTTTTTTATGGAAACAACTTTGCTTACTGGAAAGTAAGGATGGTTGCTTTCATACAAGGAACCTTGGGAGATGATGTCTGGGATACTATTGAAAATGGTTATACTTATCCTACAAAACTAGCCACTAAAGGAAGTAATGAGAGGATTAAGAAAGTGTTAAGCGAATTCACTCAAGAAGAGAAGAAAGTTTCTCGAAACAATAACAAAGGAAAGAATGCCATTTTTATGTGTATAAATGAACATGAGTTCAAAAGGATCTCATGTTGTGCCACTTCTAAGGAAGCTTGGGATACACTGATTACTGCACATGAAGGTGACACTAGAGGTAAGGCTACTAAAACACAGATGCTTGTCTAACAGTATAACTCTTTAATTATGTGAGACTCTGAATCTTTTGATGACTTTTACATGAAATTGACTGACATTGTGACCAAATTACATGCTAATGGAATAACTTATGATAGACATGAAATTGTCCCTAAAATTCTAAGATCATTACCACAGAAATTTGATAACAAAAGATATGCTATTGAGGAAATGAGTGATAAAACTCTCACTCCTGAATTACTCAGTAGTAAACTGAGAACTGTGGAAATGGAATTAGAATTTAAGAAATAATTGACCCAATCCCATAGGAAACAGACTAGTTCTAATTTGAGTTTCTCCTCTAAGCTGATGAAACCTGAACTTAGTATTCCCGATAATGATTCTGATGAGGAATGTGATATAGATAGTCTGGATAATCAAATTGCCTTGATGTCAAAACAGTTTAAGAAAATTGTCAAATTTAGAAATAAAATGGCAAACAGATAAGGCAAGCAAAATTATCCATCTCAGTCTAATCACAAACCTCATGATAAAGGTCAAGACAAATATCACAAAGACATTCATATGGGACCTAACAAAGACTTAAAGAACATTGAATGTTTTAGATGTGGTAAATTGGGTCATATAGCACAAGACTGTAGAGTTAAACTGAACATGACCAATAAACATACTAGGGCCAACATTTGCAAGACACGGGATGATTCAAGTGATTTTGAAAATGATGAATATGAATCATCTGATGTTTTTGATCCTTACATGTTTTCTTTGCCAAGATAATCTATAATGATGATATGCTTGTGACTTTGTATGAGAATGATAACAATAGCTCTACTTCTGTTGTTATGAATCATGCTGCTACTGGTTTAGATGCTTTAATTTATGAGAACAATGCTAGTTCTATAGTGGGGCGTGTGAGTCAAAGGGAAAGCGATAATGACGATGTCAGTGTGTGATCAAGAAATGAATCCTTAGGGGTCACTTCACACACTTCACTTAGTGATTCTGACATTGCAGACCTTCCTAATATTCACATACTTTACGCCAAGACTCTTAAGAAAAGCACTAGCCTAGAGAAGACTGTAAAAGATCTCACTAAGAAACTAGAAGACCTAAGTCTGATGGTCAAACTTAATGCTGAAGAGCATACTACCCAATGTCTAACAAATGAAAATGTAGTCGAAATTTTTTATCAAAAATTGAAAAATTTGATTGAAACAAATGAAACTATGGAGAAAAAATATAAAGGGACATTATTAGAATTGGAACAAGCTAAAGAAAAGATAGCAACTGTTTTAAAAAAAAATGCTAAATTTGAAAACAATTCCAACTGTTTTGATGATTTTTTTGCTGATTCAAAAACAAATTCTGATGATCTAACTGGAATAAGATTTTTTCCAAATTTAAAGACTCAAACTAAAAACTTTGAATCAATCAAGTTTGTGTCAGGAGGCAAAAGACCTATAGAAACTTGCCTAAATTTTCATTCTCTAAAAGATGAGTTGGATGAAAAACAACAAAAGTTTGATATTGGGGAATCAAGTTACTCTAAGTGTGATAGTCCACCTATGGATAAATATGTCTTCCCTCCAATTAGGAAGAGTGGTTCTTCG
This sequence comes from Sambucus nigra, assembly GCA_949130495.1. Taxonomy (NCBI): domain Eukaryota; kingdom Viridiplantae; phylum Streptophyta; class Magnoliopsida; order Dipsacales; family Adoxaceae; genus Sambucus; species Sambucus nigra. The sequence goes on along the minus strand of OX422209.1, from coordinate 393,950,096 downwards.
TTCCAAACTGTACTCCCTTGGAATAAGGTTCAACATCAAAATACCATGAAACCTATGTTTAGAGACTTTCCTCAGGAGATACCCTCTTCAGACAATTTATATTGCTCATACGGTGACATATACGATCATTCTTTTGAAGGTTGCTACTCTAAACGTTTTGTAAAACCTGTTTGTAATACTCCTCTATACCAGAACTTGAACTACTCTAGGAGAAGCCCTAACAATTATGTCCTGCCTAGACAAGCAAAAAAAAACTCTAACAATTGAAAGAGAACGACCAAACCTAAAAGATCATTTAAAAGAAGGATTCCTAGATACTTTCCTAAAACAAGGTCTCAAATTTTCCATAAAATTCAAACTCATGCACAAAATATCTTTTAAAAAAAATCTAATGCTCGCAAATTTGATCAAATGAGAGCAAATATGCGCAAAACAAAAACAAGAGCTATATGGGTTAGAAAAGATGAGATATTGCCCCAGATGAAGTGTAACATTGTGATTACTACTTTAAAAGCTAAACACACTCCTTCATGATGGTATTTAGACTCTGGGTGTTCAAAGCACATGATTGGTGATGATACAAAACTTTTAAACAAAACTAGCTTTGCTGGGGGAAAAGTCATTTTTGGTGATGGTGTATAATCTCAAATTATTGGTAAAGGAACACTCCAATAAGAAGGAATGCCTGTTCTTGAACATGTTCTTCTAGTAAAAGGTCTTAAGGCTAATCTACTTAGTATCTCGTAATTTTGTGACTCAAATCATACTCTCACCTTTTCAAAGAATAATTGTAAAATTTTAAATGAAAAAGGTGAGTGCATTATTACAGGACTCAGGACTCCTAACAATTATTATACTGTCCAGACTAGTACTGAGGTCTGTAACATTGCCAGAATGGATGACAATGAAATATGGCATAATAGGATAGGTCACATAAATTACGACAATCTTAGTAGACTACCTTCACAAGAAATAGTTAGAGGAATTCCAAAGATCAAACATATCTCTAATATTGTCTGTGGATCATGTCAGGAAGGAAAAGTTGTTAAGGCACCTCATAAGAAAGTTAAAGACATCCTTACCTCTACACCCCTTAGAGCTCATCTATATAGACCTAATGGGTCCCTCTCGAAATGTTAGTCTCTGTGGACGCAGTTACATTCTTGTTATGGTTGATGACTTCACCAGATTTACTTGGGTGGCCTTCTTAAAACAAAAGTCTGATACTTTCCAAACTTTTTTAAAAATTCTACTTCTAATTGAAAATGATAAGGACACTCATGTAAATAGAATTCATAGTGATAGAGGTAGATAATTCATTGATACTGGTATTATAGAGTATTGTGACTATAATGGTTACAAACAAGAATTTAGTGCTCCTAAAACTACTCAACATAATGGAATTGCTAGGAGAAAGAATCATACCCTTCAATAGATGGCAAGAGGTATGATTCATGCCAATGTTTACCTAAATATTTTTGGGTAGAATCTATTCATACTTCTTGTTACATTATCAACAAAGTATATCTTAGGAAGAATTCTAAACAAACTCCTTATGAACTACCGTATGGGAAAAAGCCCAATCCTAAATACCTTAGAACCTTTGGTAGTACATGTTATATCTGCAAAGACAGAGAACACTTATCCAAATTTGAGACTCATGGAGATAAAGCTATCTTTCTAGGATATTCTCCTGACATTAGAGCGTACCGTGTCTATATTCTTCACACAAAGACCTTAATGGAATCCATAAATGTTATTGTAAGTGTCACTACTATTGAAAGTAAGACTAGAGAACCAACTATTGTGGAAGAGTCTGAAAATGTTTTAGAAAATGACTCTCCAAAAATAGATGATTCTTTACTAATTGAGACACCTGAAGTACCTAACTAGGTTTCTAAAGATTATCCCATAGATAATGTTGTTGGTAACTCGAGTGAGCCTGTACATACAAGATCTCAATTAAGAAACTATGCTCATTTTGCATTTTTTGTTTCCCTTGGGGAACCAATGAATGTAAATGAGGCATTGAATTACCCTTATTGGATTTCTACCATGCAGGAAGAACTTCTTCAATTTGTCATTCATGATGTTTGGTATATTGTACCTAGGCCTCATCACAAAAAGGTTATTGACACACGTGGTTATTTAAAAATAAATCTGATGAAAGTGGGAAAATCATTAGAATCAAAGCCAGATTAGTTGCTCAAGGATATTCTCAATTTGAAGGAATAGATTTTAATGAGACTTTTACCCTTGTAACTCGCTTAGAATCTGTTCGTCTTCTTTTTGTAATAATTTGTTACCTGCGTTTTACGCTTTACCAAATGTATGTCAAATCTTCCTTTCTTAATGGAATCTTGACTGAAGAGACCTATGTCGAACAACCAAAAGAGTTTATTGACCCTCAGTTTCGAAACCATGCTTATCATCTTAAAAAGGCTTTGTATGGCCTAAAAAAAGCGCCAAGAGCTTGGTATGAGCGTCTTTCCAATTTTCTCTTAGATAAAGGTTTTAAGAGGGGTGGAAATGATTAAACCCTATTTGTCAAACATTTTGACAAACATATCATTACAGCACAAGTCTATGTCGACGATATCATTTTTGGATCCACTTCCCCTTCAGAAGTTAAATCTTTTTCTGAAATTATGCATAGAGAATTTTAAATGTCTCTTATGGGGGAGTTGAAATATTTCTTGGGTCTTCAAGTCAAACAGAATTCATATGGTTTATTTGTTTCGCAATCTAAATATGCTTTAGAGATTGTCAAAAAATTTGGCCTTGAAAGTGCCAAAGACGCTAAAACTCCCATGAGTACTTCGGTCAAACTATCTAAAGATGAGAGTGGTAAATCCATAGATTCTGCTCTGTATCGTAGTATGATAGGAACCTTGATATACCTTACTGCCTTGCGTCCTGATATTATGAACGCAGTTTGCGTGTGTGACCGTTATCAAAACAATCCTAAAGAGAGCAACTTAGTTTGCGTAAAAAGAGTTATAAAACACATAAAAGGCACTCTAAATTTAGGACTTTGGTACACCAATGATACTCCTACTACTATAATAGGATACACTGATGCCGATTGGGCAGGGTGTACTAATGATAGTAAGATCACTTCAGGAGCGTGTTACTATATCGGTAACAATTTCGTAGGATGGAGTAGCAAGAAACAAAACTTCACTTCATTGTCCACAGCAGAATCTGTATACAAAGCCGCTGGTAGTTGCTGTGCTCAATTACTTTGGCTTAAGAAAATGCTAAGTGATTATGGTATTCAAGAAGACCAATAACATCTCTATTGTGATAATCAAAGCGCGGTCAATATCTCTAAAAATCCTGTTCAACACTCGCGAACTAAACATATAAAAATAAGACATCATTTTATACGCGAATTGGTTGAGACAAAGGAATTAGAAATCTATTATCTTCCTACTGATTTGAAACTCGCAGATATGTTTACCAAACCTTTGGATTACAATAGATTTATTACTTTGCAAAAATCGATAGGAATGGTGTGTGCGAAATAAACTTATCTGACTTAAGTATTATTCCCTTTGTCCATTTGAGACAAAATGGGGGAGAAATTTGAGTCTTGTGAGTTCATTCTTTTACATATTTCTAATAAGCTTGATCTTAGCATTATTTGTAGGAATCTGTACAGTTGTATTCAACTGATGTTATCAGGGTATTGGTTTGTAAATAGTTGAGTTATGTAATTTTCTGTTTCTAGGAAATGGGTAAATAAAATTTTTGTATAGGAATAGTTTTTTCCTTATTTCTTTGTATCCCTACGAGTCCTAGATGACTCAAAGGTGATTTCGTCTCATATTTACAAAGAGGGAGATTGAAGCACCTTATACTCTTGACTCACTTGAGTCTACATTGTATAAGTGCTCATCTAGTTTGGAAATAGTGACAAAATTGAGTCCATTCCCTAGATACTAAAAAGCCTCAGACTCTACTGTCTATTCCTCTTGATTATTGGTTAAAGATATATTCTCAATCACCCACACACATTAGGATTGCATTCATAACATATATATTGCATACTATTCCTGTGTGAGTTAATTCCCCTTTAAGCTCATTTAAATTGTTTTTAATAATTTTTTGGAATTTTTATTATTTTTAAAATGATTTTTTGGAAAACTAAATGTGGTTTAAAAAGCTTTTGGGGTCATCATGTAATTAGTGGTTTTATGTTTTTATACCTGAATACTTGATTGGGTAGAATCCGAATGCGCTTGAGAATTCAGGTTGTGTGTGAAATAATGTTGAAAACACGCGTGTGTGAGTTCATCTGGGCCTTACATCTGTCAGCATTATATCGGCCTGATTTGTGTTTATTGGTAGACTCATATCTTGTACATGATCTCAGCCTTTGAACCTCTCTAGACCAATCAACATGCGTTTAAATCACCGCTGTTCTTGCACCGTTGGATCAAAGTAAATTGCCTTAGACCAAATCTCAGCCTTAGATTTGGATAGCCCTTCTCGATCCTTCCTAGCCTACTATATAAGGAGGCCTACGCTCAGCATTTGGAAACTTTTGACAGTTCATCTAAATAGAGAGAGAAGAGAGAAGAGAGAAGAGAGAAGAGAGAGAGAAAGAAAAGAAAGAGAGAAACCAGAGAGAGAAAGAAACCCTAAATCGTCCAAACCCTTTTCGTTTTCAAACCCTAAATTCAGTTTTCTTAAACAGTTTATACCAAACACTTTACATGTGTGTTTGAGAGTGTTGTTGGTGGGGGCTTGAAGGGTGTTTAAAGTGTTTTATACTCTGTGTTCGAGATCTTATTTCCAACTTAGACATTACTTATTAGATCTCTATTTATCTTTCATAGAAATAGTAGATCTGATTACTGCATGTCATATTACACTTCGATCTGCATATTTTAGTTCTCATCTTGAGAAATCACATTTGTTGATTACTGTTCTGTAAATGTTTTTCAAAACGTTAGAATCAACAAATATATTTTCTGTTTTCAGTTCTTATGAAACAAGACTATTGTCCTAGTTGGAATCGCAATTGGTGGTTTCCAATTTCAAAATCATTTTCAAAACCCTATGAAATTGGATATGACCTTCGCAATCTTACGAGCAAGGTAACCTTGGATTCCAGGATTATTTTAAAGGTCAAATAAAGTCTTTTTGTTCTAAAGAAGAGAGAAACTAAAAACAACATCATTCATATCTGATCTGTAATTTGCTAGAACTGTTTGTATAAACTAAGTGTGAGTGTGTGCATGCATGTGTTAGATCACCATCACTAACACTTGTCACAGTACAACACAAAAGTGTTGGCTATAAGATCTTGAATTAACAAGAGTCGACGTAAATACTGGAACAAAGTGGGGAAGTTAGCAAACTGGGAAAGACACATCAACGTCGAAACTGCAGAGAAGTTAAAATCAAACCAGTGGGTACATTTCTAAACTTTTATAGGTCTGATTAATTTGTATGTGTGTTATATAGTTTGTAACTTGAATATTTTGTTTTAGTGGATTTTTGGTTTGTGACTTAGAAGTCACCGTGGATGTTTCCTCAGTTGGGTGAGGTTTTACCACGTTAAAAACGCCTTGTCCTTAATCTTTCTACATCTCCTCATCTCATTCTTGCTGGTGTGCTGATTTAAATATTTTAGTTTTGTTTTTCAAAACTAGTTACATAATCTTGAACAAATCTCGTGTATGTTTTATTAAACCCATCTTGTGATTAATCCTTTTTGATTTAAAGAAAAGGGTTTCCTCAAAAAACCGTTCAGAGTTACTCCAATAGTTTAATCTTGTATTAAACGGCCTAAGTAATAAATTTTCAATTGGAATTAGAGCTTTGGAAACTTTCTTTAAAGATCTTGTGTTTCTAAAATTGTTTTCTTAAAATCAAACAATAGACGATAAAAATGAAAGATTTGGTAACTTGACAAGACCTCCTCTTTTTGATGGAAACAACTTTGCTTACTGGAAAGTAAGGATGGTTGCTTTCATACAAGGAACCTTGGGAGATGATGTCTGGGATACTGTTGAAAATGGTTATACTTATCCTACAAAACTAGCCACTGAAGGAAGTAATGAGAGGATTAAGAAAGTGTTAAGCGAATTCACTCAAGAAGAGAAGAAAGTTTCTCGAAACAATAACAAAGGAAAGAATGCCATTTTTATGTCTATAAATGAACATGAGTTCAAAAGGATCTCATCTTGTGCCACTTCTAAGGAAGGTTGGGATACACTGATTACTGCACATGAAGGTGACCCTAGAGGTAAGGCTACTAAAACACAGATGCTTGTCTAACAGTATAACTCTTTAATTATGTTAGACTCTGAATCTTTTGATGACTTTTACATGAAATTAACTGACATTGTGACCAAATTACATGCTAATGGAATAACTTATGATAGACATGAAATTGTCTCTAAAATTCCAAGATCATTACCACAGAAATTTGATAACAAAAGATATGCTATAGAGGAAATGAGTGATAAAACTCTCACTCCTGAATTACTCAGTAGTAAACTGAAAACTGTGGAAATGGAATTAGAATTTAAGAAACAATTGACCCAATCCCATAGGAAACATACTAGTTCTAATTTGAGTTTCTCCTCTAAGCTGATGAAACCTGAACTTAGTATTTTCGATAATGATTCTGATGAGGAATGTGATATAGATAGTCTGGATAATCAAATTTCCTTGATGTCAAAACAGTTTAAGAAAATTGTCAAATTTAGAAATAAAATGGCAAACAAATAAGGCAAGCCAAATTATCCATCTCAGTCTAATCACAAACCTCATGATAAAGGTCAAGATAAATATCACAAAGACATTCATATGGGACCTAACAAAGACTTAAAGAACATTGAATGTTTTAGATGTGGTAAATTGGGTCATATAGCACAAGACAGTAGAGTTAAACTGAACACGACCAATAAACATACTAGGGCCAACATTTGCAAGACACGGGATGATTCAAGTGATTTTGAAAATGATGAATATGAATCATCTGATGTTTTTGATCCTTACATGTTTTCTTTGCCAAGATAATCTATAATGATGATATGCTTGTGACTTTGTATGAGAATGATAACAATAGCTCTACTTATGTTGTTATGAATCATGCTGCTACTGGTTTAGATGCTTTAATTTATGAGAACAATGCTAGTTCTATAGCGGGGCGTGTGAGTCAAAGGGAAAGCGATAATGATGATGTCAGTGTGTGATCAAGAAATGAATCCTTAGGGGTCACTTCACACACTTCACTTAGTGATTCTGACACTGCAGACCTTCCTAATATTCACATACTTTCCGCCAAGACTCTTAAGAAAAGCACTAGACTAGAGAAGACTGTAAAAGATCTCACTAAGAAACTAGAAGACCTAAGTCTGATGGTCAAACGTAATGCTGAAGATCATACTACCCAATGTCTAACTCATGAAAATGAAGTCAAAATTTTTGATCAAAAATTGAAAAATTTGATTGAAACAAATGAAATTTGGAGAAAAAATATAAAGGGACATTATTAGAATTGGAACAAGCTAAAGAAAAGACAGCAACTGTTTTAAAAAAAATTGCTAAGTTTGAAAACAATTCTAACTGTTTTGATGATTTTTTTGCTGATTCAAAAACAAATTCTGATGATCGAACTGGAATAAGATTTTTTCCAAATTTAAAGACTCAAACTAAAAACTTTGAATCAATCAAGTTTGTGTCAGGAGGCAAAAGACCTATAGAAACTTGCCTAAATTTTCATTCTGTAAAAGATGAGTTTGATGAAAAACAACAAAAGTTTGATATTGGGGAATCAAGTTACTCTAAGTGTGATAGTCCACCTATGGATAAATACGTCTACCCTCCAATTAGGAAGAGTGGTTCTTCGTTCCAAACTGTACTCCCTAGGAATAAGGTTCAACATAAAAATACCATGAAACCTTCCTAAGGAGATACCCTCTTTAGGCAATTTATATTTCTTATACAGTGACATATACGGTCATTCTTTTGAAGGTTTCTACTCAAGACGTTTAGTAAAACCTGTCTATAATACTCCTCTATACCAGAACTTTTACTACTCTAGGAGAAGCCGTAACAATAATGTCCTGCCTAAACAAACAGACAAAAACTCTAACTATAGAAAGAGAAAGACCAAACCTAAATGATCATTTAAAATAAGTATTCCTACATACTTTCCTAAACCAAGTTCTCAAATTTTCCATAAAATTCAAACTCATGCGCAAAATATCTTTCAACAAAAATCTATTGCTCGCAAATTTTATCAAATGAGAGCAAATATGCGTAAAATAAAAACAAGAGCTATTTGGGTTAGAAAAGATGAGCTATTGCCCCAGATGAAGTGTAACATTGTGATTACTTCTTTAAAAGATGAACACACTCCTTCTGGATGGTATTTAGAATCTGGGTGTTCAAAGCACATGACTGGTGATGATACAAAACTTTTAAACAAAACCAACTTTGCTGGGGGAAAAGTCATTTTTGGTGATGGTGTATCATCTCAAATCATTGGTAAAGGAACACTCCAAGAAGAATGAATGCCTATTCTTGAACATGTTATTCTAGTAAAAGGTCTTAAGGCTATTCTACTTAGTATCTCGCAATTTTGTGACTCAAATCATAATGTCAAGAATAATTGCAAAATTTTAAATGAAAAATGTGAGTGCATTCTTACAGGACTCAGGACTCCTGACAATTGTTATACTGTCCAGACTAGTATTGAGGTCTGTAACATTACCATAATGGATGACAATGAAATATGGCATAATAGGATGGGTCACATAAATTACGACAATCTGAGTAGACTATCTTCATAAGAAATAGTTAGAGGAATTCCAAAGATCAAACCTATCTCTAATATTGTCTATGAATCAAGTCAGGAAGGAAAAATTGTTAAGGCACCTCATAAGAAAGTTAAAGATATCCTTACCTCTAAACCTTTAGAGCTCATCTATATGGACCTAATGGGTCCCTCTCGAACTGTTAGTCTCTGTGGACACAGTTACATTCTTGTTATGGTTGATGACTTCACCAGATTTACTTGGGTGGCCTTCTTAAAATAAAAGTCTGATACTTTCCAAACTTTTTTGAAAATTCTACTTCGGATTGAAAATGAGAAGGAAACTCAAGTAAATAGAATTCGTAGTGATAGAGGTGGAGAATTCATAGATACTGGTATTATAGAGTATTGTGACTATAATGGTTTTAGTGCTCTTAAAACTCCTCAACATAATGGAATTGCTGAGAGAAAGAATCATACCCTTCAATAGATGGCAAGAGTTATGATTCATGCCAAATGTTTACCTAAATATTTTTGGGTAGAATCTATTCATACTTGTCGTTACATTATCAACAGAGTCTATCTTAGGAATAATTCTAAACAAACTCCTTATGAACTATGGTATGGGAAAAAGCCCAATCTTAAAAACCTTGGAGCCTTTGGTAGTACGTGTTATGTCTGCAAAGACAGAGAACACTTATCCAAATTTGAGACTCGTGGAGATAAAGCTATCTTTCTAGGATATTCTCCTGACAGTAGAGCATACCGTGTCTATAATCTTCGCACAAAGACCTTAATGGAATCCATTAACTTTATTATAAGTGACACTACTGTTGAAAGTAAGACTGGAGAACCAACTATTGTGGAAGAGTCTGAAATGTTTTAGAAAATGACTCTCCAGAAATAGATGATTCTTTACCAATTGAGACACCTGAAGTACCTAACTGGGTTTCTAAAGATCACCCCATAGATAACGTTGTAAGTAACCCTAGTGAGCCTGTACGTACAAGATCTCAATTAAGAAACTATGCTCATTTTGAATGTTTTGTTTCCCTTGTAGAACCAAAGAATGTAAATGAGGCATTGAATTACCCTTATTGGATTTCTGCCATGCAGGAAGAACTTCTTAAATTTGTCATTCATGATGTATGGTATCTTGTACCTAGGCCTGATCACAAAAAGGCTATTAGCACACGTTGGAAATTTAAAAATAAATCTGATAAAAGTGGGATAGTCATTAGAATCAAAACCAGATTAGTTGCTCAAGGATATTCTCAAATTGAAGGAATTGATTTTAACGAGACTTTTACCCCTCTTACTCGCTTAGAATCTGTTCGTCTTCTTTTTGCAATAGCTTGTTACTTGCATTTTACGATTTACCAAATGGATGTCAAATCTGCCTTTCTTAATGGAATCTTGACTGAAGAGACCTATGTCGAACAACCAAAAGGGTTTATTGACCCTCAGTATCCAAACCATGTTTATCATCTTAAAAAGGCTTTGTATGGCCTAAAAGAAGTGCTAAGAGCTTAGTATGAGCGTCTTTCCAAATTTCTCTTAGATAAAGGTTTCAAGAGGGGTGGAAATGATCAAACCCTATTAGTCAAACATTTTGACAAACATATCATTATAGCACAAGTCTATGTCAACGATATCATTTTTGGATCCCCTTCCCCTTCAGAAGTTAAGTCTTTTTCTGAAATTATGCATAGAGAATTTCAAATGTCTCTTATGGGGGAGTTGCAATTTTTCTTGGGTCTTCAAGTCAAACAGAATTCAGATGGTTTATTTGTTTCGCAATCTAAATATGCTTTAGATATTATCAAAAAATTCGGCCTTGAAAGTGCTAAAGACGCTAAAACTCCCATGAGTACTTCGGTCAAACTATCTAAAGATGAGAGTGGTAAATCCATAAATCCCGCTCTGTATCGTAGTATGATAGGAACCTTGCTATACCTTACTGCCTCGCGTCCTGATATTATGTACGCAGTTTGCGTGTGTGCCCGTTATCAAAACAATCCTAAAGAGGGCCACTTAGTTTGCGTAAAAAGAATTATAAAATACATAAAAGGCACTCTAAATTTAGGACTTTGGTACACCAATGATACTCCTACTACTATAGTAGGATACACTGATGCCGATTGGGCAGGGTGTACTGATGATGGTAAGATCATTTCAGGAACGCGTTACTACATCGATAACAATTTGGTATGATAAAGTAGTAAGAAACAAAACTGCACTTCGTTGTCCACAACAGAATCTGAATACAAAGCCGCTGGTAGTTGCTGTGCTCAATTACTTTGGATTAAGAAAATGCTAAGTGATTATGGTATTCAAGAAGACAAATGACATCTCTATTGTGATAATCAAAGCGCGATAAATATCTGTAAAAATCCTGTTCAACACTCGCGAACTAAACATATAAAAATAAGACATCATTTTATACGCGAATTGGTTGAGACCACGGAATTAGAAATCTATTATCTTCCTACTGATTTGCAACTCGTAGATATGTTAACCAAACCTTTGCATTACAATAAATTTCTTGCTTTGCGGAAATCGATAGGAATGGTGTGTGCGAAATAAACTTCTCTGACTTAAGTATTATTCCCTTTGTCCATTTGAGACAAAATGGGGCATAAATTTGAGTCTTATGAGTTCATTCTATTACATATTTCTAATAATCTTGATCTTAACATTATTTGCAGGAATCTGTACAGTTGTCTTCAACAGATGTTATTAGGGGATTGGTTTGTAATTAGTTGAGTTATGTAATTATCTACTTCTAGGAAATGGGTAGATAGAATTTTTGTGTAGGAATAGGTTTTTACTTATTTCTTTGTATCCCTACGAGTCCTAGATGACTCAAAGGAGATTTTGTCTCATATTTCCAATGGGGGAGATTGAATCACCTTATACTCTTGACTCACTTGAGTCTACATTGTATAAGTGCTCATCTAGTTTGGAAATAATGACAAAATTGAGTCCATTCCCTAGATACCAAAAAGCCTCAGACTCTACTGTCTATTCCTCTTGATTGTTGGTTAAAGGTCTATTCTCAATCACCCACAGAATTTAGGATTGCATTCATAACATATATATTGCATACTATGCATGTGTGAGTTAATTCCACTTTAAGTTCATTTAAATTGATTTTAATAATTTTTTGGGAATTTTTAATAATTTTTAAAATGATTTTTTGGAAATTAAAATGTGGTTTAAAAAGATTTTGGGGCCATCCTATAATTAGTGGTTTTATGTTTTTATACCTGAATGTTTGATTGGGTAGAATCTGAATCCGCTTGATAATTCAGGGGGCGTGTGTAATTATTTTGAAAGTTCATCTGGGCCTTACATCTGTCAGCATTATATCGGCCTGATTTGTGTTTGTTGCTAGACTCATATCTTGTACTTGATCTCTGCCTTTGGATCATATCTATTAATGCTCTGCAACCCAATCCCTGTGAACCTCTTTAAACCAATTAGCGTGCGTTTAAATCACTGTTGTTCTTCCACCGTTGGATCAAAGTGAATCTCCTTAGACCTAATCTCAGCCTTAGATTTGGATAGCCCTTCTTGATCCTTCCTAGCCTACTATATAAGGGGGCTTACCCTCATCATTTGGGAACTTTTGGCAGTTTGTCTAAATAGAGAGAGAAGAGAGAAGAGAGAGAGAGAAACCAGAGAGAGAAAGAAACTCTAAATCGTCCAAACCCTTTTCGTTTTCAAACCCTAAATTCAGTTTTCCTAAACAGTTTATACAAAACACTTTACCTGTGTGTTTTAGAGTGTTGTTGTTGGGGGTTTGAAGGGTGTTTAAAGTGTTTTATCCTCTGTGTTCTAGATCTTGTTTCCAACTTAGACATTACTTGTTAGATCTCTATTTCTCTTCACTAGATCTAATTACTGCATGTCATATTACACTTAGATCTGCATATTTTAGTTTCTCATCTTGAGAAATCACATTTGTTGATTACTGTTCTGTAAATGTTTTTCAAAACATTAGAATTAACAAACATATTTTCTGTTTCTAGTTCTTATGAAACAAGACTGTTGGCCTAGTTGGAATCTCAATTGGTGGTTTCCAATTTCAAAATCATTTTCAAAACCCTATGAAATTGGATATGACCTTGGCAATCTTACGAGCAAGGTAACCTTGGATTCCGGGATTATTTTAAAGGTCAAATAAAGTCTTTTGGTTCTAAGGAAGAGAGAAAATGAAAACAACATCATTTAGATCTGATATGTAATTTGCTAGGACTGTTTGTATAAAATAAGTGTGAATGTGTGCATGCATGTGTTAGATCACCATCACAAACACTTGTCACACTACAACACATAAGTGTTGGCTATAATATCTTGAATTAAAAAGAGTTAACGTAAAGACTGGAACAAAGTGGAGAAGTTAGAAAACTGGGAAAGCCAGATCAACATCAGAACTGCAGAGAAGTTAGAATCAAACCAGTGGGTACATTTCTAAACTTGTATAGGTATGATTAGTTTGTATGTGTATTATATAGTTTGTAACTTGAATATTTTGTTTTAGTGGATTTTTGGTTTGTGACTTAGAAGTCACCGTGGAATTTTCCTCAGTTGGGTGAGGTTTTACCACGCTAAAAATGCCTTGTCCTTAATCTTTCTACATCTCCTCATCTCATTCTTGCTAGTGTGATGATTTAAATCTTTTAGTTTTGGTTTTCAAAACCAGTTACATAATCTTGAACAGATTTCGTGCATGTTTTATTAAACACATCTTGTGATTAATCCTTTTTGATTTAAAGAAAAGAGTTTCCTCAAAAAAAGTTCGGAGTTACTTTAATAGTTTAATCTTGTATTAAATGACCTAAGTAACAAATTTTTTAGCTTCCCGACCAGAGGAAGAAATGAACCAAGATAAGGAGAAGGTGTAATCGTTAGGATTGCTTATATATTTATTTTGCAAACTTTTGATGTAGTTTCTTCATTTATTTAGTTTTAATCTACTTGCAGTAACAATAAAATTTCTCCTTTTTTAGTTATGGTATTGAACAAATTGGTGCATCTTTTCTTTCCTTACTTATGTACTATCGTATTCATTTCAGTTTGACAGCAGAAAGGTTAGTATAATTATCGTCAAAAGTTAACTTTTTAAGAGGAGCAACCAACTATTTGGCTCCATCCGTAAAGAACCAGATGAAGAAGAGGTGTAGAAATCGCTCATCTTGGATATTTCTAACCAGGATAAGGATGTTTATCTCTATATGCATAGGTTTTTCCATCGAGAAATAGTGACCAATGCTTCCTAATATGAGATGATTTTCCAACTTCAGCATGGTTATAAGGATGATGTGGCCAGTTTATCTGCCGACTATAAGAAACAAATATTGTTCTTCAAGTCATAGTGGGTTTTATAAAAAACTGCAAGACCTGGCTTTGATGTACTCCAAAAAAGAGTTTGTGATGTAATCGGATGTAAAGAATGCTTGGGAGGTATCCATCTTCTTGAGAAAGAAAACAATATGTTGATGGATGAACTAGAGGGCCTTAATAAGGAGACCATAACTAACAAGAGTGAAGGTGTCTCGTTCTTAGAGTAGGAAAATGCTTTGGTGATGGAAGAGTTTAAGAAGTTGAATAAATTAAAGGGAGGTCAGTCTTCTCGGTAGGTGGTTATAGCTCTCCTATCAGTGGAAGAGGAAAGAACTAAGAAAACTCTGGTTGATCAAGCAAGTCTCATAAAAAATCAGTCGTCTACCATCAAGAGGCTGAGTGAGAAAGTTAATCGTCTTACTTATCATTTTCATAAACAACCTCATAGGATATGGATTAATGGTTTTGATGAGGTATTAGCACATTTGAGTGAGGAACTTGAGCAGTCCTGCAGAGGGGGTTATAAATGGGGGTGGATAAACGCTCTTACTATGATGAAGCTACCGAAGGAAGACAAACTCTGGTACTAGCATGACTTTGATTAATTGAATCATCTTGATCCTCCTTTCAAGTTGGATACTTATTAGATTCCTACGGATGTGATCCCGATCAATTTGATTAGGAAGTATCTTGGAGACTATGGTCTGCATGGAGATGATGTTCATAGTAGGCCTTTGCATCTAGTGAATTGGGTCAACTCCAACATCCAATCTTGTTTTAGAGATCTGAATACAATATTCCTTCCTTATGCTTTGGATATTCCTCCTACTGGAATGGAGGAGGCATTGGGAAAATGACCCTCTGATTAAGCAGTTGGTGTTCAGTTGTTGTTTTTCATTATTGATTATTCCTGTGTAATGATACTATGATATTCGGAGTATTTGAATAAATTCCTTGATTGTTTTACCATGTATTATGACCTATCAGTAGTTTAGTCTAATAGTTATATGGTTGGCAGTAAGATGACTAATCGTCCTTACTGGTTACTGGTTTGGATAAACTCATATTGTCCTGCCTTAGGTCCTACTAACGCGCTTTTGATTATGGTCGCCTAAATGGATCTTGTCATTTTGATCAATTTCCAGTGTTAGTTACTATTGGTGACCAAATGTTTCAGGATTGTTTCTTAATTTGGTCTGGTAAAACTTCTCGTTCTTGACCTTAGGGAGTAATACATGAAGTTTTATATTTTGAACTCTTATTTTTGACCTCGTGGGGCTATACATGAAGTTCCACACTTGAAACTTCTCGTTCGTGACGTGTCCGATGACGAAGTCATAAGTGAAGTTTTGAATTTTTTGAAGATTGGTTTTGCATTGATATTTTAGATTGCTTAAGATTTAGAAATTTTAAACTTTAGCATATCTCCCACTTCTGAAAAAAATATAAAAATGGAAATAATCTTTGATGAGACTTGACGATTTTTATTGAGAATTGGAGACGAGTTACAGGAAATAAAAAGAGTTTACATTTTGTCATATCGCTGGTAATATTTCCTCAGATGTTCGAAATTCCAAGGTTTTTTGAACTACTCTCCTTCGAGGGTTTCAATCCAATAAGTTATTGGTGAGACAACTGCAGAAATGCGGTAAGGACTGTGCTAATTTGGCTCAAGTTTGTTTCCTTTTTGGAGCACTTTTTCTAGCACGCACTCTCTTTCCTTAAGGTTGTTTGGTTTAACCCTCCTATTATAGAATTGAGCAGTTCTTTGCTGGTATGCGACCACGCGAAGTGTAGGTTGTTCTCTAATTTCCTCAACCAAGTACAAAGATAATCTTCTCATGAGGTCACTTTTTAGTGAATTAAAATTGAGTACCTTGTCAATGGGCAGACCAATTTCTGTGGGAACTATGATCTCTGTCCGTAATTCTATCATGTAGAGGGTTTCACTGGTGGTTGTCCTCGGTGTGGTCATGTAGGCCTAGATCACACTTTGTAATTTGTTGATCCAATTTCTGTTTGCATCATCGATCTTCTTCTTTATTCCATCAAGTAGAGTTTTATTCGTTACTTTTGTCTACCCATTACATTATGGATCCAGTAAAGACATGTAATTTTTGAATTTTAGATTGAACACGATAATCTTCAAACTCTTGGTTGTCAAATTGTGTTCCATGGTCCGTGCTGAAGGCATGTGGAACCCCATAGAATCAAATGATATTCTTCCATATAAACTAGAAGACCTTCTCATAAGGCATACCCATAAGAGGTTCTGCTTCCACCCATTTTGTGAAGTAATCTATCGCGATGACCAAATATTTGAACTTGCCTCTTGTCTTTGGCAGAGGGCCGTCCAAGTCAATTACCCACATGGAAAAGGGATAAGGGGACGTGATCGGCATGAGCATAACTCCAGGTGTCCTGTGAATGGTAGAATATCTTTGGCATTTGTCACAACATCTTGCATAGTTGTCACAATCAACTTTCATGGTGGGCCAATAATAACCTTGAGTGTCCACTCACCTGACAAGAAAACTTCTAGCTGAATGAGCTCTGTATAAACCTTTGTGTGTTTCTCTTATCAAATTTGGTACCTTAGTCGGATGGACACATCAAAGTAGCTAAACTATGAATCCTCTCTTGTATAGTATCCCTTCTTCCATAACATAGTTAGCTTCTCTGTACCTTAATCTTTTAGCCTCCTTTGGATTGGTCGGAAATATGCCCTTCTTAATGTACTCCTTTATTGGATCCATCCATTATGGGCCCAAATCCAGTGCACGCATATTGGGATTGAATCATTAGAATTGGGCTTGTATATGCATTTGATTGTTTTTGAAGTCTTGATGATAATTATTAGAAGTTTTAGGGTAGAATTTGAGAAAATTGGAAGATTATGGTTCGAAGGAGTTAATGGTTGTTCAAATGAAATTGTTGTTTCGTTCGAACGAGATTCATGAGGTTTGAAAGAGGACCCAAGGTCATTTAAAGAGGAGATTGAACGAGACCCAACTTTGTACCTGATCAGACACGTTAGAAAGTCATTTGAAGGCTAGTTCGAACGAGAGGTCATTCTCATTCAAAAGAGCGCAACAAAATTTTATAAATCAGGCTGCCATTGTGTGCAATTATGTTTTGGGCCATTGGATTGATGAGGCGTCGAGCTCTGGTGAACCCAGATGGGGCAAAAATAGAATTTCAAGGTTTGGGGTGTTTTTATAAGGGTTTTATCAGTTATTTGAGTTTATTTGAGTTTGAAGAAGAGAGAGAGAGTGGGGATTGGGTCTCCCCTACCATTTTTAGCAATTCTTCCCCTCTCTACCACAAACCACCATGCCACCACCTTCCCTCCACCTTATACTACCTTAGTTTACACGTATTCCTTAATATTTTAACCATACATACCCATTTCTACCATTGTTTTGTAGATATTTGAATTTATGGAGTTACTGATGGTTTTTTTTATAGAAGATGAAGAGGAAAGATTAATGGAGTTGAAGTGGGTTTTGCTTGGAGCTTTCATGGAGCATGCTTGTGGAGCTAGGTCACTGATTGAGCGGTAAAAGTGTGTTCATGTGAGGACACAATCGTTGTGTGTTTCGCCGCCGCGATACAAAAACCTAAACTACAACTACACTTGACAAGCAAGCATAGCGGTAAGTCAGGTATCGTAAGAAATCCACAGGGAGTGATTGAATTTTAGATTTTAATTGCTTTAAAACTTCAAGAATAAAAGTGTAAAAGGTGATAGTTGGGAATGGTGGAAAAAGAAAAGAATAAGTTATGCTACACAAAAGTAAAGCGAGGATCGGGATCACATCCTACCACACGGATCGAAACAACTACTAATCAAGATTCCAGCTCAAAAGCAATTTAATTGAGCATTTACAATTAAGCATAAACATCACACAATAAGGAATTCAATCCAAAGTTGCAAGATTAAACATTTAACGAAAAATGATCACATGCGGATTAAATTCGGATTGTCTCTATAAACACTAAAGTTGCGTGACAAATAAAGTTAAGTGCATAACAATCCAACTTTAATACACGCGGTTTCAATTAAATGCAATTTTATACGAAACTCTAACTTTCGAGGTCCAAACCCATAAATGGCAGAACGAAATCCCAACCCTATTTATCTAAGGGTACATCATTAACTAAACTAATTAACAAAGCAATAGACTAATTACAACAAGAAATAAATTAATCTAGGCAAGAACGTAGAGAAATCAAGTAAATCAAAGCATGTAAATTAAGGAAGACAACTAAATTAATGTAATTAAAGTTAAGGTACAACTTACAAAACAAAGAGTACAAGAGAGGAGTAGGATTTAGCTCCCAACTACAAACCCTAAAATCTAAGAGAAAATGGAGATTTATCTCTCAAATGAGAGAAAATGAGTTATATACAAAATATCCCATGGAAAACTTGTAATTAAAGGGAAGAAAAACAAAATTCTGCAGGGCCGAATCGATTCGGAATTGGGCCAAATCGATTAGAAAATAGGGGAAATTCGTATCTCGCATTCTGGTGCATTCTGAATCGATTCGGATTTGGGCCGAATCGATTCGCACCTACAGTCTGCAATTCTGCAGCTTTGTCCTATTTTACGGAAAATGCCGCCATTTCTTCGTTATAGCTCGGAATTAGGCACGGTCAGAGGCTACGCGAAGATAACTCAGAGGGATACAACATTAAAGAAGACATTAGGCTAAAAAACCAAAATATGAAATGACTAAAATGCCCTTGAATATGACCTTGAGTGTACTTTTTAAGTCAAAACCATTCTAAAAATGCCATAACTCCCTCATTATACATCGGAATCATGCATCGTCGACGACCACGCGAAGAGAAATGAAAGGGATTCAACTTCTATGAAGAGCTCGGGATTCAAACCTAAATTTTGAAATTACTAAAATGCCCCCGAAGCTGCAAAAGTCGACAAAACTTTTCCGGAAAGCGTCCGAACTTCATACTAAGCACCCAAATATCTACAAAAACTCAATTAACTCCTGTAAAACATGTTAACATAGAAATACAAGGTTGTCTGGTTAACGAGCATAAATATAAGGATTAAGATACCCAAGGGGGCGAATAAGGCGTAGGTTAACGGGTGAAATACACAATATTTACGTCATATCACACCCTAACTTACACATTGCTAGTCCCTAGCAATGAAATAGGAAACAACAAGAACTACAAGCAAACCAAAAGAAAGATACAAGTACAAGATGGGATGAAAAAATAATAAAAAGATAAGGCCCATTTCGCGGGCGAACGATTTCATTTAGCATATGTAATAAGTCGTTAAACCCCTAGGTTACCCTAGTGGACGAGTGTCGTCGCGTTAGGGTTTTCAGGGATGGTACCCACAAACATCACATGGTTTCCTCAAAATATGCCCAACCCAACATGCGACAAACTCAACATGCGACAAACTCAACAACAACGAAAAATATTTCATACGCATTATTAGAACATTGAACGAATTCAAACAAAAGTCCAAATCATTAACATTATATAATGCACCTCATATAATTGAAACCTAAAAAGTGGGAGGGGGGGAGAGCAAATGCACAATATGATTTGGTAAAAACTTAGATAAACCGGATAAACATAAAGTGTGCATACATTCAATCCTCACGGGCATTATGCTCAACAAATGAATTCACTATGAAAAGGGAGGTAATACACGGGACATGCGGGCATAAAGAGTAAATGTAAATGGAAACTAGGCCGCGCACATGTCACAGATGAAGAACGCTATATATAAAATCAAAAACTGTAATCTCAATAAAAGGATTCCGCACACTAAAAGAGGCGAAATGCATTTTCACAGATTATCAAAACTATTTAAACCTTTGAATTACATCAACCTAAGATCACATAGGACTTGTAATAGGGTTATAATGTAGGCTAGGCTAGGGTGCTAAATGAAGGAATGTATGTACGGATTCAAAGTGTTCGGGATGAAAACTCGGGATAATGGGAAAATGCGAGCAATATCAAAAATTGGAAAACAAGTTCCAAACAAGAATTAGATATAACAATTGGAGAGAAATCAAAGCTTATTGGACTATACACAATATACAACTTTCTCTTTTCTTTCTTTTCTTCTTTTCATCATTTTTTCTTTTGTTTTCTTTTGCTTTTTGCTTTCTTTTTTTCTTCACTTTTTTCACATCTCTTTTCTTTTCTTTACTTTTCAAACTCTCATATGCCTAAATTGCAACCGCACAACACACCATCATTCAATCCCAAGCAACATTCCAAACAAAGGTATGGAAGGTGTACGTATGGTGTATAACTTCAATTTGGAGTTGGTTATGGGATTTTGGGTAATGAAATGAAAGGCTAATATTTAGGCTCAAAGGGGTTGACTAGGAAAATATATAAGGTGAGGTCAAGGATAATATGGGTGATATAACAAAGATTGCCTATGATCATTTCATAAAGTTTACCCAATTCTCAAGTCAAAACAATATATGAAAATCATGCTCAAGTAACAAATTTCAAGAATGAACCAATTAATGAACGATCTAATGAAAGAATTTTGAGATTACCGATGAATTCAACATTTTCAAAGAAGAAAGAATAGTGTATACACTCACAAACGACGAAAGGTACATAGATTACTCGGTGTAAGTATATACAATGCAACAAAAGATAACCGAGTTATAAAAATCTTAAACCAAATCAATTGAACAAGAAAAGCGCATGTGCTCATGGGATAAAGTTTAATTCATGAAGTTATTCATAATATCAATGATTTAAGGACTAAAGTCTAATAACTTATAAAATCGAGAACATGCATCGTTGAGTTGTCTATTGGATCGGGCGATTATTGAAAATTATCATAAAAAACAAGGCAAAATGCCCAACAAAGGAGAAAAAAGAAAGAAAATATTTTTGAAAATTTTCAAAATTTTAACAAAAAGCATGCTTAGTAACTAACGAGTGAGCAAATAAGTGGAATGCACATGAAATGTATAGAATATCCTACACCCCCTAACTTAAATATTGCATTGTCCTCAATGCGCATTAAGAACACAAAACAAAGAGAGGAAAAGAACGATATTGCCCAAAATTGGAACGATCTCCATAAGCACGAGTCCAATGAAATCTACAAAACAAGTTAGTACCGAGCATAGAAAAAAAAATAACAAAAAGTTAACTAATTACACTAGACTAAATAAAAAAGAAAGAAAAATAGGAAAGAAAGAAAATTAAAAAGCTAACTATTTACAACCTACTATTTAGACGACACACTAACTATACACTAGAAGTCTAAATAGTTGAGGGTCCACCCAAAAAGGAATTTGACTTTGAAAGATCAACGGTGGACCCTCCCTAGAATGCATGCCTCCCGAAAAATAGGAATTCCGTTTGAACAACGGAAGGCATGTGTAAGGCGTAATAAATGAACCATCGCCAATTAAAAATTTGAGAGGGACGATGGGGGATTTGGATAAAGCGGGGGAAAGATACACTTGAAGTCCAAGAAAAATCGACTCATCTCCCAAAGGTTTTTCAATAGGAATGGGAGATGGTGCACACGTGGTGATAACATCCATCGAAAACAAGTCCGGCAAAGACTCCCCATCAACAAAAAGTGTAAAAGTTTCAATAATTTCTACCGACTCATAGGAATCAACCAGTAATTCTAATGGTTCAATGATAGAAAACGTATATGGTAATGAAATAAATTCAATCTCCGTCAACATATCGTCGGAAGGAGATTGCATTTCGGGGGAGAGAGATTGGCATTCGATGAGAAATTCTTTGAAAAATTGAGGTGAAACACAAGTTTCCACCTCCTCGTTGTTTTGTGCATAAGAATTCATCTCATCGTAAAGTACTCCAAGTCTCATTCCAGCACCATTTAGGATTTCCAAACCTTGGGATTAAAGAAGAAAAGTTTCTTCCAAAGTAAGCTTCCTCGGCTCAAGAGCCTCGAATTCCTCATTTGGTTGAAACTCATCTTCGAAAGTAATGGAATAAGAATCGTTATTGGATTCGAATAATGAATCCAACTCAAGCTCCCAGGAACGATTTTCATTTCGATAATTGTTTCCAAGTCTTTTAATCTCAAGAAAATCTTCAAAATGGAAAACTTGAAAACAATCTCCAAAGTAAGAATCATTAGAATGACTAGTAGGACATGATTACCGATTTGTTTGTAGATAGAGAATCCGAGCAAGAAGGTGACTAACCGCGAATCAAAGTTTCTTAGCGCTCAAATCATCAATCCTGCAAAAAAGGTTAAAATAAAGAATAAAAATACAAAAGCAAAAATACTACGAAATAATAAAACAATTACGATCTAAAATACACTCCTCGACAATGGCGCCATTTTGATGTAGCGGTAAAAGTGTGTTCGTGTGAGGACACAATCGTTGTGTGTTTCACTGCTGCGATGCAAAAACCTAAACTACAACTAGACTTGATAAGCAAGCACATCAGTAAGTCGGGTATCGTAAGAAATCCACAAGGAGTGATTGAATTTTATATTTTAATTGCTTTAAAACTTCAAGAATAAAAGTGTAAAAGGTGATAGTTGGGAATGGTGGAAAAAGAAAATAATAAGTTACGCTACACAAAAGTAAAGCGAGGATCGGGATCGCATACTACCACACGGATCGAAATAACTACTAATCAAGATTCCAGCTCAAAAGCAATTTAATCGAGCATTTACAATTAAGCATAAGCATCACACAATAAGGAATTCAATCCAAAGCTATGAGATTAAACATTTAACGAAAAATGACCACACACGGATTAAATTCGGATTGTCGCTATAAACACTAAAGTTGCGTGATAAATAAAACGCATAACAATTCAACTTTAATACACGCGATTTCAATTAAATTAAATTTTACACGAAACACTAACTTTCGAGGTTCAAACCCGTAAATGGTGGAACGAAATCCCGACCCTATTTATCTAAGGGTACATCATTACCTAAACTAATTAACAAAGAAATAAACTCATTACAACAAGAAATAAATTAATCTAGGCAAGAAAGTAGAGAAATCAAGTAAATCAAAGCATGGAAATTAAGGAAGACAACTAAATTAATGTAATTAAAGTTAAGGTACAATTTATAAAACAAAGAGTACAAGAGAGGAGTAGGATTTATCTCCCAACTACAAACCCTAAAATCTAAGACAAAATGGAGATTTATCTCTCAAATGAGAGAAAACGAGTTATATATAAAATATCCCATGGCAAACTTGTAATTAAAGGGAAGAAAAACAAAAATATGCAGAGTCGAATCGATTCGGAATTGGGCCGAATCGATTCAGAAATAGGGGAAATTCGTATTTGGCATTCTGGTGCATTTCGAATCGATTCGGATTTGGGCTGAATCGATTCGCACCTACAGGTCTGCAATTCTGCAGCTTTGTCCTATTTTACGGAAAATGCCGCCATTTCTTCGTTATAGCTCAAAATTATGCACGGTCAGAGGCTACGCGAAGATAACTCGGAGGGATACAACATCCAAAAAGACATTAGGCTAAAAGCCAATATATGAAATGACTAAAATTCCCTTCAATGTGACTTTGAGTGTACTTTTTAAGTCAAAACCATCCTAAAAATACAATAACTCCCTCATTATACATCGGAATCATGCACCGTCGGCGGCCATGCGAAGAGAAATCAAAGGGATTCAACTTTCATGAAGATCTTGGGATTCCAAATTGAATGCTGAAATTACTAAAATGCCCCCAAAGCTGCAAAAGTCGACGAAACTTTTCTAGAAAGCGTTCGAACTTCATACTAATCATCCAAATATCTTCAAAAGCTCAGTTAACCCCTGCAAAACATGTTAACATAAAAATCCAAGGTTGTCTGGTTAACGAGCATAAATATAGGGATTAAGATACTCAAGGGGGCTAATAAGGCGTAGGTTAACGGGTGAAATACGCAATATTTGCGTCGTATCAGCCACCTACATGAGGCCACCTTAGGAGGTTGTCATCTTCTTAAAAATTTCATCCTACCATTATTAGATCTTCATTTGAGGTGGAAAAGCTCTACTTTTGTGACTAAGACTCTATTTGTATATTAGTAGTCTTGTTGTTATATTATGAGAGTAGGATGCATTTAAGTAAAATGATAGATTTCAAGTCAACTTAGTAGTAAATATTTTTATGGAATAAAAATGTTAGAAGAATGCTATTTTGTTGAGAGTGAAATTTGAATAAATATTTCAAAGTCTCCCTGGAACAAAGATCGAGATTTTTACGAAAATGGTATATTTCTAGAGGCTTGATGCTAAACATTTTACGAAATAAAATATTTTGAAAATGATCTTTATCTTCCTAGAATATATTGGTATAATAATGTCCTAAAATTAGTCACTAAATGTAATTGTATTTTTTGGATAAAGAAAGTGAAGGAATGTCTAACTTGGAAGAATCGTTAGAAAATGTATTTAACAAGTGTTAATGGGTTAAAACATTGAATAGTTGGTGTGTATAACTTAATAATGTTTTGGAGGATTAACACTTATGAAATTGGAAGAAACATACAAGTTTGGAAACAAAAACGGTAAAATGGTAGTTTTATGTAAATTACAATATTTTTATGAAATTAAAATGTTGGAAAGATTGTACACAAAATGGTCCTAAAGGAACATGATTTTGGAATAAAATCAATGCTAAGTGTAAACAACATGAAATGATGATTTTCAAAGTGTAACACAAGTTAGGGTGAAGCCCCGAGTTTTTTATTCGGCCGGGTAAAAGGGAAAGTGGAATAATGTGTACATTTGCAAAATATTGAAACATATTAATAAGCACTCGGATGACATAAAAAAAAATTAAGGAAGGCCCTGAGCCTTGGGTTAATGACCTAAAATCATTGGCCAGAGCATATGGTAGTATAGTCGACGGTGTGAAGCCCGTTATAGTGTCCAGTTATTGGAAGAATCCGAGAAAAAGATAATGAAATTGGAACATGTTGGTGAATATGTGAAAGTACAACCTAACTTGAATGAATTAATAAATGTCTCGATAAAGGATAAAGTGGACAAGTAATGTGAAAATTGATTAATGTCCATAAGGTAAAGAAATGGTGAACTATATTTATTAAATGGGTAGTTAAATAACCTAAAAAGGTTTCACCCATAATTAACACAAGGGTGTGTTTATGAAAGGTTTTCAAAGGAAAATAAGTAGTTTCTAACATGGTGTTTGCGTGTGTTGAAAGGGTTATTTTAAAGAAAATACTAACGCGAATCGATGTAAATGAAGGGGTAATTTTGAAAAAGAAATGATTTTCCTTCAACAAAGTGTACTTGTTTTAAGTATTTAACTGGGTGAATTAAATCAAGGAATAAACAAGTGATTCTGGGGTTGCTTCCCACAGGTCCCTCATATACCTTTATTTGAAATGGAAACCGCATGCTAAACAAGTGAAATATTGATTGAATTAAAACTGGACTAGCAACATTATGTAGATTGTTTCATTACACTTCACACCTAGCGCTCGAGTTGGACTGGGTTGACCACGGGTAATCCATAAATCCGAGTCGAGGCATTGTAAATTGTATCTATAAGAGGGTATGTGACTGGGGTCTGATAAGAAACTGGAATGGGTGAGGTGTGGCCCACTCTAATGGACTTTGCCTTCAAGGTGTCAAGATCAGCTGGGTATGAAAAACTTTTATTTCTGGTAAAAATAGAGTAAATGCTTTGGATCTCCCCCTAAAAATATGAAACTTCATAGATAATAATGATAACTTGGAGAAGAAGATTTCATGAGAATGATGGGAGTGTAAAGACAAGCACTCAACAATTATAGAGAGAGAGAGAAGGGAGAGAATACTAGGTTTGGTGTGATTTTGATAGAGTAACAGTATAACTTGAGTTTTTTGATCTGATTTGACCTAGCCCAAGGGTCTTATTTATAAATACAATCTAGGTCTGACATGGCCTTTTGGGGCGTTAAAAATGAGACAAACCTTTGAGGAACAAGGTTTAAAGCGTACCTTTTGTACCTATACTGTCTGTAGTCGTCAATCCCTCTATAACAGGAGACACCTAGTGCAAACCAAAGTCTAAAAGCAAATACGTCTCCTAAAGGAGACAAAACATATGATTTTGTATTATCTTTTTGAAATGTAACTTGCTGTAAAAATTGACACGACTGAAAATGTATCTCTAGTGCGTGCTTATATCGGTTAAAGTGAAAACCGATCGTGTAAGTAATAAACCCAGTAAGAAGGGGTTGAATCCTCAAGGAAATAGGACGAATGCTCGTGACGACGATAGGTAAGATGACTTACCCTAAACTCACTTGGATAAAGAACGAAAAAGATGATGATTTGGAGATTAATTTCTACTAACTAAATGCAAACTAATATTAAACTTACTAACTAAATTAAGTGAGAAGAATTAAAACTACTAGAATTGATTAAATATGAATGATGAAAAATAGGTTGGAATACACTCCCTCGAACCCTAGTATGTTTACCGGATACAAAACTAGTTGTGAATTAGATAATTGATTAAACCCAGTCTTTATTAATCCCAAGAATTACATTGATTAGGGTACTATCCCGCATCATACGTAATCAAGATAAAGAATAAAGCGGTGTCGAAACAGCTAACATGCGCATCGCACTCTTAAACACCCTGGTTACCTAGGGCAAACGAGGTTAAAAGTCCTACGACGATTGTGATCACTACACAACATGATTCAATCATTATTTAATTTGAAGAACTAATTTCTATTCACGCAAACCACATCGGGTTGGTTTCTTGCACCCCAACCCTTAAAAATCTAGCCTAACATGGTGCAACTAACTAAAATTATGTTTTCTATTGTGCATGAAATTAATACCATCATGAAATCAAACTTAGAAGAAAAAGAGAATCTGTGAACTATTAGAGATAAACAAACCATGCACTAATTAATGAATTCAAACAAGAAAGAAGAAGAAGAAGAAACAAACTCTAATGCAGAAATCTAAAATTGAAAATCAATAATTTGTAACTTTGAGCTCTTAGGGTTCTTTAATACTTTCTCTCTCTAAAACTATGCTAAAAAGAACTCTCCAACAACTCCCTGAAGTCCAGGAATATGCTGGAATAAAAGACTACGTTTTTACAAGAATTTGATCCATGCACAACTCTAATTTTGGAAGAAGATAATTTTAAATTACATAGCCGAACCGATCTGGCCCATAGATATCGGTTCGGTTTGCCTTTTACATAAAGTTTTTGCACTACTAAACCTGTTTGTTTTTCAACATCATTGGTTCGGTTCGTTCTTTACAGAAGATTCACCAAGCACTGGACTGTTCGTTTTCCACTTCATTGGTTCGGTTCTACACTTACAGAAAGATTGACAAGCACCAGACCAGCTCATTTTCTTCTTTATGGGTTCGGTTTGGTTTATGTAGAACATTTTTCTTCCTTATGATTTTATCTCATCTTCGAAGCTTCATAACTTATGATCCGGGACTCGAATTTGGATGACGTTTCTTCCTATGTGCTCGCAAACTCGAGGTATTCAACTCTTCTAGAGGCTTCTCGTCCAAATTCCAGATGTAAATTACTCTTTTACCCTTTTACTTTTCTTCTTTTATTTTTTTTCTTTCTTCCAGATTCTTTTTTTCTTCACTTGCACTAAATACCTGCAAGATCAATGAGGAATATACGAAACTCAACGTACTCGTTAGAAAATGTCAATAAAAATGATATGATATAAATCAAGTTGAATTAAATTGCACGGAATGTTAAAAGACTCTAAATTATGGGGATAAATACGAAGAATTTATGCCTAATCAAACCCCCCCAACTTAGAACTTTGATCGTCCTGGGTAATGTAAAAGAAGCTATGCAAGGTTAAACTCTTAGCAAACATTTTATTGGGATAGCGTACCGCTTTCACAGGCAAGCGATTGCATTTAGCATATGCAACAAGCCTTTAAAACCCCTAGGTTACCCTAGCATATGCAACAAGCGATTGCATTTCTTGTGATGTTTTTACAGGATGCTTCTGCTGAGATTAGTGGTCCATCATCTTCCCTACTTGTCGGTGCTCCTTTCCCACGATAGAGGAACTCCATGTTTGTTTCCTCCCTAGGCCTTGCCAAACAAGTTTGTTGATACCTTCCTTCTAGTATCCTTTCATCTTCTTTTACTTTTTTTTTTCTTACTGCGACTTAATTTTGGTTGATTTTTTACAGCTTTCATTAGTATATCCTACTGTCACTAGGGTCTCTTCTGTGACCTGGCATTTCGTTCAAGTATTTCACTGATTCTTTAAGGTTTATGGTTTTACTATTCTTTCTCAAACTTATTTTTAATGCCTTCTCTTTTCTTTATACTTGTAGAGGACTATGTCCTTGGGTCACATTACTCCACCTCCCACTATTTGAGCAGCAGGCTCTCCCGGAGTTAGACCCCTGCTCCTTCATTCTATGAGGTATGCCTACCCCTTTGGCATTTTTATCTTGCCTATGATTCTCACCCTTATGATGTTTACTTACTTCAAGCTTGTCATATTTATTTCCCTAGGGCCCTGCACTCCTTGTACCGTCTTCATGTAAAAGGACTATTCCTTCTCCTAGGATTACTATTTTAGTGTTATCACCCTCAGGGAGGATTCTTATCCCCCGAGTACGCATTTTTATAGATAACATACCTTTGGTCCAATCTATTTCTCATGGGCCATTATTTACTGTGGACTTCACTATTGGTCCCGTTTCACAGCCTCCTTCTCTTCAGAAATTGATATATTTTTTTAAAGTTACAAATACTACTTTTCTTTCTCGTGCAAAAATTTCTAACACTTTTATGATGAGCAGGTTTCCACTATGGTCCCTGCTGCGCCAGTGGTCACCTTCTAATCTTCTTCTTTGGTCGGGGTTTAGGTATTTTATTAGATTTCTGCCTTTGACTTCTTCATTTATCCTGTCAATTGTCTAACTCTTAGTTATCTCAATCTTCAGCTTGTTCACGACACTATATCGCTGGTACCTTCGATTACTTCTTCTCAAGCAGCCCCTGCTGCAGTTGAGTCACCTGACCGTGCTGTGTTTAGTGAGGCCTCTATTATAGTGCCTCTTTTGGTAGTTATTTCAACCTTAATCTTTTACATCCTCTGCACACTCAGCTTTTTTTATGAGGTGAGTGGTTTACTAACACTTGCCTTATTTTCTTCATTTACAGGTTAGCTTTGCAGAGGCCTCCTATTCTATAGAATCTATTTCCCTTCCTGCAGAGGTCAATCCTTAGGTGCCATTTCAATTATCTATGTTTATTTGCTTTTTAATTGTAGTTTTTGCTGATTGGTTCTTCATTTTCTTATTAGGCTAGCATTCCTAAGGTCCCTTCGTCAGTGGGGCCTATCGTGAGTTCTGGGGAAGAGACTCCATAGGTACTTCTTTTACTTGTATTAGTTCCTTACAATTGATCTATTTTTTTTTATGTTAATGCTTCAAAAACTCTCCAAGTATTTCAAATACACTTATAGCTTCAGTCCCTTTATTCGCAGGATTTATATCTTGGTTCTCAAATTGGCACTGCGGCGATCTCTGCATTTGTGGCGCCTTTGGTAAGATTTCATACTAGATTCCTCCTATGTTGCATATTTTGTGAAATTATTTTTGCTAACCCTTGCACACTTACTTGCTTCTCACGTTAGTGCTGTGACCGTTACTATTTCTGCGGAACACTTAATTGGCCTCTCCGGAGAAATTATTCCGATAGGTGTTTAACTGTTTAAACTTTGCGACTTTCTTTTTTGTGTAAGACTTTGCTAATGTCCATCTGTTTCTTTATTTTTAGGTTAGCATATCTATCTCTCTGATATCTATGAAGCACTTGCAGGAGACAACTGTGAGTCAGTACTATATCTCCATACATTTTTCTCCTTTCTGCCTTTCTTTTCTCCTTGCTTTTTTTACTGTGCAAGTATTTGCTAATGCCTATCTATTTCTCTGTTTTCAGGTTAGCATTGCTAGTTCTCCGATAGTTGTGGAGCATCTGCACGGGGCATCGGTGAGTCAGGTATTATACTATGATACCATTTTCTCCTTTATGACTCCCTTCTCTTCTTGCTTTTACTGTGCAAGTATGCTCACATTCACTTCCCCGTTTCATTATTTTCAGGTTAGCGAGGTGGCCGTTCCTGATTCTACAGAACGAGTGGAGAGTGCTATACTACGCACTCCTCAGGTATTTAATTGTTAAACCCGAGTGACTCTGAGCTGCGAGTTTCGTGTTATTTTTCTTTCTATCCTTTATGAAAAACTTCATGCTAATATATATAATTTTTTTTACTTTACTAGTCTGACTGTAATACCCCGCCCTAGAAAAATAAGTATTTAATGATAATCAAAATATTTTATCCTAAGGAGGATTTGAGGAATAAATATTTAATGGAATTATGTCAAATGACATGAAAATGGACGCATTACGAAGAGTAATTAAGGACAAGAATTCCATAATAGTTCTAGTAAGTATGTTGGTTAAGTTTGACGCGAAGATACCGATGAATGGACATGACACGATTATGGTAAATAATGCAATAATTTGGGCGGTACACGAAGCGCAGGATAGGTAACTTTGTGCGATTTTTGCAGGATGTATCGCGATCCCAAATATCGATATGACCACTTTTATAGGGCCCCAAAAAAATACGTATAAAAATACCATGGGGTCAAAAGACAAAAAAATAAATAAAAAATAATTTGTTTGTCGAAATATGAAAGTGCTTAGAAAAATTTGAAACTCAATCAAGAAATGTAAAATTTAATTCTGAACAACTTTCCCTTCTTTGACGTCTTTGGAAAAAAATATTTAGAGCCATTTTGAGCAGATTTTTGTTCGCATGCGACACTGCGAAACCCAACTTTCGCGAATTGTTTAGGAATATTGAAAGATCAAAAAAATAATGTGACCACATATTTGGAGCCCTAAAAATATAAGAAAGAATATCATGTAGATGAAAAAATAAAATAAAACAAAAATTAATCTAGCACTTTTTGTCGGCACGCGACACTGCGAAAATCCAACTTTGCACGAATTGTTTAGGACATTTGAAAGGTCAAAAATAAAAATAAAATGACCATATATTTGAGACCCTAAAAATAGATAGAAGAATACCATGTAAAAAAAATATGAAAAAAATACTTTTTTTCGGAGTGGTCACCCCCTCCCCCTACCTGTTTTGGACGGACAGCAGCCCCTAGAGGCTGTTTTTTATTTGTTGTTGGGTCTTATTCCTTTCAAACTTGCTTCAGACATTGGTATAATCATTTTTCCTCTTTTGTGTAAAGAATAGAGCTGAACTTTGGCCAAGGAGTTAATGTTAGAGTGGAAATGGGTTATAAGAGAGAGAGGAATCCATGGGGTTGTGGTACCCAAGACTATTAGATTTTCACCATTTTTGTCTCCATATTTGAGCTCCCAACAACCAAAACTCTGTTCAAACTCATAGCTCCCCTTATATCCCCTTTTCTCTCTCACTAAAACTCCATTAAAGTAGCTCAAAGACATCACAAAACCTCCATACAAGGGTGGTACAGCTTGTAGTGGCTTGGATGAAGGAGTTTTTGTAGCTTGAAGTGGCCTTTGAAAGGGGTTCTCTTGAAGGTGGAAGAAGAAATTTGAAGCATTGTTGGATCTTTCATTGGAGTTAGGAAGGAGGAGCTTTTGTGACTCCCTTTAAGGCCACCTTTGGAGGTGGGGGAGTCACCCATCTTTTCTACATCCACCACCATCTTTGGGGACATTTAGGTGGGATTACTAACCTTGATTGGGTTTAAAGAAATGCATATTTTCTGTTAGTCATTTCATATATTTGGCTTAATATATGTAGTATGTTTGTTGGTTTACATTCATAGGATTAACTAGTGATATTTCATGTTCTTATGAGTAAATGGGTTTCAAATGATGATTTCAAGTGGGTTTTATAAGAAGAGAAATTTTAGAATCTTAAGCCATACATATTGGGAGTAAATATGTGTAAACTAAAGGTTTTATAACATCAATGAGGTTGTTAATTACAACCTTAATGTTTATATGAAAAATGGGCATTTTAAGGAAGGTTTAATGAATTTTAAAAGTGTTTAAAATTCAAAATATTGTTCATGGGCATTTTATGAAATAAAGTGTGCCAAAAGTGAGTTTGGATGAAGGAAATGGAGTTTTAAGGGAAGTAATGTCTTAAACTTGTTCATGGAATCTAGTGAAAATGAATATATGTTTTTCTACATTAAATATAGAGCTTTTATTGTGAAGAAGTGTTTTCACTTGAAATGGGTATTTTAACGTGTGTGAACTCATCATAAGGAAATAAAGTGGGTTTAATGAGTAAACATGTGAAACTAAAGTCTTCATGTAAATAATGAAAGTAAAGAAGACTAAGCGTGGAATAAATGACTAAGTATTAGGGGTGTTCATAAAACCGAATGGACCGGTGGACCGAACCGGACCAAACCGGACCGCTCTATTTTTACCGATTTTTATTTTTAATCGGTCCGGTCCAAATTTTTTTTTTGATAGACCGGTCTAGCCGGTCCGGTCCTCGGTCCTCGGTCCCCCTTATTAAATACCTGGTCTGGACCGACCCAGACCGGTTACTATTAATATATATGTATTTAATTATATTTATATATAAAAAATACACGCACACAACAAGTTCTTGGGGTTGGGGGTACGCTTGTCTTAAAAAAAGGAAATGAGCCCTAATAGCTACCTTGTGCTTTTTAGTTGAGAGTCTGAAAACAAACACACGCAACACACAACTGTGAAATAAACCCCGACTCTCTCTCTCACGGCGCACACGCTGAGAAACAGACCTCTGCTTGCGCCGTTGTCCTGTGCTGCCGCTGCTTGCGCCGTTGCTTTGTGCCGCTGCTCTTGTGCCTTGCGCCGCTGCCTGGTAGTAATCATCTCACGACAAGGAGTTTTTGAATCAATCAACCGATCCGACCTTTATGCTTTGGTTTTCGTAGCTGTCGAACCCATTTCAGAGTAAGTTGTTGAGGGCTTGGCTTCCAATGGGATGAGGAGAGATTCCTTCAACCCGAGGGTGTGGAACGTCGATAGAGGGCATATGTTAAGGGCTGCCCATCTCTCTCTGAGAAACAACACAAAGGTATTATTTTTTTTTCTCAGATTCAAATACAAATACAGATATGTTCTGATAAACGCAAATGGTATAATAGCTGTACAAAAACATGAATCAGTTAATGTTGATTTTCATTATGCTATTATAGTGCCAACAACATGATCTTGGTTTTAGTATAATTAGAGTTTAAACCATGTGTTCTGTATAAACAATTAGCATAATAATATCTTGTTTAAATTAATTTAATAAGATTAGGACCGACAAGTTAGACCGGACCGATCCTATAAAAAACCGGACCGACTAGGGTCGGGTGACCGATACAATCGGTCCGATCTTGGTCCATTTATTTTTAGGACCGGTTTAATCGGTCCGGTCCTTAAAAATCCTAAAAACCGGACTGGACCGGACCGCGAACACCCCTACTAAGTATGGGTTTTTATGCAAAAAGTCATAATTAAAGTGTGTAACACTAAGTTTGAAATGTAGAGTTCAAATGTATAAATATAGACTAAAATGGGGTTTTAGCATTAAAACTCATAAATAAAGTGTGTAGGCCTAAATATGAGAAATAAGACTTTAATATATAAAAAAAGCGTGATTTCATATATTAAAAGGGTTAAAATACAAAATGTATAATATTGGTAAAGTGAGATATTGAACAAGTGTTTTAATGACTAAAATGCCCAAGTGTTGAGTTTGGAACTTAAAAAGGGTATTTTTGATGAATAACACTTGAAAAAGGATAAGGTTGCAATTTTTAATAAAGAAAAAGGGTAAATTGGTAATTTACTTAAAGTGTGACATTTTTATGAAATAAAAATATTAAAGAGTGTTTTGGCACTAAGATGAAAAGAATTATTTACGTCCTTAAAGCGAAAATTATTTTCTGTGTAAAAATCAGCGTGTGCATAGAAAAAGGGACTTTAATGGAACATAATGATTTTTCCTAAATGAATAATGAAAAATGGACGGTTAAGCCCAAGGTTTTAGCATTGGCCTGAAAAGGCAAATTAATGTGAACATTATGAAAATATTGAACACATTGGCAAGATAATGATATTGGATGATGCCGGGATAAATAATTAAGCAGGGCTATGCTGTCCCTAGTGGTGAAAGACTCCAAACTAACTGCAGTTTACTTGGCGCTCGGTACCGAATGATGAAATTTTATGAAACTGTGGGTGTGCGTGCGTTGTGACGTGTGTGTGTTGGCGGATTCCCTAAAGATAATGCTAAGTAATGAATCGAATATTCATGAAAGAGTCATAAATGGATGGTATTCATCCAATAATTTATTAATGCAAGAATAACACATTAAATGTTTAATGTTCATGTGGTAACATGGGATGGTTAAATAAGGTGATTTAATGAGGCTTAAGCTACCTAATGAGGTTTCAATCATAAATAACACAATCATGTGTTACAAGAAGATTTCAAAGGAAAATGTGTATTTTTCTAAACACGGTATGTGCGTGCGTTGAATGGAAGTCCTATAAAATGGTTAGGTAACTCTGGCGTGAGTTAATGAACCTTGAGTAATAAACGTTTGAAAGTAAATGAAAGGTTTTCCTAACAAATGCCATTTATTTAATCACGTGAGTTAATGGGAATGAATGCTAGTGTTCAAGCCATGATAATATAAAATGACGATTTTGTAAAGCCAAGGAAGTTAAACGGTATTAAATAACATTTATGGAATAAAACGAGTGAATAAATTAGTACCTATATTTTTCAAAGGTATATATGTAGATATATACATATTTTCACATGCATGTAGTGTAGCGTGTGAGTACTCCTTTTTTGTCGTTCGTTTCTATATTACATTTGCATATCATCCCACTGAGCATTCGGCTCACATCCCTTCTTTTGTCACGATAGGTTGTACGATGTTCCGTACCTTGAGAGAGTTATACAGGATAGTATTTTCTTGAAATTACGATTAGTAGCTCTGTTTACTTGGCCATAGGGGCACTTCCCATGGGTCATATCACGTAGTGACTGTAAATCGGACTCTCATGCTAATAATTGTAATGTTAAATATTAATAAAACTAGATTAGAACATTATTTAGGGTGCCTTAAATCCGGGTCGGGGCATTACAACTTGGTATCAGAGCTTTAGGTTCAATGTTCCTTTCGAGTGTAACGTGGTGAGGTCAGTAGTAAATTTTTCAGCATTGTTGTTAGATGGAGTTGGTCATGCTTGCCTGGTGACGAGTTTTATTTGTACCTTGATGGTAAAGTCGAGGCCTTGAGCACGTAATGCTATTACCTTTGAGTTGATGATCGACTAAGTTACTAGCCATTCTTATTTTGCTGTATTTGTTGTGGTAGTGTTATCTTACAAGTATCGAGTTTTGGTGTAGATCATTAGATAGTAGAACCTTATACTTGTGTGAGATGTATCATGTGGAAGTTTGATAATTAGAAAGTCTTAATGATTTCAGTTGCATCTTAACTGGTATGCTTATGGTTTCATCTATGGGATTAGGTGCTAACTAGCGTGACTTGTGAAAAAAAAAGTTCAATGGAAATTAGAATGCCTAAGTGACTTGATTATCATTTGTGTTGATAATCATGTTGATTCAGGGTAATTTAAGAACAAATTTATTTAGTCCTTGGGACTTAGTCTTAGAAATGGTGGTATTGAATTATGGTTTAAAAAAAACAGGAAGTGGTATTGAGGAATAGGATCTCTTGTGGCGTCAAGGATATTGACGTAAAAGTTTTATAGGTAGTACCCGATGCCCCGTATCCTACCAAAAGTTTTATAGTAGTGATAACTTGTGATATAGAAAATGAGTGTAATGTCTATTTAGTGATACAAGTTAGTTGTCATAGCTGAGTGCTCAATAAGGTTAAGTTATACGCTATGATGAGTTTGATCTCGAGTTATAGTTATGGACAGGCATGTGAATCCGTACTGATAATGTCTTAGAGATATGTGCTAAGGATTAGCTAATGAGTTATTAGTACAATTGATAGACATTCCCTAGTAATTGTGAACTTTAGATTGCGCTTCATGTATTACGATAATAAGGATGTCTCTTTTTGAACTTTGGGGATTTCTTATGATGTCAAGGACATAGAGTTATATTTGGTATGATACATAGTGATTGGGAATAAAGTTTGGCCTCTAAAGGAAAAAAATTAACGTCCATGATCAGTCGTTAAACTTGTAGGATTTTATCGTGATCATTCCTACTTAGGGAATAACCGCGAGAAGGGGTTAGCTTTTCTCCTTTCCACAAACTTTGAATAAAATTTCATAAATGTAAGTAAAGAAAATGACTATTTCCTTATACTAAATAAAAAAAATTGCCCCTGGTCTGCAGGATCCTCCTTCCAAATTTTTTTAGGAACCTTTTTATCTGAGAAAAATAAAAAGTTTAAAGAGGGGGTAGATCCCCTTGTCCACA
Source organism: Sambucus nigra (assembly GCA_949130495.1). Classification (NCBI taxonomy): domain Eukaryota; kingdom Viridiplantae; phylum Streptophyta; class Magnoliopsida; order Dipsacales; family Adoxaceae; genus Sambucus; species Sambucus nigra. The sequence goes on along the minus strand of OX422209.1, from coordinate 393,913,455 downwards.
TTTTCTGAGAACTGGTCAAATTATTTTTTTTTCTTGAGAACAAAGGTTAGAACGTGTTTTCTAGGCTATAAATTTGTTATGAAATAATATATATATATATATATATATATATATATATATATATATATATATATATATATATATATATATATATATATATATATATATATATACATTTTTAGTATTACTACTAGGAGAATAACCTTCTGCTGGTCTATTATGTTTGTAAGGACTTCGCTTAATATACTTTTCCATTGGGATGGATGCACCCCCAAGTATTATAAGGAAAGTTATTTTTGTCATGAACCCTCTTTTAGTCTAGTAGAGAGTATTACTATTCTTACTTTAAAAAAAATGTTAAACTGGTGCACCCACCTCACATAGAAGGTAAAAAAATAACGCAAAAGCCATTAGGTAATGATCTGTAATACCCCATATTTATTAGGATTTAGAATTTAATTCATTCGGTGATATAGGAATTAATTTATCTGGAGGATTTAATTTTATTAGTGAATTGAGATTTAATTAATTCAGATTATTTTAAAATTTACATGCGTCGTAATTTGAGATCGAGATTGAAATTTTTTAGTAAAGTGACTTGGAGGGAGATTCTGAGTGTATGGTTGTTTCTGAATAGGCTGAGCTAGTTAGAAAAGAGTACCCGTGGATAGTAATTAAGTCTCGGGGCATTTTTAGGCATAACCGAGCTCACACGTGTTCGGGTCATTTGGGCTTGGCCCATAGGCTTAGTTTCGGGATTAGTTATATAAAACCTACATTAGGGAGTTTGTGGTAGACACAACACAATACGAAAACCCTAGTTTTGCAGAGGAGAAAAGATAGAGAAATTTTGAGAGCTTTTGGGAGACAAATTAAGAAGATGGGTGTCTACATCAAAGGAAATCAGACCCTATGAATTTATTCAAACAAGTAGTTAAACTTGCTTTCAATTTAATTGCAGTATTTCGATTCATATCATAGTGGGTGTGATAAAGAAATTCGTTTTTGGGAGTGGGCTATTATATGAATTGGGATTTGATAATCTCAGTAGATTGGGTATATTGAATGTGAAATTGGTGATGGTTGGGTATAAATCACTATTTGAATCAGGTTTAGATTCAAGATATAGAGGTTTGGATCGTTGATTTGCTGATTATTGAGTTGAATCTAGGATGAGGATTTAATAAACTGTGCAAAACTCAAATCATTGATTAATGGATGTTAAGATAAACCAGTGTTGTTTGAGTGATAAAGGAACGATTATAACTTGTGTTAGATGATTAATATATGTTGTGAAAACGTTGTTTGCATTTTAATAAGATATTAAGAAGGATTAAGGTTCAACAATGGTCGACAACGTGAGGAAGAAAGAGGATGGGGAAACGATGTAAGGTCGTTCGAACGACCAGGGTAGTCGTTCAAACAATGGTGGAAGTCGTTGGAATGACCACTGGTCTCGTTTGAACGATGGTGAGGATTTTGGCCCTAGTTCCTTCTTCTACCTAGGTTTCCTTTTGGCATTTTCTTTTAAAGAATTTAATTGTGTGAAAACAAAAAAAAGGGGAGATAATTCTTAAGGCATTGGGAGGTAGGTTTTAAGATATATTTTATTTAGATAGAATGCCAATCTAAATAACTAGAATTTGTTGAAGTAAATTCAAAAGGTTACAATACGGTCCAAGTTAGGGAGTCCATGCATTTTGGATGAGTGACATAACTTAGATAAAATTAATTGAGGTGAAATTCATTGAATTAAGGGTCGGGGATTTGACTCGGATATTTTAGGCTAAGTGCTATGGGATCTAGGCACAGGGTAGCCGGTTTAATTTATTATAGATATATATAATAAATTATCAATTATTAAAGTTAATAAAAGAGTTATACTTAATAGTGGGAAATTCGTGTAAGAAATTCTAAAAGATAAAGATACAGACCGAATGAGTGAGTCTGTGTATTGTAGTTAGGTGACACTACTTTAATAAAATAATTAATTTGTGATTAATTAAATTACAAGTCGAGATATAGAGTTTGGTATTTTGGGCTAGTTATATAAGGGTTAGGCACGAGTTAGCCGGAGTTTTATTAAATATATGTATACGGTTATGTGTGACCGTATATCCGTATATATATATATATATATATATATATATATATATATATATATATATATATATATATATATTTGTGTGCTTTATAGATATCGGTGTGAATGATATTTATAGGAATACATACCCCTCTATTACTATCATAGGAGGTTGCACGATGTGGGTGAATCCCCTGGCTTGAGGAGTAGGGACGTTTACTGATGGGATTCAGGGTGGATGAGGATTATTATCGAGCGGGGAGATATAACTCGTGATTGATTTGTGCTAAGAAACTAGTGATAGTAAGGGGCGCCGTATTATATGATGTCTTTTGTAACATGAGAATGGACGAGTATACTTTTATGTCAGGATACGACAATTTGAGGGTACGTGTTATGGACTGAGAGCTTAACGGATCTAAACGACTAACAATGTTAGGTAATAGTTTATCAGGGGGTTCCTTGTTTGGATTTCGCTTTGCGAGATGTCCCACGCATGAAACTTAGCGCAACGTTCGAAGTGGGGAGATGTGTGGTCATTAGTAAATGGGTTTGGTACCTTGGTTATTATACATATATGTAATTATAACTGTGAGTTGGAAGTTATAATACAGTTTAAGGCTAGTAGAGTCGGGTAACATTAGTGCAGTTAAGCATGGGTACAGGGCGTGTGGGCGCCCTGGGTAAGTAATTTAATTTTTATATAACCCGCGAATAGAAGGGATAGAGATATGTGCAGCGATATTAGGGGCATGTGAGTAGGAAGTATTTCGAGGCTTGGAGTATTAGACTTATCTTAATTGCCAGAACGAAATTCCTTTGTAAGGGGGAAGTATTTAATACCCACTATTTATAAGGATTTAGAATTTAATTAATTCGGTGATATAGGAATTAATTTATCTGGAGGATTTAATTTAATTAGTGAATTGAGATTTCATTAATTCAGATTATTTTAAAATTTACATGTGTCGTAATTTAGGGTCGAGATTGGAGATTTGTAGTAAAGTGACTCGGATGGCGATTCTGAGTGCACGGTTGATTTCGAGTAGTTCCAGATAGTCAGAAAAGAGTACCCGGGGATAGTAATGAGGTCTCGGGGCATTTTTAGGCATAAGCGAGCTCACACGGGGGTTTTCGGGTCATTTGGGCTTGGCCCATAGGCTTAATTTCAGGATTAGTGATATAAAACCTACATTAGGGAGTTTCTGGCAAACACAACTAAATAAGAAAACCCTAGCTTTGTAGGGGAGAAAAAAAGGAGAAATTGTGAGAGCTTTTGGAAGCCAAATCAAGAAGAGGGGTGTCTACATCAAAGAAGATTAGACCCTGTGAATTTATTCAGGCAAGTAGTTAAACTTGATTTTAATTTAATTCCAATATTTCAATTCATATCATAGTGGGTGTGATAAAGAAATTTTTTTTTGGGAGTGGGCTATTATATGAACTGGGATTTGATAATCTGAGTAGATTTGGTAGATTGAATGTGAAATTGGTGATGGTTAGGTGTAAATAATTATTTGAATCAGGTTTAGATTCGAGATATAAAGGTTTGGATCGTTAATTTGCTGATTTTGTAGTTGAATCTAGTATGAGGATTTAATAAACTCTACGAAACTCAAATCGTTGATTAATGGATGTCAAGATAAACCAGTGTGGTTTGAGTGATAAAGGGACAATTATAACCTGCGTTAGATGATTAATAAATGTTATGAAAACCTTGTTTGCGTTTTGATAAGAAATTAGGAAGGATTAAGGTTCAACAATGGAGGATGGCGTGAGGAAGAAAGAGGAGGGGAAAACTAAGTAAGGTCGTTCGAACGACTAGGGTAGTCATTAAACCGACGGTGGAAGTCATTAGAACGACCACTGGTCTCGTTCGAACGACGGTGAGGATTTTGGCGCCAGTTCCTTCTTTTACCTAGGTTTCCTTTTGGGAATTTCTTTTAAAGGATTTAATTGTGTGAAAAAAGAAAAAGGGGAGATAATTCTTGGGCCTTAGGAGGTAGGTTTTAATATGTATTTTATTTAGATAGAATGCCAATCTAAATAACTGGAATTTGGTGAAGTAAATTGAAAATGTTACAATATGGACCAAGTTAGGGATTCCGGGCATTCTGATTGAGTGACACCACTTAGATAAAATTAATTGAGGTGAAATTCATTGAATTAAGGGTCGGGGATTAGACTCAGATATTTTAGGCTAAGTGCTACGAGATCTAGGCACGGGGTAGCCATTTTAATTTATTATAGATATACATATAATAAATTATCAATTATTAAAGTTAATAAAAGAGTTTTACTTAATAGTGGGAATAATGGTAACAAATTCTAAAGGATAAAGATACGGACCGAATGAGTGAGTCTAGGAATTGTAGTTGGGTGACACTACTTTAATAAAATAATTAATGTGTGATTAATTAAATTACAAGTCGGGATATAGACTTGGGTATTTTGAGCTAGTGCTACGAGGTTTGGCACGGGTTAGCTGGAATTTTATTATATATATGTATACGGTTATGTGAGACAGTATATATATATATGTGTGTGTGTGTGTGTGTGTGTGTGTGTGTGCTTTATAGATATCGGTGTGAATGATATTTATAGGAATACATACCCCTCTAGTGCTATCATAGGAGGTTGCACGATATGGGTGAATCCCCTAGCTTGAGGATTAGGGACGTTTATTGATGGGATTTAGGGTGGATAAGGGTTATTATCGAGCGGGGAGATATAGCTTAAGATTGATTCGCGCTAAGAAACTAGTGATAGTAAGGTGTGCCATATTATATGATGTCTTTTGTGAGTATACTTTTATGTAAGGAAATGAGAATTTAGGGGTACGTGTTATGGACTGAGGGCCTAACGGATCTCAACGACCGATAATATTAGGTAATAGTGTATCACGGGGTTCCTTGTTTGGATTTCGCTTTACGAGATGTCCCACGCATGAAACTTAGTGCAAAGTTGGAAGTGGGTAGATGTGTGATCATTAGGACAAGGGTTTGGTACCTTGGTTATATAACATATATGTAATTATAACTGTGAGTTGAAAGTTATATTACAATTTAAGTCTAGTAGAGTTGGGTAACAATTATGTGGTTAAGCTTGGGTACAGGGTGTATGGGCGCCCTGGGTAAGTAATTTAATTTTTATATAACCCGCGATTAAAAGGGGTAGAGATATGTGTAGCGATCTCAGGGTCATGTGAGTAGGAAAGTATTCGAGGCTTGGAGTAGTAGACTTATATTAATTGCGAGGCCAAAATTCCTTTGTAAGGGGGAAGTATGTAATACCTCATATTTCTAAGGATTCGGTGATATATGAATTAATTTATCTGGAGGATTTAATTAAATTAGTGAATTGAGATTTAAATAATTCGGATTATTTTAAAATTTACATGTGTCGTAATTTGAGGTCGAGATTGGAAAATTTTAGTAAAGTGGCTCAGATGGCAATTCTAAGTGCACGATTGATTCCGAATAGGTCGAGATAGTCCAAAAAGAGTACCCGGGGTAAGTATTTGGGTCTCGAGGCATTTTTAGGCATAACCGAGCTCACACAGGGATTTCGGGTCATTTTTGCTTAGCCCATAGGCTTAATTTCAGGATTAATGATATAAAACCTACATTAGGGAGTTTGTGGTAGACGCAACTCAATAATAAAACCATAGCTTTGCATAGGAGAAAAGAGGGAGCAATTATGAGAGATTTTAGGAGCCAAATCAAGAAGAGGGATATCTACATCAAAGGAAATCAAACCCTACGAATTTATTCAGGGAAGTAGTTAAACTTGCTTTCAATTTATTTGCAGTATTTCGATTCATATATGTAAGGACATAAATTTCCAATTAAGTCCCTGTATTGTTTTGACTTAATTCCGTGAACAAAACTTGTTTGTAATGTGTCATAGGGAGTTTTTTATTTTGTCACGATCCCACTTGGTCTATGACGTATTAAAGAAAATTGAAGACGTTGCGGCAAAGATTCAAAGAATTAAATCATGTTGATGTTTAATTTGGTGCAAGTTTAATCATCTTAAAAGTTAATTGCATTCCGAGATCACTCAGGTATGAATGCGTATAATTAATGGTGCTCAGAATTATTTTTATAAAAGATAAGGATGTATTTTTATATTTTAAAATGTTTTCAAAAGTTTTTTAAAGGTTTACACTTCATTTTTATTCTGATAAGCTCGAAAAAGGAGTTCGACTTTACTGGGTCTCTTTAAAGAAACGTTTTAATTGAAAAGTCAAAAAGTCAAACTTCTTGCTCGAACGACATTAGATCTCGCACGAACGAGATGGATAAGTCACTCGAACGAGATCCCTAAGTCATTTGAAAGACACGCTTTTTGAGGCGGCATTTAAATCCTATTTAAACAGTGTTTGCATAAGAATTTCGTAAGTGTGCATTCTGGAAAACAGTATTCGACCAGAAACTTGTTTTGCACATGTTTTCTAAGGTTTAAAGAGCTTAAACACATCCTTAGAGTTTGTAAAGATCCGAATTATCATTCTTATTTGTTTACGTGATGTTGCGGCACCAAAGAAGTTTGTTCTACACATTCAACATCAAAGGGTTTTTGGTGAAGAAGCGACGAACATCGTGTTGAACATCGTAGACGTATCAATCCATATCGGTGGACATCGAGACATACATGGACGTGTGTGTTGTGGACAGGTATCGTGGAAGATGGAATTTCTTCATGGGCACTAATGAAGAACGGTTGAAGATCAGAAGGAGCATCAAGACCCGTGGGGATTGAGTCTTAGTGTAAGGCTAATCTGTCTTTATAAAACCATTATTCATCGTGATTGTCTGGCTTGGGCCGTCTGGGGTTGTTTTCCTGTTTTGGGTTTTTTTCTCGACATCCGACGTTGTGAGTATTCTTTACTTTATTTTACTTTCTTTAATAATTAGATGCATGTTTAGGTTTAATCAAGATAAAATTGGTTTAAATTAAGAATTGGGTTTTTCACAACTTCGTTTGGTGCATAATTAAAAGTTGGATAATTTCAAGAGAAAATTGGTTTTGTTTAAAAACACACATATCTTGTTTATAATTTGCTAGTGTTATTACATGTTTATCTCTTTGTATTTTATTTTTCATTTTTTTGAGTCTTATTGAAAAATACAAAAGGATTTTGTTTTTTTGAAAACTTTTGAAAAGCCAAAAAGATTTTAGGTTTTTGTTTTTGAGTTTACATGTTTGATGTGGCATATTGGTGTTCTTGCCCCCCCCCCCCCCCCCCCCCATCGTTTCATTATCCATGTGGCTAGGAGATTTGGTCATTATCATCGATACTTAGAATGTTCTTAACCATTGTTTATATGGGGTTGTTTCGAAGTTGATATGCATTTTGATTCGACTTTGTATATATGCCAACATTGCACACATGCACGAGTTTATATGGATGCATGACTTCTCTGGCATATTTGAATTTGGTGAGGTGTTCTTATCTCAATCTTTCCATCTATGCGTAAGTATACTTAAGGAGAACTGTGGATGTAAAAACCGTTTACCGTGAGGATTTGAATTAAAAAATGATGAGTGATTCACGGGAAAAGGGCTGCGAGAGTTTAAAATTAACTCATCGTGAAAGCCACCATTTAAAAGAGTCCAAAAGAAAATGCAATATGCTAAGAAAAGGGCCAAAGTTGTTTATTTCATTCCAAAGAATATATGAATTTTTTTTAGGGAGTTTGGATTGATTAAAAATTTTAAATGGGTTTGCACAACTAATTCTAATGTTGAAACATTGCAATCTGACGCTATTGTTGGTAGAATCGTCAAAATTCTGGATTTGTGTGCATGTAGTATATTTAGTTCATTAAGCTCAATCTTTTATTGTCATATGGCTATGATAAAGTTTGATGATTTATCGCTATCAATTAGAGCTTCTTGATCGTTTCTATGTGTTGGAATTGTGACTCATTTGTTTTAGTTTCACGCCTATACATTCGATATCCATGTTTGAACACATCAGTACTATGTTTGCATGTAACTCACATTTTTAGTTTTTATGAGTTTTTACTTTTTGTGTTAAAAACCTAATGTTTTAACACTGTTTTGCTTCCGTCAGGGCCTTCCTGGAATTTTTTTGTGGAAATGTTTTTACTGGGTAAAAATATAACATATTTATGGGAAACTGTGCAAATTTGGCCGGTCGCGAGAAGTCATTCAAACGACATTCCGTGTCGCGCGAACGACCTCTGTACTTCATTTGAGCGACTTCTCATCTCATTTGAGCGAAGTCTTGTCTCGTTCGAACGACATGCTGATTTGTTGGCTTCTGATTGGTTTGCAGTCCTCTAGGTTAAATTGGTAAATTTTTGGTACTGCTGGAAGTGTTTTTGGACTGACTGGTTTATATGCAGGTTCTTTTATCTCAAAATTGGTATTTTGCATATGCGTACGTTTATCACACCTGTTTAGACTGCTGATTCTCTTTGTGTGATTCCTTGGTTTACTAGCTACTGATTTGTCATTCCATGATCATTTTTAGCTGGTTGTTTCATGATTATCTAGCGATTTCACATTGATTCATATTGGTTTATATTCTCATGCTAGATATTTCAAATTGGTTTATCTTTTCACCGGGTTGTCTATTCGAGACAAAAAGGGGGAGAGATGTATGTGATATAGGGGGAGATTTGAGCATGTTTTGATTGCATATTTTACAAATTGGTATCACTGATCGATGTTGGTAGTTCACATTGGTATCATTTTCGCATTCATCAAATAGGTATCCTTTTGTTGCTCAAATTGTTTAACAAATGATTGTGCAGAGTTCATATTGGTATATATTATTGTTTGGTATCATTTGGATATATATATATATATTGTTTTCATTTGTTCCTCCATACTTCACTTGGGTACTTGTTTGTCTGTTTCATGTGTGTAGGTATGCGTCAGCGAGTCAAGATTTCAAATCTACATCACATTCAGATAGTTCATGCTTGTCGGTGCTACATATACTAGTCTGTGTCCTGTATTTTTGATTTTGGGTTTATGGGATGGGATTTAGGCGTCATACGGCTTGACGGCCCGGTTAGGCATTTCACTGGTTTAGTTTTATCCCGGAATAGTCAAAGGGGGAGATTTGTAAGGACATAAATTTCCAATTGAGTCCCTGTATTATTTTGACTTAATTCCGTGAACAAAACTTGTTTGTAATATGTCATAGGGAGTTTTTTTATTTTGTCACGATCTATGACGTATTGAAGAAAATTGAAGACGTTATGGTAGAGCTTCAAAGAATTAAATCATGCCGATGTTTACTTTGGTGCAAGTTTAATCGTCTTCAAAGTTAATTGCATTCCGAGATCACTCGAGTATGAATGCGTATAATTAATGGTGCTCAGAATTATTTCTATAAAATATAAGGAGGTATTTTTATATTTTAAAATGTTTTTAAAAGTCTTTTAAAGGTTTACACTTCGTTTTTATTTTGATAATCTTGAAAAAGGAGTTTGACTTTACTGGGTCTCTTTAAAGAAACGTTTTAATTGAAAAGTCAAAAAGTCAAACTTCTCGCTCGAACGAGATCCTTAAGTCATTTCGAACAACAAGTTTTTTGAGGCGGCATTTAAATTCTATTTAAACAGTGTTTGCATCAGAATTTCATAAGTATGCATTCTGGAAAATAGTATTCGACCAGAAACTTATTTTTCACATGTTTTCTAAGGTTTAAAGAGCTTAAACACATCCTTAGAGTTTTCAAAGATCTGAGTTATCATTCTTATATGTTTACGTGATCTTACGGCACCAAAGAAGTTTGTTTTACACATTGAACATCAAAGGGTTTGCGATAAAGAAGCGACGGACATCGTGTTCAACATCGTAGACGTATCAAGCCATATCAGTGGACACCAAGACATATTTGGATGCGTGTGTTATGGACAGTTATTGTGGAAGACGAAATTTCTGCGTGGGCACTAATGAATAACGGTGAAGATCAGAAGGAGATTCAAGACCCATGGGGATCGAGTCATATTGTAAGGTTAATCTGTCTTTGTAAAACCATTATGCATAGTGATTGTCTGGCTTGGGCCATCCGAGGTTGTTTTCCCGTTTTGGGTTTTCTCCTCGTACATCCGACGTTGTGAGTATTCTTTACTTTATTTTAGTCGCTTTAATCACTAGATGAATGTTTAGGATTAATCAAGATAAAACTGGTTTAAAGTAAAATTGGGCTTTTCACAACTTGGTTTGGTGCATAATTAAAAGTTGGATAATTTTTGGAGAAAAATTAGTTTTGTTTAAAACACACATATCGGGCCACTCAAACTTTTCACCATATCATAGTGGTTGTGATAAAGAAATTTGTTTTGGGGAGTGGGCTATTATATAATTTGCGATTTGATAATCTGAGTAGATTAGGTAGATTGAATGTGAAAGTGGTGATGGTTGGGTATAAATCACTGTTTGAATCAGGTTTAGATTCGAGATATCGAGGTTTGGATCATTGAATTACTAATTATGTAGTTGAATCTAGGATGAGGATTTAACAAACAATATGAAACTCAAATCGTTCGTTAATGGATGTTAAGATAAACTAGTGTTGTTTGAGTGATAAGGGGACGATTATAACCTATGTTAGATGATTAATAAATTTTGTTAAAACCTTGTTTGTGTTCTGATAAGAAATTAGAAAGGATTAAGGTTCAATAGTGTCCGAGAGTGTGAGGAAGAAGGAGGAGGGTAAAACGAAGTATGGTCGTTCGAACGACGGTGAGGATTTTGGTGCTAGTTCCTTCTTTTACCAAGGTTTCCTTTTAGGATTTTATTTTAAAGGATTTAATTGTGTGAAAAAAGGAAAAGGGGGAGATAATTCTTAGGACTTTGGGAGGTAGGTTTTAAGATGTATTTTATTTAGATAGAATGCCGATCTAAATAACTGGAATTTGGTGAAGTAAATTCAAAAGGTTATAATACAGACCAAGTTGGGGAGTCTAGGCATTTTAGTTGATTGACACCACTTAGATAAAATTAATTGAGGTGAAATTCATTTAATTAAGCGTCGGGGATTCGACTCGAATATTTTAGGCTAAGTGCTATGGTAACTAGGCACGGGGTAGCCGGTTTAATTTATTATAGATATATATCTACAGTAAATTATCAATTATTAAAGTTAATAAAAGAGTTTTACTTAATTGTGGGAATTCGTGTAACAAATTCTAAAGGATAAATATACGGGGAGAAGGAGTGAGTCTGGGTATTGTAGTTGGGTGACACTACTTTCATAAAATAATTAATGTGTGATTAATTAAATTACAAGTCGGGATATAGAATTGGGTATTTTGGGCTAGTGCTATGGGGTTAGGCATGGGTTGGACGGAGTTTTATTAAATATATGTATACGGTTATGTGTGATAGTGTATATATATATATATATATATATATATATATATATATATATATATATATATATATATATTTGTGCTTTATAGATATCGGTGTGAATGATATTTATGGGAATACATACCCCTCTACTGCTATCATAGGAGGTTGCGCGATGTGGGTGAATCCTCTGGCTTGAGGGGCAGGAAGAGTACAGTCCCCAGGTTATATCGTCTATTTTTATTGCGTGATTTATTTTCCAAGGTGAGACATGATTAGGCATAAATTCTTCCAAATTTATCCCTTTAATTTAGTTACTTTTAGCACGTCGAATAATGTAATTGATTTGATTTGATCTCATAATATTGCTACTGACTTATTCTAACGAGTATCCTGAGTTTCTGGTATTCCGTACTCATTTTACAGGTATTTGATGTCAATAAAAGAAAGAAAGAAACCGGAAGAATCGAGAAAGAAAAGAAGGAAAGTCAAAAGGTCAAAGTTATAATTTTTACCCGAAATTCGGATGAGGAATCTAAAGAAAAGTTGAATATTTTTAAATTACAAGAACATAGGAAGAAACAGCACCTCAATCGGAGTCCCGGTGTGAAAGTTATGAGCAGTCAAAGGTTGAAGAAAAAGTCAAAAGAATATCGGACCGATCCGAAATGCCAACTTCCAGAGAACCATGGATCGAAGACGGATTGAAGTTGAAGGAAAATAAACGAACCGATCCGTATCGGATCAATTCGGCCAGAAATAAAAATAACCGATCCGGATCCAAGCCGAACTGAACCGAAGGAGGACCGGACCGGTCCGACTGTCGAATTTTGATTTTTTACTCTTCCTCTAATGGAGAGTCCTAGTTCAAATAAAACACTTGGAGTGTTGTAGGGTATTTAAACCCAATTTATTATCATTATAAAGGGTGGAAACATCATCTAATTTTTCCCTTTTATGTTAAAACCCTAGTTTGAGGATTTATTGCAAATTGAATTCCAAGATTGAATTTTGTTCAGATTTCCGTGATTACAAGTAATTTTAGTTGATGCTTTCAGTGCTTTGGTAACATAGTTGATTGCTTCCTTCTATTTAATCTTCATTCTACATCATTCTTCAATTTACCCTTAGAGTAATCATGATTTCCTTCAATTCAACAGTCGTTTTCATTACTTTCATCATGGTAGGCTGGACTTTTAAGGGTCGGGATGCATGAACCCAACCCGATGTGGTAGTTGCATGTGTATAAAAGTAATCCTCTAAATTTAATGATTTGATTACGAACGTATTACATAGAAATGTGACAATTGTAGATCTTTGGATCTCGTTTGCTTTCGGGTAATCAGGATGCTTCAGAATTCAATTCGAGTGTAACTATCACAATACCGATTTACTCGTCCTGTGATTAAGTATGGTGCGGGATTGAACCTCATATACGTAATGCTTGGGAGTACTAAATTCTGGGCCTAATTAATCATTTAAATTTACGATTAGTTTTATATCATCAATACACTAGGGTTGGGGGATTGTATTTCCGTCCTATTTTTCTCATCATATAGTTCGAGTTTTAAATCATTCATCATTAGTATTTTAGGTAATTTAGAATAGTTGCAATTCTTTCATAATTTCACAATTGCATCTAGTTGTAGTCAATTCTGAAAACAAATCATCTTTCTCTTTATTTTTAGAGTCAGAGTTAGGATTTCTTCGTCTATCCAACGTCGTTACAATTCCATTGTCTTATTTCCCTGCAGATACGATCCCGAGTTACCGGGTTTATTACTAAAGCGACAGGCTTGCACTTGAGCCTAGAGAGAACGCACATTAGAGACACTTTCTGAGTCGCGTCAAGTTTTTGGCACCGTTGCCGAGGAATTAGGTAGACTTAGGATTAGATTAAGTCAATCTCAAACTTTGACCAAAAATTTCCAAAAACCCGAAAACATATAAAAATTTGAAAAAGCACAAAAAGATTCATCATCATCTCTTATAAGTTGTTAATGAAAAATTTTGAACTCACTCCAACTCCCCATAATACTCCAATCCGCATTCACCAAAACCCAATAGGAGAATACGACCCTGATTGCCCTCACACTCCTAACGATCCACGATTCTGGGTTCCACCTCCCACGCTATCACACTCAATCTCAAATAATACTTCGTTTTCCATCTTAAGACACACTTCATAGCACGCCCCCGAGCATACCAAGTAAGGACACCGATTCATTAAGAGAGAGAGACATGTCGCAACATGGTAGTGCAGCTGTTGTGGAGGAAGAAGCCCCATATCTCCCTTTGAGAGAAATCTTATATCCCGAGCGCACTGTCACTCCGGGGTGTATTATACTCCCATAGAATGCAGGGAAATTTCATTTTAAAAATGGGATGATCCAGATGCTCCCCCACTACCATGGTATGGATTCTAAAAAGCCATATCTCCACATCAGGGAATTTGAGGATGTGTGTGAAACCCTTAACGATCAAACTTGCACACAAGAGGTAATTCGTCTCAAATTCTTCCCATTCTCGCTAAAAGATAAAGCTAAGACCTGGCTATGGTATTTACCTCCAAGCTCGATTGCATCCTAGAATGAGTTGCAATCTAAATTTCTCAAGAAGTTCTTTCCTCAACATCGAACGAACTCCATCAAGGCTCAAATTCAAACTTTCTGAGAATTAGAAAATGAGTCGTTCGATCGATGCTATGAGCATTTCAATGAGTTAGTTACTTAATGCCCTCACCATGGATTTGATAAAGGGCAAATCATTTCTTTTATCCATAATGGGCTGAACATTAATTCCAAGAAACTCGTCGAAACCATGGGTAGTGGTCCGTTTGTCGACTTAAATGCCCACAATGCTAAGCTTCACCTGAGGTATGTCGCCGAGGCTACCCAATCCTGGGATACATCTGACCCTAATGCTCAAAATCAAAATTGTCAAGTGACCACAACTCCATCGGCGTCCGACCTATTTCACGTAGAAAATAATTTTGTAATGGACAGTCGACTAGATATACTTGAGAAAGGACTGCGAGACCTACGTGAGGTATATGAAAGAGGACCAACTGGATCCATCCCAAACCCCGTTGAGAAGGTGTGTGCAATTTGTGAGGCGAGTCATTCAACTGAGGAATGCCCGACTATACCCGCTTGCAAAGTGATGCTTCAAGAGCAAGTCAGTGGTATAGGAGCATTCAAGTGTAATTTCGGTGCACCGCACGAAAATCCTTACAACCCTTCATGGAAAAACCATCCTGGTTTTAGCTATGAGCAACAACATGCTGCGATGAATCCTAATTCACATGTTGCCCCTCCTCCACCACAACACTTTCAACAAGTTCCACACATGCAAGGACATGTGAAATCACCACCACCTTAAGGAGCATATATCACTCCACCGCGGAGAACTCCCGAGGATACGATGAACCAATTTATCAATAACCAGAATGCAACCAATGCTAGATATGATCGCCTGATCAGAGACATGAATGCGACTATTTCAAAAATCCAATCCTCGTTAAGTATCCAATAGAAGGGAAAGTTTCCTTCCCAGGGTCAAAGACCTCCCCAAGGTCAAACTAGTGTTATCTCCACACCCCATGACCATACGGAGCAATGTAGCGCAATTACCACTCTATGTAGTGGGAGATTAGTTGACTTGTCACCTCACCCATAAGATGTACCTAAAAATAAGGAGGTTTCGCCCGTCACGAAAGAGTTCGAAGATGCCCCTTCGATTGAGAGTGATGAAAAAGAAAACACTAGCGAACCTAAGGTCATGGTGAAACCACCTACCGCTGCCCCATACCTTCAACGCTTGGTCCCGTACTCCAAAGAGACTTATCGGGACAATGTGTTGGATGTCCTCAAGTAGGTAAAGATTAATTTACCTTTTCTCGAGACCATACAAAAAATTCCCGCATACGCTAAATTCATTAAGGACTTACTCATGGTGAAACGCAAGCTAAAGGTAAATAAGAATGTCTTTTTGGCCCAGAATGTCAGTTCAGTTTTATCGAGTGACCTTCCGTTAAAGTATAAGATCTGGGTGCACCCACCATTTCATACATCATGGGGAAGAATCGAATCGAAAGGGCTCTAATAGATTTAGGAGCTATTGTTAACATTCTACCCTATTCCATCTATACGAAACTAGATCTGGGAGCCCTTAAGACCACAAATACGACTCTCCAGCTCATGGATCGCTCCGTGAAGATTCCTCGGGGAATCGTTGAGGATGTGATTGTCCAAATAGACACTTTCTACTTCCCGATGGACTTTGTCATTTGGGATGAGGAGCCCTCCATTCTCCCGAACAATCATTCTTATATGTTTACGTGATCTTACGGCACCAAAGAAGTTTGTTCTACACATTGAACATCAAAGGGTTTGTGGTGAAGAAGCGACGGACATCGTGTTCAACATCATAGACGTATCAAGCCATATCAGTGGACACCAAGACATATGTGGACGCATGTGTTGTGGACAGGTATCGTGGAAGACGAAATTTCTGCGTGGATACTAATGAAGAATGGTTGAAGATCAGAAGGAGCTTAAAGACCCTTGGGGATCGAGTCATAGTGTAAGGCTAATCTGTCTTTGTAAAACCATTATTCATAGTGATTGTCTGGCTTGGCTTGGGCCGTCCGAGGTTGTTTTATCTTTTTGGGGTTTTTCCTCGTACATACTGCGTTGTGAGTATTCTTTACTTTATTTTAGTTGCGTTAATCACTAGATGCACGTTTAGGATTAATCAATATATAATTGGTTTAAGGTAAGAATTGGGATTTTCACAACTTGGTTTGGTGCATAATTAAAAGTTGGATAATTTTTGGAGAAAAATTGGTTTTGTTTAAAACACACATATCGGGGCACTCAAACTTTTCACAATATCATAGTGGTTGTGATAAAGATATTTGTTTTGGGGAGTGGGCTATTATATAATTTGCGATTTGATAATCGGAGTAGATTGGGTAGATTGAATGTGAAAGTGGTGATGGTTGGGTATAAATCACAGTTTGAATCAGGTTTAGATTCGAGATATAGAGGTTTGGATAATTGATTTGCTGATTATGTAGTTGAATCTAGGATGAGGATTCAACAGACTATATGAAACTCAAATCGTTCGTTAATGGATTTTAAGATAAACTAGTGTTGTTTGAGTGATAAAGGGACAATTATAACCTATAATAGATGATTAATAAATTTTGTGAAAACCTTGTTTGCGTTTTGATAAGAAATTGGGAAGGATTAAGGTTCAATAGTGTCCGAGAGTGTGAGGAAGAAGGAGGAGGGTAAAACGAAGTATGGTCTTTCGAACGACGGTGAAGATTTTGGTGCTAGTTCCTTTTTCTACCTAGGTTTCCTTCTGGGATTTTATTTTAAAGGATTCAATTGTGTGAAAAAAAAAGAAAAGGGGGAGATAATTCTTAGGACCTTGGGAGGTAGGTTTTAAGATGTATTTTATTTAGATAGAATGCCAACCTAAATAACTGGAATTTGGTGAAGTAAATTCAAAAGGTTACAATACGGACCAAGTTAGGGAGTCTAGGAATTTTGGTTTATTGACACCACTTAGATAAAATTAATTGAGGTGAAATTCATTGAATTAAGGGTCGGGGATTCGACTCGGATATTTTAGGCTAAGTGCTATGGGAACTGGGCACGGGGTAGAGAGTTTAATTTTTTATAGATATATATATATAGTAAATTATCAATTATTAAAGTTAATAAAAGAGTTTTACTTAATTGTGGGAATTCGTGTAACAAATTCTAAAGGATAAATATACGGGCCGAATGAGTGAGTCTAGGTATTGTAGTTGGGTGACACTACTTTCGTAAAATAATTAATGTGTGATTAATTAAATTATAAGTCGGGATATAGACTTGGGTATTTCGGGGTAGTGCTACGGGGTTAGGCACGGGTTGGATGGAGTTTTATTAAATCTATGTATACGATTATGTGTGATAATATATATATATATATATATATATATATATATATATATATATATATATATATATGTGTGTGTGTGTGTGTGTGTGTGTGTGTGTGTGTGTGTGTGTATGTTCTTTATAGATATCAGTGTGAATGATATTTATGGGAATACATACCCCTCATTTTCTATCATAAGAGGTTGCGCGATGTGGGTGAATCCCCTGGCTTGAGGAGCAGGGAGAGTATAGTCCCCAGGTTATATCGCCTATTTTTATTGCGTGATTTATTTTCCAAGGTGAGACGCTTTGGGTATGATTCAGTTTCATTTTCGAGGGGAATATGACCGCCTCCACTACGTTTACATTATTTTTGCCCAAGTTTGGTTTGAGCTTGTCCAGCTTGCGGTGGCCGGGGTAGAGTGAGCATGCCTGGAACATGATAGAATTTTAGGGAAAGCATTCGGTGACTAATTACTTGGGAATTAATGGTTATTATACTTGACATGTATGTAATTGTTTTAGTATACTAGTATGTATATAATATGAGTAGATAATTATATACGGGATTAATACATAAATGTGAATGTATTTCTTATATAACTAGTGTGAAAGTTACATGATTTAAAAAGGGGATCTATTATATAACTAGTGTGAAAGTTATATGATTAAAAAGGTGTTTCTTATATAACTCGCGTTAATGTTATATGATTTAATATAGTTGAACCGATTAATACGTTAATGAGAAGATCACTTAATAATCAAAGTAAGAATACTCGGGTTCGAGTAGTGCGGTAGAAAGAGGGGTGATACGACTAGTTAGGTGGGTTAGCTTAACTAGGAAGGTTTGAAGTCAAGCGTTAGGTATTCACATTAGAATAGGGGTGAGTTATAACTCAAGGGAGTGCGACACTTGCTTAAATATGAAGAGTATGCATGCATATTTTATTATTGCAATTTAACTGCTTGCTAAATATTTTAAAAATGTTTTACTTGGGCTCTGACCCATGTAAAAATATTTTCCAAAAATTTTTAAGTGTATGGCCATAGGGACGCCTAGCTTGAGGATTCTATCCAGGGATGCGCAGTTACAGCTCATGTAGAAGTTGCAGGACTTTATTATAGACACTTCGTTCATTTTTTCCTAATGTAGGAACTTTACTTCAGTACTCATTTGGGCATGTCGCCCTCAAATTTTGTATCCGGTTTATTTTTTTGACCATGTGTATCCAGGTTATTGTTTCAGTTTACTGTTGTATTTTATCATTGAACCGATAGTTGATTCGGTCCTCTTTATTCATATTAATCATCTGTGTTAGATTCGGTGATCAGTATGTGTGGATGGTTTTATTATTATTTATTTTCGTATATTGTCAATTAATAAAAGATAAAATTTGGCACCGGTGTAATTAAATTACTAGGTGGTTAGTAACTTTAAAAAGGTTTTCGATAGTGATGCTGGGAATGAGCCATATGAGACCAATATTTTATTTTGATCATGGGCTGGCCACCCGATATTTTAGTAGGGGGTGGCATATGATCAAAATAACTCCTATTCATTTCTTTCATATTGTATACTCTTTACAAGACTTTGCTCTACCAACTTTATAAAAAACTTTTTTTGTATTGTAGCAGGACACTCAAACTTTTTGAAGAAATGAACCTTAACAAAAAACTAGGCATAATACCTTTTTAGCCACTTACTGCTAATAGATTGAAGACAGTCACTCTCGGATTCTGATATTTGGCAATAACCAGACTTACCCACCCCTCTCACCACAAAGGGGCCTTCCCATTTGAATTTAAAATTTGATGTCGACATGCTACGAAGATGGTGGGTGGACGGGTGTAGGACCAAGTCCCCAACTTGAAACTCTCTAGGCTTGACCAAGTTCTCGTATGCCCTGGACAACTGCTGGTTCTCCTTGGCCTTATCTTTATGCTCATCTGGTGCCTCCATCTGCAAATGTCGAGGGTCTGGATGAGGCCATTACTTAGAGCAACCCTAGCTAAGGGAGTCACCAATTCCACCGATAAAGTAGCTTCAGTTCAATAAACCAGTGAGAATGGGGTAAACCCCATCGGTTTTATTTTTGAAGTATAGTAGGCCCATAACACCATGGGTGGATTCTCATCCAATTCCCCTAGCATGTCCTCAATCATCTTCTTCAGTATGTTGATCAAAGTCTTATTTATGGCCGCTACTTGTTCATTTCCCTTTGGGTATGAGATAATTGAGCTGTTGTACACCATTTTGTATTTGTCAGTAAGGAGTGCCATCTCCTTGCATACAAATTAATTCCCATTGTCTCTGAGGATCACCTTTGGTATACCAAACCTGCATATGATATACTCCCTTATAAACTGGGTTACCTTTTGGGCAGTTACTCTCCTTAGAGGGATTGCTTTTGCCGATTTGGTGTTCAATTCTGTAGCAATGATAATGAAGGCCTTTTCGCGAGAGGTTGGGCTAATATTTCCCACCAGATCAAATTCCCACGTGTGGAATAGTTGGGGAGATGCTAAGCTTTAAAAAATGACTGAAGGGGCATGCACCATGTTTCCATATATTTGGCATGCTCTGAATTTCTTCACATAAGCAATGGAGTCACCTTCCATGGTTGGCCAGTGGTATGCTAGCATCATCAATTGATCATATAGTTTAACACCCCCCATGTGGGAGGGATAATGAGATTCCTTCAGCACTCTCTCTACATCCCCTTTAGCTATGAACTTCAATGCCTTATCATTATAACCTTTTCGGTAGAGTTCCCCTCCATAAGATAGAAGCAGGTCACTCTCTTTTTGAGAGAAATCTAATCTGCTCGCTTGGATGGAAACTCACCATATTTCAAATAGGCTATGTAAGATTGCCTCCAATCCTCAAATGCTTTTATGAAGTTAAGCTTCAACTAGTTGGTCAAATTGGTTTTGGCACTTTAGATAACCTTGTCGTAGATGAGGAGCCTCCGCGCTCATAGTGGGCCAGTAGTATCCCCTACTGCAATCGACGATAAAGAGGCATATCAGTATCTGCCTAATGCTTCTCTTTCATTGCTACCGACCTCTCTCTAGCTTTTTTTTCTCCTAAACACCTTGATAGGAACCCCCCGGGGCTCTTAAAATAAAGCGTTCCTTCCAGAAGGTCATAGTTAGCCAGTTCTAACATCTATATCTTTCCTATTTAGTTTCCAACTGCTTCACCATCGGGTACCTCCAATCTTTCGGTTCGTCACATGGAAATAGAGACTTCACCTGGTAGGAACCTTCCTCCTCCTTACCGTGATGGTTGCTTACAGTTCATCCATGTCCAATTTCTGAGCTATCGTAGCTAGCGCGTATGGGTACCTATTCATTATTCATGCATGTCTCTCAATGGTTATTTTCAAGAACTGGTTTAGCAGCCTCTGGATGATGGATTTATATTGTGCTAGATTGGCATGATTGAGGGTGAAGTCCCCATTAACATATTTTACTACCAAGTTAGAGTCCCCTCGTATATATAGTACTCTGATACATTTTTGCAGCGCCTCTAACAATCCCACAATGAGGACTTCGTCTCGGCCTCAATGTTTGAACACTTAAAATCCATCTTGAATGCAAAAGTGATCTATCCTTACCATTAGAGAGGATAATACCTTCACCCCCTCTCGCACCAAAGTGCGGTGGTGGGACATCATCTCCAAACTTGTGTTCTCTAACTTAAGGCTTTAGGCTTGATGATCATAGCTATGTTACTAGCCGCTCGGGTGAATTCTCTAAAAATCCCATCGCTAATTCATTGACCAAATGAATTTTGTATTCTTCCAAGAGTCCCTTGACACATATTTACAGCATCCTTGCCTTAGCTACATCTTCATGGATATCTAGTACCCTCTCTAAAAAATGCTAGATATATTTCATAAGCTCTTCACCGATCTTCTTCACTTCCCGAGCCAGGTGTCTCAATGTGAACTCGTCTTTCGCTATGAATTTTTTTTTAAGGAACTTTGTGTGCATTTTCTCCTATGTTGGGATGCTATGGGGTGCCATGTGGGAGTACCACATGTATGCCTTCCCCGTGAGGGTCTTAGAGAACTCCCTCAACTTGAGGTTCTTTTCATTACCATGCACTCCTAGGAATTACACAAACCTTTTCACGCGTTCTCTTGGGTTTTCTCCTTTTCAATTTAATTTGATGAATTTTGGTTGGACATACCCTTATGGGTATGGTTTCTCATTGACACTTTCTGTGTAGGGGTTCCGTAATTCCTCATATAGATGAGAAGTTTCCCTCTGAAAACAATGTTTCTTCTTCACTTCCTCTAGTAACATCCTTGGAGGGAGACTCTTCCAAACCCACATTCTTTGCTGCTAGTGAACTCAACGGTGTTAGTAATTTCTTTAGCACCACCTTTCGTGGCAGAGCCACCTCTACTATTGCTCTTGTTATAGTGGCTGCCCCTCCAGAGGGGGTTATTGTTGATGTTACACATCTTTGGCTCAAACTTTCCAAATCCACGTTATTTTGTCTCATAAAATTTAAAAACATGCTCATTAAATTCATATTTTTCAATGGAGCCACTGTTTTGGCACCAGTTTGTCCTCCTTGAGGAGAGGGTGCTCTAGCTCCAGTCACTACCACCTCCTTTTTAGTGGTCTGGTCACTCCGAACTCCATTTCTAGCTGGAGTGTCTTAAAAAATGAGCTACTTAGAAACATTATAACCTTATTTTTCCATGGTAATGAGGATACCTCACCAACAGAGACGCCAAATGTAGGAGGGTAGTATGATTGGGGCCTTATAAAAAACTAGAATGTGTGAGGTGTGACCCACTCCAATGGACTCTGCCTTCATGGTCTTCAAGGTCTCAAGAGCAGTTGGGTATAAAAAGCTTCTATTTCTAATAAAAATGGAGTATATGTTGTGGACCTCTCCCTGCAAATATGAAACTTCACAGATAACTTGGAGAAGAAGATCTCCTGAGAATGATGGTTGCAATGAGGGGAGTGAAGAGACAAGCACTCAGCACTTAGAGAGAGAATGGAGAGAATACTATTTCTGGTGTGATTTTGACAGAGTAACAGTATAACATGTGTTTTCTGATATGATTTGACCTAGTCCCAGGGTCTTATTTAAGGATACAAGCTAGGGTTGACATGGCCTTTTTTGGCATAAAAAATGAGAGGAAACTTTGAAGGACAAGGTCTGAAGTGTACCTTTTGTCCTTATATTGTCTGCAACCACCTATTCCTCTTCGATAAGTGATACCTCGTGTAAACCAAAGTCAAAAAGAAAATATTTCACCTAATGGAGACAAAACATATGATTTGGTAAATATCTTTTTGAATGGTTACTTGTTGTAAAAACTTTTTAAAACTTGAGGGTAGCCTTAAGGGCCACCCTCTCTAAAACCATTTGTAAAAGTTATTTCTTTATGAGCAGCCACGTGACTAGTCGCTGCAGTTATGACTAGGTGTTTTCTGTGTAAGTGCTTGAGTGAATCGTATGGGTCTCTCTACTAGTATTCTCTTTTTCTTAAAGTATTAAGTGGTTAAGTCTTGCTTAACAAACCCTGTCTCTCAGCCACTAAGCCAAAACTCCCAGAAGATCCCAACTGTCCTATTTGAGCCATGCTTGCTCAACTAGGCTACTTATACAAGTAAATAAACAATAATACTTTTGTTATTTAAAAGAATAAATTTTTAAATGACGAGGAGCCCCTCATCATTGACTCCTTCATCCTGATTTTTTTCTCCTTGGGTCACTTGTGTCTTGGACCCCCTCACTACAAAATAGTATTTGGATGTGAATATTAACAGAGGGGTCCTTCGCTGTGGGCTCCCTCACTGAATTTTATATTTTGACTGTCATTGGCAGAGGGGTCCCTCGCTTATGGACTCCCTCGCCTAAATATCATTTTAACTGGGATTTGGCAGAGGATTCCCTCACTGTGAACTCCCTCACATAAATATCATTTTAACTGGGATTTGGCAAAGGGGTCCATCGCTTGTGGTCTCCCGTGCCTAAATATCATTTCAATTGGTATTTGGCAAAGGGGTATCTTGCTTGTGGACTCCGTCGCCTAAATAATATTTTGACTTGTAGAGAAATACCCCTCTACAGAATTAGAGCTCTAGGTCTAAGGTTCCTTTAGGGAGTGAGGTGATGAGGTCGATAGATGATATTTCCACGTTGGTGTTGGTTTTGGGTCGGTTACGCTAGAATGGTGAAGGTTTCAATTTTTATTCTTGACGGTAAAGTCAAGATGATGTGGACGACGAATAATTTATTGACAAGTGGCATACAATCAAGTTGATTGTATTAACCACTTTCATGCTTTTGATGAATATATGTTAGAAATAAGCGAGTGTTTGTGTGAGCCAATAGTGGCGACACCACGGTCTTTAGTGTGGGGTGCTTGTGTGTCAACCCTTGATGATATGAGAATTTTGTTAAGGAGTTGTAAGATCTTGATGATGTCTGTTGAATTAGAAAATGAATTTTGTAGAGATAACTGTGGAGATTAGGTGACTAGAATGTCATGCCTAGGTACTGTTTATTGTGATAAGAATGCATTGAGTTTCGGGGTGCGGTTCTTGAAAATGGATAATAATAATGATCTAATTAGGCGAGTTTGATACTTGGGGTAGTATCATGTTGTATGATTATTGGTGATTCGGTAGTCATGAGGAATCGTGTTGGTCAATATTTGGAAATGTATACTCAGTTTAAGTTAGTAAAATATTTTTATTGCGGGTAACTGTCTTGGAGGTTGTTGATTGAAAGTTGTACCTCGCAAGGTATGATGATGAGAGTTACATGAAAATTGCAATAAATATGTTACATATGCAACAATGATAGTTAGGGAAGCTTAGGAGTGAACTCTAGATAGTCTTACATGTAAATATTTTAGGAGTTATGATGCGATTTTGAGGGATAGGATGTTTAGTGATGTCGATGATGCAGAATTATGAATTTATAGGTTATAGGTGACATCTCGAACCCTAAATACTTAATGGTGTTAGTTTGTGAATTAATACGTGGCCTAGGGTCACAGACATTTGGAAGGGTAATCATATTATTATCTAAGGGCTAGGGCCATTTTAATGACATAATTAATGACTAGATGCGATGTATCCTAGTATGAGCGTGGTTTAAGGGCACATTGGAGTGCCCGTAGGATAAATTATGTGTGATGTCATTGGGTATAGACATCGACACTTGTGATGTATTAAGGTGGTCAATGGTTAAGGTGCGCCATATGTAGAGGCTCGTAAACTACTGTCCTTGTGAGCACCTAGTAATTGCGATGCTTATAGAGCATACCTATGATGAGGAAGTGATGGATAACGAAATCTTGTCGGGTTTTAAGGAATTTGACGTGGAGTATGTTTGGTGTCCTTAGGAAATCGATTAATTATGGTATGAAAAAGTATTGATGATCTGGCGATGATCATAGTAAGGATCAGGTAATGACCACAACTAGGCGGTGTGACACTTGATCTTGAGGAGTACTACAAAATGAATTCGGGACTTAGATTGATGATGTCATCTGGAGACTTGAAGGTGGCACCCCAAAAGGGGGGATATCGAGGCATGATTAGAATGTTGTCATGTATCGACAGTATAAATCAAGATGGCCCTAGCCGGATAGGGACAAATTATTGGCATGTATTTCCAAGCCGGTACGAATTAGAAGATGTTGCCCTATATGGTACTCACTACCCTTGGTATGCCAATGGCGATCGGTGTGGCCGTCACTTAAGTTCAGTTGGGGTAGAACTCGAAAATGAGCTCAGTGACAACCTTGTGTTATTGAAGGTTAATTATAAGGTTAATGTTTATCTTAATAGGGTTCTTCCTAAGGAGACATTGGGATGCGATCAGGGTATGACAATGACCTAAGTGTGTACGGTTAGTCACGAATCATGAGGTCACTAAAGATGTGGATGAGGTCGGCTTTCACAGAGGCGTTATGCTTTCACCAGTTAAAGTGGTTCGTGCGTGTCAAAGATATGTGGGGGAGATCGTTTATCCTAAGGAGGGAAGTCTGGCGTTTAACTTTCCAAGAACAATAAGTTCGTGCATTGCTTTTGTCTTATGAGGATGAATGGATGTGATTAGATTCATCACGTTTGGTGACTTTAGCCAAGGTGTGTGGCTCAATCGGTACCAGTGAGAATGTCTGGGAGGAGTCGTAAACTTCAATGCAGGTAGGGCAGGTTCAATTTTGTAAACCTTAGTCTGATGCGCACGTAGGGAATTCTCTCGGAACGATTGTTTGTTCCTTTGAATCTTGTATGTGTATCGCTTTTGGTTTCGATAATATAGGATTGGTATTCTCATGAATGTGGTAGCTCAGATTGGTATCGTGTCATAGTACGACGTAGTTAGACCTAATAGAGTGCGTATGGACCTGTCATGGTTAATGCAACTCGTTAACTGGGTACGCCCCTATTTGAGGTACTCTTGCTATTACACAAAGTTCAGTGTATAGGTGGTCGCGCTTTTGATCGCACGTTTTGCTCGTTGTAATTGCTTTCCTTGGGATTAATGACCTTACGACTCGCCGACATGGAAATTAGTGGATCTGGTTGTAAAGAGCAGGATGGTGACTTGAGGGCATTATATAGTGTTAGAACTCGAGGAAACTGAGCAGATAATGTTACTTTTCCACGGTGAGTGGATTGGTGCGGTACTCAAGTGAGTGCTCCAAGTGAGACGCGTAGAGTAATACTAGGGTCATCAGAGTGATGCAGCGAAAGGTGTGGGCCATATGCACGATGATGATTTGGTCGGTGTGTTTCTCTATGAAGTGAGTGACTTACGATATGAGGTTATGTGGTCATGATGAACTGAGGATTTGAGGAAACTTGGAATGTGTAGTTCTTAGATTCGAGATGGTCCTTGATGATGAATTGGATGACTAGTTGCATTATGGTTCACTCTTAGGTGAATATCGATCACTAGAGAAGGTTTACAATAGAGGTGTCGACATGCTTTGGGTATTATCAAAGGTATACCCAGGACTTGTTTTCACGTGATCATTAAGTGACTAAAGACATGAAATGGTTGTGTAACGTTAATGGTTAGCGTATTGTTGAGCGTTAAAGCATATCGCATGTTTGGCTTTTCATGACAACCCCATATAAGGGAGTGTGATGTGATCTTAGCTATTGGGTACTTCGATTATTTATCTTGGAGAATTTTCATAACTTAGGATGAGAGTTGGTAAATCCCATGAACTTGAGGAATAGGCAAATCAATAATTTTTGGGATGAAATTTCCTAACAAGGGAAGAATGTAATACCCGTGCCCAATATTTTATTGCTTTTTTGTGTAAATTATAGTAATATAGAAAATCTTGGGATTTAATCATTATAATTGGGTTTATATCTGCATTTGATTGTTTTGGAGTCTTGATGATAATTATCGGATGTTTTTGGGTAAAATTTGAGAAAATTGGAAGATTATGGTTCGAACGAGTTAAGGGTCATTCGAACGAAATTCTTTAGAACGAGATTTAGGAGGTTCGAAGGAGGACCCAAGGTCCTTTGAATAACATATCGAATGAGACCCAACTGCATACCTGATTAGACTCGTTAAAAGGCCATTCGAAGGCTAGTCCAAATGAGAAGCCATTCTCCTTTGAATGAGAGGCCATTCTCATTCGAATGAGCGTAGCAAATCTTTTCAAATTATGCTACCCTTGTGTACTATCACGTTTTGGGCTATTGCATTGATGAGGTGTTGAGCTCTGGTGAGCCCAGATTGGTAAAAAATGGGATTTCAAGGTTTGGGGGTGTTTTTATAAGGGGTTTTAGTTTATTTTATCAAAGTTTAGGGGATCTTTTATTATTATGCTAACTTAATGGATATGTTTATGAAAATTCTTGAAAATATATGTCCTTAGGCCAAACTTTGAGTGAAAATTGGGGTTAAATATGTATAGGAATTTGTAAAGTATCCTAATTCTACTTGTTAGGGCATTTTGATAATTTAAAGAAAAATTAGGGTTTTGCTTAAAATTTTGTTTATTTAAAGGAATAAAGGTTAATTTTAGGTGGGTTGTTACATTCTTCCTCCCCAAAAAATTTTGTCCTCAAAACTACCTGGAAAAGCGCGGGGTATTGTTGTCTCATCTTGTCTTATGTTTTCCATGTAGCTTCTTTAGCTCTGTGATGTCGCCAAAGAACCTTGACTAGTGGTATGGTTTTTTGTCGGAGAACCTTTTCTTGCCGGTCGAGAATTTGGATAGGAATTTCTTTAAATTTATGGTTGGGTTCAACTGAGACATCTTTCCAAGTAATGAGATGACTTGCATCAGGGATGTATTTTCGCAATTACAAGATCTGAAATATGTTATGAATATTGGATAGTTCGGGAGGTAATTCCAAATGATAAGCTACTGGTCCAATATGTTCGATAATTCTAAAGGGACCAATATATCCAAATGATAACTTTCCTTTTTTCCAAAGAATATTATTCCTTCTCATGGAGATACTTGTCAAAACACTTGATTATTGACTTTAAATTCTAAGAGATCTCACCGAGTGTTAGTGTAACTATTTTGTTCACTTTGGGCCAAATGTAATCTTTCTCAAATGAGGAATATCTTTTTGGTTGTTTCGATGATGATTTAGGGTCCAAGTAAATGATTCTCTCCAGATTCATTCCAGCATAAGGGCGAATGGTAGGGTCATCCATACAGAGCTTCGTACGGGGTTGTTTGAATGCTGGTTTAATAACTTTTATTATAGGATAATTCGATCAAGGCAAGATGATTGTTCCATAAACCAGAAAAGTCTAAGGTACAGTATCATAACATATCCTCTAAAGTGTGAATTACTTATTCATATCGTTAATTAGTTTGGGGATTAAAAGTTGTGCTTAGGTAGAGTTTGGTTCCTAAGGCTATCTGTAACGCTTGCCAAAATTTTCCTATAAATCTGGGATCTCGATCGGATATGATGGAAATAGGTACGCCATGTAATCTCATAATTTCTTTGATGTAAAGTTCACTCAATAGTTGAAAAGAATCAGTGAATCTGGTTAGTAGAAAATGGGAAGATTTTGTGAGGCGATCAACGATAACCCATATCGTATTGAAAATTGAATCATTCGGGGTAATCCGCTGACAAATCCATAGTTATATGATCCCATTTCGATTCTGTGATAAAAATTGGTTGGAGTAAACTGCTGAAATGTTGGTGATTTTTTTTACTTACTAACATGTTAGACACTTGCTACGAAGTGTACAATATCTTTCTACATGTCTGGCCACCAAAATGTTGCTTGAGATTTTGGTACATTTTGGTGCTACTTGGGTAAACCATGAATTTAGAATGATGATCTTCATGTAATATTTTTTTTCGGAGTGAAGATATGAGGGTAGAACATACTCGATTTTTTAATTTTAACCCACGCTCGGGGTCCAAAGTCCAATATTTTTTTGGGAGGTGTTTTGAAGTTTTTGCTTTTGGTAATGCAAAAATTTATCTTGATCTTGAAGATCCATAATTTTCTTATGTAAAATGGGGCGAGCGACAATGTTTTGTAAAACAATTTGGGTTATAGAGGAGTCTTGTTGTAAATTGAAATTTCCAATAGTTTCCAGAATTACAAACGTATTATGGAGGCTTCCTTGGGCTTTGCAACTTAAGGCATGGACAACTACATTACCTTTTCTGGGATGGTATATTAAGTTAAATTTATAATCTTTTAAAAATTCTATCCATATTCTTTATTGAAGATTAAGATCTTTCTGCGTGAATATATACTTCAAACTTTTATGATCACAGAAAACTTGAAATTCTTCTCCATATAAGTAACATCTCCAAATCTTTAGAGCAAAGACTACTGTGACTAATTACAAATTATGTACCAGATAGTTATATTCATGAGTCGTCAGTTGTTGAGAACCATAATCGATTACTTTATCTTGTTGCATCAACACACAAATAAATCCTTATAAAAAGGCGTCGGTATAAACATCGTAGCTGATATTACTGGAGGAATGGTTAAGACGGGGGTAGTGGTTAACTTTTCTTTCAAAATGCAAAAAGCTTGTTTGCACTCAGGGTTCCTTATGAATCGAACATCCTTTCTGGTTAACTTCATCAGGGTTAGGGCTATTTAGGAAAATCCTTCAACAAAATATCGGTAGTATCCAACAAGACCTAGAAAACTTTGTAGTTATGTGATGGTGGTAGGTTGAGTCCATTCAAGTACTGCAATGGTTTTGGCTGAATCTACTTATATACCTATTTTCGTGACTACTTGTCTAATAAACTTAACTTCTTTTATGAGAAAATAAAAATTGCTTTGCTTTGCATATAACTGATGTTTACGAAGAGTTTCCAGTACTATACACAGATGTTCTTCGTGTTCTACTCGACTCTTAAAATAAATTAAAGTGTCATCAATGAAAGCAGCAGGGGCATTGGTTAAACCAGATATCATGACCAAAAACTCAAAATGTCCATAGCGGGTTTGAAAATCGGTTTTAGATATATATTCTTCCTCCACACGCATTTGGTGATAACCAGATGGTAAATCAATTTTGGAAAATATTATTTCTCCTCGCAATTGGTCAAACAAGTTGCCTATCCTAGGCAATGAATATTTATTTTTTATGGTAACTTGGTTCAATTTTTAATAATCAATGCATAGCCAAAAAGATCCGTCTTTCGTCCGTACGAATAAAACTAGGGCTCCCCAAGGGGACGTGCTGGGGCATATAAATCCTTTACTCAGTAAGTCGTCCAGTAGTGCTTGAAGTTTTCTTAATTCCAAAGGATCCATATGGTAAGGGGGTATTAAAATAGGAAAGTATTTGGTAACAAGTTGATGAAAAACTCAATCTCTCGAGTGGGAGGTAATCCAGGTAAATCTTCAAGAAACTCATCTTTATATTGGGTCAAAATATTGGAAAGGGAAGAGGTCTTTATGTCACTTATCTGAAAAAGTAAGGGTTGACGAGGATTTCTTCCTTGAAAACAAAATGAAGTTTGGTGAGGTGGTTTGAATGTTACCGTCTTTGTATGACAGTGAATGTGAGCATAGTTTAGAGATAAAATGTTCATTCTTATTATTAAATCGAATTTCGTCAAATCAAGGACAATTAAGTCTAAGGTTAATGTCCTGGCTCCAAAATGTAAAGTATGACGTTTATAGATTCTATTGGTAACGACCATTTCTCCAATTAGAATTCCTATAGTGATAGGATAAGCTAACGGACTACAGGATAGCCATAACCTAGTTATGAATGACTAATTAACGAAAAAGTGTGTGGATAATCAAACAATACATGTGCTGAAATATTATAAAAAGGAAGATTACCTTCGACCACACCGTGGTAATTTGGATTTTTCATTGGGAGAAGGGAAGAATTCTGACTTTAATTCTTAGTAACTGGTTCCTACTTCTTTTCACGGTGATTTAATTGTGGGATGGTTAAAATTATTGGTGGGATTTTTGAAAGGAGGTTCAAAAAAGTTAGGAGATGTAGAAGGAGGAGGCATTTGTAGATTTGGGCATTGGGGTCTCAGGTGTCCTACTTGGTTGCATTCATAGCAATGTATAAAAGGTCTATTGTTACTGTGTTGAATTTGGCTGAATGGTCATACATCCTTGGGTTTATTGTAAGGGTGATCCCGTCAATTTGGTCGATTCCTAATAACATAGGGATTTTGGGTAGGATTAGATATACGGGATGGGTTAGTAACTGCGGGAAGTTTCTCTATAAGAGAGGATATCTCAACAATTCGGTTAAACTCTTGGACCTGCAAAGGGATAACAAAAGATTTTATGGTTTGGCGTAATCCTCGTTCAAGATGCCTGCACTTTTTAGGTTCGATGTTAACTTTATTCCTGGGCATATCGAGATAGTTCGATAAACTTGGCTTCATACCAAGCCACTGTCATTTGCTGTTGCTATCAGTTAAGAAATATTCGGTCATTTAATCTCTCAGGATCTTTAAAAAGTACTTGTTGTAGAAAATTTCTTCAAATTTCCACAAAATTAGTTCATTCACATTTCGAGAATGTATGATGGATTGCCACCAAAAATCTGCTTCTCCTTCTAAGAGATTTGAGGCTAACTTTATCCCGAGTTCAGTGATTATTCCAACTCCATCAAGCACCTTTAGTGATTGGAGAATTCATTTCTCTGCTTTAACTGCACCGGGATTGTTTGTTGTAGAAATTCTGGATCTTCAGAAAGCCTTTTATCTTATCGAGTAGCTTAAGCTTCTCCCATTAGATGACCAATGAGTAAACTATGTTTAATTTTTTGGAGTAGCAATTGCCCAGTCACGGTCGATGCTTCTGATATGTTGGCACATTTTGGCATATCCCACTTCTTTGATAGCTCGATCAAAGCGTTCGTGCATCTAGTCACGAACGTCGAGATAGATGTCGTCCTAAATATTCATTACTGCAAAACAGTATGATTAACAAAATATAATAAGGAAAATATTTTAACATAATAATCATCTAAGACATAGGCGAAGATCCTCATATTTGTCTTATGTAGGCATAAAACTCGGTTATGCTCTGATACCATTCTGGCATTCGTGAATTTTTATGTTTTGATGACAAATAACAAAAAAAATAAAACGTAACAATAATTTTAGTGCAGCGAAATTTAAAAGACTTTTATTACGGGAATGCCTAGCATCTTATTACATATAGGAGTCTGAAAATAAAAGAAACTGCAATATTAATCGTTCATGTCATACATAAATTTACAACATTGAATAAACACTTAGGATTCATAAGAGGTAATAAGTTGCGGTGTAGATATTCTAATGGGGACTACTATCCTTGTCTATCACTACCCAAACGTACGTAATAGCAAATATTTTCGGGGGTAGAGGAGAATAATAGTTCAAAGGCACTGGTGGTAACTTATCTTCTTCAGAATAAAAACAATTAAGAAGATATGCCAAGTAGATAATTTATATTCTTATACAAGATATGGAAGATGATAAGTTGCTAGAAAATAACAAAAGGAAATTATTGAATTTATAATTGGTGAAACAAACTGGAATATCATAAGACTATTAGGGGTGTACTGAAGCCTACTGATATGTAAATAAATAATATGGTGAAGATAATCGGATAAACTGAGTATCAAATTACTATGACATTAGTTGAAATTATAACATGCTAACCCATCAATTCGGTTATAGGGCTTTAATAGCGTAGACATACCATTACAAATATCACTCAAGGCATAAAATACACTTGAATAGGCAATCCCAATAATCGGGGAATAATAAAATATAGCTCGGCACACTTAGCCAGAGTAACACTCATATGTATGTAGAAAGTAAACAAAACTAGGCACTAAACATCTGAGTCCTATAGGAAAATTAGAATTACCGTGGTATATCGATATCTAATCCCTGAATCATAGGGTATGGTACTTGTCGTTTTACTGATAAGGACAATAAAATGTATGGTTATATGCAATTATTCAAAATAAGTTGCAGTGTTATGCTACAATTAAGGGTGAAGAGGTTTTCGGATTCGGGTATAACGATTTATCGATTCCGGGAATAATTGAGAATATCGAGGGAATCAATTATATGACATAAATTTGAACTACTCAAAGGAGTTCATATTTGAATTAGGAGTTCAAAATTATCACAGGGTGATATTTCAATTAGTAATTAAAAGATATAAGCCCAAAATTGTCTAATATTTAAATTTAAATCACCTACTTTGAGTTTTATGAATTTCGATTGGTTGTGCGGCTATTTTTCTGGTAGACTGTGTAGTCTGAAACCATAACAAGTGTAACTAGGTCATATAGGTATAAAAAAATGTTTATGTGATGTAGTATGCTGTAATTTCAAAAGGGATTTCAGTTTAAAAATAACTAAGAGAGTATAAAGTATAAATTTTAAAAAATCTTCAATAAATGTTTTTTCCTTATTCCATTAGGATTTAAAGTTAGTGACATAAGACAAAGTAGGTCCATTTATACTCGAGTAATTTTAGAAAAAGTTTTTAGAAGTTTTGAAATACTGGAAAAAGTAGGCAGGGGGTTATGTGTAACTGCAAAAGTTAATTTTTAAACTTAAAACTGACTTTCTTGAGAAAACACTTTCTGGGAATTCAAATAGGGTGATGTAATATACCAATTTGTTCATTATTAAAAAATAAAATATTGGAAAAAATCATAATTTTTTTATTGGAGATGTGCCCTCATGTGTTCAGTCAAATATATGACGCGCCTGATTTGACTTACACTCGCGCGCGTATAGGTTAACCTCCCGACATTTTGACTTTTGGGTTTTTAAACTTTGATCTTCATTTCGAAACATTTTAGAGCTCCTTTCAAGTTGATTTATGAATGAAAGTTGCCTAAGTTTTTAAAGGAATCTAACCATAATTGTTTTAAAAAATTTGGTGGGCTAAATCGAGCTATTGAATTTCTACAAAAATGGTGAAATTTTAACCAAATAGAACTGATTGAAAGTTATGATTCTCATTATAGCTTCATAAAGGTGTTATTCTATATAAAAAATGGGAATGATTATACATGATTTGAGGGGTTTTAGTGGAGTAAAATTGCTAATTTATTTTTTGAAAATTTTAGGGCTGAAAACTTCAACCCATTATTTGAAGTATAAAAAGTCATCCTTATTTCAATTAAACATACACCTTGGTTCCTGAGACACTAAGCTCAACTTAGCTCACTTTTAAATTGTTTCAAAGTCAAGGAAGCAGAATCCACCATTGAAGCTCAAGCTTGAATTGTGTTTTCTAGTTTTTGAGTTGTTTTAGTGCATATACACGTCAACTTTCACATGTAAACACATATGTCTACTCTATAGAAGTGCAAAAAACATAAAAAAATTCAATAAACAAGCATTCATACATAAAATTACTAAAATGTAAAAAATGTCAACAGTTTACTTTGAAATTTCACTCAGTTAGGATGGATATTGAGGTAAGATGGCGTATTTATAGGGTTCATCAAGGGGAGTTTATTAGTTGTTTTAGAGGTGGAGTTTGGGCTGTTTTACACAGGTATCTATTGTTGTTCCATTGGATGTAAAAAGGGTACCATAGGTTACCCACATGGTACAACCTATGCTGGCTATCCAGCTAGTGCCATGTCACCAGGGGGTGTATAGTAGATAAGTTTGGATGTAAGTTTAGATCGTTGGGTAGCTTTCATATAGGTTTTAAGTTCTTAGTTTATTTTATCAAAGTTTAGGGGCTTTGTGTAATTACAAAAACTTAATGTATTCGTTTATGAAAATTCTATAAAATATATGTCCTCAGGTCAAACTTTGAGTTAAATTCCGGGTCAAATAGGTATAGGAATTTGTAAGTATCTGAATTCTACTTATTGGGGCATTTTGGTAATTTAAAGAAAATTTAGCGTTTTGCTTAGAATTTTGTTTATTTAAAGGACTAAGGGTTAATTTAAGGTGGGTTGTTACAAAAACCCTCTTTTTGGCTTTTTTATATTTTAGAAAATAAGAGTCATGTGTATTAAATAGTAAAAGTGATATTAGTTTTTATGTGGGAGAATGAAATAATGATATATAAAAAATGTAAAGAAAAGTAAACAACAAAAAAACTAAGCAGGTGAGTAGTAAATGAATATGGGTAGACCTTATAGAGAACTTTAATTATGATTTTGAAATGGTAGGAGGTTGATTTTATTATGGTTAGATGGTGGTGATGTAAGGATGGAAAGTAGGGTGGAAAATGGAAGAGAATGGTGTAAGGAAATGGAGAGAATGTATGCAAAATGGAATTTCGGCGCACTGATTATGAGGGGAATGCTATGTTTTTTAAAAATGGGACCTCCTTAAGAATGAGGTCATGGTCTCCTTAAATAGTAAAATTTATGGTTTTAGGATAGTGTCGATCGGCATGGATCCTCGCCTACCTGTCTCTCTCCCATCAATCAGTATTAGTGGAAGTAATGATAATTCCCCTATTTATTTGATGAAAAAAGAGAAACGAAAAAAGGAGGAAAGGTCCCTCGTCAGGATTAAAATTATGCTCCTTGTCCCCCTTTTCATACAAAATGGAAAGATACATTTATAGGCATAGCCGTTGACATGCTGGCTAAGGACAGTACATCCTGTCAATATGCAGGGGGTCTAAGGTGCCTATTGAGAGACCGAAACAAACTTTTTTACAAAAATGGGCATAAAATGCAAATGATAAGTTTGAATTGTGCACAGTCGATCCCATTGGAAAGGGTATTCAGAGTCGTACATGAATCCATTAAGCCACTCACGGGTTTGTAAGTTGACCAAAGTCAAACTGGGCTTAAAAGCACTCAATGGTCTCTGAACAGGGGGTTTCAGAGCAAAAAAGTTCATTCGTTCGAATCATGAGGGCGATTTGCACATAGTATGGATAATTGGAAAGGGGATTTAGAGCCCTATGAGATTTCATTATGCTTCTCTTAGTTTGGATAGTTAACCAAGGTCAATCGGGGCCTGAAACCACCCGTTGGCATTAAAATTAGGTCTCGGAGTAAAAGGCATATTCGTGCAAACTGTGAGGTCAATTCGTGCACGGTATGGACCGTTTGAAAGGGGGTTAAGAGAGTTATGAGATTTCATTAAGCTTAACTCAGTTTAGAGAGTTGACCGAGGTCAAACAGGGTTCGAAAGTGCTACAGGCCTCTAGATCAGGTTTCAGAGTGGTACCTAGGGTTTGAGGGTGAGAGGGGGTAGTTTTAGGTACCAATGAAGTAATTAGAGGGGGTACTAAGAAGGGGTGTCAACAGAGGACCTCGATGGGTGAGATTGGAACAAGAGAAAGTCGTCAAAAGAGAGACACCTGATTGATGTTTTAAAGGTTGAGGACCCTGTTGGGGGATTAGAAGTTTGAGGCTTAAAGGGTTGACATCGATTCTATGGGCCTAAGGGACAAAGATGATCGATTCAGGGGGTCGAGATCGGTTCAACGAACCTAAACGATTGAAATAACCGATTCATAGGGTCGATATCAATTATACAAACTTAAACAGCTGGTGGAGATCGATTCAGATGGTGGACGTCAATTCTATGAACCTAGGTCAATTCTGAGGACCTAAAGAGTTTAAAATGACCAATTTCGAGGGTCGAGGTCAATTCTATGAACCTAGGGATTAAAATGACCAATTCAGAGTGTCGAGGTCAATTCTGTGGACATAAGAATTTAAAATGACCAACTCATAGTGTCACGCCCCCGTCCCAAATAGTAGTGGGGAACGAGTGTCTTGACATGCCACCAAGGCAACAAATATTCTGACTTAAATTGTTTCCTTAATTAAATGCAGCGAAAATACAATTACATGGTTATGAATCGTAAAATACTGAAATTAAAGGAATTACGTCATCAGAGCTTTCTAAAAGGAAACTTCATTTATATTACAAGTAATAACGAGTTACAACTTTAAACGAAATTTAAAACTTATTACAAGAGAGCCAAACATGCTCTATATGATATAACAAACTTTTTACTTAAAATAACAAAAAGAGCTCTAAAGGCTGAATCTTTCATATAGTCCTTCTATATTCCCTCCAAGACTACTTATTTCCTGAAAAATGGTTAGTTATACAACATCAGCTAAAAGCCGAGTGAGGTTTAATCTCTAGACATTCCAGGGTTTATAGAAAATAGATGCCTATTCAAGTCAAAAGAGAAGGCATATACATATATGGATAGAAACTTGCAGTAAATAGATATATATTTTGAAATGAAAGTATATATATGACAATTGGATAGCTCAGAATAAAACGAATGCAACAAATCAAATGTGATATTTTTTTATTTCAATCATATCATTTTGATGGCCAAGTACACTCTATTACCGTATTCTTCTACTATATTATTCCGCGGTAGTTTAGGGTCAATCGAACTAGTTCGTCACAACGCCTTATTTAGGGCACACCAGCGATAACCCAGCTGGTAAGGTCAGTCAGTAAAGAGGTCCCTTAGGCCGAATCATATTTTCAATATTCAACATCCCTTTCAATAATCATTTTAATTGGTATGTTTATATGGACAAATATAAACATATCACAAATGAATCAATCATCGGTATCACGTGAATTTTGAGAATAAAAACAGTTCACAAAATATATATAGTTTTCATAATATCATATAATCAAAATACAGAAGGAATGTCAGAGTACTCACCCAAAGTGGAGGTCAAATTTACTGGTATTGAGTCTTCGATCACATGTTAATCTGATAAAGATTTAAGTACAAGTTCTAAGGTCCAGTTTATACTATAATAACCTCTTCTTTTAAATGATTACTGAATCCCTATTTTTCAACTTTTAAAACTCATTGATCATAATTGAATAATTCAATTCATAGTCCTTCCTCATCAGTCGGTTCCCAATAGAGATGGAGGGTCACAGGGGCACCACTTAAATACCATCTCATCTAGACAAAACATTTTTGGATTCATTCCCAATAGAGATGGAGGGTCACAGGGGCACCACTTAAATACCATCTCATCTAGACAGAACTTCATCGGGCCTGAATTTGGAATTGCTTAAATGGAATTCCATAATAACGAGCAATTTCTTTAAAAAGAATCATTTTATTTAAAAGCGTATAATTTCAAACAAGTTTATAAAATCAACTTGGATTTGTTCTAAATTTTAAGTTTTGATTAGTGAATCCTTTTGTGTATTTTAACAGCATAACTACTTAGTAAAGATATAAAACAATAAATTAAAATTATAAAGATGCATTATAACATTAAGATTACCTTAAGATGAATATCCCTAAGAACTTCTTCTTAAACGTTTCCACGCTTTCTCTCACTACTTCTCTGTATAATTCTGAAGGAATTTGGTGTGAGTTTCAAATGATCCCGAAAGGACCTATTTATAGTTTTCCAAAGATATCATGGCATTGACGCGTGTCCATGCTGACAAAGCTTTTACAATGGCGAGTCAGCGTTGATGTGTCGCGTAATAGACGCATCTTGCAGTCTTATTTCACTGGACTGCGACACATGTTTTAGCTTCTCCTCTAACGATGACACGTGTTTTGGCTTCTCCTCTAATGACGACATGTGTACGGTGGAGGTGTCAAAATCAAGCACGAGGTGTCGAGCATGAGGGGGAAAGGTATTAAGGGTATAAGGGTCATTTTGCACGTGAATGGCATTTTGGTAATTTAACACCATATATTTTCAATATTTCGTATAGGACCCTGAAAATATTTTATTTATGAAAAGGCCCCTTTTTATTTTTCATTTTGGTCCCTAAAACTTTCTTTATTAAAACTAAGTCCCTAAAGTTTAATAAAATTACATTTTCTACCCCAAAACTTATCACTTAGCATAGGATGTACCATAAAATCTCAATTTGACCCATTTTACCGTTGATTCTTCAAATTTAAAAATGGGCTTTGTCATATTAAGAACTCAAAATATCATATATGTAATAATATATCATTATTAGATAGTAAGTGTGACAAAATTGAAAGAAGACAATTATATATTGGCACAAGAAAATGGGGTCATTACACATAGGGCCATGGTCGATTCTACGGACCTATGGATTGAAATGACCAATTTAGAGGCTCAAGGTCGATTCTACGAACCTAGGTATTGAAATGACCGATTGAGAGGGTCGAGGTCGATTGTATGGACCAAGGGACTAAAATGACAAATTATGAGGGTCGATCTATGGACTTAAGGATTTAAAATGACTGATTAGAGGGTCGAGGTCGATTAGGCAGACCTAAGGATTAAAATGACCAATTTAGAGGGTCGAGTTCAATTTTATGGACCTAAGGACTGAAATGACCGATTCAGAGAGTCGAGGTCGATTATGCGGACCTAGGGATTGAAATGATCGATTCGAGGAGTCAAGGTCGATTCTGCGGACCTAAGGATTTAAAATAAACAATTGAAAGGGTCAAGGTCGATTATGCGGACCTAATGATTTGTGTACAAGAAGAGTTTTCTAATTGTGTCTCCACTGGGGAGGGTGTTTATTATCGCGGGTGCAGGCGCAGTTTAGATTTTGGTTTCACTAGGAGTATGTGGGTGACGAGACTGAGTGTCGATGCATCTACTTATCATCATGTTGGAGATTTAATGGGAACTTTGTAAATGGTTTAGTTCTCCTTAATGGATTTTTCTCGATGTAGTGATGTTCTTGACTTTTCGGGGATTTTTTGATTATTTTTTAGGTAATTTTTGGATTTTTCTTGCATTTTTATGATGAAATTTTGAGGGGGCTACCGATATGCAGGGTTGTGGAGGTTTCTATGAGCATAGGGCATGTACTCCTAGGTTTATTGGAGGAGGGGAAAGGTCACTGTCGATAGGTAGGTCCAGGGAACTGTCAATCGGCATACTCCTTAGCCTCCTATAAAAAGGGGGTGACCCTCTTCTTTTTTTCAAACATTCAAATGATTTAATATCTTAATTTGTCTCTCTAAAAGTCGATTTTGAGCCTATTTTCTACACAAGAACTCATGGAGGGAACTTTTAACCACAAAACCACAAGATGATCATTGATGACTGGGAGGGTTTGGAATGTCGGGTTGTTGTGCCCCTGGCGTTGGGTAATGAGAATGTGTACGACAACTTTGAGTTGGTGCTGCATGCAAGCGTGATAAGTGTTTGGGATTTGATGGGAACTTTATAAATGGTTTGGTGATCCTTTATTTTTTTTTCTCGGAGTAATGACGTTCTTGACTTCGTAGGGATTTTTGAGAAGTTTTGTGAATTTTCGAGTATTTTTTTAGATTTTTAGCATTTTTATAACGAAATTTAGAGGGATCTGCCAATAAATAGTGTTGGGGAGATGCCAATCGGCATAGATCATGGACTCTTGGGCTTCTTGGGGGAGAGTAAAGGTCCCTACCGATAGGCAGATCTGGGGAACTGTCGTTAGCATAGCTCTTAGCCTCCTATAAAACGAGGGTGACCTCTCATTTTTTTCACACCATCAAGTGATTGAATCTCTTGCTTTCTCTCTCTAAAAGTTAATTTTGAGACTATTTTCTTCACAACAACTCATGGAGTGTACTTGTAATAACAACAACAACTGGATGACTATTGATGACTTGGAGGGTTTGAAATGGTGGACAGTTATGCCCCTGGCATTGGGTATTGAGAATGTGTACGACAACTTTGCACTGGTGATGGATGAAAGGTTCTATTGAGGGAGCAGACACATCAACGTTCTGTGGGGGTGAAGAACCCTAATGGCTATGCAAGTGCTTGCACTTTGTCTTCCAATTTGTAAGTACATATTTTCCATTGTCTGTAGTTTACATATAGCATATCATATACCACTACAACCGTCGAAGAAGTTCACGTTCATACATTTATGAAGACGAATCTGAATTTTAAGTATCTTCAACATATGCACGACATAAGGTATAATTTCATATAGAATGTGTTTAAGTTTCGTAAATGCTTTACTTCAGTATTGGGATAATTCAAAACTGCTTTTAACAATATGAGGCATTTTTTCTAAGTCAAGATATTTTTTCAAGACATATATGCAAGATTTTTAAAATAATATTTTCTCGCTCCAATCGTTCAACGGACAAGGCAACATCTTTCAAATGACATTTACATGTCATTCAAAGGACTTCTTCTAATGACATCACATGTCATTTGAAGGGTCGCGAGGAGGATCGTTTCTTTGGTGCTTCAAACTACCACGTACTATTTTGTGTTTTTAAAGGTCGTTTCTTAGGTTGTTATTAAAGTCATCTAATGTCGTTCAAATGACATGAACATATCATTTGAACGACTTCTATTGACATGCGCCGCCTCAAAAATTTTATTCAGTTATAAATACCTCTTTTGGAGACCCGTTTCATTAAGACTTTTGCAAAACAAAAACTGCATCTTGGCAGACATTTTAGTCTTCAAATTTTAGCGCATTTTATGTTTTTAATTCGCCAAAATCAGTCCTAATTCTTTTGTGAATAATTTATGGAACCCAATATACTTCTTAGAAGTTTTTCCTTATGGAGTGCCATCTCTATTGCTGGATTGGTAGTTCTTGTGGGAGATGCATCCTGATAACTGCGGTCATTGGGGATACTCGAAGGTAATAACTATTGAGGAAGAGCTACAATTATTATGGATCTTGTGGGATTCATGGTTGATCTAGTCTTGAGTCTATGTGTGTTTTCTACGGAAGATTCATTGTATATTTTTGTAAGTGTGTTGTGAGTTATGATTTGCAAACATTTATTGAAATAAAGGTTTTACCTGAAAGGGTTTTTTTCCTGAAATTTTTTTGTCCTGCGATTTGTGTATGATTTGAATGATTTATTTAATCACATAGATGCATGTTTAAGGGTTAATAAAATTTGGATATGAGATTCACTCTAAGTAAATAAGATTTAATTGGAAATTTGCGAATCCCAAAGTTAATCTATATCACTGCATTCTCAAATTGGTATCATATCTGATTACTCTAATTTATCGAGTGATTCTTTTTCCATAATTTTGTTTTGTTATATCGATTTTTTTTCTAAAAATTTGATTTTTGAAAAATTATAATTTTTCGATGGAAAACTTATATAATCGGATGCCCCTCTTTGATGGCATGAATTATGCCCATTGGAAAGCCCGCATGAGGTCGTTTTTAAAGGCTATTGATGAGCGTGCTTAGTTAATATGTGAAAGAGGGTGGACT
Organism: Sambucus nigra; assembly: GCA_949130495.1. NCBI lineage: Eukaryota > Viridiplantae > Streptophyta > Magnoliopsida > Dipsacales > Adoxaceae > Sambucus > Sambucus nigra. The sequence goes on along the minus strand of OX422209.1, from coordinate 393,871,446 downwards.
CCTCCCACTGTCACCGTTGATAATGCCACGAGTCTAAAATTTGTGTCTAATTGGCTTGAGGATGATTTTAAATGGAGAACTTTTAACTCCAATGGCTTGAGTGCTATTTCTGTATCCATCACCCATGACGTGTTTTGCCATATCATGATGTGTACCACGTCTAAAGAGGCATGGGTTATCCTCCAATTGACACATGAGGGTACCAATGCAGTAAAAGTGTCTCAATTATAAAATTTGACCACCCAATTTAAGACAATCACAATGTCCGAGTCTGAGTGTTTTGACGAGTTTTATGCTAGATTGTCAGACGTAGTTAACACGAGTTTTAATTTGGGTGAGAAAATTGATGATTCTAAGGCCGTGAAAAATATTTTGAGGTCATTCCTGAAACGTTTTATTTATAAGGTCTCTGTTTTAAACTCATTAGGGATACTAGATACCCTTAGGTTCAAGGAACTCATAGGAGATCTTCAAAATTATGAGATCGATATGTTTCTTAACACTATTAAGCCTAAGGATAGAGGGATTACACTTATGGGACAATCTAGAAAAGGTGAGGAAGTGTATAGGAAGAGAGATAAGAAGAATAAAGAAAACGTTTGTGAGTCCGAGTTTAATTTTGACGATATGGCCTTGTTTGCAAAAAAATTCAAAAAGTTTCTCAAATTTTCAAAAGAAAATTCTTCCAATATAAGGTTTTTTGAAAAAAATAAAAAGAAAGAGGAAGCTATTGAGAGCGATGATAAAGAGAAAGATGAATATGAGAGATGTTTTGAGTGTGAACGCAAAGGGCACAAAGAGTTTGAATGTTCCACTATGATAAAGAGAAAGGGAAAGAAAATTTCTATGCCATCCACTCTTAGAAATGGTGACGAGGAGGTGAATGATTTCGGGGATGAGTCATCACATGGTATGTGTGTCGCCTTTATGGCAAGTCACGTGAGTACACCTAGTTTGTCCCACGACGATGAGGATACTTGTGTACGTGAGAGCCCTGATGATGATTTGAGTGTTTCTAGTGAAAGTGAGAGTGAGTGTGAAAGTGAAGGTGAAAGTGAACTCCACAAAGCGTTTAGATATTTATACGCCGAGACCTTAAAGACGAAGAAGTCGAATAAGGATTTAGGTCTTAAGGTGTTAGAATTGGAGAGAGAGATAAAAGTTTTAAGGGGATTTGAGCATCGACAAGTCAACTTGAGAAGGTAAAGGTTTCCTTAAGTGAGCCGTTAATCGTCGTAGGTTGGGAAAAGAGTGAACTTGAAGCCAATGTGTCCCAACTTGAGAGATATCTCGAATGTGCCTGGGAGGTCAAGGTCACTATTGAGCACACATCTAAGAAGGTTGGTAAGATGTTCCTCGGTCACGCTTGAGGTAATGTTGAGAGACTAGGAATAGGTTATGATGGTGCGTCTACTTCTAATATTGTACCCGAACCGATTCCCGATTTTTTGATAGATCCATATGGCTCTCAACCTATCCCACCTAAGCGTCTGTTATCGGATAGGAGAGTTCGTCCTAGAAATTTTAAGAAAGGTGTTCCTAGGACCGTGTATGTGTGCACCTATTGTAAAAAGAGAGGACACCTTAGGGAATTTTATTTTAAGTTGGGTAATGTGTCGCATAGATTCTGCGACCTGTTCCCATACACGCACCCACACATGATACTTTGCATGATCCTGCACATCATCTGAGAGAGTTTTCACATATTCGGGTCAAAACTTCACATGATTTGATGGGTGTTTTTCATAGGATGTCACCACCTTTGGAAAACTCCTCCGCACTTAATGGTTTATGTTTAGATTTGTTTGCTAACATATGATGATTTCCATGATGATAGTTTATGCCTATTGCTAACGTCTATCACATTTGTATTTATTTTTTTCCATTTTGATTTTTTTTTCCGAACACCCCAAAAAGATTTTTATTTTTGAAATTTTTTGGATATATACAAAAAGATTTTCTATTTTTTTGAGGGAAAAGAATTGAAAAAGCCAAAAAGATTTTATTTTGATAAAATTTTGAAAATAGAAAAAAATATTTTTTTATTTTGTTTTACAGCGTTTATGAATGGACATTAAGATGACTAAGTCACAACATCATTCCATATCCATGTCACTATTTGATAGTGATTTGAGACAGATCTTCATTTCATTTTGTGCTTTATAATGTTTGGAGTCATTGAGATATGATTAGTTGTTACTTCGTACATGTTTGACTCATGATTTCCTTTGATGCACACGTGCATGGATTTGTTTGATTATTGTACTTGTGTATCACATATTGGTCAAAATGTTTTCATCTAAATCTTGTATTTAGAATGAACCAAATGTGATAAAACTTGAAAATGAAAGTAGTACATGTAAGAACCGTTGCCCGTGAGGATTTTTTTTTAATTTGAAAATATGATGAGTGAACATGGGAAAGGGATGCGAGTGAATAATAACCACGTCGTGAAAGCCACCATTTGAAAAGAGCCCGAAACAATTAAGGCAATAAAAGAATAATTTTCCAAAAAGAGGACATTAATTTAGTTTGATCACCTCAATAGAAAAATAAAAAGATTTATTATTTATGAGGGTGTTTGGATGCAAATATAACAACGGATTTGCACGTCCTAACAAAGTCCTGAAAAACATTACATAGTTTTAGAAGTTATTGGTGTGGAAATCATTTATGACTTTGATGTGTCGATTAGATTAAATCGATGTCATTTAAATTCACATTTTTACACCTAAGGACGGTTTTGAGATCATTTGTTAGGAGTGCCTATATTCATCGTGCACATATGTGATGTTTAATCGAGTTGATTTTCCTATCGAATATGTTCACACACATTCATTCCGTTTCCATGATTTGGTTATCTTAGTGTAAATTCATGGTGCGTGTTGTATTTATGAAATTTTCTTTTTTCAAAAAAAAAATTAAAAAATCAAAAAGAGATTGTGAAAGCCTTTTGAGTATATCCTTGCATGAGCGTACTTGATATATTTTCTATACTTGTCATGACACTCTGTATTTATTTTGGTTTATTTTTTTCCCTTTCTATTTCGGGCAAATAAAAAGGGCGAGAACGAATTATGAATTATTGGGGAGTTTGATATACTTGATTTGATTTACATTTATTTCATTTCAAACTCGATACGTCACGAAGGTATCTGTCTTGTTTATTATGTGTAGGACTTTGATGATCATTTGGAAAGCACACAAAAGAAGAGAAAGGAAAGCAAAGAGACTTGATCTGAAGATATTTAACGTTGAAGATTTTGAAGATGTTCTTTTGAAGACTTGCATTTTTCCTAAAATTTATTTGTTCCGCGATATATGTTTGATTTCAATGATTGATTTAATCACATAGATGCAAATTTAGGGGTTAATAAAATTTGGATAAAAGACTGACTCTAATTAAATAAGTTTTAATTGGAAATTTGTGAATCCCAAAGGTAATCAATATCATTGCATTCTCACATATCTCTTTTTTCTTTTCATGTTATCCTTGGTATGCTAAAGGGTTTCATTATTTCTGTGCAAGTTGACATAGATTCTCCAAAAATTCGATCTCGGGGGTTGATCAGAATGACAGAGGTTTGGGATCATCTTCCTGTGGCGGTTCAGTTGATTATGAAGTCTATTGGGTTTGGCCCATTGGTGTGGGTTTTAGATGAGACACCATGTTCCACAATGGTATTGTGTACACTAGGTGAGAGGTGATGGGACATAACCCGCAAGGAGATGACAATCATTCCCTTGGATGTTTAGCATTTGATAGGGCTGGAGTACGTAGGTCAGTAAATTATGGTGGATCACACTCTATGAGTTTCAGAGGTGGCAGTGCGGGTTCTATGGAAATATTACGAGAATTGTGTTAGGGGATTCTATCTTGATATCCATTATAAAGGAGACTTTGTTATCCAGGAGGATTGATGAGATCGATGGGCGACAGGTGAGATAGGCATCTCGTTTATCCATTTTCCTTATGTTGGTGGGATTTGTGGTGGCGACGAACGATGACGTCATCCATCTATGGTTTCTACCATTTTTTAGGATCATTTTAGCGATCCATTTATATTATTGGGGGATCTTCACGCTGGTATCCCTCTATGCTTTGTGGGATGCTTTCAGTCAGTGTTGTCGATAGACTTTTACAGAACCCATGTATCTCTAGGGGTAATCTTTTGGATCAATCTCCCCATTATTTTCTTGTTGTCTTTTCTCTTTCATTCGTTTAACTTTTGTGTTTCCTTTTACAGATGTGGTTTTATGAGGTGATAGGGAACAACAGGGGGTTGGTGTCCCGAAGGCGAGTGAGCCGGGGGATTTTATAGGTTGTATATGTGGAGGAAGTCGAACAGGCTTTCAAACCAATCCTTATCTTTGAAAGATGTGCGGGCAGTGTTGAACGCCCTAATGAGGAACCATGTTAGGCTTTTTGTCCTTATCTTTTTTGTGGCATCAGAACTTTACTTCTTAATAGACTACTGTCTTTTTTAGGGAAATAAGCGGCTTTATACCCTTGGGACCTATCTTCAGGGTCGCTGGGGTTTCGGGTATACATGCGCAGATGAGGAGGATGCTGGCACATGTGTTTGGGTACATCTTATACCATGGAAAAATGGTGGTGCGACAGATTATAGAAGGTGAGGTTAAGGTCCCACCATTGGCTCCCCTAGAGTATATGAGGCAGGTGAATGAGATGTTTGTACACTGATATGATGGTGGGGTACGACTACGTGGATTTTGTAACCATTTGGTTGATGCCGTCATGTATTTATGATGTGGAGAACATCCCTTCACCTACATCGGGATCACGGAGGGATACTCGCGAACCAGTGACGTCGGCCCATAGCAGGGGGAGGAGCGATGGTTGCAATGAAGGAGGTTCCATTTCATTATATATTTACCTCTTCCTATCACATTTTGGTTCATGGTGGGGAAGTGATATGAATGCCTCATCTCCCTCATACGACGATAGATTCGTTTGTGGGTCTTCCCGGGGAGGCTCTTCGAGGAGAAATACGACCTTCTTTCCCCTTTTCCCATTTTTGTTTTCTTCTTCTCATTACTGACTTGCTTTGGTTTTCATGATTTTTGTTTTTCTTCCAGTGTATCCTTGTGTAGACAACCGTGATGAGGGTGAAGCCCTTATGCTTTTGACTCAATTGAGTCTAGGCTGTATAAGAGCTCATCTAGTTTGGAAATTGTGACAAAATAGTGTCCATCCTAGAAACCAAAGAGCTTCAGAGATTGGGTTGCTTCTTCTTCTATTCATCTTGTGATGATCCTAAGACTATAGCCATCACTCACACACTTAGAATTTCATTCTTGCATTTCATATTGCACCTTTATGTGTATTAATGTTGTGAGTGTGTTTAAATCCCTCAATTTGATTTTTAATAATTTTTTGGGAATTTAAAACATATTTTAAACAAGGTATTATTTAATTAAAACTTGATTTAAAAGGTTTTGGGGTTAATGTATAAATATGGATTGTTGTGTTTATTAGCCTAAAGTTACTCTGGGTAGAAACCGAAAGCGCTAGAGACTCTAGGGTTGGCTTTGTAATTATTTTGGGACGCGCGTTTACATTCATCCTCAGGCCTACACCTGCTGTCCTCTGATTGGCCTGAACTGTGTTTCTTTACTGAGACAAACCATCGCGTGCTTTCAGCCATTAGATCAACCCTTATCGATGGCCTGCATGTCTTTTGAGTGAATCCCAGTGTAAACCCTTTAACCAATCACAGCCTGTTTAATCCACCGCCTGCTGTGAACCCTTAGATTGTAGTCAAAGGAGCCTGACTCAATCACAGCCCTTGTTTTTGAACGAAGCTCTGGAATCTTCTTCTCTTCCTATTTAAAGGCCTCTCATCTCAGCCTTCGAAAGCTTTTGCCATTTTGAAAAGTCTCAGAGAATAGAGAGAGGAGAGAGAAGAGAGAAGAGAGAAGTTAGAGAGAGAAATCAAACCCTAGTTAGAAACCCTAACTTCGTCCAAATACCTCTAAACCTAAACCACTTACCTCTCCATAAACACCATAACCAGATAAACACCATCCTTAGTGTTTCTTGAGTTATGAGAGTTCGAGTTGAGTGATTTCTGGGTTGCTGAAATCCTTGTGTTCATAAATCTTATTTCCAACTTAGACATAGACTCAGATCTTGTTTCTCTTTCAATAGAAATCATAGATCTGAAGTTTTTCATGTCACAGAACACTTAGTTGCATTTATTTCTCATCTTGAGAATTTCGTTGTTGATTGTTTTCTGATAAAACATTTTCTTACTTCAGAATCAACAATAGATGTTTTTCTATTTCTGTTTTTACAAAACCTAACCTGACCTAGTGGGATTCGCACTTGGAGGGTTCTCAATCCACATAATATTTTCAAAAGTGATTGAGAAAGGTCTTGACCGATTTCTTAAGCAAGATCTCCGTGGAATCTGGGTTATTTTGAAAGGTCAAAAAGGTTCATGGTTTTGTAAGAAAGAAAAATAACAAATACACTGCATATATACTTTATATGTGATTTGTTAGGATCGTCTGTAACTAATAAGTGTGTGTGTGTGTGCATGCATGTGTTTTAGAACACCATTCACAAACATCTTCACACTACAAACACTCAAAGTGTTGGCTATAAGATTTGGTGAACAATAAGTCGACGTAAAGTGCTGAAACAAAGAAGAGTTGACAAACTGAGACAACTACATTAACAAACAAGATCTGCAGAAAAGTTAAGGACGCCAGAGGGTACAATCCTGAACTTGTATAGATTTGTTTTTGTGTGCATGTTAGTTAAATAGGTTGTAACTCATATATTTGTTTTAGTGATTGTTTTTGTTTTACTCCGTAGAGGGAGTCGTGGATGTTTCCTCAAGGTTGAGGTTTTACCACGTTAAAAATCCTCAGTATCGATATTTCTACATCTTCTCATCTCTTTCTAATAGTGTGCTGAGTTTAAAACATTTTAAACTGTTTACTAAAACTTGTTATCAAATCTTGTCCTAATCTCGTACATACTTTTGTTAACACATCTTGTGTTCAAATCGTTTTGATTTAAGTAAAGAGTTTCTTCAACAAACTTTCGGAGTTGCTTAAATAGTTTATTTACATAAACGGCTTTGGCAACGCTTTTTCAATTGGTATCAGAGCTTTTGGTGAACTTTTTTCAAAAAGATCCTGAGTTTCTGAAACTGTTTTCTCAAAATCAATTATGGACGAGAAAAATGAAAGATATGGTAACTTGACCAGACCTCCAGTCTTTGATGGAACCAATTTTTCTTACTGGAAAGTAAGAATGATTGCTTTCATTCAAGGCACTCTGGGAGATGATGTCTGGGATATTATTGAAAATGGATACTCTTATCCAACTAAACCAGCCACTGATGGAAGCAATGAAAGGATTAAGAAAATATTGAGTGAGTTTACTCAAGAAGAGAAACAGGTTTCTCGAAATAATAACAAAGGCAAGAACGCTATATTTATGTCTATTAACGAACATGAGTTCAAGAGAATCTCATCCTGTACCACTTCCAAGGAAGCATGGGATACCTTGATTACCGCCCATGAAGGAGACTCTAGGGTAAAAGCTGCTAAGACTCAGATGTTAATCCAACAGTATAATACCTTAATCATGTCTGAATCTGAGTCTTTCGATGATTTCTATATGAACCTTACTGATATTGTCACTAAACTTCATGCCAATGGTATAACTTATGATAGACAAGAAATTGTCTCTAAAATTCTGAGATCATTACCACAGAAATTTGACAATAAAAGATATGCTATTGAGGAGATGTGTGATATTAATCTCACTCCTGAATTACTCAGTAGCAAATTAAGAACTGTGGAAATGGAATTAGAGTTTAAGAAACAATTAACCCACACTAATAGGAAACATACCAATTCCAATCTTAGCTTTACCTCTAAGATGATTAAGCCTGATTTAAACACCCCTAGTAATGATTCTGATGAGGACTGTGACTTAGAAAGTCTAGATAATCAGATTGCCCTAATGACAAAACAATTTAAGAAAATTGTTAAATTTAGAAACAGTGTTGCAAATAGACAGGGCAAGTCTAATTATTCTACTCCTTCAAATCACAAGCCCCATGAGAAACCTCATGACAAACAGAACAAGGACAACACAAGACCTCATAGAGACCTCAAGAAGACTGAATGCTATAGATGTGGTAAACTAGGACACATTGCTCAAGACTGTAGAGTTAATTTAAATGCCCAAAACAAACACTCTAGAGCCAATATCTGCAAAACCTGGGATGACTCAAGTGATTCTGAAAATGAGGAACCTGAGACATCTGATGGTTTTGATCCTTGTTTAGCCTTCTTTGCCAAAATCATATACAATGATGATATGCCTATGCTTGATAGTGAGGATGAGTTTAGTAATTCTAGTTCTGTTGCTTTGAATCATACTTTAACTGGTTTAGATGCTTTACTTACTGAGAACATTAATACCTCTTCCTCGGGGTGTGTGAGTCAAAGGGAAATCGATACTGCTGATGTCAATGGGTGCGTGAGTTTAAGAAATGAAACCTTAGGGGTCACTTCACACACTTCACTTAGTGACTCTGACAATGATGATCTCCCAGACATCCACACTCTATATACTAAAACTCTTAAGAAAAGTACTAGACTAGAAAAGATTGTGAAAGATCTTACCAAAAAGCTAGAGGATCTAAGCCTAATGGTAAAACTGAATGCTGAAGAGTATACTACTCAATGCATGTCTCATGAAAGTGAAGTCAAAGTGTTTGATGAAAAACTGAAAACTTTAACTGAAGCTAATGAAATTCTGGAGAAAAAATACAAAGGGACATTATTAGAATTGGAACAAACAAAAGAAAAGACAGCAACTGTTTTCAAAAAATTTACCAAATTTGAAAACAATTCTAAATGTTTTGAGGAATTCGTTGCTGAATCTAAAACCAATTCTGATGATAGAACTGGAATAGGGTTTTGCCCCAATTTGAAGACACAAACTAAACATGTTGAACCTATCAAGTTTGTGTCAGGAGGCAAAAGACCTATTGAAACATGTCCAGACTTTCATTCTCTAAAAACTAAGTTTGACCATCAAAACACTAACACTGGAGATGCAAGTTGCTCTAAGCATGAAAGTTTACCAAAGGGAAAATATATTTGCCCCCCTATTAGGAAAAGTGAACCTGCTTTCAAATCTGTGCTACCTAGGAATAAAATTCAGTCTCAAAATTTCTCAAAACCTTTGTTTAGAGACTTTCCTAAGGAAAACCCTATTCTGAGCAACCTTTATTGCTCCTATTGTGATATATATGGTCACTCTTTCGATAATTGCTATGCTAGGAGACTAATTAAACGTGTGTATAACTCTTCCATATATCCTAACTTTAACTACTCTAGGAGGAGTCGTAACAACTATGTCCTTCCCAGGCCACCAGACAAAAACTCTAACTATAGGAATAGAAGGACTAAACCTAAAAGGACATTTACTAGAAGGATTACCAGAAACTTTTCTAAATCAAATGCTCAGGAATTCAAATTTACTCAAAATCATGCGCAAAATGTTTTTCAACAAAAATCTAATGCTCGCAAATTTTATCAAATGAGAGCAAACAAGCGCAAACTAAAAACCAGGGCAATTTGGGTTAGAAAAGATGATCTAGCACCCCAGATGAAGTGTAACATTATTGTTTCTGCTCTAAAAGCTGAACTTACAACTTCTGGTTGGTACTTGGATTCTGGATGTTCCAAGCATATGACAGGTGATGATACAAAACTTTTAAATAAAACCCATTTTGATGGTGGAAAAGTTGTTTTTGGTGTTGGTATATCATCCCAGATCATAGGCAAAGGAACCCTTAAAGAAAAAGGTCTTCCACTTCTTGAAAATGTTCTCTTAGTTAAAGGTCTTAAGGCTAATTTACTTAGCATTTCGCAATTCTGTGACTCAAACTACACTGTTACCTTTTCAAAGAACAATTGCAAGATTTTAAATGAAAAGGGAGAATGCTTAATTACAGGATTCAGGACCCCTGACAATTGTTATACTGTCATGTCTAGTTCTGAAATCTGTAATGTTGCTAGAATGGATGACAACGAGATATGGCATAACAGAATGGGTCACATTAATTACGAAAATTTGAGTAAATTGTCTTCTCAACAGATAGTTAGAGGAATACCAAAAATTAAACCTATTCATAACATTGTCTGTGGTCCCTGTCAAGAAGGAAAAATTGTTAAAGCACCTCATAAAAGGGTTAAAGATATCCTTACCTCTAATCCCTTAGAACTCATCCATATGGACCTAATGGGTCCTTCTCAAACTTGTAGTTTTTGTGGACACAGTTATATTCTAGTTATGGTTGATGACTTCACCAGATTCACTTGGGTAGCTTTCTTAAAACAAAAATCAGATACTTTTCAAACTTTTTTAAAGATTCTCTTACGGATTGAGAATGAAAAAGACACTCAAGTGAATAGAATCCGAAGTGATAGAGGTGGTAAATTCAAAGACACTGGTATTGTAGAATATTGTGACTATAATGGTTACAAACATGAGTTCAGTGCTCCTAAGACCCCTCAACAAAATGGAATAGCTGAGAGAAAGAATCGAACTCTTCAAGAGATGGCACGTGTCATGCTCCATGCTAAGAACTTACCTAAGTATTTTTGGGTAGAATCTATTCGTACAGCCTGCCATCTTATTAATAGGGTCTATCTTAGAAAGAATTCGAAACAAACCTCTTATCAACTTTGGTACAATAAAAAGCCTAATCTTAAGTACCTTAGAACCTTTGGTAGTACCTGCTATGTTTGCAAAGATAGGGAACACTTATCTAAATTTGAGAGTAGAGGAGATAAAGCCATATTCTTAGGTTATTCACCTAACAGTAGAGCTTATCGAGTGTATAATCTTCGCACTAAGACCTTAATGGAATCCATAAATGTAATTGTTAGTGACACTACTGTGGAAAGCAAGACTAGTGAATTAACTATAGAAGAAGAATCGTCAAATATTTTAGAAAATGACTCTTCTGAAATAGATAATTCATTACCTATTGAGTCACCTGAAGTACCTAACTGGGTTTCTAAAGATCATCCCATAAACAACATAGTTGGTAACCCTGGTGAACCAGTACGTACAAGATCCCAACTTAGAAATTATGCTCTCTATGCTTGCTTTGTTTCTCTCTTGGAACCAAAGAATGTAAATGAGGCATTGAATGACTCTCACTGGATTTCTGCTATGCAGGATGAACTTTTACAATTTGTCATTCATGATGTTTGGTTTCTTGTTCCACGTCCTGATCACAAAAAGGTTATTGGTACTCGTTGGATTTTCAAAAATAAAACTGATGAAAATGGGATGATAATTAGAAATAAAGCTAGACTAGTTGCTCAAGGTTACTCCCAAATAGAAGGACTTGATTTTAATGAGACGTTTGCTCCTGTTACTCGTTTAGAATCAGTTCGTCTGCTTCTTGCTATAGCTTGTCACATGCATTTTATATTATATCAAATGGATGTTAAATCTGCGTTCCTTAATGGAATACTTGCCGAGGAAACCTATGTAGAACAACCTAAAGGGTTCATTGACCCTAATTATCCTAATCATGTATTTCGGTTGAAAAAGGCTCTATATGGTCTTAAGCAAGCTCCTAGAGCTTGGTATGAGCGCCTGTCCAGTTTTCTGCTGGACAAAGGTTTCAAAAGAGGTGGAAATGACCAAACCTTATTTGTCAAACATTTTGGCAAACACATTACTATCGCTCAAGTCTATGTAGACGATATCATATTTGGATCCACTTCTACCTCAGAAGTAAAATCTTTTGCTGAAATTATGAGTAAGGAATTTCAGATGTCCCTTATGGGGGAGTTACAGTTCTTCCTAGGTCTCCAAGTCAAACAACAACCAGATGGCTTGTTTCTTTCGCAGACTAAGTACGCATTAGAGATAGTTAAAAAATTTGGCCTCGAGAGTGCTAAAAGTGCTAAAACGCCTATGAGTACTACAGATAAATTATCTAAAGATGAAAATGGAAAATCTGTAGACTCTACCTTATATCGTAGTATGATTGGCACATTACTCTATCTGACTGCCTCGCGTCCTGATATCATGTATGCTGTTTTTGTTTGTGCGCGTTATCAAAACAATCCCAAGGAGAGCCATTTAAACGCTGTTAAATGCATAATTAAATATGTTAAAGGCACTCTATATTTAGGAATTTGGTACACGAATGACACACCTAGCACTATTATTGGGTACACTGATGCTGATTGGGCTGGGTGTACTGATGATAGTAAAAGCACTTCAGGTGCATGTTGTTATATTGGTAATAACTTGGTAGGATGGAGTAGTCAAAAACAGAATTGCACATCTCTCTCGACTGCTGAATCTGAATACATAGCCGCCGGTAGCTGTTGTGCCCAATTGTTGTGTCTTAAACAAATGCTAAGTGATTATGGTATTTTAGAACCCACACTTCATCTCTATTGTGATAATCAAAGTGCGATTAACATTTCTAAGAACCCAGTTCAACACTCGCGAACTAAGCACATTAAAATAAGACATCATTTTATTCGTGAATTAGTTGAAACAAAGGAATTAGAAATCAATTATCTTTCTACTGATCTACAACTTGCAGATTTATTTCCCAAACCTCTTGATTATAATAGATTCATTTGTTTACGTAAATCTATTGGTATGATTTGTGTTGAGTAAATACCTGTCATATTTGCCAAGTTCTTTCCCTTTGTCCATTTGAGACAAAATGGGGGAGAAATTTGAGTCTACTGCATATACTAAAAACCTTGATCTTAGTAATTTTTTGCAGGTATTCTTCTAGTACAGTCATTCTTCATTGTAATAATAGGATGTTAAACTGTATATAGTTGAGTTATGTAATTTTTGATATCTAGGATTTGGGTAGATAGATCTTTTATAGGAATAGGATTTTCTTATTTGTTGTCGCCCTACGAGTTGAGATGACTCAAAGGAGATTTTGTCTCATATTTCCAAAGAGGGAGATTGAAGCCCTTATGCTTTTGACTCAATTGAGTCTAGGCTGTATAAGAGCTCATCTAGTTTGGAAATTGTGACAAAATAGTGTCCATCCTAGAAACCAAAGAGCTTCAGAGATTGGGTTGCTTCTTCTTATATTCATCTTGTGATGATCCTAAGACTATAGCCATCACTCACACACTTAGAATTTCATTCTTGCATTTCATATTGCACCTCTATGTGTATTAATGTTGTGAGTGTGTTTAAATCCCTCCATTTGATTTTTAATAATTTTTTGGGAATTTAAAACATATTTTAAACAAGGTTTTATTTAATTAAAACTTGATTTAAAAGGTTTTGGGGTTAATGTATAAATATGGATTGTTGTGTTTATTAGCCTAAAGTTACTCTGGGTAGAAACCGAAAGCGCTAGAGACTCTAGGGTTGGCTTTGTAATTATTTTGGGACGCGCGTTTACATTCATCCTCAGGCCTACACCTGCTGTCCTCTGATTGGCCTGAACTGTGTTTCTTTACTGAGACAAACCATCGCGTGCTTTCATCCATTAGATCAACCCTTATCGATGGCCTGCATGTCTTTTGAGTGAATCCCAGTGTAAACCCTTTAACCAATCACAGCCTGTTTAATCCACCGCCTGTTGTGAACCCCTAGATTGTAGTCAAAGGAGCCTGACTCAATCACAGCCCTTGTTTTTGAACGAAGCTCTGGAATCTTCTTCTCTTCCTATTTAAAGGCCTCTCATCTCAGCCTTCGAAAGCTTTTACCATTTTGAAAAGTCTCAGAGAATAGAGAGAGGAGAGAGAAGAGAGAAGAGAGAAGTTAGAGAGAGAACTCAAACCCTAGTTAGAAACCCTAACTTCGTCCAAATACCTCTAAACCTAAACCACTTACCTCTCCATAAACACCATAACCAGATAAACACCATCCTTAGTGTTTCTTGAGTTATGAGAGTTCGAGTTGAGTGATTTCTGGGTTGCTGAAATCCTTGTGTTCATAAATCTTATTTCCAACTTAGACATAGACTCAGATCTTGTTTCTCTTTCAATAGAAATCATAGATCTGAAGTTTTTCATGTCACAGAACACTTAGTTGCATTTATTTCTCATCTTGAGAATTTCGTTGTTGATTGTTTTCTGATAAAACATTTTCTTACTTCAGAATCAACAATAGATGTTTTTCTATTTCTGTTTTTACAAAACCTAACCTGACCTAGTGGGATTCGCACTTGGAGGGTTCTCAATCCACATAATATTTTCAAAAGTGATTGAGAAAGGTCTTGACCGATTTCTTAAGCAAGATCTCCGTGGAATCTGGGTTATTTTGAAAGGTCAAAAAGGTTCATGGTTTTGTAAGAAAGAAAAATAACAAATACTGCATATAGACTTTATATGTGATTTGTTAGGATCGTCTGTAACTAATAAGTGTGTGTGTGTGCATGCATGTGTTTTAGAACACCATTCACAAACATCTTCACACTACAAACACTCAAAGTGTTGGCTATAAGATTTGGTGAACAATAAGTCGACGTAAAGTGCTGAAACAAAGAAGAGTTGACAAACTGAGACAACTACATCAACAAACAAGATCTGCAGAAAAGTTAAGGACGCCAGAGGGTACAATCCTGAACTTGTATAGATTTGTTTTTGTGTGCATGTTAGTTAAATAGGTTGTAACTCATATATTTGTTTTAGTGATTGTTTTTGTTTTACTCCGTAGAGGGAGTCGTGGATGTTTCCTCAAGGTTGAGGTTTTACCACGTTCAAAATCCTGAGTATCGATATTTCTACATCTTCTCATCTCTTTCTAATAGTGTGCTGAGTTTAAAACATTTAAAACTGTTTACTAAAACTTGTTATCAAATCTTGTCCTAATCTCGTACATACTTTTGTTAACACATCTTGTGTTCAAATCGTTTTGATTTAAGTAAAGAGTTTCTTCAACAAACTTTCGGAGTTGCTTAAATAGTTTATTTACATAAACGGCTTTGGCAACGCTTTTTCAGAGGGACATTTAGGACTAGATGGTGCCCGTGTCAGATTACGTGAGGAAATCGGTTAGTGGTTTCTTGGTGTCGTCGATCACATTTGAGGATCTCTAGTTGTGAGAGTAGGGGTCAACCACATGTCGTAGGGGGAAATGCATTCATCTAGGTGCTTGACTGTGAAGGGGTTTTAGAGAGGTTTCGCAGGATTCGAGTTGTGTCCCGATTATATCATTCCCTTTTTCTTTCTTTTTCTACTTGTACCTGTAGGGAAAATGTAATTATTTTGGACAAGTTAAATATAAAAGATCCATTTTTTGTGTTATCTTGATTTAGTGGATTTCTCTGCAAGCACTTTAATTTGTTGCTGAGGTTTTTTAGTATTTTCAAAGGTAAAATGAAACAAATAAAAGAGGGAATCAAAGATTGATTTTTCATAAGTAAGAGAAATTTCTATTTCGAGAGTTGCGTACAAAAAGATAAATAAGAAATTTCCAAAAAGGAAAACTCAAATGTTAATTTTTCATCAGCAAAAAAAATATTTATTTTAGAAATGATATGTACAAAAGAGGAAAAGTGAAGAATTTCCCAACAGGGGGTTACCGATCGGCATACCCCTTGGCCGGCCTTTTGTCATAAGGGTCAAGTCCAAATCACTTCCTTATCTTTGATTACACTTCATGTGTACTTCTGGGTGCTTTGGGAGCAGAAGGTCTATTGTTATCTTGAAGGGATTTTCCTTGGTGGACTTTTGTAGTATAAAAAGAGGCTTTTGGAGATGGTTCTCATCATCACATCCCAATTTCTTTCCATCAAAACTTTATTCTCCTTCTGTAATGGCACTTCCAATGTTTGAGATTTTCTCAATTTGCCTCTGGGTTTAGAGTCCATGTGCCTCTACAATCTTAATTGCAAAGCTTTCGGCCTGGTTTATGTCTCTTAGAAGCAACAGTATAGTTTTGGTACCTTAAAGAATATAGGAGGGCTTGAAGGTAATCCTGAGATTAGGGATAATCCCCCCAGTAACAACAGTGTTTGGGATTAAGGCATCTCAAGTGTGGCAGCTCAAATGAGGCAGTTCAGCATGGGAGCTCAAGCGAGGCAATTCAGCGAGGCAGCTCGGCATGGCAACTCATACTTTAGTCCTGTTGGTTAATTTAGTCTTGTTGTATCTTTTATTTATATTTATTATAAGCTATAACGATTGTAAAGATGTAATGAGTATGATGAATTTGCGTGAGGTCGAACGGTACTCGCGAGAGACCAGCCTTGGCAGGGCCTGGGAGAGCTTCCATGCTCTATCGAACGACCTCGCCATGGGAACTTTAGAGGGACTTGGTTTGGAGGATTGAGAAGTGAGGCACCGTTGGGGCTTGTCCTGACCATCTTAGATAGACCTGGTAAAACACCGAAGAACCCTGACCGTGGAACCTCGGGAGGAGCATCCTTGTGCTCCATCGGGTGTTGAGCTGTGAGACAAACAACCCTCTACTTTATATCACATCCACTTTATCTGATGTCACTAACCAGCTAGGCAATGTCAGACCTGCACTTGAGTAAACCACCATGGTATTTGGGGTCGTCAGACAGTTGGTGAGCCACCTCTGTGACAATAGCCCCCTGACACACAGTGGTTAGGCAAGAGGGATGTCTTGGCATTTAATGTTTATGACGTGGAGACAACTAGTGCATCGGGTATTTAATGTTGGTGACATAAAGTATGAGGGATGTCTTTCACATGCATTGATGACTGAGTTGCCTCGGGGGTGGTGTGGGGGGCTATTTAAGGACCCCAACCACCTTTGCGGAGATGATGATCTTTTTTGAGAGTTCAGAAGTTATTACAAGAGATAATATACATTAGAGAGGGAAGTATTACAAACCAGAGAGTTCACTCATCCATCATTGTCATTTATTAGGAAGCTTTTAATACTTGACAAAGATTCTTGAGGGTGGTTGGTGTGTTTGGCTGCCTGCCAAGGTGTATCTTAGGTGCTTACTTCTCTCTCCCTCTAAGCTAAGTTACTTATAAGTTCATTACTACCTTCTGAGTTACACATGAGAGATTTATGAGTTCAAACTGAGCCTATCTTCATTGAGTAGTGTTTGGATGTCCTAAGGGTTAATCAATAGTGTTGCTATTTAATTTATCATTACTATACTAAAAAAAGGGTTACGCCTCCATCTTATCTAAACTACCCTCTTACATTTGCCGACTCTGCTGGGGAGGCATTCTTGTAAGAAAGGAGTATGGCGCAAGATAATGCTAATAGAAGGCTCAACTTTGATGACATTCAACACAATGAAGAACAGGCAACGAGAAAACTGGAGGCTTTAAGGGATGGACCCCCTCGAATAGAGACACCTCCAATTCAGGCAACAATAGGCGTTCCAGGGGTGACAGAAGCTTCCACGAGTGCTGGTTTGGCCCAGGTGGAACTCCTCATGAATAAGTTTTAGGATTTTTTACAAACTCCGGTAGCTTCAACGGTGTTGAAAGGATTTGAATCCAACTCCTTCGTAACACCAGGGGAAGCCCCAATGGCCCCACAAAGTGCAGGTGTAACGGGAATAGTCCCAGCAAGTATACCCTCCATTGTGAATCCCTCAGTAGGGGTGTCAGGAGCATCAACGTCCATAACTGTGATGATTGCTCCAGTTGCAACAGGCACTCAACCTATGGTCCCGTTAACTGTTGCCCCAACGGCATCACCCATGGAGGAAATGAGGAAGGAGATGCAGAAGGAGATGCTGAAGTTTATACAAGCTTCGTCACATTCTTTGGGCGAGGTAGCTTCGATCTATGATGACTTTCGGACACCCTAACCCCAGGAATACAACGATGAGCCCCATCCAAAAGATTATATTCCTCCTATTTTTGAAAAATACACAGGTGAAAAGTGCGGCTATGTGATAATTGATTAAATTAAATTTGCAAGTTTCCAAGAACCCTTATTTAATTAGAGTATACTATTAAATCAAATAATACAACCCTTAAACATGCATCTAAATCAACCCATCATATATAAAGCATCCGACATAGTAAATATGCTGAGACACAGATTTCAGGAAAAAAACCCTTTCGGGTAAAACATTTATTTCACTATGAATATATAAATCGCAACTTACAATTACATAGAGAAATCTGCAATGGATCAATGCGCAGTCAACCCACAAAGACACGCAGTCTTGAACTCAGCAAGAGAATACATGCAGCACCCTCCAAGGACTCGCAGCCCAAACAACAAAGGAAGAACCGCAGCTCTCCTCAATGACACGCAGCCATAAAACTTTTGTAGAGACTCCCTCAGTAATGACACGCAACCCTCAGTTGCAAAGATCTCTCCACAAAGATGAACAACAACAAAGTTTTTGTTCTAGGGTTCCAAAAGATTCACAAAAGTAATTGGGATTTTTGTCTGTGAATCAAAAAGATGTTTGGCACATCAAAAAATGAAGTCTTGTTGTGTTTTATCTCTTATAAATGTTTTCTCAAAGACTTAAAGAAATATACCACCAAAATAGTTATATATATAGGAAATATGAGTAGGTGGTAAAATATCACACGGATCTGATCGAACTTATCCCAGGCGGACCGGTCCGACTTGGAGGTGGATCGGTCCGAGGGGGCGGATCGGTTCTTTTTAAATCTGGCTTTATCGGTTCGCTAGCAGTCCGAGGTATAATGGACAAAGCAAGGCGGATCGGTCCGAGTAGAGGGCGGACCGGTCCGAAGGTGGATCGGTCCGGTATAGAGGCGGACCGGTCCGGCTTCCCAGAAAAATAAAAAACTTTTAAAAGCCTCATTTGGCTTGAAAAAACTTACTTCTTATTTTTATAAAAAACATTTTATAAAAATTTCCCAATACTAAATATGAACTTTAAGGAACGTAAAAACAAACTTTACCAAGTTCATTCTCGCATAGGCTATGATGTTGAAGACGCTTTGATATTCGGATCCGTTGATGTAGATGCGATCTTGAGTTTCTTCAATGGTGTAACGGCGTACGACATACAAATTGATAATGGACAAAAATGTCCTTACAACAGGGAAAGTTGGAAACCCGAAGGAGCACATTAAGTGCTTCGTTGAACACTTGGGGGAGCATTGTAATAATAAGAAGCTCAGGTTGAGGGATTTTTCTAAATCCTTAACCCATAAAGCATATACCTGGTATTCTCATTTGTCTTCCAAGAGCGTTTTTACATGGGAGGAGATGCATGTTTTGTTCGTTCAGAAGTTCTTTCTAGCGGAAGATGAGTTTACTTTGAACCAACTGGGGAGGGATAAGCAACGACCAGGGTAAGAAGTGGTGGCGTACGTTTGAAGGTTCAGGGAAAGTTCCCTCGATGTGAGGGAGGAGGCCAAAGAATCTGAGTTATTGCAGATCTGTGCGGAGGAGCTGCTTCCTGAGTACATCTGTCATCTCATTAATGAGACGCGCGAGGGGACTTTTTCGGCGTTCTTAAAAGCAACAAGAAATATCTCCTTGATGGTGCGACCTAATCCAGTGGTGGTGCCCATGATGTTTAGGCTGCCGATACAACCTGTGGGAGGGAGGTCTTAGCCCCCACGGGTAGGGTACACCGAGGAAGAAGATGGGGGCAAGGCGCCGAAGAAGGATAATAAGAGGAAGTTTGGAAGAGACAGGGAGGACCCACCACCATTGCCTTGACCGTAGAGGAGGCTTTCAGCTGTTACAACGCAATGGTCTAAGAAGGAATGGCCTATGAACCAAAGGGCATTCCCGTTGTGAAACCCGATGCAGCAACAAGGGAGGATCCCAAATATTGCCAGATTCATCGGAAGATCCAGCATCCGACGGAGAGTTATTTCACGTTAAGGAGAATCATCGATAAGTATGTAAAGGCAGGGACATTGCAAATCCCTCCGCATAACGTTAATATCAACCCACTCCCAGCACATGGGGCCAATTTGGTGGTGGCCTATGATGAGGAAGCAGAGAGAGAAGAAAGAAATCCAACTACGAAGTGGGGAGAGTTTGAAGAAGCTCTGGAAGATTGTACTAAGGGAGTGGCTAATTTAGTACTAGCCTATGATGAAGCAAGCACCAAAGACGTGGAGGATATATACAGCGTTGAAGATGAGGAAGTATACCCGATCCTAAAGTACTGTGTAGTTTACAGATCCCCAAAATTCACCTGGTTCATCGACCAGGTGGGGATACTGAAGGAGAGTAGGTTGGAAATAACCCAGGCAATACTTGACATTGCAAGGAAGAACGCGGTCCCCTTGCAGAGATGGTGGGGACCCATGGCCAGGTTGGCGAAGAGTTTTCTGTCAGAGGTAACTTTCAGTGACGCAGATAGGGCTGTGAGATTTCCTCATAATAGGCCATTGTATGTGACTGATGGCGTTAACGAAGTCAGTTTTTCTAGGACTCTTATGGATGGGGGAGCTTCCATTAATATCATGCCAATTAACTCTTTCCATGCATCCAATATTCCAGAAGAAAGGTTGGTCCCCATGCCTTTGGTGATTTCGGGGTATGATAACCAATCTTCCAAGTCCATTGGGTACATGAATATTGGGATTATAATGGGAAATCTGAGTTCCCATATCAAGTTCCATGTAATAGAGAGTGCAACTTCCTACCATCTGCTGATAGGAAGAGTGTGGATGTACAACCAAGGTCTAGTCCCCTCGACGTACCACCAATGCACTAAGGCGAATATCAAGGGAACGGAGGTGACCATTAGGGCTACGAAGAGGCCCTTCACTGTCGAGGAAGCTCACTTGGTAGACGCGGCATTCTACACAGAGTTGGAGGAGGATGTTCAAGTTCTAACCAGAAGAATAGACGGAGCATAGGTTCCCTCGATCAGATAAAGGACGGGGCCCTTGAATAAGCAGAATAAAGAGGTTGCAAGCAGCATAAGAGTGATGATCAAAGAAGCTTACCAAATGCCCCCTTGGCCCTAAAACATCTTGAAGAAGCTCAAAGATAGGATGAGGCCCAGATTGGATCCAATGGAACATGAGATCCAACGTCAAAGCGTGTTGAGTCAGTTCTCAGAAAAAGGAGTGGCCGAGGCTTCTAGGGAGAAGAAGAGGAAGATAGTTACAGCTACCAGAAGACAGTGCAAGAAGGTCATTAGCAAAGAAGGAAAAATGGTATATTGATTATAATGGTGTGAGCGGGCGGCCAAAGAAACTGATGATGAGGTTAACCCGATATATGAATACTTTCTAGTAGATCAACGGGGGCAATGTATGGTGATAGACAACTCCATCATATAGGAATTTATGGAGGAAGTCACCGAGTAACCGGATTACATGGCGGATCAACAGAAACCACAGGCACAAGAACTGGAGCAGGTTAACCTTGCGAAAGAAAAGGAGGACCCAAGGCCCATTTTTATCTCGAAAGATCTCAAAGAAGAGAAACGAAAGGCTTTGGTTGAGTTGATTCAGGAATTTATAGACATCTTCGTATGGAAATACACGAAAATGAAAGGGCTGGAAAAGGAAGTGAGTTTCCACAAGTTGAACATGATGCCTTCAGCCATTCCAGTGAAATAAGCAATGAGAACATACAAGCCTGAGCTGGACCTGAAGATTAAAGAAGAGGTTCAACGTTTATTAACAGCAGGGTTCATCAAAACGATACAACACCCACTTTGGCTGTCTAGTATTATCCCAGTGGGAAAGAAATACAAAAACCAAATAAAGATTTGCATGGACTTAAGAGATTTGAATAGAACTTGCCCCAAGTATGAGTTCCCTCTTCCCTCCATTGATAGCTTGATAGATGCAACGACTGGTCATGAGATGTATAGCTTCATGGATGGGTATGTAGGGTACAACCAAATCAAGATGGACCCTTCGAATGCAGATAAAATGATGTTCAGGACCCCGTTGGGCAATTTCATATATAGAGTAATACCGTTTGGACTCAAGAA
Source organism: Sambucus nigra (assembly GCA_949130495.1). Taxonomy (NCBI): domain Eukaryota; kingdom Viridiplantae; phylum Streptophyta; class Magnoliopsida; order Dipsacales; family Adoxaceae; genus Sambucus; species Sambucus nigra. The sequence continues at coordinate 393,849,526 of OX422209.1, read as the reverse complement.
CGCTGGGACTACTTACCAGAGAACAATGATGGCCATTTTCCACGACTTCTTCCACAAATTTGTGGAATTTTATTTTGATGATTTGGTCATCAAATCGAGGAAGGAGGAGTCCCATCTGGGCGATTTGAGGAAGGTGTTTACCCAATGAAAGAAGTATAAATTGAGGATGAACCCACTGAAGTGCGCCTTTGGAGTAACAAGCGGAAATTCCTAGGCTTTGTGGTTGATCGACAAGGGGTACAGATGGACCAGGGCAAGCAGCGAGCGATCTTGGAGATGCCAAGTCCTAGAACGATGAAGGAGCTAAAGAGTTTCCTCGGTAAAGTTTCCTATCTTAGGAGATTTGTGCCTGGATTAGCCGAGATGACACATCTGTTAATGCAGCTGCTGCGAAGGAACATGAAATTCAAGTGGGAGGAGGTTCACCAGGATTCACTCGCTGGGCTTAAGCAGCTACTCGTTTCACCACAAATCATGGTTCCCCCACAAGTAGGAATATCGTTGCAGCTATACCTCACGTCCACCATGAGGTTCGTGGGAGCTTTGTTGTCACAGGAGATTGACGGGGAAGAACGGCCGGTTTACTACCTCAGCAGGATCATCCAAGGGCCAGAAATCAGATATAGTAGCTTAGAAAGGCATTGTTTAGCCTTAGTCTTTGTAGCGTAAAAACTTAGACATTATATGTTGTCCTTTACAATTCATATTGTAACTAGATGTGATCCAATTAAGTATTTACTGGCAAGAACTATATTGATTGGCAGGGCAGCTAGGTGGTTCCTCATCTTCTCCGAATATGACTTGAAGTGTGTGGTTCCACGTCCAATCAAAAGCCAAGCGTACGCTGATCTGTTGGCAATCTTCCCCTGGAGAATGTTTGAGCCACCTAAAGAAAGTATTTCGGGAGACGATTTACAGGCCAATCACCTAGACGCAATGGAGGAGGAACGGATAATGCAATTTGATGGATCTTCGGCGGAAAATAAAGGAGGAGTAGGGGTTATTCTTTCAAAAGGAGGAGTACTGCTGCATTAATTACTTTCGAATAGGTGGCTAAAGAAAGATTACCTATCAAGTGATGGCAGATCCCCCATATGAACCCATTCATAAAATACCGAATCTTCTTCTCCTCCGTCGGGATTTCATTCGGTACAATGTTCATAAGGTTGATAAACTCTGCCTCATATTCTGCCACGGTCTTTCCTTCCTGTTTTAAGTTCACCAATTTCAGTCTCATCTCTGTCTGGACGGCTAAGGGGAAATATTTGCGGTTGAATCGCACCCAAAAGTCACGAATAGTGAGTGTGTCTCTCTCCTCAGCGGTGGTAATAGACTCACACCACTGTAATATTTCTCCCACTAACTTGAACGTGGCCAGTATCTGACTCTGCACCCCGGTGCACTCATGCATCCTCAAGTGCCTCTGGATATCCTTCTTCCATTGGCTCGCTACCACCACATCGGATCTCCCTGTAAACTCTGGAGGATGCGCCTTCTGGAAGGCATCCCTAACATGCTCCCAAGCAGACAGGAAGGCCTAGGCCTGAACTGGAGCCACCACCGGTGCCTGTTTCACAACTGCCAATGCGACATTCACCGCCTGAGCTAAAATGGTGGCAACTTTAGCGACATTCATCATACCCTAAGCTGGAGCAGGCTGAGGCTCGGGTTGGGCATCCTTGGGAACTCTTTATGCATGTCTAGGAGGCATCTGAAAGCAGAGAAAAGTTTCATAAGTATACATTTATTATCTCAAAGTAGCTGAAGGATGTAAAATGCATAAAGAGTACAACAATCCTAAAATATAGGGCTCTATATCAAAGGACGATATGCTGAAACATAATAAGCCGTATAGATCCTAAGGACACTAGAACCTGATGCTCTGATACCACATGTGACACCCCTCCTAATTAATTACCAGGTGATCAGTCCTTAATTAATTAATTTCAGAATATCAGGTTGGTTCAGATAATGCATCACTGACGAAAACTCAAATTTTAATTTAATAAAAGCTAATCACCTAATATTTAAGAAGGTTGGTGTCAAAATTTTATCTTGTTAATAACCATCAATAAAGGAAAAAATTCAATCACCACCATACGACACAATAATAATAAGAAATAACTAAGTGAATTTAAATAAAGAACTAGAGCAAACATTTCCAGTCTAAAATCCTATACAATAATCTGAATACATGAAATCCAAGTTTAATAATAAAATCCATCAAATCTAAATATCTGAATATAAGAAAGGAGGGACGATATGTCAAACTGAAATAAATGACTAGTAGATAAGGAGAAATAGACTCAGAAGCATCTACTAGAAATATCCCGTAGCTTCCACAATAGCTACAGCTCGACAAATGAATGTAATCTCCTAAGTCTAGTGTCCCTGTGGCTAGGCACCTAAAATAATAGAACAATAAAAGAGATTTGCAAAAAAACGGGTTAGAGCCCAAGTAGAAAACAGTTTAAATATGGTAAGTGCTTAAAATTGATTTAATTAGCACATATATTATCCATGTTAACTTAGCGTACTCACTTGAGATGCTCACCTCTCATCTAATGTGCACACCTAGCGTGTCTAATTACCCATACTAGTCTCGCCACTCTACCTGACTATATGTAGGATAATCACTGTGCCAGATACAATATCTAATAACCCGAAACTAGTATACAATTATTATTTAGGAATATGTTTAAGGATGTTATGCCTCATTTTCATAGTATTCTTTATTCCCAACGGGTGACCCAATAAGTATATACTTTAATAAAGTAGCCAATAATAAACACAGAATAAGAACTCAGTATACACATATAAAATCTCACTATGTATACATACAGTTATATCTATACAACACCCATGGTTAAGAAACCCCTGGTGCTAGGCATACTCGGCTATCTAGTCCCATTGCAATGCTTATGCATAAAGGGCAACATGTTCAATCTCTCAAGAACCAATAAAACATATACACATATTGGAGGCGAACATTGTCCCAAGCCGACGGGGTACGCACATACCTACGCACCCATATGACCTTCAACACTATCGTTCTCATAGATAGCCCATACCTAGGTTCCATGCTCTAGTAGTACGACTCGAAATCCCCAGAAGGCACACAAGATATGGTAGTCCACAACGCATTAACCCCCGTTTGATAGCCAGTAGCTAGGTATGTCATACACATGATATTCCAAGCAATAAGCACGCACACAACTTATATACAATAATAGATAACCATATAACCCAAATACTATAATCCGTAAGTAATATTAACGCCATTACTCTCCATGATATCCGTGTATATATAGCCTCTCTAGGACTTACATTATCTCCAGGGTTTTGATACAAATTCGATACCCCGAGGACCATTACCACCTGAATTCCCTAACGCTTTGAAATTTAAGCCACCCATTACTCACGTAGGTTAATACACTGCTTGGATAACCCTAGGATGGGTTTTAACTCGAACGGACCCTAAAAGCTGAATCTGAAATCTCATTAGAAGTTCCAGAATTCTTGTTCAAACGAGTTCGTTCGAACGAGTTCGTTCGAATGAATTTCCCACTTCGAACGAACTCAGAAACTCGTTAGAAAGGTCATTGGAAATATCATTAGAAGGTTCGTTCGAATGAGGTCATTTGAACGACCTTGGCAGGTCTTCGAACGAAATTTCCGGACAGACCCAGTTCTTCCCCAACTTTGATTTTTTTTCAACTTTTAATCTTAAAAAACATAAAAATACTCAACCCAATCCAAATTTAATGTTTTAACACTAATCCCATTCACCCTAAGATACTTTCTAACACGAATTAAAGGTCAAATCCTTATAAAATCAATTATAATTCAACAATCTCTTTAATTTCCAATGAGTCTCTTAAATGTGAACCCAAAATTTTAAGTGTCCAAAACTCTTATTATAATTCGTGACTAAGATATAAAATTTCCAAATTTTAATAGTCTAATCAGGGGCAAAACCTCTACATGCATACCCATCTCCAATTCATAAGGTTTATTCACAATTTAGTCTAATTAAACCTAAGTTTTCATTGCACCAAGTTTATATCACCAAACCTAAATTAACAAGAATTATATATGCTAAAAGAGGAGCAAGATAAACACTTGCCTCCAAATGGACTTCTGATTCTTGGGCTGAAATTGGTATGGGAACTATCCTCTTGACACGATCTAGGCGCTTGTGTAATTTTTAGTGTGAAAGCTTGAGTTCTTGGCTTAGGGCTCTAATGGAGTCTTCTTCTTCTTCCTTGGTTATCTATCTCTTTTCTCATGTAAGTTGAAACTGATAGACTACTAACCCTCAATGCTTTTAATTAAACCCAATTTGCGTCCATTTAATTACCCAAAAATCCCAAAAGACCAAAATGTCCCTCTAGGGTGTCGTTTTGGGCTAAAATGCCCCAGACTCCAAATAAAATACCCGAGTAGTGTTTTCTGACTATTTCTAACCTTCCGAACACTCTGGCGCACTCAAAATAGTCATTCGAGTTATATAAAAATAATTTACATTTTTAACCCCCAAATACTTACCGGTGATGCGACTCCTATGCGCGTCCCAAATAATTATAACATGACTGCCATGTATCTCATCCCGACCATAATATTATTTTGATAACTACTAACTCTGGTCATGCTAGTAATTATTACCATTAAATTGGATTAATTACAAATTAAATTTTCTCCCTTTAAATTAATTAATCCCCATTTTCCATAATTCCATAAAAATACGGGGTATTACAGGCGCCAAATGTTAGAGTACCACAATATCTCCATCTCTGTATATTCTTCTATAAAGAGCTTGATGTGGTAGCAGTAGGTGGACGCATATCGTTTCTAAAGCAGAAAGGGGGCCATTGTTATTCCCTCAGGAATATTGATGATGGAGGCCAAGTTTGCTAGTGCATCATCTAGTCTATTCTTTGAGCAAGGAAGGTAATGGAAGGTGGCATATTCAAATTGGTAGGCAAGATCTTCTAGTTAATTTTGAAAGGGTAAAAGCTTCTTATCTTCAACTTTCCATTTCCTGAGAATTTTCCTGACATTTGAGGGTTGAGTCTCCATGGACGTTCATATGTTTGATTCCTTTCTTAAGGGTGATCATGATCCCTAGAGTTCATGACTCATATTCTGACATATTGTTGGTGCAAGGTAAATCCAACTTAATGGCAATGGGGGATTGAGAATCATCGGGTACGATTAGGAGTATCCTAATACCATACCCTTTTTTTGTAGCTCCGTCAAAGAACATATGCCACCTAAGGTCCACGTGAGAGGTGAAGAGGATGTATTCATTTGGGATTTAAAAGATCCAAACTTTATTTCGTTTCATGGGATTATGGATAAGAAAATCGAATATGTCTCTCTTTGTCATAGGTTTCTGCATGACATAAATGATGTCGAATTGGATAGTAACATCGGCCAATGGGCCATGCAACTAGACTGAGTAGGATTCTCTAGTCGGTATCTCATGGGATCCATTTAGTACACGAGTCTGATGGGAAATGCAAGCATGTAGTGTCGTAGTTTCTTTGTGACCCATACCAATTCGACACACGCTTTCTCCAATGTAATGTAATTTACCTTGTACTCGACTATCTTTTTACTAGCTTAGTAGGTTACTCTATCCTTATGGGATTCCTCAATTTATTTGGCCAGCAAAGACCCTATTGCAATGTTGGTGAAAGTCAAGCATAGGAAGATGGGGAGACCTTACTGCAGAGGCATGAGTACCGAAGGTTGAGTGAGGTATGGTTTGATATGATTGAAGGATTTTTAACACTCTTCGTTCCAAACTTTGGTTGAATTCTTTTGGAGTTGCTTAAAAATGGTCTCGCATATAGAGGACAGTTGGTTGATAAACAGATTGATGTATTAGAGCTTACCCAAGAATCCAACACTCTTTCTCCATCCGAGGTGGTGGCATCTCGAGTATGGCTTTTTTATTTAGAAAGGTCTGCCATAATCCTTATTTTACTGACCATGAATCTGGGGAGTTTTCCTTTGGAGACGCCAAAGACACATTTTTTATGTGTTAAGTCGTATATGGTGCTATCGTAGCCGCTCAAAGAATTTCCTCAGTGTAGATATGTGATCTTCTCGAGTCTAGGAATTGATAATCATGTTTCCAATGTATACCTCGACTTCTTTATGGATAAGTTCATGTAGGATGGTTGTAGCGGCCCTCTGGTAGGTAGCCCCGGTGTTCTTGATCCCAAATAGCATAATTGTGTAACAAAAGGTTCCCCATGGGGTGATGAAGGCGGTCTTCTCCTAGTGGTCAGGATGCATTTTCATCTGATTGTACCCGATAAAACCATCAACAAATGACTTGAGAACGTGATTGGCAGTGTTGTATATGATAATGATGATATTGGTAGAGGTAATAATCTTTTGGGGATGCCTAATTCAGGTCTCGATAGTCGACCCACATGCATAATTTCCCTATCAATTTTGGCATGGGGACAATGTTTGTAAGCCACATAGGGTACTGGACTACGCGAATGAAGCCTACATTTAACTATTTGACCACTTCTTCTTTGACCTGAGGGATGATTCCACTTGGAGCTTCCTGAATTTCTGTTTGATAGGTTTGCTCTCTGGGAAGGTATGGATCTCATGCTGAACTATCCCTGGGTCAATAATGGGCATGTTCTTATAAGACCACACAAATATGTCAATAAACTCTTTTAGAATATTTTCTAATTCTGACCACTTATGCTCGTTGGGGGTCGACCCTATCCTAATATCACGCAGATGGCTACTATAACCAAGATTAATAACAATAGTCTCATTATCATTAGTTTGAACGCAGTCATGTTGTTTAATTTTTCCTATTGAGGTCAGTTAAGAATTATTCATTTACTAAGTTATCTTCATTAAAAGTTTGATTATAATCAAAACAATTAATGTAAGTGATGATGCTGGAAATATCACCACCAGATAAGGTGTTGACAAGATCAAACAAGTGATAACAATGGATACACAGTATAGTATGTATATATATATGTAAAAGGAGGTGAGGAGAAGAGGATGAACACTTGAATATAAGTGGTTCAATCAATCTGGCCTACATCCAATGTGAGTGCGTGTGAGTAATATCACTAAATGAAGGCACTAATGGCCATGAATACAATATCTCAAGCTTTCTCTCTCTACTGTGTAAAATGACAGAGTTTCAGCTAGGGTTGCAATTATCACTTTTTTTCAATGTTGAGGATGACCTCTATATATAGTGCTTGGGGGGTGTAATGTACCCCCCAAGCATGAAATGAGCATGTGCATGAAGAACCAACCAGTGCAAGGATGACACCTGGATGATCTTAACTAAACAATGATGACCTCAATATTCCCTCACGTGGAGGGAATGATTCAATTATAACAGATTTGTCCACGTGTCCTAAGCCATTCATGTGCACATAAATGCTCGACTATCTTTGACACGCACCAACCTCGGCCTGAATGACTACGAGGTTAGTGATGTCTGAGCCTCTCCATGTCCGAGTCCAACTTACAGGATGACCCTGACTAGGATGCCAGCGGAGGTTAGATACTTGGAACATCAGCCAGGGTCGATGTTGTCATGATGCTTGATGGCTGAGCCTGCGAGGCTTTGCTAACCTCAAGTGATAGCTTGTAACGTCGGCCTGGGCCGATGTTATTAATGGATGGTCGAGCCCATAAGTCATTGCTGACCTCAGCTGATGCCCCATCGAGGTTGATGTATGAGGTTGGAGTAATGTCGGCCAGGGTCGAACCTATGAAAGACGATATTATTGACAGTTATTATGAGCTTCTGCCACCTCGGCTGTGACCCAGGCCGAGGTTAATGTCTCTGAGTATGAAGGTACACTTTGGGCATATCAGTCACCCCTAGCCCTTAGTTACCTATGTAACTAGGTAATTGAGGTGTATTGCAAGGACGAGGCCAAGTTTTCTTGTGTGCCGGCATTCTCTTGACATATGTCACTTGCTAAAGTGAGTGGCGTGTGTACCAATTCATGATGGTTTGATTTGCCCTTTGGGTTCCCAAGGCAATGATGGGCCTGGGGATGCGTGCCAACACAATTTTGGGTTTAAATCCTTTCTTCTTCACTTTTCCCGCCTGTGTTCTCTTTGTGACTTTCTCTCTCTTTAAGAGCTTAGCTACTGCGTTTGAGGGTCCCTTCATTTCCAAACCTCTTCTTTTCTATTTTACAATCAGCCAGGTATCTTTTTAATCGTCTCCCTTCCATTTTAGCCTTTATTTTCATTTCTGCTTTTTTTTCGATGAGAGTTTTGTATTTTTTGGTGAGTTCTTTGGGTTTTTCGATCACACTTTTCATTTTTCGGTCACCTGTTCTTATCTTGGTTTAAAAAACTTTTCAACTCTAAGTTTGATCTTCGATTTAGATTGAGTTGAGTTATTTATCTGTTGTTTAGAGTCCAAGTGTTGTGTCGTCTGCCTTATGCCCAAACCCATATATCAACTCATAGAAGATTTCCCTTCACTTAGAGAAAAGATCTTCAAAAAAATTAGGCAGATGGAGCTAGCCCAAGCGAAAGCTCATAGGGCTGAGGCCTTTCTTATCAGACCCATCTTCCCTCCACCGCTGAAGGTAATATACCCTGAACCAGTCGAGCCTGCTGAACCAGCAGAGTCTTCAGAGGAACCAACGCCCATGTCTGAGTCTTAGTCGTCTACCTCAGACCCCATGTTTGTAGACTCTTTCTAAGAGGCTATGGATTTCTCCATTAGGCAAGATTAGGTCCCTGATCAGGTTGAGGTTTCAAGTCATGTCTCATCATATCAGGGGGCTAATACCTATCAGTCTTCTTATGATGTCAAAATTATAGGGCCAAGTGTGGCCATTCCCCCCATTTTTGATGTTATTCCCTAGTCGGCCACCACCGGGGTTAAGTTCACTCAGAGGTTTCCTAATGGTCCCCCAGTATCTGCCCAGGCCGATGTCACTAGGGATAAAGATATTGGTCATGAGAGAGATGTTGACACCTCTAAAGCATCCGAGATAGAGAGCTCGGTTAGCGAGTACGATCTCTTAGCTTTTAGGCAACTCTACTCCATAGTCCCTTCCATTAAGCTTTGGAGACCTCTGAGGGGTGAGAGGGCCTTTGATGGCCAAGATAGGGAGATCTGTGTGTACGAGCAGATGTTCAAGTTGGGATTCTTTCTCCCCATCCATCCTTCAATTAGAACCATATTGTACTATATAAACTTAGCCCCTTCACAATTATCCCCCAATGCCTGAAGGGTGATGATTGGGGCCATCGTCCTTTAGAGGGTTGTCCACCACTCAGACCTTCCTGTTAGAGTCTTCACAGGTTGCTATATCCCATCCTCTGCCAAAAACCACCCCAACTACTACCACTACCTAGATAGGAAGTCAGACAAAAAGATATTGTTGGTAACCCAGACTTTAAATCACAACTGGAAACCTCGATATTTATTTGCCTCATGGGCATGGGAATTTGGTCCATGTACTTCCTCTTCAACGTCTAATCTGAGGACACCTCTGAAGTGGGGGAAGGTGTCTCTTGCTGCCAAAGCCGACCCTGGACTTAGCCAGAGTAATTTTCAAAAGGTTAAAGACCTTTAAGATCAGGTAAGATATGGTCTTCTTGCCAAATATGAACATCTGATGACCCCCTACTACCTTTTTCAGACTGGCCTGGGGAGTAGTCCTTTGACCGAGCTTCGTAAGTATTATTTCTTATTTTGTACCTCTTACTTTTCATACCTCTGATTTACTAACTCAGATGTTTCTTTTTTTTCAGAGCGCCCAGAGGGTATTTTTGACGACCTGTGGTAGATGTCTGCCCCAAGCCTCGTAAAGTTGATAAAGAAGACCAGCCATACTGCAGCCCCTCCTCCTCCAAAACAGAACATCGGCTCATCCAAGGCTGACATTACAAAGAAAAGGAAGAACACAACGGACTCAGAGAATCAGAGGTCGAGTAGAAAGGATCATGCCATTCCGATCTACTCAGACGAGGACCTTATAGCTCGTCTTTCTTAGCTAAAAATAAGTGATAGTTTGATTGGCCATGGTCTGAAGGCTATTGATGCCATTGGCTCCATATTGACCGAAGAAGATAAGCGCTTCCTACGCTCTCTGGATATCCCTCTGCTGGATGAGTTTTCACTCCATAGATCAATCCAGGTACTGATTTATGCTATTTTGCTCTTCCAAGTGTAACCTCAACTATCTTACATTAATATGCTTATACATCTGGCCTTCTACTGTAGGGTATGTTGTCCATGCATAGTTTTGTGGACTGGACTCTGAAGAAAATGCCCTGGATCGAGAAGGGTTAAGAAGACCTTAAAGTCCAAGCCTTTTTGAGTACAGAGGTTGATCGTCTGAAGGAGTAGAAAAAGGTCAACAATCTGAAAGAGGAGGTCCAACAGAGAGACAGGGATATGGCCAAGTTGAAGAAAGACCATGAAGCGGCTCTGAAAGCCAAAGATGATGCCCTGCAGGCTAATGTGGTTGTTGCTGTTAAGGCTTCTTTGGAGTACGCCTCAGAGAAAATTATTACATATTACAAGATCTCTGATGAGTTCATCAACTTTGTCTTTGAGTACCTTGAGAGAGGTATCAAAGCCACTGGATAATGGGCATCCTCCAAGGAATAAGAGTCAGGGAGTTTGAGTGCCTCTGACTTTGTTGGTCTAGGCTTTGGTGACCCCTGTTTTGTTCAGGCCTTGAAAGAGGTTGAGGACGACGGTACTTCTCCTTCAGAGACTCTTGGGCACCGCTGAGACTAAATATGTTAATCCTCAGGATGAGGGAGCTGAGGTGACTAATGTCGGCCATAAAGACACCACTCTGTCTGCAGATACCTAGGCCTGGTCCTGTGAAGCTTTAAGTTATAGTTTTTACCTCTTTTCTCATCTGTAATATTTGTGAATTCTGGTAGTGTATTTTAGCATATTTGATTTGTAACTCTGACTGTTCTATGATGAATATTAATATCGTATTCCTCAGATTATATAGCTTCTTTGTGTGTCTTCTCTTGCATGTTGTTTTGGTCTTAATGTCTGAAGTTGCCATATATTATTGATGTTTACCTTAAAATGTTTAAGGTCTGAGGTCATCAGTTTGTGATGTTTCACCTCACAATTTCACCAAATTATGATGTTTAAGGTCTGAGGTCATCAAATTATGATGTTTTACCTCATATTTCACCAAACTAATGATGTTAAGGTATGAGGTCATCAAAATATGATGTTTACTCTCATAACATTCACCAAACTAATGATGTTTAAGGTCCGAGGTCATCAAATTATGATGTTTCACCTCATAGTTTAACCAAATTATGATGTTTAAGGTCTGAGGTCATCAAATAATGATGTTTCACCACATAATTTCACTAATTTAATGATGTTTAAGGTCTGAGGTCACCATATAATGATGTTTCACTTCATAAATTGTCACCAAATTAATGATGCTTAAGGTCTGAGGTCACCATATAATGATGTTTACCCTCATAGATTGTCACCAAATTAATGATGTTTAAGGTATGAGGTCACCAGAATGTGATGTTTCACCTCAGCAATTGTATTATGTTTAAGGTCTGAGGACACCAAATTATGATGTTTAAGGTCCGAGGTCATCAAAATATGATGTTTCACCTCATAAATTGTCACCAAATTAATGATGTTTAAGGTATGAGGTAATCAATATATGATGTTTACCCTCATAACTTTCACCAAACTAAAGACGTTTAAGGTCTGAGGTCATCAAGTTATGATATTTTCTCCTCATAATTTCACCAATTTAATGATGTTCAAGGTTCGAGGCCATCGTATAATGATGTTTCACCAATTTAATGATGTTTAAGGTCCGAGGTCACCATATAATGATGTTTACCCTCATAAATTGTCACCAAATTAATGATGTTTAAGGTCTGAGGTCACCATATAATTATGTTTTCTCCTCATAATTTCACCAATTTAATGATGTTTAAGGTCTGAGGCCACCATGTAATGATGTTTCACCTCATAATTTCACCAATTTAACGATGTTTAAGCATAATGAAACAAAGTATTGACACAGTAACTGCTCTTTTCATTAATACCCTCTTCATAAAATGATACATGTATTATAAAGAAATAACTGCAACATCATATGTAATATTTCTTCAAGTGGTCGACATTCCAAGGGTTGGAAAAAGGTTTCCCTTTGAGATTTTCTAGCCGGTAAGTACCAGGCACAACCTCATTGACCACTCTGTAAGGGCCATGCCAGTTTGTGGAGCTTTTTTTCCTTTTGCAACGTCTTCTTCATCACTAGGTCTCCCACAGCTATAGGTCTTGATTTCACCATTTGATTGTAGAACTTTGATGTCCTCTGCTGGTAGGCTGCCTATCTTATCTCAGCATCTTCCCTTCTCTCTTCAATTAGATCCAAGTCAAGTCTTATTTCTTCCCCATTCCCTTGAGTATCATAGGTCTGAACTCTGTGGGTGGGGAGTCATACTTCTGTAGGGATGAAAGCTTCTGAACCATGTGCTAGCATGAAAGGAGTCTCTCCCGTTGGCGTTCTTGTAGTCGTCCTGTAGGCCCATAACACAACGTATACCTCTTCTGTCCATCTCCCTTTTGACTCATCCAACCTTTTCTTTATCCCATCAAGGATTGTTAGGTTCGTGACCGCAGTCTTCCCATTTGCTTGGGGTCGGCGAGTGTAACACCCCGTGTTTTTATAATTAATTTATTTAATTAAATCAGAATTTTAGAGAAAAATAAAATTTTAGATTTTTTAGATTTTTATTAATTAATTATGTTGTTTTTATTATTTGGAAAGTAGAATTTCAAACGAAATCGAAATCGGATTTAAAATGAAGTTTTTACGAGAGTTTTAAGTTTAGCCTTAAAAAAAGGGGGGAAACATTTGTCACGGATTTAGTCCGTGACTAATAAAACAATTGATTTTAAGCTAAATGGTATTAAATGAAGGAGAATGGCACTGGTCGCGTACCTGTTCGATCGATCGATCGACCTAGGGATTCGATCGATCGACTATGCCAGATTTGAGGCGGTTCGGTGATTTTATTTGTGTAGTGTTAGAGTGGGATTAGGATTCATAATTAGTATATAAAACTATTAATCCCTAGGGGGACTTATCATAATCACTTTTTCCCAAGTTTGTCACCAGAGAACTCTTCCAAAAGTTTTTCCTCTCCACTATAATCATCAACCTCCAACATAATCAAGTTTTTTTGTTACAAGTTTTGGGAGGCTTAATTGGGGTTTAATCAAGTTTGTTCAAGAACACTTCTTCACAAATTTTTTGAGAGGAATCCAACCGTGCTACCAGTTTTTCTTCAACTTAATCTCAGGCATGAATAATATATTCTTTTCCTTTAGTATTATGCGTTTTAAGTGTCTCCTAAACACTTAATTACATATTTTCTTAAAAATAATTAATAAATTAATTTGAAAAAGTGGACACTAACTATGGGGCTATTTTTATAAAATCTTTTAATCTAAATAATATTCATAACCCTTTGGGTACGTAGGATTCATGAGTGATTTTGGGTTTTATTGGAGTAGGGTACATGTAGAAAACCCCGAGTTTTGAAATAAATAAAGTTGGGGGCGTATGACTCATGTAATACATGTAGAGATAATGAAAATTGGTTTTTGATGTATATATGATGAAAACTTGGTATATTTAATTTAAAATAATTAAATGATATTATTTGGGTATTTTTGACGTTGTGATAAATAAATTAAAGATTTAATTGAATTGGACTATCATGCGTAGTTTTATATGTTGATTAATTACTCTTGTTGGTGTGACTTCTTAGTATTATTATATTGTCTTGTGATGAAGGGTTGTTGGGTAATTTTGTTCTCCTTATATTTTAGGATGCCTTCTAGGTATGAGACTAGTGAGTAGGCATCTTGATGATTTACGCCTTCTAGGTATGGGACTAGTGAGAGTAGATTATCGCGTTTTTATCATCTTGGGGGTGGACTGATTTTTGGTACTTTTTCGTCGTTACGCTAGCCTAGGCGTGAGACTAGGTCGAAGTTTAGGTTAGATATTCTTCCTATACATAGGGTAGGACGGATTAATAACTTGGGGACCCTTAGTTATGGGACTAAGGGTTATTTTGAGGATCTCACATCGAATAAAAGGGTGGGGTAATTTATAAATTGAGAAATTGAGAATTAATACCTAAGATAAAAACTGGTATTAAAATTTGTGGCGACATGATGTGTCGGGGTCGATAGTTTAAACGAGTCAGAGGGTGATTTATGTCGTGTCGTGTGTGGAACCTTGTCATGTGTTGGGGTCAACAGTTTAAACGGGTCAGAGGGAGATTGACAAGGGGAAGTGTGACACTTTAATAAAAAGTGAGAACTATAATAAATTTGGGTTAATTAAATAAAATTAACTCCGTGGGGCTTTGGAATTTAAAATTATATTGGTGTGTTATTATAAAATGGGGATCTCTTGGGTAATTAGTGATTTATATTTATCGCGGTTAATTATCCCGTTTAATTTAAAATATTCTATTGTGATATTTATTACCTATAATACAACTATCTGGATTCAAGGATCCTGTTTGAGGGGAGTAGTGTGTATTCTTGCTCGGGGCTTTGGTTCTGACCCATGCGTTGACTAATATTTTTCAGGATTACAATTGGAGAAGCTGCATAAGTTTATCGGAGTTATCAATTGGAAGTGCAGCAGGAGTTATTTATTTTATTGCTTTGTTTTATTTTAGACTCTCCTTTCTGTCATATTTCATTTTGAGACTCAGTTAAGAGAGTTATTGGTCCATTCAGTTCCAAAGTTGTTTATGGGTTTTATTTCAGTTATTCAGAGTTGGAAATTTATTCAGTTTTATAATTATTGGAAATTGGATTTATTTGGAGTTCTAGCATGTGATAGATCTTTTATCGCTCAGTTGGTTGTTATCATTTGAGATTGATTCAACTATTTATCTTATGGACCGATTTATTTATGTCTCATATCTGTCTCATGTTAAGAATGGTATTTATTTAGTTCACGCCCGGCTTAGTTCGGCGATGATGGCTAGCCACCCTGTCTGTCAGATTGAGGGTGTGACAGATGGTATCAGAGCATAGTCTTAGGTCTCGTAGGTTATGAGTCCGTTTAGCTTCCGTATTGCCGATCTTTGATTCTTTTTGTTGATTCGTACTTCTTAAGGTAGAGGGTCTAGTATACGTGTTAGATGTGTTTCTTGGAGATGTAAAGCTTTGTGCTTAGAACGTCGTAGGCATTGAGTTTAGAATTAGTAAGCTTAATCTGAGGATTCTTAAAATGGATTTCGGAGACGATAATTATTTTGGAGATTTTAGTACAGATGTTAGGTATCGTATGTATCGATTTTTGATGTTGAGATTTAATTTGAGGACGTTAGCATTTTGATGACTTTCGAATATAGGATCGAGTGGGGGATTTGTGAGCATGTGGTACGCCATTATTTTCATAGTTATGCGTATGCATATAGGCAGTATATATATTATTTTGATGTTTGTGTGGTAGGTTAACGTAGGATTGGGTGTATGGGCACCGAATTATGGCATTCTACGGGTTGGCATATGTGAGCCTTACTTTCTTTTTGCGAGATTTATGCGTTGATGTGTATGCTTCATCTAATTTGAGGACGAAATTCTTTGCGAGTGGAGAACTATGTAACACTCTGTGTTTTTTTAATTGTTTTATTTAATTAAATGGAAATTTTTGATAATTTTTTTTTAGATTTTTTTTAATTAATTAATTATGCTGATTTTATTATTTGTAAAGTATAATTTCAAACGGAATCGAAATCGGATTTAAAATGAAGTTTTTATGAGAGTTTTAAATTTATCCTTAAAAAAAGGGAAAACATTTATCACGGATTTAGTCCGTGACTAATAAAAAAAATTGATTTTTAGTTAAATGGTATTAAACGAAGGAGAATGGCATTGGTCGCGTACCTGTTAGATCGATCGATCGACCTAGGGAGTCGATCAATCGACTATGCCAGATTTGAGGCTGTTCGGTGATTTTATTTGTTGTGTTAGAGTGGGATTATGATTCCTAATTAGTATATAAGACTATTAATCTGTAAGGGGACTTCTCATAATCATTTTTTTTCCAAGTTTTTCACTAGATAACTCTTCTAAAAGTTTTTCCTCTCCACCATAATCATCAACCTCCAACATAATCAAGTTTTTTTGTCACAAGTTTTGGGAGGCTTAATTGGGGTTTAATCAAGTTTGTTTAAGAACACTTCTTTGCTAATTTTTCAAGAGTAATCCAACCGTGCTACCAGTTTTTCTTCAACTTAGTCTCAAGCATGAATATTGTATTCTTTTCCTTTAGTATTATGCGTTTTAAGTGTCGCCTAAACACTTAATTACATGTTTTTTTAAAAATAATTAATAAATTAATTAGAGAAAGTGGACACTAACTATGGGGCTGGTTTTATAAAATCTTTTAATCTGAATAATATTCATAACCCTTTGGGTACGTAGGATTCATGAGTGATTTTGGGTTTTATTGGTGTAGGGTACAAGTAGAAAAACCCTAGTTTTGAAATAAATAAAGTTGGGGGACTATAACTCGTGTAATACATGTAGAGATAATGAAACTTGGTTTTTGATGTATATATGATGAAAACTTGGTATATTTAATTTAAAATAATTAAATGAGATTATTTGGGTATTTTTGACGTTGTGATAAATCAATTAAAGATTTAATTGAATTGAACTAGCATGTGTAGTTTTATACGTTGATTAGTTATTCTTGTTGGTGTGACTTGTTAGTATTATAATATTGCCTTTGTGACGACGGGTTGTAGGGTAATTTTTCTGTCCCTATATTTTAGGATGCCTTCTAGGTATGGGACTAGTGGGTAGGCTTCTTGATGATTTACGCCTTCTAGGTATAGGACTAGTGAGAGTAGACTATTGCATTTTTATCATATTGGAGGTGGACTGATTTTTGGTACTTTTTCGTCGTTATGCTAGCCTAGGCCTGACCAAGTCGAAGTTTAGGTTAGAAATTCTTCCTATACATAGGGTAGGAATGATTAATAACTTGGGGACCCTTAGTTATGGGACTAAGGGGTATTTTGAGGATCTCACATCGATTAAAAGGGGGAAGTAATTTATAAATTGGGAATTTAAGAATTAATACCTAGATAAAAACTGGTATTAAAATTTGTGGGAACATAATGTGTTTGGACCGACAGTTTAAATGGGTCAGAGGGCGATTTATGTCGTGTCGTGTGTGGAACCTTGTCATGTTTTGGGGCCGACAGTTTAAACGGGTCAGAGGGGGATTGACAAGGGGAAGTGTGACACTTTAATAAAAAGTGAGAACTATAATAAAATTGGGTTAATTAAATAAAATTAACTCCGCGGGGCTTGGGATTTAAAATTATATTGGTGTGTTATTATAAAATGGGGATCTCTCGGGTAGTTATTCATTTATATTTTTCACGGTTAATTATCCCGTTTAATTTAAAATATTCTATTGTGATATTTATTGCATATAATGCTACTGTCTGGATTCAAGGATCCTATTTGAGGGGAGTAGTGTGTATTCTTGCTCGGGGCTTTGGCTCTGACCCATGCTGTGACAACCCGAATATAATTATGATAAATTACGTTTAAATCATGATTAGATTATGTGATATGGATAATATATTATTACTATATATATAATGTTAAGTCATTACATTTAGTCTAATCCTACCTTCATAAAGCTTGAAATATCGAATTAGTTACAAATGTGAAATTTTGAAGTTTTCGGTAGGAGTGTTCCTGTTGGAGGCTAGTTTTGACCTTTATGATATAACAATTAACTCGAGGTATAAACTATATATTTGTAGATATATGAGTTAGGTTTGTAAAAAAACAAACGGTTCATCGAACGGACATCCGAGTGGGAAGATATTGTCTTTTTACGAATAGGGGGTAAAGTAGTCATTTAGCCTTAAATGATATTTTGTTTTATATAATGCCACATGTTATATTTTGATTGGAACAAGGGGGGTGACCTTATGACGACTTATAACCCTTGAATTAAGCTATTCTTTCTGCATATTTCATCCATGGAAGAGATTTAACTTAAGGAAAGAGAGTTTTGAAGTTTAGGAAGAAAGTGTGAGGATGAATTGAAGAAAAATTCATAGAAAAATTATTTAAGAACCCTTAAGGTATTTCCATCCATAAATCTTGTTTATTTTTTTGTATTACTTATTTAAATGATTGAAATAATCATTTGTTTACTGAAATTCCATGTCTTGATGTGTACTTATGGATAGATGCAAGTTTAAGCAAACTTGAATGTGTAAACCCTTGAAATTATTTTGTTTAGAAACATTGTTTATTCAAACTTCCATATATTTTTGAATACTTACTGGAATTGATTTATTCCATTTGGAGATTAACCTGGACTGACATATGTATATCATATCCGAAAATCAAGTAAAAATACCAAGAAATGAATCTTCGATGATGGTTTGAAGTTCGGTTATGAAATCTGTCCCGAAAGAGTAAATATGCATACCATATGTTTGATGTTTTGCTTGACATAACAAATGAACCCTGAAAATTATGAAATTTTAATCTTGTGTTTTTAATATGTTTTCTAAAATTGGGTGAAATATCGTAGAAAGTTATGATGTATAAAAATTATGAAAATTCCTGGAAGTTGAATGAACGATAAAAAAGCCTATAGGGAAGATTTACTATGTGGTAAAGAAATGGGCATATCTTGCTCTAGGAGACTTGAAATGATGTACCGTCTTTTGTATTGAAATACTAATATGATAAGGATTGAATTAACAAGAATAAATAAATATATGTTTGGTCTATGATTTGTATATGACAATTATATTAACATGAATTTGGATGAAACTTTATTTGTGACAAATGATTTGAATAGAATCGTATGATGCCTATGAATTGAGTTACGTTCAAGTTATTCTTTCAATTGTTAATATTGTTATGATGACACTAATATTTTAAGAATGATAGGAAGGGAAGAAGAGTTGATTGAACAAGTAACGGATAAAGGCAAGGGAAAAGCCAGTTAAACTGTCAAGGTGAGTGTAGTTATGATTGTTTCAGATATACAGATATATGAATATAGTTCTAAGAGTAGGATTTGTTTGAATACTTCGGTATTCAAGATTTGTTTGGATATTTAAATATCGATGATTTGTTATTGCCAATGGGAATAATTATTTGGGTCTTATGATCCAGGATTTGTAATTTCCAATGGGCAGAATTATTTGGGTCTTATGATCCAGGATTTGTTATTGCCAATGGGCAGAATTATTTGGATCTTATGATCCAGGATGTGTTATTGATAATGGGAAGGATTGTTCAAATTTTATATCCACATATTTAATATAGAATTGTTATTCCATTGCAGGGAAGGAGTAACTCACTAAGCTTAATGCTCACGGTTTATATTTTAACAATTTCAGGTTTGTACGCTGCCAGCTAGGATACTATATGATCGGTAACTTTGAGAGTCGCACCGTTAGAAGAGCTGGCGTTTAAAAATGGAGATTTTATCGTTGTCACACTGACGATTTTAATATACTCACACATTATATATATTAATTTAGCATGGAATGAGTTGATCATAGTTAATCACGTTATTGGATGTCTGCTTAATTACGACTCTGATATTGATTTCGGTATGGAATAACAATAATAGTATGTTCATTGTGCACATTATGTAGAAAAATATTGATAAATGAATTATATTTCCAATGGGTTCAAAATTATGATCTAATTATTATAATAAGAAATTATTAGTATGGAATTTGGGTTTGGGGTATGACACATGCGTTGATTAATATTTTTCAAGATTAGAATTGGAGAAACTGCATAAGTTTATCTGAGTTATCATTTGGAAGTGCAGCAGGAGCTGCTTACTTTATTCCTTTGTTTCAATTTATACTTTCCTTTCAGTTGTATTTCATTTTGAGACTCAGTTAAGAGAGTTATTGGGCCATTCGGTTCCAAAGTTTTTTATGGGTTTTATTTCAGTTATTCAGAGTTGGATATTTATTCAGTTTTATAATTATTGGAAATTGGATTTATTTGGAGTTCTAGCATGTGATAGTTCTTTTATCGCGCAGTTGGTTGTTATCATTTGAGATTAATTCAATTATTTATCTTATGGACTGATTTATTTATGTCTCATATCTGTCTCATGTTGAGAATGGTAATTATTTATTTCACGCCCGACTTAGTTCGACGGCGGTGGTTGGACACCCCGTCTGTCGGATTGCGCGAGGTGTGACAGCCAGGAGAGGAGAAGAACTGCTTGATCCCCACTCTTTCGCAATATTTTTCTAAGCAAGAATTCTTGAACTGGGTTCCTTTATCTGAGATAAGGGTATTTGTAAGGCCATATCTCTATATGATGTTTTTCTAGATGAACTGGAAAGTCTTCTGTTCCGTAATCGTGATCATCAGTTCAGCCTCTACCCACTTAGCAAAGTAATCAATTGCTATTACCAAAAATCTATAGTTATTTACAGCTCTTGGCAAAGGACCTACAAAGTCAATCCCCCAAACTGCAAATGGCCAAGGTGAGCTAATTGACGTCATAGGATGATGAGGTTGGTGAGGAATGGTGGAGAATATCTGACACTTGTCTCATCTTTTCACATAAGTAGCTGCATCTTGGCCAAGGTCGGCCACCAGAACCCTTACATAATTATCCTCTTAGCTAGAGGCCTCCCTCCTATGTGACTCGAACAAGAGCCATCATGTACATCTTTCAAGACCTGAGGAACCTCTAAAGGTGCACACATCTAAGGAGAGAGAGTAATAACATCTTCTTATACAAGACGCCTCCTATAATTGAGAACTTAGTGGCCCTAAACCTCAGACTTCTCCTTTCCAATTTTGATTCTGGCATCTCTCCCTGTCTGATGTACTTGATGAGTGGGTCCATCCATGAGGCTCCCATATTCATATTGAGGCAAGTTTCGACAGCCTCTTCTTCTTTGATGGTTGGTTGGGCCAGGATTTCAACTGGTACCGTTCTTCTTATATCTGTCCTTATTACTGAGGCCAGCCTAGTGAGTGCATTGAATTGACTGTTGTCTTGCCGAGGCATCCTCTTCATCTTTACCTCCCTGAAGCCTTTTAGCGTCGTTCTCACCCTCTTCGGGTATTTGGCTATCCTTTCATCTTTGGCCTCATACACCCCAAGAACTTGGTTGACAACTAACCTCGAGTCACTATGGACTAGGAGTCGGCCAACACTAAGGGCTTTTGCCAAGGAGAGCCCCGCTATCAATGCCTTATACTCTGACTCGTTGTTTGAAGCCTTGAAGTTGAACCTCAATGCATATTCAATTTCGGTACCATCCGGTGCAGACACTATCAACCCCGCTCTGCTTCCACTTTCACAAGAAGACCCGTCAACGAAGAGGTTCAAAACATCTTTGTTTGAAGAGGAGTTACCTTCTAACAGGGTCCCCTATTTGAAGAGGTACCTATCTTCCTCATTCGCAGCTACACTTTTTTCAGACTTCCTTGACCCAACCTCGTCCGGATCATGAAAGTCGTCACTGTCTGGTTCATTTGTAATCTCTTGACTATTCTCAATCTCAACCTCTTCCCAGGTGAACTCTGCTATAAAGTCTGCAAGAGCCTTCCCTTTGATGGCAACCCTTGGTTGATAAATAATGTCATATTCCCCCAACTCGATGGCCCAGGTCAACAACCTACCCGACTTCTCAGGCTTGTGAAGGACCTGTCTTAGTGAAGAATCAGTGAGGATAACCATAGAGTGGGCTTGAAAGTATGGCTTCATCTTCCTAGAAGCATGTATCAAGGCATAGGCTAACTTTTCCATTCGAGGATAATTCTGTTTAGACCCTTGAAGGGCCTTACTATTGAAGTATACCGATCTCTGCAATCCATCATCTTCTCTTACTATGGTCGCACTAATGGTTGATTCTGAAACGTCTAGATACACATATAACTTCTCCCCCAGGATGGGCCGAGATAGGATCAGAGGAGACCCAAGGTAGGACTTTAGCTCTCTAAAAGCTTTATCGCATTCCTCGTCCCATTTGAAGGTCGTTCTAAAAACATTAAAAAAAGTAAGACACTTGTTCGTAGCTCTGGAGACAAACCTGTTAAGTGTTGCAACTCTTCCGGTTAGCCTCTGAACATCTTTGATAGTTTTAGGTGTCTTCATTTCAAAGAGAGCCCTGATCTTTTCAGGATTGGACTCTATTCCCCTTTAACTAACGATTAATCCAAGAAAATTTCCTGCTCCTACTCCGAAGACACACTTAGCAGGGTTGAGCTTCATCCTGCATGAATTGATGGTGTCAAAAGTCCTCTCCAGGTCGGCCACATGAGTGCCAGCCTTCAAGATCTTCGTCAAAATGTCATTCATATATACCTCCATGGTCTTTCCAATATGACTCTCGAACATCTTATCTACTCACTAGGCATGATTAATCAAACAAAACAACTAATTAAGTGAAGAAAACAACAAATAAACAACCAACAACAAATTAACTAAGCATGAAAATTAACTACAAAGCAAGAAAATGAAGAACAAAGCAATAAACTAAGGAAAGTGATAATGAATAGTAACTTACATAAATGGGTTTTACCCCAAAGAGAGAGGAGAGGGAAGCTCTACAAAAATCCCCAAAAACTAACCTAAAATGAATCTTTCCTAGTCTAAAATTGATCTCCCAACTTAATAGAATTTTTACATATAAATACCCCACCAAAAACCCACTTAAAAATAGATAATTGCGGACTTTCTGTAGGGACGAATCGATTCGGAAAAATTCCGAATCGATTCGCACCTACAGGTCTGCAATCTGCAGCTTTGTCCTGTTTTATGGAAAATGCCGCCATTTCTTCGTTATAGCTCGGAATGAGGCACGGTCGGAGGCTACGCGAAGATAACTCAGAGGAATACAACATCCAAGAAGACATCAGGCTAAAAAACCAAAATATGAAATGACTAAAATGCCCTTGAATGTGACCTTGAGTGTACTTTTGAAGTAAAAACCATCCTAAAAATGCCATAACTCCATCGATACAACTCGAAAACATGCACCGTCGGCGGCCACGCGAAGAGAAATCAAAGGCTTCAACTTCCGTGAAGATCTCGGGATTCAAACCCAAATGCTGGAATTACTAAAATGCCCCCGAAGCTGCAAAAGTCAACGAAACATTTCCAGAAAGCGTCTGAACTTCATACTAAGCATCCAAATACCTACAAAAGCTCAATTAACCCCTGCAAAACATGTTAACATAGAAATCCAAGGTTGTCTGGTTAACGAGCATAAGTATAAGGATTACGATACCCAAGGGGGCTAATAAGGCGTAGGTTAACGGGTGAAATACGCAATATTTGCGTCGTATCACACCCCCTAACTTACACATTACTAGTCCCTATCAATGAAATAAGAAACTACAAGAACCACAAGCAGACCAAAAGTAGGATAAAAGTAAAAAAATGGGATGAAAAGTAATAAAAAGATAAGGCCACTTTCGCGGGCGAACGATTGCATTTAGCATATGCAATAAGCCATTAAACCCCTAGGTTACCCTAGTGGACGAGTGTCGTCTCGTGAGGGTTTTCAGGGATGATACCCACAAACATCATATGGTTTCCTCAAAATATGCCCAACCCAACATGCGAAAAACTCAACAACAACGAAAAAGATTTCAAACGCGTTATTAGCATATTGAATGAATTCAAGCTAAAGTCCATTGTTATTAACAGGTTGAATGCACCTCATAGAATTGAAACTTTAAAAGTGGGAGGGGGGAGAGCAAATGCAAAATATGATTTGGTGCAAACTTAAATAAATAGGATAAACATAAAGCAAGCATATATTCAATCCTCACGGGCATTACGCTCAACAAATGAAATCACTCGGAATGGGAGGTAATACACGGGACATGCGGGCATAAAGAGTAAATGTAAATGGAAACTAGGCCGCACACATGTCACAAATGAGGAACGCTATATAGGAAATGAAAAACTTGCAATCTCAATGAAAGGATACCGCACACTAAAAGAGGCGAAATGCATTTTCACAGATTATCAAAACTATTATGACTTTTAAATTAAATGCACCCTAAGATCACATAGGACTTTATAGGGTTGTAATGTAGGTTTGGGGTTAAGGTACGAAATGAAAGGTATATGTACGGATTCAAAGTGTTCGGAGATGAAAACTTGGAATAATGGGAAGGATGCGGACAATATCAAAAGTGGAAAGTAACTTCCAAAACAAGCATTAGATATATCATCGAGGAGAGTAATTAAAGCTTATTGAACACTATACACAACATTTACAACTTTCTCTTTCTTTTTCTTTTCTTCTTTTTCTCATGTTTTCTTTTATTTTCTTTTGCTTTTTGATTTCTCTTTTTCTTCACTCTTTTTTTTTTACTACTTTCTTTTCTTTACTTATCAAACTCTCATATGCCTAAATTGCAACCGACATCATAAAAACATCATTCAATCCCAAGTAACATTCCAAACAAAGGTATGGAAAGTGTATGTATGGTTTATAACTCCAATTTAGAGTTGGTTATGGGATTAGGGTTATGAAACGAAAGGCTATATTTAGGCTCAAGGGGTTAACGAGGGTAAACATATAAGGGTGATGTCAAGGCTAATATGGGTGATATAACAAAGAAGGCCTATGATCATTTCACAAAGTTTACGCAATTCTCAAGTCAAAACAATATATGAAAATCATGCTCAAGTAACACATTTCAAGTATGGACTCAATTAATGAACGATCATTGAAAGAATAGTGAGATTACCAACGAATTCAACGTTTTCAATGAGAAAAGAATAGTGTATAACACTCACAAACGACGAAAGGTACAAAGCTTACTCGGTGTAAGTATATACAATGCAACAAAAGATTACTGAGTTATAAAAATCTTAAACCAAATCAATAGAACCAGGAAAGTGCATATGCTCATGGGATAAAGTTTAATTCATGAAGTTATTCACAATATCAATGATTTAAGGACTAAAGTCTAATAACTTCTAAAATCGAGAATATGCATCATTGAGTTGTCTATTGGATTGGGCAATTATTGAAATTTATCACTGGAAACAAGGCAAAATGCCCAATAAAGGAGAAAAAAAGAGAAAATATTTTTGAAAATTTTCAAATTTTTCACAAAAAGGCATACTCAGTAACTAAATGTGAGCAAATCCATGAACTACACATGAAATGGATAGAATATCCTACACCCCCTAACATAAATGTTGCATTATCCTCAATGCGCATTAAGAACACAACACAAAGAGAGGAAAAGAACGATATTACCCAAAATTGGAGCGATCTCCATAAGCGCGAGTCCAAAGGAACCTACAAAACAAGTTAGTACCGAGCATAGCAAAAACAAATAACAAAAAGTTAACTAATTACACTTGACTAAATTAAAAAGGAAAGAAAAAAAGGAAAGAAAGAAAATTAAAAAGCTAACTATTTACAACCTACTACTTAGGCTTCACACTAACTATATACTAGAAGTCTAAATAGTTGAGGGTCCACCCAAAAAGGGATTTGACTTTGAAAGATCAACGGTGGACCCTCCAAAGTGAACATGCCTCCCGAAAGATATGAATTCCACTTGAACAACGGAAGGCATGTGGGCGGTGAAAAAAGTGAACCATTGCCAATTTGAAATTTTGGGCGGACGATGGGGGATTTGGATAATAAGGGGGAAAGGTACACTTGAGGTCCAAGAAAAATCGACTCATCTCCCAAAGGTTTTTCAAATGGAATGGGAGATGGTGCACACATGAGGATAACATCCATCGAAAACAAGTCCGGTAAAGAGTCCTCATCAGCAAAAAGTGTAGAAGTTTTAATTTCTACCGACTCATAGGAATCAACCGGTAATTCTAATGGTTCGATCACGGAAAACGAATATGGTGATGAAACAAATTCAATCTCAATCGACTCATCGTCAGAAGGAGATTGAATTTCGGGGGAGAAAGATGCACACTCGATGATAAATTCTTCAAAAAATTTAGGTGAAACACAAGTTTCCACCTCCTCGTTGTTTTGTGCATAAGAATTCATCTCATCGCAAAGTGCACCAAGTCTCATTCCAGCATCATTTAGGCTTTCCAAACCTTGGGAGTAAAGAAGCAAAGTTTCTTCCAAAGTAGGCTTCCTCGGCTCAAGAGCCTCGGACTCCTCATTTGGTTGAAACTCGTCTTCGAAAGTAATGAAATAAGAATCGTCATTGGATTCGAATAATGAATCCAACTCCAGCTCCCAATAACGATTTTCATTCCGATAAATATTTTCAAGTCTTTCATTTTCAAGAAAATCTTGAAAATGAAAAACTTGAAAACTATCCCCAAAGTATGAATCATTAGAATAACCGTAATAACTATAATAATAAGTCATGATCACCTCGTTGTTAAAAGATGGAGAATCCAAGAAATAAAGTGAGCAACCGCGAATCAAAGTTTCTTAGCGCTCAAAGTATGCAATCCTGCAAAAAAGGTTAAAACAAAGAATACAAATACAAAAGGAAAAATACTACGAAATAATAAAGCAATTACAATCTAAAACACACTCCCCGACAACGGCGCCATTTTGTGATCGGGCGAAAAAAGTGTGTTCGTGTGAGGACACAATCGTCGTGTGTTTCGCCGCCGCGATACAAAAGATAAAACCTAAGCTACTACTACACTTGACAAGCAAGAACATCGGTAAGTCGGGTATCGTGAGAAATCCACAGGGAGTGATTGAATTTTAGATGTTAATTGTTTTACAACTTCAGGAATAAAAGTGTAAAATAAATAAAAGAAAAGGTAACGGTTGGTTGTCATGAATAAATAAAAAGAGAAGTTAACGCTAAATTAAAGGAAAGCGAGGGTCGGGATCGCATACACACATTCACAGGCTAAACAACTACTAATTAGAATTTCGATTCGAAAACATTTAATCGAGCATTTTCAATTAAGAATAAACATCACACAATAAGGAATT
Organism: Sambucus nigra; assembly: GCA_949130495.1. Classification (NCBI taxonomy): domain Eukaryota; kingdom Viridiplantae; phylum Streptophyta; class Magnoliopsida; order Dipsacales; family Adoxaceae; genus Sambucus; species Sambucus nigra. The sequence continues at coordinate 393,822,487 of OX422209.1, read as the reverse complement.
TAACCCAAAGTTGCGAGATAAAACATTTAGTCAAAAATGGTCACACGTGGATTAAATTCGAATTATCGCTATAAACACTAAAGTTGCGTAACAAATAAAGTTAAACGCATAAAAATCCAACTTTAATACACGCGGTTTCAATTAAATGCAATTTTCCCCAAAACCTAACTTTCGGAGCTCGACGCCCATTAATGGCGGAAACGTAATCCCAACCCGTTATCTACTCACTAGGCATGATTAATCAAACAAAACAACTAATTAAGTGAAGAAAACAACAAATAAACAACCAACAACAAATTAACTAAGCATGAAAATTAACTACAAAGCAAGAAAATGAAGAACAAAGCAATAAACTAAGGAAAGTGATAATGAATAGTAACTTACATAAATGGGTTTTACCCCAAAGAGAGAGGAGAGGGAAGCTCTACAAAAATCCCCAAAAACTAACCTAAAATGAATCTTTCCTAGTCTAAAATTGATCTCCCAACTTAATAGAATTTTTACATATAAATACCCCACCAAAAACCCACTTAAAAATAGACAATTGTGGACTTTCTGTAGGGCCGAATCGATTCGGAAAAATTCCGAATCGATTCGCTCCCTACAGGTCTGCAATCTGCAGCTTTGTCCTGTTTTACGGAAAATGCCGCCATTTCTTCGTTATAGCTCGGAATGAGGCACAGTCGGAGGCTACGTGAAGATAACTCAGAGAACTACAACATCCAAGAAGACATCAAGCTAAAAAACCAAAATATGAAATGACTAAAATGCCCTTGAATGTGACCTTGAGTGTACTTTTGAAGTAAAAACCATCCTAAAAATGCCATAACTCCATCGATACAACTCGGAATCATGCACCGTCGGCGGCCACGCGAAGAGAAATTAAAGGCTTCAACTACCGTGAAGATCTAGGGATTCAAACCCGAATGCTGGAATTACTAAAATGCCCCCGAAGCTGCAAAAGTCAACAAAACATTTCCAGAAAGCGTCAGGATATAAGTGGTTCAGCCTAAAATGCCCAGGTAAGGTGTTTTCAAGCTCAATCTAAGAACAATGATGGTAACACAGTTATGTAAATAGAAGAGAATGAGGTGATGAGAAGAGGAGAGAGCACCAGGATATAAGTGGTTCAGCCTAAATTGGCCTACGTCCACTGTGTGTGTGTGAATAACCTCACTGCAACAAGGCACTAATGGCCATGGATACAATCTCTCAAGCTTTCTCTCTCTACTGTGTATCTAGACAGAGTTTCAGCTAGGGTTGAATATCTGGGATCCTTTTGCAAGGTAGAGGATGACCTCTATATATAGTACCTAGGGAGTGTAATGTACCCCCATGCATGCAATGAGCATGTGTGTGGTTACCTAAACAATGTGGGAGTGCCATCTGTCACTGTCACATGTAAGGAATGATGATGAAATATTCTCCCCACGTGTGGAGAATAAGCTTGTTACAACAGATTTGTGCCCATGTGTCCTTATCCAAATGTCAACAGATGCTCGGCCGTCATATTGGTGCATGTCCTCAGCCTGGGAGAGGCCGAGCTGTAAAGGCTTGATATTCGTTCAATCCGAGATGTGCCATAGGGAGTCTCGGCCTGATCTCAACCAAGACATTATGTTGGGGTCGTCCCCATCCGAGGTTGGACTGATTCCATGTTGATGATTACCATGGCTCCTTGTCACCTCGGCCTACACTCGGCCGAGGTTGCCATACCCAGGTATATGAGATTGATGTTGATGCCTGTGATGCGTGTAGTATCCATTGGAAATGTAGGTGGTAGTGTCGGCCTGGGCCGACCTTACTAAGGCCGAGGGATGATATCGTGGGACCATGGCTTATCTAGGGTCGGTCAATATCTCGGCCATCACCTCGGGCGAGGTTGGTGTCTCTAGGCCAAGGTCACAATTGGGGCATATCAATCATCCCCCAGCCCCTAGTTACATATGAGGGAAGGTGACTAGGGGATTAGTACGCATCTGAGGACTGTCTTCTTATGAACCAGTACTTGCTTGACACTTGTCCAATATTGGAGCATGCTTACTTGGTAGGCGTGTGTTGTCAGTCGCCCTTTGGGGTTCCCAAGGCAATGATGGGCCTTGGGAAATGCGCCCATGTATTTAAGGGTTTCAAAACCCTTTTCCCCTCCTTCTTCTTCATTTCTTCTCTCCTGTGCACGATTTCTTCCTGCAATTTCTCTCTCTAAAGCACTTCTAATCAAGGATCTACTGTAGAGGCATTTGTTGGTTTTTTCACGAGTTTTCTTCATTTGCCCTCATCGTTTCATTTCCAGGTATTTTCTTCCTTAGATTTCCTTTATTTTTCGCTTTCGATTTGCATTTTCCAGCGAATTTCTAAGTTTTCCGACGAGCACCATTATTTCAGGCCAACTGTGTTTGCTTTGAATTTCTTGGTTTGATCTTTAGACTCCTTTATTTTACAAGTCAATCCTGTTTGTAGTTTTAGGAGTTATTCCCAAGTTTAGAGTCATCCTCTGATGCTCAGACCTTTATACCAGCTTCTTGAGGATTTCCCCTCGCTTAGAGAGAAGACCCTAGAAAAGATTAGGCAAATAGAAAGGGCCCAAGAGGAGGCTCGTAGGTTGCAAGAATTTCCTATTAGACATATCTTTCCCCCACCTCTCGAGGTGGTATATCCTGATCCCCATGAGTTCTTATATCAGACAGAGGTCCCGGTCGACCCCAGACCGATGTCTGAGTCTGAGTCTTTCACCTCAGACCCTATGTCTGTGGACTCATTTCAGGAAGCCATGGATTTCACACCTCGGCCTGGTCAGGCCCCTGATCAGGCCGAGGTCTCCAGCCGAGCCTCATCCCATAATGGCTCAAGCACCTCAGCCTCTTCTTCAGAGGTTGAAATTATTGAGCCGAGTGTGGCTGTGCCACCCATTCTTGACGTTATCCCCCTGTCGGCCGTCACAGGGGCAGAGTTCGCTCAGAGATTCGCTAGTAACCCATCTACATCTGCTCTGGCCGACGTTGAGCTTGATGATGATGAAGATACTGAAAGCGATGTCGACGTCTCTGAGGCGGCCGAGATCGAGAGCACGGTATTTGAGGTGGATCTTCTGTGCTTCAGATATTTATACTCCATTAGTCCCTTCATAAAATTAAGGAGACCCCTGAGGGAAGAGAGGTCCTATCATGGCCGAGATGGAGAAATCTGCCTGTACGAGCAGATGTTTAAGTTAGGGTTTCGCCTACCCATTCATCACATCATCAAATCCAATCTCTCTTATATCAACTTGGCTCCCTCACAACTGTCCCCCAACGCCTGGAGAGTCATCATAGGGGCCATTATCTGATGGAGGGCAGTCCACCACTCGGACCTCCCAGTTCAGGTCTTCGTTGGTTGTTATGTCCCAACCTCGGCCAAAAACCATCCGAGCTACTATCGTTTTGTGGCTCGGAGGCCTGAGAAGAAAATGCTCCAGGTGACTCAGACCTCAAACCATAATTGGAAGCCCCGCTATTTTTTCGCCTCTGGACCATGGGAATTTGGCCCATGCATTCCCTCTTCCACACTTGAGTCGAGGATACCCCTCAAATGGGGTAAGGTCACCATGTCTGCCAGGGCCGACCCTGGTCTAAGTCCTCAGAATATCCAGAAGGTGAAAGCCCTGCAAGACCAAGGGGCACATAGTCTTTTTGTTAAGTTCGAACATTTGTTGACCCCCCATTATCTCTCGGGGATGGGCCTAGGTGGAAGTCCCCTTGTTGACTTTGGTAAGTATTTTTCTTTTAAGTTTAACCTCTGAACTCATTCATATCTGATCTCTAACCCATATCTTTTAACTTTTGCAGAGCGACCACAAGGCATTCCAGACGAACTGTGGGAGATGGCTGCACCGAGCTTAGCGAGACTTGCCAAAAAAGTCGGTCTGAACGCTCCTCCCCCAGCTCCCTCTACATCCAAATCTCAGGCCTCAAAGAAGAGGGCCCCAGAAGCTCCTGCCTCTGTGGATCAGAGGCCGACCTTGAGACCGAAGAAGGCCTCTGATGCTGCAATTCCAATATCCTCGGCCGATGCCCTATCGTCCCGCCTGGACCAGCTGAAGTTATCTGACAGCATTGTCGGCCATAGACTGTAGGCCCTTGACGCCATCAGTTCTGCAATGACCGGGGCTGACAAGCTCTTTTTCTGGTCTCTGGATACACAATTACTGGTTGAGTTCGGCCTTCACAGAGTCGTTCAGGTACGTCTTGATCTCTCGTCAAAATTTTATAAGTGCAACATCTGACTTTTCTCCATCTTAACTTCTTCCTTAAATGTGCAGGGAGTGGCTTCTATGCACCACCTATCGAACTGGTCTCTGAGGAAATTGCCCCTCATCCAGATGGGGCAAGAGGTCGAGAAGGTTCAGATCGCCCTAAATGCTGAGGTCGATCGTCTGAAATCAGAGCTGTAGAACTCTGAAAGTAAGGTTAAGGGATTGGAGAAAGACATTTCTCTGCTCGTTAAAGATCATGCCAAAGCCCTGAAGGCCAAAGATGACGTTCTGCAGCAGAAGGTCAGCTCAGTTGTCAAGGCTACCCTCGAAGATGCCTCGGACAAAATAATTTCTGACTACAAAGCCTCGGACTAATTCATGGGTTTCGGCTTTGAATATATTGAAAGAGGTATCAAGTCCACTACCAAATGGGCTGAAGTCAGAGAGAGGGAGGTCGGTACTCTAAAGGACTATGACTTTGTGGGTCTCGGCTTTGCTGACCCTCAGTTTGCTCAGGCGCTTCATGAGGTGGAGGACGAGGCTGCTTCTCCTACTGAGACTGCAACTCTGGGAGGGATCGAGGTCGTAGGGGCAGACCATACTGATGACGTGGCCGAGGTGACTAATGCTGATCAAGACAATAAGGCGGAGGCTGTTAATGTTCCCCCCCAAACCTTTAGGATTTGTAACTTGTAACTTATAACTCGTAACTTGTAACACCATGGTACTTTGTATTCAAGGAATATTTGTTACTTCTTTATATTTCGACCTCTGAATGCTATATGATCTCTTCCCTTTATTGAATGCCATGTGATCTCTTCTATTATTTTGTTGTAGTGATGTCTTGTTTATACTCAGTCAATAATTCTGACCTCAGACCTCTTCACCACTGAATTGTTATTAGGCTCTGAGGTCATTACCTAAGATGCTATTCTCATAACCAACTTCACCAGATTAATGATGTTAAGGGTCTGAGGTCATCTGCTAAGGTGTCTGAGCTCAGACTTCTTCACCACCGAGTGATGTTATGAAGGTCTGAGGTCATTACCTAAGATGTTACCCTCATAATTAATATCACCAAATTAATGATGTTAAGGGTCTGAGGTCATCAGCTAAGGTGTCTGAGCTCAGACCTCGTCACCACTGAATGGTGTTATGAGGGTCTGAGGTCATCACCTAAGATGTTAGCCTCATAATAAATTTCACCAAATTAATGATGTTAAGGGTCTGAGGTCATCTCATTATGGTGTCTGAGCTCAGACCATGTCACCACTGAATGGTGTTGTGAGGGTCTGAGGTCATCACCTAAGATGTTAGCCTCATAATTAATCACCAAATTAATGATGTTAAGAGTCTGAGGTCATCTAACTAAGGTGTCTGAGCTGAGACCTCGTCACCACCGAGTGATGTTATGAAGGTCTGAGGTCATCACCTAAGATGTCTGAGCTCAGACCTCTTCACCACTGAGTGATGTTATGAACGTCTGAGGTCATCACCTAAGATGTTGCCCTCATAATAAATCACCAAATTAATGATGTTAAGAGTCTGAGGTCATCTAACTAAGGTGTCTCAGCTTAGACTTCTTCACCACCGAGTGATGTTATGAAGGTCTGAGGTCATTACCTAAGATGTTACCCTCATAATTAATATCACCAAATTAATGATGTTAAGGGTCTGAGGTCATCTGCTAAGGTGTCTGAGCTCAGACCTCGTCACCACTGAATGGTGTTATGAGGGTCTGATGTCATCACCTAAGATGTTAGCCTCATAATAAATTTCACCAAATTAATGATGTTAAGGGTCTGAGGTCATCTCATTATGCTGTCTGAGCTCAGACCTCGTCACCACTGAATGGTGTTATGAGGGTCTGAGGTCATCACCTAAGATGTTAGCCTCATAATAAATTTCACCAAATTAATGATGTTAAGGGTCTGAGGTCATCTCATTATGGTGTCTGAGCTCAGACCTCGTCACCACTGAATGGTGTTATGAGGGTCTGAGGTCATCACCTAAGATGTTAGCCTCATAATAAATTTCACCAAATTAATGATGTTAAGGGTATGAGGTCATCTCCTAAGATGTTAGCCTCATAATTAATCTCACCAAATTAATGATGTTAAGAGTCTGAGGTCATTTAGCTAAGGTGTCTGAGCTCAGACCTCGTCACCATCGAGTGATGTTATGGAGGTATAAGGTCATCACCTAAGATGTTATCGCCATAATATATCTCTGGTCTAAGAATGAAGCAAGAATTGTCATGGAAACTGATCTTTATTAATAACCTCTTCTCAATAAGATGGTACATTTACATAAAATTCTACGCAACATCATATGTAATATCTCTTTAGGTGGTCAGCGTTCCATGGGTTAGTGAAAGTTTCTCCTTCTAGGTTTTCTAGCCTGTAAGTGCCAGGCACAACCTCTTCTGTTACTTTGTAGGGGCCATGCCAGATTGGGTGTAGCTTATTTTCCTTTTGTAGGGTCTTCTTTAGCACTAGGTATCCCACTGCAATGGGTCATGACTTTACCCTTTGGTTGTAGAATTTCGCTGCCCGCTGCTGGTAGGCTGCTTTTCTGACCTCTACGTCTTCTCTTCTTTCTTCGATAAGATCCAGTTCTAGCCTCCTCTCTTCCCCATTACTGTTTGGGTCGTAGGTCTGAATCCGATGAGTTGGTAGTCCTACTTCCGTTGGTATGATGGCCTCGGAGCCATGTGCCAGCATGAATGGGGTTTCTCCTGTTGGTGTCCTTACCGTGATTCTGTAGGCCCATAACACAGCGTAGACCTCTTCTATCCATCTCCCCTTCGCATCTTCTAACCTCTTCTTGATTTCGTCCAAGATAATTCTATTTGTGACCTCGGTCTGGCCATTTGCCTGAGGTCGACCAGGAGATGAGAAGAACTGTTTAATCCCCATTCTTAGGTAATACTTTTCTAAGGATGAGTTCTTGAACTGGGTCCCATTATCCGAGATGAGAGTGTTTGGGAGGCCATATCTGCATATGATGTTCCTCCAAATGAACTTGAAGGTCTTCTGCTCTGTAATTGTTATCATCGGTTCTGCCTCCACCCACTTTGAAAAGTAGTCAATGGCAACTATCAAGAATCTATAGTTGTTGACAGCTCTTGGCAAAGGTCCTACCAAGTCAATTACCCATACCATAAATGGCCATGGAGAAGAGATTGACGTCATAGGTTGATGGGGTTGATCAGGGATAGTGGCGAACCTTTGACATTTGTCGCACCTCTTCACATAGTCTGCAGCGTCCTTCGACAAGGTAGGCCACCAGTATCCCTGAGTGATGATCCTCTTAGCTAATGGCCTTCCCCCTATGTGGCTAGAGCAAGAACCCTCATGAACCTCCTGTAAGACCTGGGGTACTTCCATGGGATGCACACATCTGAGGAGAGGCAATAGAAACCCCTTTTTGTACAAGACGTCTCCTATCATTGAGAACTTAGTAGCCCTGTATCTCAACTTTCTCCTTTCTATCTTGGACTCAGGTAGCTCTCCCTCTCTTACGTATCTGACGAGCGGGTCGATCCATGAGTCTCCTAGGTCCACATTGTGACAAGGGCTACATCCCTCGTCCTCCTCAATGGTTGCCTTTCCTAAGACCTCGATTGGAATGGGCCTTCCCATATCTGTCTTCATTGCTGAGGCCAGCCTTGCCAATGCATCAGCGTGATTGTTGCTCAGTCGAGGCACTCTCTTCAGTTTTGCTTCTTCAAAATATTCTAACAACCTTCTTACCTTCTTTAAGTACTTGGCCATCCTTTCGTCTTTGGCCTTGTATATCCCCAATACTTGATTGACAACCAACCTTGAGTCGCTATGGAGTAGGAGTCGCTTTACTCGAAGAGTTGTTACCAATAAGAGACCTACTATCATGGCCTCATACTCGGACTCGTTGTTTGAGGCCTGGAAGTTGAATCTCAAGGCGTATTCAATGTTCGCGCCATCTGGAGCTGAGAGTATTAGTCCCGCCCTTCTTCCACTATCACAGGAAGAGCCATCAACGAAGAGGCTCCAGACGTCTATATCTGATGAGAAGACCCCTTCTCTCAAAACCCCCTTCTTGAAGAGGTATCTATCCTCTTCGTTCTCTTCTATTCCGCTCTGGGTTTTGCCTGAGATGACCTCTTCCCGATCTCGGAAGACGTTTGGTGCCGTCTCTTTCGAATCTCAGAAGACACTACGGTACGTCTCTTCGCCGTCATCTAAGCCTTTCTCTGTCTCGGCCTCTTCCAAACTTCTACCGGCCTCTTCCCAGGTGAATTCTGCGACAAAGTCTGCGAGGGCCTGCCCCTTGATGGCTGTCCTAGTCTGGTAGGTAAGATCATATTCTCCTAGTTCAATGGCCCAGGTCATCAATCTTCCAGATTTCTCACGTTTGTGCAGAACCTGCCTTAGTGGGGAGTCAGTGAGGACTGCCATGGAGTGAGCTTGAAAGTAAGGCTTCATTTTCCTTGAGGCATGTATTAGGGCATAAGCCAACTTCTCCATTCGGGGATAATTTTGTTCAGACCCTTGAAGGGCCTTACTGTTGAAGTACACAAACCTCTGGAACCCATCTTCTTCCCGTATGATGGCCGCATTGATGGCTGATTCAGAGACTGCCAGATACACAAACAACCTTTCCCCCGTGATGGGCCGAGACAGCAACAAGGGAGACCCTAAGTAGGACTTGAGTTGGTTGAAGGCTTTTTCACACTCTTCGTCCCATTGGAAGGCCTTTCTTAGAACTTTAAAGAATGGAAGACACTTGTCTGTTGCCCTAGAAACAAACCTGTTAAGGGCAGCCACTCTTCCCGTGAGTCTCTGGACATCCTTGATACTCCTAGGAGTCTTCATGTCGAGTAATGCCTGGATTTTCTAAGGGTTCGCTTCAATCCCCCTCTAATTAATGATGAATCCCAGGAACTTCCCAGATCCTACTCCGAAGACACACTTTGTTGGGTTGAGTTTCATTCTGTACGAGTCCATGACATCGAAGGTCTTCTCAAGGTCTGCTACGTGAGTACATGCTTTCAGGCTCTTCGTTAGCATATCGTCTACATATACCTCCATGGTCTTACCTATTTGCTCTTCGAACATCTTATTGACAAGACGTTGATACGTTGCCCCCGTATTTTTCAGACCGAAGGGCATCACCTTGTAGCAGTACGTCCCTTTGTCAGTAATGAAGGCTGTCTTCTCAAAGTCTTCAGCATCCATGAAGATTTGGTTATAGCCTGAATAAGCATCCATGAAGCTCATGAGCTCGTGCCCTTCCATTGCATCCACCATTTGGTCTATCCTAGGTAAGGGATAGCTGTCTTTCGGGCAAGACCTGTTCAGGTCAGTGAAATCTACACACATTCGCCACTTCCCATTGGCCTTAGGCACAATGACTGCATTTGAGAGCCACTCCGGATAGGTAACCTCTCTTATGAACTCGGCCTCTTCCAACTTTTTTACCTATTCCCGGATGACGTCGTACTTCTCCCTGGAGTATACTCTTCATCTCTGCTTGATTGGCTTGGCATCTCTGTCCACGTTGAGCTTGTGGCTCATGACCTCGGGGTCGATGCCAGGCATGTCTGCATGACTCCATGCGAAGAAACTTTGTCTCCTCCTGAGGAAATTATCAGCTCTTCCTTGATTCCTGGCTCTAGGGCCTTACCGACCTGGACAGTTTTTTCCGGCTCTACCTCTTCCACGGCCTCACCCTTCTTCAATTTTGTTTCGTCTCTTGGGTCAAGAGTGTCAATACTGTAAGTGGTGGTTGCTCTCTTATGGGCTTCTCTCTCTTCGACCGAGTTGAAGTAACACTCTCGCGCCGTGGTCTGGTCCCCTTTCACTTCCCCTACTCTATAAGGAGTCAGGAATTTTAGCATCTGATGGACCGTCAACGGCACAGCTTCAAACTCTTTAAGGGCCACCCTTCCTATGATGAGGTTGTATGCCGAGAAGACGTTTTCGTCCATAATGAAAAAGTTTATCTTCTTGGTCAGCCTCCTAGGACACTCATCCCCCATCCGTACATCCATCTCATACATGCCCAATGAGTGGAACTTTTCGCCAATGAAGCCTATCAATGGGTGATGATAGGGCACCAGCCTTGCCCTGCTAAGACCCAGGCTCTTAAAGCAAGGCCAAAACATCACGTCTGCTGAGCTTCCCCCGTCTATGAGGATCCTACATACCTCGCACCCATGCACCCTTGTTGTTATGACCAAAGGGTCATCATGGGGGGCTAAGATACCCTTGAAGTCGAGTCTGTAGAACCCCACTACGAGGGTGTCCATGTCTACCTTCTTCCTCTTCTGCACTGCATCAGAAGATGTTAGATTCACAACTTCGATCTTGGCCAATGACCTGGCCTCTGCTACATGACCCTTCCTGTCGGCTACCTCAGAGCCACCTCCTGCAAATCCCCCACATATAGTGCTAACACCAAAGGATATCATACCGACCCTCTTCATCGGGGTGTTGTCATCCTTTGGCGGAAGATCCGGGTCGTCTTCATCATCTCCTTCTGAATCATCGTCCCTTCTGGCCGGGACATTGCCACGGCATCTATCATCTCTTCTTTTCTTAGGGTCATCTCTTCCACCCTTTGGAGCCTTACCATCCACATACTTCCGCAGCTTTCCAGATTTCAGCATCTTCTCAATCTCATCCTTTAAAGCGAAGCATCTATCTGTGACATGGCCATGATCCTGATGGAACTCGCACCATAGGTTTTTTTTCTTCTTATGTGGCAGGGACTTCAGTTTCTCTGGCCACCTCAGAGTCCGGTCAGTCTTAATCTCATTGAGGATGTGCTCACGGCTCACAGTCAGAGGAGTGTAATGAGCGAACTTATCATCTCCTGACCTCTTCTTTCCCTCTTTCTTACCTTGGGACTTTCCCGTGCCACCGCGGTTCTCCTCCTCACACTTGACGGCCATTGCCTCTTTCGCATTCATCACTTTCCCTGCGGTTGCCAGCAGCTCCGCCATAGACCTAGGGGTATTTCGCTAGTTTCCACAATAGCTTCCCCTTCTGGTGGCCTCCTATAAGGGCGGTCATGGCTATGCTCTCTTCATAATCTTCCACCTCCAATTTCTCTTTGTTGAATCTTGCTATGAAGTCTCTTAGGCTCTCACCCTTGGCCTGTTTGACATACAGCATGTGGGTAGTCTTCTTTTGAGGTCTTACCCCAAAGAAGAAGTTGTGGATGAACTAATCAACCAAGCCTTTGAAGTTCTCAATTGAGTTCTTCGGAAGGGAGGTGAACCAACTGTGCGCTGCCCCTGTTAAGGTCCCTGATAAGGCCCTACACTTCATCTCATCGGGTATCGAGTAAATGTCTGCTGCCGAATGGTACATCTCGATATGGTGTACAGGGTTAGTGCTGCCATCATACTTGGGAGTCACTGTAGGAGGCTTGAACTTGGCTGGGGTTGGGAACCCCACTATCCTAGCCACAAATGGGGAGCCCTCTGAGTAACCCCTTTGTAATGGGTCCCTGCTCTTAATGAGATCTCCTATCTTCTCCTCAAGGCATTGGATAGAATCATTCCAGGGTCTTCTGTCATCAACTTGGCCGAGGTTATCCAATGCAACCTCCCTGCGATGGACAGAGGGTTCCCCAACCGCGACACGTTGGCTGTTAACCTCTTCCTGTTCCCTGCCTCTTCTTTCACAGGGTCGGCCTTGGTCTGGCCGACCCTTCCTATTCCCTCTCTGAGAGCCTGCTGCGCTCCTTGACCTCGACAACCTCTGTCTTAGGTCATTCATCGGGCCTAGTCTCTCGAAGGCCGACCCTCTGCTCAACCTATCAACGGCCGACCCTCTTTGTTGGGCCTCTTCACCTCTTCGACCGACACATCCTTGACTCTGCCTAAGAGGTCGTATAGTGTTATTTGACACCTCATACGGCTCCTAGCAGTATTCTGGAGCTTCTTCAGCTTCTAGGTCATCATAGCTTTCCTCTGGGCAAGGGTTTCCCTACCTCCCCAACCGTAAGCGCCTAGGGTCAGCAACTTCCCTTCTCCGCTGGGGTGCAGGCTGGTCCTTCATTGGTGCATGGGGTGGTCCCCTGGCGTCAGGATGAGGCTGAACTGCCACCGGAGTGATCATGTCCCGTGAGACTCCAGGTGGACTCATCATAGTTTGACTGAGCTGAGCAAATTGCTCCTTCATGGCTTGTTGTGTTGCAGCTAAAGATTTCAAGGCCGCTTCTACCTCCACCATTTAGGACTGGGGGGGAGCCTGACTGGAACTAGGCCCTCCACCTCCGGGGAGCGAAAGAGGCGGTGGTAAGTCTGCTGCCATATGTTAACACTATAGAGCTTGATTAGCATATGAGCTTAGCACCTCACAGGACCTCTTTCAATGGTGAAACAGCTCCACGCTAGGGGGAGGCCTGGTTCACCACCAGAGTCTCTGGTGAGGTTAAGTAGAAAAAGAGGAAGAGATAGTTTCTCGTTCCCATAGACGGTGCCAAAATGATGATGCTGGGATCAGCACCACCAGGTAAGGTGTTTTCAAGCCCAATCTAAGAACAATGATGGCAACACTGTTATGTAAAGAGAAGAGAATGAAGTGAGGAGAAGAGGACAGAGCACCAAGATATAAGTGGTTCAGCCTAAATTGGCCTATGTCCATTGTGTGTGTGTGTGAATAACCTCACTGCAACAAGGCACTAATGGCCATGGATACAATCTCTCAAGCTTTCTCTCTCTACTGTGTATCTAGACAGAGTTTCAGCTAGGGCTGAATATCTGGGATCCTTTTGCAAGGTAGAGGATGACCTCTATATATAGTACCTAGGGGGTGTAATGTACCCCCCATGCATGCAATGAGCATGTGTGTGGTTACCTCACTAATGTGGGAGTGCCATCTGTCACTGTCACATGTAAGGAATGATGATGAAATATTCTCCCCACGTGTGGAGAATAATCCTGTTACAACTGATTTGTGCCCATGTGTCCTTATCCAAATGTCAAAAGATGCTCGGCCGCCATATTGGTGCATGTCCTCGGCCTGGGAGAGACCGAGCTGTAAAGGATTGATATTCGTTCAATCCGAGATGTTCCATAGGGAGTCTCGGCCTGATCTCAGCCAAGACATTATGCTGGGGTCATCCCCAGCCGAGGTTGGACTGATTCCATGTTGAATATTACCAAGGCTTCTTGTCACCTCGGCCTACACTCGGCCGAGGTTGCCTTATCACCTCGGCCTACACTCGACCGAGGTTGCCCTACCCATGTATATGAGATTGCTGTTGATGCCTGTGATGCGCGTAGTGTCCATTGGAAATGTAGGTGGTGGTGTCGGCCTGGGTCGACCTTACGAAGGTCGAGGGCTGATATCGTGGGCCCATGGCTTATCCAGGGTCGTTCAATATCTCGGCCATCACCTCGGCCGAGGTTGGTGTCTCTAGGCCGAGGTCACACTTGGGGCATATCAGTTATCGTCCTCTTATGAGCCTCTCTCTCTTTCGCAGAGTTAAAGTAGCATTCACGTGCTGATGTTTAGTAACCATGCACTTCCCCTACCCCATAGGGGTTCAGGAATTTTAGCATTTGGTGGAACGTTGATGGAACGACCTCAAATTCCTTGAGGGCTACTCGTCCTATGATGACGTTGTAGGACAAGAAGACGTTTTCATCCATTATGAAAAAATTGATCTTTCGAGTCAACCTCTTAGGCCACTCATCTCCTATTCGTACATCCATCTCATACATACCCAATGGATGGACCTTTTCATCGCTGAAACCAATCAACGGATGATGATAGTGCACAAGCCTAGCTTTGCCGAGGCCTAGGCTCTTGAAATAGGGTCAGAACATTACGTTCGCTGAACTTCCCCTATCGACGAGGATTCTATGCACCCCACATCTATGCACCCTTGTTGTAATTACCAAAGGGTCATAGTGTGGAGATATGATACCTTTGAAGTCAAGTCAGGAGAATCCAACTATAAGAGTATCCATATCTACCTTCTTTCTCTTCTGCTTAGCCTTTGAAGACGCCAGATTCACAACCTCTGCTTTGGTAACTGACTTAGCCTCTACCATATGAGCTTTGCGATCGTCTACCTATGAACCTCCCCCTACTAGTCCTCCACAAATGGTGTTAACACCAAAGGAGATCATACCAATCCTCTTCACAGGGGCATTATCGTCTTTTGGTGGGAGGTTAGGATCATCCTCATCTAAATCCTCAGCTCTTTTTGTTGGGGAATCTTCCCGACACCTGTCATTTTGCTTATTCTTAGGGTCATATCTTCCCCCTTTATAAGCTCTTCCATCAACTTACCCTCTGAGCTTCCCAGATTTTGACATCTTCTCAATGTCATCCTTCAAGGCAAAACACTTGTCGGCCATATGGTCGTGGTCCTGATGAAACTCACCCATAGGTTCTTGTTTTTCTTATGTGGAGGAGCCTTCAACTTCTCCAGCCACCTTAGGAACCTATCATTCTTTATCTCATTGAGGATGTGTTCATAACTCACCGTTAGAGGAGTATAGTGTACAAACTTATCGTTCGTAGCTCTTTTCTTTCCATCCTTCTTCCATTGGAATTTCCCACTACTGCTTCCATGTTCATCCTCATATTTTGCAGCCATGGATTCTTCAGCATTCATGACCCTACCATCTGTTGCTAACAACTCTTCCATGGACTTGGGAGGGTCTTCAGCAAGTTTCCACAGTAACTTCCCCTTCTGAAATCCTCCAATGAGGGCTGTCATAGCTATTTTCTCTTCGTAATCCTTAACCTCCAAATTTTCTTTATTGAATCTTGCACTCTAGTCTCTTAGGCTCTCATTCTTGCCTTGCTTGATGTACAATAGATGAATGGTCTTCTTTTGAGGTCTTACCCAAAACATAAATTGTGAATAAACCGTTCAGTTAATCCATTAAAGTTCTCAACGGAGTTCTTCAGAAGAGAATTAAACCAAATATATGCAGCTCTCGTTAAGGTGCTTGAGAAGGTCCGACACCTCATCTCATCTGGGATTGAATAAATATATGTTTCCGACTGAAACATCTCAATATGATGCATAGGGTTGGTATTCCCATCATATTTAGGAGACATCATTAGTGGTTTGAATTTGGCAGGGGTTGGGAAGTTCACAATTCTTGCCACAAATGGGGAGCCCTATGAGAACCCTCTTTGCAGTGGGTCTTGGCTTTTGATGAGGTTCCCTATCTTCTCTTCGAGACGTTGGATGGAGTCATTCCATGGCTTTGCAACATCATCTTGGCCGAGGTTGTCCCCAGCCACCTCCAAGGGGTGAACTTAGGGTTCCCCAGTCGTTGCATAACATCGGTTATTTACCTCCTCTTGCTCCCTGTCTCGGCCATGTTGGGGTCGATCATGATGAGGACGATGTTCCCCATCTCCCCTTTGCGATCCTGCTATACATCTAGACCTGGATAACCTCTGCCTTAGGTCATTAACTAGGCCAAACCTTTCAAAGGCCGACCCTTTGCTCAAGCGATCAAAAGTTGATCCTCTTTGTTCGGCACCCCCATCTCTTCTTCCCCCACAACCTCTACTCAGCTGGATAGGATGTACCATGTTATTCAAAACCTCATACGGCTCCCAGCAATCTTCTGGAGCATCCTCTGCCTCCATATCGTCATACCTATCCTCAGGGAAAGGGTTTCCTTGCCACCCTAGACGTAAACGCCTAGGGTCAGCAATGTCCCTCCTCCATTGAGGAGTAGGTTGGTCTTTTAGTGGTGCTTGGGGTGGTCCCCTGGCTTCAGTATGGGGTTGAGAAGCCGTCGGATTAATCATCTTCGGTGAGACCCCAGGTAGCCTCATCATTGATGATGTTGGAAACAACACCACCAGTCAAGGTGTTTGTGATCTCAAACCAGTGATAACAATGACAACACAATAGTATACTAAATATAAGAGATTGAGGTGAGGAGAAGAGGATGAACACCAATATATAAGTGGTTCAGCCAATTAGGCCTACGTCCACTATGAAAGTGAGTGAGTAATGTCACTGAAATAAGGCACTAACAACCATGGATACAATCTCTCAAGATTTCTCTCTCTACTGTGCAAATTGACAGAGTTTTAGCTAGGGTTGTAATTTTTGATCCTTTACAATGTTGAGGATGACCTGTATATATAGTGCTTGGGGGTGTAATGTGACCCCAAGCATGCAATGTTCATGTGAATGAAGATCCAACCAGTGTAAGGATGACACCTGGCTGATCTCAACTAAATAATAATGACCTCAATATTCCCTCACGTGGAGAGAATGATTCAGTTATAAAAGACTTTTCCATGTGTTTCAATCCATACATGTGCGAGTAGATGCTCGGCTATCTTTGCTTGGTACCAACCTCGGCCTCGATAAGTACGAGGTTGGTGAAGTATGCCAGCCGAGGTTAGATATCTGGAACGTCGGCTAGGGCCTATGTTCTCTGTCACTTGATGCCGAGCCTGCAAGGCCTTGCTGATCTTAGGTGGAACTTGTAACGTTGGCTACGGCCGATGTTGATGCTAATGCTAATGGATAACCCATGTCCATACTTACCTCAGATGATGCCCTAGCCGAGGTGATACTTGTGACGTTAGTTGTGGCCAACCTGATGGATAACTAACCCCATGAGTCATGTAGATATCGGCTGATGCCCAATCATAGTGGTACTTACGACATCGGGTGTGGCCGATATAGTGATAGATGCCATCGCTGATGGGTAGTCTCGAGCTCTTGTTACCTCGGTTGTCATATAGGCCAAGGTTGATGTCTTTGAACTGGAAGGTACACTTTGGGCATATCAATCACCCCTAGCCCTTAGTTACCTATGAAAATAGGTGACTAATGGGTATGTATGTCAGAGGTTGTATTTCCTTAGGTGTAAGCATTTCATTGCTAAGTGTCAACTATTGAAGTGGGTAGCGTGTCTGACAGTGTATAATGATGATGATTTCCTTTTGGGCTCCCAATGCAATGATGGGACTTGCGACACGTGCAATCAGTTTTGAGGGTTTAAACCCTTTCCTTCTCTTTCTTCCTCATTTCTCTCACTATTCCCGCATGTGCACTTCTGCATTCTTTCACTCTTCCAGAGCTTGATCGAGGCTGTGTTTGTGCATTTCTTTGCTCAATCCTTCTTACTTTTCATCTCGTACTTGATCAGGTATTACTTGTAACCTTTCCTTTGCCATTTTTCAGCCTTGTATTTCCATCTCTTGCATTTTTCGATGGTAGCTTGAGTTTTTCGGTGGTTCTTTGAGTTTTTTGGTGGTTCTTATTCTTGAATGTTCTTAGTTTTAACTCTTTCAAAAACCAAGCTTGATCCTTAGTTTAAGTTGTGCCCAGTTGTTTATTTGTGGTTTAAAGTCCCAAGTGTAGAGTAGTCTTCTTTATGCTCATACCTCTTTACAAGCTTATAGAAGATTTCCCCTCTCTTAGAGAGAAGACCTTTGCGAAAATTGGGCAGAAAGAGCTAGCCCAAGAGGAAGCTCGTAGGGCTAAGACCTTCCCCCTCAGACCTATATTCCCTCCACCTCTGAATGTGATATACCCTGAGACAGGAGAGCCTACTAAGACAGCCGAGGATCTAATTGACCCTTCTTTAATGTCTGAGTCTTAGTCATCACCTTAGACCCTATGTCTGTAGACTCATTCCAAGAGGCTATGGACTTCTCTATTAGGCAAGATCAGGTCCCTAATCAGGCCTAGGTCCAAAGTCGTGTCTCGTCCCATAACAGTGCTAGCACTTCATGAACTTCTTTTGATGTTGAAGTTGTGGGTCCGAGTGTGGCTATTCCCCCACCCATTGATGCTATTCCCCTATTGGTCACCACATGGGCTGAGTTCACTCAGAGGTTCCCTGAAGATGCTCCTACACCTGCCCAGGCCGACGTTGCCAGGGATGAGG
The DNA here is from genome assembly GCA_949130495.1 of Sambucus nigra. Lineage (NCBI taxonomy): Eukaryota > Viridiplantae > Streptophyta > Magnoliopsida > Dipsacales > Adoxaceae > Sambucus > Sambucus nigra. Next base: position 393,804,368 of record OX422209.1, on the reverse strand, counting down.
ATGATGGCCATGAGAGTGACATTGATACCTCAGAGGCTGACGATATAGAGAGTACTGTTACGGAGTACAACCTCTTATCCTTTAGGCATCTCTATTCCATAGGTCCCTCCATCACGCTTAGGAGACCTCTAAGAAGTGAGAGAGCCTTTGGTGGCCGAGATGCGGAAATTTGTGTGTACGAGCAGATGTTTAAGCTGGGGTTCTGTCTCCCCATCCATCCTTCGATCAGAACCATAGTTTCTCACATCAAACTTGCCCCTTCGTAATTATCCCCAAATGTCTGGAGGGTGATGGTTGGGGCTATCCTCCTTTGGAGGGCAGTCCATCACTCAGACCTTCCAGTTAGGATCTGCACAGGATGCTATGTCCCATCCTCTACTAAAAACCACCCCAGGTATTACCACTTCCTTGCTAGGAAGTCTGACAAGAAGATGATGTTGGTTACCCAGACTTCAAATCATAACTGGAAACCACTGTATTTCTTTACCTCAGGGGAGTGGGAGTTTGGTCCTTGTGCCACCTCTTCATCGTCGGAGCCGAGGACACCTCCGATGTGGGGGAAAGTATCACTTGCGGCCAAGGCTGACCCTAGGATTATCCAGGATAACTTATAAAAGGTTAAGGATCTTCAGGATCAGGAGGAGCACGGTTGGCTAGTGAAATATGAGCATCTGATGACCCCCTATTACCTCTCTGAGACTGGCTTGGGGGGGAGTCCTTTAATCGAGATTCATAAGTATTATTTTCCATACCTATGCCTTTTTGATACCTTTGATTCACTAACTCAGTTACATTTTTTGTAGAATGCCTAGAAGGCATTTTAGATGACTTATAGGAGATGTCTTCCCCCAGTCTCGTTAAACTGATGAAGAAGGCAGGGCATAATGCAGCTCCTCCCCCCAAATATAACGTCGGCACGTCCAAGGCCGACGTTACAAAGAAGGGGAAGACTATCACTGATGTGGATGATCAAAGGCCTTCCAAAAACCAAAAAGGAGATCGCTCCATCCCCATTTCCTCTGATGATGCACTGGCTGCTCGTCTGGAGAAGTTGAAGATCAGTGACAGCCTAATAGGACATGGTCTGAAGGCGATGGATGCCTTAGGCTCTGTAATGACAGATGTAGATAAGCATTTCCTACGCTCTCTTGATACCCCTCTGCTGGCCAAGTTTAGCCTTCACAAGTTTATCCAGGTAAAAACATTTCATTTTTTTATTCCAAGTGTAACCTCGGCTTTAAATGGATCAAGGCTTGAACTCACACATCTAACTTTATTTTGCAGGGTATTCTATCTATGCACCAATTTGTTGACTGGACTCTGAGGAAGTTGCCCCTTATTGAGAAGGGAAGAGAGGCCCAGAAGGTGAAAGCCTCTTTAAATGCAGAGGTTGAACATCTGAAGACAGCTTTGGAGGAGTCTGAAAATAAGATGAAGTAGAGGGACAGGGACAGGGACATAGCCAAGCTTAAGAAGGACCACACCTATTCTGAGAAGATTTTGGCCGACTACAAAGTCTCTGACGAGTTTATAAGCTTTGGCTTTGAATATATGAAAGAGGTATTAAGGCAACTGGTAAGTGGGCAACTTCAAAGGAGAAAGAATCAGGGAGCATATCTGCCTCAGACTTTATTGGTCTAGGCTTTGCTAATCCTCTCTTTGCTCAGGCCTTGCAAGAGGTTGAGGAGGAAGGCGCTTCTCCTGCAGAGACTGCACAGTTGGAAGCCTCAGAGACTAAGGATGTTAACCCTCGAGATGAAGGAGCCGAGGTTACCAACATCGGACAAATAGACATGTCTACGGATACCAACCCTTAAGCCTTAACTTGTGAAGCCTTTAACTTGTAATTTTTGGTTTTTTATCTGCAATTTTTGTAAACATTGATGACATACTTTGGGGCATATTTGATCTATAACTCTGATTACTTGATGTAGATACCATTTAATTCAAAAGATTCTTCTTCTTTCAATGATTGCCCTCTTTTCTTGCATGATGTTTGTCATATAATGAACTTCTCTTTAAGATCCGAGGACACCAATTTATGATATTTACCCTCATAATTTTCCACCAACTTAATGATGTTTAAGGTTTGAGGTCATCAAATTATGATGTTTCACCTCATAAATTTCACCAAATTAATGATGTTTAAGGTCTGAGATCACCATATAACGGTGTTTACCCTCATAAATTGTCACCAAATTAATGATGTTTAGGGTCTGAGGTCATCAAATTATGATGTTTCACCTCATAAATTTCACCAAATTAATGATGTTTAAGGTCTGAGGTCATCGACTTATGATGTTTCACCTCAGACCTTATCACCAAATTAATGATGTTTAAGGTATGAGGTTATCAACTATGACGTTTACCCTCATAATTTCACCAAACTAATGGTGTTTAAGGTCTTAAGTCACCATATAATGGTGTTTACCCTCATAAATTGTCACCAAATTAATGATGTTTAAGGTCTGAGGTCATCAAATTATGATGTTTCACCTCATAAATTGTCACCAAATTAATAATGTTTAAGGTCTGAGGTCATCAAATTATGATGTTTCACCTCATAAATTTCACCAAATTAATGATGTTTATGGTCTGAGGTCAGCATATAATGGTGTTTACCCTCATAAATTGTCACCAAATTAATGATGTTTAAGGTCTGAGGTCATCAAATTATGATGTTTCACCTCATAAATTTCACCCAATTAATGATGTTTAAGGTATGAGGTCATAAAATTATGATGTTTCACCTCATAAATTTAACCAAATTAATGATCTTTGAGGTCTGAGGTCATCAACTTATGATGTTTCACCTCAGACCTTGTCACCAAATTATGGTGTTTAAGGTCTGAGGTGATCAAATTTTGATGTTTACCCTCATAATTTCACCAAACTAATGATGTTTAAGGTCTGAGGTCACAAATATGATGTTTACCCTCATAAATTGTCACCAAATTAATAATGTTTAAGGTCTGAGGTCATCAAATTATGATGTTTACCCTCATAAATTGTCACTAAATTAATGATGTTTAAGCATAATGAAACAGTATTGACACAGGAACTGCTCTTCTTATTAATATCCTCTTCATAAAATGATACATGTATTACAAAGAAACAACTTCAACATCATTTGTAATACTTCTTCAGGTGATCAGCGTTCCATGGATTGGAGAAAGGTTCCCCTTCGAGATTTTCTAGTCGGTAGGTACCGGGTACAACCTCCTCGACTACCTTGTAATGACCATACCAGTTCGGGTGGAGCTTGTTTATCTTCTGCAACATCTTCTTCAGCACTAGGTCTACTAAAACTATTGGTCTTGATTTCACCCTTTGATTATAGAACTTTATTATTCTCTGCTAGTAGGTTGCTTGTCTGATCTCAGCGTCTTCCCTTATCTCCTTGATTAGATCTAATTCAAGTCTTATTTCTTCCATGTTCCTCTCAAGGTCATAGGTCTGAACTCTGTGGGTGGGGAGTCCTACTTCTGTAGGTATGATGGTTTCTGAGCCATGGGCCAATATAAATGGGGTTTCCCCCGTTGGTGTCCTTGTCGTTGTCCTGTAGGCCCATAGTACTGCATAAACCTCTTCTGTCCATCTCCCCTTGGCTTCTTCCAACCTCTTCTTAATCCCGTCAAGGATTGTTCAGTTCATGACTTCAGTTTTCCCATTTGCATGGGGTCAGCCAGGAGAGGAGAAGAACTGCTTAATCCCCACTCTTTCACAATATTTTTCTAAGGAAAAAATTCTTGAACTAGGTTCCATTGTCGGATATGAGGGTGTTTGGAAGGCCATGTCTGCATATAATGCTCTTCTAGATGAACTAGAAGGTCTTCTTCTCTGTAATCGTGACCATCGGCTCAGCCTCTACCCACTTGGAGAAGTAATCAATTGCTACTATCAGAAATTGATAATTGTTAGCGGCTATTGGCAATGGTCCCACCAAGTCAATCCCCCATACTGCGAATGGCCAAGGAGAACTGATTGGCATCATAGGTTGATGAGGGTGATGAGGGATAGTGGAGAATCTCTGGCATTTGTCACACCTTTTTACATAGGCAACAACATATTTGGCCAAGGTCGGCCACCGGTATCCCTGTGTAATTATCTTCTTGGCTAAAGGTCTTCCTCTTATATGACTGGAGCAACCTCGTGTATATCTTATAGGATGCGGGGGACCTCTGTGGGATGGACACATATGAGGAGAGGTAGTAGGAATCCTTTTTTATACAGGACATCTCCTATTATTGAGAACTTGGCAGCCCTTGTACCTCAATTTCCTCCTTTTTAACTTCAATTCTGGCAGCTCTCCCTGTCTGATATATCTGATAAGGGGATCCATCCATGAGCCCCCTAGGTTCAAGTTGAGGCAATAGCTAGAAACCTCTTCTTCCTCAATGGTCGATTTGAGCAGGATCTCGACTGGTACTGTCCTTATGATGTCTATCCTTATTGCTAAAGCCAACCTTGCTAGTGCATCTTCATGACCACTGTCTTGTCGAGGTACCCTCTTCATCTTCACCTCTTCAAAGCCTTCTAGCATCGTTCTTACCCTCTTTAAGTATTTGGCCATTCTTTCATCCTTGGCCTCATATACTCCATGTACTTGGTTGATGACTAACCTCAACTCACTGTGTAGTAGGAGTCATCCAACTCTAAGGGCTTTTGCCAAGGAGATCCCCGCTATCAGCACCTCATACTCTGACTCGTTGTTTAAAGCCTTAAATTTGAACCTTAGCGCATATTTCACGTCAGCACCATCCAGAGCTGACAATATCGTCCCTGTGCCGCTTCCACTTTCGCAAGAAGACCCATCAATGAAGAGGTTCCAAACATATTCATTTGAAGAGAAGTTCCCCTCTGACAGGGTCCCTTGCTTGAAGAGGTACCTATCATCCTCATTCTCACCTACTCCTTTTCTGTCTCTGGTGGACATAACCTCATCCAGGTTTTGGAAGATGTCACTGTTTGATCCCTTTGTAATCTCTGGGTTATTCTCAATCTCAGCCTCCTCCCATGTGAACTCATCCACAAAGTCTGCGAGTGCTTGCCCTTTGATGGACACCCTAGATTGATAAACAATGTCTTACTCTCCCAATTCGATGGCCCAGGTCATCAATCTTCCTGACTTCTCGAGCTTGTGGAGGACTTGCCTTAGTGGGGAGTTAGTGAGGATGACCATAGAGTGGGTTTGGAAATAGGGTTTCATCTTCCTGGAAGCGTGTATCAAGGCGTAGGACAAATTTATTAAGACCCTTAAAGGGCCTTACTATTGAAGTATACAGGCCTCTGTACCCCCATCGTCTTCCCGTACTATGGCTGCACTTATAGATGACTGTGAGACTGCTAGATAAACATACAACTTCTCCCCCAGAATGGGCCGAGATAAGAGTAGAGGGGATCCGAGGTAGGACTTGAGCTTCTTAAAGTCCTTATCGCATTCCTTATCCCATTCAAAGGCCTTTCTAAGGACTTTGAAGAAATTAAAACTCTTGTCCGTAGCCCTGGAGAAAAACCTGTTCAGCGTAGCAACTCTTCCGATTAACCTCTGAACGTCTTTGATGGTCCTGGGTGTCTTCATTTCAAGAAGAGCCTTGATTTTTTTGGGATTGGCCTCTATTCCCCATTAATTAACAATGAATCCAAGAAATTTCCCTGCTCCTACTCTGAAGACACATTTGGTAGGTTTGAGCTTCATCCTGTATAAGTCCACGGTGTCAAAATTCCTCTCTAGGTCGGCTACGTTAGTGGAGGCCTTCAATCTTTTCATCAACATGTCATCTACATATACCTCCATGGTCTTGCCAATCTGAACTTTAAATATCTTATTTACAAGACGTTGATACATGGCCCTTGCATTCTTCAAGCCGAAGGGCATGACCTTATAGAAATAGGTCCCCTTGTCTGTAATGAATGTTGTTTTCTCTGAGTCTTCATCATCCATGAAGATCTGATTGTATCCTGAATACGCATCCATGAAGCTCATGAGTTCATGCCCTGCCATGGCATCTACCATCTGATCAATTCGAGGTAAGGGATAACTGTCTTTTGGGCAATCCTCCATTTTTCATTACATTTGGGCATAATGATGGCGTTTGATTACCACTCTGGGTATATGACCTCCCTGATGAATTTTGCCTCTTCCAACTTTCTGACCTCTTCCCTGATGACATCATACTTTTCCCTGGAGTAAACTCTTCATCTTTTCTTGATTGTTTAGGCATCTTCTGCCACATTGAGCTTGTGACACATAATTTCTGGGTCAATTCCTGGCATATCTTCATGCCTCTAGGAGAAGACACTTTGTCTCTTCTTTAGAAGCTTTACCAACTCTTCTTTGATTTCAGGTCTTAGGGATTTGCCAATTTGGACGGTTTTTTCCAGGTCGTCCTCATTGAGGGCGATGGATTCTACCTCTTTCGCAGCCTCTACCTTCTTCAATTTCATTTCATTCCTTAGATCAAGTGTATCAATGTTATACGTGGTTGTTGCCCTCTTATGGGCCTCTCTCTCTTCCGCCAACTTGAAGTAGCATTCTCGTGCCGAGGTTTGGTCACCCTGCATTTCCCCTACCCCATAGGGGGTCGGGAATTTTAGCATTTGGTGGACTGTTGATGGCACGACCTTAAATTCCTTAAGGTATACTCATCCCATGATGAGGTTGTAGGTCGAGAAGATGTTTTCATCCATAACAAAAAAAATTGATCTTAACGGTCAACCTCTTAGACCACTCGTCTCCCATTCGTACATCCATCTCATACATGCCCAACGAATGGACCTTTTCACCGCTGAAGCCCATCAACGGATGATGATAGGGCACCAGACTAGCTCTGCTGAGGCTTAGGCTCTTAAAACAGGGCCAAAACATCACATATGTTGAACTTCCTCCATCTACGAGGATTATCTGTACCTCACATCCATGCACTCTTGATGTTATTACCAATGGGTCATCATGTGGAGCCAAGATACCTTTGAAGTAGAGTCAGGAAAATCCAACTATAAGAGTATCCATATCTACCTTCTTCCTCTTCTGTTTAGCCTCTGAAGATGCCATATTCACAACCTCTACTTTGGTTACTCACTTAGCCTCTACCACATGAGCTTTACGATCGGCTGCTTCAGATCCACCCCTGCTAATTGTACACATATGGTGTTAACACCAAAGGAGATCATACCAACCCTCTTCATAGGGGCATTATCGTCTTTCGGTGGGAGGTCTGGGTCATCCTCATCATCACCATCTGAGTCATCATCTCTTTTCGCTGGGGGATTATCTCAACATCAGTCGTTTCTCTTCTTTTTGGGTTCATCTCTTCCCCCCTTAGGAGCTTTACCATCAACATACTTCTTTAACTTTCCAGACTTCAACATCTTCTCAATTTCATCCTTCAAGGCGAAGCACTTGTCTGTCATATGGCCGTGGTCCTAATAGAACTCACACCATAAGTTCTTGTTCCTCTTATGCGGAGGAGCATGCAGCTTCTCCGACCATCTCAAGGACCGATCATTTTTTATTTTGTTGAGGATGTGTTTGCAGCTCAGAGTTAGAGGAGTATAGTGTATAAACTTGTCGTTTACAGACCTCTTTTTTTGTCTTTCTTCCTTTGGAACTTCCCACTACCACTTCCGTTCTCATACTCATACTTTGTGTCCATAGCCTCTTCAGTGTTCATGACCTTTCTTGCAGTTGCCAATAGCTCTGCCATGGACTTAGGAGGATCTTCTGCAAGCTTCCACAACAACTTCCCTTTCTGGAGTCCTCCAATGAAGGCAGTCATAGCTATATTCTCCTCATAATCATGGACCTCCAATTTTTCTTTGTTAAATCTAGCAATGTAGTCTCTTAGGCTCTTATTCTTGCCTTGTTTTACGTATAGCAGATGAGTGGTCTTCTTTTGAGGTATTACCCCAAAACAGAAATTGTGAATGAACCGTTTAGCCAAACCCTTGAAGTTCTCGATAGATTTCTTCGGAAAAGAGGTGAACCAGATGTGTGGAGCTCCCATCAAAGTCCCAGAGAAGACTCGACACTTCATCTCATATGGGATTGAATAAATGTCCGCTGCAGACTGGTACATCTCAATATGATGCACAGGGTTGGTACTACCATCATACTTGGGAGACATCGTAGGTGGTTTGAACTTGGTAGTGGTTAGGAAGTTCACTATACTTTCCATGAATGGGGAACCCTCTGAGAAACCTCTTTGCAGTGGGTCTCGTCTTTTGATGAGGTACCCTATCTTCTCTTTAAGACATTGAATGGAATCGTTTCATAGCTTTGCAACATCATCCTGACCTAGGTTATCCCCAGCCACCTCCAATGGGCGGACTGAGGGTTCCCCATCCGCTACACAACTTCGACTATTTACCTCTTCTTAATCCCAGTCTCGACTATATTGGGGTCGGCCCTGATGAGGTCGATGTTCCCCATCTTCCCTTTGTGAACCTGCTACACTTTTAAACATGGATAACCTCTGTCTTAGGTCATTAATTAGGCTGAGCCTTTCAAAGGCTGACCCTCTGCTCAAGCAATCAAAAGTTGATCCTCTTTGTTGGGCACCCCCATCTCTTTTCCCCCACAACCTCTGCTCTACTGGATAGGACGTATCGTGTTATTCAAAACCTCATACGGCTCCCAGCAATCTTTTGGGGCATCCTATGCCTCCATATCGTCATATTTATCCTCAAGGTAAGGGTTTCCTTGCCTCTCCAGACGTAAACGCCTAGGGTCAGCAACGTCCCTCCTCCTTCGAGGGGTTGGTTGGTCTTTTTGTGGTTCCTGGGGTGGTCCCCTGGATTCAGGATGGGGTTGAATATCTGTCGGAGTAATCATCTTCGATGAGACCCCAGGTGGCCTCATCATATTTTGAATGAGCTATGAAAATTGCTCATTCATTGCTTGCTGTGTTGCAGCCAAAGATCTCATCGCTGCAGCCACCCCAGCCATTTCAGACTGGGGTGGTGCCTGGTTGGAACTAGGTCCTCCAACACCAGATAGTGGAGGAGGTGGTGGCAACTCCGGTACCATTTGTTAAAACTAAAGGTCTTGTGAAGACGATGAGCTTAATACCTTAAAGGACCTCTTTCAATGGTGAAACATCTCTACGCAAGGGGTGAGGCCTTGTTCATCACCAGAGTTTCCGGTGAGGTTAAGCAGAAAAAGAGGAAGAGATACCTTCTCGTTCCCACAGACGGTGCAAAAATGATGATGCTGGAAACAACACCACCAGTCAAGGTGTTTGTGAGAACAAACTAGTGATAATAATGGCATCACAAGAGTATACTAAATATAAGAGATTGAGGTGAGGATAAGAGGATGAGCACCAATATATAAGTGGTTCAGCTAATTAGGCCGACATCCACTGTCCAAGTGAGTGAGTAATGTCACTAAAATAAGGCACTAACGGCCATGGATACAATCTCTCAAGCTTTCTCTCTCTACTGTGCAAATTGACATAGTTTTAGCTAGGGTTGTAATTTTTAATCCTTTACAATGTTGAGGATGACCTCTATATTTAGTGCTTGGGGGTGTAATGTACCTCCCAATCATGCAATGTGCATGTGCATGAAGATCCAACCAATGTAAGGATGACACCTGACTGATCTCAACTAAATAATGATGACCTCAATATTCCCTCACGTGGAGAGAATGATTCAGTTATAACAGGCTTGTCCATGTGTTTCAAGACATACATGTGCGAGTAGATGCTCGGCTATCTATGCTTAGTACCAACCTCGGTCTGGATAAGTACGAGGTTAGTGAAGTATGACCCTTGCCTTGGTTGGGGATTATATGATGACCTTGGTTAGGATGCCAACAGAGGTTAGATATCTGGAACGTCGGCCAGGGCTGATGTTGTCCGTCACTTGATGCTGAGCCTGCAAGGCCTTGCTGATCTTAGGTGGAACTTATAACGTCGGCTACGGCCAATGTTGATGCTGATGGATAAACCATGTCCATACTTACCTCGGATGATGCCATCACCGAGGTGATACTTGTGACGTCGGTTGTGGCCGACCTGATGGATAACTAACCCCATGAGTCATGTAGACCTCGGCTGATGCCCAATCAAGGTGGTACTTGCAACGTCAGCTATGGGTGACCTAGTGATGGAAGACATTACTGATGTTTAGTCTCAAGCTCTTGTTACCTCGACCGTCATATAGGCCGAGGTTGATGTATCTGAACTAGCAGGTACACTTTGGGCATATCAATCATATTTTGACTGAGCTGTGCAAATTGCTCCTTCATTGCTTGATGTGTTGCAGCCAAGGACCTTAAGGCTACTACCACCTTAGCCATTTCGGACTGGGGTGGTGCCTGACTAGAACTAGGTCCTCTAGCACCAGATGGTAGAGAAGGTGGTGGTAACTCCAGTGCCATATGTTAAAACTAAAGAGCTTGCGAAGAAGATGAACTTAATACCTTAAAGGACCTCTTTCAATGGTGAAACATCTCCACTCAAGGGGTGAGGCTTGGTTCACCACCAGAGTCTCCGGTGAGGTTAAGCAGCAAAAAAGGAAGAGATAGCTTCTCAATCCTACAGACGATGCCAAAATGATGATGCTAGAAATAACACCACCACATAAGGTGTTGACAAGCTCAAACAAGTGATAACAATGGCTACACAGGAGAGTATATATATATAAGGAGGTGAGGAGAAGAGGATGAACACTTGAATATAAGTGGTTCAGCCAGTCTGGCCTACGTCCACTGTGAGTGCGTGTGAGTAATATCACTGAATGAAGGCACTAATGGCCATATATACAATCTCTCATGTTTTTTGTCTTTAGTTTGTAAAATGACAGAGTTTCAGCTAGGGTTGTAATTATCGATCTTTTTCAATGTTGAGGATGACCTCTATATATAGTGCTTGGGGGCTGTAATGTACCCCCCAAGCATGCAATGATCATGTGCATGAAGATCCAACCAGTGCAAGGATGACACCTGACTGATCTTAACTAAACAATGATGACCTCAATATTCCCTCACGTGGAGGGAATGATTCAGTTATAACAGATTTGTCCACGTGTCCCAAGCCATTCATGTGCACGTAAATGCTTGGCTGTCTTCGACACGCACCAAACTTGGCATGGATGAGTATGAGGTTGGTGATGTCTGACCCTCTCCATGTTTGAGATCAACTTACAGGATGACCCTGACTAGGATGACAGCTGAGGTTAGATACTTGGAACGTCATCCAGGGCCGATGTTGTCATGATGATTGATGGCTGAGCCTACGAGGCTTTACTAACCTCAGGTGATATCTTATAACGTCGGCCTGGGCTGATGTTGTGTATGGATGGTTGAGCCCACAAGTACTTGATGACCTTGGCTGATGCCCAGTCGAGGTTGATGTATGAGGTTAGAGCAATGTTGGTCAGGGCCGACCCAATACAAGATAATACTGTTGACAGTTATTATGAGCTTCTGCCACCTCGTCTATGAGTCAGGCCGAGGTTAATGTCTCTGAGTAGGAATGCACAATAAGATACTCAAAATCCTCATTTATTTTATTAAAAGAGTTTGTAGGAAATACAACATTAAGGACCTCATCAAAGGAGGCCTCGTTTAAAATAATATTAGAGATATGAGAAGAAAGAGTGGATGATAGGGTCTAAGTTAAAATGGGTGGGTTGAATCGGAATGGCATGCCAGTTGAGGAGGGGTTCTTCCGTAACAGTGATCTTCTCGATGGGGTCAGACACCGCAGATTCCTAGCCAATCATGCCGAGGTTCAGCCCTAGTGTGGATAGGTCAAATAACTCATCGATATCACTGTCCCTAGAATTTGTAGTGCTTTTATGGATTTGTCTATCGAAAGCTCCACGTCATGTTTCTTTCCTTCGTCTAGGTGATGTTATCCTCGAAGAAAATTTCTAACCTCGGTTTCATCTTCTTGTAAGAAGGGTCATACACGGTTCAGGGAACCCATATAAGGGTAAATTTTTAGCCTCCAATTCATTGTTTGAGACTTCATAATCATCACCCCAACAAGTGGCGATGATATCATATTTCTAAGAATAGTCAACATACTCAACAACTTCCATGTCTTGATTTCATAAATTTTCCCACTCAGCGGGGAAGTGGTAGAGTGAAGGGACCAAGCGCCCTTGGAGCTTCAGTACTCCAAGCAACTCGAAGACATGACACATCTATTTTTCGATAGGAACACATCTAACATGATTTGTACGATGTCATATAGGATGAATTCTTCTAGGGGTACAACCCATTCATCTAATTCTTGGATGAACTTCCAGGCTTCCATGAACAAATATCTGAATATCTCATAATCGATAATCATTTATGTGGGCAATTTCATCCTAAAATTCAGGAGCGACTCTAGAATTGTTGGTAATTTCATGCCTCCCCTTTCAGAGTGGGTACGAACGATAATAGAGGCTCGAGTGAGTAGTGTTAGATCTTAGTAGACAAATCTTATAGGATGTAGAAGAAGGGAAGGACAAGCCTTGAAGGGTTTTGGTGAGACTATAGGCATCCTGGGTGTTTTGAAGGGTTAATTTCGGTAAAGGGGTCAAATTCGGTATTTCCTTTGGGGAGGATGTCATTCACCCCTGCTTCGTGTGCATGGAGTGGGTTATGAGTGACATTTGGTTTAATATTTGATAATGGGGTGATAATACTCCTATATATGAGACTCTCGATGAAACTCTTGAGGTGAAAGTGGTTGTCCAGCAATCTGGTGGAAATTACAGTGGGCGTTATGTCTAAAATTTTTGGGAAGAGGATTTGGTAATGGTTTGGGTCCCAATTTCTTAATAACATCTCAAGCAAGAAAGGCTTGGTACACTTTTGATAGGGGAGCGTGGAGTTCAATATACTCTTTTTGGCAGGGTTAGGACGGCTTTCAGGTGTCCAAGAAGTGGCAGGTTAGAATATGTTATTAATAGTTGAGGTTGAGATGTTGACCGGCTTTTCATAATTTCACGGCGCGAATTATCCAGTCAACCTTTTTATATCAGATTCTGCTTTATGACTAGCAACACTTTCTTTAATCACTACACTAGCCTCATAGAGGGCTATGAAATTCGGGTAGTATAGACCTCTCATTGAAGCTTGAATATGGGGAAGGAAATTTTTCTTTACTATGCTCACTTGCTTTTCTTCTGATGACCTGTTGGCCATGTTAGCAACTCTTTCTCCACGTTTTGATGAAATAACAGACTGCGTCCCCTGGATTCTTCTTGAATAGCTCTAAATCTCTACATGTAACTTCCAATTCCTCATTGTACTTGTACTGTGACATTAATTCTTTAGTCGCATCCTCCTAACTGTAGATTATGGATTCCTTGAAGGACATAAACCACGTGAGGGAACTTCTTTCAAGGTTGATGTAACATTTGGTCCATTATCTCCTCTGACGCCCCAAAGAGAGTCATGGCACACTGATAATTGCGCAGGTGCACAATTAGAGGTCCGCTTCCTTCGAACTTCTCAATGTCTAGCATCTTGAATTTCTCTAATAGTCTGGCTTTGGGGTAGGGAGACATTTGAGTGTAGTCCATATAGTTCCATGAGATCTTGACTTGGTCAAATTTCTTTGACAGCAGCCTATAATCTTCTTTGACATTTTTTAATTCTTCATCCTTAGTATCCATTATAACTCGCAGATTATCCCTTGGTTGGGAAAGATTCGGGATAAGTAGTTTAACTAGTGGTAGCTCATTTATAGGTTGGCCATACGGGGGATATTCATACTCTTTTGAGACCCAAACTGGTTCAGGATCAGGTGGACCCATGGCAAGGGGAAAGGGGTCATAACCCTTAGGATCCTGGACCCACTATCATTGCATCTCATAGACCTCATCTTGGAGGTTGCCAATCTTAGTACTGAGCTGCGAAAGGATGGTCATCCCTCGGTGGGAATAGCGAAAGAAGTTGTGGAGCTTCAGGGTGGTTTGACGAAAAATTGGAGCTAATAGAGAGCCTCGACAAAATCACGGTATGCGATCACACCTGAGAGGAAAATTGGTTTTGATTTATTTTAATGGAAAGATGAATATTTTTTGCATTTTGTTTTTCTTTAAAAAAAGGGGAAAATTGTAAGGGCAAATTTCCAATTGAGTTAATTTGTAGTATTGACTTAATTCCGGACAAAACAATTTTTGTTATAGGATAGAGTGTTGTATCCTTCAAAACCTATGACAAGTGTATATTAAAGAAGATACGGCCGAGCAAAATTGAAGATATTTGTCGATTTCAAGTGCCTTGTTTCTCGTCCTCAATATTGGTTCATTTTCCAAGGTCTCCAAAAGGTATGCATGCATTTATATATATATATATATAGGAGCTTGGAAGTTTATTTGGGTGTTCTTTTTATATAAACGACTTTGTATTTTTACCAATAATAATTTTAGAACTTTTCATAAAAGTTTTGGGCTTAAAATAAAATTTTGGTTTTCATAAATGTCGTTCGAACGAACCTGGAATCTCATTCGAACGAAATTCCCAGGTTTTTATAACGAACTACTAACGATATTTTTTCTGTTTTCTCGTTAGAAGTTTGGTTCGAACAAAAATTTTAACGAAAAAGTTTTTTCAAATCTCATTAGTCATCTCGTTCGAACAGGGTTGTTCGAACGACTTTCAAATGTCGTTCGAACGATAGTGTCAGTTTTTATGCAGTCTCTTAAATAAACCACTAACTTCCCCACTAACTTTTCACCAGATTAATATGTACGGGAACCAACTTTTCTAAGAAACTTTTGAGAGTTTTCTACTATCTTTGAGAGAAAAAATTCCATCTCCAAAAGTTCCTTTTGTGTTCATCTTCTTTAATGGATTAATTAGTCTAGAACACATTTTTTTCTACACCTAACATGTTTTAGTGTAAATCCAAGTTCACACACACACACACACACACACACACACATATATATATATATTCTTCCTTGGAGAGTGTTTGGCACCAGGTTTTCATCTCTACACATTCGAGAGTGTTTGGATCCCTTGTCGACCCCTAGAAGGAGAATTTGGGTTTGTTACGACGTGCTCACACGGTGTGTCACGTCCCAAAAAGTCAGGAGTGAATTGGGGATTGGATTTTGAATTCTAACTGGAAAATAATACCTAATTTGCAGAATAAAACATGCTTAAGATAGTAGTAATGTGATATGGTATGGGATTACAATTTTCTTACATCAGAAAATGAAATAATTCATAATTTTATTACATATCCTCATAGGAGAGCAAACTTAAAATTGGGAAAGGAAAATGCGACATAAGTTTTCGGACTACACATAACACGTCCACTTATAGGTAGTAACACAAGATATTAAAATAGGAGCTTCATTTCCTCGTCTGATTTTCTGGGTGAACATAATTCTTAAGGTAATGCGAGAAGATGCATTATTATTGTGCGGAGTATTATTTTCTGCTCTATCCCTTGGGTTCATCTGGAATTTAAAGAAAACATAAGAAAACTTGCCAAGTAGATAATTCCTGTTCTATACAGTTCAAATAGAATGTAAAGGGATTATTATAAGAGTTTTCAATAAAATGGAGATTCAAATAATATGATATAAGAATGTGTTACATAAATTTGATAATAACATAGGGATAGAATTGGTAAGGCTTGGGATGGTTTCCAAACAAATAACCCATAATTATCTGTCCAGAGGCTTAGGGCAATAGCAAATACATACAACTAAAATCAATCCAACTAATTTTGGAGATAATCAATCCAGATAATTGGAGATAAAATAACCGTGCCAAACCATATGTTAAGCAATAACCAGGCCCTCAAACATCTGAGTCCTTCAGGCCAACTAATACAGTTGTGGGTATAACGAAAGATTATTCTCTGATTGTAATGCATGCTATAAATAAATAACCGGGTTAAAAATCATCATATGAAATAATATGATCACATAATCATTCAAATAAATGAATCAATTGTATGTAAACAGTTGAACTACCCAAATAAGTTCCTCAACGACAATAGAATAAAGTGATATCAACTATAGGAGTAAATCAATAACATTGCGAGACATAATATTGAATAAGAGATCACCTACTTAGTGTTTCAAAATACGCCTTCGAGTCTTTAAGTAGAGTAAGGTATCCATTGCACGGCTGTTTAAAATGACAACATATATATATATATATATATATATATATATATATATATATATATATATATATATATATATATATATATATATATATATTGTACGTTTGAAGTGTATGGTTTGGGTTTTAAAATATAAACTAACTTATAGTTGCGAATAATAAGTTTTTCGGGGTTTAATATAGAAATAAACTTAAAATTTTATTTCATTAAGTTCCTTAGCTTATTTAAACATGTGCCAGAAGACTTTTCTATTGCAAATAAGGTCTAAAAGGTGTAAAAAAAGTTTGGGGTAAATTTATGGAGGTTAGAAATTTCAGGGGTTTAAGTGTAAACATTTAAAACTTAAATTTTTAAAGGTTAATTAAGGCCTATGTCGTTTTTGAGTTTTGGACATCCAAACATGGTGTTGCAATATACCATTTTGACAAGAAAAATAAAATAAATTTTTTGGAAATTTTTTCAGAATTTTCTAATTGGTCACGCGCTCAGACACGCCAGGTCAAAGTTATCACGCGCTGGATGTTGACCTCAGTTGCGCTCGTGGACGCCACGCATCTTCAACCTCTCGACCTTTGACCTAGGGTTTTAGAAATTTTGACTTCAAATTAAACCCTTAATACGAAACCATTTTACTTCATTCAAAAGCCATTTTCTCTGAATTTTTTCAAGGATTTCAAATATATACTCTTTAGGTATT
This sequence comes from Sambucus nigra, assembly GCA_949130495.1. Lineage (NCBI taxonomy): Eukaryota > Viridiplantae > Streptophyta > Magnoliopsida > Dipsacales > Adoxaceae > Sambucus > Sambucus nigra. Next base: position 393,787,577 of record OX422209.1, on the reverse strand, counting down.
GAAAGTTGTTGTAAGGTATACTTCTATAAACTGGAAAAATACAAAACTTTTAGAAGAACATTGATGGATTTTGGTTCAAATTCGAACAACGGTAATAACAAGGTTTGGTTTCTGGGTTGTTTTTGTACCAATTAGTTTTGGTTTGAAGGATTAATTCATCCTGAGTAAAGAGAATTTTGGTTTTGAAATTTTTGTGACCGAAGTTGAAAAATCTTTGATTTTGAACAGTTAAGGATGATATACTGAAATTAACTTTGGGTTTTGGATACTATAATCATAAGGAGATGGTTTCTTGCTTTAAAATAGGTTTAAAGTCAAAAATTTGAATTCCACCATGGAAGCTCAAGCTTTCGTGGTGATTTTCGGATTTTTGATTCTTACTCAAGGTTTTCTCGTGTATAGAAAGCATAAAAGAGTTGAATCTAACTCTAAACTACTATAGAAATGTAATCAAAGAATGAAAATGAAATTTAAACATAAAATTACTGAATACCAGAAAGAGATGATTTTTGAGCTTTGAAATTCACCACTATTTGTACTGAATTTCCTATCCCCAACGTAGGTGTTTTATAGGGGGGTTACAGGTGAACTTATTGGTTGAAATAAGGGGTGGTAATTTTTGGTCCAATGGAAGAAATTTCTTGGGTAACCTATAAGGTGAAAGGTTTTCACGTTTATCAAGTTTGTATTAGCTAGTTTGGAGGTTGTTTGAAGTAGTTCTTATCAGTTTATCTGATAAGGAAGATACGTTTACTCTTAGTTTGGGTCCTTGGAGAGCTTGTATTTAGTTTTAAGGACTTTATACTATACTTTCTAAACTTCAGGGGGTTTTATGAAATTTTTAGAAGTTTAAAAAATGTGGGGTTGAACTGGGTTAAAATTTCCGAAAGTAAGGAAGGTTTTTGTAAAAAATGTGGGGTCAAATTGGATATTTGAATAATTTAAAAAGTCATTTTAAATCTTTAGGGGTGATTTTTATAATTATGGAAACCTTAGGGGTGGTTTTTGAAACTTTTTATTTCCTAGTATTTATGTCAACACTACTTAATAATCTGTTCTCAAGTTATAACATACTTCATTTTTCATTCATGGGGTTTTAATGAACTATATTAGAACACGTTGTATTTCTCGGATCATACACGATGAAAGGCATCGTGTGTGGATTAATGGCGATCGAGACCCATCGGTGGATTTTGACACTGTGATGGAATCCATGGTTGTCGACTAGGAGAAGGAGCGTTAAGGCTTGGACATAGCCAAGTCGTTGTTGTAAGTTTCTCTTGTCATGTGTTTTGTAAAAATATCGTACTTAGTGGACTTGTAGGCAAGGCCGTCTGAGGTTTTTCCAATTTGGGTTTTCCTCGTACATCGCGGCGTAGTGTGTTTGTGATGTACTTTATCTTGCAAATATATCACTTAGATGAATGTTAGGTTAATCAAGATAAAATTGGTTTAAATCACAATTATAGTTTAATTTGGTGCTAATTAATATTTGGCTAATGTTAGTTTAATTTAATTCAAGTTGGAAAATGAATTTGGGAAAATTGGTGTTTAATTTGTTTGGCCTATATTTAATCATGAATTAATGTTTGTTAGGCTATTTTTGGACTTCTGTTGAATCAACTTGAATTTAAAAGTAAAATTGGAATTAACTTTTTTTAAATTAAGTTGAAATATTTGTTAAGTTAATTTTAATTTTGATGAAATTAAAATTGAAATTTTATAATTGTTAAAATTTGAAAAGAAATTTTAATTTGGAATATAATTGAACCATCTCATATTTTTAAAGAGGTTTAAAATTTGGGGGAATTCGCCTCTTTCAAGTGGTATCAAAGCGGGAGCGCTAATTTATTGCGTTAAGATGCTTAATTTTGTTTGGTTTAAAAATGGAAAATTCACTATTTTCAAAATTTCCATTTTGATGGTTTAAATTACGTGTATTGGAAGGTGCGAATAAAATTGGCACATGAGTTCTTAGATGAGAGGGTTTGGCATTCCGTAGTTAATGGGTTATCTCCACCTACATGTCTAGTTGAAAATGAGCGTGTACCAAAACCCGTAGAGGGATGGAGTGAGAATGAACTTAAATTAGCAAATTTTAATTGCCATGGTTTAAATGATCTCTTTAGTGCGGTTACTCTCGATGAGTTCCATCATATTATGACGTGTGAAATGTCTAAGGAGCATTGGGACATACTCCAACTCACCCATGAGGGAATGAGTTTCATGAAAGCGTCGAAACTCCAACTCACTCACTCAATTTGAAACCATTAAAATGCTTGAAAATGAAACTTTTGATGAATTTATGCTAGAATTTCTTATATTTTTAATTCATTTTTAACTTGGGAGAAAAGATACCCGATAACTGTGTAGTAAATAAAATTTTGAGGTCCTTACCCAATAGGTTTATTCCAAAAGTGACCGCGTTAAATTCTTTACCCACTTTAGCCTATACGAAACTTGAAGAGCTCGTAGGTGACTTACAAACCTATGAACTTGACATGTTTACCTCCAAGGATGAGAAAAATAAAGATAAGGGCATCTCCTTAAAAGCCCAAAAGGAGGAAAAAATAAGTTTCGGATGCTGAAAGTGACATCGATTTCGATAAGATGGCTATGTTTCCTAGGATGTTTAGAAATTTTTTTAAGTTCAATAAAGACAATCTTAAAATGATTTTAAGCAATCTAAGTATGACAAAGCCGAGACATTCCCTACAAAGTATAATGAAGATATTAATAGGCACAAGTCGAATAGATGTTATGGTTGTGAGGGTTATGACCATAGGGCTAGAGAATGTCCCACTAAACTAAGGAGGGAGGGCAAGTAACCAATTTCATATAATCCCACCCTTAGTGATAGTGATAAGGAAGAGGGACCCAAATACCCCATTGAGCGCAACATTACCATGTTCATGAAAAGTCATGTAAGTGAAAGTGATAAATCATCCGATGATGACATCTTAATACATGACACTTCCGAGGCCATTGTTTGTGAATACCAAAAATTTGATGGTATAGAGAGTGGAGAAGAAAGTGAGAGTGAGAAAGAATAAGAGGATGAAGAAGAGATTGATGTGAGTCAACTTCAAGTAGCTTTTCGAGAGTTGTATGACGAATCCATAAAATTAAAAAGGGGTAATTTGAAGTTAGAAGCTATTTTGAGGGAACGTGACAAGGTTAATAATGAAAGAGCTTTAGTGGAAGACCTTAGGACGCGTGAGATAGCTCTTCGTGAGAAGCTTGAGTATTTAGAAGGTGAGAGAGATAGCCTTATAGGTTTAATGGAGGCTATGAAGAAAGAGATTCTTGAGTTTGAAGAGAGTAGGTGTCACACCCCAAAACCCAATATCCATACTAATGATTTGTTATTGGAATAATTAGATCATAATCTTGAGCCCATTGGAAATATGATTCATTCATCAATATTTTTCTACATAATGAACATAATATTATTCTTATATCATAAAATTCAATATCAGAGTCATAATTAAGCGAACATATAATACAGTGATTAACTATGATCAACTCAATCCATATTAAATGAATATATACAATGTGTGAGTATATTAAAATCTTCAGTGTGACAACGATAAAATCCCATTTTAAACCCCAGCTCTCTCCAACGGTGCAACTCTCAAAGCTACCGGTCATATGGTATCCTAGCTGGCAGCGTATGAACCTAAAATTGTTAAAATACAAACCGTAAGCATTAAGCTTAGTGAGTTACTCCTTCCCTGCAAAATAATAACAATACTATATCGAATATGTAGATATAAAATCCGATCAATTCGGCCCATTGGCAATAACAAATCATGGATCATAAGATCCAAATAATTCTGCCCATTGGCAATAACAAATCCTGGATCATAAGATCCAAACAATTCTTCCCATTGGAAATAACAAATCCTGGATCATAAGATCCAAATAATTCTGCCCATTGGCAATAACAAATCCTGGAACATTAGTTCCAACAAATCATTGGATCTTTGTCCAATTCAAATCCTGGATCATAAGACCCAAACAAATCCTGGATATTTTAATATCCAAACAAATCCTGAATACCGAAGTATTCAAACCAATCCTGGATCATGAGACCCAAACAAATCCTGGATATTTTAATATCCAAACAAATACTGAATACCTAAGTATTCAAACAAATCCGCTCTTAGAGCTATATTCATATTTATATATGAAACAAATCATAAGTGCACTCACCTTAGCAGTTTAACTGGCTCTGCCCTTGCCTTTATCCAGTACTTGTTCAATAAGCTCTCCTTCTCTTCCTATCATTCTTAAAATATTAGTATCATCATAATAATATCAATAATCCAAAGAACGATTTAAACATAATTCAATCCATAAGCATCACATGATTCCATTCAAATCATTTATCAGAAGTGAAGTTCCATCCAAATCCATGCTAGTATATTTAACATATCCAAATCATAGACCAAATATAAATTCATTTATTCTTGGAAATTCAATCCTTGTCATATTAGTATTCCAATAAAAAAGATGGTACATCATTTTAGGTCTCGTAGAGCAAGATATGCTCATTTATTTAACACATGGCAAATCTGCCCTATAGGCCCTCTTATCGTTCATTCAACTTCCATGAATTTCCATAATTTTTCTACATCATAAATTTATATCATATTTCACCCAACATCATTAAACATATTGAAAAATATAAAATTAAAGTTTCATAATTTTTAAGGTTCGTTTGCTATGTCAAGCAAAACACCGAACACATGGCGGGCATATTTTCACCCTTAGGGCAGATTTCATACCCGAATTTAAAACTCTCACCAAAGACTCATTTCTTGGTATTTTCACATGATTTTCAGATATGTCATACATATATGAGTCCAGGTTAATCTCCAATTGGAATAAATCAATTCCAGTAAGTATACAAAAATATATGGAAGTTTGAATAAACAAAGTTTCTAAACAAAGAAATTTTAGGGTTTTATACATTCAACTTAACTTAAACTTGCATATATCCATACATATGCACCCAAGCATGAAAGGTCAATAAAAAATCAAGGATTTATATCATATAAATCATAAATGAAAGAAAAATAGCAAGATTCATGGTTGGAATTACCTTAGGGGCTTTTACGTAATTTTCTATGAATTTTTTTTTAATGTTTCTCCTCACTTTCTTCTTCCTAACCCTCACAATTGTTTTTCCTCAACTTAAAACTCTCCCCAAACTGAGTTTGCTGAATAAAGGAGGATATCTCAAGGGTTTAAGTCGGCCAAAACAACCTCCACCTCCAACCAATCAATTTATAACATGTGGCATCATATAAAACAAAATATCATTTAAGGCTAAATGACTACTTTAGCCCCTGTTCGTAAAAAGACAATATCTTCCCACTCGGATGTCCGTTCGATGGACTGTTTGTTGTGTTACAACCCTAACTCATATATATACAAATATATAGTTTACACCTCAAGTCAATTGTTATGTCATAAAGTTCAAAACTAGTCTTAAACTTGAACATTCCTACCGAAAACTTCAAAATTTCACATTTGTAACTAGTTCGATTCTTCATGTTTTATGAAGGTAGGATTAGACTAAACATAATTAATTAACATTATATATACTAATAACATATTATACATATCACACAAGCTAATCATGATTTAAATATAATTTATCATAATTATATTCGGGTTGTCACAATTCTCCCCCAGTTAAGAAATTTCGTCCCCGAAATTGACATACCTTGGTTGTCTGAATCAAACAAATACGGATAAAGCATCTTCATGCTATCCTCACTCTCCCATGTAGCTTCTTCCATGGAATGCCTTCTCCACACAACTTTCACAAGTGGGATTACTTTTGATCTCAATACTTGTTCCTTCCTATCCACGATAGCAAGTGGTTCTTCAACATAACTCAAGTCTTCCTTTAACTCAATAGGCTGTTCTACCAACACATGTGAAGGATCCGCTACATACTTTCTTAACATAGAAACATGGAAAACATCATGTAACCGAGATAACTCTGGTGGTAATGCTAACTTGTAGGAAACCATCCCGACTTTCTCAAGGATTTCATAAGGTCCAATGTAGCGTGGACTTAATTTCCCTTTCTTTCCAAACCTCATAACTCCTTTCCATGGAGATATCCGAAGAAACACATAATCCCCTTTCTGGAATTCCAAATCTTTTCGTCGTTTATCCGCATAACTTTTTTGTCTGCTTTGAGCTGTTCTCATTCTATCTTGAATAATCTTCACTTTTTCAGTGGTGACTTCAATCAATTCTGGACCCTCTATCTTCCTTTCACCAACTTCACCCCAACATATCGGTGTACGACATCGTCTACCGTACAATGCTTCATATGGAGCCATACCAATAGTAGACTGAAAACTATTGTTATATGCAAATTCTATCAAAGGAAAATTTTCATCCCAATTACCTTTGAAATCAAGCACACAAGCTCTAAGCATATCTTCCAAAATCTGTATTGTCCTTTCAGACTGCCCATCTGTCTGAGGATGAAAAGTCGTACTAAACTTCAAGTTAGTACCCATATCACACTGCAAGCTATCCCAAAATCTGGATGTAAAAGTAGGGTCTCTATCTGAAACAATAGATACCGGTGCTCCATGCAATCGAATAATTTCATTAACATACAATCTAGCATACCTGTCAACTGTATACGTAGTCTTGAATGCTAGAAAATGAGAGGACTTCATCAATCCATCCACCACTACCCAAATCGAATCTGACCCCTTCTGAGATCGAGGAAGCCCAACCAAAAAATTCATCGTTACATGATCCCATTTCCATTCCGGTATTGGCAATGGCTGAAGCAGATCAGTAGGCTTCTGATGCTCCACTTTCACTTCCTGACATATAAGGCACCTAGCAACAAAATCATCTAATTCCTTTTTCATATTATTCCACTAATAATGCTCCTTTAAATCCCTATACATTTTAGTAATACCGGGATGCATAGTATAAATGGAATTATGAGCCTCATCTAAAATTTCTTCTTTCAATCCACACACATTAGGCACGCACAATCGCTGCTTATACAATAAAGTGCCATCATTCACAATACAAAAATCTTCAGACTTACCATCTCGTACATCTTGTCGTTTGTTCTCAAGAAAAGGGTCTTGACTTTGCAAATCACGAATACGGGTAGCTAACAAAGGCCTCACGCTTACATGAGCAAAAAACCTGTCCCCATCGGCTAGCTTCAATTCTACTCCCATCAATCTCAGCTCCATGATGTGGGAAACTCTAGCACACCGAATACAAGATAACCTGCCCGAATCCTTTCTACTCAGAGCATCTGCAACTACATTTGCCTTCCCTGGGTGGTAGTGAATTGTACAATCATAGTCTTTAATTAACTCCATCCATCGCCTTTGCCTCAAATTCAACTCCTTTTGAGTAAATAAATACTTAAGGCTTTGATGGTCAGTAAAAATTTCACATACCTCACCATATAGATAATGACGCCATAATTTCAAAGCAAACACAATAGCAGCAATTTCCAAATCATGTGTAGGATAATTACGTTCATGTGTACGCAACTGCCTAGAAGCATAAGAAATAACTCTACCATGTTGCATAAAAACACAACCCAACCCCTGGTGTGAAGCATCTGTATAAATAACAAAACCATCTCCACCATGCGGAATAGTAAGAACAGGTGCAATTACCAACCTCTTTTTCAATTCATCGAAACTATTCTCGCAATCAGAATTCCATTCAAACTTAACATATTTCCGGGTTAGTTTAGTCATCGGCAAGGCAATCGAAGAAAATCCATTAATAAACCTTCTATAATACCCAGCTAAACCCAGAAAACTTCTCACCTCCGTGACATTATTGGGCCTCTCCCATTTTACAATAGCTTCTACCTTCTTGGGATCAACACATATACCATCTCCAGAAATAACATGGCCTAAAAATACAACCTTTGAAAGCCAAAATTCACATTTGCTAAACTTAGCATACAATTTCTTATCTTTCAACACATTCAAAATAATTCTGAGATGCTTTTCATGTTCAACCATATCACGTGAATAAATCAGAATATCATCAATAAAAACTATCAAAAATGAATCAACAAAAGGATGCAGTACCCGATTCATAAGATCCATAAATACCGCTGGAGCATTAGTCACCCCAAAAGGCATCACCAGGAATTCAAAATGATCATACCGAGTACGAAAAGAAGTTTTAGAAATATCACTCTCCTTGACCCTCAACTGATGATAACCCGATCGCAAGTCTATTTTTGAAAACACTTTAGCACCCTGTAACTGATCAAACAAATCATCTATACGAGGTAAAGGGTACTTGTTCTTAATAGTAGCTTTATTCAGTTGCCTATAATCAATACACAAATGCATAGTGCCATCTTTCTTTTTCACAAATAAAACCGGCGCCCCCCATGGAGATACACTAGGTTGTATGAACCCCCTATCAAGCAAATCCTGCAACTGAATTTTGAGTTTTTTCAACTCAGCAGGTGCCATTCTATATGGTGCCAAAGAAATAGGGGTTGTCCCCGGTGATAATTTAATACTAAATTCAATTTCTCTTTCTGGAGGTAGCCCTGGCAAGTCACTAGGAAACTGTTCTCGAAAATCCCGTACAATAGGAACATCGACTAATTGTAAAGATCCCTTCCTAGTGTCAAGAACATATGCAATAAAACCCTCACAACCCTTACTCAATAATTTCCTCGTCTGAATAGCAGAAATGAGGCAACTGGGAACAATTTTCCTTTCCCCCACAAATTTAAATTTAGGCTCACCAGGCATATTAAAAACAACTTCCTTACAGAAAGAATCCATAGATGCATGATATTTAGATAACCAATCCATTCCCAGAATTATGTCAAAATCAAAAATATCCAATGGAAGTAGATCTATAACTGTATCTCTAGCCCCCACAGTCAAAACACAATCATGAAAAACATATTTAACTACAATCATATCCCCCATAGGCATGGAAATACCCAACCCCACCTCTAAATGAGTGCATAGTCTATTCAGATATATGGAAAATGCATATGACACAAAAGAATGTGTGGAACCAGGATCAATCAGAACATAAGCACTTCTATCAGTAACAGAAAGTGTACCTGTCACCACATCGGGAGTAATATGAGCTTCTTTCATTGTAAAAACTCGTCCACCTGGCCTGGAACTACTAGCTTGTCCTCTGCCCATACTTTTCACTACACTGCCTCGAGATAACATTCTGCTTTCTACTTCACTATGTGTTGTTGGAGTCTCTGCCAACTGCGGACAATTCTTTTTAACATGCCACACTTGATGACAATGGTAGCATTCCACTCCTTTAAGCTTAGGACACTTGGATTTATAATGCCCCTCCTCTTTACAAAAGAAACACGTAACAACTCTCACTGGTGCCTCACCTTTTCCTGACCTCCAACCCAGACTAGAAGATTCTCCACCCCTAGTATCTCTGCCAAATCTCCCCAGACCTCTACCACTATCTTCACCTCCTCTCTAAAATTTATGAGGTTCCATCTTAACACTTCCACCCTCACCTCCCTTCGAGTGATATGCGTCGAATCTACTTTTCTTAAAACTCTCTCTTCTCGCCACTCCATGGTTCATTTTCCTTTCTGCTATCGTGGCTTTGTTTACTAGAGAAGCATAATCTTCTAACTCATAAGTGTCCACTCTATTTTGAATAGGCCAAATCAGTCCATATTGAAACTTACTACATTTATCTTCTCCCTCCTGCACGTACTTAGTAGCAAATCTAGACAAAGCAGTAAATTTAGCATCATACTCCCTCACAGACATGTTCCCTTGGGTTAAATTTATAAACTCCCTCAGCTTCTCCCTCCTATAGACCTTAGGGAAATACTTAACATACAAAGCTTTAATAAATTCAGCCCAAGTAATAACGTCAGCACCTTCCATCCTGGGCACCAAATGGTTGCTGGCTTCCCACCAATATTTCGCCTCTCCTTTGAGCTTAAACACAGCTAGATTCACTTTCTGGTTATCTGGAACATTCATAACTGCAAAGATAGTTTCTAGATCCCTGACCCACATCTCAACTTCTGTAGGTTCAACTGACCCTGAATATTCTAGAGGATTCAACTTCAAAAACTTCTCATGCATGGAATCTTTCATTTCTTTCCTTGCCTCTTTCTCAATCCTGGCCACAGTCTTTGATTCTAGATATCTGGCCTGTTGTTCTGCCATTTGTGCCATATTTATTTCTTGTTTCTCTGCCATCCTCATCATTGCCTGCACCATCATCTGAATCTCTGTAGGTTGTTCATTCTCTCTGGCCCTTCTAGCAACACTCTGCTCTTCTTCAGTATTGTCTGTGGGAGAAGCTACTCCCTCTTCTCGATGTTGTCCATCCCCAGGTTCCATATGGAATTATCTGTAATACAACAAAGTTCTAACAACCAATATAAACAGTTTATACTACTAAACTATTGGTTAGTACATAAACAATTCATAAATATCAAATCAACTCAATACTGCCATCTAATCGTCACACACGTCCAGAATTAATAACCATGCTCTGATACCACTAATTGTCACACCCCAAAACCCAATATCCATACTAATGATTTGTTATTGGAATAATTAGATCATAATCTTGAGCCCATTGGAAATATGATTCATTCATCAATATTTTCCTACATAATGAACATAATATTATTCTTATATCATAAAATTCAATATCAGAGTCATAATTAAGCGAACATACAATACCGTGATTAACTATGATCAAATCAATCCATATTAAATCAATATATACAATGTGTGAGTATATTAAAATCTTCAGTGTGACAACGATAAAATCCCATTTAAACCCCAGCTTTCTCCAACGGTGCAACTCTCAAAGCTACCGGTCATATGGTATCCTAGCTGGCAGCGTATGAACCTGAAATGGTTAAAATACAAATCGTAAGCATTAAGATTAGTGAGTTACTCCTTCCCTACAATATAATAACAATTCTATATCAAATATGTAGATATAAAATCCGAACAATCCTGTCCATTGGCAATAACAAATCATGGATCATAAGATCCAAATAATTCTACCCATTGGCAATAACAAATCCTGGATCATCAGATCCAAACAATTCTTCCCATTGGCAATAACAAATCCTGGATCATAAGATCCAAATAATTCTACCCACTGGCAATAACAAATCCTGGAACATTAGTTCCAACAAATCATTGGATCTTTGTCCAATTCAAATCCTGGATCATAAGACCCAAACAAATCCTGGATATTTTAATATCCAAACAAATCCTGAATACCGAAGTATTCAAACCAATCCTGGATCATGAGACCCAAACAAATCTTGGATATTTTAATATCCAAACAAATACTGAATACCTAAGTATTCAAACAAATCCTCTCTTAGAGCTATATTCATATTTATATATGAAACAAATCATAAGTACACTCACCTTGGCAGTTTAATTGGCTTTGCCCTTGCCTTTATCCAGTACTTGTTCAATAAGCTCTCCTTCTCTTCCTATCATTCTTAAAATATTAGTATCATCATAATAATATCAATAATCCAAAGAACAATTTAAACATAATTCAATCCATAAGCATCACATGATTCCATTCAAATCATTTATCAGAAGTGAAGTTCCATCCAAATCCATGCTAGTATATTTAACATATCCAAATCATAGACCAAATATAAATTCATTTATTCTTGGAAATTAAATCCTTGTCATATTATTATTCCAATACAAAAGACGGTACATCAGTTTAGGTCTCGTAGAGCAAGATATGCTCATTTCTTTACCACATGGCAAATCTGCCCTATAGGCCCTCTTATCGTTCATTCAACTTCCACGAATTTCCATAATTTTTATACATCATAAATTTATATGATATTTCACCCAACATCATTAAACATATTGAAAAATACAAAATTAAAGTTTCATAATTTTTAAGGTTCGTTTGCTATGTCAAGCAAAACACCGAACACATGGCGGGCATATTTTCACCCTTAGGGCAGATTTCATACCCGAATTTCAAACTCTCACCAAAGACTCAATTCTTGGTATTTTCACATGATTTTAATATATGTCATAAATATATGGGTGCAGGTTAATCTCCAATTGGAATCAATCAATTCCAGTAAGTATACAAAAATATATGGAAGTTTGAATAAACAAAGTTTCCAAACAAAGCAATTTTAGGGTTTTGTACATTCAACTTAACTTAAACTTGCATATATCCATACCTATGAACCCAAGCATGAAAGGTCAATAAAAAATCAAGGATTTATATCATATAAATCATAAATGAAAGAAAAATAGCAAGATTCATGGTTGGAATTACCTTAGGGGCTTTTACGTAATTTTCTATGAATTTTTTTTGAATGTTTCTCCTCACTTTCTTCTTCCTAACCCTCACAATTGTTTTTCCTCAACTTAAAACTCTCCCCAAACTGAGTTTGCTGAAGAAAGGAGGATATCTCAAGGGTTTAAGTCGGCCAAAACAACCTCCACCTCCAACCAATCAATTTATAACATGTGGCATCATATAAAACAAAATATCATTTAAGGCTAAATGACTACTTTAGCCCCTGTTCGTAAAAAGACAATATCTTCCCACTCGGATGTCCGTTCGATGGACCGTTTGTTGTGTTACAACCCAAACTCATATATATACAAATATATAGTTTACACCTCAAGTCAATTGTTATGTCATAAAGGTCAAAACTAGTCTTAAACTTGAACATTCCTACCGAAAACTTCAAAATTTCACATTTGTAACTAGTTCGATTCTTCATGTTTTATGAAGGTAGGATTAGACTAAACATAATGAATTAACATTATATATACTAATAACATATTATACATATCACACAAGCTAATCATGATTTACGTATAATTTATCATAATTATATTCGGGTTGTCACACTAGGTGTTTGCTTGAGTCTAAAATTTTAGAGTTGGAAGAGAAATTGAAAGATTCACTACAAGAAAAATGAGTACTAGGGACGGTAAAAAACCGTCCCTAAAAGTAAAAAAACTGTCCCTAAAGAGTACTAGGGACGATTTTTGCAACGGCAAAAACCCATCCCTTATACTAAGCGTCCTAAACATTTTAGGGATGGATTTTACCGTCCTAAATGTTAACTCATGAACACTCTGCATTTCGCATTAGGGACAGATTTTTCCGTCCCAAATGGTGTTCCCGTGGAAAAATTCCCGCTCCCGCCAATAGTATTAAGGATGGTTTATCCGTCCCTAATACTACTGAGATTCTGGCAACCCAATTAGGGACGGTAAAAACCGTCCCTAAAGGTAATTTCAATTAATGCGGAAATGGGTATTAGGGAAGGTAAAAACCGTCCCAAAAGGTATTCTCAATTAATACAAATAAGTATTAGGGACGGATTATAACCGTCCCAATTGATAAATAAAAAACTATCATAAATAGTTATATTATTATATGTTTTATGTTGCAATAATAATTGACGTCTAATTTGCATTATAAATCAAATCATCCGATAAAAAATGCAATATATCAACCACATTCATTGAAGCACGTATCCAATAATAATTTCTTCCATTGAACTACATTGAAGTCCAAATATTTAAATGAGTACAAAATCATACTAATTAATAAGATATACAATTTTCAAAAAAATTATCATCCCTAAATTAAGATGATAAATATGGCTGTCACGCTTCAAAAACTTCTCTTAGTAAAATATGTATCTTCAACTTCATGTATCTTCAACTTCTTCTGCACAAACTGTAATCAATATATAATCATTTTATCAAAATAATATTATAGTAAAATAAAATATCTAAATATATTAGTTAATCGTATCAACAACTTTTTACAATTTTTAAAAAAATTTGACAGAGTCTCCTTTGTTTATACATGAGAAAACCAACCTGTTTAATCAATACAAAAGCTCGAACGGCTATAAGAATCTCGCATATCAACAATTCTTTACAATTTTTTAAAAAAACGACAGAGTCTCCTTTGTTTATACATGAAAACCAACATGTTTAATCAACACAAAAGCCCGCACGACCATAAAAAATTGAAAAATCTCCATATCAACAATTCTTTACAATTTTTTTAAAAATTCGATAGAGTCTCCTTTGTTTATACATGATAACCAACATGTTTAATCAACATAAAAGCCCACAGGGCCAATAAAAAAATTAAAACAACAATCTCGCATATCAAGAACAATAATAAATAAACAATCTACCTGTCGGAAACCATTTCTTTGTTCATATGTTCCACGCGAATAAAATATAACCCTAAAATGTTATCCTGCAAAAAATTATAAGAAACAAAACAAAAAAGACATCAGTAATCAAATAATGTTTAAACCTAAGAGTTACATTGGTCCCGTTCGAGGTGATCGTGCCTCTCACTGGACCGTTTTGTGACTGTTTTACGTTTTCATCCCTTGATGCCATTTTAGCAACACAAGCTATTATATATATATATATATATATATATATATATATATATATATATATATATATATATATATATATAATTACTCATATATTTTAACAACGATATAAATAGATAATCAATTACAAATAATAAAAACACATCATAATAAATTAAATTTATTCGTTACCGTTTTTTAAGTACTTGTCCATCATAATATACTCATGTGAGAATAAATGGAATTTTTAACGAGTGTTCGTGACATTTAACGAACATAACTGCCTAAAAATAGCTCCGTTAAAAATGGTATATGTGTATACATAGGCATATAAGTGTATATGTATGTATATATATGTAATATATACTTCTTTTATACTGTTTATACATACATACATATACACTTATATGCATATGTATATATAACAGTATACACTGTTATATATACATACTACTTTTATATATACATATGCATATAAGTGTATATGCATGTATATATATGTATGTATAAACATTATAACAGAAGTATATATTACATATATATACATACACATACACTTATATGCATATGTATACATAACAAATATATACATATACATATGTATATATAACAGTATATATTGTTATACATACATATACATATGTATATATAACAGTATATATATATGCATATATATATTAGAAAATGTTCATTTGGCACAACATGTTTTCATAACAGAACAGTGTCTTAATTCAACATATAAAAGCAACATCTTAGAAACTGCTATGTCATACACTCAAATCGAGAGCACCGTGACTACGCGGCCGGTTCATATGATTCACATTGGTCCCGTGCGAGGTGTTCGTGACTCTTACGGGACCGTTTGGTGGTGGTTTTACGTTTTCACCCTTCGATGGTATAATTTCATGCTTAAGTCTAACTTTTTGCAAATTTACGTCATATACTCAAACTGGGAGCCCCGTGACTATGCGGTAGGTTCCTACGAGTCACATTGGTCCCGTGCGAGGTGTTCGTGATTCTTACTTGACCATTTTATGGATTTTTAATGTTTTCACCCTTTGATGGCATGTTTTTATGCTTAATTCTAACTTTTTGCACATTTACGTTGCATACTCAAATCGGGAGCCCCGTGACTATTCGATTGGTTCCTACGAGTCACATTGATCCCGTGCGAAGTGTTCGTGACTCTTATGGGACCGTTTTATGTTTGTTTTAGATTTCACCCTTCGATGGCATCTTTCTTATACTCAAGTCTAACATTTTGCAAATTTGCATTGTACACTCAAATCGGGAGCCCCGTGTGACTAAGTGGTCGGTTCCTACGAGTCACATTGATCCGGTGCGAGGTGTTCGTGACTCCTACGGTAACGTTTAGTGGATGTTTGACATTTTCACCCTTCGATGGCATGTTTTTATGCCGAAGTCTATTTTTTGCAAATTTACGTCATACACTCAAACCGGGAGCCTCGTGACAACGCGATCGATTCCTACGAGTAACATTGATCCCGTGCGAGGTGTTCATGACTCTTACGGGACCGTTTTCTGGATCTTTTATGTTTTCACCCTTAGATGACATGTTTTTATGCTTAAGTCTAACTTTTGGCAAATTTACGTCGTATAATCAAATCGGGAGCCCCGTGAATACACGGTCAGTTCCTATGAGTCACATTAATACCGTGCGAGGTGTTCGTGACTCTTACGGGACCATTTTTTGGCTGTTTTAATTTTTCACCCTTCGATGGCATGTTTTTATGCTTAAGTTTATTTTTTTGCAAATTTATGTCGTACACTTAAACCGGGTGCCCCATGACTTTCACGGTCCGTTCCTATGAGTCACATTGATCCCTTGCGAGGTGTTCGTGACTTTTATGGGACCGTTTTTTTTTCTATTTTTTGTTTTCACCCTTCGATGGCATGTTTTTATGATTAAGTCAATTTTTTTGTAAATTTACATCGTACACTCAAATTGGGATCCCCGTGACTATGCGATCGGTTCCTACGAGTCACATTGATCCCGTGCATCGTGAATCTTATGGGACCGTTTTGTGGCTGTTTTACGTTTTCACCCTTCGATGGCATGTTTTTATGCTTAAGTCTAACTTTTTACAAATTTACGTCGTGTACTCAAATCGGGAGCCCTGTGAATACGCGGTCGGTTCCTACGAGTCACATTAATCCCGTGTGAGGTGTTCATGACTCTTACGAGACCGTTTCGTAGCGATTTTACGTTTTCACCCTTCGATAGCATGTTTGTATGCTAAGTCTATTTTTTGGCAAATTTATATCGTACACTCAAACCGGGAGCCCCATGAGTACGCGGTCGGTTCTTACGAGACACATTGATCCCGTGCGAGGTGTTCAGGACTCTTACGGGACCGTTTTGTTGTGTTTTTACTTTTTCAACCTTCGATGGTATGTTTTAATGCTTAAGTCTAACGTTTTAAAAATTTACGTCGTATACTCAAACCGGGAGCCCCGTGAATACGCGGTCGGTTCCTACGAGTCACATTGATCCCGTGGGAGATGTTTGTGACTCTTACGAGACCATTTTCTATCTATTTTATGTTTTCATCCTTCGATGGCATGCTTTTATGCTTAAGTCTATTTTTTTACAAATTTACGTCGTACACTCAAATCGGGAGCCCCGTGACTACGCGGTGAGTTCCTACGAGTCACATTGATACCGTGCGAGGTGTTCGTGACTCTTACGGGACCGTTTTATGGCTGTTCTATATTTTCACCCTTCGATGGCATGTTTTTATGCTTAAGTCTATTTTTTTGCAAATTTACGTCGTACACTCAGACCAGGAGCCCCGTGACTACGCGGTCGGTTCCTACAAGTCACATTGAGACCGTGCGAGGTGTTCGTGACTCTTATGGGACCGTTTTATGGATGATTATGTTTTCACCCTTCGATGGCATGTTTTTATGCTTAAGTCTATTTTTTTGCAAATTTACAACGAACACTCAAACCGGGAGCCCCGTGACTACGCGGTCAGTTCCTACGAGTCACATTGATCCCGTGCGAGGTGTTCGTGACTCTTATGGGACCGTTTTGTGGCTGTTTTATGTTTTCACCCTTCGATGGCATGTTTTTATGCTGAAGTCTATTTTTTTGCAAATTTACGTCGTACTCTCAAACCAAGATCCCCGTGACTACGCGATCGTTTCATATGAGTCATATTGATTTCGTGCGAGGTGTTCGTGACTCTAACAACGCCGTTTTGTTGCTGTTTTACATTTTCACCCTTCGATGAAATGTTTTTATGCTTAAGTCTAACTTTTCGTAAATTTACATCGTATACAAAAATCAGGAGCCCCATGACTACGCGGTCGGTTCCTACGAGTTACATTGCGACCGTGCGAGGTGTCCGTGACTCTTATGGGACCGTTTTGTTGCTGTATTACATTTTCACCCTTCGATGGCATATTTTCATGCTTAAGTATTTTTTTTTTAAATCTACGTCGTATACTCAATCCGGGAGCCCCGTGACTCAGGGTTTAGTTCCTACGAGTCACATTGATCCCATGCGAGGTGTTCGTGACTCTTACGGGACCGTTTTGTGGCTGTTTTATGTTTTCACCCTTCGATGGCTCGTTTTTCTGTTTAAGTCTAACTTTTTGAAAATTTACGTCGTACACTCAATCCGAAGGACCCGTGACTACACGATCAGTTCCTACGAGTCACATTGATCCCGTGTGATGTGTTCGTGACTCTTATGGGACCATTTTGTGGTTATTTTACGTTTTCACCCTTCGATGGCATGTATTTATGCTTAAGTCTATTTTTTTGCAAATTTACGTCGTGCACTCAAACCAGGAGCCACGTGACTACGCAGTCAGTTCTTACAAGTCAGATTGATCCTGTGCGAGGTGTTCGAGACTTTTACAGGACCGTTTTGTGGCTGTTTTATATTTTCACCCTTCGATGGCATGTTTTTATGCTTAAGTCTATTTTTTTCAAATTTACGTCATACACTCAAACCAGGATCCCCGTGACTACGCAGTCAGTTCCTACGAGTGACATTGATACCATGCGAGGTGCTCGCGACTCTTACGGGACCGTTTTGTCGCTATTTTACGTT
Source organism: Sambucus nigra (assembly GCA_949130495.1). NCBI lineage: Eukaryota > Viridiplantae > Streptophyta > Magnoliopsida > Dipsacales > Adoxaceae > Sambucus > Sambucus nigra. Next base: position 393,769,052 of record OX422209.1, on the reverse strand, counting down.
TTCACCCTTAGATGGCATGTTTTTATGCTTAAGTCTATTTTTTGAAAATTTACTTCGTACACTCAAACCGGGAGCCCCATGACTACGCGGTCGATTCCTACGAGTCACATTGATCCCGTGCGAGGTGTTCATGACTCTTATGGGACCGTTTTGTGGCTGTTTTACATTTTCACCATTCGATGGCATATTTTATGCTGAAGTCTAGTTTTTTCAAATTTACATCGTAAACTCAAACTAGTAGCCTCGAGACAACACGATCAGTTTCTATGAGTCATATTGATCCCGTGCGGTGTTCGTGACTCTTACGGGACCGTTTTGTGGCTGTTTTACGTTTTGACCCTTCGATGGCATTTTTTATGCTTAAGTCTAACTTTATGCAAATTTACGTCGTATACTCAAACCGGTAGCCCCGTGAATACGCGATCGGTTCCTATGAGTCACATTGATCTCCTGCGAGGTGTTCGTAACTCTTACGGGACCTTTTGGTGGCTGTTTTACATTTTCACCCTTCGATGGCATATTTTTATGCATACGTCGTACAGTCAAACCGGGAGTCGCGTGACTACGCGATCAGCTCCGAAGAGTCACATTGATCCCGTGCGAGGTGTTCGTGACTCTTACGGGACCGTTTTGTGGCTGTTTTACATTTTCACCCTTCGATGACATGTTTTTATGAATAAGTCTATTTTTTTGCAAATTTACATCGTACACTCAAACCGGGAGCCCTGTGACTACGCGGTCGGTTCCTATGACTCACATTGATCCCGTGTGAGGTGTTCCTGAGTCTTACGGGACCGTTTTGTGGCTGTTTTATGTTTTCACTCTTCGATGGCATGTTTTTATGATTAAGCCTAACTTTTTACAAATTTACGTCGTATACTCAAACCGGGAGCCCCGTGAATACGCGATCGGTTCCTATGAGTCACATTGACCTCCTGCGAGGTGTTCATGACTCTTACGGGACCGTTTTGTGGCTGTTTAACGTTTTCACCCTTCGATGGCATATTTTTATGCATAAGTCTATTTTTTTAAAAATTTAGGTCGTACACTCAAATCGGGAACCCCGTGACTACGCGGTCGGTTCCTAAGAGTCACATTGATCCCGTGCGAGGTGTTCGTGACTCTTACGGGACCGTTTTGTTGCTGTTTTACATTTTTACCCTTCGATGACATGTTTTTATGCTTAAGTCTAACTTCTGGCAAATTTACGTCATATACTCAAACCAGGAGCCTCGTGAATACCCGGTCGATTCCTACGAGTCACATTAATAACGTGTGAGGTGTTCATGACACTTACGGGACCATTTTTTAGATGTTTTACATTTTCACCCTTTGATGGCATGTTTTTATGCTTAAGTTTATTTTTTTTTTGCAAATTTACATCGTACACTCAAACCGGGAGCCACATGACTTTCGCGGTCGGTTTCTACGAGTCACATTGATCTCGTGCGAGGTGTTCGTGACTTTTACGGGACCGTTTTGTGGTTGTTTTACTTTTTCACCCTTCGATGGCATGTTTTTATGCTTAAGTCTAACTTTTTACAAATTTACGTCGTATACTCCAACCGGGAGCCCCATGAATACGCGATCGGTTCCTACGAGTCTCATTGATCCCATGCGAGGTATTCGTGACCATTTTGTGGCTGTTTTACGTCTTCACCCTTCAATGGCATGTTTTTATGCCTAAGTCTATTTTTTGTCAAATTTACGTCGTACACTCACACTGGGAGCCCCGTGCCTACGCGGTCGGTTCCTACGAGTCACATTGATCCTGTGCAAGGTGTTCGTGACTTTTACGGGACCGTTTTGTGGTAATTTTATATTTTCACCCTTTGATGGCATGTTTTTACGCTTAACACTTTTTCTTTGCGAATTTACGTCATACACTCAAACCGGGAGCCCTGTGACTACACGGTCAGTTCCTACGAGTCACATTGATCCCGTGCGAGGTGTTCGTGACTCTTACGCGATCGTTTTGTCGCTGTTTTAAATTTTCACCCTTCGATGGCATGTTTTTATGCTTAATTCTAACTTTTTGCAAATTTATGTCGAACACTCAAATCGGGAGCCCCGTGACTACGCGGTCGGTTCCTACGAGTCACATTGATCCCGTGCGAGGTGTTCGTGACTCATATGGGACCGTTTTGTGGCTGTTTTATGTTTTCACCCTTCGATGGCAAGTTTTTATGCTTAAGTCTATTTTTTTGCAAATTTACATCGTACACTCAAACCTAGAGCCCTGTGACTACGCGGTCATTTGTTACGAGTCATATTGATTCCGTGCGAGGTGTTCGTGACTCTAACGAGACCGCTTTATGTCTGTTTTACATTTTCATCCTTCGATGGAAAGTTTTTATGCTTAACTCCAGCATTTTGTAAATTTAGATCGTATACAAAAATGGGGAGCGTCGTGACTACGCGGTCGGTTCCTACGAGTCACAGTGAGACCGTGCGAGGTGTTCGTGACTCTTATGGGACCGTTTTGTGGTTGTATTATGTTTTCACCCTTCGATGGCATGTTTTTAAGCTTAAGTCTATTTTTTGGCAAATCTATGTGGTATACTCAAACCGGGAGCACCGTGACTACGCGTTCAGTTCTTACGAGTCACATTGATCCCGTGCGAGGTGTTCGTGACTCTTACGGGACCGTTTTATGGTTGTTTTATGTTTTCACCCTTCGATGGCATGTTTTTGTGCTTAAGTCTAATTTTTTGCACATTTACATCGTACACTCAAATCGAAGGACCCATGACTACACGATCGGTTCCTACGAGTCACATTGATCCCGTGCGAGGTGTTCGTGACTCTTATGGGACCGTTTTGAGGCTATTTCACGTTTTCACCATTCGATGGCATGTTTTTAGGATTAAGTCTATTTTTTTACAAATTTACGTCGTGCACTCAAATGAGGAGCCCCGTGACTATGGAGTCGGTTCTTACGTGTCACATTGATCCCGTTCGAGGTGTTCGTGACTTTTACAGGACTGTTTTGTGGCTATTTTATATTTTCACCCTTCGATGGCATGTTTTTATGCTTAAGTCTATTTTTTGCAAATTTACTTCATACACTCAAACCGGGAGCCCCGTGACTATGCGGTCAGTTCCTCCGAGTGACATGGATACCATGCAAGGTGTTCATGACTCTTACGGGACCGTTTTGTGGTTGTTTTATGTCTTCACCCTTCGATGGCATGTTTTTATGCTTACGTCTATTTTTTGAAAATTTACTCCGTACACTCAAATCGGGAGCCCCATGACTACGCGATCGATTCCTATGAGTCACATTGATCCCGTGCGAGGTGTCCGTGGCTCTTTTGGGATCGTTTTGTTGTTGCTTTATGTTTTTACCCTTCGATGGCATGTTTCTATGCTTAAGTCTGTTTTTTGGCAAATTTATATCGTACACTCAAACTGGGAGCCCCGTGACTACGCGGTCGGTTCCTAGGAGTCACATTGATCCCGTGCGAGGTGTTCGTGAGTCTTACGGGACAATTTTGTTGCTGTTTTACATTTTCACCCTTCGATGGTATGTTTTTATGCTTAAGTCTATTTTTTGGCAAATTTACGTCGTACACTCAAACTGGGAGCCCCGTGACTACGCGGTCGGTTCCTACGAGTCACATTGATCCCGTACGAGGTGCTCGTGACTTTTACAGGACCGTTTTGTGGCTATTTTATATTTTCACCCTTTGATGGCATATTTTTACGCTTAAGTTTATTTTTTTGCAAATTTACGTCGTACACTCAAACTGGAAGCCCTGTGACTATGCGGTCAGTTCCTACGAGTCACATTGATCCCGTGCGAGGTGTTCGTGACTCTTACAGGACCGTTTTGTGGCTGTTTTAAAGTTTCACCCTTCGATGGCATGTTTTTATGCTTAAGTCTAACTTTTTACAAATTTATGTCGAACACTCAAACCGGGAGCCCCGTGACTATGCGGTGGGTTCCTACGAGTCACACTGATCCCGTGCGAGGTGTTCGTGACACTTATGTGACCGTTTTGTGGCTGTTTTATATTTTCACCCTTTGATGGCATGTTTTTACTCTTAAGTCTATTTTTTTGCAAATTTACGTCGTACACTCAAACCTGGAGCTCCATGACTACGCGGTCGGTTCCTACGAGTCACATTGATCCCGTACGAGGTGTTCATATCTCTTACCGGACTGTTTTGTGGATGTTTTATAGTTTCACACTTCGATGACATGTTTTTATGCTTAAGTCTAACTTTTTGGCAAACTTACGTCGTATACTCAAACCAGGAGCCCCGTGCGAGGTGTTCGTGACTCTTACGGGACCATTTTTTGGTTGTTTTACACTTTCACCCTTCGATGGCATGTTTTTATGCATAAGTTTATTTTTTTTTGCAAATTTAAGTCGTACACTCAAACCGGGAGCCCCATGACTTTCGCGGTCGGTTTCTACGAGACACATTGATCCCGTGCGAGGTGTTCGTGACTTTTACGTCACCGTTTTGTGGTTTTTTTACTTTTTCGCCCTTCGATGTCATGTTTTTATGCTTAAGTCTAACTTTTTATAAATTTACGTCGTATACTCAAACTGGGAGGCCCGTGAAGACGCGGTCGGTTCCTACGAGTCACATTGATCCCGTGCAAGGTGTTCGTGAGTCTTACGGGACCGTTTTGTGGGTGTTTTACATTTTCACCCTTCGATGACATGTTTTTATGCTTAAGTCTAACTTCTGGCAAATTTACGTCGTATACTCAAACCAGGAGCCCCGTGAATACCCGGTCGGTTCCTACGAGTCACATTAATAACGTGCGAGGTGTTCATGACACTTACGGGACCATTTTTTAGCTGTTTTACATTTTCACCCTTTGATGGCATGTTTCTATGCTTAAGTTTATTTTTTTTTACAAATTTACGTCGTACGCTCAAACTGGGAGCCACATGACTTTCGCGGTCGGTTTCTACGAGTCACATTGATCTCCTGCGAGGTGTTCGTGACTTTTACGGGACCGTTTTGTGGTTTTTTTACTTTTTCACCCTTCGATGGCATGTTTTTATGCTTAAGTCTAACTTTGTACAAATTTACGTCATATACTCCAACCGGGAGCCCCATGAATACGCGATCGGTTCCTACGAGTCACATTGATCCCATGCGAGGTGTTCGTGACCATTTTGTGGCTGTTTTACGTCTTCACCCTTCAATGGCATGTTTTTATGCTCAAGTCTATTTTTTGTCAAATTTACATCGTACACTCAAACTGGGAGCCTCGTGCCTACGCGGTCGGTTCCTACGAGTCACATTGATCCCGTGCGAGGTGCTCGTGACTTTTACAGGACCGTTTTGGTGTAATTTTATATTTTCACCCTTTGATGGCATGTTTTTACTCTTAACACTTTTTCTTTGCGAATTTACGTCGTACACTCAAACCCGGAGCCCTGTGACTACACGGTGAGTTCCTACGAGTCACATTGATCCCGTGCGAGGTGTCCGTGACTCTTACGGGATCGTTTTGTCGCTGTTTTAAATTTTCACCCTTTGATGGCATGTTTTTACGCTTAATTCTAACTTTTTGCAAATTTATGTCGAACACTCAAATCGGGAGCCCCGTGACTACGGGGTCGGTTCCTACGAGTCACATTGATCCCGTGTGTGATGTTCGTGACTCATATGGGACCGTTTTGTGGCTGTTTTATGTTTTCACCCTTCGATGGCAAGTTTTTCTGCTTAAGTCTATTTTTTTGCAAATTTACATCGTACACTCAAACCTAGAGCCCCGTGACTACGCGGTCGTTTGTTATGAGTCATATTGATTCCGTGCGAGGTGTTCGTGACTCTAACGAGACCGTTTTAAGGTTGTTTTACATTTTCATCCTTCGATAGAAAGTTTTTATGCTTAAGTCCAACATTTCGTAAATTTAGATCGTATACAAAAATCAGGAGCCCCGTGACTATGCGGTCGGTTCCTACGAGTCACATTGAGACAGTGCGAGGTGTTCGTGACTCTTATGGGACCGTTTTGTGGCTGTATTACGTTTTCACCCTTCGATGGCATGTTTTTATACTTAAGTCTATTTTTTGGCAAATCTACGTGGTATACTCAAACCGGGAGCCCCGTGACTACGCGTTCAGTTCCTACGAGTCACATTGATCCCGTGCGAGGTGTTCGTGACTCTTACGGGGCCGTTTTATGGTTGTTTTATGTTTTCATCCTTCGATGGCATGTTTTTGTGCTTAAGTCTAATTTTTTGCAAATTTACGTCGTACACTCAAATCGAAGGACCCATGACTACACGATCGGTTCCTACGAGTCACATTGATCCCGTGCGAGGTGTTCGTGACTCTTATGGGACCGTTTTGTGGCTATTTTACATTTTCACCATTCGATGGCTTGTTTTTAGGATTAAGTCTATTTTTTAGCAAATTTACGTTGTGCACTCAAACGAGGAGCCCCGTGACTACGGAGTCGGTTCTTACGTGTCACATTGATCCCGTGCGAGGTGTTCGTGACTTTTACAGGACCGTTTTGTGGCTGTTTTAGATTTTCACCCTTCGATGGCATGTTTTTATGCTTAAGTCTATTTTTTGCAAATTTACGTCATACACTCAAACCGGGAGCCCCGTGACTACGCGGTCAGTTCCTACGAGTGACATGGATACCATGCAAGGTGTTCATGACTCTTACGGGACCGTTTTGTGGTTATTTTATGTTTTCACCCTTCGATGGCATGTTTTTATGCTTACGTCTATTTTTTGAAAATTTACTTCGTACACTCAAACCGGGATACCCATGACTACGCGATCGATTCCTATGAGTCACATTGATCCCGTGTGAGGTGTTCGTGGCTCTTATGGGACCGTTTTGTGGCTGCTTTATGTTTTTACCCTTCGATGGCATGTTTCTATGCTTAAGTCTATTTTTTGGCAAATTTATGTCGTACACTCAAACTGGGAGCCTCGTTACTACGCGGTCGGTTCCTACGAGTCACATTGATCCCGTGCGAGGTGTTCGTGAGTCTTACGGGACAATTTTGTGGCTGTTTTACATTTTCACCCTTCGATGGCATGTTTTTAAGCTTAAGTCTATTTTTTGGCAAATTTACGTCGTACACTCAAACTGGGAGCCCAGTGACTACGCGGTCGGTTCCTACGAGTCACATTGATCCCGTACGAGGTGCTCGTGACTTTTACAGGACCGTTTTGTGGCTATTTTATATTTTCACCCTTTGATGGCATATTTTTACGGTTAAGTTTATTTTTTTGCAAATTTACGTCGTACACTCAAACTGGGAGCCCTGTGACTACGCGGTCAGTTCCTACGAGTCACATTGATCCCGTGCGAGGTGTTCGTGACTCTTACGGGACCGTTTTGTGGCTGTTTTAAATTTTCACCCTTCGATGGCATGTTTTTATGCTTAAGTCTAACTTTTTACAAATTTATGTCGAACACTCAAACCGGGATCCCCGTGACTATGCGGTCGGTTCCTACGAGTCACACTGATCCCGTGCGAGGTGTTCGTGACACTTATGTGACCGTTTTGTGGCTATTTTAAATTTTCACCCTTTGATGGCATGTTTTTAGGCTTAAGTCTATTTTTTTGCAAATTGACGTCGTACACTCAAACTGGGAGCCCCGTGACTACGCGGTCGGTTCCTACTAGTCACATTGATCCCGTGCGAGGTGTTCGTGTCACTTATGGGACTGTTTTGTGGCTGTTTTATATTTTCACCCTTTGATGGCATGTTTTTACGCTTAAGTCTATTTTTTTGCAAATTTACGTCGTACACTGAAACCGGGAGTCCCGTGACTACGCGGTCGGTTCCTACGAGTCACATTGATCCCGTGCGAGGTGTTCGTATCTCTTACGGGACCGTTTTGTGGCTGTTTTACATTTTCACCCTTCGATGGCATGTTTTTATGCTTAAGTCTATTTTTTGCAAATTTACGTCATACACTCAAACCGGGAGCCCCGTGACTACGCGGTCAGTTCCTACGAGTGACATGGATACCATGCAAGGTGTTCATGACTCTTACGGGACCGTTTTGTGGTTATTTTATGTTTTCACCCTTCGATGGCATGTTTTTATGCTTACGTCTATTTTTTGAAAATTTACTTCGTACACTCAAACCGGGATACCCATGACTACGCGATCGATTCCTATGAGTCACATTGATCCCGTGTGAGGTGTTCGTGGCTCTTATGGGACCGTTTTGTGGCTGCTTTATGTTTTTACCCTTCGATGGCATGTTTCTATGCTTAAGTCTATTTTTTGGCAAATTTATGTCGTACACTCAAACTGGGAGCCTCGTTACTACGCGGTCGGTTCCTACGAGTCACATTGATCCCGTGCGAGGTGTTCGTGAGTCTTACGGGACAATTTTGTGGCTGTTTTACATTTTCACCCTTCGATGGCATGTTTTTAAGCTTAAGTCTATTTTTTGGCAAATTTACGTCGTACACTCAAACTGGGAGCCCAGTGACTACGCGGTCGGTTCCTACGAGTCACATTGATCCCGTACGAGGTGCTCGTGACTTTTACAGGACCGTTTTGTGGCTATTTTATATTTTCACCCTTTGATGGCATATTTTTACGGTTAAGTTTATTTTTTTGCAAATTTACGTCGTACACTCAAACTGGGAGCCCTGTGACTACGCGGTCAGTTCCTACGAGTCACATTGATCCCGTGCGAGGTGTTCGTGACTCTTACGGGACCGTTTTGTGGCTGTTTTAAATTTTCACCCTTCGATGGCATGTTTTTATGCTTAAGTCTAACTTTTTACAAATTTATGTCGAACACTCAAACCGGGATCCCCGTGACTATGCGGTCGGTTCCTACGAGTCACACTGATCCCGTGCGAGGTGTTCGTGACACTTATGTGACCGTTTTGTGGCTATTTTAAATTTTCACCCTTTGATGGCATGTTTTTAGGCTTAAGTCTATTTTTTTGCAAATTGACGTCGTACACTCAAACTGGGAGCCCCGTGACTACGCGGTCGGTTCCTACTAGTCACATTGATCCCGTGCGAGGTGTTCGTGTCACTTATGGGACTGTTTTGTGGCTGTTTTATATTTTCACCCTTTGATGGCATGTTTTTACGCTTAAGTCTATTTTTTTGCAAATTTACGTCGTACACTGAAACCGGGAGTCCCGTGACTACACGGTCGGTTCCTACGAGTCACATTGATCCCGTGCGAGGTGTTCGTATCTCTTACGGGACCGTTTTGTGGCTGTTTTACATTTTCACCCTTCGATGGCATGTTTTTATGCTTAAGTCTAACTTTTGGCAAATTTACGTCGTATACTCAAACCAGGAGCCCCGTGAATACCAGGTAGGTTCCTACGAGTCGCATTAATAACGTGCGAGGTGTTCGTGACTCTTACGGGACCATTTTTTGGTTGTTTTTCACTTTCACCCTTCGATGGCATGTTTTTATGCATAAGTTTATTTTTTTTGCAAATTTAAGTCATACACTCAAACCGGGAGCCCCATGACTTTCGCGGTCGGTTTCTACTCGACACATTGATCCCGTGCGAGGTGTTCGTGACTTTTACGTGACCGTTTTGTGGTTTTTTTACTTTTTCGCCCTTCGATGGCATGTTTTTATGCTTAAGTCTATCTTTTTATAAATTTACGTCGTATACTCAAACCGGGAGGCCCATGAAGACGCGGTCGGTTCCTACGAGTCACATTGATCCCGTGCAAGGTGTTCGTGAGTCTTACAGGACCGTTTTGTTGCTGTTTTACATTTTCACCCTTTGATGACATGTTTTTATGCTTAAGTCTAACTTCTGGAAAATTTACGTCGTATACTCAAACCCGGAGCCCCGTGAATACCCGGTCGGTTCCTACGAGTCACATTAATAACGTGCGAGGTGTTCATGACACTTACGGGACCATTTTTTAGCTGTTTTACATTTTCACCCTTTGATGGCATGTTTCTATGCTTAAGTTTATTTCTTTTTACAAATTTACATCGTACGCTCAAACTGGGAGCCACATGACTTTCGCGGTCGGTTTCTACGAGTCACATTGATCTCCTGCGAGGTGTTCGTGACTTTTACGGGACCGTTTTATGGTTGTTTTACTTTTTCACCCTTCGATGGCATGTTTTTATGCTTAAGTCTAACTTTTTACAAATTTACGTCGTATACTCCAACCGGGAGCCCCATGAATACGCGATCGGTTCCTACGAGTCTCATTGATCCCATGCGAGGTATTCGTGACCATTTTGTGGCTGTTTTACGTCTTCACCCTTCAATGGCATGTTTTTATGCCTAAGTCTATTTTTTGTCAAATTTACGTCGTACACTCACACTGGGAGCCCCGTGCCTACGCGGTCGGTTCCTACGAGTCACATTGATCCCGTGCAAGGTGTTCGTGACTTTTACGGGACCGTTTTGTGGTATTTTTATATTTTCACCCTTTGATGGCATGTTTTTACGCTTAACACTTTTTCTTTGCGAATTTACGTCATACACTCAAACCGAGAGCCCTGTGACTACACGGTGAGTTCCTACGAGTCACATTGATCCCGTGCGAGGTGTCCGTGACTCTTACGGGATCGTTTTGTCGCTGTTTTAAATTTTAACCCTTCGATGGCATGTTTTTATGCTTAATTCTAACTTTTTGCAAATTTATGTCGAACACTCAAATCGGGAGCCCCGTGACTACGGGGTCGGTTCCTACGAGTCACATTGATCCCGTGCGAGGTGTTCGTGACTCATATGGGACCGTTTTGTGGCTGTTTTATGTTTTCACCCTTCGATGGCAAGTTTTTATGCTTAAGTCTATTTTTTTGCAAATTTACATCGTACACTCAAACCTAGAGCCCCGTGACTACGCGGTCGTTTGTTACGAGTCATATTGATTCCGTGCGAGGTGTTCGTGACTCTAACAAGACCGTTTTATGGCTGTTTTACATTTTCATCCTTCGATGGAAAGTTTTTATGCTTAAGTCCAACATTTCGTAAATTTAGATCGTATATAAAAATCGGGAGCGTCGTGACTACGCGGTCGGTCCCTACGAGTCACATTGAGACCGTGCGAGGTGTTCGTGACTCTTATGGAACCGTTTTGTGGCTGTATTACGTTTTCAGCCTTCGATGGCATGTTTTTATGCTTAAGTCTATTTTTTGGCAAATCTACGTGGTATACTCAAACCGGGAGCCCCATGACTACGCGTTCAGTTCGTACGAGTCACATTGATCCCGTACGAGGTGTTCGTGACTCTTATGGGACCGTTTTATGGTGGTTTTATGTTTTCACCCTTCGATGGCATATTTTTGTGCTTAAGTCTAATTTTTTGCAAATTTATGTCGAACACTCAAACTGGGAGCCCCGTGACTATGCGGTCGGTTCCTACAAGTCTCATCGATCTCGTGCGAGGTGTTCGTGACTTTTACGAGACCGTTTTGTGGTTATTTTACGTTTTCACCATTCGATGGCATGTTTTTAGGATTAAGTCTATTTTTTAATAAATTTACGGCGTGCACTCAAACGAGGAGCCCCGTGACTACGGAGTCGGTTATTACATGTCACATTGATCCCGTGCGAGGTGTTCGTGACTTTTACAGGACCTTTTTGTGGCTCTTTTATATTTTCACCCTTCGATGGCATGTTTTTATGCTGAAGTCTATTTTTTGATAATTTACGTCATACACTCAAACCGGGAGCCCCGTGACTACGCGGTCAGTTCCTACGAGTGACATAAATACCATGCAAGGTGTTCATGACTCTTACGGGACCGTTTTGTGGTTGTTTTATGTTTTCACCCTTCGATGGAATGTTTTTATGCTTACGTCTATTTTTTGAAAATTTACTTCGCACACTACAACCGGGAGCCCCATGACTACGCGATCAATTCCTATGAGTCACATTGATCCCGTGCGAGGTGTTCGTGGCTCTTATGGGACCGTTTTGTGGTTGTTTATGTTTTTACCATTCGATGGGATGTTCTATGCTTAAGTCTGTTTTGTGTCAAATTTATGTCGTACACTCAAACTGGGAGCCCCGTGACTAGGCGGTCGGTTCCTACGAGTCACATTGATCCCGTGCGAGGAGTTCGTGAGTCTTACGGGACAATTTTGTGGCTGTTTTACATTTTCACCCTTCGATGGCATATTTTTATGCTTAAGTCTATTTTTTGGCAAATTTACGTCGTACACTCAAACTGGGAGCCCCGTGACTACGCGGTCGGTTTCTACGAGTCACATTGATCCCGTGCGAGGTGCTCGTGACTTTTACAGGACCGTTTTGTGGCTATTTTATATTTTCACCCTTTGATGGCATATTTTTACACTTAAGTTTATTTTTTTGCAAATTTACATCGTACACTCAAACTGGGAGCCCTGTGATTACGCGGTCAGTTCCTACGAGTCACATTGATCCCGTGCGAGGTGTTCGTGACTCTTACGGGACCGTTTTGTGGCTGTTTTAAATTTTCACCCTTCGATGGCATGTTTTTATGCTTAAGTCTAACTTTTTACAAATTTATGTCGAACACTCAAACTGGGAGCCCCGTGACTATGCGGTCGGTTCCTACGAGTCACACTGATCCCGTGCGAGGTGTTCGTGACACTTATGTGACCGTTTTGTGGCTGTTTTATATTTTCACCCTTTGATGGCATGTTTTTAGGCTTAAGTCTATTTTTTTGCAAATTTACGTCGTACACTCAAACCGGGAGCCCCGTGACTACGCGGTCGTTTCCTACTAGTCACAATGATCCCGTGCGAGGTGTTCGTGACACTTATGGGACCGTTTTGTGGCTGTTTTATATTTTCACCCTTTGATGGCATGTTTTTTCGCTTAAGTCTATTTTTTTGCAAATTTACGTTGTACACTCAAATCGGGAGTCCCATGACTACGCGGTCGGTTCCTACTGGTTACATTGATCCCGTGCGAGGTGTTCGTATCTCTTACGGGACCGTTTTGTGGCTGTTTTACATTTTCACCCATCGATGACCTGTTTTTATGCTTAAGTCTAACTTTTGGCAAATTTACGTCGTATACTAAAACCAGGAGCCCCGTGAATACCCGGTAGGTTCATACGAGTCGCATTAATAACGTGCGAGGTGTTCGTGACTCTTATGGGACCATTTTTTGATTTTTTTTCACTTTCACCCTTCGATGGCATGTTTTTTTGCATAAGTTTATTTTTTTTTGCAAATTTAAGTCGTACACTCAAACCGGGAGCCCCATGACTTTCGCGGTCGGTTTCTACAAGACACATTGATCCCGTGCGAGGTGTTCGTGACTTTAACGTGACCGTTTTGTGGTTTTTTTAATTTTTCGCCCTTCGATGGCATGTTTTTATGCTTAAGTCTATTTTTTTCAAATTTACATCATAAACTCAAACCGGGAGCCTCGAGACAACGCGATCAGTTTCTATGAGTCATATTGATCCCGTGCGAGGTGTTCGTGACTCTTACGGGACCGTTTTGTGACTGTTTTTCGTTTTGACCCTTCGATGGCATTTTTTATGCTTAAGTCTAACTTTTTGCAAATTTATGTCGTATACTTAAATCGGGAGACTTGTGAATACGCGTTCGGTTCCTACGAGTCAAATTGATCACGTGCGAGGTGTTCGTGACTCTTATGGGACCGTTTTGGGTCTATTTTACGTTTTCATCCTTCGATGGCATGTTTTTATGAATAAATCTATTTTTTACAAATTTACATCGTACACTCAAACCGGGATCCCCGTGACTACGCGGTTGGTTCCTACGAGTCACATTGATCCCGTGTGAGGTGTTCCTGACTCTTACGGGACCGTTTTCTAACTATTTTATGTTTTCACTCTTCGATAGCATGTTTTTATGCTTAAGTCAAACTTTTTGCAAATTTACGTCGTATACTCAAACCAGGAGCCCCGTGAATACGCGATCGGTTCCTACGAGTCACATTGATCTCCTGCGAGGTTTTCGTAACTCTTACGGGACCGTTTTGAGGCTGTTTTACATTTTCCCCTACGATGGCATGTTTTTATGAATAAGTCTATTTTTTAAAAAATTTAGGTCGTACACTCAAACCGGGAGCCCCGTGACTACGCGGTCGGTTCCTAAGTGTCACCTTGATCCCGTGCGAGGTGTTCGTTACTCTTACGGGACCGTTTTGTGGGTGTTTTACATTTTCACACTTCGATGACATGTTTTTATACTTAAGTCTAACTTCTGACAAATTTACGTCGTATACTCAAACCAGGAGCCCCGTGAACACCCGGTCGGTTCCAACGAGTCACATTAATAACGTGCGAGGTGTTCGTGACACTTACATGACCATTTTTTGGCTGTTTTACGTTTTGATCCTTCGATGGAATTTTTTATGCTTAAGTCTAACTTTTTAAAAATTTACGTCGTATAATCAAATCGGTAGCCTTGTGAATACGCGGCCGGTTCCTACTAGTCAAATTGATCCCGTGCGAGGTGTTCGTGACTCTTACGGGACCATTTTGGGGCTATTTTACGTTTTCATCCTTCGATGGCATGTTTTTATGAATAAGTCTATTTTTGGCAAATTTACATCGTACACTCAAACCGGGAGCCCCGTGACTACGCGGTCGGTTCCTACGAGTCACATTGATCCCGTGTGAGGGGTTCCTGACTCTTACGGGACCGTTTTGTGGCTGTTTTATGTTTTCACTCTTCGATGGCATGTTTTTATGCTTAAGTCTAACTTTTTGCAAATTTACATCGTATACTCAAACCGGGAGCCCCGTGAATACGCGATCGGTTCCTACGAGTCACGATGATCTCCTGCGAGGTGTTCGTAACTCTTACGGGACCTTTTGGTGGTTGTTTTACATTTTCACCCTTCGATGGCATGTTTTTATGCATACGTCGTACAGTCAAACCGGGAGCCGCGTGACTACGCGGTCAATTCCTAAGAGTCACATTGATCCCGTGCGAGGTGTTCGTGACTCTTACGGGACCGTTTTGTGGCTGTTTTACATTTTCACCCTTCGATGACATGTTTTTATGCTTAAGTCTAACTTTTTTACAAATTTACGTCGTATACTCAAATCGGGATCCCCATGAATACGCGGTCGATTCCTAGGAGTCACATTGATCCCCTGCGAGGTGTTCGTGACCATTTTGTGGCTGTTTTACGTCTTCACCCTTCAATGGCATGTTTTTATGCTTAAGTCTATTTTTTGGCAAATTTACGTCGTACACACAAACTGGGAGCACCGTGACTACGCGGTCGGTTCCTACGAGTAACATTGATCCCGTGCAAGGTGTTCGTGACTTTTACGGGACCGTTTTGTTGTTGTTTTATATTTTCACCCTTTGATGGCATGTTTTTACGCTTAACTCTATTTTTTTGTAAATTTACGTTGTACACTAAAACTTGGAGGCCTGTGACTATGCGGTCATTTCCTACGAGTCACATTGATCCCGTGCGAGGTGTTTGTGACTCTTACGGGACCGTTTTGTGGCTGTTTTAAATTTTCACCCTTCGATGACATGTTTTTATGCTTAATTCTAACTTTTTGCAAATTTATGTCGGACACTCAAATCGGGAGCCCCGTGACTACGCGGTCGGTTCCTACGAGTCACATTGATCCCGTGCGAGGTGTTCGTGACTCTTATGGGACCGTTTTGTGGCTGTTTTAAATTTTCACCCTTAGATGGCATGTTTTTATGCTTAAGTATAACTTTTTGCAAATTCATAACGAACACTCAAACCGAGAGCCCCGTGACCATGCGGTCGGTTCCTACGAGTCACATTGATCCCGTGCGAGGTGTTCGTGACTCTTATGGGACCATTTTGTGGCTGTTTTATATTTTCACCCTTTGATGGCATGTTTTTTCGCTTAAGTCTATTTTTTGGAAATTTACGTCATACACTCAAACCAGGAGCCCCGTGACTACGCGGTCAGTTCCTACGAGTGACATTGATACCGTGCGAGGTGTTCGCGACTCTTACGGGACCGTTTTGTGGATGTTTTACGTTTTCACCCTTCGATGGCATGTTTTTATGCTTAAGACTAACTTTTTGCAAATTTATAATGAACACTCAAACCGAGACCCCCGTGACCATGCGGTCGGTTCCTACGAGTCACATTGATCCCGTGCGAGGTGTTCATGACTCTTATGGGACCATTTTGTGGCTGTTTTATATTTTCACCCTTTGATGGCATGTTTTTTCGCTTAAGTCTATTTTTTGGAAATTTACGTCATACACTCAAACTAGGAGCCCCGTGACTACGCGGTCAGTTCCTACGAGTGACATTGATACCGTGCGAGGTGTTCGCGACTCTTATGGGACCGTTTTGTGGCTGTTTTACGTTTTCACCCTTCGATGGCATGTTTTTATGCTTAAGTCTATTTTTTGAAAATTTACTTCGTACACTCAAACCGGGGGCCCCATGACTACGCGGTCGATTTCTACGAGTCACATTGATCCCGTGCGAGGTGTTCGTGACTCTTATGGGACCGTTTTGTGGCTGTTTTTCATTTTCACCATTTGATGGCATATTTTTATGCTTAAGTCTATTTTTTTCAAATTTACATCATAAACTCAAACCGGGAGCCTCGAGACAACGCGATCGGTTTCTATGAGTCATATTGATTCCGTGCGAGGTGTTCGTGACTCTTACGGGACCGGTTTGTGACTGTTTTTCGTTTTGACCCTTCGATGA
This sequence comes from Sambucus nigra, assembly GCA_949130495.1. Taxonomy (NCBI): domain Eukaryota; kingdom Viridiplantae; phylum Streptophyta; class Magnoliopsida; order Dipsacales; family Adoxaceae; genus Sambucus; species Sambucus nigra. The sequence goes on along the minus strand of OX422209.1, from coordinate 393,752,439 downwards.
CATGTTTTTATGAATAAGTATTTTTTGCAAATTTACATCGTACACTCAATCCGGGATCCCCGTGACTACGTGGTCGGTTCCTACGAGTCACATTGATCCCGTGTGAGGTGTTCCTGACTCTTACGGGACCGTTTTATTACTGTTTTATGTTTTCACTCTTCAATGGCATGTTTTTATGTTTAAGTCTAACTTTTTGCAAATTTACGTCGTATACTCAAACCGGGAGCCCCGTGAATACGCGATCGGTTCCGACGAGTCACATTGATCTCCTGCGAGGTTTTCGTAACTCTTACGGGACCGTTTTGAGGATGTTTTACGTTTTCCCCTTCGATGGCATGTTTTTATGAATAAAGCTATTTTTTAAAAAATTTAGGTCGTACACTCAAACCGGGAGCCCCGTGACTACGCGGTCAGTTCCTAAGTGTTACATTGATCCCGTGCGAGGTATTCGTGACTCTTACGGGACCGTTTTGTGGCTGTTTTACATTTTCACACTTCGATGACATGTTTTTATGCTTAAGTCTAACTTCTGACAAATTTACGTCGTATACTCAAACCAGGATCCCCGTGAACACCCGGTCGGTTCCAACGAGTCACATTAATAACGTGCGAGGTGTTCGTGACACTTACGGGACCATTTTTTGGCCGTTTTACCTTTTCACCCTTCGATGGAATGTTTTTATGCTTAACTTTATTTTTTTTTGCAAATTTACGTCGTACACTAAAATCGGGAGCCCCATGACTTTCGCGGTCGGTTTCTAAGAGTCACATTGATCCCGTGCGAGGTGTTCGTGACTTTTACGGGACCGATTTGTGTTTGTTTTACTTTTTCACCTTTCGATGGCATGTTTTTATGCATAAGTCTAACTTTTTACAAATTTACGTCGTATACTCAAACCGCGAGCCCCATGAATACGCGGTCGGTTCCTACGAGTCACATTGATCCCGTGCGAGGTGTTCGTGACCATTTTGTGGTTGTTTTACGTCTTCACCCTTCAATGGCATGTTTTTACGCTTAAGTCTATTTTTTGGGAAATTTACGTCGTACACTCAAACTGGGAGCCCCGTGACTATGCGGTCGGTTCCTATGAGTCACATTGATCTTGTGCACGGTGTTCGTGACTTTTATGGGACCGTTTTGTGGTTGTTTTATATTTTCACCCTTTGATGGAATGTTTTTACACTTAACTCTATTTTTTTGCAAATTTACGTCGTACACTCAAACCGGGAGCCCTGTGACTACGCGGTCAGTTCCTACGAGTCAAATTGATCCCGTGCGAGGTGGTCGTGACTCTTACGGGACCATTTTGTGGCTGTTTCAAATTTTAACCCTTCAATGGCATGTTTTTATGCTTAATTCTAACTTTTTGCAAATTTATGTCGAACACTCAAATCGGGAGTCCCGTGACTACGCGGTCGGTTCCTACGAGCCACATCGATCCCGTGTGAAGTGTTCGTGACTCTTATGGGACCGTTTTGTGGCTATTTTTAAGTTTTTACCCTTCGATGGCAAGTTTATATGCTTAAGTCTATTTTTTTGCAAATTTACATCGTACACTCAAACCTAGAGCCCCGTGACTATGCAGTCGTTTCTTTTGAGTCATATTGATTCCGTGCGAGGTGTTCGTGACTCTAACGAGACCATTTTATGGCTGTTTTACATTTTCACCCTTCAATGGAAAGTTTTTATGCTTAAGTCTAACTTTTTGTAAATTTAGATCGTATACAAAAATCGGGAGCTCCGTGACTACGCGATCGGTTCCTACGAGTCACAGTGAGACCGTACGAGGTGTTCGTGACTCTTATGGGACCGTTTTGTGGTTGTATTACGTTTTCACCCTTTGGTGGCATGTTTTTATGCTTAAGTCTATTTTTTGACAAATCTACATCGTATACTCAAATCGGGAGCCCCGTGACTTCGCGTTCAGTTCCTACGAGTCACATTGATCCCGTGCGTGGTGTTCGTGAATCTTATGGGACCGTTTTGTGGTTGTTTTATGTTTTCACCCTACGATGGCATATTTTTGTGCTTAAGTCTAACTTTTTGCAAGTTTACTTCGTACACTCAAACCGAAAGACCCGTGACTACACGATCGGTTCCTACGAGTCACATTGATCCCGTGCGAGGTGTTCGTGACTCTTATTGGACCGTTTTGTGGTTATTTTACGTTTTCAACATTCGATGGCATGTTTTTAGGATTAAGTCTCTTTTTTTGCAAATTTACGTCGTGCACTAAAACCAGGAGCCCCGTGACTACGCAGTCGGTTCTTACGAGTCACATTGATCCCGTACATGGTGTTCGTGACTTTTACGGGACCGTTTTGTTGCTATTTTATATTTTCACCCTTCGATGGCTTGTTTTTATGCTTAAGTCTATTTTTTGGGAATTTATGTCATACACTCAAATCGGGAGCCCCGTGACTACGCGGTTAGTTCCTACGAGTGACATGGATACCATGCAAGGTGTTCGTCACTCTTACGGGACCGCTTTGTGGCTGTATTATGTTTTCACCCTTCAATGGCATGTTTTTATGCTTAAGTCTATTTTTTGAAAATTTACTTCGTACACTCAAACTCGGAGCCCCATGACTACGCGATCGATTCGTATGAGTCACATTGATCCCGTGCGGGGTGTTCGTGACTCTTATGGGACCGTTTTGTGGTTGTTTTACGTTTTGACCCTTCGCTGGCATTTTTTTATGCTTAAGTATATTTTTTTGCAAATTTACATCGTAAACTCAAACCGGGAGCCTCGAGACTATACGGTCGGTTTCTACGAGTCATATTCATCCCGTACGAGGTGTTCATGACTCTTACGGGACCGTTTTGTGACTGTTTATGTTTTGACCCTTCGATGGCATGTTTTTATGCTTAAGTCTAACTTTTTGCAAATTTACGTCGTATACTCAAATCGGGAGCCTTGTGAATACGCGGCTGGTTCCTACGAGTCAAATCGATCTCGTGCGAGGTGTTCGTGACTCTTACGGGACCATTTTGTGGCTATTTTACATTTTCATCCTTCGATGGCATGTTTTTATGAATAAATCTATTATTTACAAATTCACGTCGTACACTCAAACTGGGAGCCCCGTGACTACGCGGTCGGTTCCTACGAGTCACATTGATCCCGTGTAGGGTGTTCGTGACTCTTACAAGACCGTTTTGTGGATATTTTTTGTTTTCACCCTTCGATGGCATGTTTTTATGTTTAAGTCCAACTTTTTGCAAATTTACATCGTATACTCAAACCGGGAGCCCCGTGAATACACGATCTGTTCCTACGAGTCACATTGATCTCCTGCAAGGTGTTCGTGACTCTTATGGGACCGTTTTGTGGCTGGTTTACGTTTTCACCCTTCGATGGCATGTTTTTATGCATAAGTCAATTTTTTTAAAAATTTACATCGTACACTCAAACTGGGAGCCCCGTGACTACGCGATCGGTTCTTACGAGTCACATTGATCCCGTGCGAGGTGTTCGTGACTCTTAAGGGACCGTTTTGTGGCTGTTTTACATTTTCACCCTTAGATGACATGTTTTTATGCTTAAGTCTATTGGCAAATTTAATTCATATACTCAAACTAGGAGCCCCGTGAATACCCGGTCGGTTCTTACGAGTCGCATTAATAACGTGCGAGGTGTTCGTGACTCTTACGGGACCATTTTTTGGCTGTTTTACATTTTCACCCTTCGATGGCATGTTTTTATGCTTAAGTTTATTTTCTTTGCAAATTTAAGTCGTAGACTCAAACCGGGAACCCCATGACTTTTGCTGTCGGTTTCTACGAGTCACATTGATCCCGTGCAAGGTGTTCGTGACTTTTACGGGACCGTTTTGTGGTTTTTTTACTTTTTCGCCCTTCGATGGCATGTTTTTTTTGCTTAAGTCTAACTTTTTACAAATTTACGTCGTATACTCAAACCGGGTGTCCCATGAATACGCGGTCGGTTCCTACGAGTCACATTATCCCGTGCGAGGTGTTCGTGAGTCTAACTGGACCATTTTGTTTCTGTTTTACATTTCCACCCTTCGATGGCATGTTTTTATGCTTAAGCCTATTTTTTGGCAAATTTACGTCGTACGCTCAAACTGGGAGCCCCGTGACTACGCGGTCGGTTCCTACGAGTCACATTGATCCCGTGCGAGGTGTTTGTGACTTTTACAGGACCGTTTTGTGGCTATTTTATATTTTCACCCTTTGATGGCATGTTTTTACGCTTAAGTCTATTTTTTTGCAAATTTACGTCGTAGAGTCAAAGTAGGACCCCTGTGACTACGCGTTCAATTCCTACGAGTCACATTGATCCCGTGCGAGGTGTTCGTGACTCTTACGGGACCGTTTTGTGGCTGTTTTAAATTTTCACCCTTCGATGGCATGTTTTTATGCATAAGTCTAACTTTTTGCAAATTTATTTCGAACAGTCAGACCGGGAGCCCCGTGACTATGCAGTCGGTTCCTATGATTCACATTGATCCCGTACTAGGTGTTCGTGACTCTTATGGGACCGTTTTGTTGCTGTTTTATATTTTCAACCTATTATGGCATGTTTTTACGCTTAAGTATATTTTTTTGTAAATTTACGTCGTACACTCAAATCGGGAGCCCCGTGACTACGCGGTGAGTTCCTACGAGTCACATTCATCTCGTGCGAGGTGTTCGTGACTCTTACGGGACCGTTTTGTGGCTATTTTAAATTTTCACCCTTCGATGGCATGTTTTTATGCTTAAGTCTAACTTTTTGCAAATTTATGTCGAACACTCAAATCGGGAGCCCCGTGACTACGCGGTCGGTTCCTACGAGTCACATTGAGATCGTGCGAGGTGTTCGTGACTCTTACGGGATCGTTTTGTGGATGTATTAAGTTTTCACCCTTCGATGGCATGTTTTTATGCTTAACTCTATTTTTTTGGAAATCTACGTCGTATACTCAAATCGGGAGCCCCGTGACTACGCGTTCCGTTCCAACGAGTCACATTGATCCCGTGCGAGGTGCTCGTGACTCTTACGGGACCGTTTTGTGGTTGTTTTATGTTTTCACCCTTCGATGGCATGTTTTTGTGCTTAAGTCTATCTTTTTGCAAATTTATGACGTACACTCAAACCGAAGGACCCGTGACTGCACGATCGGTTCCTACGAGTCACATTGATCCCGTGCGAGGTGTTCGTGACTCTTATGGGACCATTTTGTGGCTATTTTACGTTTTAACCCTTTGATGGCATGTTTTTATGTTGATGACTATTTTTTTTCAAATTTACGTCGTGCACTCAAACCAGGAGCCCCGTGACTACACAGTCGGTTCTTACGAGTCACAATGATCCCGTACGAGGTGTTCGTGACTTTTACAGGACCGTTTTGTGGCTGTTTTATATTTTCGCCCTTCGATGGCATGTTTTTATGCTTAAATCTATTTTTTTGTAAACTTACGTAATACACTCAAACCGGGAGCCCCGTGACTACGCGGTCAGTTCCTACGAGTGATATTGATACCATGCGAGGTGTTCGTGACTCTTACGGGACCATTTTTGGTTGTTGTACGTTTTCACCCTTCGATGGGATGTTTTTATGCTTAAATCTATTTTTTGAAAATTTACTTTGTACACTCAAATCGGGAGACCCATGACTACGCGGTCGATTCCTAATAGTCACATTGATCCCATGCGAGGTGTTCATGACTCTTACGGGACCGTTTTGTGGTTATTTTATGTTTTCACCCTTCGATGGCATGTTTTTATGCTTACGTCTATTTTTTGAAAATTTACTTCGTACACTCAAACCGGGATACCCATGACTACGCGATCGATTCCTATGAGTCACATTGATCCCGTGTGAGGTGTTCGTGACTCTTACGGGACCGTTTTGTGACTGTTTTACGTTTTGACCCTTCGATGACATGTTTTTATGCCATAGTCTAACTTTTAGTAAATTTACATCGTATACTCAAATCGGGAACCTTGTGAATACCCGGTCGGTTCCTACGAGTCAAATTGATCCCGTGCGAGGTTTTCGTGACTCTTACGGGTCCGTTTTGTGGCTATTTTATGTTTTCATCCTTCGATGGCATGTTTTATGAATAAGTCTATTTTTTGCAAATTTACGTCGTACACTCAAACCGGGAGCCCCGTGACTACGCAGTCAGTTCCTATGAGTCACATTGATCCCGTGTGAGCTGTTCGTGACTCTTACGGGACCGTTTTGTGGTTATTTTACTTTTTCAACCTTCAATGGCATGTTTTTATGCTTAAGTCTAACTTTTTGCAAATTTACATCGTATATTCAAATCGGGAGCCCCGTGAATACGCGATCGTTTCCTACGAGTCACATTGATCTCCTACGAGGTGTTCGTGACTCTTACGGGACCATTTAGTGGCTGTTTTATGTTTTTACCCTTCGATGGCATGTTTTTATGCATAATTCTATTTTCTTGAAAATTTACGTCGTACACTCAAACCGAGGGGCCCCGTGACTACGCGGTCGGTTCCCACGAGTCACATTGATCCCGTGTGAGGTGTTCGTGACTCAAACGCGACCATTTTGTCGTTGTTTTACGTTTTCACCCTTCAATCATATGTTTTTATGCTTAAGTCTAACTTTTGGCAAATTTACGTCCTACACTCAAACCAGGAGCCCCGTGAATACCTGGTCCGTTACTACGAGTCACATTAATAACGTGCGAGGTGTTCGTGACTCTTACGGGACCATTTTTTGGCTATTTTAAATTTTCACCCTTCGATGGCATGTTTTTATGGTTATGTTTCTTTTTTGCAAATTTACATCGTACTCTCAAACTAGGAGCCCCATCACTTTCGCGGTCGGTTTCTACGAGTCACATTGATCCCGTGCGAGGTGTTCGTGTGTTTTACCGGATCGATTTGTGATTGTTTTACTTTTTCACCCTTCGATGGCATGTTTTTATGCTTATGTCTAACTTTTTACAAATTTACGTCGTATACTCAAACCGGGAGCCCCATGAATACGCGGTCAGTTCCTGCGAGTCACATTGATCCCGTGCGAGGAGTTCGTGACTCTTACGGAACCATTTTGTGGTTGTTTTATGTTTTCACCCTTCGATGGCATGTTTTTATGCTTAAGTCTATTTTTTTGCAAATTTACGCCGTAAACTCAAACTTGGAGCCCCGTGACTACACGGTTGGTTTCTACGAGTCACATTGATCCCGTGCGAGGTGTTCATGAATTTTATGGGACCATTTTTTGGCCGTTTTATATTTCCACCCTTTGATGGCATGTTTTTACGCTTAAGTATATTTTTTTGCAAATTTACATCATACTCTCAAACCGAGAGCCCTGTGACTACACGGTTAGTTCCTACGAGTCACATTGATCTCGTGCGAGGTGTTCGTGACTCTTACAGGACCGTTTTGTCGCTGTTTTAAATTTTCACCCTTGGATGGCATGTTTTTATGCTTAATGCTAAATTTTTGCAAATTTATGTCGAACACTCAAATCGGGAGCCCCATGACTACGCGGTCGGTTCCTACGAGTCACATTGATCCCGTGCGAGGTGTTCGTAACTCTTATGGGATCGTTTTGTGGCTGTTTTATGTTTTCACCCCTTCGATGGCATGTTTTTGCGCTTAAGTCTATTTTTATGCAAATTTACGTCGTACACTCAAACCAAGAGCCCTGTGACTATGCGGTCGTTTCTTACGAGTCGTATTGATTTCGTGCGAGTGTTCATGACACTAACGAGACCGTTTTGTGGCTGTTTTACATTTTCACCCTTCGATGAAATGTTTTTATGCTTAAGTCTAACTTTTCATAAATTTACATCGTATGCAAAAATCGGGAGCCCTGTGACTACGCGCTCGGTTCTTACATGTCACATTGAGACCGGACGAGGGGTTCGTGACTCTTATGGGACCGTTATGTGGTTGTATTACGTTTTCACCCTTCGATGGCATGTTTTTATGCTTAAGTCTATTTTTTTGAAAATCTACGTCGTATACTCAAACCGAGAGCCCCGTGACTACACGTTCCGTTCCTACGAGTCACATTGATCCTGTGCGAGGTATTCGTGACTCTTACTGGACCGTTTTGTGGCTGTTTTATGTTTTCACCCTTCGATGGCATGTTTTTGCGCTTAAGTCTAAGTTTTTGCAAATATACATCGTATACTCAAACCGAAGGACCCGTGACAACACGATCGGTTCCTACGAGTCACATTGATCCCGTGCGACGTGTTCGTGACTCTTATGGGCCCGTTTGTTGGCTATTTTACGTTTTCACCCTTCGATGGCATGTTTTTATGCTTAAGTCTATTATTTTGCAAATTTACGTCGTGCACTCAAACGAGGACTCCTGTGACTACGCAGTCGGTTCTTACGAGGCACATTGATACCGTGCGAGGTGTTCGTGACTTTACAGGACCGTTTTGTGCCTGTTTTATATTTTCACCCTTCGATGGCATGTTTTTATACTTAAGTCTATTTTTTGCAAATTTACGTCATACACTCAAATCGGGAGCCCTGTGACTACGCGGTCAGTTCCTACGAGTGACATTGACACCATACGAGGTGTTCGTGACTCTTACGAGACCGTTTTGTGTTGTATTATGTTTTCACCCTTCGATGGCATGTTCTTATGCTTAAGTCTATTTTTTGAAAATTTACTTCGTACACTCAAACCGTAAGCCCCATGACTACGCGGTCGAGTCCTACGTGTCACATTGATACCATGCGAGGTGTTCGTCACTCTTGTGGGACGGTTTTGTGGTTGTTTTACGTTTTAACCATTCGATGGCATATTTTTATGCTTAAGTCTATTTTTTACAAATTTACAACGTAAACTCAAACCGAGAGCCTCGAGACTACGCGGTCGGTTTCTACGAGTCAAATTGATCCCGTGCAAGGTGTTCGTGACTGTTACAGGACCGTTTTGTGACTGTTTTACGTTTTGACCCTTCGATGGCATATTTTTATGCTTAAGTCTAACTTTTCGCAAATTTACGTTGTATTCTCAAATCAGGAGCCTTATGAATACGCGGTCGGTTCCTACGAGTCACATTGATCCCGTACGAGGTGTTCGCGACTCTTACGGGACAATTTCATGGTTGTTTTATGTTTTCACCCTTCGATGGCATGTTTTTATGCTTAAGTCTATTATTTGGCAATTTACGTCCTAAACTCAAACTGGGAGCCCCGTGACTACGTGGTCAGTTCCTACGAGTCACATTAATCCAGTGTGAGGTGTTCGTGACTCTTACGGGACCGTTTTGTGGCTGTTTTACATTTTCACCCTTCGATGGCATGTTTTTATGCATAAGTCTATTTTTCTGAAAATTTACGTCGTACACTCAAACCGGGAGCCCTGTGACTTTGTGGTCGGTTCCTACGAGTCACATTGATCCCGTGCGAGGTGTTCGTGACTTTTATAGGACCGTTTTGTGGGTGTTTTATGTTTTCACCCTTTGATGACATGTTTTTATGCTTAAGTCTAACTTTTGGCAAATTTACGTCCTACACTCAAACCAGGAGCCCCGTGAATACCTGGTCCGTTACTACGAGTCACATTAATAACGTGCGAGGTGTTCGTGACTCTTACGGGACCATTTTTTGGCTATTTTAAATTTTCACCCTTCGATGGCATGTTTTTATGGTTATGTTTCTTTTTTGCAAATTTACATCGTACTCTCAAACTAGGAGCCCCATCATATCGCGGTCGGTTTCTACGAGTCACATTGATCCCGTGCGAGGTGTTCGTGTGTTTTACCGGATCGATTTGTGATTGTTTTACTTTTTCACCCTTCGATGGCATGTTTTTATGCTTATGTCTAACTTTTTACAAATTTACGTCGTATACTCAAACCGGGAGCCCCATGAATACGCGGTCAGTTCCTGCGAGTCACATTGATCCCGTGCGAGGAGTTCGTGACTCTTACGGAACCATTTTGTGGTTGTTTTATGTTTTCACCCTTCGATGGCATGTTTTTATGCTTAAGTCTATTTTTTTGCAAATTTACGCCGTAAACTCAAACTTGGAGCCCCGTGACTACACGGTTGGTTTCTACGAGTCACATTGATCCCGTGCGAGGTGTTCATGAATTTTATGGGACCATTTTTTGGCCGTTTTATATTTCCACCCTTTGATGGCATGTTTTTACGCTTAAGTATATTTTTTTGCAAATTTACATCATACTCTCAAACCGAGAGCCCTGTGACTACACGGTTAGTTCCTACGAGTCACATTGATCTCGTGCGAGGTGTTCGTGACTCTTACAGGACCGTTTTGTCGCTGTTTTAAATTTTCACCCTTGGATGGCATGTTTTTATGCTTAATGCTAAATTTTTGCAAATTTATGTCGAACACTCAAATCGGGAGCCCCATGACTACGCGGTCGGTTCCTACGAGTCACATTGATCCCGTGCGAGGTGTTCGTAACTCTTATGGGATCGTTTTGTGGCTGTTTTATGTTTTCACCCCTTCGATGGCATGTTTTTGCGCTTAAGTCTATTTTTATGCAAATTTACGTCGTACACTCAAACCAAGAGCCCTGTGACTATGCGGTCGTTTCTTACGAGTCGTATTGATTTCGTGCGAGTGTTCATGACACTAACGAGACCGTTTTGTGGCTGTTTTACATTTTCACCCTTCGATGAAATGTTTTTATGCTTAAGTCTAACTTTTCATAAATTTACATCGTATGCAAAAATCGGGAGCCCTGTGACTACGCGCTCGGTTCTTACATGTCACATTGAGACCGGACGAGGGGTTCGTGACTCTTATGGGACCGTTATGTGGTTGTATTACGTTTTCACCCTTCGATGGCATGTTTTTATGCTTAAGTCTATTTTTTTGAAAATCTACGTCGTATACTCAAACCGAGAGCCCCGTGACTACACGTTCCGTTCCTACGAGTCACATTGATCCTGTGCGAGGTATTCGTGACTCTTACTGGACCGTTTTGTGGCTGTTTTATGTTTTCACCCTTCGATGGCATGTTTTTGCGCTTAAGTCTAAGTTTTTGCAAATATACATCGTATACTCAAACCGAAGGACCCGTGACAACACGATCGGTTCCTACGAGTCACATTGATCCCGTGCGACGTGTTCGTGACTCTTATGGGCCCGTTTGTTGGCTATTTTACGTTTTCACCCTTCGATGGCATGTTTTTATGCTTAAGTCTATTATTTTGCAAATTTACGTCGTGCACTCAAACGAGGACTCCTGTGACTACGCAGTCGGTTCTTACGAGGCACATTGATACCGTGCGAGGTGTTCGTGACTTTACAGGACCGTTTTGTGCCTGTTTTATATTTTCACCCTTCGATGGCATGTTTTTATACTTAAGTCTATTTTTTGCAAATTTACGTCATACACTCAAATCGGGAGCCCTGTGACTACGCGGTCAGTTCCTACGAGTGACATTGACACCATACGAGGTGTTCGTGACTCTTACGAGACCGTTTTGTGTTGTATTATGTTTTCACCCTTCGATGGCATGTTCTTATGCTTAAGTCTATTTTTTGAAAATTTACTTCGTACACTCAAACCGTGAGCCCCATGACTACGCGGTCGAGTCCTACGTGTCACATTGATACCATGCGAGGTGTTCGTCACTCTTGTGGGACGGTTTTGTGGTTGTTTTACGTTTTAACCATTCGATGGCATATTTTTATGCTTAAGTCTATTTTTTACAAATTTACAACGTAAACTCAAACCGAGAGCCTCGAGACTACGCGGTCGGTTTCTACGAGTCAAATTGATCCCGTGCAAGGTGTTCGTGACTGTTACAGGACCGTTTTGTGACTGTTTTACGTTTTGACCCTTCGATGGCATATTTTTATGCTTAAGTCTAACTTTTCGCAAATTTACGTTGTATTCTCAAATCAGGAGCCTTATGAATACGCGGTCGGTTCCTACGAGTCACATTGATCCCGTACGAGGTGTTCGCGACTCTTACGGGACAATTTCATGGTTGTTTTATGTTTTCACCCTTCGATGGCATGTTTTTATGCTTAAGTCTATTATTTGGCAATTTACGTCCTAAACTCAAACTGGGAGCCCCGTGACTACGTGGTCAGTTCCTACGAGTCACATTAATCCAGTGTGAGGTGTTCGTGACTCTTACGGGACCGTTTTGTGGCTGTTTTACATTTTCACCCTTCGATGGCATGTTTTTATGCATAAGTCTATTTTTCTGAAAATTTACGTCGTACACTCAAACCGGGAGCCCTGTGACTTTGTGGTCGGTTCCTACGAGTCACATTGATCCCGTGCGAGGTGTTCGTGACTTTTATAGGACCGTTTTGTGGGTGTTTTATGTTTTCACCCTTTGATGACATGTTTTTATGCTTAAGTCTAACTTTTGGCAAATTTACGTCCTACACTCAAACCAGGAGCCCCGTGAATACCTGGTCCGTTACTACGAGTCACATTAATAACGTGCGAGGTGTTCGTGACTCTTACGGGACCATTTTTTGGCTATTTTAAATTTTCACCCTTCGATGGCATGTTTTTATGGTTATGTTTCTTTTTTGCAAATTTACATCGTACTCTCAAACTAGGAGCCCCATCATATCGCGGTCGGTTTCTACGAGTCACATTGATCCCGTGCGAGGTGTTCGTGTGTTTTACCGGATCGATTTGTGATTGTTTTACTTTTTCACCCTTCGATGGCATGTTTTTATGCTTATGTCTAACTTTTTACAAATTTACGTCGTATACTCAAACCGGGAGCCCCATGAATACGCGGTCAGTTCCTGCGAGTCACATTGATCCCGTGCGAGGAGTTCGTGACTCTTACGGAACCATTTTGTGGTTGTTTTATGTTTTCACCCTTCGATGGCATGTTTTTATGCTTAAGTCTATTTTTTTGCAAATTTACGCCGTAAACTCAAACTTGGAGCCCCGTGACTACACGGTTGGTTTCTACGAGTCACATTGATCCCGTGCGAGGTGTTCATGAATTTTATGGAACCATTTTTTGGCTGTTTTATATTTCCACCCTTTGATGGCATGTTTTTACGCTTAAGTATATTTTTTTGCAAATTTACATCATACTCTCAAACCGAGAGCCCTGTGACTACACGGTTAGTTCCTACGAGTCACATTGATCTCGTGCGAGGTGTTTGTGACTCTTACAGGAGCGTTTTGTCGCTGTTTTAAATTTTCACCCTTGGATGGCATGTTTTTATGCTTAATGCTAAATTTTTGCAAATTTATGTCGAACACTCAAATCGGGAGCCCCATGACTACGCGGTCGGTTCCTACGAGTCACATTGATCCCGTGCGAGGTGTTCGTAACTCTTATGGGATCGTTTTGTGGCTGTTTTATGTTTTCACCCCTTCGATGGCATGTTTTTGCGCTTAAGTCTATTTTTATGCAAATTTACGTCGTACACTCAAACCAAGAGCCCTGTGACTATGCGGTCGTTTCTTACGAGTCATATTGATTTCGTGCGAGTGTTCGTGACACTAACGAGACCGTTTTGTGGCTGTTTTACATTTTCACCCTTCGATGAAATGTTTTTATGCTTAAGTCTAACTTTTCATAAATTTCCATCGTATGCAAAAATCGGGAGCCCTGTGACTACGCGCTCGGTTCTTACATGTCACATTGAGACCGGACGAGGGGTTCGTGACTCCTATGGGACCGTTATGTGGTTGTATTACGTTTTCACCCTTCGATGGCATGTTTTTATGCTTAAATCTATTTTTTTGAAAATCTACGTCGTATACTCAAACCGAGAGCCCCGTGACTACACGTTCCCTTCCTACGAGTCACATTGATCCTGTGCGAGGTATTCGTGACTCTTACTGGACCGTTTTGTGGCTGTTTTATGTTTTCACCCTTCGATGGCATGTTTTTGCGCTTAAGTCTAAGTTTTTGCAAATATACATCGTATACTCAAACCGAAGGACCCGTGACAACACGATCGGTTCCTACGAGTCACATTGATCCCGTGCGACGTGTTCGTAACTCTTATGGGCCCGTTTGTTGGCTATTTTACGTTTTCACCCTTCGATGGCATGTTTTTATGCTTAAGTCTATTATTTTGCAAATTTACGTCCTGCACTCAAACTAGGACTCCGGTGACTACGCAATCGGTTCTTACGAGGCGCATTGATCCCGTGCGAGGTGTTCGTGACTTTACAGGACCGTTTTGTGCCTGTTTTATATTTTCACCCTTCGATGGCATGTTTTTATACTTAAGTCTATTTTTTGCAAATTTACGTCATACACTCAAATCGGGAGCCCCGTGACTACGCGGTCAGTTCCTACGAGTGACATTGACACCATACGAGGTGTTCGTGACTCTTACGAGACCGTTTTGTGTTGTATTATGTTTTCACCCTTCGATGGCATGTTCTTATGCTTAAGTCTATTTTTTGAAAATTTACTTCGTACACTCAAACCGTGAGCCCCATGACTACGCGGTCGAGTCCTACGTGTCACATTGATCCCATGCGAGGTGTTCGTCACTCTTGTGGGACGGTTTTGTGGTTGTTTTACGTTTTAACCATTCGATGGCATATTTTTATGCTTAAGTCTATTTTTTACAAATTTACAACGTAAACTCAAACCGAGAGCCTCGAGACTACGCGGTCGGTTTCTACGAGTCATATTAATCCCGTGCAAGGTGTTCGTGACTGTTACAGGACCGTTTTGTGACTGTTTTACGTTTTGACCCTTCGATGGCATGTTTTTATGCTTAAGTCTAACTTTTCGCAAATTTACGTCGTATACTCAAATCAGGAGCCTTATGAATACGCGGTCGGTTCCTACGAGTCACATTGATCCCGTACGAGGTGTTCGCGACTCTTACGGGACAATTTCGTGGTTGTTTTATGTTTTCACCCTTCGATGGCATGTTTTTATGCTTAAGTCTATTATTTGGCAATTTACGTCCTAAACTCAAACTGGGAGCCCCGTGACTACGTGGTCGGTTCCTACGAGTCACATTAATCTAGTGTGAGGTGTTCGTGACTCTTACGGGACCGTTTTGTGGCTGTTTTACATTTTCACCCTTCGATGGCATGTTTTTATGCATAAGTCTATTTTTCTGAAAATTTACGTCGTACACTCAAACCGGGAGCCCTGTGACTTTGTGGTCGGTTCCTACGAGTCACATTGATCCCGTGCGAGGTGTTCGTGACTTTTATAGGACCGTTTTGTGGGTGTTTTATGTTTTCACCCTTTGATGACATGTTTTTATGCTTAAGTCTAACTTTTGGCAAATTTACGTCGTATACTACGACCAGGAGCCCCGTGAGTACCCGGTCGGTTCCTACGAGTCACATTAATAACGTGCGAGGTGTTCGTGACTCTTACGGGACCATTTTAGACTGTTTTACATTTTCACCCTTCGATGGCATGTTTTTATGGTTAAGTCTATTTTTTTGCAAATTTACATCGTACACTCAAATCGGGAGCCTCGTGACTACGCGGTCGGTTCCTACGAGTCACATTGATCCCGTGCGAGGAGCTCGTGACTCTTATGGGACCGTCTTGTGGCTGTTTTAAGTTTTCACCCTTCGATGGCATGTTTTTATGCTAAAGTATATTTTTTTGCAAATTTACGTCATACACTCAAACTAGGACCCCCGTGACTACGCGGTCGGTTCCTATGAGTCACATTGATCCCGTGCGAGGTGTTCGTGACTTTTACGGGATAATTTTGTTGCTTTTTTCTATTTTCACCCTTTGATGGCATATTTTTACGCTTAAGTCTATTTTTTTTCAAATTTACGTCGTACACTCAAACCGGGAGCCCTGTGACTACGCGGTCAGTTCTTACGAGTGACATTGATCCCGTGCGAGGTGTTAGTGATTGAGTTTTGACTATTGGTAAAGCGGCCTCTTACGGGACCGTTTTGTGGATATTTTAAATTTTCACCCTTCGATGGCATGATGCTTAAGTCTAACTTTTTGCAAATTTATGTCGAACACTCAAACCGGGAGCCCCGTGACTACGCGATCGGTTCCTACGAGTCACATTGATCCCGTGCGAGGTGTTCGTGACTCTTATGGGACCGTTTTGTGGCGATTTTTTGTTTTCACCCTTCGATTCCATGTTTTTATGCTTAAGTCTATTTTTTTGGAAATTTACGTCGTACACTCAAACCAAGAGCCCCGTGACTACGCGGTCGTTTCTTACGAGTCATATTGATTCCGTGTGAGGTGTTCGTGACTCTAACGAGACCATTTTGTGGTTGTTTTACATTTTCACCCTTCGATGGAATGTTTTTATGCTTAAGTCTAACTTTTCATAAATTAACATCGTATGCAAAAATCGGGAGCCTCGTGACTATGCGGTCGGTTCTTACGAGTCACATTGAGATCGTGGGAGGTGTTCGTGACTCTTATGGGACCGTTTTGTGGTTGTATTATGTTTTCACCCTTCGATGGCATGTTTTTAGGCTAAAGTCTATTTTTTTCAAATCTACATCGTATACTCAAACCGGGAGCCCCATGACTACGCGTTCAGTTCCTACGAGTCACTTTGATCCCGTACGAGGTGTTCGTGACACTTAAAATACTGTTTTCTGGCTGTTTTATGTTTTGACCCTTCGATGGCATGGTTTTGTGCTTAAGTCTAACTTTTTGAAAATTTACGTCGTACACTCAAACCGAAGGACCCGTGACTACACGATCGGTTCGTACGAGTCACATTGATCCCGTGCGAGGTGTTCATGACTGTTATGGGACCGTTTTATGGCTATTTTACGTTTTCACCCTTCGATGGCATGTTTTTATGCTTAAGTCTATTTTTTGCAAATTTACGTCGTTCACTCAAGCCAGGAGCCCCGTGACTACGCAATCGGTTCTTACGAGTCACATTGATCCCGTGCGAGGTGTTCGTGACTTTTACAGGACCTTTTTGTAGCTGTTTTATATTTTCACCCTTCGATGGCATGTTTTTATGCTTAAGTCTATTTTTTTGCAAATTTACGTCATACACTCAAACCGAGAGCTACGAGTGACATTGATACCATGCGAGGTGTTCGTGACTCTTACGGGACCATTTTGTGGTTGTTTTACGTTTTCACCCTTCGATGGCATGTTTTTATGCTTAAGTCTATTTTTTGAAAAAGTACTTCGTACACTCAAACTGGGACCCCCATCACTACGCGATCGATTCCTACGAGTCACATTGATCCCGTGCGAGGTGTTCGTGACTCTTATGGGACCGTTTTGGGGATGTTTTATATTTTCACCCTCTGATGGCGTATTTTTATGCTTAAATCTATTTTTTGGCATATATACATCGTAAGCTCAAACCGAGAGCCTCGAGACTACACGGTCGGTTTCTAAGAGTCATATTGATCCCCGTGCAAGGTGTTTGTGACTCTTACGGGACCGTTTTGTGGCTGTTTTATGTTTTGACCCTTCGATGGCATGTTTTTATGCTTAAGTAAAACTTTTTGCAAATTTACGTCGTATACTCAAATCAGGAGCCTTGTGAATACGCAGTCGGTTCCTACGAGTCAAATTGATCCCGTGCGAGGTGTTCGTGACTCTTACCGAACCTTTTTGCGGCTATTTTACGTTTTCATCCTTCGATGGCATGTTTTTATGAATAAGTCTATTTTTTTCAAATTTACGTCGTACACTCAAACCGGGAGCCCCGTGACTACGCGGTCGGTTCCTACGTGTCACATTGATCCCGTGTGAGGTGTTCGTGACTATTACGGGATCGTTTTTTGGCTGTTTTACGTTTTCACCCTTCGAGGGCATGTTTTTATGCTTAAGTCTAACTTTTTGAAAATTTATGTTCAAACCGGGAGCCCCGTGACTACGCGGTCGGTTCCTACTAGTCACATTGATCCCTTGCGAGGTGTTCGTGACTCTTACGGAACCGTTTTGCGAATATTTTATGTTTTCACCCTTCGATGACATGTTTTTATGCTTAAGTCTAACTTTTGGGAAATTTACGTCGTATACTCAAACCAAGAGCCCCGTGAATACCCGGTCGGTTCCTACGAGTCACATTAATAACGTGTGAGGTGTTTGTGACTCTTACGGGACCATTTTTTTGCTATTTTACATTTTCACCCTTCGATGGCATGTTTTTACGCTTAAGTTTATTTTTTTGCAAATTTACATCGTACACTCAAACCGAGAACCCATGACTTTTGCGGTCAATTTCTACGAGTCACATCGATCCCGTACGAGGTGTTCGTGACTTTACTAGACCGTTTTGTGGTTATTTTACTTTTTCACCCTTCAATGGCATGTTTTTATCCCTAAGTCTAACTTTTTACAAATTTACATCGTATACTCAAACCGGGAGCCCCATGAATACACGATCGGTTCCTACGAGTCACATTGATCCCGTGCGAGGTGTTCGGGACTTTTACGGGACCATTTTGTGACTGTTTTATATTTTCACCCTTTGATGGCATGTTTTTATGCTTAAGTCTATTTTTTGGCAAATTTACGCCGTACACTCAAACTGGGAGACCCTTGACTACGCGGTCGGTTCCTATGATTCACATTGATCACGTGCGAGGTGTTCATGACTTTTACGGAACCGTTTTGTGGCTGGTTTATATTTTCACCCTTTGATGGCATGTTTTTACGCTTAAGTCTATTTTTTTGCAAATTTACGTCGTACACTCAAACTGGGAGCCCTTTGACTCCGTGGTCAGTTCCTACGAGTCACATTGATCCCGTGCGAGGTGTTCGTGACTCTTACGGGACCGTTTTATGGTTGTTTTAAATTTTCACCCTTCGATGGCATGTTTTTATGCTTAAGTCTAACTTTTTGCAAATTTATGTCGAACACTCAAATCGGGAGCCTCAAGACTACGCGGTCGGTTTCTACGAGTCATACTGATCCCGTGCGAGGTGTTCGTGACTCTTACAGAACCGTTTTGTGGTTGTTTTACGTTTTCACCCATGGATGGCATGTTTTTATTCTTAAGTCTATTTCTTTTCAAATTTACGTCGTACACTTAAACCGGGAGCCCTGTGACTACGCGGTCGGTTCCTACGAGTCATATTCATCCCGTGCGAGGTGTTTTTTGACTTTTACGGGACCATTTTCTGGTTGTTTTATGTTTTCACCCTTCAATGGCATGTTTTTATGCTTAAGTCTATATTCTTGCAAATTTACGTCATACAGTCAAACCGGGAGCCCCGTGCCTACGCGGTCGGTTCCTTCGAGTCACATTGATTCGATGCGAGGTGTTCGTGACTCTTATAGGACCGTTTTGTGGCTCTTTTACATTTTCACCCTCCGATGGCATGTTTTTGTGCTTAAGTCTATTTTTTGTAAATTTAGGTCGCACACTCAAACCGAGAGCCCCGTGACTACGCGGTCGGTTCCTACGAGTCACATTGATCCCGTGCGAGGTGTTCGTGACTCTTACGGGACCGTTTTGTGGCTGTTTAACGTTTTGACCCTTCGATGGCATGTTTTTACGCTTAAGTCTAAATTTTTGTAAATTTACGTCGTATACTCTAATTGGGAGCCTTTTGAATGCGCGGTCGGTTCCTTCAAGACAAATTGATCCCGTACGAGGAGTTCATGACTCTTATGGGACCGTTTTGTGGCTATTTTACGTTTTCATCCTTCGATGGCATGTTTTTACGAATAATTCTATTTTTTCAAATTTACGTCGTACACTCAAATCGGGAGCCCCGTGACTACGCGGTCACTTCCTACGAGTGACATTGATACCATGGGAGGTGTTCGCGACTCTTATAGGACCGTTTTATGGCTGTTTTACGTTTTCACCCTTCGATGGCATGTTTTTATGCATAAGTCTATTTTTTTGAAAATTTACGTCGTACACTCAAACAAGGAGCCCCGTGACTATGCGGTCGGTTCCTACAAGTCACATTGATCCCGTTCGAGGTGTTCGTGACTCTTACGGGACCGTTTTGTGGCTGTTTTACATTTTCACCCGATGTCATGTTTTTATGCTTAAGTCTAACTTTTGGAAAATTTACATCGTATACTCAACCTTGGAGCCCCGTGAATACCCGGTCGGTTCCTATGAGTCGCATTAATGACGTGCGAGGTGTTCGTGACTCTTACGGGACCATTTTTTGGCTGTTTTACATTTTCACCCTTCGATGGAATGTTTTTATGCTTAAGTTTATTTTTTTTGCAAATTTACGTCGTACACTAAAATCGGGTGCCCCATGACTTTCGCGGTCGGTTTCTACGAGTCACATTGATCCCGTGCGAGGTGTTCATGACTTTTGAGGGACTGTTTTATGGTTTCTTTTCTTTTTCACCCTACGATGGCATGTTTTTATGCTTAAGTCAAACTTTTTACAAATTTACGTCGTATACTCAATCCGGGAGCCCCATGAATACGTGGTCGGTTCCTATGAGTCACATTGATCCTGTGCGAGGTGTTCGTGACTTTTACAGGACCGTTTTGTGGCTGTTTTATATTTTCACCCTTCGATGGCAAGTTTTTACGCTTCAGTCTATTTTTTTGCAAATTTACGTCGTACACTGAAACCGGGATCCCTATGACTACGCGATCAGTTCTTACGAGTCACATTGATCCCGTGCGAGGTGTTCGTGACTCTTACGGGACCGTTTTGTGGCAATTTTAAATTTTCACCCTTCGATAGCATGTTTTTATGCTTAATTCTAACTTTTGGCAAATTTATGTCGAACACTCAAACCGGGAGCCCCGTTACTACGCGGTCGGTTTCTAAGTGTCACATTGATCCCGTGTGAGGTGTTCGTGACTCTTATGGGACCATTTTGTGGTTGTTTTATGTTTTCACCCATCGAGGGCATGTTTTTTCGCTTAAGTAAATTTTTTTGCCAATTTACATCGTACACTCAAACCAAGAGCCCCGTGACTACGCGGTCATTTCTTACTAGTCATACTGATTCTGTGCGAGGTGTTCGTGACTCTAACGAGACCGTTTTGTGGCTGATTTATATTTTCACTTTTCGATGGAATGTTTATATGCTTAAAGTCTAACTTTTCAGAAATTTACATCGTATACAAAAATCGGGAGCCCTGTTACTCCGCGGTCGGCTCCTACGAGTCATATTGAGACCGTGCGAGGTGTTCGTGACTTTTATGCGACCGTTTTGTGGCTGTATTACGTTTTCACCCTCCGATGGCATGTTTTTATGCTTAAGTCTATTTTTTTGCAAATCTACGTCGTATACTTAAACCGGGAGCCCCGTGACTACGCGTTCCGTTCCTACGAGTCGCATTGATCCCGTGCGAGGTGTTCGTGACTCTTACGAAACTGTTTTGTGGCTGTTTTATGTTTTCACCCTTCGATGGCATGTTTTTGTGCGTAAGTCTAACTTTTTGTAAATTTACATCGTACACTCAAACCGAAGGACCCGTGACTACACGATCGGTTCCTACGAGTCACATTGATCCCATGCGAGGTGTTTGTGACTCTTATGGGACCGTTTTGTGGCTATTTTACGTTTTCACCGTTCGATGGCATGTTTTTATGCTTAAGTTTTTTTTCGCAAATTTACGTCGTGCACTCAAACAAGGAGCCCCGTGACTACGCAGTTGGTTCTTATGAGTCACATTGATCCCGTGCGAGGTGTTCGTGACTTTTACAGGATCGTTTTGTGGCTTTTTTATATTTTCACCCTTTGATGGCAAGTTTTTACGCTTCAGTCTATTTTTTTTGCAAATTTACGTCGTACACTGAAACCGGGATCCCTATGACTATGCGATCAGTTCTTAAGAGTTACATTGATCCCGTGCGAGGTGTTCGTGACTCTTACGAGACCGTTTTGTGGCTCTGTTACGTTTTCACCCTTCGACGCCATGTTTTTATGCTTAAGTCTATTTTTGAAAATCTACTTCGTACACTCAAACCGGGAGCCCCATGACTACGCGATCGATTCCTACGAGTCATGTTGATCCCGTACGAGGTGTTCGTGACTCTTATGGGACCGTTTTGTGGCTATTTTACATTTTCACCCTTCGATGGCATATTTTTATGCTTAAGCCTATTTGTTTGCAAATTTCCATCGTAAACTCAAATCGGGAGCCTCGAGACTCTGCGGTCGGTTTCTACATGTCATATTGATCCCGTGCGAGGTGTTCGTGACACTTACGGGACCGTTTTGTTACTGTTTTACGTTTTGACCCTTCGATGGCATATTTTTAGCCTTAAGTCTAACTTTTTGCAAATTTACGTCGTATACTCCAATCGAGAGCCTTGTGAATACGCGGTCGGTTCCTACGAGTCAAATTGATCCCGTGCGAGGTGTTTCTGACACTTACGGGATCATTTTGTGGCTATTTTACATTTTCATCCTTCGATGGCATGTTTTTCTGAATAAGTCTATATTTTGCAAATTTACATCGTACACTCAAACCGGGAGCCCCGTGACTCGTTCGCGGTCGGTTCCTACGAGTCACATTGATCCCGTGTGAGGTGTCCGTGACTCTTATGGGACCGTTTTGTGGCTATTTTACGTTTTCACCCTTCAATGGCATGTTTTTATCCTTAAGTCTAACTTTTTGCAAATTTACGTCGTATACTCATACCGGGAGACCCGTGAATACGCGATCAGTCCTACGAGTCACATTGATCTCCTGCGAGGTGTACGTGACTCTTACGGGACCGTTTTGTGGCTGTTTTATGTTTTCACCCTTCGATGGCATGTTTTTATGCGTAAGTCTATTTTTTTGAAAATTTACGTTGTACACTCAAACCGGGAGCCCCGTGACTACGCGGTCGGTTCCTACGAGTCACATTGATCCTGTGCGACGTAGTCATGATTCTTACGGGACCGTTCCGTGGCTGTTTTACATTTTCACCCTTCGATGACATGTTTTTATGCTTAAGTCTAACTTTTGGAAAATTCACATCGTATACTCAAACCAGGAACCCCGTGACTACCTGGTCGGTTCCTATGAGTCGTACTATTGACGTGCGAGGTGTTCGTGACTCTTACAGGACCATT
Source organism: Sambucus nigra (assembly GCA_949130495.1). Lineage (NCBI taxonomy): Eukaryota > Viridiplantae > Streptophyta > Magnoliopsida > Dipsacales > Adoxaceae > Sambucus > Sambucus nigra. The sequence goes on along the minus strand of OX422209.1, from coordinate 393,729,546 downwards.
TTTTGGCTGTTTTACATTTTCACCCTCCGATGGCATGTTTTTATGCTTGACTTTATTTTTTAGGCAAATTTACGTCGTACACTCAAACCGGGAGCCTCATGACTTTCGCGATCGGTTTCTACGAGTCACATTGATCCCGTACGAGGTGTTCGTTACCTTTACGGGACCGTTTTGTGGTTGTTTTACTTTTTCACCCTTCGATGGCATGTTTTTATGCTTAAGTCTAACTTTTTACAAATTTACGTCATATAATCAAACCGGGAGCCCCATGAATACGCGGTCGGTTCCTACGAGTCACATTGATCCGGTGCGAGGCGTTCGTGAGTCTTACGGGACCATTTTGTGGTTGTTTTACATTTTCACCCTTCGATGGCATGTTTTTATGCTTAAGTCTATTTTTTGGCAAATTTATGTCGTACACTCAAACTGGGAGCCCTGTGACTACGCGGTCAGTTCCTACGAGTCACGTGGATCCCGTGCGAGGTCTTCGTGACTTTTACGGGACCGTTTTTTGGTTGTTTTAAATTTTCACCCTTCGATGGCATGTTTTTATGCTTAAGTCTAACTTTTTACAAATTTATGTCGAACACTCAAACCGGGAGCCCAGTGACTACGTGGTCGGTTCCTACGAGTCACATTGATCCCGTGCGAGGTGTTCGTGACTCTTATGGGACCGTTTTGTGGTTGTTTCATGTTTTCACCCTTCGATGGCATGTTTTTATGCTTAAGTCGATTTTTTTAAAAATTTACATCGTACACTCAAACCAAGAGCCCCGTGACTACGCGGTCATTTCTTACGAGTCATTGATTCCGTGCGAGGTGTTCGTGACTCTAACGAGACCGTTTTGTGGCTGTTTTACATTTTCACCATTCGATGGAATGTTTTTATGCTTATGTCTAACTTTTCGTAAATTTACATTTTATACAAAAATCGGGAGCCCCGTGACTACGCGGTCGGTTCCTACGATTCACATTGAGACCGTGCGAGGTGTTCGTGACTCTTATGGGACCGTTTTGTGGCTGTATTACGTTTTCACCCTTCGATTGTATGTTTTTGTGCATAAGTCTATTTTTTGCAAATTTATGTCGTACACTCAAACCGAAGGACCCGTGACTACATGATCAGTTCCTACGAGTTACATTTATCCCGTACGAACTGTTCGTGACAGTTATGGAACCTTTTTGTGACTATGTTTTCATTTTCAATGTTCGATGGCATGTTTTTATGCTTAAGTTTATTTTATTGCAAATTTACGTCTTGCTCTCAAACCAGGAGCCCCGTGACTACGCAGTCGGTTCTTATGAGTGACATTGATTCCGTGCGAGGTGCTAGTACCTTTTACATGACTATTTTGTCGCTATTTTATATTTTCACCCTTCGATGGCATGTTTTTATGCTTAAGCCTATTTTTTGCAAATTTACGTCATACACTCAAACCGGGAGCCTTGTAACTACGCGGTCAGTTCCTACGAGTGACATTGATACCATGGGAGGTGTTCGTGACTCTTACGGGACCATTTTGTGGCCGTTTTACGTTTTCACCCTTCGACGGCATGTTTTTATGCTTAAGTCTATTTTTTGAAAATTTACTTCGTACACTCAAACCGGGAGCCCCATGACTACGCGGTCAATTTCTACGAGTCCCATTGATCCCGTGCGAGGTGTTCGTGACTCTTATGGGACCGTTTTGTAGTTGTTTTATGTTTTCACCCTTCGATGGCATATTTTTATGCTTAAGTCTATTTTTTTGCAAATTTACATCGTAAACTCAAATCGGGAGCCTCGAGATTACGCACACGGTTTCTACGAGTCATATTGATCCCGTGCGAGGTGTTCATGATTATTACGGGACCATTTTGTTACTGTTTTATGTTTTGACCCTTCGATGGCATATTTTTATGCTTAAGCCTAACTTTTTGCAAATTTACGTCCTATACTCAAATCGGGAGCCTTGCGAATACGCAGTCGGTTCCTAGGAGTCAAATTGATCTCGGGCGAGGTGTTCGTGACTCTTACGGGACAGTTTTGTGGATATTTTACGTTTTCATCCTTCGATGGCATGTTTTTATGAATAAGTCTATTTTTTGCAAATTTATGTCGTACACTCAAATCGGGAGCCCCGTGACTACGCGGTCAGTTCCTACGAGTCACATTGATCCCGTGCGAGGTGTTCATGACTCTTACGGGACCGTTTTGTGGCTGTTTTATATTTTCACCCTTCGATGGCGTGTTTTTATGCTTAAGTTTATTTTTTTTGCAAATTTACGTCGTACACTCAAATCGAGAGCCCATGACTTTCGCGATCGGTTTCTACGAGTCACATTGATACTTTACGAGGTGTTCGTGACTTTTACGGGACCGATTTATTGTTGTTTTACTTTTTCATCCTTCGATGAAATGTTTTTATGCTTAAGTCTAACTTTTTACAAATTTACATAGCATACTCAAACCGGGAGCTCCATGAATACGTGGTCGGTTCCTATGAGTCACATTGATCCCGTGCGAGGTGTTCGTGACTCTTACGGGACCATTTTGTGGCTGTTTTACGTTTTCACCCTTCGATGGCATGTTTTTGTGCCTAAGTCTATTTTTTGGCAAATTTGCGTCTGCCACTCAAACTGGGAGCCCCATGACTACGCGGTCGGTTCCTATGAGTCACATTGATCCCGTGCGAGGTGTTCGTGACTTTTACGGGACCGTTTTGTGACTGTTTTAAATTTGCACCCTGCGATGGCATGTTTTTATGCTTAAGTCTAACTTTTTGCAAATTTATGTCGAACACTCAAACCGGGAGCCCCGTGACTACGCGGTCGGTTCCTACGAGTCACATTGATCCCGTGCGAGGTGTTCGTGACTCTTATGGGACCGTTTTGTGGTTGTTTTATGTTTTGACCCTTCGATGGCATGTTTTTATGCTTAAGTCTATTTTTTTGCAAATTTACGTCGTACACTCAAACTGGGAGTGCCGTGACTACGCGGTCGGTTCCTACGAGTCACAATGATCCCGTGCGAGGTGTGCGTGACTCTTACGTGACCGTTTTGTGGCTGTTTTACATTTTCAGCCTTCGATGGCATGTTTTTATGCTTAAGTCTAACTTTTTGCAAATTTATGTCGAACACTCAAACCGGGAGCCCCGTGACTACGCGGTCAGTTCCTACGAGTCACATTGATCCCGTCCGAGGTGTTCGTGACTATTATGGGACCGTTTTGTGGTTGTTTTATGTTTTCGCCCTACGATGACATATTTTTATGCTTAAGTCTATTTTTTTGCAAATTTATGTCGTACACTCAAACCAAGATCCCCGTGACAACGCGACCGTTTCTTACGAGTCATATTGATTCCGTGCGAGGTGTTCGTGACTCGAACGAGACCGTTTTGTGGCTGTTTCACCCTTCGATGGAATGTCTTTTTTGCTTAAGTCTAACTTTTTGTAAATTTAAATCCTATGAAAAAATCGAGAGCCTCGTGACTACGCGGTCGGTTCCTACGAGTCACATTGAGATCGTTTGAGGTGTTCCTGACTGTTATGGGACCGTTTTGTGGCTTTATTACGTTTTCACCCTTCGATGGCATGTTTTTATGCTTGAGTCTTTTTTTTCCCAATTTACGTCGTATACTCAAATCGGGAGCCGTGTGAATATGCGGTCGGTTTCTTCGAGTCATACTGATCCCATGTGAGGTGTTCGTGACTCTTACGGAACCGTTTTGTGGTTGCTTTACGTTTTCACCCTTGGATGGCATGTTTTTATTCTTAAGTCTATTTATTTGCAAATTTACGTCGTACACTCAAATCGGGAGCACCGTTACTACGCGATCGGTTCCTACAAGTCACATTGATCCCGTGCAAGGTGTTTGTGACATTTACGGGACCATTTTCTGGCTGTTTTATGTTTTCACCCTTCGATTGCCTGTTTCTATGCTTAAGTCTAGTTTTTGCAAATTTACGTCGTACAGTCAAACCGGGAGCCCCGTGCCTACGCGGTCGGTTCCTATGAGTCACATTGATTCGGTGCGAGGTGTTCGTGACTCTTATGGGACTGTTTTGTGGCTGTTTTACGTTTTCACCCTTCGATGTCATGTTTTTATGCGTAAGTCTATTTTTTGTAAATTTACGTCGTACATTCAAACCGAGAGCCCCGCGACTACGCGGTCGATTCCTACGAGTCACGTTGATCCCATGCGAGGTGTTCGTGACTCTTACGGGACCGTTTTTTGGCTGTTTTAAGTTTTCATCCTTCGATGGCATGTTTTTATGAATAAGTCTATTTTTTGCAAATTTATGTTGTACACTCAAACCGGGAGCCCCGTGACTACGCGGTCGGTTCCTACGAGTCACGTTGGCCCCGTGTGAGGTGTTCGTGACTCTTATAGGACCGCTTTGTTGATGTTTTACGTTTTCACCTTTCGATGGCATGTTTTTATTCTTAACTCTAACTTTTTGCAAATTTACGTCGTATACTCAAACCGGGACCCCCGTGAATACGCGATCGGTTTCTATGAGTCACATTGATCTCCTGCGAGGTGTTCATGACTATTACGGGACCGTTTTGTGGTTGTTTTATGTTTTCACCCTTCGATGGCATGTTTTTTGGCATAAGCCTATTTTCTTGAATATTTACGTCGTACACTCAAACCGGGACCCCCGTGACTACGCGGTCGGTTCCTACGAGTCACATTGATCCCGTGCGAGGTGTTCGTGACTCTTACGGGACTGTTTTGTTGCTGTTTTAAATTTTCACCCTTTGATGACATGTTTTTGTGCTTAAGTCTAACTTTTGGCAAATTTACGTCGTATACTCAAACTAGGAGCCCCGCGAATACCCGGTCGGTTACTACGAGTCACATTAATAACGTGCGAGGTATTTATGACTCTTACGGGACCATTTTTTCGCTGTTTAACATTTTCACCCTTCGATGGCATGTTTTTATGCTTAAGTTTTGTTTTTTTTGTAAATTTACGTCATACACTCAAACCAGGAGCCCCATGACTTTCGCGGTCGGTTTCTACGAGTCACATCGATCCCGTGCGAGGTGTTCGTGACTTTTAGGGGACCATTTTGTGGTTGTTTTGTTTTTATGTTTAAGTCTAACTTTTTAAAAATTTACGTCGTATACTTAAATCGGGAGCCCCATGAATACACGGTCGGTTCCTACGAGTCACATTCATCCCGTGCGAGGTGTTCGTGATTCTTACGGGACCATTTTGTGGCTGTTTTACGTTTTTATCCTTCGATGGCATGTTTCTATGCTTAAGTCCTTTTTTTGGCAAATTTATGTCGCACACTCAAACTGGGAGCCCCGTGACTACCCGATCGATTCCTACGAGTCACATTGATTCCATGAGAGGTGTTCGTGACCTTTACGGGACCGTTTTGTGGCTGTTTTACGTTTTCACCCTTCGATGGCATGTTTCTATGCTTAAGTCTATTTTCTGCAAATTTACATCGTACAGTCAAACCGGCAGCCTCGTAACTACGCGGTCGGTTCCTATGAGTCACATTGATTCGGTGCGAGGTGTTCGTGACTCTTATGGAACCGTTTTGTGGCTGTTTTACGTTTTCACCCTTCGATGTCATGTTTTTATGCTTAAGTCTATTTTTTGTAAATTTACGTCGTACACTCAAACCGAGAGCCCCGTGACTACGCAGTCGGTTCCTACGAGTCACATTGATCCCATGCGAGGTGTTCGTGACTCTTACGGGACCATTTTGTGACTGTTTTAAGTTTTCATCCTTCGATGGCATGTTTTTATGAATAAGTCAATTTTTTGCAAATTTACGTTGTACACTCAAACCGGGAGCCCCGTGAGTACGAGGTCGGTTCCTACTAGTCACGTTGACCCCGTGTGAGGTGTACGTGACTCTTACGGGACCGTTTTGTTGATGTTTTACGTTTTCACCTTTCGATGGCATGTTTTTATGCTTAACTCTAACTTTTTGCAAATTTACGTCGTATACTACAACCGGGACCCCCGTGAATAGGCGATCGGTTCCTACGAGTTACATTGATCTCCTGCGAGGTGTTCATGACTATTACGGGACCGTTTTGTGGCTCTTTTATGTTTTCACCCTTCGATGGCTTGTTTTTATGCATAAGCCTATTTTTTTGAATATTTACGTTGTACACTAAAACCGGGACCCTCGTGACTACGCGATCGGTTCCTACGAGTCACATTGATCCCGTGCGAGGTGTTCTTGACTCTTACGGGACCGTTTTGTTGCTGTTTTACGTTATCACCCTTCGATGACATGTTTTTGTGCTTAAGTTTAACTTTTGGCAAATTTACGTCGTATACTCAAACTAGGAGCCCCGTGAATACCCGGTCGGTTATTATGAGTCACATTAATAACGTGCGAGGTGTTCGTGACTCTTACGGGACCATTTTTTGGCTGTTTAACATTTTCACCCTTCGATGGCATGTTTTTATGCTTAAGTTTTATTTTTTTTGTAAATTTACGTCATACACTAAAACCAGGAGCCCCATGACTTTCGAGGTCGGTTTCTACGAGTCACATCGATCCCGTGCGAGGGGTTCGTGACTTTTAGGGGACCGTTTTGGGGTTGTTTTTCTTTTTCACCCTTCGATGGCATGTTTTTATGTTTAAGTCTAACTTTTTACAAATTTACGTCGTATACTCAAATCGGGAGCCCCATGAATACGCGGTCGGTTCCTACGAGTCACATTCATCCCGTGCGAGGTGTTCGTGACTCTTACGGGACCATTTTGTGGCTGTTTTACGTTTTTACCCTTTGATGGCATGTTTCTATGCTTAAGTCTATTTTTTGGCAAATTTATGTCGCACACTCAAACTGGGATCCCCGTGACTACCCGATCGGTTCCTACGAGTCACATTGATCCCATGAGAGGTGTTCATGACCTTTACAGGACCGTTTTGTGGCTGTTTTACGTTTTCACCCTTCGATGGCATGTTTCTATGCTTAAGTCTATTTTTTGCAAATTTACATCGTACAGTCAAACCGGGAGCCCCGTGACTACGCGGTCGGTTCCTATGAGTCACATTGATTCGGTGCGAGGTGTTCGTGACTCTTATGGGACCGTTTTGTGGCTGTTTTACGTTTTCACCCTTCGATGTCATGTTTTTATGCTTAAGTCTATTTTTGTAAATTTACGTCGTATACTCAAACCGAGAGCCCCGTGACTACGTGGTCGGTTCGTACGAGTCACATTGATCCCATGCGAGGTGTTCGTGACTCTTACGGGACCGTTTTGTGGCTATTTTAAGTTTTCATCCTTCGATGGCATGTTTTTATGAATAAGTCTATTTTTGGCAAATTTACGTTGTACACTCAAACCGGGAGCCCCGTGACTACGCGGTCGGTTCCTACTAGTCACATTGACCCCGTGTGAGGTGTACGTGACTCTTACGGGACCGTTTTGTTGATGTTTTACGTTTTCACCTTTTGATGGCATGTTTTTATGCTTAACTCTAACTTTTTACAAATTTACGTCGTATACTCAAACCGAGACCCCCGTGAATACGCGATCGGTTCCTACGAGTCACATTGATCTCCTACGAGGTGTTCATGACTATTACGGGACCGTTTTGTGGCTCTTTTATGTTTTCACCCTTCGATGGCTTGTTTTTATGCATAAGCCTATTTTTTTGAATATTTACGTCGTACACTAAAACCGGGACCCCCGTGACTACACGGTCGGTTCCTACGAGTCACATTGATCACTACACCAAATCTGCCCATTTGTCAAGGTCATTGACCTTGACAAATTCACCTTGTCAAGGTCAATGACCGTGACATTTCGAGGCGAGACAACTTTTTTTGTCACGGTCGTGTCACGGTCATTGACCTTGACAAAAAACTCGCGTTTTGTGTCACGGTCGTGTCAAGGTCAATGACCGTGACATGTTTGTCACGGTTCTAAACCGTGACATAACCGTGACCCCAATTGTCACGGTCATTGACCGTGACACGTCCGTGACAACTTTTGTCGCGGACTTGTCACGGTCAATGACCATGACAATTCTGGGCAGAATTTAAAAAAAATCTGTTGGGCAGTATGGCCATCGCCACTGCCCAGCAGTATATTTGTACCTGTTATAGCAACGTGGTAACTGTTCCAAACATCATATATCCAACACAAACTAAAAATAATGCAAATATATATTCATGACGATATAATCCAAATATTCAAAGTAAAAACAATATACATGACGATATAATCCAAATTTAATTAAAATGGACAAACTTAAAAATAATGTTACTACATGTCTTGGATAAAACTGAGGAGGTGAGTAGGCCACACGACATACGAATTGACGCACCCACTAATATACGTCGTGCCGCATTGTTCGCGCAACCACAATAGGGAGTTCTCCTTCCCGGGTATGACATGCGTGACGAGCACCCTAGACTCCATCTCTTGAAGCACACGTCCATGGACTATTCCACCCTCGATGATATTCGGGTCCCTCAACCCCCGCCCTATCCGCTGGCCATCAAATACGTCCAATATGAACACGCTCGGCCAACCAATTGTCGACAATGGTCTGTTGGAGGGCGTCAAATAGGGAAGTGGATCGTCGAAGTACGAACGTGTCGGTGATGAAGCAGCGAGGCCCACATCCTCGTCATCCTGCGCCTCGTCCTCCCGCACCTCCTCCTCCACCGCCATCTCCTTCCCTTTCCCTTTCCCTTTACAGTCTCCACCCAACGTACGCTTCATGAATGCGTACATATCTTGGACCGTCGCCTCCAAACGGGACAGCTTCGCGTCGTGTGAATCCACCGTTCGAGACAACCCGGTGTCGCTCGTCTCCAATCCGATGATCCTAGATTTGGCAACCCGCGAGCTCACTCCCCTTGTCCTCCCTTTGCGATCAGAGCCAAGCACTTGGCTGAGTGCGTCTGTGGACAAAGATGCCTTGTCGTCATCAGACTGCGACGCATGCACTTCCTTAAGCTTTGCCTGAAATGACAAAAAGCACATGATTAGTAAAATAAGTAAACTAAAAAATTATAACATAATTAAAAATAATTAAACTGTCGGATTACTTACAATCGTGGCCGCGACGCTCGGGGACACCTCCTTGTCCTTACCCTTCTTCGTCCGAAGAGCCACATAAGTATCGAGCCTATGTGGATTACCCCCTGGCCCACTCCCTACCCCCTGAAATAAAATAGAGTAAAGTAAAATTAGTATGGGCCCCGTAAAGTAAAATAATATCCAATAATATATTTCTGTAGTTATAGATAAATCAAATCTTACCTGCATCCTATGCTCCACCTTAGCGTAAGAGGTCCAGCCGGAGTAGTGCACGTCCGTCTTTTTAGCCCGATTTTCCCTCCCCGATTGGCGAGATGCCAATTGTCGATCCTCGATCTCATTGTCAATGAACTTTTGCCATTGTGCCAATGAGATCGGCTCCTTGGGCGGGACCGATCCGCGCCATTGTAAAATGGACTCTCGTGTTTTTCCAAAGTACCGTGTCCACATATTTTTCTTCCACGTCTTGTGTTGCTCCCTCAACTGCTCCAAGACGGAATCGCGTAGCTTTGGATACAAGTTGAATTGTTCATGTCCAACAAATACAATGTTAGTTGCGAATAAATATAAATATAAATATAAATTGAAATATTCATATAAATATTACCTGTAGTGCCGCCCAAATAGCTAACTTGAGCTCATACGGCACCTCCTTCCAACTCATAAACCCCGGGCCGATGACCGTCTTTAGCAGCTCGAGGGATCTCGCTAAAAGCTCCGACTTGTTTTCGACGGTAATCCCAAATTTTCCATATTTGGGGAGCCTAGCAGCGGAGGAGCCCTCGTCGCCTCCGCTACCACCGAACCCAGACGACATCATCATAAACAGCATCATCATCTTCGCCTTAACATCTGAAGGAGACTTTTTTGCTGTAAAAAAAATGTTATTAGTACAGATAAAAAAAAATGTTAATATTACACATTTCGTTTTACCTAATTGAATTAATTGAATTAATAGTACAGATAAAAACATGTGAATAGGTATGAGATCATAATTTGGAGGAATTCACGTCCAAGAAATAATTTGGATTGTGATACCCCTTGATAGACTTATATGTTTTGTTTACCCGACCGATGAACTATTTTATAATCCTATAGAATTAAGTTTTAGAATCAAGGAATTGATCAGATATTCATTAAAATCGGTTAGTAGAAAATTTATTTAACCAAGAGGGTATCGAAAACATAACGTGGGGAATCATAATATACCGTAATCAACTTTAATAATAAGAACACATTCTTTCGAGTGATTTATAAATAATTAAATTTGAGTGCAATCATGATTATTTAGTGGAATGAATCGTGATTAAATAAACAAAGGATATAAATTAGACGGTTATAAATTGGGATTTCCTAGTATTTACTTTGAATCCAGTTTATTTATTTATCTTTGGTCCCTAGTATAGTCATTGCCCAAGTAGTAGGAGCGAAACTCTATAAAACCCTAGTTTAGCTAAAGCCCGTGAATTATCCCTCCCCCACCACACACCACCACACACACACACACACACACCACCCCACCCCACCCCCTGCCCCCCTCCACCGCCCCCTCCCCCACCACACACCACACACACACACACACACACCCCACCCCATCCCACCCCCTACAAGTCTAAGGATGTTCTTGATTAAACATGGGAAATCTCATATGGAGTTGTTTTGGTTTTCCCAGGCCTGCTTTTTATGCCGAACAACCACAAACATTCATTAGGGTTAAAAATTTGTAATGGGAATTGATTTTGGGTCAGTTACAAGCATTATAGAGTAGGTCAAACCCAAAATCCCATGAATCCTCCCATTTTTACCAAAATAAAAAGCAGTGCCAAATCTAACAGGTGCCGAATATATTTGGGCCTTTTTCGAATTGATTCAAACCAAGGAAGTAAGAAAGATGGGACAAAGTGAAATGATTCGAATTTGAATCGAATCGACTTGCGCCTTTAAGTCATTAAATTTGACTCTCTTAAGTTACCCCTCCCCATCATTTTTACAACGTTTCTCCCATACTCTCCCCAAAATCTCGGGACTTCCT